>CM061463.1:22561666-23842500 GCA_030770085.1 Oryza coarctata | reverse complement strand
CGTTCCCTTAACCAAGCCACTGCCTATGAGTCGTCGGCTCATTCTTCAACATGCACGCTATCAGAGATCACTTTCCCCTCCCACTGCTTGGGAGCTCAACACGGTTTCACGTTCTATTTCACTACCCACTAGGGGTTCTTTTCACCCTTCCCTCACGGTACTACTTCGCTATCGGTCACCCAGGAATATTTAGCCTTGCAAGGTGGTCCTTGCTGATTCACACGGGATTCCACGTGCCCCATGCTACTCGGGTCAGAGCGTAAGCTAGCGATGCTCTACTAGACTTTAGCCATCTAGGGTGCGGCACTCAACCGCTTCACCTAGCAGCACAATGCTTGTATTGCTCTCCCACAACCTCGTTTTCACAGTTTAATATTGTCACGTTGTTTTATAATAAACTACGGTGGTTATTTTCTCTATATAAAATATCTTTAAAGATGGTTTTTTTATAATTTATAGTACTTTTTGCCTATTACTTCTCTTTACACTCTTCTTCAAACTCTAATAAAACATCTAATAATTTTTTTTCTTAAAAGATAATTTATAATTTATTGTATGTCAGTAGAACTAGATATTATAATTTTTTTAAATATTATTGAAGAAATTTATCTTTCTTATTACCGCTGAAAACAGGGATTACAAAAAATTTAATGGCATAGAAGAAATTTATTTTTATCTTCATTATATCTATGTTAATACAACTCTTTTAATATTTTATATTTTATATGATTTGTGGCTAATATAGTAATATTATTTTTGTGTGACTTATATGCCACATGTTCAAGTTCTCCCGATAACAATTTTATAAATTGTATCTGTTTATTGGTATTATTTTTCCTATTTATTTTTAGTACAATAGATACATGCTACCATAAAAGGCTATCTAAGTAAATGCCATACAAAATTAGTAATAAATGTAGGTGCCACAGAATATTTGTGAGTCAATATATTTTCTATACACGTGTAAAAAATAGTATTGATATTATATAGTATAATACAATGGCTTAAAGTTGGAAGATATAAATCTTCCAAGTGCACATGGTTACATTCTTCTATAAATATCAAGCAATGTATCAAGTGCACACGGCCTGATATGTGCACACATGCACTTCTGCAACAATAACCATCAATCTTGATCCCATGGTTGGCATCCGGTTGGGGAGAGTTTTGCGAAAAACTGTTCACACATTTTTCAAAAAAAAAAAACCTAGCAAGCTTTTCTCTTCTTCTATCTAACCTCATGCAACTGCCTCAAAATCTACATCGTTATACGGACTCATGATGACTCGATGCGATGACCAATAACATTATATTGAAACAAAGAATTGGATCTCATTTTCCATCCCTAATTAAAATTGTGGAACAAAAGTTGTAGAAGGCGATGTAGTGCCGGTTGCCATCAAGCATCAGCGGAAACAGTGCTAGGTGCTACGGTAGCGACCATTGCTGAGCACCTCTACCTAGTTGTTGGTGTTGACGATGATGGCATCGGCAAACTACGGTACGATAACCCACTCACTACCCTTAAAGAACATGCTAGCTATTTGATGTGGTCGTCATAGAACAACACAATGGTGCCAATGACATTGACGTGCATGTGGAAGCCAGTGATGAGGTCGGAGTGTGGGCAAAATGGGTGTTGGCCAATCTTGGTGTCAAAGAATGAAGCTTAGGGTTTGTTGCCGGCAAAGACACACTTCATGCATCCCTTGTCTAGGGTAAGGTTCTCATCCATGACCTCATAACCCTCTCAGCCAGCTATATAAAAGCTTGCTAGGGGTTTTCTAAAAAAACATAATACAAGCATGAGCATTTATTAAAAAAATTTCAGCATAACATCAATGTATAACTGTATAAGTGCTATAAAATAAGATAAGTTAAAGGAAAACAAGTGTATTTGATCTCCCTCAACTATACCCTAAGTTTAATTTTTATCTATTAACCACAAAACCAGATATAAAACTTTTTTAATAAAACCGGTTTAATTCACGTGTTTTGCGTACGTAAGTGGATAGTACGTACAGTCATAGATTAATTGAAGCATGTATACTGATTAAGAAATGAAATTACGCAGTTAACTAAAGTGGGCGAGGATGTTATGGCCGCCGTGCCCTTGTTCGTAACGGGTTCCTCGTTGAGGAGGCAGCAGCGGTGCTCGAAACTCTCGGCGGTGGCCTGTGGCACGAACATTAGCACGGTGACGCCATCGGGGGTGTAGCGGAGTGACGGCGAGCAACGCGTCTTGAGGCTGTCGTGAAGGTGAGCGACACGGGAACCAGCGGCTGGTAGAGAAACTTCGGCAGTTGAAAGGCCGCGTTACACCGACACCGCCGTAGCTGCTATACTCCGGGTGTGTGAACGTGATGCGCGGGCGCAGCGCACGGGTCATGGACAACGACGACGTCGCTGAGGTAGTGCGCCATTCTCGGATGGCTCTACCGCCACCGCCTCCTCGTCGTGGGGCAACATCAGCGGCTCAAGCAGCTTCGTGATGTCCTACTCATCCTCATCCCCTTCGCCGCTGTTCCCCCTCTCCCTTCCCTAATCCCCCGACCACGGAGCGAAGGGTTGTCACCTTGCTAGATCCATGTCGTGCTCAGCGCATTTGCCCTATTCTAGCCTTGCGTCCTCAACCAGCTCCACGTTGAACCACGTGTCGGAGTCTTCCTCCTACCTTGGCCTGAGCCTAGCACCACTCCACTTCAACGAGCTACCACTGTCGCTGTGTCTACTCAGGAGACTGGAGAAAGGTGAGGGAGAGATGAGAAGAGAGTGGGTTAGAGGAAGAAGACCGATACGTGAGTCTTTGTAGTTTTTTTTAATTGCAATGTCTCTAAGCGTCATATCAAATAAAATATACTGTGGATACTATGTCAGCTAAAACATCTTATAAACGGATAAATTATCCTGGTTTTAACAATTAAAGGTTTTTATACTTAATTTTAGTTAAGACATATGAATCAAACTCGTTGAGGAGCTAAAATAGACTCTTCCTAAGTTAAAATATGATTGTATCGTGAGAGAGAAAAGAATAACTATTATGAGTCAAGTATTCACTCTTCATTAGTTTGAATGTAAAATGTGATAATGTTTTAAACATAGAGTTTAACATGTAATACCAAGAAAATTAATGAAGCACTAAAGTTACCATTTACAAGTACTTAAAAAGTTGGATAGAGCATGCGTTTGAGTGGCATCAAGCTAGTTACAAAATTTCTAGTGATATTTCTTCATAGTGGTATCTATCTAATTTTCTCTTTCTTTTCCAGACTATAATTTTCTTTTCATATACCTGCTCCATCTAAAATATAAATATTTCTAAAATTCACAATATAATTACACATGCGCTGATTCCCATAATTATGATTTCTTGGTCAATTAGATGCTTGAAAAGGAAATATAAATAATTTAAAATTTAAAAACTGACAATTAAAATAACTAAAAAGAAATATTTTAATATAACTTTAGAATTGTTTGTTTAACAAAGAATAAATACTCATATTTTATTTAGAACGGATATATTATTTTGGAGACTTCTTCAGTGCTTGAAACTCTTTAGTATCGTTGATTACCCTTAATGTAACGCACAAAAGGTACTAGTGAAAAAGGTACTGAAAGAATGGGCCAGGTACAGAAGGTGCGAGATTAAAATGGTAATTGGCTCCCATGGTTAATTTGTGTGGTTACGGACAAAAGCGTACCGTCCTCTTTTACGTAGTCGCTTCACCGTGTTTCGATCCCATCCAGCTTGCAACACGGAGTCCTAATAGGGTAGTAGTGCTGGTGGAGTTAGAGGTGACTGCGGTGGAGACGTACAGGCTCCCCTTCCCGTCGGAGCGCATCGCCCACGACTGCGATCTCGCCACGGCCATCGCCCCCCCGTATACGTAGACGTAAGTTGACCTGGCTTCATCCCCTCTCTTTCCTTTTCATCTGCTAGTTCTGCTAGCGAGGAGATTGGGTATTTTGTAGGTTTATGTGTAGGATTAATTATTTTAGCTGCAATGCTGCATGTAGTCTTGATTTTGGTTGGCCACTGTGTGGCTTGCCCGATAGATTTAGGATTGCTACTGCTTTGTGGGACTTGCTTGATCGTCTCCGTTGGCTAATTTCTTTTTTACGCTTAATAGGATGATAAAATTTTGATCTTTCACTTGCACAACAATTGACTTGGTTGATTTATAGTTCCCGAAGTATAAGCATACGTTGGCCAAGAAGTAAATGTGTTCTTAAAGTGGTTCCATCATACATTTCTGATGAAAGAAGGTTTGCTTAGTTGTATCTACTAAACTCTTTCTAGGTGCATTGGATGTAGGGCACACAGATTTTATCCTAGTTTTGTTACAACTTACAGCAGCGTCCTGTACTAACTCTCAAGACATATATTCGAACAATTAACCAGAGCACTGTAATTTTTTTAGAATTGTCTCAAGTTGGGGATGACCAGCAAGGTGAGGAGGCACTTCACACAGGCTAGGCATCTTCATCGATCGGATCCTTTAGAGTGGGAGAAGCTACAGGATGTGGAGGTGCAAGAAAGAAGCATATGTGTCTATAAATTCTTTTTAGTAAAATTGGTTTGGTAGATTGCTGGTTTTCTAAACCTTCACAACTTTCTAACTACCAACAGTAGCGTCTGCTATTTTTCTTTAATTTTTTTTGTAAGCAGTGCCATTGATTTTGGAATCGATAATAGGAATTCTTAACTCTTCCAACAACAACTACTGAAGTTAAATTTAGATTTTATAAGTTTTGATCATACCAACAGAAATTCATTTCTATCCAAAAAATTTAAATTTCGATGTCATGTTCGAAACTAAACCAAACCGGCGAATATTTCCTTTCTATTTAATAATCTCTCAGACCACGGTCTAATTTTTTCCTCTCTTACGCACGCGTAGACCAGCCTTCTCAACCTGTCTTTTCTCATTGAATTTAAAATCATGTGCGGATAAAGACCTGTCCAGCTAGGATTCTCGCAACCCTTCCTCATCCATTTGTTTCAACCAGCCTACCCGTATCCTCTTCCATATTGTCACACTAAGACGAGGCAACAACTATTTTTGCTAGCCAACCATAACATCCGTTCTATCCCATACATAAACATAGCACATCATGTGTAGTTCCATCCATTCCTTTTCTTCCAGGCAATGCATATGCATGTACACATTAACTCATATCAAGCCAACATTTCTTAGTTAGCTTACAAGGCATGCATATATTTGTCATTCTCTTATGCGAAACCATGCCTGCTTATACACGTGAAGTTTCTCCCTATACTACCAAATGCTTGAACGAGGCAAGTGGCAAAATATCAACTCTCCTCTTCTTTTCATCTGCCCTAGGATGCTGCATCCCATCACGATGAACTAGAAAGAATGGACAAACATTTCAAGTGATTCTTGGCACCGTAAGAAAACTCATTGTTTATTGTCTTATCGCAAGATGTCGAAGGACGGCTATTAAACTAAAACTCTAGCCCTACCTCCAGCTCCAGCACCCTCATTCCTCCAGTCTCTACTTCTGCTTTCTTTCTTCTCAGTAAGTCTGAGCAGCCATTATGGTTGTTCCCTTGAGCTCCATTCGCCTCCCCCTCTACTTCGCTATCCGCTTCACCAAAGGCTAAGCTGAGTGCACAGCTGATACCGCCACATTTCCCTAAGTCTGTTCTCTACCTTCCCGATCTCAATTGACCATCGGACCGTCCCCCGCCACCTCTAAAATAGAGAAGCTTTGTTACCGACCGTTTCTATAAATGGTGAGACCATGTTCTGCTTGCTTTCTCCCCATGCCCTCAAAGACAGTTATAGGAAGTTAGACCATGCCTCTGTTGGAGCTTCCAACCGTCGTTGTCCCTCAGCGAGCTACCATAGTCCGTTGTCTCTCTATACCATGCCGCTCTTTAAAGCTTATGTATATTACTCTTTTTCCTTGACTTGCTAAGTGGATATACTCATGTTTGATCCCCCACCTTATAGCAGAGGGTGAAATTGTTAAAGACGAGGCGGCCGCCGATGATCCTTTACTTGAAGAGTTTATACAAGTGTAAGCCAACTATGAAGAGTTATAGGCTTTTCTCCTAGTTTTGCAAATCTAGCATGTGGATTAGGGTCACATTAATTTCCTTCCGTTGATGCTTGAGCATTGTTGTGGTATGATGGGTTAGTCCATTCAACAACTAATGTAATGTACTACTTTTATCATTTAATAAATAAATATTATAATAATCTATCAGACTTCTGTGTATACTAGCTTAGATTCTTAGGACTAGTACATAAATACAGGCATGTTGATGTGGCGTGTTTCTCTTGTAAGTCTATACTACAGGGCTAACAAGAGGGGATGCTATAATATAAAGCACTCATCTCTTAACTTTTAACTAAATAAATAATTAGTAAAACTAATTATTTATTATAAAATATTAATCATGATAATAATTTTATGGGGCTGAGCTAGACGGCAGCCGCCCTACCAGAATTGATCCCTAATGGCGAATAGAGCTAGAGAGAGGGTGAGGGGGAGAGAGAGGAGCACGAGGGTGGGCTGAGCCGGACGGTGGCCGCCCCTCCTAGGCCTGCACCCTACCAGCGGTTAGCGCTGGATACGTGAGAATGGTCATCGCTGGAGGCGACGAGTGAGTAATTGGGTGGCATTGGCAGTAACAATGTACAAATGGCATTAGATCGATTGATCTATTCTGTTTCTAAAACCATGGGTGCTTTTGTTATTTTATATGCTTAGAGAAAAGAAAATAAAATAGTTGTAAATAACCAAAAGAAAGTATATGAGTAGCATTTTATCCAGTGCATTTCAGTGAGTGAAATATTATTGAAACCACATGAATGAAGTGGCATATTGTCCTGGAGGTTGTGGGTATCGCTCCTGTTTATGTATAATTTAGCGTGTCTTTCTGATAGTCTGTCGTCTAGATAGGGAGATGTTAACATTGAACCGTGTGAAACTTTAATGTTAAGATTGATGAATGATGAATTGATCATAGTTCGTACTGGTCACCAGTGCATTACAGAAATCACCTCGTTCTGTACACCCACAGTTCTATATACCAGCTTATTCAGGTTCATATAGTTGGGGAATAAGAGGAGCACTTTGGATACCATTATTCAGCTATTAGTTAAATTGCATAATTACCTGGGTAAAATCGCGAGAAAAAATATTTTCTTGGTTTCATCGATTCAGTGGGATTGTCACACCTGAGCCTCGTATATTCGGGCCTTCCAAGGAATTAGAAGTTGGAGGGGCTAGATAAGGTCATAAGATGGGCTTGAATAGTTCAGTTTGAGATTTCTGACCTGAGACATCATAGAAGAGATATTGGGGATAAAAGTGCGGGGTGATGTGAATTGGTGGAGGTTTGCCTCCTTGTGACAGTCTGACAGTGGTATTCGATCTGTTCCCACTGCTTCTACGTAAAGTCTTAGTCGATTTGTTCTGATCATAAGCAAAATGTCCTGAACAAGATATGCTAAATAACTGATTGATCGGCCACATTCCCTAGTGAATGAAATAGATTGTTTTTGTTTGATAAGAAAATTATTATCTGATGTACATGCATAGTACATTACTCTTGATTTGCTCCTACCCAAATTGGCAATGAATTTAAAGCCTCTTTTCACGTGAATGAAATGAATAATGTATTAACAATTACTGCAGTTCTGCTGACGCTACAGAGGAAAAGATTATTTGTCTTATCTTGAACAATGATTTTTGCATATAATGTTGTGTTGAATCTAGTGGTTTTGCTATCAAAATAAATAAGCTAACCCTCCATTAATAATTGCTTTGTGAGGAGAAAATTAGCACGGTTTGCTTTATAATGAAAAGTTCCCATGTCAGCATAAAATGCACATTTCTGTTTGACATTATATAAATATTCTTGATATCCTCGGGTACATGTAGTGGTAGTTGAGCTATTTATTGTGCTGTATAAACTGATTTCACGGTGCACTCAATACTATATTGCACGTTATTTCGAAATTCCACTTTATAAAGACCATACAGCGGTCTGTAGTCTCCACTTCTCCATTAAGAAATCTCGGGCCTGAACCTTCTTCCACCAGAGCCGGCTTCCCTTTAAGAGTTGAAATATGTAGCAGCCACAATGTCCAGGTGGTATTGTCGTGCAAAGCTTCTGCAATTGAAGTTGTGTCGCACGTCTTGTGCAAATACCGTTCCCCTGCCAAGTTGCCGGAACAGCACAAATAGCATGCGGTGGATGCCAGATCTTGGTTCCGGTCCTTCGTAAAGCATGAGCTCCTGACCTGCAAGAGGGTCTGATATTTTATCGATATTTAAAACTAATTTGTATTTTGCAATGGACATAACTACTATAGTATGCAGATTTGTCTTTTGTTCAGGATAATTCAATTTTGATTGTCAAATAATTTTGAAGCCTGTTTGGGTGAATATTAGATTATAAGCCTTTACTATCTTAAATGCTCCGTAACACACTCTCCCCTCCCTAAGAAACTTGAGCTTCTATCTGGAAGTCAGGCTTATCTTATCTAACACAATATCTCAGGTGTTTGATTTTGCTATATCTAACCTATACTTTTAATTTTAAGCTAGGCCATATACGTAATTTTAAGCTAGGCTATATCTAACCTATACTTTTATACCTATATCTGGAGTCATTCACACTGCATTGATGCCAGTACCCGTCAACAGTATACATTACTGGGAACTTGATAGATGAGATGAATATGAAACATTCATCTCATCTAGCATGTGACTTTTCAGCATAGGATTGGAGGTGAGCAAGTATGTTATCGACACACCATACTGGATTTTTGTAGCTGATTATCCTTAGACCCAAAAATCTGGGAATTGATATCAAGCTGGAAAAATGTGAGGCGAATAAAGGACTTCCGCGTTAAATGTAGTCTTGTTTTTTTGGTTGGTTCAAGAATGATCTTATTTTGATATTAGTTTACTGCTCTTCCTGCCTTATGGTAGCTTTTCACTTGTTTCCTTGTGTTTAGGCTCATTTTTGGCTGTATCTTTGATGTTGTTTTGAGGGATGACTGTTGACATAAGCGGGAAAGTTAATGACTTGGTGTAACATTTTTGCTAAACCATAAAGCTCTGGGTTTTTGAGTTGTAACACTATTTGAGATATCATCAGTTAAGCTTTCCTGTGCAAGCTAGAGATGTTGTAGACATGGATTTAGTTTAAATTCATTTCTAACCTTCTCCCTGAGAGTTTATTTTAGCAGTTTTTATATATTCATGAACTCCTTATCTTGTGGGTGCTGGGCACTGGCTATAGAGTGCTTCTTCAGCAACATTGGTTTCTTCCCGAATTGCTATGGTTGGTTATCATATAACAATTCAGTAAGAGATCAATTATTTGTTGTAGAAATTAATATATAAATTTCTGTTGATTATGGTGCAGTCTACACATCTGAGAAAAATAGGAAGTATTATTTCATATCTAAAAGATTCTGCTAAAATTAAATCTTCTACAGATGCTACGTAAGAAAGCATACCAAAGCTAGCTCCAGTTGTTCCTGGGATATCCATTACCATCTTACGCACAACACAAGCTATGTTAAACATCAATTAGGAACCAGTCACTCAGAGAATGTCCAATACCATGGCCCTGGGGTGTCTGTCTACCCTACTGAGACTGGAAAAGACAATGCAAACTCGCAATTGGCTTACCAGTGCAAATACTCCCTTATGTTGCATTCAGCGTTATGTAATCCTGTCAAACTCTGTATCGGCATGTAGATGCATTGGATAGCTATTTGTTTTTGGTTACAAACATGTTTATGTAAACGCGTAGAATCACGGGCACAGCGGAGACTGCATGCTGGTGTGTCGTGACCACGTCCAGGGCTTCCTCTCCGCCACGTCGTGTACGCCGTGCACGTCGCACGGGCGACCACAAATAACCGCGTATCGTGCAGCTGCTCGGCGTGGCAGGGAAGTCAAATCAAAGCTCTATATAAATACAGATCAATACATTAGAAAAGCTGCGTCAATTCCGCAGTGAAAAAAAAACAGAAAAATCTCCTCTCGCGTATGTCCGCGTTCGGCGCGCTCGTGGTGATCGACGACCACCGTCGTCTCCATCAGCTGTTATCAGAGCCAGTTGAGAACATTGGCCGAAGCGGCTGCGGTGGGACATCCCAAAGAAGATGGGCGCCAATGGCACGTCATTGAGCATCATGTCCAGCGACGTTCGAGAGGGCACGCTCATGTGACCGATACTCACTCGTACCAACTAGTCCAAGTGGATGATGTTGATGCAATACAACTTCGAAACCATAGAGATTTTGGAGGTGATCGAGCCTAGGACCAACGTGAAGCGCACACAAGATCAGCAGGCGATGGGTGCTCTGCTACGATCCGTCTCGAGGGAGATGTGGCAAACGTTGGGAGCAAGAAGACGATGAAGGAGGCATGAGATGTGGTGAAGATAATGCGTCTCGGCGCCGATCGTGTTAAGGACGTCAACGCCCAAAGGCTCTTAAAGGAATTCGAGAACATTGGGTTCAAGGACTAGACAATCGATGATTTTGGAATGAGGATCACAAATCTCGTGGCCAACCTCAATTCTCTCGGGGAGACAGTGGAAGACAGCCGTGTTGTGAAGAAATTCCTCCGAGTCGTACCTGCCCGCTTCAATCAAGTGGTCGTCTCAATTGAGATGTTTTGTGATCTGAAAACCCTGACCATTGAGGAGCTTGTAGGGCAGCTGCGTGCGGCGGAGGACTGGCTAGAAGACAAGGTTGATCAGATCGCCGATAGGGCCGGACGCCTACTCTTGGCAGAGGAAGATTGGCTTGCAAAACACAAGCATCGCTTTCAATCCAACTCTGTAAAGGACGAAAACAGTGTTGGTGGAAGCAGTGCCTAGAACAAGGCGTCGCATCGCTCCGACGGTGGCGGCTCGAGTGGATTGGGCAACGTCAAGCTCATGTACGAAGGCACACCCTGATAGAAAGACTAGTGTCGCAACTATAGCATCTATGCTCATTGGGTGCAAGATTGTATGCAACCCAAGAAGGAGAAGAAAGAACAAAAATAGCCAGAGGTGAATGTGGCTGTGGGGGGAGTAGACTCGTCGGCACTATTACTGGCGGCGGTGCATGACGTAGTGCGGATGCCAATGCAAGAGGTCCACCTCGCCAAGAAGGACGTCGTGCCAATGGCGTGCCCTAACGATGTGTGGATACTGGATACAGGCGCCAACAATCATATGATGGGGACTCGCTCGACGCTGACACACATAGACGTGGCGTTCGCAGGACTGTCCGTTTCAACAGCAGCTTGTGCGTTGAAATTCAGGGGATCGGCTTAGTGGTGATCCAAGGCAGGCATTAAGAGCACAAGACATTAACTGATGTGTATTACATTCCCAAACTTCAAAGTAACATTATTAGTCTGGGTTAGCTCGAAGAGAAGAGATATGAGATAACACTGAAAAATGGGAGACTCCGAGTGTTAGATCAAGAAGGCACTTTGTTGGTTTCAGCTCCTAGAACTGGTAATCGGCTTTATACAATCAAGCTAAGCGTAGTAGAACCAGTTAGTCTGTTGATGCAACAGGATGATGTGGCTTGGCAGTGGCATGCTCGATTTAGCCATTTAAACTTCTGGGCTCTGAGAGAGCTAGGGAGGAAGGAGATGGTCAACGGCATCCCTGTGGTGGATCATGTGGAACAAGTGTGTGATGGCTGCACTCAGGGCAAACAGCATCGCACACCATTTCCACAATCCTCAAAATTCAGAGCTAACACTAGTTTTGAGCTGGTACATGCTAACTTGTGTGGACAGATAAGTCCTGAAACACCTAGAGGTTGTTCTTACTTCTGCTAGTAGTTGATGACTATAGCAGGTATATGTGGATAGAATTGCTAAAATCAAAAGATCAAGCTTTGTCCTATTTCCAAAAGATCAAGGTGAGAGCAGAGATAGAGCATGGAGGCAAGCTCAAAACCCTGAGAATAGATAGGGGGGAGAGTTTGTATCCAATCTATTCTCAGCCTTCTACAGTCAAATAGGCATCAAACACTATACAACCACACCTTATTCCCCTCAACAAAATGGGGTGGTTGAGCGTCAAAGTCAAAATGTGGTTGAGATGGCTAGGTGTATGATGAAGTCTATGCAAGTGCCTATAAAATTCTAGGGAGAAGCAGTGTCCACAGCAGTGTATGTGGAACAGGTCTCCTACCAAAAGTCTCGAGAATAAGACTCCTTTTGAAGCCTGGAATGATAAGAAACCAGATGTAAGTCACTTAAGGACCTTTAGCTGTACTGCACATGTGAAACAAGTTGGACCAGACATCACCAATTATTTGACAGATCAGAAAGATGTGCTTTCTAGGGTATGAGCCTGGCACCAAGGGATATCGGCTATTTGATCCTATGACAGGGCAACTGGTGATCAGCAGAGACATTGTTTTTGAAGAAAATCTTTCATGCCAATGGAACCAATCAACAGCTGTCAGATTACAAGAATCAAAAACCTTCACTGTGTATCAATTTCAATACACTGTAACAAATCCGACAAATTCAGGTTCTAGAGTTGTAGGCAATCCAGACAGTGATGGCTTCGCTAGTGACAATCACCCCATGCAAAGCTTAGGCAATCAACACATATCCTCTCTATCAGGGTCTTCAGACTCTCCCAGCACACCAGAGACAGCTGCTCCTGGATCAGGTAGTTGGGGCACTCCACTATCAAATGTTTCTAAAGAAAGAACACTCACGTATAGGACTCTCACAGATCTCTTTGATTCTACCGAAGAGGTCCACAATTTTGAGTATAGTGACATTTGCCTAATGGCTGCTGATGAACCAATAAGTGTGGAGCAAGCTCTAGAGGAGCAGTGCTGGAAGGAGGCAATGAATAAAGAACCGAAATCCATTTCTCAGAACAATATATGGGAGGTGTCTGATTTACCAGTGGGACAGAAGCCTATTGGCCTAAAATGGGTTTTCAAGGTCAAGAGAGATCCAACAGGTAATATAGTGAAGCATAAGGCCAGATTAGTGGCAAAGTGATATGCTTAAATCCAGGGGATGGATTATGAAGAAGTCTTTGCTCTTATAGTTAGACTTGAGACTGTCAAACTCATTTTAGCTCTAGTTGCATAAGGAGGTTGGGAGGTACACCATATGAATATCAAGTTTGTATTCCTGAATGGACATCTCCGAGAGGAGGTATATGTTCACAACCCCCCAAGCTTGATAGATGCCAAGAACAGTGGCAAGATACTCAGATTAAGGAAAGCACTTTATGAACTCAAACAAGCTCCAAGAGCTTGGAATGCAAGGCTAGATCAAGAGTTAGTCAAACTTAGCTTTAGGAGAAGTGAGGAAGAACATGTTGTTTACAAAAGGGGCATTGGAAACACACTCCTGCTAATTGGTGTGTATGTCAATGATCTTGTCATTTGTGGGCTAGACAACAAGAACATTGATGCCTTCAAGCAGCAAATGAAGAAGAGTTTCAGCATGAGTGATCTAGGCCTATTGAGTTACTATCTGGGTATGGAGGTCAAACAGAAACCTGGAGAAATCTCCATTTGCCAAAGAGCCTATGCTTTAAAGATTGTTGAGTTGTGCAGGTTGACTGGCTGTAATCCAGTGGATACTCCTATGGAGAAACATGTGAAGTTGCTACCAGGACAACCTGGATCAGAGATGGATGCCACAAGATAAAGAAGCATTGTTGGGAGTCTCATCTATCTAATGAACACAAGACCTGGTATTGCCTTTTCAGTTGGGATGGTGAGCCGATTTATGGAGACACCCACATCCAAACACTGGATAGCCGTCAAAAGAATTGTGAGATACATCTTAAGAACCAAGGATTATGGCTGCAGATTTGTCAAAAGAGAGCCAGAGCTATTGGGATATACTAGCAGCAATCATAGTGGCGACCTAGAGAAAAGAAAGAGCACCACTGGGATTGTTTTCTTTCTCGGACCAAACATTGTTACCTAGACATCTCATAAGCAAAGAGTAGTGGCACTGACATCCTATGAAGCTAAATACATAGCAACAGCAATAGGAGCATGTCAGGATGTGTGGTTGAGCAGATTCATTACAGAGTTAGCTGGAACATATGTAAAGAAATTTAGACTACTCATTGACAGCAAATCTGCGTAGGAGCTAAGCAAGAACCCAGTGTAAGCACATTGATACTCGATATCATTATATCTGTGAGTGCGTGAGCGATGGAGTTATTCAGGTGGATCATGTCAGTTCAAGTTCGTGAAGATGAGATAGCTCCTGGGGTGACTAAAGTTTGACAAGATTTAGGGTGTATGTTACATTCAACATTCTGTAATCCTGTCAAACTCTGTATCGGCATGTAGATGCATTGGATAGCTGTTTGTTTTTTTTGTTACAAACATGTTTATGTAAACGCGTAGAATCGCGGACACAGCGGAGATTGCATGCTGGTGCGTCGTGACCGCGTCCAGGGCTTCCTCTCCGCCACGTCGTGTACGCCGTGCTCGTCGCACGGGCGACCGCAAATAACGGCACATCGTACAGCTGCTCGGCGTGGCGGGGAAGTCAGATCAAAGCTCTATGTAAATACAGATCAATGTATTAGAAAAGCTGCGTCAATTCCGCAGTGAAACAAAAGGGAAAAATCTCCTTTCTCACGTATGTCCGCGTTCTGCGCGCTCGTGGTGATCGCGTCCCTCGTTTCTTCCCTGAGTTCGCCGGTGTTGTTCTCGTCTCCAACACCTTAGTATTGGGTTGCTTGGGCTTGGGACATCTGGATCCACCAGCAGAAGAAACAAGCTGGGTATATTATTTTTCTCGTGTAATGGAGTTACATTCTCAACATAAAAGTTTAGCACATGTTCCGACATGGAAACACATAGGTCTTTGCATTCCCGTGTGTAGAACACCTTAAGGTCAGTGCCACCAACATCTACTCTCGGTTTATGCATAGTTGCAGATGGTTTCAGCTCAGCACCTGCGAGAAGTAGCCTGTCATTGTATGTTATTCTGAGGGGTATAGTTGGTGTGAAATGGATCTAACACATCCTGTATGACATGAGCCAGGACCAAGGGCTCCACAGCTGGCACAGCAGTCATTTTTGTGGAACTGGAACCTGCTAGTGGCCTTACACAACAGTTATACCTTGCTCAATGTGGACTTGGAGAAATTGAGTCCAGACATTCAACTTCTTATAAAGAGGGGACGATGGTTGTCATAATCACAGTTGAGATACTAGTGTCATGTCATACTGCTAGCATCGTTTTGGTTTTCTGGAGGAAACCTGGAAGTCCAATGCAATGTTCTAATTACTTTGCTCTTATTTTTGGATGCACAATCTTTCTATATTTGAGAATAATGTAGGTTGTGCTTATATAGTATATACTTTTATTTAGATTTAGGTTTATATGACATGCTTCATCACAACAATATGTTAGGCATGACCTTAGTTATTCTTATTCCATATGCTATGGGACTGAAGTGCCTGTTGCTGTCGGCAGATAGTAGACACTTAAATGAAAATGGTGCTCTATTATTTGAAAGTTCATGTTTAAACATGAAAACAAAATGGAAAACGAGATCATGCACCCCTTTTTATTAATAATGAGGCATGCAAGGTGTGATTTATTCTAATATAAATTGCTTGTATAAGATTAAATTTCATCTGCGTTTTTATTGGCGAACCTACAAAATTCAGAAAAACTTTACCCTCTGATGGTTTTTGAGAATCAGAAATGAGGCTTGTTATTATGAATATTTTGGAAGTAATTTCTAAAACTAATATAGTTGGTACCAAAGTCTTCTTGATATAGGAGGACTTTTTCTTCAACTAAGCTTGGTGACTAATTTTGAATAGTAGTGTGTGTATTTTGGTGGGTAGCTAGCTGGATCGTGTAGAGAACAAATCTCACTGTATAATGTTCCACAATACATATCCAGGTGAGGCAATGGATTTATTCCAAATTTACGGTTTCGTGTTTATTTAATCTTGTAGTATAAAAGCATAATCAAGTGTAACAGAGGGGTGAATGATAAAATTATTAAAAATTAATTTTTTTAATAAAAAAGATATATTTGTCTTAGATGAAATTTTAACGATATATTTAGATATCACCAATCCAACCGTCTTATCAATTGTAATACTGTCGACATTGTGACCTTGATACTTGATGTCTCGAACCATAGCCTTACTGTTGAATTGACCGCTCACAAATAAAAAAAAGTAGATTTTCTCTGTTGTAAATTTATAGTTGTATACCTTAGTCATCTTCTATTTATATCTAAAAATTCTTATCCCATAGAATTTAAACTCTCGAACTCTAGATTAAATACAATAATTCAAATTCAAAACATTCTTTCACAAAACAGAAATCCATGCTGCTACAGTAGCTATGTGTAAACAATATCGCATGTGCTATAGTACCCACGCATATTTTCTCTTCTATTTTGGCTTCTAATTTGTCTGTAATTTTTTCGACGCTTCATTTTTCAATCTTCAACTCTGTCTAAAGTCAACTATACTCTTCACACACATACAACTTCTCTATATGTTATATAAAATTTTTATCTCCACATATATTGTTCTTATCCTATATGATTTTTTTATCATGTGGATCTCAACTTCTCCCAAGTATAGTCTCAATTTATCACCGATAATATTCTCGAAGTCTTAAAACACATCAACATATAAATAGATAAAATAACTATTTTTATACACAAATATCGCACCCTAATCATGTACGTTCACACTAACATCATAAATATTTCTAAACTAATTTTTATTAATTATTTATTTATAAAATCAATTATTTATTATAAAAGATTAATTATGACAATGATTTACGAATCTTAATTTGGGCTTGCTAGAAACAGCCTATGAATCCCACCGTGAGCTCATGAATTAATTTGATTTACAAAGTTATCATTACGGCAGCTTATCTTTTAGGCCATCTGCACAAGTTTCCAGTGCAATCACACAGATTCTTCCTAGCACATGAAATTCTAGTTGTGCAGTCCAAAATCGACTATTCTCGTTCTTTTTTTTTTTATTTTCATTCGTTTTACAATAAGGATTCTATTTTCTGCTTGATGTTAGAGAAAGTAGAATCTAATAGCTCTTTTTCACATGGACGGTAATATATGCATATGTACCTTACAGTAGGTAGTGGAAACATGCCAGATACAAAGATGGTGAATATCCATATGTTGTTACATGGCATAGAGTTGAATACAGATGTTTGTAAAGGAACTTATTTAACAATTGAGTGTACCAACATCAATTGGTGAGCCAGTATAGCAGTATGTTTCAAGCACTAATGCTAAACTTCAGAAACTAAACTTCATAAACAAACTTATGTTAATATGAATGTTACCAATACATTTAACCATTATATGTCAACTTTTGATCTCGTCAGATTTATATGCTGGTGGAACCAGAGATAAACTTTGTACCATTGTTCTGCCGTTGATTCTCTTGTGATTCCATCTTTTGGGAGCACTTGGTGTGGTTGCGGTTCTATGATTGTGCACAATATCTGATACCGTTAAATGATACTCAAAGGAAGATCTATGCTTCTTACTCCTTGGCTGATACCAAAGTTGAAGGTGGAAGCATCTCCTTGTGAAGATAACAATGTTCTCCAAAAGGTAAAATCTCAAAACTGAGAACAATTTAAACATTCATTTCCTTCCTTTTGACATTCAAAATTGAATGGACAGCATTCATCTTCTGATGATTATAGTTTGAGGAGATGCATGTTTTGGATGATGTTGATAGAAAATAATGAGAGAATCCTATATGACACTGAGTTGAGTTTGTTCAAGTTCAACGATTTATCATTGATATTACCAATTTCAATAATAAGTTTAAAAAAATATAATTTTTTAAGCCTTAATGACATGTCAGTTTGTGTAAATGCTTAAAAAATTATTTTTATTTTGAAAAAAGTTATTTTATATGGTATATAAGAGAGAAATTACTTACATAAAAAATAATGATACAAAAAATATTTTGTGTAGCATATCAAAGATGATTTACATTAAAAACAACAACAACAACAAAAATTATTATATATATCATATAACAGATAAATTATATTTTTAGAAAATAGAAATAAAAAATCTTAAAACTTATACACAAACTTCCACATTATGTAAAGAGGCTACACAAACAATCTCATAAATTTTTGAAACTTCTAATGCTATAATCAATTATTAATCTTATATGTCTATAGGGCATTTTAGTTATTTTAAAAAAAATCTTGGACTCAATGGTATATTGTAGAATAAATGGTAAACTTATTGATATATTTGTAGAAAGAGGTAATATCAATGATAAATAATTAAATTTTGACATATAGAGTAGATTCTTTCAAAAATATATATCAAACATCCATTGTATTAGTGTCTCTGAATTCACTTGGACTAGAAAATATGATAGTCGTCAGCCATACACCTATCTAACAGGAAATTTGTTCACTTCATAGTTTTTTACCGGTTATGAAAAGTCTAATACAGTTTACATGCTTGTTATGGCATGAAGTAAAAAAGACTTACTAGTTTGCAAAAGATTGTTTCATAAACTGGCTAAAGTACTACAAAGACTGTTTAAGTTTGTACCATATCATTAATAAAATTTTTCCCTAGTGAAGATGACAACAAAGGATGATGGTGGCATGATTTTATTTCTGTGCCTTTTCTATTTCGAAGGAATATCATTCACCATTTGTGCCAATGACATTGCATGCAATGGATTCCTCGACTCATTGAGTCAGCGTGGCGAAAACCTGCTGTTGGTACGGAGTTCTTAGATGGAACTTATGAAAGGCTGGGTTCGGTGTATCTGCCTTAGACAAGTTGTCATTTTAACGGGCTCTAGTGCGATTTTGAAATAGTTCACTTTCACATAGTTAGTGAGCCCTCAC
Organism: Oryza coarctata; assembly: GCA_030770085.1. Classification (NCBI taxonomy): domain Eukaryota; kingdom Viridiplantae; phylum Streptophyta; class Magnoliopsida; order Poales; family Poaceae; genus Oryza; species Oryza coarctata. Next base: position 23,823,585 of record CM061463.1, on the reverse strand, counting down.
CAAACTGGCACTGAATACTGACATACTTGCCATGATGATATTTTTTCCCGCCATTTTTTTCTCAGATATAATACCGGTAGTGCTGTGTGGTAGTATGCTGGCTGACACATCTCGTGCTGTGAGGATGCAACTAGCCGGGTGCACCCGGCCTCTTTATTCGTCTGTGAATTTACTTTCGGTAGGAATGGACCAGCATTTGAAACTTTGGTTCCAATTTCCATCCATCCTTCGTCATGGCATACATCGCGTAGTTCCGCAATACAGTAAAACTTATTTTTAAATGGACACAAAATGTGAAGTGCACATCACATATTAGAATATATATCATAAATAGATCCAATAAGATTTGAGAGCAAAGACATAGATAGGGGCGAATGGAATAAAGTGAGCTGAGTTTGTTTTCCTTTATTTTTTTTTAAGTATAAAAAGACAAATGGTCCTTACAAAAAGGGAATAATTTTCATATTTAAACTGGGGCAATTACGTTCTTGCCCCTGGTGGCCCCGGGTTGGCCCAATAACCAGTTAGTGCTGAGATTTTGAACCTTGGTCCCTGAGGGATAGGCATAGAGAGTTGGGCTGGGCCATTGTGGGACAAGAGCGAGTCCCCGACTCCCCGTCCTGCCAACTAACCTGAGGTGGTGTAGTCGTGCATGGAGATCTCGGCTGGTACTCAGAACAGGAGCCAAGACAATGGCCGAAATTGAAATGGAAGCCATGCAAATATGCAATCGGGTGGGGACTTTAACAATGGCATGAGTTGACTGCTTCCTTCCCCTGGTAAAACGCATTGACATCGAGGTGTTAGTGTGTTAATGAGTGTTTCGTGGGTTCATTTACGTCTAAGGAGGAAACGCAGACGAAATCCATTTTGGCATTTTGCCCGTCGTCTCATCCCTCATACCGGAATGGCCGTCTGGGCAATGGAAACAGTCTGGAGGAACATGCAGCTGAACTGTTGAAGAAGCTGGTCCAGCGGGTACGCGCTTTCAGCTACGTTGAAATACATTACAGCATTAGTGCCTTGTATGCTCGAAACAGAGGCAATAATGACGAGGAAGACGAAGATAAAATGCAGCTCGACAATGTACGAATGGCTAGGTCAGCGACGGCCTTTCAGCGTCGGAGAGGATGCTTATCTGAATATCCGGTCCTCCTTCCAGATAGAGTAGACAAACATCAGGGGACATCGCCTTCCGAAAAGTGGCAAACGTCAAGAAACTTCAGATTCTTCCTCGAATAATAACTTTGCTGAGTTAGTCCCCCTTTTTAAAAAAAAGCATTGAGAAAAAATATTACACGCTTAATCCTCACTCGTCAATTCTCTCCAAAGATTTTATTAGAGGATTTAGTCTGGCCTGTACACAAGTGGAGACACTCGATGTTCTTGGATAATACTTCCTCGTCAGCTCGTCATCAAGGACTAGAGGGTACGTCTTTTTTATATCTGCCGATTGGCGCCGAGTGAACAAGAAGCCCAAGGTCACTTTCACATTTTTACGACTCTGTGCAACGCGACAAATTCTTAGGAGATCAAGGCTTTGCTTCTAGACAGAATAGTGATCGTTCATATCCAACACGCTTGCGATTCTTTTTGTCCCCACTGGTCTGTCCCGGCGTAACGATGACAACACCAAGGGCCATTACATCATGCAAGTCCTTATCCGCAACATCCTGATACGTCCAGGCGAGGCGAAGCAGCAACTGCACCTAAGGCTCTTATCTTATTAATTCCGTCATAAAGACATCATATTGCTATTTGCTTGAAGTGCTTCGATCGCTAACCACCCCGGATTTGGACAGGATGTCTGATGTCTCCTCCGAACAACATGCCTTTTTCTTATTATAAGCAGCCGACACGTCCCAATCCAAATATTTACCCCTAGTTGGATAAATTCGTATCATGGCTCGCTTTACCATGTGTTGTGTTGGGCATTTGGGTTTGGCCGGTCTTTGCAAAACATTAACGACATCCTTTGGAAGAGGGGACTTCATTTTTTGCAGAAGTTAAACCAATTCCTACTATAATCCTGTAAAATTCGGAACAAAAAAATACTAATTCACTTCTGTTCTGGTATGATATGCTTTTTTTTTTCTTGCTGGAAATAAAATGCACAGCACTAACAAGCAAACGGCACTAACTGTAATAACTTACCACAACCAGCAGAAGGGCCCACCTGTCACCCAAACATTCTGGGATTCTGCGGCTGTTCTTTCCTGTTTCGGTTTCAAACGGGGGTCTGTTGGTGGACGTGTTGCCAGCTCAGCCGCCACCTACCCCCGTTCCAAACCCCGGTGGATTCGGTTCCTCCCCCACGCGCCGCTGTACTTCCTCTCCCCTCACCCTTCTCCCCGTTCTACTTAATTCCGTCGTCAAAATCTTCGATTGATCCGATCTCTCGTCTCGTCTCCCCATCGGAACCCTAGCTGCCGCCTGCACCCACACCAAAATGGAGCAGAAGCCACCCACGCCGACGGCCGCAGCGACCCCGCGGTTTAAGCTTGGGAAGCAGTCGTCGATGGCACCCGACCGCGGCGGTGGTGCGGGGGAGAGCTCGGAGGAGGGGTCAAGCGAGGCGGTCGGGGTCATGGGCTTCCAGCTGATGTACCTGGCCCACGAGGGCGACACCGAGGGGATCCACGAGCTCCTCGACGCCGGCGCCGACCCAAACTTCCGTGACTCCGACGGCCGCACGGCGCTACACATCGCCGCCTGCGAGGGGCACGCCGAGGTAGTCGATCTGCTGCTCCAGCGCGGGGCGGATGCCGTCGCCGAGGACCAGTGGGGCAGCACGGTGAGCTTTCCTTGATCTGACTTTAAATTGAGAACTCCAATGGAATAATAAGTTACAAGGATTGATATACATGAACATGTTGTTAGTCACGAGGGAGATCGATTCCAAGAACCCAAATCCTGAAACCGCAAACCCCTTCTTGTAGCCTGGATCATTTGGAAAGAGCGTAAGAATCGGGTTTTCAATGGTGAGAGTAAGCCTTGGGCGCAGATTTCACTGACATTACCGAGGAACCACGGTTGTGGGTCGCTACTGGTGCCCGGATGGCCACACCAGTAGTCTGATGGTTTGTATGGTTTCTTGGTCGCTCTTTTGGTGTCGTGAGAATTAATCTTATGTAATTGCTCAGCTGCTAGCAGCTAGTCGGAGTTGTAAAACTCTTATCCTTCTTAATACAGAGATACACAAACCTTTTGCGTATTCCCCCAAAAAGATCGATTCGAGATGTTACCTCTAGTTCTAATATATATGTTTATTTCTAGGTTGCTATTTTAATATGTGAGTGTTGTGCAATTTTCTCTGCTATCTGGCAGCCTTTGGCAGATGCATTGCATTACCAGAATCATGACGTGATCAAGATCTTGGAGAAGCATGGCTCCAAGCTTAAGGTACTTCCAAACTATTGTGTACAGGCATTTCGGCTTCCCGATGTACTGCTATGTTCAATGTTTTCTGAATTTATTTCCTATTTTGAAGATTGCTCCTATGCATGTTAACAATGTCCGTGAGGTTCCTGAGTACGAGATTGACCCGAATGAGCTAGATTTCACTAATGGAAATGGTATATCTAAGGTGTGTACATATGAATATGTTAACCTTTCCTTCTTATCAGAATTTTTCAGTAAGAGACAGGATCTGCCAGGCACAATGTTCCTCTAATCATTGATCAGGATACTTGTATATTTTTTTAACTTGCTGACCCTACTTTCTGTACTTAATTTTAAATATGTTAGATTTCTCCATCAGATTTTGTCAATTTGTGAATTATGTTTTATATCATTTCCATCTGTTTCTCAGGGTACATTTCGGAAAGCAACATGGAGGGGCATTCTGGTTGCTTTTAAGAAGCTTGATGATGATCTAATTATGGACAAGAACAAAGTGTGGGTTGGTTCCATTGAGTATTATTGAATTACTGTTTTATTTGTCTTTTTTCACTTAATTGTAGACCATCCAAAAAATGTAATTCTCTGACAGATTGGATGGGTTTGCATTGCAGACAAGCATTCAGAGATGAACTTGATGTGCTACAACTAATACGGCATCCAAATGTCGTGCAATTTTTGGGCGCTGTAACACAAAGCAGCCCAATGATGATTGTAATGGAATTTATGCCCAAGGTTTGTCCTATAGGCAGTGCTTTTCGAAATTTACATTATTCACATATTTAATCATCTTTAGATCTGAGACCTATTTGATTAACTGCTATAGGAACTGCTGCTTTAGACGAACCTTTCTAGTTATCTGGTCATGCATAGGGATCACTGATCAGTAATAAAATGTTGTTTACCATTCTCAAGTGGCAATGCCAAATCAGTTTTACCTATCTTATCTGTTGTTTTTCTTTTTCTGGCAATATTTGGCCAACTGGTAATGCTAATTTAGTGTTTACTGTTTTTTTCTAGCTGGTACTTTCTTTGTGGAAATATTTGGTCACAACCACAATGGATCAGTGCAAGCTAGATGTATGTGTACTAGGCTGAACTTTGTGATTTTTGGTCCACCAAAATATGTTCATAGGCTAGATATTGACTTTTCCCTAACTACTTTCTGTATAAATTCAAAACTTTCTAGCTTTTTTAGAAGGTGAGCCCCACTACAAAGACAGATCGCTAGCTTTGTTAATTTCTTATTAGTATTCTGTTAGTGTCAAATCACTCATGACTATGCATGCACTTCAGTATCGAAACACCATTTTTTAGTGAACTGATGAGAACTATTGGAACTTTTGTTCTCAGGGTGATTTGCGCAAGCACTTAAGTAGGAAAGGAGCTCTGGAACCATCGTATGCAGTGAAATTAGCTCTTGATATTGCAAGGTTTTTCGATCATGACCTGAATTTGTTGGTTCTACTTTTTGTTGCTATAGTAAAAACTAACTTGCAGCTCTATCTGAAATCCAATAGAGGGATGAATTATTTACATGAACATAAACCTCAATCTATCATCCACCGTGACCTTGAGCCTTCGTGAGTACTATTATTCTCCAGTGAAAATTAATTAGAGTATTTCTACACCATATGCTTTGAATACCTGATTTCTTAAAAGGCTTCTTCTGTCCATTGTGTAAGACAACAGAAACATATTGAGGGATGATACTGGACATCTGAAGGTGGCAGATTTTGATCTGTGTAAGATGCTAAAATGGAGAAGAAAAGTTAGAGAAGAGAAAGCCGTTACTTCTCCAGGAAATGCATGTAAGAAAATTCATACCAGATTTAAGCTAAATTAGTATGCATCTTACTGTTCTGAAATATAATCTCCTACATTTGTTTACCTTCTTTCTTCACTGATAATTGATAAATATGTTACAGGCAGGTATGTAGCTCCAGAAGTCCTGCGAAATGAAGAATACGATAATAAAGTGGATGTCTTCTCATTTGCTTTGATACTTCAGGAGGTAAAGGTGTTGTTATACACCATTCTGTATTTCTATGCCACTACGGATGATTTTCGTTTAGGTATTCATGAATGTAAATTTTATCTAGTACCACTTCTACGCTTTTAGGGGCCTTATTTGACAGATACTATGTTGGTATAGCTTTACTCTAGAGTGTGAACTGTAAAGTAAAACTGCTCAAACTACACTTTTAGGTATCCAATTTTTGTACTGATATTTCAACGTTTTCAGATGATTGAAGGATGTCTCCCTTTTTATAACAAGAAAAATAATGAAATTGAGAAGGCACACAATTATAAAGAAAGACCACCTTTCAGAGCTCCTCCAAAGCATTATGCTTATGGGTTGAGAGAGTAAGCATTCCTTCTTTTGTTTTGCTTGTGGCAACTACTATTTTTTAGCACTATTATGACATGTTATACATTACAGTCTTCTAGCGTACAAGCTTGGGCAATCTGTGTTCCATTTGACTATCTGCATTTTTGAACTTTTATGTGCTCAATTTACTTTATGCACCACTATATATGATGAGTTTGTTTGGTCTATTTAACCCTGAACTGACTGTTTTTCCGCTCCACACTATAATAGGTTGATTGAACAATGCTGGAGTGAAAATCCTGCTAACAGGCCTGACTTTAGAACAATCATTGAACGATTGTCTTATATCCAAAACGAAATAGCTCAGAGAAACCGTTGGAGGGTAATGGCCAATGTCTTTTCTGCTGTATTCTATGGTCTTCTGAATACTGTCATAGTAATAGAGAAATTGTTCGAGTAATAGATTGATTTACTTTGGTTGTGCACTCGTCTTGAACAGGTGAGACCTCTCAAATGTTTCCTGAGCTTTGAGGGCATGTGGAAGAAAGATCGAAATGAGGGCAGCACCACCCGTTCATCACGTTCATCGGGATCCTATTTTTAACAGTCAGTTGGACCTGTCGTTGATTTCGTGTGGAGGATTGTATGCATATGATCGATAGAAAAATTAACTCATCATATACCATATCTTTGTGTATCACTGGAAATGGTTTTGCAACTTGTTGCTTCACTGTTGATCACAATGTTTTTGTACATCAGACTTCCATCAGTGGGGACTAAAAGTAATACAAAATGGAATGTACAGACTTTCTATTTTTTCTGTCTTCTGTTTCGGGTTTCTCTTTCGGTAACAACGGTTATAGTTGCACTGTAAAACGCCCGCAACTAGCATATACTGATATATTCCATACAAGTATAAAATGCACACACGTCTTGAAAGTTCTACATCGTATAAACAAAACATATGAAACCTCCCGCGTATTAATTCCCCCACAATCACGAGAGAGAAGTTTTGATCCTGATCTCGGTGAGGCATGGCACATAGCTAGAGCTGAGCGAGCGTGCGAATGTCCACCGGGTGAACGTCGGACAGCAGCGCCGCGCTGTACGCCCTCCGGGCGACGAAGATGTTGGCCGCCTCCGTCGGGTGGAACGCGTCCCAGAACAGGTACTCGTCCCGGTTGGCGCACGGCGTCTGGTACGGCAGGCACGTCACCTGCCCGTTGTTCCTCCCCACCCCGCAGCACCCCCTGTTCGTCACCGTCATCCCTGAAACCATCGGTGAGCCAGCACACGCATCAAGATTCAAGATGCATGCTCTCTCTCGTGCAGGCACATCTCGTTTGGGACTTGGGAGTAGGGTGAATGGGTGATCGACGTACGTACCGTGCGCTATTGGCGTGAGCATGATGCTCTCGAAGATGCCGTAGCAGTTGATGAAGGTGAACTGCGCGCCCGGCAAATTGTTGAACTGGTTGACGAGGACGACCAGCCTCCGGTTGAACATCCGGACTGCGCTGTTGATCCGCTCGATGCAGGTGACGCCGTTGGGGCTGCGCTGCGCCAGCTCGTTCGGGCTGCACCCCACTTGCCCCACCCCCATCAGCGCCACCTTCCTGGCCCCGTAGTTGTACAGCGTCTGATCCAGCACAGTGACACACAAATTCGAGTGCCAGTGTCATGTCCCATTGTCACTTCTAGATTAATTAGTTGGCTAGTGTAATTAAGTGTGCTGGCAATCGATCCTGACCCTGAGCTGCTGCGCGTACTGGTCGATGAGCACGTCGGCGTACTGCTCCGGGGTGTACTGTTGGCTGGTGGGAAAGAAGGCGGGCATGAAGTAGTTGTTGAGGTAGTCGTTGCTGCCCATGGCGACGGTGAAGATGCACTGTCTCAGGCGGTTCGCCGCAGTGTCCTCGCCCAGGTTGCTCACCAGCTGCTGCACGACCGCCTGATAGTTCTGAAGCTGCCTGCTGAAGCTGATCCGTTCACCCTGTGTCGAACGTGTGTGGGCTATTTCAACTTGCAACGCGCGAACACATGGTTCGAACGGGTATGTTTTGTTCGTGTGCGTAGCTGCGTACGTACCAGTTGTTGTCCGGTCTCGTCCCGGATTCCGGCTGCAGCAGAGGCGAAGTTGACGCCGGTGAGGAACTGCTCACTGGTTGCGCCGGCGTACGGGGGGCTGTAGTCGTCGAAGCCCAGTAGCCGAGCTATAAATATCAAATGGTACGTGAAAACGTGTCGATAAGTTTGATGGAATATGGGACCAACTGACCAAGCTAACCAACGGCAGTGATCAGCTTACAGATGGCATCGACCGTCGTGAGGCCGTTGCTGAACCGGCCGGTCGCGCCGCCGGGGAAATCGACGCCGTAGGGAGGGTAGTTCGCCCGCGCCATCGACGGGATGTCGTTGTTGTTCCCGTTGTCCACGAGTGAGTCCCCGAACACGAAGTAGCACGGCGCCTGCGGCTCGGCGCCCACCAGCCTCGTCGCGGCCAGGAGAAGCAGCTGCTGCAGCAGCGGCACCCACGACACCCGCTCCATTTCCGCCGCTGCACTAGACGCGCTGGCCGATTTTGGAAGCGTTTGCGCGAGCGGCGACCTGCAGAGGCGCTGGCTGGACAGTGTAAGATGCGGGCCGGCGAAACGAGACGCCGGCGTGTCGCTTTGTATTTATAGGCGGCATCGTGATGGTAGAAATGTGTATAGGAACTAACACCCTAAGTGTAGAAGGAGAGATCGGGTCTATATACGTATAACTTAGGTAAGTGGTCTAACATCCCATATAGTCGTAACGAGAGGGAAACGGATGTAGAAACTAGACCGAAAACTGGTGAACAAAGATGTGGATAGGCCTTTGGTCATTATATCGGTGAACTGGTACGCCAATAGTACATGGATCACTCGAATCTGTCCTAATACGACCTTATCACGAATAAAATGAATATCGATCTCGATGTGCTTGGTGCGTCGATGATGAACCAGATTGGCGGTCATGTAGACAGTACTGATATTGTCGCAGTAGACGACGGTCGCGGAAAAGAGGGGTGCACGGAGCTCTTGGAGAAGCTGGCGAAGCCAGCAGCACTCAGCGACGGCGTGGACGACGGCACGGTACTCGGCTTCAGCGCTAGACCGAGATATTGTAGTCTGATGTTTGGAGGATCAAAAGACTAGAGTGTCACCGAGAAAGACGCAGTAGCCAGACGTAGAGCGTTAACAGTCGAGACAGCCAGCCCAGTCCGTATCAGAGTACGCGGTGAGGGAGTCGATGGGGCTGGAGCTGAGATGCAGCCCGCTGGAGAACGAATTGGGCAATCAGAGAGATGAGAAGTCGATAGAGAGTGGGCCGGCCAGCAGATGAGGAGTGATTGGCCGATGTGGAGTAGGCAGCGGAGTAGGTGAGGAAAAAAAGATGGTGGCAGAGTAGGTGGGTCACTAACGTGCGAGGATTCATGTCCATAAAGAAAAGATTCACGCCCGTGGACTCATAGAGGCTAAGGAGTGGAACGGATACGAAAAAGGCGGGGAGTGACCGGACGCGAAGAGAATATGTTCGTGTCCGGGAGGCAGGGATTCGTGTCCGTGGACACGTGGACACGTTATATTGGCTCGGACGTGAGGGGAGAAGGTTCCCGTCCGAGAACCGTTGAGTGTGTCGAAAAAGGTGAGAACCGAGAAAGGGTTCTAACCGATGAAGGGATGGACAAGTCTAACCGATGGGAGTGCAAATGAGTTCAACCGATGAAGACGACGAGCGCGGAGGTGCGCCGGTGTCAGAGAAGAAAGGAGGCACGAAGTAAGAAGAAGGACGGAGACAGGTGTGAGATGAGATGAGGAGGCGGATGGATACAGTCGCCTTGTCGCGTGGAGATGTAACAGAGAAAAAGAAGGTGACTGTAAGAAAGACGGTGAGAAGAAAGAAAAGGAGACAAGAGAGCGAGTAGAGTACCGGGAGGAGAGTCGACGACGAGGAGGAAAAGGTTGGCTCGCCGGAGGGGGAAAGCTAGAGTGCCGAAATGTCTAGACTCGTTTTAATACTATGTAAAGTGACTAAGACATTAAATATATAATCGGATCTATATATATAATCCAGACCAGTGGTCTAACAGTGATTCATCAGGTGGCAGAGGGGTGGCGCCGTGCAGGAATCAACCAGGGAGTTTGAGTGAACAGGCGTTCAGAGGCTGTACTGCGGGGTGGGGATGCTCCCGATTGGGCTCGGGTGCTCCGCACGTTCTTGCGTAACGTTCGACGGTATATCGGTGGGTTCAAAGACGCACCGCGCCGCGGTGGGGCAGTATATTGACTGATTAACAGTATCACCACGCGCGCGGGTACCAGTGAACATCGTGGGTTTTATCACGGTCGGGGCTGAGCTCACGATGTCGGCGGCCTAAGTACATAGGAGATAGATATAAAATGGGCAGCCTTTTATGTTTACCAGTGAAAAAGGAAGTTTTTTATGTTTGAATAAAAAAAATTAAGGACTGTTTGATTTCTTTCTAAATCACTTTAAGATTTATGTAGAAGTCTATACCGTTCTTTCCTATTCTCCATCTCACCACCACCACTCGCGCATGATGTACCTTTTATATCATTTTTTTTCTTAAGTAGTAATCTCTAGCGTATTCCTATCTTATTTTCTCCATATATATCCACCATCATTTATTTTCATCAACTCTAATACTTTCTTTATATTAACATCTACCTATCTTTTTCACACACCGTCATCTATTCATCTTTTTCACATACTGTCGATCCTTTGCTACTCCTCTTCCATCTAAAATCATCCTCACCACCTTCTACTCTCTTCTATATGAAAAAAGTTATTTTTTAGTTACATAAAAAAATAAACGTATGTGCACATCACTATACACACATTCTAACACATGTTTAGATAAAAGACTAGTTGTAAATCCTTACAAAAACGTATCCACGTGTACTAATGTTTATTAGCATTAGAATTTAAACGTTGTCAGTCATCTCAGCAGTGCTTTTCTCTTAAAAGACTAGTTGTAAATCCTTATCATTAATAAAATCTTATTAAAAAAGTATTCACGTAATGTTTATTAGTATTAGAATTTAAACGTCGTCAGTCAGCTCACCGGTGCTTTTCTCTTAGCTGGCTAATCAGAGTATGGATATCTCCGGCCTCGAGTGCTCGTCGAGAAAGTCGCCGGCGCCAGCTGCTGGTGAGTCCTCCACATCTCTCCAAATCATGCCTGACTGGAGGTAGAAGACGTTGTCATCGTCAGATCAACTTTCAATGGTCTTCATTAGTTGACTGATCAGTAGCAACGCTTCAAACATAAAAGGCTAAAACCCAACAGATCAGATTGTACGCTCCGAAGCAGAATCTTCCGGACACACCACATGCTGCATTCGAGAGAGATCTGTTCCCAGATCTCGCATGCAGTCGATCGACTAGAGCGTGTAACGTTAGCTTGATGAGAGTTGAGACTGCTACATTTTGACTGGTTACCCCATCAAGATTTATTTCACCGTTTTGGTAGGGTTCGTCGGCCCTTTTTTAGACCGATCGGCCGGAGCAATAGCCGGCATGCAGGAGCCATGGCTAATCAGCAGCCACATTCCACTCCACATGCCCACACTTCTACCCACTTCTATAGTTCTACTCTCCTACTGTTAATTCGATTGAATTTGGCGCGTCCAACTGCAGCCAGGGTCTCGATCCCTTCCCTTGAGGCGTTCACTGTTCGGTGGTGGAGGCTCGTAAATGCGCGCGATGCGGCACTCGTGGAAAGCTCTCCTGTAGCGCGCTATAAGATCGATGAGAAACGCTGCTGGGGGTATAGCGTTGCATGTGCTGGTACACCGGTTTTGCTGGAGATCCATCTCGTGAATTGAACTCCTGTGTTTGGTTGGCTCGGCTGGTGACCGGCAATTCGATCCAATCCACTGTTGCTGACGAGCACTGTGCTATCTGTCGGGACTCGTGAGTACTGTGAATATTTTGTCGGCATGTTTTGAACAGTTTTCCTGTGTTTCCAAGAATAGTAGCTTTCAATTAAAGCCTAGGTGTAATCTTTCAAGCTGTTTTGTAGGGTGAATCATGGCGCAACCTGCAAGCAGATATCCTGACATAATTTAGAGAACTATGACGCGTGGGCCGGCGATCAGACCGGGAAATATGGCCGATATATGTATGTGTAGAAGGCCGAGATGATACATCTGTGGGCCACATCCTCACAGATATAGGTTGTGAACGGGACGGAAAATCCCAACCATTTTAGGTGCCGTTTCTGTTTTTTCCAACCGTCGTTTAAGTCGGTACCAGAAATTCGCGGTAAAGGAAACGGAAACGGTGCCGCCGGTAATTTCCAAAAAAATTTAAAATTTCCGAAAGTGCTTCTCCAGTCTCCAGTACAGCCCATCAGCTGTCTCTCGGTCCGTGAGCCCATCATTTCATTTAGTCGAAGAAATATTTTTTAAACATTTCTTTATATATTCTCTTCTCTTCATTGCTATATTACGTACTCTTCAACCTGTATCTATTTTGATGATTTTCAGTGACCCTATGTTTCTATTGTGACAGTGGTTATATTGTTTATTAAACATATCGCTAAGTTATCGGTATATCATGTGATTATAGATATATTTATATACATGTGCTAAATAAACCATAAATAACATGATGTAAGTATAAATTTATATAATTATGTATTATTAAATACATATTGATGCTATAGTTTTATAACATGAATTTTTGGCTTCCAACCATTACGGTATATTTTCGTTATAATAGTTTCATTTCCGATACTCTGATAGTTACTGATATTGTCATTATTTTTTGTTTTATCATTCTGATTCTGTTTAAAAGAAAAAATATAGTAATGAAAATAGGAGAGGAGGTTTTCATCCGTTTCCGACCGTTTTTATCCTTACACAGATATACACGAGTGCGGGAATACAGGCTCAGTTATTCAACCTTGCATATCCAAATAATTTCACCAAAGAACTTGTCCAGACATGCAGCAATACTCGAATACTGACGTTCTAGATAGGTGCGAGTGTGACCAAAAAATATTCATCATATCGAAGACGGTTTGGGACTTGATCTTACAACCACATAGAATTTGACCGGCGCCGGCCGCTTAATTAGCTGTAACATTTTTTAGACAAAAAATCAGGGCACGTCACTTCGGGTCCCAAGCGATGCAGCATCCAAGACGGTTAGTATAAAAATTCCGGCCGGTCGGTCGGTCGTCGTCGCCGCGAACACAGCAGTGAAAGCTCCAAGTTAAACGGGAACGTCCGCCATGGAGGAGTTCCAAGAAGCGGGCATCCTGTGGTCCGACACAGCGGTGGTGTCGTCACAGGAAGGCGCTCCGTCGGAGATGTGCTACGAGCTGGCGGCGTCCTGCTGATCCGCGTCGAGCGTCGCGTCGTTGTTCGGCTGCTGCTCGGATGGGTTCCTCTCCGGCTCCCCGTCCACGGCCGGGGCGAGCGACGACGACGAGGAGTTGATGGAGGCAGACGTGCTGTGGCTTGACACGGCGGCGCAGCCGGACGAGCAGCCGCGCGGTGGTGCAAGGGGTCATCATGGGTGGTCTGGTGGTGATCTTGGAATGACCTGACGGCGCCCCAAGCCGTGTGCTGCCGCCGCTAGGCACGAGGGGGTGGAGGCCGGCCACATCATCTCAGATTGACGTATTGTCATGCACCAAATCTCGTGAGGGCTGCTTGGACCGGGTGAAAGACGTGAACAAGTCGAGGTCTTAGTCACGTAAAGTTCTATTTAGATCTAAGTGTATGTTCTTGGTCTTAAGAGTAATCCAATCAATTTAATTTATATAATTGATAAAAAAAATAGAAATGATGAAATCCACAAATCAATCGGCCGATAGACCGATACAGCTCATCCTATTGGTTATGTGCCGATAAAAAGTTAGCGCTTATGTATAGCTAAAAGCTTATGAAGAGTAGATAATAAAAGCGTGAAATAAATTAATGAATTTATTGATCAAAAAGTCGATAACGCTATAGATAGGATAAACGATAAAAGCAAAGAGAGACCTCAATCCCTTGAAGTCACGAGGATTGGCAACCAAGTGACAGTAGCGTTAGAACAGTCTTAATAGATTGGACCAACCTGAGATAGTATAAGACTGAGACTAACGATACAAAGATAACAGATACTAGATCGTACGTAGCAGCGGAAAGTATAGGCAAGGTTATTGGCTGCTTATCGACTAAATATTACCTATATCTAATCTCATCGACTATGTGAGCCAATAGAGAACGAAATCCATCAAATCCCAACACCAATCCTATCAGACACGAGCCTGATCAAAGCGAGATAGTATCAGGCCAAATACTACGACGGGATTAGATCGATCGCTAACGGATTAATCGTTAAAGATATAAGACATATATATGTTGTCCAAACAGATTAATCGTTAAAGATATAAGACATATATATGTTGTCCAAATAGCCGATACGCTAGCTGTGAGTTATGTTTAAAAATGAGCTAAAATCTGTTATAGTATTTATAATTTTTTATCATAATTATTTTTTTATATGATTATCTATTATTGATAGACTGTAGTTGTTTGTAAGAGTATAGAAATAGAGTTGTTAATTCTTGTATACTGTGAAGCATTATATAGAATATAGTTACAATATAAATAGGTTCTATACAGTCCATAGTGTTTTGTTTAGTGAAAGATTGTTTTAATTAAAAAAGCCCTCATAATTAATCCATATGTCTTAAACCTATGTAATCGCACCATGTCATTTACTCCTATTAGATTCGGGAGTGCCGATTGAATTCTCGTTGTCGGTGTCTATCCACCAACAATAATGGTTGGGATCCAAGTTAGGGTTGAGTGTTTAGATGGAAGTTTTATGGATTAAATTGAAAGTTTTGTGAATTTTTTAGGTGAAAGTTTTAGATTTTAAATTAGAAGTTTTGTGATTTTTTAGATAAAAGTTTAGATTTTTAACTAAAAGTTCTGTGAGTTGAGATGAAAGTTTAGATTTTGAGTTAAAAGTGTTGTTAGTTTGAGATGAATGTTTTAGATTTTTTAATTAAATGTTTTATGGCTTTGAGATAGAAGTTTTTGTGATTTTTGAGATGAAAGATTCAGACTTTGAATTGGATGCTTTGTGATAGTTTAAGGGTCTCCCGCGGTTGTGCAGCGTCGGGGAAAGAGGAATGCGTGGGCTCCTCGACTACGCTGGCTGAGTCAGACATGGGTGCGACCGCGTGAGCGCCACTTGCTTAAGCCGCGCACGCTTAAGATCTAGCTGCACCTAAATTTAATAGCACTAGAATTATTAAAATTTGATATTACTGATAATTGAAAGTGACAAGGAAATGAGCTTGCTCGAAGCTCCAAGATTCAAATTTGACTAGGAGCAGTCCTCTCATATTCATTCAGTTTGTGTAATTTATTCTGATATTATGACTGGAGGTTAATTCAATTTTTAAAATGGGGTTGGAGTCGGTTACACTGTTAACTAACACTAAGCATGCCCACGTACATGTACCACTTGCACCTATAGCGACTTGACGTACGTTAATACTCCGTATGAGTAATATTAGCGTCATATTCGGTTTTATTGGAGCGTGATTCCCACTGCTAGAGCAATCGGCCACCCTGCCAAACAATTGCACGCCAAGTACAGTTGCTTACTTGCTTGCTTCCGTCTCCGTCAAACGCTTCCAGTGTGATCCATAAAACACTGCAGCAAGCCAGCGACCTATCATTTTGTCACATTATTGCCTTCTCACCGGCTCTCAACACCGGCGTATCTGTCGTACGCCAGTTAAACTAATTCCAACCGTGGATCCACATTAAACACTGACATGTTTGTATTAGTCCACTGTTTTGGTAAAAGTTTTAATCTTATTAAATAAGATGTCACATAGTAGACATGCCAAAAAATTATAAAGAGATAAAAAATATGTTTCATTTAGATAAAACCTAACCTTCACACTTACATATGTCTAATGAAACACCACTATGTCCTGAAAATAGAAATGAAACTTCACTATAACCAAATCGTTTCATAATATAATTAAAAAATTGAATACAATAGTTAACATATGAAACTGTAAAAATAAAATTATGTATTGAAAACTTTTATTACGTTCATCAATCTAAATCTTTTGAGATGATGTGGCACCTTGGAAATCACAAAATGAAACTCCCTACTTGGCTCGATTACTCCATCCATTCTAAAATAAATTAATTTCTAGCATCCTAAAACACATTTAATGAGAAGATAAAATCATCAAACTGGATAAATTACATTGATGGGTGGCTATATAAATTTTATTGAAGATAAAATTTATCGATTAATAGATAAAAATAGATAAGAATTGATTTATGTTGAGAAAAAAGTTTAAACTCTTTATTTTGAAATGAAACGAAGAGAGTATCTAGTATTATCCCGCATGTGCACTTGAATCCTAACAGAAATGGCACATGCGTGCACCGCTGCATGCGTTCCTCTCCGATCCGGTCCTGAGCTGTCAAGAAACCGCGAGCTAGCCAGCACGCCGCCTGATGCTTACAATGTAAATGTTTAATCCTCCACTGCACCCGCCGACCCGCGTGACGCCATGCGCCGCGTCCAACAAATCACATCGCGCTCCCCGCGGTGCGCTTATAAAATCTCGGGCACACGCGAACGAACGCTCAAGCGCACTGGCAACTGGACAATGAGGACGCATGGAAGAGCTGCAGGAAGCCGACGTGGTGTGGCCAGCAGACCACCACCGTGACTACGAGCGCTGCCGCCACCACGCTGCTGGGCAATCCCCGGCGCGCCCGGCACCGCTCACTTCACCGTCGTCGTCGGCACCCGTGCGGATCCCAGCGCCTACGACGTTTGCGGGCGGGCGCAGAGGCGACGAGGACGATGGCACGAGGATGGACTACTCGGCGGCCGCGTTGACGACGACGACGACGACGCGTTCCGCGATCGTGCCCCCTCACGTTTACGTCGCCGCGGCGAGAAGTTGCTCGGAGGGGAGGACAGTTGCCTCGTCGGTGTGCGTGGGGCACGGGCGCACGCTCAAGGGCCGAGACCTCCGCGCCGTCCGCAACGCCGTGCTCCACATGATCGGATTCCTCGGCGGCCCCGACGAGTACTAGCAAGTTGAGTAGTGCTGGCCGACCGGGCCGACTAGAAAGAGTACGCTAGTACACCGTACTGTGTATGGATCGACTTGATTACTTATTTACTAGAATTTAAGCTATCTCAGATAGTAAGTTGATCAGAGCTAAGGTGGTTTAGGCCGCCTGAGATCATCGTTGCCATCTGAAGTCATTGTAAACACGAAAAAGGGTCGCTAATATCGAGCCGATGTCATGCTGATTATACCAAAATAACTGAAGTCTGAGTTCATGTACTATGTCGTTCTCATGGTGCTGATTGTACCAAAATAACTAAGGTATGATTTCACGTACCATTTCGCTCTCGTGGTGTGGTGCACTGACGGTACCTGTGTACGTACGTGTTTTTGGCTACAGAGTTGTAGACAGAGGCTTGTTTGATCGAGTGAAGTGGATTGTAGAGCACACAAGAAAGAAATTAAGAAAGGAGTCAAACACACAAACGCTTGTAGAATGGCAAAATAATAGTAGCAGAGCCAGTCTCTACCCTACAAGCAATTTGTCGTCCTCAGATACATGGACTACAAGTCGATCATTTGCACACCAACCATCATTGAATTTCCGGTGATTTGCATGCACGCGAATTTTCTGGTGTTTTGCTGTCCCTTTCGACGATGACGAAATATTGGTGATAAGAAAGTTCAGACAAAGCTGGCACTTCAGAGACAAGATCGCAGGAAGTGGACTACTTGCGTAAAGTAGGCCGAATCCTCCTAAGCAACAGCTGCTTCGTGCACAAGACGGTGTGCTGATCAAGTCCGGTAAACCGTGGGCTGGATAAAGCATATATGTGGCATCAAATCTGACCGCTGTCTTATCTGGAAGATTGGAACAAAAGACCGTAGTAGTATTATCTAAAAAAACGAAAGCAGATATAGCCTTTGGAGTAAAGGAGATATGATTGACCTAGGATTTACTTTATGAAGCCTCTTGGAAGGATGTCCCCTCTGAAAAGCTAAATCGGCTTGATGATTTTGTCCCATCTGGTCTAAGCTAATATTCGAATAGGCTCTTTTAAGCAAATGGTTCCATGTAATAAATTGCTAATAATATTCAACAAGTCCCAAAAAAATAATCGGAAATCAAAATATTTTGATAAAATTTCACATAACTACATTCATTTTATCCAAACTATTATAAAACTATATATTTAAGCTATAATAACACAACAATGCAGATTTAATACCTACAAAACTTCATATTTAAGGTAAAATTTCACAAAACTAAGGATTTAGTAACGAAGCTATCACAAAATAATATTGTGATAGTATTGATGCTCAATATGTACTTTTGCAATATTTGATCAAACCTTGAATATGTATTTACGTGATAATTTTTTATATTGAATATGTAGTCACTTTATTTAGTTCTATAGTAATTATCGTTTTGGACAAACTTAAGTTTAAACTTCTAGAACTTTAATTACAAATAACTTTTAAAATACTTACATTAAAACTTCAATAAAATCATAATATTTGTTGATATTTTTATTTATAATGTAATAGAAAATAGTTGTTAAAATTATTTTTAACCATATTTTTATCCAAAATGATAAGTATTTTGAAACTGATATTATAGCTTAAACTTATATTTTAGTAATAATTTTATTAAAATATATGTAGTTTTATAAAATTTAATTAAATATCTATCCATGCATCCGTAGATCTTGGGGTTTTTTTATATATTTTTTGAAAGGACTTTGTGAGGATTTTGGCCTTTTTATAAGGAGCGGTAGATCTGAGGCTACTCCTTGGGAAAAATAATATAAATCGAAGGGACGTGCGATTCTGGAGCACTGGAGACCGACAATAACGGCCCTATCCACTGGGGGAACATACACGGTTTCGACCTTTTGGAGGTTTCCTTACTCCACCTGTAAAGCCCATTAAATGGCCTTCCAGACCACTACTCCGCCGATCTCATTTTCTCCCTTTTGCGGCTTGCGAATGTCAACACACTGTTCTCTCTCCGCCCCGGTCGGCGCCCCGGCGGCGAGATCTCCTCGTGCCAGATGCCACTGGCGCTCGTGCGTGACACCTTCCTGTCCCCGCTCCAGAGGAGCAGGCCCTCCGGGAGGCAGGTGAGCCGCGCCGGGTGTCGTCGCCTCCGAACATATTAGCCCTGGCCACCCCCGTCGCATCGACTCTAGCTTTGACCTTCTTACCGATTGGCGCCGCCGTCGTATTCCTCTACTCCGGCGTAACCATGCCTTCCTGGACCGTCACCTCCACCGGCCGCGTGGAAGAAACCCGTGGCTCGGGGCAAGCTCTGCTATCCCCGACGGTGGGGTCCATAGGTGGCGCGCGCGCCATCTGGGAGCTCCCCGCGGCGCCGGCCAGGGCGGTCCTCTTCGTCGCCCACGGCTGCCACTGCCGACCGGAGAACTTCTGGCCTCCGTCCCCGCTCTGCCCGGGGTTCGTCGGCCTGCCGAAGGACGTCTCCATCACGGAATGCGCGCTGCAGAGGCGGTTCGTTGTTCTGGCCCTGGCGAGCGCCAGGGAATGCTGGTCGATGGGGCAGGAGGTGAGCGCTGCCAAGCGGAGGATCCAGTCCTGGACCGCTGAGAACGGCCTCGGGGACGATCCGGTTACGGCCCTCGGCGCGTCGTCAGGTGGGTACTTCGTCTCCCCGCTCGCGGCCGAGATGAGGCTCGCCGCCGTCGTGCTTATGATCGCCGAGGGCTCCTTCGGGCCGGACAGCACTCCGGCAGGGTACCCTCCCGCCATGCTCCTCTGCATGCCGAAGGACCAGATGAGGGCCGCATTGGTGGATGAATTCAAACATGCTGCGGAAGAATGGCGTTGAGGTGAAGGAGATCCGGAGCCTGGAGCTCCCTCTAACGCCGACGATACTGCCCGACAGGATACCGGGGCTGAACCAGGGGTTATCGGAAAGGGTTTGGAGGCTGTTCACAGAGGAAGGGTTGATCAGAGAGGGTACATGAAAAGGGATGGCCGTGCAACGCCTTGGAAGGATGCTGTGGTGAAGAGGGGATTCTGAGAGGTGTCTGAGTGGGCTGAGCACATCCAGGAGGAGCTTAATCTTGCATATGGATACCATGAGATGACGAGCTTACACACTGATGAAATGTGCGACTGGATTGAGGAGCACCTGAGCTGAGTCTTTATGGTTGATTGCTCTTAACCTTTCGTGGTTCTCTGACTAAAGATGAAAACTGTACTGGTTGGAGGTTTGGAGAAGAAGCTGCATTCTGTAATATGAGGAATTTTTGTAACATGAATAAACTAACACAGAAAAGGCGGCATAGCATTGTCGTGAAAAATAGTCTTGATGCTGACAGTTAACTGCAAATGGAGGGTAAGAAGCGTGCACACTGTATATTGCTTTCAGTTGGCTCTTCTGCAGATAGTGTAGGAAGCATAAACACTGAGACCGAGGTAGTTTAGTAAGTTTTTGTTCTCATCTGTAATATCATTTCTGTGTATATTGTTGATGTATATTGTCGTCTTGTCTCTGAACAGTTACACTTGGGTGTTTATTAACGCTATAATTTAGACAAACCAAAGATGAATTGGAAAGAGCCGATCGGCTGAAGAGGTGTCCGATCGCTATAGAAAAGAAGCTGATCGGATTAAAACAATATAAGACTAAGTTTATAAAGGAGCCGTGAAACCCACGATAAAATATTTTATCTTTTGTAAATTTTATCTTATATAGATAAAAAGATTTAGTTAGTTAATTTTTTAGAGATATTTTTCTTTATTTTTGTTAGAAAATAACGTCCGATGTTTGTTGAAAATATGTCGGACTCTGTAAACCCAAGTTATAAATATAGATTTCTGGAGACATGTAAATGGAATCCTTTGATCAATACAACCTCAGCATATCGTCACCCTAGTTTATCTAGGTTTTTACCGGCGGGATCTAGCTCTCGGCGCAGGGCTGCATCGGTTAGGTCCGATCTCTGTTGAAGGGGTAAGTCTCACCACTATCTCGATATATCTCGTTCTGTTTAAGGCTGCATCGGTTAGGTTTGACCTCTTAGGCCGATAGAATGTATCGCATCACGTCCGTGTATGGTTTATCGGTCTATCAAACTCTCTCCGCCGTCGTCAGTCTCGTACTGCATCGGTTAGGTTCAACCTATAAAGCAGCCGACGATGGAACGAGCTTTAGGCCTATAGGTCTCTATACGACGTTTCATCGGAGTGCTAGCCAATGAGTTATCTATACGTGGAGTGTCACGACCAGCGTATCGGTTCCTCGGTCGATACGCATTATGTCTTCAGAGACTTTCTCTTGAGCGCCACGCCAAGCACGTTGGCCTTCTAGTCGATGCGCATCTGTCTTCAGAGAGACGTTCTCATTGGCTCAGCTAGCCGATGGGTTCGCTTTGCCCTCGCTTCAGCACGTCTGATCCGGCATCCACCGTCCCGTCACCTTTGGCCCCGTTCTCGTACTATCTCGGTTAGGTCCGATCTTCGAGATTTGGTGCCAGCGGCGTCGTCACGACGGACGATGGATCTCGTGCTGTTATCTCCATCCTATGCCTCCATCGGCTCTACGGTCGATAGATCAGGGCCTCGCTTTCGCTACGTCCGAAGCCGTCATATCCTTCATCGACTACCCTAGCCGATGGAAGGACGTCCTGATTTCTATCGGCTATCAGCCGATAGCGAGAGCTATCCAAACGTGGCCAATGACCAACCTGATCCTATCGGCAACCAGCTGATAGCGAGCGCTCGTATTGGTCCGTCATCCGACTGACCCGTTTGCCTCACTTCCTTATCAATTTGCAGGGTCAAATTATCTGGCACGTCTGTACACGTATCGTCGCGCCGGAGCCAACCGAATCCCACGGCCCTCGGCACACGTATCTTGAGTCACGGAAAGAAACCGACTGATCTATACTAGAGTTAAACAGACATTTCAAATGTTGACGTGCTCGCGCCAGCATTCGGCGCGAACAACGTTCAATCTAATTTGCAGGTTTTATTACTAGCTAGCAGATGAAATAAAATTTTGGTAATATAATTTTCACATGACACAAAAATTTCTCTGTTGTGATTAGCACGTATAATATTGTCTCCAACATTGCCTTGGCGTTCAATTTGCTCATCGATGTTCTGCTGTACCTTTCATAGCAGATAAATCAGGCGTTCATTTTGCCTTTCTGAAACTGTTCTATCTAATTTCATTCATTTGTCTGTAGTGTAAACATTTGGCGGCTCCTACCGTGCAAACATCAAATGTCTAATGCATATGAAATTTTTGTTTCTGGTCAGCTGTTCACCACTTCACCGAGCCCAAATTTCTGGACTGGCCTTCCAGATTTTCGGTAAGTGTGCACTAATGTTTTGTTATCCAATATGGACAGTGGGTAGGGTAGGCAACCAGGCATCTGAAATTCTGAATTTGGTCAATTCGGTTAGCATTGGGTGACAAACTGCATACGTCCAGAACATGCCAGGCATATCTGGCGCATTCAATTCTCAATGCGAGTTCAGTTGGAGCTCTGATTCAATTTCTGCATTCATCTTTCAGCTCGCAGACTTTATTTCAGCCTCAAGGCCCTCAACCGAAAATGAATCGGCTAGTTCCTAACTGCGTGCTTGTCCCTTCAGTGTCGTTGGCACAGTTGCATCTCGCAGTTCGTCAGTTCTGCAAACCAATTTACATGGTGCTCTGTTTCCTGCCTACAAGCCAAATAAATGGCATAATTTAAAAGGCGAGCGTGTTAATGGCCATCTTGTCCAAATTATCATTTTTACAAGTTAGCAGTTTAGTCCGATCGAATTGAGAGAAGTTGAGAAATATTGACTGGTTTTCTACCCTGTACGATTCACAAAGTTGCCCAACCTGAAGCGTGCACGTCAGAATTAGTAGCAACCAATTCCAATACAGACAGGGAGAGATTTTTCCTTCCTCGGATACTAGCGCGCATGACGTCGTAACACGGGCAATATTGAGGTCCACAGCAACAACCCAACACACAAAGCGGTGCGCTTCCATAGCGGGCTCATGCGGAGTCATAACAGAGCCTTTCTAGGGAGCCTCCACCTGTAACCGCTCGAGGTAACAATCTATTGCTCCGCGCACTATATATAGCACCAACTATCTCTCCGCCGTACCCATACAACCATCTCCGGTGCACCTTAATTGCTCTCTACGATCCGGATGGCGATGGCAGTCATAGAGGCTTCTAGGAGGTGGCCATGCGCCGCGGCTTATGGTTGTTCTGGGTTTCGCCGCCATGGTTTCCTCGTCGGAGGCGTACGTCTTCTACGCCGGTGGTAGTGACGGTTGGATCGTCGACCCTGCCGAGAGTTTCAGCCACTGGGCCGAGCTCAACCGGTTCCAGGTGAATGACACCATTGGTAGTTTGGTACGTGCATGATCTCGATCTCCTGATTGATGTATAAGTTTATAACCACGTATCCCTGTACTACACGTGTGTGCCGGGATTTTGGTTGCGGCGTTTCTTGGCTCGCAGTGTTCATGCACGACGACGAGGTCACGGGTTCGGTGCTTGCAGGTGACGGGGGCGGACTTCGACGCGTGCAGCACGGGCAACCCAGTCCGGCGGCTCGAGGATTCCGCCGCCGGCCGCTCGGTGTTCCGGTTTGACAGGTCCGGTTCCTTCTTCATGAGCGGCGACGAGGACCGGTGCCAGAAGGAGCAGAAGCTGTACATCATCGTGATGGCAGTGCGCCCGACAAAGTCGTCAGAGGCGCCGGAGCCGACCGGGCCCGGCTCTTCCGAGTCGTCGGCCTGGCCGGCGTTCCCACCAACTAGTGCTACCACGTCGCCCCGCCGCTCTGGGCGTCGGTGCATGAGCACGCGCAGGTTCCGGGCAAAAGTTCGTTGGGTGATTCTGGCGGCGGGGGAATGTCGCGCAGCAGCTCGCTTGGGGCACCACCACCGACGTCGGGCGCAGCAGGGTTGGACGGAGTGGTAGCCGGTGTTGTGATTGGGGTTTTAGGGGTTTTGTTCATATCTGAAATGTTTGTACTCCATTGGGATTGGACAGGACGTTCTACTTCCACGGCGATCTTTCAAGGCATACAGATCATAGTGGTTAGTGATAGCTAGTTATAGTTAGTTTGATCGTTAAGTACGACTGGTACACAAAATAAAGAGAACGCTGTTACACGTACACGTATGGATAACGGAGGCACAAGTTCAATGAAAGAGGTGCAATATTATCAGTACTATTGACTTGCACGTTTAAACAAAATGCATAGATTTCTTGAATTATATCTTTTCTTGGATATTTTTGGTCTCAACAAATAATAATCCTGTGTGACAGTGCTATATATCCTGAAACCAGATATTTTAGCACCCTAAAATGGTTTAGTGACTTTATCAAGTATTTTCGCCTTGAAGACCTGAACGGTGAAGCCATCTAAAATTTTGAATAATGATCGGCGTCTAAATTAAAGGAACGACATTATTTAAACTGCATCTAGAGATAACAATGACGTCCTATTCTCTGAACCTCAAAGGGAAATTCCTTTATTAAGGGCTAGGGATGAGGCCAAATTGCGCCCCATGGAGAGGACACGAGGAGCCTGCCACCTAGGTAGAAACCTTCCCCGATGGAGTGGTGTGAGTGTGACTGTGATCAATACTAGTTGTGACTGAAAACTATATCTCTGTTTTTTTCACCTCAGGGTTTTTCGGAACAAAGCCGGTGTTTGACGATATGCTATCTAGCGACCATAGATTTTTAGAACAAAACTGGGGTCCGATGGTATGCTATCTAGCAACTGTAGTTAGCCATTTCATTTCACCAGAATGTTAGGATGTAATCTAGCAACTGCAGTACGCAACAGATGAACCAGCTTAATGGCCACTGAAATAGGGGATATTTAGCGTTTGACTTTTTTATCACAATATATCTATAGTATGTGAATTCTAGACTATAGATACATAAATGATAAAAAGTTAAACGCCACCTATTTTAGAAGGGGCAAAAAGTTAAATGCTCCCCTCCTCTCCGTTTACCACACATCATCAATGACGTTGTCCCCACCAGCAGTGGCTACAGTGGCAGCTCCACCATCCCATCCTTGTGCCTTCTTCCCATTCTCTCTTCTTCCTTTATTCCTTTTCATCTTCCTCCTTTCTGTAGATCTTGTTCAGTTTTTCTCATATATAGAAGCATCAGTAGTCGGAGCGAGCTGTGATGAGGCTGATCGGTGGTGCTCTTACTCCATGTGTGCAATGTACGGTGGTCGGAGAGGCAGCCCTTAGGAGAAGGTTAGCTAGTTTGCCCTGAGCAAGTGTGACCGGTTGGAACGGGGGAATCCTAACTAGAGGTTGGTTGGCTCATGTCATCTCTCCACACGGTGGTTGGAGCCACGTGGAGCCATTTGAGGAGGTTGGCTAGTGCTTAGAGCAATAAAGCCACGTGTGGAGGCGCCTTGGTAGGTTTGGTTGGCTAGGCTAGCCATGCCACTAGGGTGGTGTCTAGATCCAATGTCATTCTAGTGAGTGAGGTGAGGAGCGTCATCGGTAGGATGACAATGAGCTCATTAGCGGTGCAGGCGGCACTAGGAAGCTAGATCCAGCCTACCGACTATATATGATGACCTTACGATAAGCAAGATGGCATTGGGATTGACACGATAATGACTAGTTCATTGCTAGTGCTGATGATAGAAATGACATGACACTTTATCAACAGGTAGTATTTTACTATAGTATTTGTAAGTATAGGGTTTGGCTGATACTAAGGTATCCACAAGACGGTAATGAGATGATAACATAGAGAGACTTTTATATAGGTTCAAACCCTCGATATAAGTAATAGACAAAAGTAATCTATTCTATTTAGGTTATCCAACTAATAATCAATAACCTAAGTGGTGAGATATAGTCGATGGCTAGCAGCGAGATAACTCCATAGATCTTAGCTTAATGTAGTTTGTGTTTGGCTCGAGATTAGATACCCTCTTCTCTTGAAAAACCATTATATTTATATCAATAGATGTTCTTTTTTAGTAGAACTCGAAGAATTCATAAGATAATTAGATTTAGTAGATTGATTTGTTCTTGTATCTGACATCTGATTCCATATTCTTGCCTTACCCTAGATCAGTTTCTTATTTTGGTCGTATACACTTTTATCTTTACTTTGGTCATATCTGACTCTATGTTAATATGTATAAGTATGTTGTATTTTTAGATATGTTTAGTTCAGGTATATGAAGTATGTCGTATATATGACACTAATACTTGATCTAGATTCTGAGGTGTCTATGCTGGGATCCGTTCAAGCAGTGGCAAACGGAGTTAGTGGGGCTTCTTTTTCATAGTCTCCCTTGCCAATGAACGAAGCCACTAGGAGCTAGGAGCTATTGGATCTATAGACTGGATTTGGTCAATAGTAAGGGCAAGGTTGTGGAGTAGCCAATTCGACGTTGTTGAGGGGTTGCAAGAGTTTGTGTTGCTTCTTAGAATTGCCTTAGTGTGGTTTTTTAAGAGCTATGGAGCTCGTTAGGTAGCACAAGACCAATCTTTGATAGGACAACTTTGACATCAAAGTTTCTAAGCAATCGTTGGTTGTTGTTGTATAAGAGAGAAGCAAGTTTGAAGCAGGATGACAAGAAGATTTAAAACTTAGTTTTCTTGTCTTTTCTTTTTTTTTCTTTTTCTTGGTTGAGACTCGAAGTTTAAGTATTCATCTAATCTTATAGAAGCCAGATTTTTATCCATTATCTTAAAAAATTAACTGTTGAGTGCTTGTGTATATACTGGGTCACTACTCACTAAAGTGTGAGTTAGCCCCCAAAAAAATTCTTAAGCTTTCTAAAGAAAATCCTTAAGTTATGTTAGTTATGAACTACTACCGTACTTAGATTGTTATTTTCTTTTTTATTTTTACCTTAATTTGCTTTGTTCCAAAAGAGTTTAAATACATAAACTGTCCTTAAAAAAGAAATCAAAAGAGAGCTGTCCTTTTGTCTCCTGAAATCTTTGCCCTATACCTTATGTCTCTAAATTTTATATATGCCTTTGAGTTTTTATTTTTATCTCCTTTGCTCGCTAGTTTTTTTTAAATGACTGCATTAACCCCCCTTCTATATAAAAAGCTAGCCTTTTATAAAACATAATTACGAAGGCAAAAACTTTTGTTATAATTAATTGAAATGAGAGAATTGTTTGACGAATCAAAATTGAAAGTTTTCAAATGAATTACAATCAACTTTAATGAAATTTCAAAAAGGGAAGCTGAACAAATAAAGATTTGTTTTTCCTATTTTCCCTCTCATTAGATTCCAAAATTTTATATTTTTAAACAACTTCAAGCAAATTTGAAGTGATCTCCATGGAGAGAGAAGGTGAAATACCATTATAATTTTCATCAAATTTATTTCAAAATTTTAATTTGGGATCATATAATTATTTCCTTTAGTCTTAATCTAAAATTATTTTTCTCTTGGGAATTATTTGAACGAACAAAAAATAGATATGAAAAGGACTTTCATATCGACAGTATTAAGTAAGGAGTGAGTCTCCAACCCAGGTTTCCTAACCCACTTACTTGTGCTGCTAACCAGTAAGACTCTATGTCCTTTCTCTTCTTGGGAATTATGTTTTTCAAGCTACCTCATACGAACACCGAGGGATAATATGGTCATTTAAAATATATACGATTAACTGATGGAAGAAGGATAAAATGAATTAAAACGAAAACTGACAGGTAGGAGAGAAGACAGAACTTAAGAGGAGATAGGACAAAAATTTAGAGGCAAAATTTCTCAAGAAAGAATGTAAGCTCGAGTACATGGGCTAAGCCAGAAATCTCATTGGATGGTCAGCCTATCTCTTCACTTTGTGTAGTTTTTTTTTTTTGTATTAGATGGGATCGTCTGGAACGGCTCCCACCTCCCAGCCAGCCGCGGAGCCGCCTCTGCTCCCACGCCTCTCCGTGTTTCAAAATCAAAATCGGAAGGGAACAGTGCCCACTCGCACCCAATCCCATGGCGACCAACGCGTTCTCGTCGCCGGCGGCGGGGAGGACACCGAACCCCAAGGCAGCGTCGAATCCTATCTCTTCACTTTGTGTAGTTTTGTATTAGATGGGATCGTCTGGAACGGCTCCCTTCTCCCAGCCAACCGCGGAGCCGCCTCTGCTCCCACGCCTCTCCGTATTTCAAATTCAAAATAGGAAGGGGACAGTGCCCACTCGCACCCAATCCCATGGCGACCAACGCGTTATCGTCGCCTGCGGCGGGGAGGACACCGAACCCCAAGGCAGCGCCGTCCCCTTCCACCAGACGGGCCACAGACTCGGCGGCGGCGGCGGGCTCAAAGGCGCGGTTCGAGGCGTACAACCGACTGCAGGCGGCGGCGGCGTTCGGCGAGAAGCTCCCGATCCCGGAGATTGTGGCCATCGGCGGCCAGTCGGACGGGAAGAGCTCCCTCCTGGAGGCCCTCCTCGGCTTCCGCTTCAACGTCCGCAAGGTCGAGATGGGGACCCACCGCCCCCTCGTCCTCCAGATGGTCCACGACCCCACCGCCCTCGATCCCCGGGGCCGCTTCCAGGTGCGTGTTCCGCTTCTTCCCTTAGGGTTCGCCCTCCTCGCCTCTCTCTCAGATTAAGCCTATTCGAGCGAAAGGCTCATCAGCCTGGGTTGTGCGGCGCGTTTCAGGAGGAGGACTCGGAGGAGTACGGGAGCCCCATGGTTCAGGCCACGGCCATCGCCGACCTCATCAAGCAGCGGACTGAAGCGCACCTCAGGAAGATCCAGGCCGCAGTCTCGTCCAAGCCCATCGTCATGAGGGCGGAGTACGCTTATTGTCCCAACCTTACCATCATTGACATTCCAGGTTTCGTGCTTAAGGTAGGTACAGGTGAATTAGGACCTCTCATACCTCAGTGAAAATGTTCGCTTGTTAAATTGCGACTAATCATACCTCAATGGGGAAGATTGCTTCTTAGATTGTGACTTCTGATACCTGAATGAAGAAGATTACATGGCTTGATGTGTCAGTTATGTTCTTTTAGAGTGCTCGTTTAGTCTGTTAGCTGGCTAATTGGTAGAATTGTCGTGTTTTTAAGGCTAAGAAAGGTGAGCCTGAGAGCACTCCAGAAGAGATCCTGTCAATGGTGAAGTCACTGGCTAGCCCACCCCACCGCCTTATTCTGTTCCTCCAGCAAAGCAGCGTTGAGTGGTGCTCGTCCTTTTGGTTGGATGCCATTAGAGATATTGATCCCACTTTCAGGCACACAATGATTGTCATCTCCAAGTTTGATAACCGCCTCAAGGTATTCCTTCAGAACAATCAACATGTGTACATAAGGTTCAATTACATCTTCTGTGTGCGCTATGATTTGTACTGATGTAGTGTCTTCTGAAACTGTCTCTTTCTTGGCCATTTGAAGGAATTTACGGAACGTTGGGAAGTTGATAGCTACTTGAGCGCAAGTGAGTATCTTGGGGATAATATACACCCATTCTTCGTGGCTCTTCCAAAGGATCGTGGGACACTCTCCAATGAAGAGTTCTGGAGGCAAATTTGTCAGGTTGATATTGATGTGTTGCGTCACTTGAGAGACAATGTTAAGGGTGGCTTCAATGAAGAGAAATATGGACCATACATTGGTTCAGCTATCTCAAGAAGTACTTGGAATCTGAACTTCAGAAGAGGTACAAAGAAGCAGCTCCAGCAACCCTGGCATTGTTAGAGCAGAGATGCAGTGAAGTCTCAATGGACCTATCCAGACTGGACTCCAAATTGCAAGCTACATCTGATGTCTCTCAGCTGAGAAGATCTGCTATGCTTCATGCTGCTAATATCTGCACACATTTGGTACGCACAGAAGACACATTCAACCCTTAACATTTCTCTTCTAACAACTGTTGCTAATTTTTATGCTGGAACTAATTGCAATTATACTTTCTTGTCATAGCACGCACTACTTGATGGAGCAGCTGATCCAGAACCAGAGCTATGGGGGAAAAATACAGAATAGGAACAAATGCATAGTGGTATAGGCAGCTGGCCTGGCATTAACATGCATGTAAAACCTCCCAACTTCCGTCTTAAGTTATATGGTGGTGCAGCTTTTGAAAGAGTAATTCATGAGTTCCGCTGTGCAACATACTCAATGGAGTGCCCACAAATTTCGAGGGAGAAGGTATGTTTTAGATTCAAACTGCATATGTACCAAGAATTTATATGGAAGATTGCTTAATTTGTGATACTGATATCTTCAGGTTACAAACATACTACTTGCCCATGCTGGAAGAGATGGGAGTAGTGGGTTGACTGAGGCAGCAGCTGAGATAGCACGTGCAGCTGCACGATCACGGTTTGCTCCCCTTATTGATACAGCATGTGATCAGCTAGCATTCGTCCTACAAAGTCTATTTGACCTTGCAATGGAGCTATGCCGCTATCAAGACTCGAAATGTAAGATCTGGATGCCTGTGCAGGGGTTCATCTCACTTCCTAAAATTACATGGTTACCATTTTAGAGAAGTTAATTTTTGAAACTGATTGTGGCCATCTTTTGTGATTACTAGAAACTCTTTGTGCAATGTGTTACAATTTACAATCAGACAAAAGGTGAAAAGACACTACTATTAGTAGTTTTTGCTTGCTAGAACACACACTATAGGAAAAAATATTTCTTTTTTTCTCACCAACAGTGTACAATTAATTATCTGCATTCCTCAATGTTATGTAACAAGTTTTTTGCTATTATTTGTGAATTGTGATAACTTTCTCTATGCAAAATTTATGTTGACAAGTGTCAACCATCTCATTGGCGTCTACTGGTGTGCTACTCTTTTGTTGATATTGCTATGGATCACTTGTGTATACATTTATCCCTTCAAGCTTTAAGTATTAATCTAACTATGATCTTTGCCATTTTTATGTTGTAAGCAGTCAATATCTCATTGTTTTCACCATTTGCATGGAATTATAAGTGAGATTTTCCATATTTTAGAAGCCAATTGGAGTACACCAGTTTGTTAAATCGTTCTCATACAGTCATACTTCTTTTTTGCATTTTCCCTGGCAGATAATCAAAATGTTGAAGATATGGATGGATATGTTGGCTTCCTTTCTACTCTCCGCTGTTCCAATTATAAGTTTGTCAAGAAATTGTCCAAGCAATGCAAACAGATAGTGCGATACCACCTTGCTTCAGTTACAAGTCCCTACTGCCATATTTGTTACGAGAATGACTTCCTTAGTGGTGTTGGGTCTGTAGAAAACTCCATGCACAGGTTTAACCACTTCCTAGGAGTCACATCTTTTGACCTATCAGACAGTGGTTCTGCCCTTGAAGAAGCTCTAGAGAATGTGCCACCTAAGGATCATCAACATATGACACCACCTGCTAAAGGAACTGAGTCAAAGGAAGTTCTTAGAGAAAGCCAGCTGACGGTTCCTGAGACACCTTCTCCTGATCTGCCAGTTGATATGAATGGTGGTAAGAAGACAATGGAAACTTGAATGATGGTGGTGCAAGAAAAAGACATGCAAGGATGGCAGTATATGTAAACAGGAATCATCATAACAATGTGGTTGGTGCTGATGACCTGAGCTCAAAACAAGGGTCATTTTACTCCAGCATATGCTCAATATCTGCTCAGTATTTCGTTAAAATGAGAGAAGTCCTAGTTGAAAGGAATGTACCCTCTGCATTGAATTCTGGATTCTTGACCCAATGGTACTCCTGAACTTATAATTATGTTATGTACACATTTTGTTCTCTTTCTGCCTGTTTGGTTTGGTAATAACCATATTAATTTAAACTACTACAATTGATCTATTCGACCACCTTATGACATCCTTAACCCACTGACTGATGAGTTGTCTACTGTTATCAATGTTTTTATCTAACCGAGCACATATGATCACTTCCCTTTGTGAGATGTGCATCAAACACTTTCATAACCCTGAAATTCCATGTTTTCCATAGTTCCTGTAATATAGGAAGTAAATGAGTGAAATATTTGGATTTTGAAGAATAACCATAAGTACAGTAGATAGTCAGTATTAGATGTGCACTGTATATATTTCTGGCATAGCTGCTAGTGCTAGCCTGCTACTGCACGTATAATTATTGATAGCGTGGTTGGTAGATGCTAGCCTTTTAAATTTGTGTGCCTGTCCAGTACACACGTGTTTTGTCCTTCCCTGATATGCACTGAACTTATGCAATACAGCCGCGAGCGGTTGTTTTTGGCTCTTGGCTTCGAGCTGTTTGCTGTTAACGACGATAGGTTCATGGAAATGTTCGTGGCACCTGTTGCAGTTGATGCTATCCAGAACGAGCGCCAGTCTCTGCTGAAACGTCAAAAGATTCTGTTGCCCTGTTTGAATGAGTTCAAGAACATATCGCAGACCCTGTAACAGAGATCTTTTCTGGTGCCTAGTCTACATCCAGGACCTTAAGTATATCCCTAAAGATGATACATCGGAGTTCTTGGTGAGTTTCTACTGCTGTTTGGCATTCTTTCGCCCCTTGCTTCTGTTGTTAATGCAAGTAGTGTCTGTTGTCAAATTCCTTATTGACATGTTATACTACTTCTCATCTGTTCAACATTGATAACCTCCTTGTTGGAAAATCGGCTGTGATCGACAAATAGATTAAAAAGACAGCTTGTATATGATTTGATGATCTCAAATCGTACCAGTGTGTGCACAGCTCCTACACAGCCTATATACAACATCTTAAGAGACAACACCATCGATATTGCCCTTTTTGCTCTGTTGTTTTGTCATTGTATATGCAGCGGGTGGTCTGGTTGGACTGTTTCTTATTAATTTGAGTTGAGTTGTGTATGGGTGCACCACTGAACCGATTCAATAGATTTGGTCACGAGGTGAAGTGTGCAGATGTGCACTTAATAAATATATGCGGCGTTGTTAGTTGGAGTCGATGACTCGCTGTATCCGTCCATCTCACCGTATTTTCAACTGTCCTGTCATCTGCATGAAAAATCGCCGAGATCGGGCAACACCTTCTGCTTTCGTTCCCACTTCTCTTTCATGCTCCCCACTTTCACCCCTTTACCTACAACTGTATTTTCTTGTGACTTAAGCCATTTCCTCTTGCATACTTCCAGTATCATTGCTTTCCTCTAGCTAGTTTCGGGGTAACTGGTCTAGTGATCTCTTTATATTTGGTAAGAAAAGACCTGACTACTTGGCTTACTTGCTGCGGCAAGAGTGTTTGGCAGGCCTGTGGACCACGCTGAGCCAGACCAGATCTGCTTATCATGTTCGTGCTCTACAATGTGTTGCAGACTTGCAGCTTGATGTAAATCTCAAGCATTCAACTACTCCGTTGATAACTTGATATACCTTTGCTGGTTTCTTTACTGATGTGGCCCTCGCCTGTCATTTCCCTTCAATCAAATCTTGCATAATTTTGCAGCTATGCAAAAAGCAGGTGAACACCCTTATGGGAATGTCTTCTGGGAATCGATATTCCAAGCCATTCTCCAGTGATTGGCTAAAAATTCTTTCTTCCGTACTTCCTGTCTCCCCTGGTCTACTCGTCTGGTCAATGGTTGGTGGTGTCTCCTGTTTCACCATTTTCGTAAGTCATGGAGAAAGAAAATCAGTTGCCTTAGAGATCTACATCAGCTGCCACCATTCTATTCGATTCTGTCACGGTGGTGCGTTAGGTCTCAGTCAGAGTACGGAATCCCAGTATTCCCGGAATTACCCCCAAAGAACAATTCAAATAAATATAAATAAATTCTCGAGTAGTAACAAAAAAAAGTATAAATTTTAAAATTTATTTCATATCCTTCTGATAGACAACGACCTCCTCCCCAGCTCATTTGACTATCCTAGATGTGTTAGGATCTGACTTAAAATCTGTCTCACATCTCGTTTTCCGAAGCATAGAGTCCTTGCTAAATTACCTTGCTTCAGAAATACACCTGCTACAGTCTATTTCCCATCTTTTAAGAAAGAAAAACAAATACATGCCATAGTAGTACATTGGATTAGATTCTACCGATTCCATGCCTAACAGGGGACAGTGAAGTGATGATGTGTGGTGAGTCCAACTATGCAGGGGAGGGGAGTGAGTGACACAGAGTGAGCATGACTAAAAGACAAGAATTGGTGCTGGATTTTCGCAGTCACCAGATGGGCATCTCGTCTTCAACTTGGGTGGTCCTATGGATCGATATTGTGCGCGGATGATCGCATGATGGAGCCAAAGAGCCTGCAGTAGAGCCCCGTCGCGCAGCGCGCGCGGTGGGCTGGACTGCTGGATGCCCATTTTCAGCTGGTTAATTAACTTAGGCTATGTTGCAGTGGTAAGCTGGTGATCACTGCAGGTGTTTTTTTTTTAATTACGGGACATTGAAGCGGAGCGGGGGAACCTCTTGTACTTTGGCATCAAGTCTACATTTTATTAGACCTGTACGGCTCTCAACAGAATGGAAGCTTTAACATGACAGGTAGGGCAAGCTTTATGGACTTATCGTCATTCCTTCCACACACGCACACACTCTCATCTCCCTCACACGACAGAAAGCAGCGGCTAAAGAGAAGAGGCGGTGGGTGGGCGCCAACGCTGGCTTGAGATCGAATGACTACAGGACAGGGTATATAGAGACGCCGGTGAGGCGGCGGCAGTGACAAGAGATCGAGCTCGACTGAAGCTACGGTGGTGGCGGGAGCTTGAGCACGAGCACTAATGGGCTACGTTCGATGCCAGCCACCGGCGACGGTAGAGTGACGGTGGCTCACTATCCGGCGGCAATATGCGGCGACTAGACGAGCTCGAATTGCGGTGGGGCTGAGCACCGACGGTGGCGTCGGGAGCTTGAGCAAGAGCGTCAACAGCCAACGTCCGGTGCCGCTGCGCCGGTGGCTAGCTGTTGGGCGGTGTGGCGCAATCACTCACTGGTGGCGATAGCGACGAATAAATGAGTTCGAGCTGTGGCAGGGCTGAGCTCCGACGGTGGCGGCACGACCCCCATGGCTCTCTCGTCGACGTCTCCACCTTGGATGTGAAGGAAAGGTGGAATGGATATGGCAAGGCAATAGCAGCTTTTATAGAAGAGCATAGAACCAAGCTAAAGCACAGTTGTGGTATGAACTAAGAACAGGTCATTGTTCTTATCTGGTGAAAGGATCAGCGCCAGAAGAAAATTTCACTGAAACGCAGGTGAACAGTGAACAGACGTCGAACAACATGTGGCACAATGGGAAACGACGGGCGTGGATAGGTAGGCACGGACCTGACGCGTGTAGAAAAGGGTAACGTCCCAGCATGGCGAGCTCTGCCACGAAGGTGAAGCAATCCAAGCAGCTGAACGCTACGCGTAGAAGCAGCAAGCAACATATCCTCTGGACACGCGTCTTATAAAAGAGCCGTAATGTCAAGGATAGCGTATAATTGGTGGGTCGACGGTAGGGTTCCAGTCAACGAGTGGCATATAATTGGCGCCGCACGAAACTTTGATCAACGCAAACGACAACGACGCTGCGCCAGGTCATGTGTGCACTACTCAATTGGTTGCACCGTATGCACATCTCAGCCATTACTCACCGGACAGAACGTCAGGCCTGGCGAGAAAACACACAGGCAGCACTAAAACCGACGCCAAGTGGCGAACAAAGCACCACTGGCCATAAAATACGCCGAAACCACCACTGGTCAAACGACGCGTAATCAAAACAAGAGCAGCGGAAAAAAATTCAAATAAAGAGGGAAAACGGAACCCCATCAAGCTTAGGGAGTTTTATTATAAATCGACTGCCGGATCCCTTAACCGGTTGCATTCTGGCAACACTAGTTTCTAAGAACATTCTAGTTTCTGAAGAACATTCTAGCAACACTAGTTTCTGAAGAACAATGACCTACTGGCTGCTGAGACCTGAGAGGGAACGGATCCACCACACTAGGTACGTCTCTCCTTCCCATCTCTAAAATGGAAAGTGTGTATGGAGCTAAAAGTGATAGCAACTGTGGTCTATTGTGATGGACCTTTCATGGTAAGTGTTTGATGTGGAATCGGTCGTCTGCACACTTAATTGCTGGTCAAAGAAAGTTTAATGGCTCCAAACGCAAAACGCCCGGAGCTATCGACCGGAAACACCGTCCAACAAAGCTCATCCACTTGCCATGGAGTAGGAGTACTACTGAACCTGTGGAGTTCAGAAGCCAGGACATGTGAGATGAAATGAAAACGACTCAACAGCCAGAAATTCATGCTCAGTGGTCTCAAAACACAAATGGATAGAGTGATACTACATAAGTTTAATTCAACAGAGAGAGGCATATGCACCTGTTAGTCTGAATGAACTAGCTGTAGTCCCCACTTATCCACATAGACATACTGTACATTTGTACTGGCCAAGCCACAAGGCCATGGCTATCAAGAGACGCTATGGAGACCTGCAAGTTTTGCACTGCTCCACCCAAGTTAATTTGACAATGGAAAAAGAAACTACAAGACGATGAGGCCGAGCGACCGAACTGCATGATTGCAAGGGGTTGTACTTTTGTAGGCTACACACACAGGGATTGACGCTGGAGTGCACGAGTCCAAAAGCTGGGCGAATGATAGAACGGCCTGCGTACGTACGTGATGCTTGTAGGGATGGATGCGTGGAGTGTTTGACCAGGGTTTCCGTTGGCATGTTTCGCTTCGCTGGCGGCAATGATTGGCCTGACCCGCCCTCCGAAACCGAACGGTCGTCGAGGCCCAAGCTCTCGGTGTTCTGTGGTGGCGACGCCGCCCCGCCCGCCGTGCCGAGACTGGTTGATCTCACCGTCGCCGTCGTCTAGCCAGGTCAAGTTTTTGCCCCGTATCGTTCATGGATGCCGCGTGCTTTGCAAAACTGTACGCATACGTAAGAAAGGAAAGAGTGGGGAGAGAGAAGATGCACAATGGCGATAGGGGTAAATTTATTTTGCGCAGCGAAAGTGATCGGAATCACGGAGCTAAGCTAGCTAGGTAGCGATCGTGCGGCCGGCACCGGAGGATGGTAGGTGTATCTTTGTGCCAACTTGAAAATTTCGGCTAGGAAAGGAAACTTGAAATATGGGAGAAACTTGAGTCAGTTACGCCCTCTCGTGTTAGAAAAGGTTTACCTGGTTGAACCAACAAGAACGAACACCGAAAAATCAGAAATCATGAAGCTACGTACATGGCCAACGGTCATTAGGTGGCTATACACGTTTTTGATCCATACGGTTGTAGCGTCAGGAAATATACACTACTTCTAACGCTAAGTGTATTGATAGACAGTATATTAATCTCGCAATAATTTAAATAAAAGACTTAAAGTTAAAGTGAAAAAAATATAATTTTATTATTTCTTAAGTACTTAAGTTGAACCGATTAAAAAACAAGTAATCAATAAACGAACATTTACATAGTTTTTCTCTACTAGTATTTTAAATGTTTATATCTAAATTTTATAAAAACTTATAAACAAGATTCTCTATCAAACAAATAAATTAGTTTAGAGTCTTTAGACATTTATGTCAAATTCTCTAGAGTGAGCTCTTTATTTGGTAGAGAACTCTATCCAAAGTCTCTAGAGATGATCGAATACTTCTAATCTCCTCTCTCTCTATATTTAAGTCAAAAAGCATATCCGGAGTTTTCAGACATTTTGAACGGATACTCTAGAATTTAAATTCTATGATTAACGGCTAGTTTTAAGAGGGGTGGCTATGTCCTATATGTTTAAACTTGTTAATCTTAAAGAACTATCTCCTATACAACTAAGTGTTATTCACGAGGATTCAACGTGGAATCATTCGAGATATTTGTGAAAGCATTTCTCACCTCCACGAGGAAAGGTATAAATTAGTGAATTTCTGAGTAGAGTAAGCTCTAGAGTACGATGTCCTAGTATAGAACTTAGTAGTTATTTTAGATTAGATGCTACACTTTATTAAGGGGTTGAAGGATAAACTAATATCTAGGATTAAACTTGATTAGAAAAGGGATCGAGCATAATCCGACTCTTTGGAGCTTCTTAATAATGAAGACGTAGAATCAACCGATTCAAATTTTGGTAATTACTTATCTCCTAGTATCTATTTTTCCTTTTGTTTCCTTGTATTCTCGTAACTTTTAGGGTTTGCCTTTTTTAAGTGTCTTTTGGACATTTTAAAGAAGATTCGGAATCTTTGAACCATATATCCGAAGACTCTGAACAAATCTCTCTTTCTAATAGAGAGGATGGTCTAGATACTCCAAACATTAGGATTGAGTACTTCGAAGAGAGTTTTAATTTTTGCTACTAGTTTATTTTGAAATTAAAAATGTGCATATTCACTCACTCTATATAACTTGAGGTCCTTTTATGCATAAGCTAGCGGTCAACGCCTTCTCCTCTAGAGCATTCGTCTTCTAAATTATTTTTGTGAGCAAGAGTGAATACTATTTATGGTACTCATTAACTCATACCGAAAATGCACGATAATACATAGAGGGAACAACGGGAGTGGCCTAACAGGGTTTATTTTGTAGTAAAGTAGCATTTCAAAGCATTTAATTATTTGGAGACATTTTTAAAACACAAACCTATTTCTTGTAAAATTATTACCCAAGTCATACTCACATGCTAACTTTCCAAACTAATGCAAAGTTATTCCAAGCCATGCTCCTGCATGAACTTGCCTCAACTCATAACTTCTCTAAGTCATGCGCCCAAAGTTAAGCCATCATGATTCAATCTCCCAAGTTTCACAAAAGTGGGTCTAGCTAGGAGTAACATTACGTGACTATTTAAATAGTTTTACACTAATCAAAGACGCACACTTTACATATAAGGCATGGCCCCATCATCATGCCGAGCATTCGTCGCAAAACCTAAAGTTACTTCTTTCATCCAATCTAACCCAAATCAAAGAAACCTCCTAAGGCATTACCTCACGGATAACCTTAATGGAGTCCACCAAGATATTTGCCTCATAGTTATTGGTGATCGTGTTCTAGACCCCTAGGATGGGACTGATATTGGTGCGAGAGCATAAATGTTCCAAAGTTCATATGCTAGTTTTAAAAACCCTTTGCTTTAAGATGGATCAAACTTATGATTAGATACTTGCTCATTCGACTTATGATTATACGAAAAGTTTTTTAACAGATATATGAGAGAGCCTCAAAACAATTATTTTTTTCCAACATTCACATGGATAATAATAGCAATATCAATAAAATAGCGACGCATAGGAATAATAAATAGTATGATATAATTTATAAAAACCAATGCATTAACAGCAAAATAATATAATTTTCGTTATATAGGATTTAACATATGGCTTACCTGCTTACTCACAGAGTCTTCCAGACCGACGGCGACGAATCCAGCGATGGAAAACCAGAGCTTCCGGAACGGCGTGGATACCATGACCATGGAGCAGTTCCACTCCTGGTAGCGAAATGTGGCCAGCAGCATCATTTCCCTTGCATGACCGGGCGAATTGCAGCCACTGACTGCCACTCACCTCACGATGAGGAGCCGATGCGGATCGGGAATAGTCAACCGCGCCCGACCCCGCCGCTCCCGTGGCCGTTAAAACGGGGAACCGGATTCTTCCCTTTTCTCCGTCGTGGAGCTCAATTCTCGGATGCGATTCCTCGCCCACATTTCCTGGCCGTGACGACACTGCACTGCACATGTAAACCTCAAACGGAAACGGATGGCTTGACGTAGCGGAAGCGCTTGACTCGTACTCCAGCTTGTAGCTGTAGTTTCACTCTCACTTCCTGATAAGCTGATATATGTATGCGTGCTACCTTCTGCTATTTTGCCGGTTGTAACTGCTTACTGAAGTGACACCGAGCTGACTCTTCCTCGGACCATGGCAGCATGGACCACCAAGCAGCAGCAGCAGCAGGAGAGGGACACAGAGAATTGTGCGAAGTGCGGAGCCTGAGAACGTACGGTGCGAGGCTGGCAGGCGAGGAATCGTCGTCACCGGGTGGTCCACACCCGTCATTTTGGGGGTTGGCCTGGGCGAGTCATTGCGGATGGCCCTTTTTTTATGGAGAGCATCTTCCTTGGACGCCTTCGGACCGATCGAGCTCACGATCGAGTCACCGAAACGAACGATAGCGAGTACCAGAACGACGAAAGCGCTCCTCATGTTTCACCCGAAAAAACACCCGGGTTGAACTGCTCCGCGCTGTTGGGTTGCATACTCTCTTACGTTTTCCACATTTTTGTTTCTGCTTCCGTGTCTTCACTTTCTTTGGTCATAATGTTGCTATCCTTTTCATAGCCACAGAGCCCGTGGCATCACTAAGACCAGAGTCACTGGTGTGCAGCATCTGCTTCAATTGCTTGCGAATTGCGAAGCATAGCACTGCTAGTCAGTCAGGCTTCACAAAGGAGCGCATCTCTTCACCAATTTTCTCCGGAAGAATTTGACTGATTTACTCAACGGTTTATCAACTTGAGCCAGAACAAAACATCTTAATTTCGTTAATCCTCTTCCACAACTAGTTTTTGAGATTCCATTTCATTTTTACAGGCCATACGCCAATTCTCCTCCATGGCTGTTTTGAGTTTGGTTGGCTCGGTGCATCTTGTTTGAGTACCAGAATTCACCACACTGGTAGCCTGAGATTAGCGTTTTGATTCATGCTATGATTTTGGATTGTCTTACCTTTTTCACCTTTTTCAACTAACAGATCTATCTAAATATGAACTTGCCATCTTACGTACCACTAGCTGTCTCCAGGTATCAAAAGACTAGCTAGATATGCCTAAGATGGTGAATTTTTTATAACGAAACGAAATAGTTATAAATGGCAATTCTTATTTAAAAACAAGCTAAACACACAATTTGAACACCTGGTTCTCTCGTGGAAGATTTTTTCCTAAGGCATACAATTTTAGCTATTTTAAAAAAATCAATATAATTATTATAAATTTCGTACTAAGGTTTAAGTCTAATTTATCCACTTGACTATAAAAAAATACAATTTATCCTCTTAACAACAGAATTAGATATTTTATAACCTCATCTTTTTAAACTGTGAACAAAGTGATTTTGATGCTACTGGCATTGATCGATCCACATTGCACTCATGGGACAAGAATACATGTTCACTTAGCACTGATGGTGGTGGTATAAAGTAGTTTTAAAAAAACCACTCCCTACTCTTTTTCTCTTCTCTCTTGCTCTTCACATCTCGCGTCACTCCCCTGAGCTCACCTTGTCATCGGCTGTGTAACCCCGCCCCCAGTGTGCTCCACGAGTTCACCTGGGCGCCATCCTCCATGAGCTCATCCCGCTACTGCAACCTCCATGAGCTCACCCCACCGTGAGGGAGGTGAATCATGGAGTCAGATCTAGTGATGGCGGACCTCGATGAGATGGTGGCGCTCAAGGACCATGACAGCGGAGTGGTGCTAGAGGTCAAGGAGGAGACCGCAGCAACCGTGAGCCTACGTGTGCCCGCCACGCCACGGCAACTTCGACACTGCCTTGAGGAGGGTTGTGACCTCCGCCTCTTAGAGTTCACAGCTCATAGACTCTAAGCCAAACAGTTTGTCGCACCTTCTACGGTCTTCAATTTAGGGGTCTTGTCGACGATGCCAGTGAATTGCTAAGGACCAAAGCTATAAGACCACCAACACTAGAAACCTGCAGGCTCGACAGGGAGAAAGGAGGAAGAGAAAGATGGTGCCATCAACATTGATGGCCGATGTGTAGTCATTGTAGAGGAGGACTACGAGTGCCTCCTTAGACTCGATCGATGCCTTCCATCGATCTCCGACACCCACTCCATGACCTCTGATACCCCAAAGCCAATCTTTGCTTCGAGTTTTAGGTGGGAGGCGGCATGAAAGGTGAGCTCAAGCTTAAGGAGTTCGACAAGCAGAGATAGATCTCCCCAAATAGCTGGCATTGGCGCTAGGTTGAGGTAGAAGATACTAAGGCAAGCCGTCGGTGGCACACATATTAGGGAGAAGAGAGGACCGGAGGAGATGAGAAAGAAAATAGGAGTGA
The DNA here is from genome assembly GCA_030770085.1 of Oryza coarctata. Classification (NCBI taxonomy): domain Eukaryota; kingdom Viridiplantae; phylum Streptophyta; class Magnoliopsida; order Poales; family Poaceae; genus Oryza; species Oryza coarctata. Next base: position 23,781,755 of record CM061463.1, on the reverse strand, counting down.
CTAATCGATGGGATTAATTACATGTCATAGTATTTATTGACACGTAAGTTAGTAAAAACAACGAAACAACATATATTCGAGTTAAGATGGTTCGTTCGGTTTAAAAATACAAGGTGTAAAATATTGGATTTTATAGTTTAGAAGATAAATTATATTTTTTTATAATAGTTAAGAGGTTTAATCAAACTACAAAACCATAAAAAATTTGCAAAACAGTGACATGAATTTTCAGTCTACCAGTAGACCCACTCCGCCAGTCCCACTTCCCTACTACCAGTCTACCACACCACACCACCTACCCAACACAGCCGAGTAAAAGAAAAAGGAAAAAGACAGAAAAAATTGATAAGACCCAACAAGAAAAGGAAATCGAAAGAAATAGACCATGGAGAGAGAAAGCATCCATCCAAGGTCTCAGTCACACCAACAACAATACATCTCTAACACCCTTCTTCCCTTTTCTCTCTCCCTCTCTTCTTAACCTCCCCACCCTGTTCCAGTCTTCCTTCCTCACCTCTGAGTCGTCTCCTCCACCTCTTCTTCCTCCTCTCCCAACACCAAAACCCAAGAAACCCACGCCCCACGAGCGCGCACGCAGGGGAGGCATCAATGGAGCCCTCTACCAAGCAGCTCCTCCCGATGCCTCAGCAAGATCCTAACTCACCTTCGTCTTCCACCTCCTCCTCCTCCTCGTCCTCCACTTCGCCGTCTCACCCGCACAACCGTGCACCACCGCACCCTAATCTTCCACCGTCACCTAGGCCCGTCCCCCGCACCATCGAGACCACTCCCTTCCCGACCACCTTCGTGCAGGCCGACACCGCCTCCTTCAAGCAGGTTGTGCAGATGCTCACCGGCGCCGAGCAAACTTCCAAGAACGCCGCCACGACGACAACAACGGCTTCAGGGAACACCAGCGCCGGAATTGGTGGCAGCCAGGGGGCGAACGGGTCGTGCCGTCCCAAGAAGCCGGCTTTCAAGCTGTACGAGCGGCGGAGCAGCCTCAAGAACCTCAAGATGATCGCGCCGCTGGCGATGGGGGCGCTGCAGTCGCCTGGCAGAAAGGTCAGCACGCCGGAGATCCTCTCGCCGAGCGTGCTGCACTTCCCGTCCCTCAAGCTCAGCCCGGTCACGCCCCTCACTGGCGAGCCCTTCAACCGGTCGCCGGCCTCGTCCTCCGAGGACGCCGAGCGCGCCGCCATATCCGAGAGGGGGTTCTTCCTCCACCCCTCGCCGCGGGGCTCCGAGCCGCCGCGCCTGCTCCCGCTCTTCCCGGTCACCTCGCCAAGGATGGCCGCCTCCGCGGCGGCGCCCTCCGAGTGAGCAACTCAAAAAAGCTTTGCGCGCGCCTCACAACTATCATGCAATCGACGAGTTACAACTACTGCTACTACCTCTCTCGCTGTACCGTTTCTCTTCGCAGTTCTAGTTTTGTGGCTGTTATTCTTGGCCTGATGCTGCTTCTGCTGCTGTAATTTTTGCCCCCTTCTCGAATGGAAGAAGGGAGTTTCTTTTTTCTTCTTTGGAGCCACGACACGCGAGCTGTTGTACAATCGGAGCTCTAGATTTCGACTTCGGTTTCTTGATCGCTCGCGGGACTCCGAAAGGATGGATCAATCGATTAATTAAGCTTAATTTTGAGCTTGGTGTTCTAACCCCCATCCTAATTATGACCGGTTTACTGTTTCTCATCTGATGTCATTAAGTTTGGACTTCCCATCGGCAGCTATTCGGGGTTGATTCCTTCTGTGATCATAGGCCACTGTTCTTGCGTCAGCGCTCATATATACGAATCTTGTAATTTTGCATAGCAGTACATGCAAGATCTCAACTCTGAAGTTATAATTGTGGTCAAAGTTTTTGTTTTTGCAAGTTTCGCAATTCAAGTGGGAGTATCTGTACCGCCACTATTGTGCTGCCAAGTATAGTTTGATCATTTTAACAGAGTGAAAGTACTACTGCACAACATGGCCGCATCTTCTGCAAAAGCTCAGACTTCCCTGGCAAATTATGCCGTGTTTTGTTAGTCCTACACTTGAATAGTAATTTCCCAGTAGGCAGTAGCACTCCAACCATGCATCTGTCGCTCTGTACTGTACTACCAGCGGAGACCACTAAAAATCGCTGTAGAGACACAGCGAGAGCCAGCACCAACAAGAAGACCTGCGGTATGTGGGCGACCACTTGCATGGGTGGACAGTAGAGACCAGTTGTCAGCGGCAAACCGAGCAGCAAAGCACCCCAAGGAAAAGCCAGAGAGATGCAGCAGCCAGGCCCGGCGAATCCGCCCGCCCGCGCAGTCACGCACGCAGCAGCGAAGCACCCTCAAGCCAGAGATGAGATGCAGAAGCCAGGCCCAGCGAATCCGCCCGCCCACGCAGTTACGTACGCATCCCCTCCCGCTTCGCTTCCGAGTTCCGGCCGTCACGCGTGCGCGCGCACGTGGCGGGGGCCATCGCCGCCCGCGCCCGGTCCGTCAGTTAACATGTCCTCGTCTCGCGCGTCGTCGCCGCGCGCGCGGTTAAATCGGCCGTCTCCTCTCTGTTGGTCGAGGTAGTAGATTAGATTTTTATTTTTGAGATGAGTTAGATTAGATTCTACGTGCACATATTCCACGTCCCATGATTGGGTCCGCCAGAAAACTGGCATACACACTATTAGTAACGTTTTGGCCTGGACATGGCCGTACGCCCAGCGCAAGCAAATCTCGTTTTGGTTGATGCAATGCAAAAAAGAAAAAAAATCTGGTGCTATGGTTGACAAGAAGTTACATGCATGCACCCCAAGTACAGTACTAGACCATATGGATCATGGAACATGATCTATCGGAGACGCGACACATGTCACCCTTTACTTCAGTAAAAAAAAACAGAGGGACACAGTACTTTCAAAGGAAGAAAGTAAAAGAGGACGAGCAAGTCAAACCCGACCGAGAGCAGCCCAATTAAGTTTCCGTAGTCAAACTGCATATGCTAGTCCGGTGCATACACCCGCTAGCTAGGATAGCACGACCTTGTTGACTTGTCTGTACCAGAGGATCGTCGTGCAGTGCATTGCTGTAGTTGGGAGTGCTTGTTTAATTAGTGGCCGATCGGATGGATGCGAGGGCCATCTTTCTCCTCACATGTTACTGTTCATAAACTAATCAGGACCATTAGTTACTTTCATGTGATGATGCATGATGGGGGCGGCAATTAAATTCAAGCCCCAGGACTAGTTAAGCTGGGTGCCATGTGGTGTCATTTAAGTCCGTAAAGCATACTGCTCTGCGTGTTTAGTTCTGGGTCAGCTATTTCACGCCAGCCATACAATTAATTAACTTCAAAGTCGTTGTCAGCAACTCACAGAAAGTGAAGGAAAGAGCAGCTTAACACACTAGCAAATCGCTTGCTTTTTAACGGAGAGGGAAGCGTTGATCACACGATCGATGGACAAGGGCGTGCTGTGTCTTTTCTTTCTTTTTAGACGAAGGGTGGCCGTAGTCTTCACAAAAATCAGACCGCAAGAGAAAAATTGTCTTCACGGAATTAATTCAGAGTGGTTAAGTCAATTGAACAGGTGCAACGTAACGTACGTCTTAGATGGGAGATGATTTCTCCGGGATAAGCTTGTCATAAAGGAGAGATCATAGCAAAGGACACAAGTGTGTCTAGCAGAAAATGTGAACTGCAAGAAAATGCAAGTGAGGGTCCCCTCTTTGTATCCGTTCGAAACAGACCGGCCGCGTGCAAAATATCAGATCGACATGCATGGTTGCATGCATGAGTAACGTGTATAATTCACATCAAAAGTTTAATACTATTTCCTTCATTAAAAAATATAAGATGTATTAGTCTTATTATAATAATGTTTTAACTTAAAAATATTTTATTAGGTTTTTATTTTTTATATAAAAGAATAATGGTAAGAAAGTATGATCTAACAATAATAACTTTATCTCATAAAAATTATGTCATAATAAATAATTATTAATTAAAATTTTGTCCTAACGAGATCTAGCACTAGCAAACGAGATTGTTTACAAAGGAAAAAAACAGTAGGAGTAGTAGACTGAGAGAAAAGGTGAAAGGGAAAGGGAAGAAAAACACCTCGTTGGCTCGTACTTCCGTGCGTATAACACTCTTTCCAGGGCACCGTCTGCATTCCGAGACAGGCTCCAGAGACCAAACCTAACGAGGAACGAGAGCTGTGGCCGCGCGCGACCTCGCGCTGCCTTACGATGTTCCTTCCGATCGATCGATCGACAGCTAGCCGCCAATGCGAGCGACAGAAAACCCGCGCTGCACGGTAATCCGCTTGTGTGAATTTGCTGGCGCGCGCTCGGGAGGCATGGCACGACACGCTTGGACTAACACGCTCGCTTGGTCCAGGGCGCGGGGGATCCCGGGATGCGTGACTCCAAACGACCCGGTTAAGCGCGCGCCGCGCTGGAACGGACAAAGATCGCGTTACCTGTGCGGGTGTGTCAGCCTTTGACGTGGTGTGTTAGTACGAGTCCTATCCTTTTTTTTTATCAAAGCCTATATGTATCTATACAGGCAAATGTACTCACCATGTAAATCAATTAATAAATGTCATATTTTTTTAAAAAAATCATATGCACTTCTAACTTTATTGCACCTACGTATAAAATTTCAACTCCAGATTCACCATAAACAGATAGCATCGAAATTTGGTAGTGGAGATGGTTAATTGAAATATATAACTTCAATATTTGCATCTAATCAAGCGAAATAGGTGCCAAAAAAGTATTTCTAAATTTTCCGGATCCACAAATTTTTAGCCGCAGCTAGCTCTCTTGTTGGCATGCTATTGATTCTAATCGTGTCCGTTTCCACGAGTATCTATGGCGGCAGTGATAGGTTCCAACTTTAAGTAACGTAGGGCAAATGGGAGGCTGAAACGTGTGAAGGAGAGCTCTCTAGCTAGCTGCACCTTGAGGTCGTCGAGTGTGTTTAGTTGACTCTTGTTTTGGCCTGGAATTTTTCGGTTCAAACACAAACGTCACAAGCAGATCATCATCACCACAGTACCACAAAAATGTACACAGACGTGTGGTGTAACCTCACGGTTAGAACAGATGACAAAGCATGAAAAAAAAAACTACAACGATCACGATATTTTCAGCAGTATTGTTTACTTTTAACCCTATATGCCATCCAAAGAATGGCATGTCCTTTCATGGCTACGTAAAATAGTCTCGAATCCTCCGAGCCGGTCAAGTCTTCGTTGGCGAACAAGGAGGCAATGTGAATTTGCTATCGGCTTAAGACAGGCTAAAGGCAACAATTGGGTTTGTGTGTTTTAAGTATGGTGAGCGTAGAATCCAAGGAAGCTTTACCAATATTTTAGAGCCAGAGTCAATTTTGTCGCAACTAATCTTGTCGTGCAAATGGCACATCCGGAATTAACATCTTTCCGAAGTAGCAGTTATTTTCAACAAGATGGATTGGTAAAGAAACAATAGCAACATTAAAAAACCCAACAGCCTGGAGCTAGCAAACTGGGACTTGGCATTGCATAGACTATAGACCAATCAAAGTTATCTTCATGCCAGAAAACATAGCACCACGCCGGCCCAGAGCAACCTTGCGGTGAAAGGGTCCAAATTAGGATGATTCTGTTTTGGAAAGAGTAGCTCACACTTACACCTGTTCCACTCATGCAACCCACTCGCAACAATTCGCTTTGAAGTCACTGTACCAAATGTTCCTCTATCTTTTGAACAGTCCCAGTCACCTAAACAACCAAACCATCATGATAAACCCCGTTTGGTCAATAATAGCCAATGCCTAGACATATAGGAGTATCATCCAAAAACGAAGGGATTGCACAACGGCCTGCCATTCAGGATAGGGGAACTAGATGACTATCAATAGCCTCGTACTTTGGACTTACTTTTTAGATGAATTCACGAGGTTAGCAAACATTGTTGGGCTCCTTTGGTCCGCTGTGAAACTGAAATGTATCAATACTTTGAAAAGAATATCCAAGCCATGGGAACATGTGACTGAGTTAGCAAGCTTTTGGCATCTTCTTCAGAAAACTGCAAGGAAGGTAGCTGTAGCTATATTTCCTGGTCAATTAATTGGTGTGCCTAAAACAAACAAATTCTTGTCTCTTTCTCTCTCTTCTAGCTCTAAAAGAACTCGTCACAAGCTGTCAAGTTACATTTAAAGTCCAAAAGGTCAGATACAGTTACACTACACTCAAAGAACAGGCATGTGAAGTCCTGCTTTTAATATGGTATTGGCAGTATCTTAATAGATCAAGACTGGATATCTCAGCGAGAAAATACATAAATAGAAGAAATATAGTGTTCTCAAGGACCTGGTGAAGAGTCAGAACAGAGATAACACATTCAAAGATTCAATTGGCATCTTTAGCCCCTGATCTAGCATGATTGTATCAGATGTAATAATTCACATCGTAATAGCATGAAACTATAGCAGTCGGATTTTGGTGTGCTAGAACATCAAAATTACAAGTCTTCTGTAAGATACTATTGTTAACTAACCTTTTGGCAGTTAAGCCTTTATGAGTATTGTCACCATATATCTTTTCTTACTTCTATTCTAAAAATCCAGTGATATCCAAATTAAATGCAACTACAATCTGTAAGAGAACAAGACTCCTGCACCAATTTGCAACTTGAAAAACTGAATTTTGTGAATTGTTATCGTTTTGTGACATGTAAACATGGTTTCCATAGAAAGAATAGCAGTTGTCAAGCTTTTTAGCATTAAAAGGGCGCTAAATCTATGACTAGTCGTCATCAGTTTTCCCAAGTAAACAGGTTGCCCCCGTCTTGTCCTAATCGAAGTCACATGTTTCATGGTTGGCAATGGTAGCACTTGATCATTAAGAATATAGAATAAGCTACGTTATGCACTAGGCAAAGTTAGATAATGAATTTACGAAACCCCTTTTGCTTTTAAAACACAAACATTTTTTTTTGTCTTAGAGCAGAACAAGTCCGTAGAGAAGTTGCAGTTGAAAGAGGGACTTCAGCCTGAAAAAACTCCATCATGAAACCTGAAATCTGAAATCAATCACATATATTGATTGATGTTATGGGTACAAATAGAAGTGAAAGAGATTCACAAAACGTAGTCACTGTATGGCAGGAGACCCATGATTTATAGATTGCTATCCAACTAGGCTCGAAGATTCACTAATTGTGGATCACTATACAAGTGAGATTGGATCTGGTCAGCTGAATACACTTAGCACAAGAATCAGTTAAACAGGCCAATATGAGTGCTGTCTAACACGCCTCCGTAGTTGAATTGTTGGTAGAGAGCACGTTTAGACTAGACCAAAATTCCATAAAAACGGACAATGGCAGTCTCTTAGTGAAGATATCAGCAAACTGAGACATCATATGGACATGAAGAACGCGAACATCACCAAGTGCAACACACTCTCGAACAAAGTGTAGGTCAATTTCCACATGTTTAGTGCGCTGGTGTTGGATAGAATTAGAAGACATATAAACTGTGCTAATGTTGTCATAATACACCAAAGTTGTCTTGTACATAGGAGTGTGCAGTTCAGACAAGAGATGACGTAACAAAGTAACTTCAGCAATAGTATTGGTGACTGCTTGATATTCAACCTCTGCACTGGAACGAGAAACTATATTCTAGCGCTTGGATGACCATGAGACTAGATTGTCACCGAGGAATACCGTATATCCGGAGGTTGATCGACGGGTGTTAGGACAGCCAACCCAATCAGTAAACAACCAAGTCAGACTAAGAAGAGGGACGTATGAACAGGCCCATATGCAAGATACCGCGAACAACGTAGAATACGCTTGAGGACGGCAAGATGAGGCTTCCGTGGGTCATACATACAAAGACAGACTTGCTGAACTGCATAGAAGATATCCGGTCTGATGAAGGTAAGATACTAAAGAGCACCCGCGAGACTGCGAAAATCCATAGGATCAGACACTGGGGCGCCGTCCGTAGGAAGCTTTGGGTTTACATCAATCGGCGTGGAGCAGGGTTTGCAGTCAAACATGCTAGCACAGTCAAGAATCTCAATCATATACTGACACTGAGAAAGAAAGAGACCTGAGTTTGTGTGTTGAACATGCATACCCAAAAAATGATGAAGAGTGCCCAAATTCTTCATGGAGAACTCCTGCTGAAGGGCGTCAATGATACGCCGGAGTAAGCCGGTAGATAAAGCTATCAGTATAATGTCGTCCACATAAAGCAAGAGATAGGCAATATCTATACCATGGTGATAGACGAAGAAGGACGTATCTAACTTGGCTTCAACAAAGTCGAGCTGTAGGAGGTCGGAGGCAAACCTGCTGTACCATGCATGTGGCGCCTGTCAGGATGACTGGAGTCCTCAAAACCCGAAGGCTGAGCACAATAAATTGTCTCGGGCAAGGTATCGTGAAGAAATGCATTGTTGACATCGAGTTGATGGATAGGCCAGGAGCATGGGAGAGCGAGAGAGAGGACAGTCTATACGGTTGCTGGCTTGATGACGGGACTGAATGTCTCTGAAAAATCAACACGGGGTCGCTGTGTGAAATCCCAAAGAACCCAACGAGCCTTGTAACGTTCAAGAGAACGTCAATGTTGAATTTGTGTTTAAACACCCATTTGCCTGTCACCACATTGGACTGAGGTGGTTGGGGAATGAGATCCTAGGTGTGTTTGGACAGGAGCGCTGAGTATTAAACGTCCATTGTGATTCGCCAATTCGGATTAGCGAGGGCAACATGATAGCTCCAGGAAATTGGTGACAGTTGGGTAGCCTCGAACAATGTAGGTTGACGAAACCCGCGCTTACCGTGTGTGACCATGCTGTGTTGATTGGTCACGGGGGCAACTGGGACTGCGTTGGGAGGAATGGGCGCTAGAGCCGAGGGGCCGACAGCCGCGGCAGGAATGAGTGGAATGGCGACGACTGATGCTGAGGGAGTAGCCGGAGCTAAGGAAGCCAAGGCCAGCGGGCGACCCCCACTGGTGGACGACGAAGGATCGATAGGGATCACTGCAGGAGAAGGAAGGTCGCTAGGCATCACCGTCGCAGGCACCACGGGACATGGTGTCGCGTGGGGCGATTGTGAGCCAGATGATGCACCAAGTGATGGTGCAACTCCAAGGGCACTAGCCGCATGTGGTGATGCGATGATAGCACCAGAACTTCCTACAAAAAAAAGTAGTGAGAGCGCAAGGGGAGCTGACACTAGGTTAGGGGTACCCTCCAAAAAAATCAAATGTCGCATGTGTGGGTTGAGAGAGGTCCTCAGAAAAGGGAAAAGAGGAGTCCTCAAAAACCACATGGCGCGAGATGATGACTTGATTTGTGTGACGATCAAGGCAAAGATAGCCTTTGTGGTTTGGAGAATAACAGAAGAAGACACAGGGAGGAGCGGGAGGTGAGTTTGTCAGTGGCTGTGGCAGAAAGATTGGGATAACAATTGCAACCAAAGCCCCGAAGATGCTCGTATGAGGGATGCGACTTGAACAGAGCAAAGTGAGGTGTCGAGAAATTAAGTGTTTTGGTTGGAAAGATGTTAAGTAGGTGGGTGGCGATGCCGAAGGCCGCAGCCCAAAACGTGAGAGGGATGCTGGCTTGAAACAACAGAGAGCAAACGATATTGTTAGTGGTGTGAATAATGTGTTTAGCTCTACCGTTTTGAGCGAAGGTATAGGGACATGACATTCGAAGATGAATGCCATGGGATAGGAAGAAAGTGCGGCACAGAGGTTGTCAAACTCGTGGTTGTTGTCGCACTGAACTCCTTGAATGGTGACTCCAAACTGTGTATGAATATAAACAAAAAAGTTAGAAAGGACAATAAAAGTGTCAAACATTAGGCGTAAAGGAAATGTCTAGAGATAATGAGAGCAATCATCTAGAATAACTAGATAATATTTATGACAAGAAATGCTAGTGATAGGAGATGTCCAAAGATCGCAAGGAATTAACTAAAAATTGTGTGTGGCACGTGAAGACGATACGTGGAAGGGTTGGTAGGCATGACAGCCTAGCTGACAAGCATGACAGAGTATCACTAGTGCCAGCGCCGCCGCCGTTATCGCCGGAGCCACCACGACTACCTTGCTTGCTGCGTTTATCACGCTACTAGTGGAAGCCGCCACCCAAACCGCCGTCGGAGTTGCTGCTAGAAGTTGCCAGTTGCGAATGAGTCTGATATCCGATCGGCGGAGTAGTCGATGGCGGTAGGGGGATGGCGGCTTGAGTCCGCCTATTCTAGAGGCAGCAAGAGTCATGGCGGGGAAGGTCTTGTCTATGGTGAGTTCTTCCAAGCATAGCTCGTCGCGCACCTGTAGGAAGAAGGGGAATGGATTGCTGCGGCGGAAATGGAGACTGATGACGATGAAGCGCTCGTTGAGGCCTTGGATGATGTTGACGACGAGGGTGCGGTCGGTGATGTGTTCGCCGAGGTCGCGAAGGTCCTCGGCCATCCACTTGTAGCGACGGCAATACTCGGCAACGGGGAGATCTCCCTGCTAGAAGGAGTAAAACTCCTAGTCGGCGTAGAGGGCGCGAGTTGTACGGTTTCTAAGGAACTAGGACTCGATGGTGAGTCAAGTCATACGAGTGGTGGTGCCAAGCTGACAGACGGTGTCGGCAAGGTCGTCGGAGATGGTGCCGAGCAGCCAGGTGTGGACAACACAACCCACGTGCACCCAGTCCGAGGAGTGGGGCACGGTGTCGTCAAAGAGGATGTGGCACTCCAAGGAGAACTTCCCGACGGTGAGGACGAATGACTTGAGCCACCGGGCATAGAAGTTGGAGGTGACGTCGAGGAGCAACGGCACGAGGGCATGGATGTTTTGCACAACGACGACCTGGGCGTGCAGGTTCAGAAGAGCTAAGGCCTCGTGTTGAAGAAGGGCGGCATCGAGGGCGATAGTATTGCTGCCTGCGGTTGAGCCGTCATCTGTGGTGGCGTCTTCTTCGCGGTGCGGCTCCGCAGCTGTGCGCTCACGAGCAATGCGGTCAAGGGCGTCACGAAGACGGGCATCGGCCACGTCGCGCTCGAATTGGGCGAGGGCAGCCTTGCGTTCTACCTTTGCCGCACGGACGAGAGCAGCGTTGCGGGCACCTTTTGTCACGCGCTTGCGATCCTCCTGGGCAGCAGTGTTGACAACGACGGTTGAGTGCCGAAGAGGATCTTCCAGGGCAGCAGTGCGAGTTTCCTCAGCGCACTGGAAGGCAGCAGTGTCGGTGAGATCCATTGATCGGCACATTGGAGAAGTACAGCGCACTGGGTGGCGGTGCCGGAGAGAACGACGTACTGGTGTGATAAAGCAGTGCTGGAGAGTAGAGAGAAGATGTCGTGGTGGCAGAGAGGAGGAAGAGGATGACGCGTTGGGCGGCGGCGGCAAAGAGGAAGAGGACGGCGCGCTAGGTGGCGGCGTCGGAGAGGACGGCGCACTGGGGTGATCGAGCAACACCGGAGAGGGGAGAAAGGGTGGAGCACTAGATGGCACTGCCGAAGAGGAGTCGGCGGTAGAAAGCACGACACGAAAAGAGTAGCAGAAATAACAGTTGATTATATGTGCTCTGATACTATGAAATCTAAAATCAATCACATGTATTGATCGGTATTACGGGTATAAATAGAAGTGTATAAGGAAGGAGATCCACAAAACGTGGTCAGCGCATGGCAGGAGATACATAATTTATGGATCACTATCCAACTAGGTTAGGAGATCCACTAATTATGGATCACTATCCAAATGAGACTGGATCTGGCCAGCTAAATACACCTGGTACAAGAATTAGTCAGACATGCCAATATGGCTGCTGTCTAACAAAAACATATGATAAATTATAGAGGAGTGCAAATCTGTGGTACAATTTTAAGCATACACAACAAAAACATTGCTATTTCAATCATATAGAGTATGCTATTTTCTACATTCTCAATGATGAATGAGCGACAATGTGACCACATTAAAAGCCTAGCTCCTGTATACTAATGAGGTATATAAGGAATTGTGGACTTTTGAGAAAATATGCCTTTTCAAAGCTGAAGTAGTGACCTAGGATGTGTTTAGTTGGGTGAATATGGGTGGATGTGATATAGCTGCTAGGTTTTTCACGGTGTTTGATTTGCGGGCAAGGAGTGGATGTGGCGACCACACAGGGAATATTCCTCAAATATGCTAGATGGATGAAACCGGTTAATTTGTTTGGATGAGGTCATTCACCCTTGCTAACAACGATCATTAGCAACAAATTAGTGATAATTAGCATGCTTTATTATTAATTAGTGATTATCATTTTAATCTTAGTGTTGATTAGGATAATTAGTATATTTTATTGTTAATTAGTAATAATTATTGTAAGATTAGTAATAATTAATGTATTTTGATATGGATTAATATTTCACTATTTTCATTCCATCCACCCTCGTCCATCCAACCAAATAAAAAATTGTCTTATTCCATCCACCCAACTAAACAACTAACATAGATCATCATATCCAACAAAACATGGATCACCATATCTCATCCTAACTCGTCCATGAACCAAACACACACTTGGTGAATCTGGAGTATCTAGCAAGTTGTGACATTTTAAGCTTTGCTATTTAGTATGCAAATACAAGAATACCAGTTGCATATAGTTATAAAAAATCCATACCGTTCATTTGAGTAAGTAATCTTGAGAGATCCATTTATCCCTTGCAAGCCTACAAATATCAGATCAGCTCAACTGCATACTTTCCTTTCCTCATAGTCACGATTTCCTCAATCTAGAAAAAAACAATAGATAATTTTAAAAATTCAAGCATAGAACTGGTTGCCATATATTCAAGTTCATAGGGAATTCAGAACTTTTAAAAAGAAATATTCATTTAGTAGCATTCAAACATCTTCCATAGCATGTTATATTCCCCCATATTATGTATTTGCATATCAACACATCATCCTTGATTCTTACAATCCAGTTGTCAGCAAAGCTAAGCATTTACTTGATCGATGTACATCTGGAGGTCTGATCCACATACTTATTGCACCATTTGTCTAAAGTAATATGCAGCCTATAGGACAGTCTACAACTCCAGATCAATGAAGATGTTATGACAATTGCTCATAATGAACAAAAAAAGACGTTATGAACATCACAGCATTAGTACATAGTAAAGGCTGTGGATTTTTTTATTTGAAACTTTTGAGCTCATAGTTTCACAACATGTGGGTGTATACTCAGGTTGAAACAAAGCAAAAGCATATATGGTATCCAACTTAGTTGATGTAGTGATTTAGATCCAGGCACCAATATATTTTTGTAAGGAACATAATAAATATATATGACACTCCAAAAGATCCATTTCAGAAAAAAAAATGCAGTGTTGCAGGCACGTGGCCCAAGATCTACATGCCAATGGCACATGGAGTGGCAATACTTGAACACCATTGTCTGGAGTCGCAAATACCTGAATTCCCCTTTTCTCTTAACTCCATCAGTGGAACACCATACGCACTGTTTGCAACATCAAAATTTCTCATAGAAGTCATCTATTAAAGTGGCGATTGCATGTAAATTCTTACCTTTAATCTCCCCATCCCGCTGACAGAAACAACGTCCCCAGCCTTCAGAGTCACTCCATTTTTCAAAACTGGTGACTAATTCACAGACATCCCCAGCACTGAACAACAAAATAGATATTTGGATACATATAATAATTGCTTTATGAGCAGTAATTAAACAAAAAAATGTGCGGATGGCACCGTCCAAGGTAGAAGGGAAGAAAACCCAGAGTAAACCACCGATGTTAAGAGAAATAGATGTTTTAATGAACCTAAGAAGATGGATATATAGCATACAAATTATACCTGATCAAGCTAGCAAGCTTTGTACGTGAGATTTTAAATCTTGCACTAGCCAGGGCATCAGCCCTGAGTGATTCTACAGTTTTAAATGACTTGGTCCTGCAGTTCAAAGGTACTTTTGAGTGTTGAGTATCTTGGTCCAGGCATTTACGCACACAAAAAAAGAGTCAGCTGTGAGATGAGATCAGATGTCAAGCTAACCTTGGTGGTTCATATTCTAGAGCAAGCAAAAGAATCTGTGTGCATGAAACTCCAACTTTCCCCACCTGTTGAATAAAGCGCAATCAAAAGTAAACTGCATTTGCAAGGGTTTGAAATAACAAGAAAAATACAGCAGCCAAAGCTCATGGGAAGATTTAGATTAATATTGAATGCAAACAATACAACAGACTAACATGTAACTAATCTATAGAGTCATTCCATCATGTAAATGACCACAAAAGAATATTGGATTACACGTGCTGCTATTTTAAATGTGCTATGAGAAAAAAAATAATAACACAGTAGCTTCAGTGCTTCTGTTTTTTGCATGACATGTAACCAATGTAAGTGAAAGCATCTGGGATAAGAATAAGATAATCTTCTGTGTCATAGATAGGTAAGAATCTACAAAACATATATAAACGTACCTTTTAACTCTTACTATCTATACAGTTGACTATGCAAGGAAGTCCATGAACCTTGAGGAAAATAACAGACATAAAATCACTCTTACTATCTATACAGTTGACTATGCAAGGAAGTCACTTACTAGAGGCAACACATTTCAGTGAATTAGGCATTGTCAAGGAACAAAAGGCAAGTAAAAGTAACATTCCGAAGTAAAAGTAGGAGAAAGACGTGAGAAATGGACAAGAACTTCAAAACAAATGGTCAAAATACATGCTGGAAGAAGGGCATCAGAATACTTACAAGCAAAGGCATTTCCTGCCTTGCCATTTCCTCAAGCACAGGCAAACACTTCCAAAATATATCAGTGACACCATCTTGGGAGTTGGTAGTTGCTCCAACAGGGTACAACTTCACAGCGAAAACCACACCACTCTTTTCTAATGTCAATATGAAAACAAAATATACAACATAAACATTACATACAGTTCTCTCAAACCCATAGACTAGGAGAGGAAATAAGAAACATTTATAATACGAAACTTCAAAATCGTGATGGTTAGTCAAGTTTGTTCTAGCTTCTAAGAGATACCAATGTGACTGTCAAATCACTACACAAGTGTATATAAGCATTGAGGGTAACAAATGGAAACCTCAACCTACAGTAGCACATGTAGCTAATGAAAGAACGGTGTATAGTTAGAGTCCGTACTTGCGAGCTTGATCTCCTCTGGCCTAGTATTATCTGTGAGGTAGAGCGTCATGAGCGGCACAAAGCTACTCCCAGGCGGCAACGCCGTGAGGATCTCCTCCCTGTACTCCATCGCGCGTGCCGTCGTGGTCACCGATGGCTTCAGGTTGGGCATCACGATGGCCCTCCCAAAATGCCTCGCGCTGCCAAACAGCATGCAACGATCACGCAAGCAGCCAGGGCACCCCTCTGAGACATTAAATCGAACATCAGGAGTGCATCACCAGGAAAACGAGCCATTGATGCCAAGCAGACGAACCTGTGGGGGAGCACGGCCGCGAGGACATCGCCTTCCCGGAGGTGGAGGTGCCAGTCGTCGGGCCGCGTGATGGTGAGCTCCTGCGGAGGCGACGACGTCGAGCCGGCCATGGATATCGAGATCGACGTCTTGTTCCGGGAGGGGGAAAGGTGGACGCGGGCGCTGTAGGGAGGCGACGGCCGGAGGAGAGGTCTGGGCAAATGCTTCACATGCGGGTTCGCGGAGACAGTGGATGTGACGACGATCTGCATTGACCTCGCTTTATGCCGATTCCCTCCCGTAGAATCGCGGGGTGTTGCCAGTGCGCTAGACACAGAGGGTGGGGGAAGGCTCGTTTCCTTAGTCGCAACCGCCGGTTCTCTCTCTCTCTCTATATATATATCCAATAACAATTATTATTCAATCATATCACATCATCTACAATTAATTTTACTTAAGAGCTTACAAATCATCGTTCCATACAGTATTTTAACAAAATATATTCATCATCTATATTTGTTTTTACCTTTTGTTTTTCTATTCAAAATTTTGGTTAGCTTTTTTTTCTATTCGAAATTTTAGTCAACTGCTGAATGTTTCGTTTATCCTCAATATGTGTATAAAAATTATCAAAATATTTATTGCGCCTCTTTATTAAGTTGTGTTATGTATGTCGTAGCGCGCGGGATATAATAGATTGACTAGAATTATAGAATGAATAGTATGACTCACATTCACTCACGGTACTAAGGCAGGCAGCAGGATTCAAGCCGCAGGCGAGCAGCGAAGCGAAGCAGATCGGCCTCACGCAGTCACGCGCTGATCTGCCTGCTGGCCCGCCCGGCGCGGCGGGCTCGCGCTCGCGGCTCGCGCCCAACTCCCTCTTCGCTGTCGTCCGTCGGACCCGCGCAGTCGCGCGTGCCCGCCGCCGCGCACGCCCAAGTGCCGACGCCCACACGCACGCACGAAGCCGTCCAGGTCAAGCACCCTCAAGTCCTCAAATCTCAACCCGGACCGGAAGCCAGGCCGATTGACAAACGAGATGGCCCAAGTCATGAGACCGCCTAGTCGAGGACTTCCATGCTCATCAAATGGGCCTAGCCGCCTAACAGGCCAGGGTGACGTGGCCTGGGCCTAGGCATTAGAGGCTAGATGGGCCAAGTCCCCTGTCTCTTGTCAGGCCCATTGGAATATTAGGCCTGCAGTTCCTTTCTTAATAATATCAGGCCATCAGAATAGGAATGAGCGTTGCTCAGCTGGCTCGTTCTCATCGGAGAGAACGCATTTGGATTCATAGGATGGACTCACAGGTCTCACTGTTAGATTTTTCTGAGATTGATTTCGGATTTTTTTTTGCTTTTTTCTAGGGCTGATTTAGTCGGTATATACGGAGATTGATTCCTCTAATTCTTTAGATATAAGTGTGTTAAATATGTATATATATATGTGTGTGTGTGGTGTTATATAAGTATAAAATGAGTTTGTGTGCAGACTTGTTATATGTAAACAGAACAAACGGAGATGTCTTTTTCACGAGACGAATTGTTTTGTCAAGGGTCATTATCCAACGAAAGTCGATGGTCAGTACCTAGCCCATGCGCACGATGGAGAGCGATTGGGTCAGCGTGAGGGATTGCACGGCACGGAGCTGCGAGGCGTGGCCACCGTGAAGTTGTACTAATAGTATTGGTTTTCTCAACTATTTATAAAATTCACTCCATAATGCCCATGGCCTTTTTTTTCCTCCATCCCTCTCTTCCGATATGGCATAAACAAAGGGGCGGTTGGCTTATTTTGTCTACTCTCCTGATCCACGTGTACACATTAATTCATATAGTCGTTTTGTTTTGTAAACGGTTTATATATATCTCCTCACCGATAGATTCTACTGATGTGGACAGCTAAAGCAAACCAATATCTAGCGAGTTGTCCCATTTATAGAACTGTTAGGTTTAATTGAATAATTGGTAGATTTAAATCAATTAAATTAAATAAATTTTAAATTATTATACTAGAAGTTACATATATTCAATACATAATGGATAATTATGGAAAAATGTGAAGAGCTATTAAGAATTAATCCTTGATTATGAAAAAATAACCAATATCAATTCATCTAATCAATAGTTGGTTGATGGTGGAGTAGTGGGGTACGTCAACTACTCTCTATGAGTTTTTTTATTCATCTTCCATTTCTCCTATAAAAAAGAATGGATTTAATCTCCTACACATGAGAGAACACGAAAAACACATACTTCACTTCATACTACTTGGTTTTCCCATCCCGATGTCTGCATGCCCATGCGCTAGAAGAGCAGGCATTTGAAACCTCCACCTCCATGATATTGCACCAAGAGGAGGAGGTGAATCAAGGTTTTAGGAGCACAACGTGCGAATGCTCGTTGATTCATATGAACAATCACTTTTAACTATATCACCATAGCTACTAGTGATAACAGCAACATCAACAACGACAACGGGATCGACAACAGCTCTAGAGGAAGGAGCAGGTAGCGGCTATGTAAATAGGAGCATCAACAACAACAGTGGTTCTGGTTATACTTCTACTTTTACTGTGGTTGTACCGTATGCCTTTTTATTTTCTCAATTAAAGTTTTTATTATTTTACACAAATAAGACAAACATGCTCATTCCTTCTATTAAATGGTATATGTCTATTTTTTATCTCTTTTACCGAGAGCAATTTATTTTCTATGATCTATATTATTGTCATGATTTACGCTATTTATTTTTAATTAAATCTTATGAAAAATTGCTAATATTTTTTACTATTCATTTTGTTGTTGCTCTAAAACCCACAGTATTCAATGGTTCAAATTATAAGAGATGGAGTGCCAAGGTTATGTTATGGTTGAAGGCTATGAACATTTATCACGTAGAAAAACGATAGGCTTAAAGGAATGATGACTTCTAAAGAGGAGAACACGTTTGAGGCTACCGATAACCTCTTTCGAGGTGTTGTGATTAGCATTCTTAGTAAGAACCTAGTTGATGCATACACACATATTTATCAGCAAGAAGATGTGAGATGTGCTTGAGGCCAAATTTGAGGTCTCAAATGCAGGTACCGAGTTGTATGCATGGAGCAATTTCATGACTATAAAATGGTCGATGACCGTTCTGTAGTTAAGCAAGCTCATGAGATACAATCCATTGCTAAGGAGCTCAAAAATTTTACATGTGTGTTATTGGACAAATTTATTGTCGGTTGTATTATTGCAAAGCTTCTATTTGCTAGAGGAATTTTGCCACTTCTCTAAAACACAATAGATATGAGTTATCAGTTGAGAATCTCATTGGGTCTCTTAATGCCGAGGAGAAGGAAAGGACAAAAGACATATATGGTAAAGTTAATGGGGGAATTGAAGTACCAATTTGTTATAGAAGAAGAATTTGCAATCCTATAAGAACAAGAATAAAATTAAGCCTGATATTAAGAAATCCATACAAACTACCAACTTCAAGAAAAAAAACAAGGAAATTTGCTTTACTTGTGGTATTCCTAGGCATTAGGCCAATAAGTGCAAGGACCGCAAGGGTGGCAAACAACAAGGTAATTCTACTAATGTTGTTATTAGAGATACTAAGATGGGAACTTTTAGTTATGATAAGTTATGATAATCTACCTACTGTTCTTTTAATATGTCACTCTATCAATTGGTGTGGATTGACACATACGCTATATATATGTGTGTGTGTGTGTGCACGCACGCACACGCGCGTGCTGATATTTTCCTATTTTTCTCTTACCAGGTTGCAAGGACTTCATCCATATTGGTGGAAAACAACTCATATGTTATTGTTCATGGTGTTAGTACTGTCGATCTGAAGTTTACTTTAGAAAATACCGTGTAGTTGAGGAATATGTATCATGTCCTCTCTATTAAAAAGAATCTTATTAGTGGTTCTTTGCTATGTCGAGATAGCTATAAGTTGGTTTTTGGGTCCAATAAATTTGTGGCATTCAAGTGTGGATTGTTTATTAGAAAAGGCTATGAGTGCGGAGGCTTATTCTGACTATCTTGGTCAGACTTGTGCAATAATGTTGCTAATCATATATGTAATGAGGATAAGTCTAATTTTTTATTCACAACTCTGGTTGCATGATGTGCTTAGCCAATATGAGTTTAATCCCAAAATTCACCATTGTTAAAGTCCCTAAGTGTCAAATTTGTGTGCAAACAAATCAACCTCGTAAGCCTCGTAAGGCTATTGAGGAAAAAAACTTAGTACCGTTAGAGCTTATTCATTCAAATCTTTATATAATAAAAGGAAGAAACAAATATTTAATGATGTTGATTGATGATGCTACTAAACATTGCTATGTGTATCTCCTAAAATCAAAGGATGAGGCTTTGCACTATTTTAAAATCTATAAGGCTTAGGTAGAAAACCAACTTAAGAGTAAATCAAACAATTAAGGTCACATCGTGGTGGAGTATATTTTTCATATGAGTTTACTTTATTTTTTGAGGAACAAATGGCGTCTCCTTGTTCGCCCCAATCAAATGAGGTTGCTAAAAGAAATAACCACATTCTAATTAATTTGGTTAACACAATGATGGGGGTGAGACTATATTGACTATATATCATGTCCTAAATAGAGTTCCTATAAAGAACAAATAAGTAACACTTTTCGAGAAATAGGAAAAGAAAAAGTTGACTCTCTCATACCTACGCACTTAGGGATGCTTGGCCAAAGTTAATATGCCAATAATAAAAAGGCATAAACTTAGACTAAAAGCCATAGATTGTATCTTTCTTGGTTATGCTATTCACAACGTAGTTTATTTGGTCCTTAATTATAAACTCTAGAGTATCTAACATGTGTGTTGTTATAATTATAGAATCCAGAGATGCTACATTTTTGGAGAATGAATTTTTTCTATGAAAGAGATACATATCTTATAAGTTAAGAACCTATTTTATCTCCTGATTCTTTTGTGCTAATAGAACATAGTGAATAAATACTAGTAAAAAATCATAAGGATAACACTATAGTTACTTGAAAGAGTAAGAGATAGAGGACTACAAAGTCTTTTGGTGATGACTACATTTTATACCTTGTGGATGACACTTTAAGAACTATAAAAGAAGCATATTCATCTTCTAACGCTAACTACTATAATGAAGTGATACAAAGTGAGATAGATTCTATTTTGTCTAATAAAACTTGGAAGGTTGTTGATCATCCTTATAGGTACAAACTTGTAGGATGTAAATGGGATTTTAAGAAAAATCTTAGGCCTAATGTTATAATTAAAAAGTACAAGGCAACGCTTATGGCCAAGGGTTATATTAAAAAAAGACGAGAACTTCTTTGACACTTATTCACTTGTTGCTTGATTGACTACAATTTAAATGCTACTGACTTTGGCAACCACTCATGGTCTTCTCATTTATCAGATGGACATTAAGACAACTTTTCTAAATGAAAAGTTAGAGAAGAAGATCTATATGGATCAACCAGACGGGTTTATAATAAAAGATCAAGAAGGAATGGTACGTAAATTGTTGAAGTCTTTATATGGCCTTAAGCAAGCACCTAAGTAATAGCATGAGAAATTTGATAGAATTTTAACATCTGCTAGCTTTATTGTGAATGAAGTTGACAGATAGGTGTACTATCATTGTGGTGGGGAAGAGAGAGTGATCTTGTACTTGTATATCGATGACATATTAATTTTTGGGACGAACCTCAATGTGATTGAGGAGGACAAGGATTTTTTTATCTAAAAAACTTTGAGATGAAATATTTGGGAGTGACTGATGTGATTCTGAACATCAAGCTATTAATAGGAGATGATGGTGTAGTTACACTCTTGCATTCCCACCATGTGAAAAAGATCTTGAGTCGCTTTATTACAATGACTACAAGTCTGCTTCTACTACTTATGATCCTAGTGTGTTAATGAGAAAAATTGAAGAATACCAAGTTGTCAATTGAGATACTCCTAGATCATTAGTTCACTGATGTATTTAGCTCATGCTACAAGGCCTGACATCTCATTTATTGTGAGCAAGTTGAACCGGTTTGTTTCAAATTCGAGAGATAATCACTGGCATGCTCTTGAAAGAGTTATGCGTTATCTAAAAGTCACTATGAGCTATGGCATTCACTATGCTGGGAACCCAAGAGTACTAGAGGGCTATAGTGATTCAAAATGAAATTTTGATGCTGATGAATTAAAAGCCATAAGTGGATATATGTTCACACTTAGAGGTGGCACTATTTACTAAAAGTTTTGCAAGCAGACCACCTTAACGAGGTTAACAATAAAAGAAAAACTTACAACATTACACATAGCTACTATTGAGACCGAATGACTTCATGAGCTCTTAATGGATCTACCGGTGGTTAAAAAACTGGTACCTACTATTCTAATGAATTATGATAATCAAATTATGATTATCGAAGTGAAGTTATAAGGATAACATGAAGTCATTAAGACATGTAAAAAGAAGATTAAAATCTATTAGGAAGATGAGACACTCCGGAGGTAAATCCCTTCACAAAGGGTCTATCACGAAATGTGATAGAAAATGCATTAAGAAAAATAGAATTGAGACCCATGTGACTTACACCATAGTGGTAATATATCCTATGTGATCGAAGATATCGTAAATTAGGATAGTCAAACAAGTTATTGATTAACTGAGAGGAGAGCACATCTATAAACCCAATCCATTAGAGATGCAATGCTCTCCTAATCTATATGGCAAGTTGATTTTTATCTTAATATGTTGTGAGTGGCTTGTTAAAGGAGAGATGTTGTCCTACAAAATATCTTTAGAACAACACACCAATATAAGCCCGACTAATAGTCATAATCTATGGGACTGGGCAATCTTTGGGAAGCTCATAAAAAGGCTAGGAGTTTGACTTATATTCTCCAACTCAAGGGAATGCCTATGGTAGCCTTGTATCAGTCAAGGGCTTGAGTAAAATCTGTTAAAAAAAACTTTCAATTCAACACATAATCTATTGTTCAATTGTTGACATATGTAGCTCTTGCTTTAGGTGGATGTTCAACATTAATCAATACTGATATATAAAAATTATAGTAGAATAGAAAATATTCTTAGGAGCCTTGAAATTTAATGGGAATTGTTAGATTTAATTGGATAATTGGTCTATTTAAATCAATTAAATCAAACAAATTTGAAGGCTTATTATGCTATAAGTTACATGTTTTCAATATTTCATGGGTAATCAAAGATAAAGTTGAAGAGTTTTTGCGAATTTATCCAAGGATTGATTATGAAAAAACAATCAATATCAATAATATTAAAGGTTGTTTGATGGTGGAGTAGTAGAGTATATTAATTACTCTCTATCGCTTTCTCTTTCGTGAGTATCTTACTCTTCATCTTCTCTTTCTCCTATAAAAGGAGAATGGATTTAATCTCTCACACGTGAGAGAGAATACAAAAAACACACACTCCACTTCAATTGCTATTTGGTTTTTCCATCCTGGCATCTACATGGACACACGCTAGGAGAGCTGGCCTTCGAAACCTCTGCCTCCCTGATTTCGTACTGAGAAGAAGAGGCAAAAGGTTTTTGGGAAGCATAAGGCACGGCTACTCGCTGATTCATGTGAACGACCACTTCAACTATATCACCATAGTTGCCGGTGACTACAACAACATCAACATTGCAACGGGTGTGGCAACGGTTCGAAGGTAAGAACGGCAACAACAACGGAAACAGCTGTAGTAACAAGAATAGCATCGATAATGGTGGTTCTGGTTATACTTATACTGTGCCTATATTATGTCTTTTTTATTTTTCTCAATTAAAGTTTTGATTATTTTGCTGAGATAGACATGACTGTTCTTTTTATTTTCAAACAGTGCATGACTATTTGGTTTATCAGTAAGAGTGATTTGTTTTCTACGATTTATATCATTATTTGTTTATTTCTAAATTAAATCTTATAGAAAATTACTAATATTTTCAATAAAAACCTCCTAGCAAACCTGTACTAAAATAACCTACTCCTAGAGATGGCGGTCGGACCGAACATAGATATGCCAGACACAAAACTGCCTTCACCCACCTAATCCATGCTCGATAGAATTGATGGGTAGAATTATGTGTATGTCGGGTATAAGTATGCTAGTAGGTATCCAGGGTTTTACTTAAATAATATCTTAATAAATAACTATTTTAACACATAGCAACATAAATAATAAATTACAAAATTATTACCAACGGTTTTAAAAGAGTAACAAAAATTATTTTATATAGCTTTTATCGAAGTTTAAGATTTTAAATGGGCCGAAAGTGGTATGAGAGATGAGCTAAAATAAACTGCTATGTATACAGGGTTGTGTACCAACTACCATCTACTAAATTTTTTGGATCGTGGACATGTGTGAAAATTAAACATATGTCTACATAGAATGAGATACCTAGACCTGTGGATAAAATTGCAATTCCTACATACACCAAGCAAAACTCGACCCGACGTGGCAGGACGACACACGATGAGATGGACCCCAAAGTGCCAAACATCTGTACTCCACAATCTACACCATCCTGGTCCCCAACCCAATTCAGAGGTTCAGAGATCTCCAAAACCTGCTTCCAAAAAGGATAGATAGATCCTACAGGGTCAGGGACAAAACTTATAATAGCGTAGGGAAACAGACCACGGCGTAGTCCGCAAATGTCGCCGACACCGTAGTCCGCAAATGTCCCCCTTTACGCAAATGTCCGCAAACAGACCATGGCCCGTGGGACACAAGCACTGCGAACGAATCAAAGCTCCCTTCTTTAATCGTAAAGGTTTTAAAAAAACACCCGCTCGATCTCAAGTCTAACCCTCTTTCGTCTTTGGAATAGTTTTGTAATCCAAAGTCGTCTCCAATAATTATCCATTATTATAAAACACAGCTCGGATTCGTCTCTCTCTAAAGCTACAGGCTACAACAGCACACGCACTCCAGGTAAACCCTACGGCTCCAGCTAATAAAGCAAAAGAGGAAAAAGAGTACGGGAGCGAGAAGGGCGGGGAAGATTGGTGCCCCCTTTTTTCGTGTATGAGACGCACAGGGGAGAAGTAGGGAGGATTAGAATAGGATCTGGTGCCGCACGTCATGGTTGCCCTCTCGCTCGACTCGATCGGTAAGCGATCGCGACGTCCGGGGCCGCCACCGCAACATTCTCTGCCTCTCTCGCGCGCGGTTCGCCTCCCCACCCACTCTCTCCGCGCGAAAATTCCCACGCCACGCGCGCCGGGAGGCTTTTCCCCGTGCCGTCTCGATTCCTTTTCTCCGCCCCTGACTTTGCCCACACCGTCGCTGCCCTGCCTTTCTTCCTCCGCGTTCTTGGGACGGAGCAGGGGGGCCCGGGTTGTGCTCCGGCGGCGTTTCTTCCGATCGGGTAAGCAAGCAGCACCGTCTCGTCCTCTCGCGTTTCGATCTTGGATACCGGTTGCGTCGGGGAGCTTCTCGCGGGCGGGGGCGGGGGCGGGGGGTGGCGTGGAATGGGGATTTGAATTATTGGTCGATCGTCCCAGTTGCGCTACCAGCTTCGGGTTCACGCCTCTCTTGCCCTCCGCTTTCCCTCGCACGTGATGCTTCTTGCACGCCTCCGTTCTTCTTCTCTTCCTCCTCCTCCTCTTTGCTCTTGCCTGCACGGTTCGTCGTCTGATCCGTCTATCCTTTTCTGTGAAAAAAAATAAACGTGTTGTTTGACCGATCGAAGCGTTCGTTTTCATTTTGTTCTTCGATTTTTTATAGACAGCTGCTCCTGCCTAGTGGTTTCCTGGTTTTGATTTCGGGCGTTTTGTTTTGATTTGACTCAGGAGGCGGGAGTCGGTTCATGGAATCTGGTGGACTTGCTCGTCAAGTCTCAGCAATCGAGCAGGGAACAAGATTGGAAATTCATATACGAGATTGAGATTGCAAATGTGGCGCCTGTTCAATGAGTTGTGGGATATTCTAGGATCCGGGTTTTTCTCATCGAGGTTTCTTTAATCCAAGCTCTCTCCCTCCACACCTCATCCGTTTGCACCGGGATCATCTGTGTGTGGTCACCGTGAGATAAGGGGGAGATGGACGAGGAGGATTACTCATGGGTTCGGCGGACAAGGTTCTCCCACTCCGTCGTCCGGTCCAACTCTGGCAGGGAGCAGTTCGGTGCATTCGTCGAGCAGTTCAACCGTGGCGCCGCGCGGAGACAGAGAGGGCCCGGTTCAGGGTTCATGCTCCATGGCCTCAACTTGGAACCGAGGACGAGGCTCTCAGCCACCAGCTCGGCTAATTCTTCCGTTCCAAAGACGATGGGATCGTCGAATGCCCAGCCGCCGGAGACTAAGCCAGCTTCGTCGTCCTCAGACGCCAAACCGGAACAGCAAGATAAGCGCAGTGATCATCACCCGTTTCAAGAAGTGTCCACCAAGAAGGATATCAAGGCTGAAAAAGAGAAGAAGGCAACCACACCTGGACCTCTCGAGTTCTCCTTCCATCCTGATGAGCAAACCTTGAGGCTGCAGAGGGTGTGTTCTAGCCCTGTCCCTTTCCCAAGCAAGAAGAACATGCCGGCTGCTGATGCTGCGACGCGGGGCTTTTCTCTTAAGGTTGCCGGCGAGTCGAATACGAAGCCGAAGCTGAAGCAGAGAGCAAGATCCCCTCCCCCACCTCGTGACATTCCTGAACTGTTCAGGGAGGCGAAATCGTCAAGCAAGAGGTTTTCCACACCACCACCACGCCGGAAACCTTCATCTCCACCAGCGCCGAGTAGGAGCCCTCCTCCTGCCTTCGCTTCGGTGAAAGCTCATGGCAAGCCAAAACATAAGAAGGATTGCTTTGACTATGGAAGGGCGAAGGTCGCCGCACTGGAGGTGCTCGAGAAATGGACCGTCGATCGCTCGCAGTTGCTCATCGGGCACAGGTTCGCATCCGGGGCTCACAGCCGCTTGTTCCATGGAATCTACAAGGAGCAGCCTGTGGCCGTGAAGTTAAGCAGGCAGCCTGAGGACGAGGAAGATGCAGAGCTGGCCGCGCGGCTTGAGATGCAATTCAACACGGAGGTCACCACACTGTCCCGCCTCCATCATCCTAATTGCATTAAGGTAACCTCATGAATTTCGATTACAACTGGTTCAATTCTGGACTGGTTGTGAATTAGCATAGACTTCCGAGGAATTGCTTGTAGTTACCATTGTTCTATTGACTGATAATGTACTTTTTCTTGCTATTTTACTTGCGACTAAATTTGCTTAGATCCTATCAGGGTTTATTGGGTCAACTATGAAGCATGTTTGAAAAGATATGCAATATATTAAATTATATAGGCAGAGCAATCATTTAATTGACCTGTAAGGTTGTAACTAGTGGCTTTTGTATTTCCCAGCTAACGTAGCTAGATTCCGCAGTTCCTCCAGCTGAGTAGGATTACTTTCCCTGTTTTGCCCAAAGGCCAAATATTAGCTCCTGCCACTGTAGCAGCAGCACACATAGGATTACTTTCCAGGTGGTCATGAATGCCAAATAAGAGATATTGTTCGATTTATGTCACTAAGAAATAAAGAAACCCAGGCATTCATATGTTTATATGGATTTATTAAGTATTCTTGGACATGGATTCTAATCTCTCAAGGGGATATCTAATCATTTACCTTTTTCTCTTAAATTCAATGCAAATGGCTAAGAAAAATTTCAAGAAAATTTGACAATATAAAGTATAGTACTATAGTGACATCTACTACTACAAAAAAAAAAGGTTAAAATTCGATTCATACATTGAAAAAAACATTCAGATATGAATAGTACCACTACTGTTAAATACTCTGAATTTGTCTTTTAGACTTTGATTTTTGTGAAGTATTATATTTATATTGTATGAGTGCTGTCTAATTTCTTGTTATGTAAAATGCAGTACCTTATAACAATTAATGGTCTTACTTCTTTGGGTCTCACCCTCTTAGTTTATCATAATAAACATGGATTTAATTCATTCTCGCTGTTTTGTCCATGTAGCTGATTGGAGCATGCAGTAGCCCACCTGTCTTTTGTGTCATCACAGAGTTTCTTTCTGGGGGTTCTTTAAGAGCATTTCTGCACAAGCAGGAGCACAAGTCTCTACCTTTAGAGAAGATTATTTCAATTGGTTTGGATATTGCACATGGTATTGGATACATTCACTCGCAAGGAGTTGTTCATCGTGATGTGAAACCAGAGAACATCATATTTGATTCAGAATTTTGTGCGAAGATTGTTGATTTTGGAATATCTTGTGAAGAAGCAGAGTGTGACCCTCTGGCAAATGATACTGGGACTTTCAGATGGATGGCTCCAGAGATGATGAAGCACAAACCTTATGGTCGAAAGGTTGATGTTTACAGCTTTGGCCTTATCTTATGGGAAATGTTTACCGGGTCAGTGCCTTACGAAGACTTGAATCCATTTCAGGCAGCTTTTGCTGTTTTTGATAAGGTACGGAATTTGTCTTCCTGTTCTTATCTGCATACTGCGTAGTAAATTAGCGATGCATTTTCAGTGGCTTGATTATCGTCTTGTTCAAAATAAACATTCATTGCATAAGATACAATTTGTTGGTCATTTCCAATTAGTCGGATTGTATGGCCAACTTTCCAGAAGTACATTTTCAGTTCAACGGTCATCTGTTTTGTGCTTTTCGTGAAGAAAATGACGAAAGTAAGTTTCCATTTTTCAGAACGAGAGGCCGGTCATCCCCAGTAGCTGCCCAGCAGCATTAAGCCTTCTAATTGAGCAGTGCTGGACCTTACAACCGGATAAAAGGCCTGAATTCTGGCAAATAGTACAGATACTGGAGAAGTTTAAGGTGGTCTTTGATAGAGATGGAACACTGGACAATATGCCATGCTCAAACTTGCAGGGAACTCATGATCACAAGAATTGGCTGTCTCACTGGGTCCAGAAGCTCAAACATACCCATCATGATGTCTCTGGACCTCCGCCACCAAAATTGCTGTAATTGATCCTCTCCCTTCCAAGATATGCTACTCTGATAGACCTCAGAATGTAACTGTCAAAATTTTGTGTTGATATATAGGAAAAAATACATTTGTTTGTCTTCGTGATTTTATAGCGCGATAAGCGTTCGTTTAACTTTGATAGTGAGATAAGTTTTCTTCATTTTGTTTCGGCTGTTACACGGTTTGATACATGTGACAAAAATGTTTCTGCAATTTCTTGCATGCTGTAAATTATATCTTCAGTTTTGTGCTTGAATATGTGCCATCAAGGGCTCATACATGTACCTTTTCGGCCTATCCACCTTTTGTTAACACGGGGATGGATTAGGCCTGGCTTCCTGGGCTTCTTAAGCAGCAGTACATAATTCTTGTAGTTTGTATGAAGGAAGGCTATTACAGCATCCAATAGTATTTCACATTTTTCTCGTAACATTTCTTGTTTTACCCATTCAGCTTTGAGCTTTGGCCTTGGCACCTTCGTTTTGTTGTGCGATATGCCAGTACCGGAATGCATTCTGATATCTTGATACAGTTTTTTTTGTCTTTTTGCGCACCAAGCAGGAATACACAGTCCTCTGTAGGTTGATTGAATTTTTCCTGATTTTTACTGTATTTCATTACCATATCTTCCTACATGGTTTTAAACCATACCGTCTGGCAACTGAATAGCTTACGAATTCGTCCGTGAAAGCGCGTTCTTCGATCTTCCACGGTGATTTAATTGCCATTAACAGGTTTATTCATGAATCATGACATTACTCATGCAAAATTTCATGTATTCAGCGCTTCAGCTGGCCCATCTTGTCTTTACCAGTGAAGACCAGTTTTATCCCCTCTTATGGTGAGCAAAAACAGGCTCATGAAATTCGATTTTCATTTGCCATAGTAGTTCATCTTAATTTTGAGCCATCGATCACTGAAATTTGAACCATCGATCGCTGAAATCTAAAACCTAAAATGGCCGGTACACTCTTCTAGCTCATACAGCTCCCGCAGAATACTTACATATGCATATGTAAACGTGATCGCCATGGCGATCTTCTTTTGTTGCGTGCCATAATTGGCATGCGTCGTCACGCAACCTCCACGGAGGTCCGGGCGAAGTCGAAGCTGAGCATGGACGCCCTGAACTTGGTCTGCCTCTCCGGCGAGCCGAACGTCACCGGCGCCGCCGCCGCAGCCACACGCTCTGGCGTGGCGAGCCACTTGGACTGCATGTACTTGTGCTTCCGCCAGGGGCCCATGTGCATGTTGTTCTCCTTCATGCACTGCATGGCCGCGGCGCACATGGCCTTGACGACGGCTCGCAGCCGGTCGGCGCGGCCGACGAACATCTTCGGCAGCGCGTTCACCAGCGCGCGGTACTCGGCTCTGGCGCGCGCCATCTCGAACTCGCCGCGGAAGCTCAGCTCCACCACCACCCGCACCGCCTTGCCGCTCCTCGTCTGCACCACCACGTCCACGTAGCTATGCTCGCCTGCGTGTCACCGAAAAACGTGTCAGTTTCGTGCGATCACGCAGCCAAACTCGCGCGCGCGCGGAGCCCGGTTTTGGAATATCTCGTGCAGGTTTTGCAGCAACTTAAACGTGGTGTACTTCCTCTGGTTCGTGCGAGTTTGACGTCGACGTTACAAGTTGTGTGGTGACTGTTGGAAGTTCGTGTCACGAGTTTGGGTCTATTACGACTTTAAGAGCGTAGCTAGAAATAATAGACTGTGACGGGTTCCTGACATTCGCTTGGCTGTTGGTTATGGAAGCGTCTATTGCTATTTTTTGTTGCGTAGGAGTCATGTGACTCTACGGTGTTAACAAGCTATGCATATGCTGGTCCATGTGAGTCATGTGACTCTACGGTGTTAACAAGCTATGCGTATTGCTGGCTGTTAACTGTTTGCATGCGAATATGCTTCACTTATTCAACTGTCATAAAAAAAAGATCCTGATTTGTGGCCCGAACAAACATTTACGGTGCTGTACTTGCAGATGTGCAGAAAGATCAAATCTTGACTACAAGGATCTCTCCGATTGGCGCGACACGGCAAACTTCCTAGACCACACAAGCACAGGAGCGGGACACGGCAAGGCAAAGCCGTGATGTGTTTTCTTGTGGGACTCAGCTGTTTTGTGCCGTCTGGATTTAGCTTGCAGGCAACCAAAATACCTGAAGGGGTGTCTGGCGAGCTCGTCCACTTGGACTTGCAGATGGCGCTGTTGTATCCGGAGTCGCGCAGCCGCTCGGCGACGTGCCGGAGCATGCAGCTCCGGCAGTCCCCGGCTGCTGCCCACCTGGCGAAGGAGCAGACGGCGCCCGCGGCGCTCATCTTCCTGATGGCCTCCTCAGTGTCCTCCCGTATCCTGCTCTCTGCCTGGCTGGTCTTGGCCAAAGCCTCCTGCATACCACGCACGCATAGAGTCTCTCAGAACAAGAAGATATTTCATCTATCAGCTAACCCAAAGCAAACACAAGTTCAACAGAAAATATCGTTATCACATCAGTGTCGCGTGGATATGCATGTGGCTGTGTTAAATTACGGCCATAGTAATGAAGGAGGCCTCTGAAACAATTCTGGCCACCCCCCCGATGAATGCAAAGTATCGCTGCCAATTCAGCGAGCAGAGGGGAAGGGACTTACATGCAGCTGGGAGTGCTGGTTCTGCCAGAAGGCCATGCTCTCAGCGGCGCTGCTGCCACTGGACCCCTCATCGTCATCGTCGCCGTTCTCCGGCCATCTCTGCTCCGTCTCAGCCTCCTCGAAGAAGCCGAACAACAGGTTCGACAGGCTCATCTCGCCGTCTTCCATAACCATAACGACTTTTGTCTAATTCCTAGCTTCTTGATCGCCACAGGCAGCAGATCTTTTCTATACGCTGCTATCTGGGCTGTGTTGCTCAACGGCGCTCTGCGATTCGGTCTACTCACAGGCAAAGGCCGCCTACATATAATAAAAGATTGACAAGAGCTAGATTCGCCGCGAGTCCAGTCGATCCCCATCATCAAATTTTGTAGAAAACCCCTGATTAGAGCCATTTAATTCCATACTCATCCGTCCGAAGCTCCGTGTTGTGCATCCTTACCCAGCCATGGCATCGATGGGCATAGAATTGCCCACGTCGCCCCATCCCCTCCCTTAACTTGCTCACTCTCATACCGTCCAATCCTTATGACAGTGGCTAGGGTTAACCGTTATCGTATAGTCTCTCCTACTTCTTTAACATCATTATCTCTACCTCCACCTTACACCTTTGCCTCCCTCTCTTGACTCCCCAGCCACCCATGCTACCTCCCTCTCTTTACCATACCACCACTATTAGCGTCTTTTAGCATTATTGTCCTTCTGACAGCTAGACAACCATTGAAGATGGCAACAGTGGTTAATGGTTATGTGCTACCGGTAGGAGGTGTCAATGTCCTAGATTGGTCCTATTGGTCAAGGAGGCATCGTGTGTGGGTGCCAGGCGCTAGCAGAGGTGCTTCACACCATGCATTCACACCAGCGGCAGCCGTATTGGTTTCCATCTGGTCACTATAAAGGGCAATCGTTGGAGAATGCCAAGGCTTTTGGGTTTTCTCCACCTTGCTACCTAATTACATTTTGGCATCTTGCTTAGAGTAGTTCTTTCTCCTCACATATGTTTTTTTTGCTGGCTACATTCCTGCTACAATGGTTACACGCTCAACTCAAACCATATAGGCGATTTCTGATTGTTGGTCTATTTGTTTTGGGAACTTCATACATTATTGATTCTACCATTGCCTATAGGTCGATAGTGCCTGAATTAAATAATTGATAATCTAGATGTATTAAATTTACTTGGATGCTATCCCAAGATCCATGAACAACGCTGGCACGTTGAGGCAGTGAGCCTCCTCCGTTCCTCCATATGTATTTTCTCCTCTGCGTTGTATTGCTTGCTCTACTTCATGCTTGTTGTGATGTGGATATGTTGTTGCTAACCAATACTAGCTAATTGTAGTTTTCTTTATTGTTGATGCCATTACATTGCCTTTGAATTTTATGTACTTTTTAGTGCTATACACAGATTCAGTTACTAAAAGGACATTGATGTCGTCTAGAGTAGGATAAATAGGTGTTCCTAAAAAACATTCACAGCGAAATAAAATTCTCCTCCATAGTATCCATACCAAAGGGCTAGAGTATTCGGTCAAAACAGCCAGAGTATCTGAACAAAGTTCCTCCGGAGTATTTAGTCAAAATGGCTAGAATATATGGACAAAGTTCCTTCAAAATATCCAGTCATAATGACCGAAGTATTCGGATGAGCCTTTATAGAGACTCGGTTGAAATCTCCAGATAGTGACTTCAGTTATTCTGATTCTCTTTTACTGCATCTAAAAGGATACTTTAAAGAGAAACCCTTGAAGGTATGGGGAAAAGAGATTATCCAAATCAATACTAAATGATACAAGAAAGAAAAGTACACAAATGAGAAATGGAGACAAAAAAATTTGTTTCACAAAATTCAGATCCCAAATATCCTACGTCTCTATTAAGAGACTGTAAGAAGCCATATCTCTTCTGATCGTAAGCCTCACCAAACAAGCATCAATAATAAAGCTTTGGCCTTCAAGCAACCACCGAGACAAAACTCCATTTCGAAGTGACTACCAAGGTCTATACACTTGGGCAGCGAGCTATTACCTTCAATAAAGCTTGTTCTATCAAGCAACCTGCAAGCATAAGATTGGTTCTCACTCAATTACCTCTTCCTTTATGGAGGTGAGGATGAACTTTCACAAACTTCCGACAACTCGCCACAACCTTGGGAGTTCACCGGTGACTCCTAGCCGTTTAGAATACTTTGATCTCTAAGAGTAACAAATACAATCGAAGATTTGCTTGCTATAAACTCAAGTGCTTAAAGAATAAAGTAAAGCTCATTTGCTCTCAACATCTCAATCTCTCAACTCAACTCTTTCTTTTCTCAAATCATTCTCACAAAAAGCTGCCATCAAGATAAAGAATTTGAAAGGTTATTTGGCTTTGGATAAGTCTACTATTGCCAAAACTCGGTCTCAAAAACACCAGCACAGGATGGAGGGGATGAAGGGTTTAAATATCTGAGCTTTAAAAACTAGCTGCTACTCGTAGATTTAAAGTCCAGAGTATCCAGCTAAAACCACTAGAGACTCCAGAGAAGATTCTCTTTGACTAGCAAGGTCAGTCTGGAGTGTCTAGACAAATTGTTCGGAGTATCCGCTACTCCTTAGCAGTATCCCATAAAAACGATCATAACTCTTTACCTCGAAGTCCATTTTCGACGATTTAGGTCTCTATGGAAAGGTTATTGAGAAAGCTACATAACTCAACCAAGAATAAACTCTAAAACCTATCATATAATAGGTGAAGGATTAGATTTATCTCAAGCAATCACTTAGAAGACTCACTTTAAGTACCAAGACATAAAAAACGCATCAATGTTGTATCTCTCTTAATAGTGTGGTATTCATATACTCAAAAGCAAATAAAAAAGCTATATTACTAAGAACACATTCATGACATGCTCTTGATTTAACTTAAGGGTTGCCCATGTTAACTCCATTTTACCGTTGGGACTATTCACCTACATATCATTAAACACAATAGTTCTAAATTAATTATATCTTTGCCTTAATCAATGTCTCGTATCGTTTTGATTTTTAACACTCCATCTTGCACTCTTTAAATGGTTGATGTAGATGTTTTGCAACTTTGCATGGTATTGCATGGTCTATCCACACGAAGCCTTCACTCATCCTTTACCACCATATTAGTCCGTCGACGCCAAACCCTTCGCTTGTCCTTCACAACCACATGGTCTATCATGGCCAAGCATTGCTTACCCTTCATCGTCTTGTCATAAAAAGCCATTTTACTCTCCATATCTTTAATATATTCTTTCATCAATATATCCATTAATATGCTTATCTTGATGCCAGAACTTAACCTAATCACTCTAACTAATAAAAATAGTTAGTCCTAACATATTTTATTACTAATCACTAAACTTCCTATGACACAAAGTTAGAAAACTTAATCTTTCAATTATAGGACACATAGTCCCTAGAGATGAGATAATGTATTTAGTGCGTATTACAACTTACAATTAGCATTTAGGATTTACATAGCATCATTTTATCCCCTTTGATGTTTAAGATGGTTGCCTCTTCAGTATCACATCTGTATCCATAGCAATTTTATTTCTATTACTTCACTTCTCCATATAGGGAAAGGAGACTACAACAGGTATCCGTTAATATATGCATTCAGTATGAGAGACCATGGAAGCCTACAAAAATAATAGCAGATGATAACCTAGCCAAAAGAATCTAAGGTGGCTCTCCTTATTGGTAAGATATTATGGTTGCTTTCAATTTTGGTGTAGTAGTTTTAGTTGGTGATTATGTCATGTTTTCTTAAAATAAACTCTCACATTAGGTGGCTAAATGCTACCATGAGGGTTGTCAATTTTTCTTTACTTATGATTAAATCTAGGTATTGTTTGTGTAGGTGATGACAAAGCCAATAATTACTCAAGGGCTATCATTCTCTCCTGTAGATGATATGCTATTCAATTTATTGTGTTCTATAATTTTATGGTGCCATTGCCCCTACTGTGTTTTTAAAAGCAATATGACTATAATGAATTATATAAGCAAAGGTTTTAGTGCATCTGCTAGCTAACATTTCGTACATTGTTTGATGCTATGTACATATGCCACACCCCCTTCTTGTGTTATGACCTATTACTATCGTTACTTATTTTTGGCATTTGTATGGACATTGTTCATAAATGAAGATTCAAGATTAAGTGAAAAAGAAGCCACTCAACTTACCTATTGTTTGGTGGATATGCCACGTAGAAATCCAATTATATGTTGTTGGCCTCTTAGGTCATTTGCGTCGCACAATGCCATTTGTAGATGAGCTCACTATATATATTATATTGTAAGGTTGTTGCGTTACATAACATGGTTTAATGTGACGTTACTAGGCTCATAGTCCTTATATACACATTTGGTTTGGTTACTGTTGTATAGTCTGGTTGTGGCTCTTATTTTGTTTTTCCAAAAGCCTAGCTATGGTATAAAAATATTATTTAATCTGTGTGGCCATATAGGAACGTATACCAAGTCAACATGATTTTAAAAACTAAATTATACTTATAGAAGTTGCATTCAGTTTCTATTCCTTACTATGTGCTGGGGTTTGATGCGAGCTCAATGATAGTATACTTGGTGATTCATATATATCATTTCTATAAACCATGCACACAGTAATTTAAGTTTATAATAGTTTGATGTAAATCTTGGTTGTTTACTAGGTAGTGACTATATAAGGAGGAGTCGTGGCACTCACAGCATGATATTTTATCTATATAAATCGTATTTTATAGGAAGGTTTAGTTAACTTTTTTAGAGATATTTTTTATATTTTTAGAAGATAACTTCTGATGGTTGTAGTAACCGCGTCGGACTCTGTAATGCCAGGGTATAAATATAGACCCCCTGAAAACATGTAAGCAATGAACACATCTTTCAATTAAAACTACTTCAGCATATCACCACCCTAGTTTATCTAGGTTTTTACCGATGGAGTCTGGCTCTCGACACGAGGCTACATCGGTTAACTTCGATCTCCGGTGAAGGGGTAAGTCCCGCCACTATCTCGATATAATTCGCTCTGTCTAAGACTGCATCGGTTAGGTTCGACCTCTTAGGCTGATCGGATGTATCGCATCACGTCCGTGCAGGGTCTATCGGCCTATCAAGCTCTCTCCGCCGTCGTCAGTCTCGTGCTGCATCGGTTAGGTTCAACCTATGAGGATGCCGATGGTAGATTGAGCTTTAGGCCTATAGGTCTCTATACGGCGTTTTATCGGAGTGTTAGCTGATGAGTTTTCTATACATGGAGCACCATGCCCAGTGTATCGGCTCCTCGGCCGATACGTACCAGTCTTTAGAGACTCCCCTCGAGCACCTGTCTACAGAGAGACGTTCTCTCATCGGTTCAGCTAGCCGATGGGTTCGCTTCGCCTTTGCCATATCCAGAGCGGTATCAGCTTTGCAGCCGGTGTGTCTTTTATACGATTACTTTCCATATGCCTTCGTCGGCTTTTCAGCCGATGAACGGCCGCTATAGCTTCCATCGACTACCAGGAGAGATCCTACGTGTTTTGATTTTAATACCCTTCGGTGCCTCTATCGGCTCTATGGCCGATAGATTAAGATCTTGCTTTCATCACACCCGGAGCCATTATATCCTTCATCAACATCTATCCACGCCTTCATCAGCTCCCCAGCCGATGAAATAACGTTCCGATCCCTATCGGCAACAGGAGCTATCTGGACGCGGTCGATGACCACCTCGATCCTATCGGTGACCAGCCGATAGCGAATGCTCACATTGGCTCATTATCCAACTGACCCGTTTGTCTCAACTCCTTAAAAATTACTGGGTTAAATTAACTGGCACGTCTACACCCGTATGGTCGTGCCGAAGTCGAACGAACCTCATGGGCCTCGGCGCACGTAACTCGAGCCACAAAGAGAAGCCGACCGACCTACACTAGAGCTAAATAGACTTTTCAGTCGTCGGCGTTTTCACGCCGGGCACGCGAGATTCGACGCGAACACAATCACAATAAACTCTTTGAACTGACAACTTTTTCGTAACTTAACAAGTCATAAGGCCTTGCTCTTATGTCATTCTAGAGCAATTACTCTCTCTTTTTTTAAGTTTAGTATGTCAAACGATGGTGATGCATATCAATAATCATTTTTACGTTACTCTTGTATT
This sequence comes from Oryza coarctata, assembly GCA_030770085.1. Classification (NCBI taxonomy): domain Eukaryota; kingdom Viridiplantae; phylum Streptophyta; class Magnoliopsida; order Poales; family Poaceae; genus Oryza; species Oryza coarctata. The sequence goes on along the minus strand of CM061463.1, from coordinate 23,744,520 downwards.
TTTCCATATATTCCATGCATCCACTGTTCGATCAGTGCTGCTTATAATGAATTATCATGTGGGTTATAGTGTCTGGGTACAACTATTTTATATTTGTAGGAAGAAAACAACTATTTATTTTGTCGTGGGTTGAAGATAATGTTTATGATATATAATGGATTTGTTTATATTTCTATAGGCTCTTACTATACAGAGCCATCACTTTTCTTATTTTTCTCTAATCTATGGAAATATGGATTGTGTTTGTAATTAATAACTGATCACTTATATATTAAGGTGTACCTATATATAATTTTTTTTCTAATCCTTCCTACAGTATTTACTTGTTCTCTCGAAATTTTAGTTGCCACGTAGCCTAGCGCGTGATCTCTTTCTAGTATAAGTGAAAATTCAGAGCGCCACGTCAAGCCAGTTTTGAAAAAAAAAACATTCCTCGACTTTTCGTCGCGCCAGTCCCTACAACCGCGCAACTACCACCGTTAGATATAGCCCTAGAGTTGATCTGGCCGTCCACGTGTTCCGCTGTGGCGGCCCTTCCAGGCCCGTAGTAAACCCTCCCTTGATTTCACAGTCGGATCGAAAACGGACGGCCTGGATTTCACAGTTCTGCACCAAACCCTCCCTTGCCTCCGCCTCCTCCCCTCGCGCGCGCCTCTCCCTCCTCCTCCCCTGGCGGCGCCTATCCCTCCTCTTCTCGCGCCGTTGATGCCGCCGCCGCTCTCTCACAACGAGGCCGTAGCACCAGCCAGCGGCGATCCCTTCCTCTCTCGCAAGCGCAAGGTGGAGGACGGAGGACCGGAGGAGACGTCGCCTCGCCTGCCTGCGGGCCGTCGCCTCCTCTACTATCTCTTCTTCATCTCCTGTCGCTTCGATCCGGGCCGCTTCTTCTCCGCGACCTCCGCTTCCCCGCCGGTACCAACCAACGTCGTCGGTGGACGGTGGTCGGATCAGTGTGGATGTGCCCAGCCTATGCCTCCTCACCAGATCTACCTCCACCGCATCCTCTTATCGCCGAATCGGCCTTCGCTCTGACTTCCTTCGCTGGATCTAGATGAACTACGCTAGGAGGATCCCACCATCTCGCCCGCCGGCGCTCTCGTCAGCTCCAGTTGTCCCGAGCCTCCGCGCGGCCATCCACAGCCACTCCTGCAGCCACCTGAGGTCATGCCGTCGGCCTGTTCTCCATCGCAGGAGCTCCGCACCCTACTGCCCTGCCCTCTACTTCATGTTTTTTTTTTTTGCGTTAGCAGAGGAAAAGCAAGCTAAGAAAACGTAAAAAGGGTAAGCTGCTGGGTTTTCTGGCTTTTTTACCTCACCGTTGAGCATTTGCCTTCGATTATTTGTAGTTGTTTACAATCTGCCATCTTTCGTCATGTTCTTCGGATGGGGGGCAGCCACAGATCGTGTTGCAGTTCAGCTATAATTCCTTGTGACCTTGCAAATGGTTCACCCTTGGTACATAGCCATATATTGCCATTCTCTGTAAATAAAAATTGTAGACATCACATAGTACGAAAAACCCTGCCATGACAGCAACTATTTAGTTTTTTTGGGCCTTAAGAGGTGTTTACCAAAATTATTCTTTCATCTGAGATGATTATGATATCTTATTTACATTTAATAAGTCCAAGATCTTCGCTCAATCTTCAAGGAGCTACTTTCATTCATATGCTCCCTGTTTCCAATGGGAGGGCCATCCCACTGGTCTTCATGAATGGAGCTGCGAGCACCATACTGACAGACAAATACAAGATAAGGTAACAGAGATTATTCACAACACTTGCTCTCATATGTTCTTAGAGAAAAAAGTTATCGTTTTGAACATTATTGTTTGATTCATTAATTAGATTTATTTAGTAAATTTTGCATTGTACATATATTGCCAGTTTGATCAAAAGATATCACAAGATAAGTTTGATCATTTCCTCAGCTATGCAGGAAAATATTTCATGTACACAACAGTTTATGCTTCTGTATCAACTGGTCCATGTATTTTGATTTCAATTCAACTCTTTTGTTCACTAGGCTTACCATAATCTAGCCAGATGAGTTTTGCAAAAAGTGTGGCCTATTTAGTCTGTTGGTTGTAAAAAATTACAACACTTGTGTGCTCTGCCACTACATCGTTGACAAAGTTATTACAAACTGAAAAGTTCTGATGCAGCATGATTGTGTTCCCACACTTTCGTGATTGATGTGTCCTGCCTCGACATCGCCCTGATGCAATGGTAACTGCTTTACTCACCTTTTGCTTTAACGTATTTCATGTGCTATATGTAGTTCAAAATTATTCAGATTCTCCCCCGTGAGTGAAACAAGATTGAAGGTCGTGCTTGAGATACATATGGAAATGTAACTTACAGTGTGCGAACCATCATGATCACTTTTTGAAATGCTGTAGGGCAGGTAAATTACTCCCTTCTTGACACATATATATCCATCATTTTTATCATGTACAACTCCCTTAGCTATTCTAGAGTACGAGAGCCATACACTCAACTCAACTCAACTCAACTTTTTAGTCTCAAGCAAATTAGAGTAGGCTAGAATTAAAACCCAACAAGAATCTTTAAATCACGATTTAGATATATCAATAGCTGTTTTTCAAGCATTTCTATTCAATTACAGATCTTTAGTTATATCTCACTCTTTCAAGTACGAGGGTTATACAGACAAAAAAAAAGACATGCATGACTCATAGTACTTCAGTAGCTGATTAATTACATATCGGTCCACTCATTAGCACTGGATATGAAGTTGTTGCATTTTAGATATCTCTTTTAAGGTATTTTTAGCTTTAGATAACTTCAGGCGGTTGTTTTAAGACTCCATTGCATTAATTAGCTATATGCTATCATATGGAGAGAGAAGCTGCCAATTAATGTCGAATGCCATTGATTCACTTAATAAATCGCTTTGTGTGTTCAGATAATTCTACAGACTCTTAACATTGATTTAACTTGCTACATCTTTTGTCTATGTTGAACAAATGAGATGAACATACGCTTTCATTACATTTGATCATTGAATGAATGAATTACAAAGGTGAGTAGAGGCATAAATGTTTTTTGAGCAAAGTTCTCATACTGAAGAGGTTGGCCCCTTTCTTAACTCCTAGTTAATGAATCTGATATGTAGCTGGATGTTTGTAACGTAGGTCATTGATGCAATACTGTTGTCTCATCTGAATGTGTTTTTTTTTGGCCAATGCTAACTCATGTCAGAGTTCAAAGAAGTTGTCTTATATTGTTACTTCACTCACAAACCAAATTCTGAAAAATAGAAGTACGTATCATTTTCAGTTAGTTCAGAGAACGAACTGCATCCTGCACTAGTAGATCTTGGATGCATCATAGTATGGTAGCTAGCCTTATATCAATTGTGAAAATATTGTGTTTAAATAATTGACCATGTGGATATGTTTCTAGGGGCTTTCAGTTATACACATAAAAAATTATCCAAGTTAAATAATACTCTTATCATACTATGGGCACCTGACAACTGTTGTTAGGCAAATCCTCTTGGAGGAACTTACCTAAGATGAATGCATGGTAACTATTTTACATTTACAGTAAAGGATTTAGGTATTGGAAAATAATTTCAGCATGCAGATCTTTGAAGTGCACACATCTTTTCCTTCTGTTCTGGATGCTATTTTTCAACAATAATACTTATTGTAAATTATAGAGCAGTTCCAAAACTGTCCGTGCTAAAAGAATTGGTTGTGTGGCCTTTTTTCCTGCAGCATGTAATTTAAGTATTCATCTTTCATTTTTGCTTGGAAGATGGTCTGACCAAAAATCTGGGGATGAAAGTCCACTTATTATATTTTCAGAAATTTAAGATAGAACAAAACTTTTTCTGGAGTTGTTTACCACATTAGATGATTTTTTCACTAGATGCGAACAACTTGCTATCTGGATAGCTGTTAAGCTTTTGTTATATCTTTTTTTATGCTTGCACATGCTAAACTTTGATCCCTTCTACCATCTCTGTTCATTGACATTTACAAATGTTCTCTCTCTATTTGTCTTTTGTATACAAATACCAACTAATTTTTACCATATGCTGGTTTTGATTTTCTATGATTTTTCTTTCCCATGATATGTCTGGCCAGATTAGCAATGTGTGGTGCTCTTCAAATCTGGAGAATTCCTGAGGGTCCAATTATTACCATCCAAAGATTATTGTGACTATTGGGCAGTTCTCTATTGCATCTGGTTCTTACACATTTGGTGTTTAATGCTCTACCTATGCGAAGTATATCAGTTTGCTATGCATGGATTCAGCACAAATACTTTGAGCTACTATCTCCTGTTTCGATGCTGAATGAGAAATCACATACAATGTATACGGGTAGCTATGTAAAAGTCTCATGCCTGAAAAGCATGTTCAGTGTTAATGTTCTTCCGGGATGAATAAATTATGCATGTCGAACTAAAGTAACCTATAGCATTTGTTCTATAAACAGCATTGCATGATTGTTTCTGTGTGTTACAGTCATAAATGTCAACTTACGCGCGCCTCTTTCTAGTAAACCTGTAGTGTTGGGGGACATGGCGAATGGGCGGTGGTGGGCCCGACTGGTGGGCCCGGACGTGGCGATCGGGGACCGGCAGTGGGGCCACCCTGTTGGTTGGGACACGGGAACAGCAAGGATCCACGTCAGATACCCAGCCGGATTCACCGCGCGGGCGGCCTGGAGCCGATTCGTTCGTTCACGCCGCTTGCCCGTTGTTTTCCATGGTTGGTTTCGTATTTTCATGAATCAATGCATGGTTGGGCCTTGGGGTATCCGGGTAGGGATAGTATGTACCATCGTGATCGACAGAGTAATGCTCTCGCCATAATCAATGAATTCTTATAATGAAAATATCTTATGTAAATCAACGTTAAGAGCGGTATGATGTGAACAGCGGGAAACATTGTCCACACCCTTCAACCTGTTCACATTCTAATTGGGCTCATTAGATTTTAGAAGTTACAGCACTGTCATATCTAACTTGTACTTCGTAACAAAATCATGCATCAAAAATAAAATGTTGTACCTGAGCATGCTAAACCAAAGGCAAACAGTATTCTTGGAAGTAGATAGTAGAGACGAATAGAAAGAGAGGATGTCACAGGCTAGCATTCCGACTTAGCAGTATTCCCTACGGACTACTCCTTAACGATCTTTCATTAGTGAAACTGGTGGAGTGTTTTGTGCACAACGGTGGGTACGCAGCTAAGCGTAGGGAAAGAGGCAGAATCCAAGCCAAAGGCGATCCAACAACAACTACCCGTCGCTCCCCGTGTGCGGGGTCAGCTATAATTCCACGCCGGGTCCCTTCCAACGCTGTCCACATTACGTCCCGCCGGGTTCTTGGACGACTCCGCCGCCGCGGGAGCGGAACCGGGTGTTCCCTCGGCGCTACGGTCATCGCAAGTTCGCAACGCCCCCTCCACCGCGCGGATATGCTCCGCGGCTGCCGCGGATGTACGCGTCCGTGGCGGTGTGCAGAACTGCAGGTAGCTCGGCCTCGGCGCGAGGCCGCAGCGTGCATTCGACAGCTAATGTGCGGACCTGCAACAATGGAACCGGAGATGCAGGGATATAAGTGCGTCATCTTCGGTTGATCAACCGACAACGACGGGGTGGCGCAGACAAACGCGATGGAATCTACGGTCGCCTCACACGGATCTGTCAATTTCTGGTCTCGAGCATCTTCTTTGTGCTTCTGTAGTTTATGCTACATGCCTACGAGCCTACAACTGTCCTCGTGTAGTTTATGTTTGATGTTGCGCGGTATTCATCAGCCAGTAGGGCAGTGTGCTACGTGCCTACGAAACTACAATTGTCCCTGCCCTACCTCGCTCCATCTACGCGGATAGTTCAGGATAGTGTAGCTAAGTGATACTGGCGTCTTTGCACTGTAACGCATTATTGTTCTATTATTATTAGAAACAGGATAGGCGAAACCCTATTTTTGGTAGAGGGCAGGATTTCGGATTTAAAAGTGGAATTGGCGGCACATGGACAATAGGTTCGTACCATCTTCTATTGCATGTAGGGGCTGGAATGGAGCTGATACAAGCTTACACTGCATTAAGCGTATTTTTACTATGTTTTCCCCGAATTTGAAGATGGACATAACCATACACTGCCTTTAATCTAAAGTTTCATGGTGTCATACATAATAATGTGGATAGATCTCTAGAGATTTTTATAAAACATCTCATGCCGATATATACAAGCTCAGTTTTATTGGATCATAGAGCTCCAGGGTGGAGCAATGAGATGAAGGGAAGGGCGTTGCCCACCGGATTGCTCAGAGAGAGGAGAGAGATGGAGGGGAGAGGCCATAATGAATATTTTTACAGGGCTTATGTGGTAAAAAATTAAATAGAAACAACGGTAAGAATTGTATTTAAAGAGTTGCATGTCCTAAAGTGGCAAATAGTTGAATATTATACTTCAAAGATCCTCATGAGGCCCATAAATAACTCCTTTTTTAATGAAAAAAATATATTTTACCTCTCATAGCCCAAGTTTAATTCCGGGCATATAGGCTCTGTTAAAACGCTCCTCGATTGATTTTGAAAGTGATTTTATCCTAAATAACGCTCTCTTGCACGGCGTACAGTCAGCATATGGTATTGACTTAGGTCCATCATGCTGACATGGCATTTATATGGGAATTAAAAAATAAAAATAAAAAAGCTACCCAGTCATGAAAAAAATAAAAACCGTAGGACCCACCTGCCACCAGCCACTCTCCTGTTTGCCCCTCAATCCCCTCTCTCCTGTCTCTCTCCGGCACGGACGAGAGTTGAAGGCCGCCGCCGACACAGGACCTCTCGCGCGGCGACGGAGCTGGAGCTCACCGGTGCTCGCGCCGGGGAGGAGGAAGGAGGACGCCGGGAGGCAGCGAGAAGTCCGGCCCGCCGCATCACCGCGCTCTCGCATCGGGCGGACGCCATCCTTGGACTCGTCCCTTTCTCCAGCTCCTCTCCCTCCGCCTCCTCGCCTCCGCCTTCGCCGGCCAACTCCAGGCATGGTGCGGCCGCCCTTGACTCCGGCGAGCGCACGCCACCGCAGACGGTGAGGCCGTCGCCCTCCACCGAAAGGGGGAGAAAGGGGGAAGAGAGGAGAGAGGGAAAATGGGAGGGAGACGGTGACCTCCACCGCCGCCTGGGAGCTTCGCCAAGATCCGTCGACGCTACTCCGCCATCCCACTCGCCCAGAGCCGACGATGCCTCCTGCCCTTTGTCGGAATAGACGAGGATAGGCAGGGGGAAGTGTTGAAAGTGTACAGTGATCCCGGAGAGTATACGGTCGGGTCTAGACCATTGTTCTGTCTAACACCCCGCAGTCGTAGCGGGAGGAGAACGAACGCAGAGACTGGACCGAAAACTGGTAAACAAAAGCGTGGACAGGTCTTTGGTCATTATATCAGCAAACTAATGTGCCGATTGTACATGGAGCACCCGAATCTGTCATAATGCAACCTTGTTACGGACAAAATTAATATCGATCTCAATGTGCTTGGTGCGTCGGTGATGGACCGGGTTGGCGGTCATGTAGACGGCACTGACATTGTCATAGTAGATGATGGTCGCGGTGAAGAGGGGTGCATGGAGCTCCTAGAGAAGCTGACGAAGCCAGCAGCACTCGGCGACGGCGTGGGCGATAGGCAGCAAAGCGCTGGTACCAGGCACGAGGGGCTTGTTTGAGGCCGTAGAGAGAGCGTTGAAGGAGACAGACGTCGTCGGGCCGAGAAAGGTCGATGAAGCCTGGGGGCTGCTGGCAGTAGACTGCTTCTGTCAGGTGGCCGTGAAGAAAGCCGTTCTTCACGTCTAGTTGATGGATCGGCTAGGAGCGAGAGGCAGCCAAGGTGAGGACGACTCGGATGGTAGCGGGTTTGACAACGGGACTGAAGGTCTCGTCGTAGTCGACACCGGGTCGTTGGGAGAAACCCCAGACTACCCAGCGAGCCTTGTGACAGGCAAGGGAGCCATCGGTGTGGAATTTGTGTTTGAAAATCCACTTACCGGTCACAATGTTGGCGCCGGAAGAACTGGTCGGGTGGGGGCGTCATCGGCTCCGAGTCGGCGACTGTAGACAAGAGAAAAATGAGGAATTAGATCGGCCTGAGCCGATGAGGTCGGGTGGGCCGAGTATTCCGATCGGTCCGATAGAGATGGATCAGCCGATAGAGTGGGTGGAGCCGATAGGGTGGGGGGAGCCGATGGAAAGTGAGGAGCCAATGGAAGTAGGGTGTCCGATGGAGAGGGAACGGTATCGACTGAAGGATAAATAGAATCGGTATCGACCGATAAAGGTGGGTCCGATGTAGGAACATCGGACCGAGTAGTGGTGGGATATGTGACGGGTAAATCCTCAGCAGCGGCCGATGAAGGGGCCGATGGAGAGGGCAGTGGGGGAGACCTGGTCGGCACGGTTTTGGTGAGAAGAAAGTTGAGATCACTAGAGGAGGATCTCGGATGAAGGAGACCGAAGGGAAAACATATCTCATCAAAAATGACGTGACGAGAGACGAGAACCCGTCAGATGGAAAGGTCGAGGCATCGGTATCCCTTGTGAGAGGTGGAATAACCGAGGAGAATACAGGCAGTGGAGCGGGGAGCGAGTTTGTGGGAAGCTGTGGCGGTGAGATTTGGGTAGCAGAGGCACCCGAAAACGTGAAGGTGGGAGTAGTCGGGCGCCGTGCAGTAGAGAAGGGCATAGGGAACGTTGTTATGAACGGAGGAGCATGGGCGCCGATTGAGAAGGTACGTCGCAATAGCCAGAGCTTCGGCCCAATAAGTGGCGGGTAGGTGGGCGTGAAGTAGCATGGTGTGACTGATGTTGTTGAGGGTGCGAAGGAGGCGCTCGGCTTTGCCGTTCTGAGGAGAGGTGTAGGGGCAGGAGAGCCGGAGATGGATGCCCTGCAAGGTGAGAAGGTTTGTAACAGTATGGTTGACGAATTCCGTACCGTTATCGGCTTGTAAAGTCTTGATAGGGAGGTTGAACTGAGTGGATACATACGTGACGAAGTGAGTGAGGTGAGAGGCGACCTCGGATTTGTGGATGAGCGGGAAGGTCCAGCAATAGTATGTGTAATCGTCAAGTATAGCGAGATAATACTGATTACCGGAGACACTTTTAACTGGGGACGTCCATACATCACAATGTATAAGTTCAAATGGACGCGAGGTACAGGAGAGAGAACTAGAAAAGGGCAGACACACATGTTTGCCAAGTTGACATGAGTGGCAAACTGTGGAGCTGCTATGAGTACATCGGATGGAGGCGCTGCGACGGAGAGTGGCGACAGCGTCGGGGCCGGGGTGGCCGAGGCGAAGGTGCCAAAGGTTGGTGGAGAGGGCAACGCTGGCGTGTGGGGTGGACGGCACAGCGGGAATGGTGTAGAGGTCGTCGCCACTATTGCAGCGAAGGATCTGTCGCCGGGTTGGGATATCCTTCACAGAGAAACCAGACGCGTCAAATTCAATGGAGCAGTGGTTGTCTCGTGTGAGTTGACGAACAGATATAAGATTGTGAATGAGAGAAGGGACAATAAGAACATTGCGTAGGAGGAGGTTAGTGGTGGATGTAGACAGAGAGGATTCACCGCGGCATTGGACAGGAAGAGAGTGACCATTGCCGATGGTGACAAAAGGGGAGGAAGAGGGGTGACAAGAGCGAAGTATACCGGCCGATGACGCCATGTGTGAAGACGCCCTAGAGTCCAGCACCCAAGGGTGCTGTGGTTGGAGCGTCATCTGGTTAAGGGCAGCGACGAGGCCAGCCTGGTTCCAGGAGGGAACCGACTGGGTGGTTGGGGTCGGTAGCATCGGCTGAGGCGACAGAACGAGAGCGAAAAAGGCAGGGAGTGGCCGGACGCGAAGAGAATATGTTCGCGTCCGGGAGGCAGGGATTCGTGTCCGTGGACACGTGGACACGTTGGACTGGCTCGGACGTGAGGGGAGAAGGTTCACGTCCGAGAGCCGTTGAGCGTGTCGGAAAGGGCAAGAACCGAGGGAGGTTTTCAGCCGATAGAGACGACGAGCGCGGAGGTGCGCCGGCGTCAGAGAAGGAGAGATGCACGAAACAAGAGGAAGAGCAGAGACGGGTGTGAGGAGGGACGAGGAGGCGGATCGAGACCGTCGCCTGGTCGCGCGGAGGTGGGGCGAAGAAAAGGTGACTGTGGGAGAGACGGGGAGAAGAAGAAATGGAGACGAGAGAGCGAGGGGAGTACCAGGAAGAGAGTCGGCGATGGGAAGAAGACGTCGACGATGAGGAGGAAAGGGTCGGGCTCGCCGGAGGGAGAAGCTAGCACGCCGGGATGTCTAGACTCGCTCTGATACCATGTAGAAAATATACAGTGACTATAAAATCCCACCAAGAGTATACGAGGGGGTCGGGTCTATATATATACAGCCCAGGCCAGTGGTCTGTCTAACAGGAAGGACACCACCGCCCACCATCCCTCGTGCGTCACCGCTCTCCTTGGATTTGCCGAAGTTGAGGAAGCGGGAGGGAGGAGCAGCGACAACGGCGAAAGAGAGGTTACTGATGGCGGAGGTGGTACGTGCCTCTCCTCCGGTTCTACGAGTCTTCCTCCTCCTCTCTCTACGGGGAGCGGTAGCGGTGTCGGGTGCTGGCAAAGAGGGATGTGTGAGCAAGGCAGCATACCACACGCCGGACAGCTTCCCCCAGCGCTAGCCTCCGCCACTTCCCCTTGCTGCTCGAGTCCCCCGGTGATGCCGACCACCACCGCCGCTGCGAACTCGACGGGAGCCTCACCCTTCCTTCTTTCCTTCCTACGGGATGCATAGCGCTGGGGAGCTCGAGAAGGCATGGAGCGGCGGCGGACCTGATGCCCTCCCGGCGTTTACGTCGCCAGGGAGCACGAGAGGGCAAGCAAAACCGACGCTTCTGTACTTGTGCGGATAGCTCGTGTGGGCTAAGAGATGAGAGAATCAGAGAGGAAGGTGAGGGAGGGATGAAGAAGAGAGTATTGACGGTCGTGTCTAACCGACCGGTTCGAACTCAGAGACACTATTTACATTTAGGCATGCACGGTTCGTTTGGTTATGTACCATGTTGGCACGGCCTAGAGCCGTGTTATGTTTGGGCGTCCATTCGAACTGTTTAAGTATTTGTTTTTTTATTTTTAAAATTTTTTAATATATTTTCTATTCAAAAGTTCGTCTGGAACACAATTGACCCATAAGCACACTTAGGTCTACACCGACGTGAAACGATAGGTGTTTTTGTGGGTTATGTTTGGGCTAAGCTGTTAGTATATAACCCGACAAGACATAGTTGCTATAGTGATCATGTCGAAGCGTGCCTCCAGGCTATGCTAACCCGATCAACCTATTTGACCTAGTATAAGATAAAAGAGACATTGATATAAGGGTTTTTAGCTTTTTTTTCATGATCCTAATAGCTTTTAAGCGTCACTTATTCATATGTCAGATAACTTAAAAGGAAGCGAAACAAATGGATTTTAATATATGAGAAAGTTGATATATCATTTTTACTGTTGAGTGAAATAAATCAGGGTGGCACTAATTCCTTATAGACGTACCCATAGATAACTCTACAAGAGTTGTAGTAGTACACGCATTTTATACTGAAAAAAGTCAACATTTGCTCCCTTAGCTATTGTAAGAATTTGATTTTGCTCCCTCATCTATAAAGTAGTAGTACATGGGTTTTACATTGGAAAAAGTCAACATTTGCTCCCTTAGCCATTACACAAGTTTGATTTTGCTTCCTCAACTATAAAATCAGATTCGAATGCTCCTCAATTATCAAAACCGACTCATTTTATCTCCCTAAAAGGTCTTGAAGGTAGTTTTAGCCTACGTGATGCCCATGTAACATTACAATTACCGATTTATCTGACATAGCACATTGACTCGATCTACCAATGCTTACATTGTGCTTACGTGGCAAAAAAAATAAAAACATAGGGCCTACATATCAATCACATGAAAGCATAAAAAACAACCCTACCAAATCCTCACCTCACTCCTCTCTCCTTCCTATCTTATGTGGAGCGGGCGGGAGACGGCTGCAGCACAGTGGCAGTGGTGAGACAAAGATAGCAGGGCTTGTGGACGCGGTTGGCCTTGAGGACACTCAACAAGATTGTGGGATGATGTGCTTAGTGGTGAGTGGCAGCCAAGGCCAACAGTGCAAGGCAGGATAGTCTCAGTGAGGTGCTCAACCTCCTCTAGCTCCTTATCGTTGTTGTCGAACCTCGCCACCTGGTATGACCATAGATCATGATACAGGTACTCTTCTATGCCTCTACCCTAAAAGAACCTTGATTTGGATAGAGAGGGGGTGAATGTGCATACCTAAAATCTAAAAGAAACTTGCTATTGAAATTAAAATTTCTCAGTGTATCTGGTCCTAATTACCATAGACTCCAGTCGAAGTTCATTGCTACGCAAAGAAGCTTGGTTGAACACTTTAATCCTAGGGTCCAGATATTTCAGTCCCCCTTCATTACTTCCAAAAAGGATATGTGGATGGAGTAATCTCAAGAGAGAAAATGATATGATAGATGATCTAAAGACACTAAATAAATACAAGAATAACTACATAAGAAGATAAAATTTTTCATCGAAGTTCGGATTAAAAGATCCTATGTATTCATTGAGTGACTCTAATAAGCTAGAGCACGTTAGATCCCTAACCTCACTAAGTTTAAATCTAGAAGTAAGTTCGGTCTCTAAGCTCATTGGTCCATTTTTACTATTAGACAGGGAAACTTATCCAAAAATATTTGGTGACTTAATAAAATATTTGAAAGTCTCTTTAGAGAAAAACCAAAACTCAAAGATATATATGGTACAAGTGTTCACTTAAAAAAACAAAGGGATTTAACTGATCACTTGCTTTGTAATTTGGGATAATATTTATACCTCTCTTAATATATTGAAGAAAAATAAAATACATTTAGATCAGACATCAAGCCCTCTTCGATGACTTTATTTTATGTTAGAGACTACTTTTCATCAACTCATTTTTGTCGAAGACTAACACATTCACTTTTCTTTGAATAACACATTAGTCCCCAATTTTCTTATCATCTATTATCCAAAATCCAATAAAGATCTAGATACACTTTCATGCTCCTCTTCTCTCCTCTCTTTCTCGTATCTCTCAACATCTCTCTCCTAGTAGTCTCTACGGGCGGCAGTCGGTGGAAGAAAAGCTTGAGGTAGAGGATGAGACGGCAATGACCTCGTCGGTAGGAAATGTGGATTTAGGCACTTGAGCTCAACAAGGTGGCAAAAATGGACAAGCTATTGTGCCCTTTGTTGTAACCTTGTGCACTGATGTCGTTTGAGTTGTCATGTCTCCCTCCGGATTTGCGAGCTCTGATGGTGGTCAAGTCACCACCTCCGCAAGCACCCATCCTAGCGCCCGACCACCCCTTCGCTGTTGCAGGTCTATCTAACACCACCTCTATGCCACATAGGACACTAGTCGTTGAGCCCTTTCCACCTAACAGAGCCTAAGGGATGAGATCGATGGTGGCGACAAGGTGGAGCTGGAGGAGAAACAACATAGCTATGAGGGAGTAGTAGAAGGGGATAGCTCAGGGAGGAGCTACTTGGCAGAAGATAGGTGAGGGAGAGAGAAAGAGGAAGAAACGTGAAGCAGGTGGTGTATGGGACTACTATTTTTTATTTTTTTTCCTTATGACCGGTGTACTACGTATATTTTATTTTATTTTTCTAGTAGAATTACGATATAAGCATCACATCTAGAACAAGTCAATATGTTATATTAGATAAAATCACTAACGTGGATGCTATAGAAGTGTCACGTAGGATTAGACCACTGTTAAAATCTTCTAGAGATGCAAAATGTGTGTGGTTTTGTAGTTCGTTCGTGTGATTTTATGAACGAGAGAGTAAAATCAGACTCCGATAATAATTGACGGAAATGAAGTAGACTTTTTCATTGCTTCTTCTTGGATCACGCTGCCCTTTTGAGAGCCTGCCAGACAAATTGGGCCTGCACGCGGCCTGTGCCTTCCTCCGGCTCTTGTTTAATCGGCCACCGTCGCCGACCGCGTCCCCTGCAGCACCAAGGGCCCAGACGGCGGGGCTCCGTTCCTCCCTCACCTTCTGCCACACCGCCCGAACGGGATCGCGCAATCGCTCGCGTTTGCAGCCTGCGCCGCACTGCACGCCACGCCGTGTCGGTGTCGCCGTCGTTTGCGCTTTGTGCCCGCATCCCGCAGGAGCAAGGCCTCGGCCCGATGGTTTTCTAGTTCTTGCTGAAACAGTCGCGTCCATGCAGGGGAAGAAGGCCGTGTGCCGGCCCGTTTGACCCGACGACTCCGAGCCGGAGACCCACGGAGTCGTCAACACTATGCAGCAGCAGCAACATCACGAGCGCGTGTCGGCGTGTGACGCGTGGGGGAGACGGTCCTCCGTAGTCTAAGCCGCGATTACGCCACCGATCCACCAATCATTGCTCGAGTCACAAAGGTTTAAGTCAAAACGGACATTGTCGGTGGTGGTGTTGGTGGTGGACAAAGAGGTGGTCGCATGCATGTTCCGCCTGCCACTCCTGTGATTGTGGGTCTATAGGATTGCTTCGCCAACTCCGGATCAGACAGCGGACCTTAATCTAAGCGTATGGCTTCTACCGATACGACTAATACAGTGCCGAAGTGATACTGCTGGGCCGTGACATAGCTTAGAGCTTTCGGCTCGGAATTTTCCATAGCAATTTTTCTCTATGAATTCACTGCTCCTCGCTCAATCTCCTACCCTGCCAATGAAATCGATGCTTTTCGAGCATGCGCGGGACTGATCAGCTTAGACTTTTCGGGCCTTTGATGGCCGGCCACGTGGGGTAACACTCACGGCACACCGTCCGGCGATGCCCCACGGTGGCACACCACCGTGTCTACTATTCTCTCAGTACTGTACTATTCTATTTTCGATTATCACGCGAGAGTTGAAATCTCGTTGGCCTCTGTTGAATCTTTTAACCCTACCTACCAACCTAGATTCTGTAGCTTCAACGCTCGACATGGCCTAACCTCCCTATCAAGTACGGTATCAGTAAATGGTTGGTTGTAGCTCAGGATCTTTTTGCGTTACTGAAGACTTGACACAGAGTAACAGAGAAACTGAGTCTACTCACCCTGGTGGCCTGGTTATGACGGTTTTTACTAGGTAAACCGGTAGATCCATGGTTCCACGGGAAGATATGATTCATATAATTAGCTTTTGGTTGCTGGACCGATTGGCTGATCAAATGAACATATAATTTAAACCATGTTTGTGACCATTTATATTTTGTAGTCAATACACAATAATACTCATCATATGGATATAACTTATAATCTTTGAGTATAGAAAAAGGATTATATTTCAGTTAGAAAAATAGATGAACTTAAATAAGAAATGAAAGGTTTATGTTCGTCATCCGATAGAACAATGGAAAAAACCTCCGCTCGATTGGGTCAAAGGGAACGCTGATGAAGCTTTTTAAGTGACAAACTCAAAGGACGCTGTTGGCAAAGTGTTGAGAAATGGAAGACCTGGTTTTATGGGGTAGCCTTCCACTTCTCCTCTTATCTGTGACCACAATAACATACATATTAATGTGCCTATAGATGGTAAGTCTAGCCAATGAAATAGGATTTACAAAGGTAAAACTTAAGACAAATAGTCTTAAAGTTTAGAAGATGGTGATCAACTGCTTAATGTATAAGGCAATAATCTAAGAATTGAATCACCGGTTGAGCCTGTTCCATAAATTCAGAATTAATTGGATTAGGAGTTGTAATGGTGAATATTTTAGGACTAAGTTCGTTCCACCGGAGTTTTTAAGGTTCCCTTATCTGTGGATTGTAATCAAATCTCTTTTGCTGAATAAAATGCTAGCAGGTTCCTAAAAAAAAAGAAGCTATAATTCATGGCTCAAGCTCAAATGGACATACAAGATTTCAGATATTTTACAGGCAGAAAGGAAACTCAACAGAAACGGTGACCAAGTGGGCAGTTGGCAACTAACTACTCTACATATGTAGTAGGCCAAAACCGCATATCCGCATTTTTGTACTCCTAGTTGGTAAACTTCCAAAGAGTGGATCTGAAGAAAAGAATCTTCAGGCAGAAATCACTTTCCTACTTGGATTATTGCTTTGGTAAAAGTAGCCAGCCTTAAACCCTTAAATCACAAAAGACCTTCAGTGTCCTTTTAACAGTGAATGGAGCTGCTTCTAGAAATTTGTCGGCCAATTGCCAATGCAAGGAACCTGAAAAGGAGTACAGGAGAGTTTAGTTCGTACGAGTCGAGTAAACGACACTCGACTGCTACCCCCCTATAATATCCGGAGTTCTGACATAGTTTTAATCGCCCAACGCCCCAACGGTAGTGCATACTGCACAAGGGAACATGCCATATATATATAATTTCTGGCTCTTTCAGAGATGATGTCAAATTTGTACTTTCCAACGCGATGCAGCCAAACGTGTCCTCGCAATCCAGAATGAATGAATGGTCGCATGGGAAGTTAATTCAGTGAATTAAATTCACGGTCCAGCCCCAGAGGAACAGCAGCAGCAGCCGCAGCGGTAGTGGTAGCGGTAACGGTAGTAGTAACAGCAGCAGCATAGCAGAAATAGCAGTAGTAGTGAATCACAATACCAGACCTTGAAAAATAAAACAGGAGGACATATCCCTCTCAGGGATCGAGCCTGAAGTTATTGTCAAAGCTCGCATGTTGGCGAGCTGAAATGGTACAAGAGTAGCGAAGTTTTTATGCTGCGTGCCTGCGTCCACGTTTATTGATGGACTAGTTCTGGGGAGGGAACGAGCGAGAGACTGGTATGACTCATTTGTCACCCCGGTTATAATAATTCGGTAGTTAATTGTTTGGCAGGACGCAATGGGAGACATTACTTTCAGTGCTAGTATTTCGTTTTCTTTAATGTCCATTTACTTTGTCATGGAGTTGGTCTGAGGGAGATCTTAAGAACATTTTTTCTGGTTGTTTGTTGGTTGAGTAGAAGCTGGGTAGCTCAGCATGCGGGGCTCTCTGTCCTTTTTTACCTGACTTCGGGGCAGCGTGCTCAGATCCAATGGAATCATGTATGCATGTGGCATTGTGGCCTCGGCTCCTCTTCCTCTTCTTCCTGGGCAGACTTTGTCTTTACTCTTTAATCTTCACTATTCTCCTGCATATCCCCACTCCTCGAATGTGGAATTTTGTAACTTTGCACAAGTAAAAATGTACTCGCGTTGGGTGAATAATGTTTCTGGCGATAATTGATACTATCAATTCAGTCCTACTCCTACATGTTGTAAGATTAGTTTTCATGCCCTCCTTCATAGAGACTATCAAGATGTGCTATTATAGCCTGGCGAAAAAAGTTGTGCTGATACAGGTATCTGATGTATCATACGGTTTGCTATCAAGTGCCTAATAATTTAGTGTGACTTAATCCAGGTAAGGTAATTAACCAAGAAGGCCTATGTCTAATTTTGTCTTGGGACGCACTCAAAATTGGGTTTTTGGACTGTCGGTTTTGCGCGAATGGCCGAATTGTTAGTTCACCAAGGATAATATCACAATTGTCACTTCCAAAAAGGTCCTAGAAGCAAAAGATCCCCGTCTTCACAGGCTAACTGTTATTACAACCACCAAGCCGTGGCTCCTCCTACTCCTCAACCAAACACTTTCACAGGCAGTGGCGGTGGAGCTGCTTCCTCGGCTCCTCCTCCACCACTCCACTCAACTCCACTCCACCTTCTAGAGCAATCTAGAGGTTCTTCCACTCCGCATGGTCTTTCTATAGCACCCCAAGCTCCCCAAGACCATCGCACACCGAGCCGACGGCAATAATGGCGGCGGGCAACGGCCTGATTTTGTACCACATCCTCGGCCTGGCCTCCTGCATCGCGCTGGTCTACTTCTCCCTCGGGGAACTGGACCTCCGCGGCGCCCTTCCAGCCCTCCCGTTCTCCGGCGGCGGCGCCTCCTCGCGCGCGAGTTTGTCCCTGCCCTTCGTGGAGCGGCGCGGCGCGCGCCTCTTCCTGGACGGCCGGCCCTTCTACATCAACGGGTGGAACTCGTACTGGCTCATGGACCTGGCCGTGGAACCGGACACCCGCCCCCGCGTGTCCAGCATGTTCCGCACCGCCGTCTCCATGGGCCTCACCGTGTGCCGCACCTGGGCCTTCAACGACGGCGCGTACAACGCCCTCCAGCTTTCCCCCGGCCACTTCGACGAGCGCGTCTTCAAGGTAACCAACCAGACCAAACAATTCTTTCCCAAATTCCAGCAGTAAGAGTGCGAAGTGCCGTTGATGATGCTGATGCGCGCGTGTGCGCGTAGGCGCTGGACCGGGTGGTGGCGGAGGCGTCGCAGCACGGCGTGCGGCTGATCCTGAGCCTGGCGAACAACCTGGACGCGTACGGCGGGAAGAGGCAGTACGTGCGGTGGGCTTGGGAGGAGGGCGTCAGCCTCACCGCCTCCAACGACTCCTTCTTCTTCGACCCCGCCATCCGCGACTACTTCAAAGTCTACCTCAAGGTTAGTTACATAGTTCAATCGCATCGAGACGCGCCACCTTTTTTTGCTAATCAATACGCCAATGGATGGATGAAGGTGAGATAACTAGTGCCATCGAGTGTCGGTGGCATTACTACAGTGCTTAATTAATTAACCTAGTTGCTCTTGTTGTGCGCGCAGACGTTGCTGACGAGGAAGAACCACTTGACGGGGCTGGAGTACAGGGACGACCCTACCATCCTCGCGTGGGAGCTCATGAACGAGCCCAGATGCACCTCCGATCCATCTGGCGACACTCTGCAGGCGAGTCACTGTCATATGTGTGGCACGTGTCATTGTCAAATTACTTTAACCGTGATTTCAATTCTTGACGTGAAGCTGGCAATAGTTTGGTTGATTTGCCGTCGGTGTATGGTTTCCATGTCGAGCAGCGTTGGATGGAGGAGATGGCAGCGTACGTGAAATCAATCGACAAGAAGCACCTTCTCACCGTCGGCACTGAGGGGTTCTACGGCCCGACGAGCCCTCAAGAAAAGCTGAACATCAATCCCGGCGAATGGTTCCCCAACAACTACGGCGCGGACTTCATCCGCAACTCCGAGATACCAGATATCGACTTTTCTTCCGTCCATGTTTACCCAGACAACTGGTATCCAACTAACTGTTACAAACGGGGAAGCTGACAATGGCCATAAATGGGGGAACTGAAGCTTAATTTGGATGAACTAATCGCAGGTTGCAGCATGCCAGTCTGGACGAGAAGCTCAAGTTCATGACGCGGTGGATCACCTCCCACGTGGAGGACGGTGACAGGGAGCTGGAAAAGCCCGTGCTGGTGACGGAGTTCGGGCTGTCGCACCAGGTGGAGGGCTTCGACGACGCGCACCGGGACGTCCTCTACAGGACAGTGTACGACATCATCCACGACTCGGCCAGGCTGGGGGGCGCCGGCGGCGGCGCCCTCGTATGGCAGCTCTCCGCCGAGGGCATGGAGGAGTACCACGACGGCTTCTCCATCGTGCCCAGCGAGAGGCCGTCCATGATGCGGCTGATCAAGGAGCAGTCGTGCCGGCTGGCCGCGGTGAGGTACGGCGCGGAGGGGGCAAGGAAGGTCCTCAGAACGGTGTGCGGCTGATCGGTTTTTTTATCACGTCCTTGTCGTCTTGAAAAGAAAATTCCTGCGACGAAATGCACCGGAGAAAATCAGTGCGAAATCGCACAAAATAGAGCGTAATGTGCGTGCATCTGCGTGGCAATGTTTATGCGCAGATCGGCGCCGACGTCTGCAGATCCGCCGACTCGGCCCAGTGGCTTTTTCTGTCTTTCGTGTGTTGTACGTGCCCTTGACCTTTGATATGTTAAATCATTGTCGAGTGGCAGAGGAGTCCAGTTATATATAGTCATCGGACTGTGTATTTCTGCGCAGGGGTTTTTATATAGCTGCCTGTAAGCATAATAAAAAGAGGAAAAATACAACACTGAAATGGAGCATCTCCAGATCTCTGCTACACATCGTGAATGCGTTCAGTGAAGTATGAGATGATTTGAACTGCGTCGTACTGGTCTATAATCTTTTAAAGATGACTGTCAGATTTGCAATACATATAGGCATCTAGGGTCACCTGAACAGAACAGATACATCTACAGGATTCAACTTCGATCCGATTCCGGAGGACTTAAGATGAGCGAGATTGCATATCGAGTCGTTGCATCAGCATTGCCGATTTATTTATTTATTTATAATAATGAACAGGTCCTTAATTAAAATAATTAGTAATTATAGGATGAGATTTAGTAAAATAAAGACTCTAATTGGATAGCTTCCAGGCCTGGACACTACTGGAAACGACGTCCGGATAGGGACGCTGTTAACAACAACGTCCACAGTCTGGGCCAGCCCAATCCACTGAACAGGCTGTGCCCAGGGTTACAACAGTGGCCGGGTTGACGTCTTCCGGCACTCGCCACTCCGTGCTGGCGAATTTCTTGGTGTTAGATCCTAAGACTGAACACAGGCCCCAACGCCTCTCATATGGGCACCGAATTCTTTCTTCCTTTCTTTCCATCTTTCGCTGCATTTGGACTGATCTCTTGCAGCATGAGTTAACATATGCAGCAATTTGAATCTTAAACCGATTAATATGAACACCCAAGCTTGTGGCTTTTTTTTAAAAAAAAAATATCAATCTTCCGTATAGTTCACATTGTTTGCAGGTTGGAAAAATAGCTACTAAAGATGACACCAATAGTTTGTTAGCCTCACTTCAGCACTTAAACACGTACATGACAATAATTTGTCTGTTAATAAATTGAGGATCCATGGCCTTGACCAAAAAGGATAGTTTCATTGAAATCAGAAAGTACATTCAACACTTACACATTCGCATCAATCTAAGCCTATGAACAGAAAAAAAAACATTGAAAGATCAGAAAGTACATTCAACACTTCTACATTCATATCCATCTAAGCCCAACTAGTGCAATGAAATTGCTGTTTTCACTATGAACAGATAACCATGTAAGGCATCTAGAAAGAAAATTTGCAGAATGATAAATTGAAATCTTCCAAGCAACCATTTAAGACAGTTAGCTCATACAAGAACTATTAAATGCCTCACAATCATCGAGAATGACAGTCCAGGCGTGCAAAATGTGTACAACGAGAAGCCATAGCAGCATTCAGTCGGCGTGGCCAGTACCAAAGATACCTGAATTATAGCCAACAAAAAGATCATCTTTAGTAAAAGAATATCAATTTATCCTTTATACTGTCCTAAGATGGGCTATTTTCATACTGATAGCATAAGCGAGACATATATTACTCTACGGAATTCCATCCAAGATATCTCTTTCCCAGTAATTGAGTTGAATCTCTTCACAAATTTTTGGAGTCAAGATGGTAGCAGACAATTTGCCAGCCATTTTTGAACCTGCAGACAACGTTAATTATCAAGAAGTTCAGTCAGCATTCAGCAATACTAAACTCTCATGAAAGATCGGTTCATAAGAAAGATAGGAGGCTTAGGAATCGGTGAGGAAAGGGCAGGTGGATAAACAGGAGTCTGGCAAGACACACTGAGTATCGGAATATGGTGTCCGCGGAGGCTCAACAGGAGGCTTAATAATGGCATCGAAGCGGATTGCCGCATCGGCGGCGCCCGTCAGGAGGAATGATGCGCTTCAACTCAATGAGTGCAGGTTGATATTGAGGTTGCCGGCGATGTCTGAGTGTCTGACCTCTAAATCGGAAGGGGATCGGAAAGCCGCCGTGGATGACTGGACGCTCGGCCTCCCCTGGTGCAAGATAGGTTCCTTTTTCCTCGTTTTCTTTCCCCCTTTTTTTCTGTAGATGGAACGGATATGTCTATGTTGGGCCGGTCTGGGCCACGCCACGCCAGTATGTGGACGCTGGCCATAAGAGCGTCCACGGCTGGACACTGTTCCTAGTAGCGTCCTCGTCTGGACACTATTATCTCAGCGTTCTTTCTATTTAGCTAAATAACCTCAAGCAATTACTATTTATTTAATTTAACAATTACTGATTATTTTAAATAGAAAATTCGGTCATTGCACTTTGGTTTCCTATTCAAAGGACGAGAGCTGCGGCCCGTAGGGCCTCTTGGCCAACAAAGCAATCGAGCGTAGGGAAAGGTATTCGGTTTCTTTTTTTATTTATATATTAAAATATTTATAAAGATATATTGTTTTTAAAAAAATTATAGAGTTATACCTTTGGGATGGTTTTTTAAAGTTTTATTAGAGAGAGTGAAATTTAACGTGGCAAACACATGTTAACCCCTATTAACGGTAAGATGATAAAAGGGTTAGAAAATTTACATACAATTTTCTTATCCTAGCCAAGCATATTTTTCTGTGGAAGTAAGCTGCCTATAAAATATCACTTATAGCTTTCTGTTTGGACCTTTTTCTTGTCCATAGAGGATTACCTCTGTAAAATTATTGCCCACTTATCACTATTTGTCAGACCATTTATGTCCCTATCGTACAGATGCCCAAAAGTAAAAAAAAGTACATCTATTTTTATTTAGAGATTTAATTGTAAAAAAATTGAAAGTACAAAAAGATAATTGAGATGCATGAATTATATGTGAGAACCCAACTTTAAGACTAGAAAATGATTACACAACTAATTAGAGAGTTGGATGATTAATACATTCACACATAGATATTATTTAGATAATAGTATCAAAAGTATTATACAATTATTGAGAGGTTTACATATTACATACTGTAACTATCAAATAGATGCAATATAAATAATACAACAAATAATACGGTACGGACGCCTATTTAGAATTTATGGAGATCATCATCTATAGTATATATGTAGTCACAGTGACCGACTCTTAGCTCGTACGCTATTTTAGCATGTGTGTATTATTTAATTATTTTAGATTGTACGATCTTTATAGATTTGTATGGTGATTTCTTCATATCTATCTATTGTTTGAATTTGTATCTTCTTGACGGTTCCTATGAAAAAAATTACATATATAGCTATTGTAATTAAGGTGATAACAAAATTGAAACAAATTAGAGTGATATATAGAGAACTTATAATGAAATCGTCATCGTTAAGAATATTTGTACAAATAAAGTCATCACTTATTGACCTTATCACCTAGCAACGATCACCGTAAATGCACTCAAGACGCTCCTATCATAGAGGTAGTACAAGGGATTGTATTCTCTAGTTCAACTATTTGGCTCGCTGATATGGTTCGTACTCCACCTTTCTCCTTATATACTATTCGTTTGATTCTAAGTGGAAAAATTAATGGCCCTTAGAGAACCAATGGTTAGGGTCAAATACTAGATTTTCTCTATTCACTGAACAAAGCTACACATTCTTCTATTGATCTAGCAAAGTATAAGCTCGAATAAAATCTTATGATAAGAAACAATTAAAAAATATGAGCATATAATCCATATCTCATGAGAATAGTTTGGGCATTGGAAGAATCTTCTCCCACGAGTATTGGGGTCCCAAGATATCATAAGCTGGATGTAGAATTAGCCAAACAAATGATCCCTTCTTTAGTCTGGATCCTCAGTGAAAGTACGTTTAGCAGCTATTGTTTTTTGATGCTATGGGAGATAGAGCAAACGGATGATGTGGGATTTATAAGGGTATCAGCGGGCGAAAAACTTAAGGTTCATCATGCATACATAGATCTTATATATCGTGGGTTGTGTTAGGTGTGGAAGATATGATTGAAAGCGTTGAAAATAATATGGCATTCACACATGGAAAGTACTCTGCCTACAAAAATCCTTTGAACGCAACGTGACATTAACACGCCAAAAGTTGAATGTCGGGTTTTGTTGAAAGCGATGTGACAGCCACACGCTAAGAGTTAGCTAGTATTACTCAGCGTTGATTATGACTTGGCAATCATGTGTGCACAGTAAGGAGTTAAGGCGTCGAAAGTTTATTATCATATGGTACCGGCAGTCATGTACGCATAATTAAGATAGAAAGTATGTGGTATTAATGTATATTAAATGATGTAGGCACGTTGAGCCAAAATAGTGAATACAAAATAGTATAAATAGTAAATACAACTAACAAGTGATGTGAGTGATTTGAGGTTGTAGTAGCTGTTTGCACCAAAAATTGGTAAGCCACACCGACAGGATTGAAAAGCCGATCAACTTATGGAAAGAGTTCGATTGATATAGGGAAATAATCGATCGGACGGATTGAGAATGTATTCGGTTCAGTCGAAAGACAAAAAGTTATCCAGATGGTACATAGTCTGAGCAGGAGTCGTAGAAACTATGGCATGGTGATTTATCTCTATAATTAGTTTTGTTAACTTCTTAGCGATAGTTTCCCTTTATATTTAGTAAATAACATCCAGAGGTTATTTGTAACTGCGTCGGACTCTTATAACTCTGGGATATAAATATAGACCCCTAGGACCTTGTAAATTATCTCTCAATCAATACAACTTCAATGCATCGCACCCTAGTTCATCTAGATTTTTGCTGGTGGATTCTGGCTCTCGAAGCGAGGCTACATCGACTATATCCGATCTCCGGTGAAGGGATAAGTCCAGCCACTATCTTAGTGTATCAGTTCTATCTAGTGCTGCATCGGTTAGGTTCGATCTCTTAGTTCGATTGGGTGCATCACATTACGTTTATATGGCTCTATCAGCTTATCAAGCATCCTCTACTGTCATCAGTGTTGTGCTACATCGGTTATGTCTGACCTACTAGACTGCTAATAGTAGATTGAGCCATAGGTCAAAGGTATTTACGCGAACGTTTCATTGGAGCGGCCAGTTGATGAGTTATCCGTATATTGAGTCTCACGCCTAGTGTATCGGCTTTTCAGCTGATATACATATATCTTCAGAGAATTTCTCTCACCGGCTCAGCTCACCAATGGGTTTGTCCCTTCTTTCCATCCACGCATTCGATTTAGTCTTCGATGTCTCTGTGTCGTTAGGCTCAATCTCATACCGTCTCGGTTTGGCCCAATCTATTGAGGCTAGCTTAACAGTACTGTCAAAGTGGTCACTAGGTCTCATACTTTTGAAAGATCGAGTCTCACTCCTTGCTATTCATCACACATTCTATTCGGAGCTCCATCGACTCTGCAGCCAATGGGTACTTTATTTTATTCCTTGCTATCGGCATATGCCTTCATTAGCTTTTCAGCTGATAAACGAGCGCTACAGTCTCGATCAGTAACTAGCTAATAGGAGGATTACACATATTGCTCATCGACAACTATATTCTAAAGCGCCATCAGCTTTGCAGCCGATAAGTTCTTTATCTTATTCAGCCTCTATCGGCACCTAGCCGATAGCAGGAGTCCACTGAGTATCTATCGACTATTTTATTCTAGAGCGCCATCGGCTTTATAACTGATGTGTCTTTTATTCTCTTCATCGCCATCTGTCTATGCCTTCATCAGCTTTCCAGCTGATAGATGAGTGCTTCAGCCCCTATCGGTAACCAGTTAATAGCAGGAGTACATCAGACGCAATCGATGTTTATCTCAACCCTATCGATGACCAGCCGATAGTACAAGTTCGTATCGGCCCATCGACCGATTGATTTATTGATTTATCTCCTTATCAATTGCAGAGTCAAATTGGCTGGCATGCCCGTAACTCTAACAACCTCTAGCAACTCTAACAAAGAGACCTCGAAGCCGAAGGACTTGCATTGTAGCAAAGTAGACCTCCCAAGCCTTAGCGTATTCGCGCGATCGCATCGGATCTTCATCGGTGAACACAGAGAACCGATTCGGCGCAAACAGTAGCTCCCCATATTCCTCTAAAGAATGTAAGCTAGAAGACTACGCAAATTATCATATGAAGTTTTCTATGTGACAAACCTTATCTCTGCAATCTTCTGTTTTGCTCTCTATATCCTCGTGTAGGCAATTATGTACTTAAATTTGTTGTTAATGTACCTAACATTTGATCTCAGTTTGTATTTTAGGTTGTACACAATATCGGAGTATATCTCTATTGCAAAAAATATAATTGTCATATTTCTATGGTATTTCTCAACTCCTTGTAGGTGACAATTACGCTTGGTGATGATTGACACCTTCTAGTAATCCTTGAATTCATACTTAAATACATGCATCCTCCATGGACACTCATAATTTAAGTTCACGCACTTTACTTCGTACACCAACTTGTTTGACTTTGTGACCCAAAACTCCCCCTAAAATGATACTGCTTAGTGATTAACTACTTCCATCAATTTCTCTCTATATGTATACTTAGCCTCGTAATGAT
The DNA here is from genome assembly GCA_030770085.1 of Oryza coarctata. Taxonomy (NCBI): domain Eukaryota; kingdom Viridiplantae; phylum Streptophyta; class Magnoliopsida; order Poales; family Poaceae; genus Oryza; species Oryza coarctata. The sequence goes on along the minus strand of CM061463.1, from coordinate 23,718,178 downwards.
CTCATTCTTATTGTATTCTCATAACATGTGATGCCTCTCAGAGATAAGAAGTTCACAGAAGTCTTCATTAAACCATTGTGAGTAATTTACATTATTTTACACTCCTCGTTGATGATTCATCATCCTTTAATGCCCAAAATTTAAAATTCAAAATTTCTTAGTACCATTAATTTTCAATTTCATTCTCAAAACTTTGACTCTCTAAAAATTTCCAAGGTTAAATTTTTAAATTTGGAAATTCCGATCATAGCGCCAAATAATTTCTTTCTTTTCAAAAAATTTAAGTTTCGTATTCGAATCTTGACCACCCAATGAATATTTTCTTTTCCTATTTAATATTTTCTCAAACCATAGTTTAGTTTTCCCCCTCACCTATACATGTGCGGGTTAGACCATCTATCATTTTTCTTTGAATTAATCCACTCACATATTAACCCTAGGAAGCTAGTTGGTCCCTCCATTAAGGCCCCCAACCACTGCAACGCCCTGGCAAATTGCCACTTCCCGCTACCCCTTTGTACTGTGCTGCCTGTCCACTCCACTGCTCGTAACCACCAACTGCAGCTGACCGAGCCATGCTTGCCTCGTGCCTCCTCTCAGTCATTGACTGCCAGCCCCGAACGACCACATTCCCGTGTTGCCCCTACTTTGCTGCTCCTTCCACCCTCGGAGCACTGCCACTGCCTCGCCTCATCGCACCGAGCATTGCTCGTAACGAGGAAGAAGAAGTGAACAAGAAGAGAGAATGAGGAAAAAAGAAAAGAAGAAAGAAAAGAAAAGAAGGTGGTGGGACTCACAAGTAGGACTTGCACGGTCAACTGTGCACCTGGTTCACGTGCGACTGGTCATTGATGCCTGGCCTCACCCATTGGCCTCTTGAAGGGAATATTTCTAAGAATATTCCCTATAATTTCTAATAATCTTTTTTAATTCCAAAAAATTGATTTAAACTTTAAAAATTTATATCTTTTTATCTGCAACTTCGAATGACCACGTTCTGGTCATAAATTTTTTTCTAAAATCCTCCACTACACATTGGCACTATTATTTTGTGTGTTTTTTACTTTTAATAGTATTTTATATAATGTTTGTGTATCTCAAGTGTAGAAGTCGTGGCTGAAGTTGTTTTTGCGTAGTATTTCATCACACTATGACCCATAGCATACCAAGGCAAGTCATTCTTTAACCTAGTTTATCTTAGTAATTACAAAATATTTATTTGTAAAGTTACATAATTATGTGCTATCACAAGACGATTCAGCAGGTCTAACTTAATTGATATATTATATCCTTACCTTTGAAATCTTATATCTTATCATTGTTAGCTATGTTATATCCCAGGTCCATACCACTGGTACGATTATCGCTGATGTTTACTTCCTTACATACATTTAATGGTTAATTTTTGTGAATGAATTGATGATTGTGTGTGATAGGTTAAATTGATCGAGATGGGGAAAATGGCCTGTGAAATATGATAAAAAATCAGACATGTTGATGTCGATGGTTTGTGAAATAAAAACTGGTTGTTTTTTTAAAAAAAAACTCGTGGTATGAAGTCGTTGCATGTGTGGCAAGTCTTTGTATTTCCACATAAGGACTGATCCCTTACGAAAATACACTGAATATAGTAGAGTGCGACCACATGGATGGTATAGGATGCCTTTGGCTAAGTAACTAGTTGGGCTAGGATGCTTATTTTCTAGGAGTGGTGGAATTGTTGAAGTAGCCATGAGAAGTGGTTCTCGTGAGATTCTTAGTATGTGAAGTTTAGGACTTGCTAGGTCTGGGAAGCTTCTGGTTGGTAACTGGTTATACTAATTTTGTTTTGGAAAGGCCTTGTTATTAATCCCCCTTTCATTGGCTATATCTGATCAATTTATGCTAAGCGATCGAACGCGGATAAATTTCTTATGGTTAAAGTGTGCACCTTCTACAAAAGTCTAGTCTAAAATATTTAAACAATCATGCCACAATCATGGGCAGATGTAAAATGGTTTCTCTCACGTAAAATTATTTGCAAATGGTTGTGAAATAAATTTTTGAAATGAGAATCATTTCTTGAGTTTATCTATGTGACTAATGGATGACCTGTGTGGTTAAAAATAGGCTTGTATAGTCTAAGAGGTCCAATGACTTTATGAAGAGAGGGTAAGATGTCAACCCTAGACTTGAAAGAAAAAAATGAAAAATGTAAAGAAAGTAAAGAATTTTTTATGGTTGTGGTGATTAAACTACCGTGGGTAGAAGGCTCTAGGAGCTGTAAGGTTAAAAGTGGGGCGATGCTCCGTCTGATGTTTGTTTTCTTGAGAAGATAAAAGTTTATGTGGTAAAAAAGTAAAATAAGTTAGGTTAAAAAATGGGAAAATGTTCTAAATGGCTCTGAGAGCCTGAAAAATATTGGAATTGCTGTAAACATGAAACTTTGAGACAAATGACTTCTTTTTCATAATAAATTACATTAAATGGAGTTCTTCCATGGTAGGATTAAGGGTAGACTCTCAGTCTGAGAAAATACACACCCTTGATTCTCAAAAAATGATTTTAAATATGTTTGTGAAATAAACTCAGCTAATCATTGAAGCCTATGCATTTTACTCTTTTTCTTTGGCTTACTGAGTAATTGTACTCACGCTTGCTCCTCGCCTCATAGTAGACCTGGGTGAAACAGTTGAAGATAAAGGAGGTGCCAAGCATCCTTTACTCAATAAATTTCTACAAGTGAAAGCCGACTATGAAGAGTTATAGGGTTTTCTCCTAGTTCCTAAATCTAGCATGTGGATTAGGGTCAACTTAATTTCCTTCTGCTGCTGCTTAAGTATTGTTGTGGTATGGTGGGTATGTCCATTCAACCACTAATGTAATGTACTATTTTTATCCTATAATAAATAAGAATTATAATAATTTACTAGACTCCTATATGTACCAGCTTGAATTCCTATAACTGATACATGAGTGCAAGTATATTGATGTGACACATTTCTCTTGTAATCCTTTGCTACAAGGTTGGCAGGAGAGGGGTGCCACACATCCTCTGCATGCTCGTTATTAGAACCTTCTTTATACATTACCTCAACGATCATGTTATTTCTCTCTTCTTCGTCTTTCAATCCTCTATGCTCCCTATCTCCTCCTCTTCCTCTTTCTCCTTCTTAGTGCTCTGACTTATTTCTTTCTATTTTTTTAGCACCACTTTATGTTATACTTAGATCCTCTTCATCTTAAACAACTATTAAAACAATGTTGTATTTCTCGTACACTGACACAAAAATGCTAAGTGGCCAAACTTATTGCAATATATTCTCTACGTACCATCTCTATGTGGCAGTGAAATCTATCGGTAGCAATTTTCAAAAAAAAAACATTTGGTTGCCTGATTCGCTATAATATATACGGTTATTGAGTTGACATGTAGGTTGATTCGAAAGCCTCGTATTAGCCAGTTATACGTTGGTAGAAAACTTCTCTCAGCTGGCCTTTTAATACCCTTAAGGGTTGAGTCGAGTTAGGATAGATCTATACCATATAGACCATATCTAATATTTTCTCAACTATGATATTATCGAAATATCACTTTATTTGATATATCTGTTTAAAAAAATAAATTTTAATGAAGTAAGAAATTAATCGGCACATCTAGTACCGTGTATTTAATATTTCAACACAGATATATCTTCAAACATTACGAATAAAACTATCTATAAATTTATGAATAAAACTATTCACGAATCTAAAAATACTACATATTCTACCTCGTTTCATCACTGAGAATACATATTACAAAGAGTATAAATCTTTTATATTCGTATGAATCTATAACCTAGCAAGGTTTCTCTTCTTCCCTTCGCCTCCCCTTAACCATCTCTTCTCATTTTTTCATTTTTTTATTAAACTAGATTTTTAAGTGGCTAGGAGAGGTCTTATAGCCAACTACTCAAAAAATGCCCTAATAAGAACAATGGGACATCTAAAAAATTGATAGCTACCTTTATTCCCACAGGCGACCTTGATAATTTTACAAGCTGCTCTTTAGAGGTGAAATAATGACAAACAAAGGGCGGTAAGGGGGTCACCTGAAAAAAACGATAGGCCCCTCCTCCCTATCATGCTCTACCATGTCATTTTACAAACTACCTTCTAGTATAGGAAAAAACACTTTTAGTTAGAATGACAAGAAGGTTAATAAGGCTAATGGGTATTTACTACGTCAGATTTTACGTTTTATAGGGTTTTAGGTTTTTGGGGTTCTAGGAGGATGTTTTTTTTAAAAAAAAAACTTACAGAGGACGTTGGGGTATAAATCTGTTAAAAATATATTTTCTAAAAATTTTAATAAAATATATATAAATAAAAAATTCTTCGGTTTCCAGCCACTCGCACAGCTCGAAGGCCCACTCGGACACTTGGCTTATACTCGTCTGTAGGCCTGAGAGGCACGGCGGGTGGAGCAGACGATGGCAGCACACGAGCGCGACAGACAACGGATGAACGTTAACGATTGAATGGGAGCCGAACGAAGGACCAAATGCCCCATGTTTAGTTTGCTCGGCTTCCGGAGAGCTCGATTATCCCACAACTAATCGGCCCACGGCTAGACAGCCCATGGAACAAAAACCATACAAGTTGGTCCGACCAGAAATGAACTGCCAAAACCTTGTAAGTACTAATGATACTCTCTCTTCGGTTTTTTATATTTAGTGTTGTTGATGTTTAGATGTATATTTATCATTCGTTTTATTTAAAAAATTATATATTTATTATATATTTTTATTTAATTTATTTTATCATTGAAGATACTTGCTATACACATCTAAATCGAGTTCATTCGGACAAATAACAAGGACACTTCATCCAAACCACAAGCCTACCTCAAGTCTGTGTATGCTTTCGTGCTTTTTTTAGCTACGAGTTATTTGTTTAAGAATTAAGTAAAATATATGGTCAGTTGGATTGGGATATTACTTAGGTCCATTGATTTGTATTGCACATCTAGGTTTATAATACTAGTTTATTATACCACCTAAAGTCTAAAGCACATATGATTGGTCTCGAACACTGACGTAACTATAATACATGGTGGCAAATATTTTTTATTTAGACCCTCCTAAATCACTTTGGCAAAAAAATGTATTTATCCTTGCTGCTCTAGATTTGTCCTCAACCCAACTCCTCAACTTTCTATCTCTTCTCTTTTGAATTAGGGAGGGAAAAACGGTGATGGCTTGGGCAACATAAAGTGAGGATGTTTAGGAAGGGAGAGAGGTAGTAGAACAGGTGTGGCTAAATCACAAAGTGTGACAATGATAGGTTGTCTGAGAGGGGAGGGAGGTAGCATAGAGTGTAAAATACTTTGAACCACGTCCTATGATAGACAAAAACTCTCGAGGGCACAAACGATATAACTCCATTGCAAAAGAGAACCAACTTTACTAATAAACATATTCAACCTAACAAAAAAACACAGCTAGGAGGATAAACAGAGTGAGGCAGAATTCATTATAAACATGCACAAGTTCACCTTCCTCCCGTAAGCTAAGGTCTATCGCCCACATCCATGGCGATGATGGCACCACACCGGACTCATGGGGGCACCCTCTTTGGTGACCTTGGATTGCTGCTATCCCAATCACCTTTGTGGTGAGGAGCTGTTGGAGTGATTCTCAGAGTCAGATTGACAGTGATGCAGGAAGGGGGATATGAAAAATGTTTGCCATCATGTACAACCAGTCAAACACATTTTGAATCTCAAGTGATAATAAAACCGTATTATAAATCTAGATGAGCGATATACAAGTTGATGGATTCAAGTGACATCCTAGTCCAAGTTTAAGGGCCGGACGTATATTTTACTCTTAAGAATTTAACTAGCTGCATTTTCCAAAAAAATCAAACACACCACTGAAATGCATACTAATTTTTATGCGGGAAATAATACACGTTTATATACATAACCCTTATCTGAAATCTGAATCTATTAAACATAAATGGTTTTTACATCATTTGCCTTTTTCTCCACTCTAGTCTGAATCCATACAAAAGAAATGGATTAGTATTATTTCCCCTTTTTTTTCTCCAAGTAATACGAAAACTTACAAGTAATTCCAAGGTCCTTGAACATGTTCACCTATGGTAATGCAAAACAGAACCTTAGTATGGAATCGCAAAATTTTCTTTCCATGTCTCTGCTCTGAATCCGGGTGTCATTTCCAGCTTACAAGGACTAACCAAAACATCATGCTGTCTAAGAGAAATCCACGGACCGCTAGGCTTCCAAACGTCACGATGTCGGCCATTAGGCCAATTTGTTGCATCGCCTTCGTCACGTGCTCACTACTCACTAGCAGCTACTTAGCATCCAGAACGCACTGAATAGCTAGCTACCTGGAGCTTATTAGAGACGCCAGACGCCATTAGCAGCATGATTGAACAGCCACTCACCATTTGACTTCAGGCTTCAGCTTTTCTTTACGGGTAGTGGTAGATGCTCGCTTAACAGCTTAAGCAACCATAACTCATAAGCTTCTATACTTTTCCTCTCAAGCAGAACGGAGGACCGATATTACATGCCAGAGAATAGCAGAGAGATTAATAGTGGGGGTAGCATTCATGGTATTATTCCAAATTCGGCAGATTCTGCTCAGCATATACCTATACGGCTACACCCAACGAAGACCATTGTTTTCCACCGTTGGTATCTCCATTGATATGCTAAGTCAAAGACACTTTCCCTACACCAAAGAATCTAATAATTGGGAGCATAACTTAAACTGGTTTTGTAAAAAAGAAGCTGGTTTTATGTAAATCTTCTATGACTATGCTGCTTTATCATCCTAAGTACCGGCCTACTCCACATATTGGTGACATGATTTGAATTTTGAGCTGGCCTAGCTAATGTCAACTTAAGTACGTAGTGAGAGATAGAGACTTGCACCCGTCCAACACATTGTGTTGGCGATCATCCATGCATGCAAGCACGTACTATTGTGGATGAAGGTTACTGCAACTAGCTAGATTCAAGTGAGCGTGTTAGTCCAATATATTTATACAAGTTAGCCACAACACTAATCAGGGGCCAATCTAGGTTAAGAAACTACTGGTGTCATCTCTATTACACACTGAGCCATCTTCGCTACTCTATTAGTCCCCTGCACGTTAAAGACATCATGAAGGAGTCCATTCGGTGAGTTATGGACTTCAATACCTTGAAGGATGAAGGCGCTATGAAGAAGCTGAGTCTTGGAAGGTCCCTCTGCATCAAGCGAGAGACATCATAGTCTCTTCGATTTGTTCAAAGGGGTTGTCTTCATGAGACTTGCTCTGATCCAGATGGGCTAGAGGTGAAGCCCGCAGTAGTGTCAAGGATCTACTACCCGTCGAAGAGCGACTCCGTCGACATGGAGTGCGCAAAAAGTGGAGCTACGGAAGCAGCTAAGTGAAGGCCCTAAATATCCTCAGTAGATATCCGGAAGACCACATGTCACGAGGCCTAGGAATCATGGTGTCCAGTTTAGACAGATGTAACTCCCTGTGTACCACCAGGGCATATATAAGGAACCTGGTGAATAGTAACGAACAAAGACATTTTTACACCACAAGGACTCCCTATGTGTTCCTCATAATTTGAGGATAGCAGAGGAGCCTCAGATTCTCTCCTATTTACATATTTTCTGTTACTCGTTGTAGCGTCATTCACATATGAATTGTATACGAAGTATGAACGGTAATTTATATTGGAAACCACAAGAAGTCATGGGTGTCCCGTGACACCACTGAACTAGGCTACATTCAGTCCTGCTTCTAGTTAATAGGTTACTATAAGATAACAAGGCATCAATTCCATATCCACCAATAGGGTTTCATGAAACCATCAATTTACTTCTGCCTTTGCCAAATTGATCTGGTGCCAGTGATTTCAACTCGATTCCACTCTTCAATCAACAGCAGTTATTTCATTTCATGCTATTCCTAAACTAGTTAAACTTTAGGAACAGACATTATTAGGTCAAACATGGCCTTGCATTTTGCTCCCACAGGACTAGTACTAGTACCACTTTTTTTGACAGGATCGAAGGTACTAGTTACTACTAGGAAGGGCCTGAAGCCCTGAACTAGTGTGAGCCACTGCTGATTCCAGAATTCCAGTCCAACGCACTGTTGAGATGCTGGGAGGCTAACAGCCAAATTGCACTAATGGGCTATAGGTGCCTGTTGCGGCATATACATGCTTCCCACTTCCGCATCATTGGGGAACAATCTTGTGCGCCTTGGCCCACCGGCTTCAAACGATGGCATGGTAGCCAATCAAGCTGCGTCCCCGTGGGTGGGTGGGCTCCATTCTCTGGCTTTCTGTCTCCCTGCAGCCTCTCGGGTTCCTTTTTGTCTTGTGCTCAGCCACTCTACTTCCAATAGCGCCGAAATGGCTTGCGAGGAACACTCTGCTGATCTTTGGCGTCTTTGAGAGGAACATTCTCAGCTCACCGAAAGATATCTTAGTTATATATAAGCTCAGTAAAACGGTTACCAGTGAGCTAGGCGTACATATTAGAAGCTCAGTTATATATGCTTTCCTTGCGAACGCTACTGACGTTTTGCGTCAGCTCGACCAAACGCGTCGAAGGCCCCGTCGAGCCGAAACGCACACCGTACTACTGCAAAACCGAATGCGTCCGAGCACAACCACTCGATGCCGCGCCGTCCGTGAGAGCAGAGCTAGCCCACTGATCTATTCGCTAGCTGCTCGTTTCGTTCTGTTGCCGTGTCGTCATCCTGCTCACGGAGAACGAATACCCTCGAGAGGCAGCGCGCCGGGCAGTGCGCGCCTAGCTGAGTAGCTCCCTAAGCCGGCATGGCAGATTGTGAGATTGGCAGTACGCCAGTACGTGTGCGAAGCGACAATGGCGGGTGCAGGGATCGAGGCCCGCCCGCACGCTGATACCCAGTGCCGCTACAACAAGCAAGACACCCGCCTGCGCACATATGTCCTGCTCTGCGCTGTCGCCATCGATCGGTCAATCGTGCAATCGCCAGCCGCACATATGTCGTGGCAAATTGCTAGTAGCTGCTCCATTTGTATATACACATACACATATATAGAGTTTTCTTCTCATGTGTACTGGAGCACACTCACTCTATGCCCTAGCAACCTAGGCTTGCGCATGCATGCCATATCGTAGCTACCTAGCGCTACCATACAAACGCGGATATGCTCCCTGCTGCGTTCATTGCCTGCCATTGCCAAGGCATCCAAGACTAATGCAGTCATTTGTCTTTTTGACCGGCTCCTGGATCGATCGATGCCCCTTGTTGCTGGCTGCTGGTGAAAAGGGCGGCAATGCCCATCGTGAAAGGGAAGAAAGCGCATGCATGCAGGCCAAGATCCTTCCATGGTGCTGACTAGCTAGCGCTATTCGTGTAGCTATAGCTAGCTAGCTGCTGGTTGCAAGCTAAATCCAGACGCGCAACATGTCTAAAATCGCGCTGCTCTCGTCACAAGTGGTTAGTCTCCTCAAAGCGTGATCGGACAAAAACAGTGTCCATTTCGGTATGATACATAGCAGTTTACGGATGAGCATGTGTGCGCCAAGTGTGCATGCAACCAAAGACAAGCTGTGTCCCAGGAAACTGCAGCGCGGGACGTATATATGTACACACTCAAGTAACTGATTAAGTAATTGACGGTCTTGTAAACTAATGGTTACATTGAAAGCGGACATGTATGCATTGGGATAAACTTCCATGCATAACACTGCGTACGTACGTTCTACCATTACCTATATGTCATATAAAACAGGGGATGGTGTGAAATGTGTCGAAGTAAAATGCATAAGTTGGATCGATCCGTCCAGCGTCGACATATACAAACACACCTCCAAAAATCAGAGGGGTATTTTGTCATGTTGGGTATTGCTCTTGGCATTATTGAAAATTTGTGATATATGCATAAGGATAATTGCAACATCTGAGTATCCTAATTTTTTAATAATAAAAATAGTTTATGTCTCTCCCATCATATACGCAGCCAATGAGCTCTGATATTGAAATGAAATAAAAGCATACGAGGCTATGTGACAAAACCCCATCTCCCTTCAAATCATAACCAGGTAAAAGAAAAGCAAAATAGTCACATCTATAAGGCAATCTCAATGCTCTTATAGGATGGTGTCCATAAAATTAAACATGCTATTACGTATAACTTATAATAATATAACAAGAGATTTAATGAAGAAATAATGAAAATTAGGTTTTGCATGGTACCTACTCCTTCAGTCTACTATAAATTTACCCTGACATCCTGAGAAACTTTAGTAGTGAGGAAAAAAACTAAGTATCCTTTATTTATAGAAAATTAATATCAATAAGTGGGTATGTAAGATATATCTAAGGGATAAAATCTCTCAATTTGTAAACTAATGATAGATGAGAGGATACGAATTAACTTATTTGGGACAAATTAAACTCTACGAACCAACTTCTTTTGGTGGGACGGAGGGTGTAGTTTTCTACACGTCATCTAAGACACGTGTGGAACGAATAGCATTAATTCACACATTAAATTTCTAGTTAAAGTAGAGAATATAGACCCTCAATAGTGTCTTGCAATGAGACTACCCTAATGAGGGTGTATGAGAACTACGCCATCTAAATATAATAAAAGGCTATGTATATCTATTTTAAGAGGGTAATATCGTTGCACATGGTATGACAAAGTGTCCTAATACGTGAGAATTAATTAGAATAGGATCAAGTAATAATTAAGTCTTCCTCTACAGATCTCCAATCAATCGTGTATATATAGTTGTTTGCCCACTGTGTTGGTCCGTCAATTGGAATTGCATCAAACGCTCCTTCAGTCTTGCCAGAAACGAAGAAAGGAGACAAAATTTAAGCCACATGCGAAACTTTCCCGGTCACATTGCGAATTGCTGATTTGCTCTAGTGACCAATAATACACGAATATTATATGGGTTCATCACATTGGATTCCAATGTGTGTAGAACAAAAAATAAAAAATAATGATATGCACTTCGCGTCACTACAAATCTGTGGCCGGAGACGAGAGAAAAGCGATGAGAAAAGATCGATCTGACGATCCGACCGGCGGCCAGAATTAGAGAGCATGATTGCCGTGGTCGACGAAACCATGCAAAGGGGCATCTCTTTTCCCCACTTATCTGAGGGCTTACTAGCTTACCTCCTCCCACTTTGGGCGGTAACGGATCCATACGCATTTGAAGATTATTTCCCAAACAAAATTCTATTAGCTACCAAACCGTCAGTCGTGTTGTTTCTGTATTATTAATGTTCTATGTACATGCATTGTAGCATCCACTGGTCAATTTGTTGGTTGATTGCTAGCTAGTGTTAGTGTATGATAACCTCATTTCCATCATTCCCTTCTCTTTTCAAACTTTTCATTGTTCCCATTTGTGTACCACTGGCCTGCAAGCACAATCCTAGCTAGTTCCATATTTTGACTTGATGCAAAATGCAAGCACTGCAAGCACCGTAGATAATCTAAGTAAAGTTTTACGCTACTTAAGAAAGTACGTCAATATGTCATATTTTCTAGCGTAAAATTTAATAACACTATAAAATATATTCTCTTGTGATAGCTTCTCAAGAAGTGTAAAAACACTCCTCTGGTGCTCCGCGTCTACAATTATGTATATGCATAATCATCAACCGTATAAATTGGGCAGGTACATACGTTTGTAAGAACTAACCAAGCTAAATTATTCAGCAATTCCATGTTGTACTAGAACGCACTTGTGGAGCTTTTTTTAATTCAAGTGAGCTTCTCTAAAATGCCTAACTAATATAGATATAAATTCACATCAGAGGAAATTTTAGAGTGCAACACTAGTTAGTAGCTAGCTTAAAAGAACTATAGCCATACATTAATTAGGTGTATGAGCTTGTTTGATATTCTTTATATTTTTAATCCTTTTACAATATAACTTTAAAAATAAATCCTCTCAAAACCTATATCTAATCAGAGGTGACAACAAGATAGGACGGACATAGGTTGGAAAGAAATGCCCCACTCCCCACATTCCCCCTTGCCCCCACCCATAGGGGACTCAGCAAGTAAGCGCTTTTAACTTATATACTCTCATACCAGTTCTAGAAATTCAACTGTTGTTAATGGAATATAGTTGGATCATCAACGAATATATATGTTACAGCTACAAACAGAAATAGGGCTTATAATGCTACACCAAGCATGCCACTTGCTCCTAAAGAAAATCCTTCAAAGCTAGGTCTTTATCATATTAATTTTCTTAATAAGGGATAATAGTAGCAAGGGTGAGTATACGCGTACTAAGTCACAGAAATTAAGGTGACATGTAAGAGTTAACAAGGGGAGTTTGGTTTTGTTTGAAAATCTAGTGTGTTTTTAAAATCATCTTTGTAAATTCTAAATGTAATCTTTAAGTTATTGAATAGATGCTCACATATCAATCCATTTTGTGAGTTACTTGGCAACAACTCATAATATTTACTGAGAACAAACTCGTGTCTTAACCACAAGTTGCTTTGCAACAACTTGCCTCGATTCGATTCGAAGCGTACGATCCTAGATAGTATCTCCATTTATGTGCTTTTAATTTCTTTTTTTTCCCAATCACAACTCAACTTCATATTATCAAACTCTATGTCTAGTATCAATCAACACTCCAAGTCACAAAGTTCTGTTTTAGACCACTCAGGCTTTTCACCAGCCACGTAGTTTGATTCTAGTAATGATTTTCATACCATAACAAATTTTTCCACGAAACTTTTTCAAATACAACTAGAGGGATCACTTCTCATTCACCCATGAGAATGGGTACGGCTGTTTGAACATATTATAATATTTACAAAGGGTGCACACTTTATCTATACAACACAAGCTTACTCCAAACACCATACGTATTGATCATATATGCATTAGAAAGGAAGCTTGGCAACAAGATTTCCAAAGCATTTCAGTTGTAAATCAGATCAACTAGTGATTTATGTCCAATATCATGTATCTAAGCATGCATGATTCATAAACAAAATAATTTTTAATTTAAAAATATAGAATCAATATGCTCAAGGAGTGAGTTGACTTGGTCTTGGTATTGGCCTTCTTCATCAAACTCCTCGACTGTCAGCTCCTCAACGTTGGTTACTATACGGTACAAAACAACAACACATAAAAAAAATAAAATAAGAAGCTAATATATATAACTAATATTACCATTATTGATACCATTTTTAGAAAATTTTTGAGAGATTAATGTGCTCAAACGAAGTTTCGATTAAAAAGATATGAATTTTACATGATTAAATTATTTTCTAGATTATAGAAAATAAATTAAATATTTTCTAAAAAAGAAGTGATTTGAATCAAAAACTAACAAGTTGGCCAAGACAAGGTAGGTAACTTAAATTTTTATTTCTCTGGTGGGTAGGTTAACAAGGCCAGGATAGTGTTGTTTAGCTACGTAATGAGGCTAAGGGAGTTTAGGCCAAGCGGGGGAAAAAGGTCGAAGGTCTGTGGGCTTCACCGACATAAGGGCTAGCCCAAATACGTGGCTTGTCCTACAAGGACTACACGAGGCACAGGGAGTGGGTGCAGCTACCACGTTGTCGGGCAGAATTGATGGCTGGTGGAGACCAATGGTGTTCTAGCGAACATCGACGAACCAGCATGAGTGACCATCATGGTGTTAATGAGGAGAGGAAGTCAAAGTGAGTAAACGGATCGAATGTGTTTAGGGAGGTTGGAATAGGGTCGGTGCCATATGGTAGTGGAGCTTTAACGAGGGCATGTTATTTGGTCACCACCGGTGCCCACATGGATAGTGGAGTGGCTAGGTTTGGACTCGGTTTAAGGTGGTGTGAAGACCAAAAGAGAGTAGTAGAGGAAATTGGGATGAGCTATCTTAGATAACGAGGGGAATGGCAACATCAATGGTGCTCGATGAAGAGGGAAAGAGGAGTGGCGAGGGTGGTTGAGGTTGGAATGAGTTGAGGAAGTACAGTAGAGTGAGAGGATCCTCAAGTCTATTTCTTGGTGAGGGCTAGCGCTAAATGATGCTCCTGAGAGGCGGTGATGCATGGTCTAAGCTCTCTAGGTTGACGCAGCTTGGATCTTGTGAAGTGAGGGCGACATCACGATGATTGTGCCACTGGAGCGGAAGAAGCGGACATGGGCAACACAACAAGAAAAGACATGACGGAGAGAGCTCACGAGTTTGCTAAGGCCCGAATAGAACGGATGTCATTGCGGCGTGGTATAGGGTAATACAGCGTGGCACGAGGCAGCATTGTGTGGAATGGCAACATGATGGTGTTGGTTAGAGAAAAGGAGGAAAGGGCGTGGGCAACACGGCTGCCTGAGCCAGACGGGATAGAACGGACAGAGTGCGTGCGCTCATCAGGGCCTAGACCAAATGCGATGTCGATGCACCAGGGTTTGGCGGAAAGGAGCGTAGCATGCCGATTCTTAAGGTGATAGCGACACATTGTCCCTATGTGTCGGGCAGGCAAGGGCGGCGTGTTAGCGAGCACGCTAATATGGAAGGGAGGCCTAGTTGCGCGTACTGCGGAGGCTAGCGTATTTGATCGAGTGTTCGTTCCACATGGGATAGTGCTAGAGGTACAGGATGACCATGACACAGCATGTCAGATGGTTGTTTATGGCGTGGTTGGCTGGTGGGTTCAATTTGTTGGATAGCGCGTTAAGTCGTAGGCACGCGCAACGACAGTAAGCATGCTGGCGGGAAGCGCACGGGAGTTGAGTAGTAGACCATGGGCCGTGTAGAAGAAGTAGGTTGTTTAGAAAAGGGAAGATTTAGTAGTTTGATATTTAAATTTAGAGAATTTTAGAGAAACTTTGAAAATGATTAGATATGGTTGAAGAGAATTTGATATTCATACCTTAGCACGCTCTTTATGAAATAAAAATATCTAAATTTTACAAATATATTTTTATTTAAATAGTTTTTTTTAAGCGTAAAAACGTGCGTTAAACAAGTAAGGGTTGAAAAGTTAGGGTTGAGTTAAATAACTTAGTTTATACACGATTGAGTTGATTTCTAGACCGAATAAGTTAACTTGGTCCTAAAATAGGCTATATTTAGAGAGATACACATGCCTCTGAGAGGCCCTGTAGGTCAGTCCTTTTCCCGTCCCCGCAAATTTTCAGTGCCCTGCCCCTGCTTACCAGCTGGTAGAAATCCTCACCCACCTATGGCCCCGTTGGGTAGGTCTCTCTAGTGAAATTGCCACCCCTATGTCTCACACTTTTGGTTATGTCTACCTCGTCACTTACGATGGTACTATGCACTATTTGTGTATTAACAGTCATGCGACTGATAATAGCGGAATAACATTTTCAAAAGAAAATTAATTTCTATAGGGTTTGTTTTTATAATTGAAATGAAAATGTATTTTTTAAAAAAAATCCATGTCCAGCTAATGCCAGGATATATATTGAGCATACTCCCTCTTGTGTCATGGACATCAAATGTCTAGTTTTGTTAAAACAAATGTGTCTAATATTCTAATGTAATTATTGTCTTAAGTAGCTAGGGTACTTTTTTTACACAGTATAAACACATATGCGTATATTCACCTTATACGTATATATTCTATCTTTATAATTACATTCGAATACTAAGTCAGCCATACCTTCATATTCACGAAGTTAACACGAACACTTCGTTGTCAACTAATACATCAACTACCATTAAAAAAATAATTAGACGTAAATATGAGCACACACATATTAAATCTAGGATTTAAATTCAGATAAATAGGTTTTATCATAAGAAAGCTAATCAATTCAGCTACGTCCACTTCGCCAATAGCTAGGGCACTTTGGTTTGCTGGAAGTGCACAATTGCCACTTTTAGTTGATTATAGACCATTCATTTTATTCAACAGAAGTGTTCTAATGGCACACACTTACAAAATTACAAGAGCCGTTGGGCTTTAGTAGTGTTCCAAATTAACAGCCAATCAACCAATCGAAACCCTCTCACATCACCGCTAGCAACTGAAGTCAAATCAAACTGAAAGATAATTTTGGAGAGTAACTGAGCTACAAATCAATCTTCGACCAAATCTTATCACCGGCATAACCATAGAAGCCGATACAATAGGGACACCACACCAACAGGAACCTCCAATTCAAGACATCTAGAATGTGTTGCTCTAAATATTCGGAACTGGGTTTTCACTGAAAAGCCCACCATGAGACGTTGTCTCTAAAAAGTTATGTAGAGCATACAAGCTTCACCACTGTCATTCAAACACTACTAAAGCCCACGGATATGATCGTCCTGTAGTTAGATCCACACCATCCTCATCTTAGCATCGCCGGCTACCTCTGCACATCCGTCTCGCCCACCAGGTCAATTCTGGCCATTCATCGCTACAGCTGAGACTATCGCAGTCAACAACACCAAAGTCGTCACGGGTTTGCCATTGCAGCGAAGGCCGATGAAGCTACCCCGTTGCTTGAGCTGTCCCAGCCATATCCCATCCCATCGGAGCCATCGCAATCAGTCGTCAGTAGTCCGGCCATCCGAACGCCGCTGCAGCCCTGTCATCCCTGATCCGGCCATCCCACAATGGGATGTGCATTCGCCAGACAAGGAGAGATGGGAAAAAGCTGCATAGAAGATACCCTGCCGACGTCGGAATTGTCGCCGGCGGTGGCTGGCATCACTGGTGCTGGCAAGGGGAGTGGAGGCGGGGTGTAGACGTGAGAGTTGGATCGCTTGATCGCCCGATCAGAGATTTTCTATTACTCCGCTCGAACAAACTCTAATTAACCACTAGATAAAGGTTAATTGTAGATGTTTATCTCGACATTCAACTCAATTCAACAAGCTAGGTCACCTGGCGGAGGTGCCGTCCAGTGATAAATCGACAGCATAACCTTCAATAATGGGGTTACAAGTATGGCTTATGTTGGTTGTGTACATCCACGTCGGATGTAGAGTCCGGATTGATATCCATTGTAACAAAAGAATATGATTTCAGGTCTGTAATTCTGTCCTACGTGTATTGGTGTTATGCCGTAGTGTTCTCCTGTTGTGTCAAATTGTAATTCATCCTCAACTTGTTTCTAATGCGCCTTCCCCCTTAATGCTTGATGTAATACAGGGTTCAGAGGCCTATCTCATCCTTCTACGATTGCTCTATAACAAAGCCTTATGATAGCTTGCTGATTTCTTATAAGCAAATCCATTTACTAAGGAATCACAAGGCATTCAATGTTCCACCATACAAGGCATCTATAAAACGTGGTCTTGATTTTATATATTACTCCCTTCATTCTTTAATAAATAGAATTAGTTAGTTCATTTTTAACTAACCAACGACATTTAAAAGAAAACAAAGGTAATATTTAATTTGTGTGTTACGCACAATGGTGGGTTCATCTAAAATTTTTGAGCTGATAGCAAAAGGAGAAGATATTCACTTATACTTCAACACTATTGCCAAATAAGCGTCTTCTATATTACACAAAGAAACGAGGGGATCACATCTGAATGACTCAGACTAAAATAACAATTTCTTGGCGGTGATACGAAGCAAGGTGTTAAGGTGGCCATGTTGGCGTATTGCTATTTGTTTTGTGAGACAACTAGCACTTTACATGTGTGGTTAAGTGGAATTTCCTCCTTTTCCATCTGCGTCTTTATAATTTGTATCATCAAATTTTGTTGAGTGAAATATTGATCACGTCTTAGAGACCATAATACATAGTCAAACATCATCAAATAAAAAATGGTGTTAGAAATTGGTAGCCATTAGTCTGATAATTAATGGAGGAAAGACTTTTGGTGGGCAACTTGGCACGACGCAATGTGATGTTGGTGCCTACACAAGAATCAGGTATATTCCCTGACTAGTTCTTTGTCATTATATTTCTGGCATCTTATATATTAGTCAGAAGTTTGGCTTACTTATTTCGAAGCATCCGGCACCTCTGTGCAATATGCTTCAAAGCAGCACATGGAATTCATGGGACACGTCACAAGATCTTTTAAACTAGTGATCTCTTTCAAACAAATAATTGTAGCTGCAAGAGCACCTTAATGTGTATCCACAACAATTATATTCTGTACAGATTCCTATTCCTATATATATTTCGTGTTCACCAAATCTGATTTTTCTATTCAATTGTGGTGCATGACCACCTTTCAGGTGACTTTATTTTCATTGAATCACCGATGCTAGCACATGTTATGACCAACCATCTCTAATAAACCGTACGTGTATAAGATTTTAAGTTAACACCCACAGTAATAAAATAATAATCATTAAAAAACTAAATAAATACATTGTATTTCTTTCCGTATTGGATAGACATAGCTTTAGCACAGCTAGAGCATCAACAGCTTGGGTTTTAGAACAAAATCAAACTATTTGACATCTTTCATCTGAACTTAATGAGAGAGAAAAAAAATAATAAAATAGAGCATGCGAGTACTTTGTACTCATAAGTCACTATACAAGTTACAAAGGCTAGGTTTATTTTATAATTTTTTATTTGAAAATGTTTCATAATTTCTAAGTGTAAATTTCACAATTCATTTAAAATGAGATTTACCGCCTTGATCCGATGTGAGTTACTTTGCAACAAACTAAACATGAGAATAAAAGTTTTATTTTTATTAATAGTTTCATTTTATGTTCCATCTCTTTAACCAATATCATTCCTTAAATCATACATACAACCTTTATCTAGCTTAATTTAGAGCTAAACTAACATTTGTCTTTTCATCAACTCCTTCTCAGAACCACCAAACCTTAGTTTCTACTTTCTCTCAGTAAAACTACTCTATGATGCCACCACGGCATCCTAGGTCACATAGATCCGTTTCCGATCACTAAGGTCATTCGTCAGTCACCAAGATCAACTCTGTTAACGGTTTTGATCCCCTACCACCATTTTTTATAAAACACTAGCAGACAAATCTACGATAGGAGAATCACATTATATTTGCCCTTAGACATGGGCATGATCATTTAAATAGTTAAAACTCTGTAGAGTTTGTACACTTTACCCACACAACATGAAACCGACATCGGATATCCGTGAGCACTGAAAGTTCATGACACAGCCTTTCCAAAGCTAACTTATAAATATCTCATATCACATAGTTGGGTCGAATATCTCAAAACCGAGTATTAGGGAATGTTTCATGCCTTCATCTACTCAAGACTAACCGGGATATCTGCTACTCCTAACCAATCGCCTCACAACAGGCTAGAATAACACTTATTCCGGAGAGTAAAGATTCATGATCCGTCTCTTCTTCTCTAGCATTTCACAACTATCGAAATGCAAGATTTCCGCATACTAGCTAATTACTCAACCAGAGTATCCCATAAATACTCATGTGAATATACAGTAAGATGATCAGATACAATTTCCTAATGAATTAGTCCTTACATGCAATTATAAAACTAAGCCACACAGGCGAGGTTCTGCATTATGGGTTTTTGCTACCATTTTCTCTTTTCAAACCCACCAACTCTACGAGTCAAGTTTTCGCAAAATATTTCACAACCTAATTTTTCTATAACAACAAACAACAGTATAATATAGGCAGTGGTAATCCTACTCAAGGAGTAAGAAATTCCAATCACTATTATGGTGAAGTTACAAAAATAGAATTTAACAATAAACTACGGAAAGTAATGCAACTATTATGGTCCGTTAATCAATTTAACTATATGTGCGAAGCATGCAACTTTACAAATAAATTATATTTTATAAATTAGGAGCAATATCATTAAGAGTAACTATCCTTGCCTTTGGTCGATAAGAAACTCTTCAGAATTAGCATCCGAGAATTTTTTTTCAACAACGAACTACGTGTGAAATGAGAGAAATTCAAATAAAATCCTAAAAAGACAATAAAACACTAAATAAATAATAATATCATTAGATAGATCTTTTTTAAAAAAAAATTAGAAGGTGAACGGAGTCAAACGGACTACGTAGAGTCCACTATCAGGTCCACGGTAGATCAAGTCTACCAAGAATCCTAAGAGGCGGTCGAGTGGACTTGGTGTATTGGATCATACGGAGACGCATGGGACTTAATTGTCAATGACACGGCGCGGGTGGACTGGGTGCACAGGATTGGCCAGACATGTGAGTTGCACCTTTTTTTTCCTCTCTTTTTTCTATTTTTCTTTCTTTCTTTTTTCCCTCCCTTATCTCTTCTAGCCTCCTCTTGTTTCTTTCTTTGCCTCTCTCTTTCTCCCTCTTTCTCCCACTACAGCAGGCACATGTAGTGTGGTCAAGAGGGTGCAGGGCCGAGTGATGGCGGTGGCAACGGTGGTGGCCTAGGGCATCTGTGCCTAGGGAGGCTGTAGGAGGCGCAACAGCGGCAATAGAAAGGCATGATGGCGGCAACAAGGAAGCAAGAGTGGGCACGAGGCTATCGACGGTTGTGGGACGTACGGCCGGGTGGCAGCGGATGTGGCAGTAGGGAGGTGTGGCGATGGCAACTAGGAGATGTAGGTGACAGGGTGGCAAAGAAGGCACAGGTGGCGACGCTAGGGCACAAGTAGCGGTGCGGAGGAGCAAGAGGCAGGGCTAGAAAAGCGCAAGGCTGGGGATAGGAGGAGGCACCCAGCTATGGGAGAGGCGACGCAGGGTGGGAGGACAGGAGGAGCCGATGGCCCGACGTTGTGTGTCACAGCGGCATCCTGAGGCGGTCGGTAACACGAAAGACCGGGTTCGGTGCGAGAAAATGGAACATTGACAAGGTCAATGGCTAGCCAGAGTAGAAGGAACAGCTTGAAAACGGGAAGAGATGAGAGTCTTGTGCTTTGTAGTTGTTGTTGGCATTTCGTGACAAGTCAAGAGATAACAAACGTTCACACAATGTCACGAATCACGTGAAACCTCTATCAATTTTAACTAAGTTTGTCACGGCAGGACGCACATGTGTGAGTTTGCTTGCAAGCTTCTTTTCTCCGTGTCTCCTCTCTACTCTCTCTACTAACTTCTTATTACTATTATGTTGGTTCAGCTCGTGATGGGAGAGAAGAAAACAATTTCCATGTACATGCATGACAACAAGATATGACTAGTCGATGGGACTCTACGAAGTAGGGCAAAGAATAGGTGCTACAGGCATGAGCTTGGGGTGGTGAGGTCAACCATGACACAAGAGCATGGCATGATAGAGTGACTGCCAGCCAAGGAGAAAAAGAGACGAGCAAAAAAGAAAGAAAAAGAAGAAGAAGAAGAAAAGAAAAAATACTAAAAAAATTTAGAGGGTTTCGTTAATATAACCAACTCTATTTTATATAAATTTTATTTTAAACTTTGAGAAGCAGTAAAAAAGTTTAAAATTTTACATATTTTTATTATTCAATTTTTTTGGGATATTACATTGTCTCCTGCACCGTCCACCTGTCTCACCAAATTATTCCACAGCACAAACTTAAACGAGCAGTAGTGAACTGCTAACACAGACATGCAAGAACATTATTGTTAATCATGAGACTACGTAACATTCAAATGTTTTGGGATCTTATATTATACGAATTTATGGCCGTTGCATCTAAATAGAACAGTGCAGTCCAGATATCTTCCCTTTTTCTTCTATCCTCTATATCGTTTTTGCTCTATACGGCCGAGGCATAATAGAAGCGTCATACTGCCTTGTTTGTCGTGGTCACCACGGTATATTCCACTAGCTACTACCTTCGTTACTCCCTCCTTCTAGCAATCATATTTTATCTAATACCTCCTCTATCTTCCTTAACACCGCTCTCCTCCTATGCCTCTAATGACTCTTGTCATCGGATTCACCATCACCTAACTACTTATTCCTTGATGTTCTAGTCATCTTCACTACCCACCTCCCTCCTTTCCTTACGTGGCTTTGGTGGCAGCATTGTCACCTTCCATCGCCGCCATCCACCGCTGGTCAAGCCACCTTCTAAACCAAAGAACATCGCACACCCACCTTCCTCCTCTCCAACCCTAACCCTGAAATCTAAGAGGTTGCTAGAGTTCATGGAACCCACGGAGATGAAGAAGAAGCTTGCTAGCACAGGAGTCACAAAGTAAATTATATGGTTAGAAATTTGTATAATTTTGTTTTCCATTTTTTTCTAATGTGATGTAGTTTATCCATTTAAATGTTAGTACAAGCAAAGCAAATTTAAAGTTGTTACCATACATGCACTTCGTGATGGAAGCTAATCACTTCATTCTAAAATACAAGTATTTCTATAATTTAAATTATGTATCATAATATAAACATTTTTCACTTATTCTCATTATTTCAATAATTCCATAGTATAATTAGGTGCTTAGAAAGATAATCTAAATAATTCAAAATTTAAAAATCAACCACTAAAATGACTAAAAGAAAATATTTTAATCTAGACATAGTATTTATTAAATAATATAAAAATGTTTATATTTAAAAATGGAGGCATCAGTTCCAAGTAGCGAAGCTCATGCTAAGTAGCACCTTTTGCCCTGACTGCACTACTGAATTTATATTCTACCCCTGTATGTGGGCCATGTTGTCTTCTCCGTCCTTGTGTCGTACATTGATCACATTTGAGGTATAGTACCACCCGCAGCATCTTCCGGCCCCAGTTTTCTCCTTATCATGCATGCCGTGCATGCAACATTTATATGCTTGTTGCGGTATAAAAAAGGAAGATCATTTGACAAATTTTGGCACGAGCAGTCGAGCACAACCACTCGAGAAGTGGCATTCTATTATTATTGCTCCGACAAAACATTTAATTTCAGCTAGCTAGCTAGGGGAGACGGTGAAACAAAAACACTAATGATAGTAGAGTTGTGTAAGTTCTAACCGGTAAGCATAATGTGAGCAACGGAAGTTTCACTGCAGGCTTAGTTTTGAGAAAAACCAGCCATGATTGTACCTGCACGTATAAAATACTACTTCGGAGAACGCTTACTATGAATTACTACCGATTCATCCCAGAGACTCGAACCTCTCTTCTCATTTCCCACGCAATCTACACAAGACAATAATCGTTTCTTGGCTACCTAAAAAACGATCAGATGATGTACTCAGCAAGCTCGATTAACCTCTGAAAACCTCGGTAGCCAACCGGGGCTCGCACGCAAAACCCTTCACCCCCGACAACGACATCTGCCGTCCTGGGCCACCGGTCTTCCACCGCCGCTCGGCGCTCGCGATCGCGACCCACACTCATGCACCGATGATGTACGTACGTTACGTAGCGCGCGCGCGGCCTGGCCCGGGCGACGACTCGCGCAGTGCGACAACGACGCGCGTAGTGGTCCACGGGCGACATAAGGTATACTAGCGTACACCCGATTCGCACGCCGTCGCGGGAAGAGTCGATGTGGTGGTGGTCGCCCTGGGCGCGCCCCACCAACCGGATCAGCAAGCTAGCGAGGGGCCGCGGCTCCAGCGGATGCGCAACGTGACAGTGGAATCCAGACAAGGGCGCGAGGCCATTTGCGCCATTGAATTTCGACCCGGAAAGATTCCAACCACGTTACATCCGCTGTCACTGGCCCGCACGCCTCGGCCGGGTTAGCTAAGCTGTGGCCTATAAATGCACGGCCTTGACCCGATTACTTTCTCGTCCCAAACCAAAATCTCACCACAACCACCTGAGCTTTGTGTGCTACACCACTCTCCACTTCCCGCCGTCGATCCCCTCCTGATCGTTCGTTGTCTCTTCGCGCATAGTACGCAAAGGAGAGGCAGATTGATCGACAGTTAAACAACGAAAACGTTGAATCCTAGAGGAGAGTGGTGCATTTCCTGGCGTAGTAGCATGTCTCCCGCTATGCTGCAGGCATCGTCGTTGTGCATATCCGCGGCGCTGTCAGGCGCCGCGAGCCGGCCAGGCCGCCCGGCCAGCCAGGGACAGGGCAAGCGGGCCGTGGCGCAGCCTCTCGCAGCTAGCGCCGTGACGGAGGCAGCGACGCCTGCGCCGGTCGTCGCGCCGCCGGCCCGCCCCGTCGACGCCCCGCGACTCCGTGGCGGACGCGGCGGCGGTGGCGAGCTTGTGGCGTGGAAGAGTATACGGCAGGAGAGGTGGGAGGGGACGCTCGAGGTGGACGGAGAGCTGCCTCTCTGGCTGGTGGGTCATGCCTCCTACTGATTGCAAATCTCTTTAAATATGACTTGATTTGGCTTTTGCGTTCTCTCCACCCTAATTAAGTATTCATGAACTCAGCATAACCTCAGCATTTTATAAGATGTGCCGGTGGTCAAGCTAAGGCTAGCCGTGCATTTTCATTCAATAACGCGAATCTTTTCTGTTATTTTGATTCAAAGGTTTCCGATACTCCATGTCCATATATATTATGGTTCTTTTTCGAGATCATCTATAAACTAAAAAATCCTTTTGGACATCTTCTTACTAAAAAGCATGCGCATCGTCTTCTCACACATATGAGAAGTACCAAAAGCACTTTTTGGACTACATCACTGTGCAACAAATCCTTTTTAATTAACCTAACCATTTTTCATCTTGTTTCATCTCCTTGATTAGTGTAGGCTAACCACTAACCTAAAGACCAGAAGGGTCTTTTTAGGTGTCAGCTTTGGCCACGTACCTAGCTAGCATATTTGTACCAGCAATATCTAACACGCCAGGGTATATTACGGCCGACTGTTATTTAATTTCCACTGTGCCAGCAATTGCTGAAGCACTCACCCAAATCTTCAGTAATATGATCGACAAAGAGGAGGGTGACACTAACTTACCCTATGCTGCCCTAGCGAAAAGGAAATGGCATATTGGCACTCACGATGCTTGCGGGGAACACAACATATATACCGAGATTCTCTACTCACTTTCTCTCTTCGGCGACAACAATGGCGTCACTGTCTTGTGGTTGCTGTTTTGTTGCTCCCTGGTGTCCCCAAACTCCAAATGATCTTACCACTGTTCGTGCCAATTTCGATAGTGACTTGATTTGAGGAATTAATACAGGTGTACATGTAGTATAGTATAGTTGTTACGTTTGTAGTTACACTCACTAAGCTATGGATACAATCGTTGAGCTAATTAACAATGCAATCTTCTGTAGTAAGCTCGTGGATTGATTAATTTGTCGGTAATATTAGAAGTGGACGGATTTTTCGACGTGCTGCAACTGATTGATCAGATCGATGTAACCTGTTGAAGGACGGCACGTACCTGAGGAACGGCCCGGGCCTATGGAACCTCGGCGACTATGGCTTCCGGCACCTGTTCGATGGCTACGCGACGCTCGTGCGCATCTCGTTCCGCGGCGGGCGCGCCGTGGGCGCGCACCGGCAGATCGAGTCGGAGGCGTACAAGGCGGCGCGCGCTCACGGGAAGGTGTGCTACCGCGAGTTCTCGGAGGTGCCTAAGCCGGACAGCTTCCTGTCCTACATCGGCCAACTCGCAAGCCTCTTCTCGGGCTCGTCACTCACGGACAACTCCAACACCGGCGTCGTCATGCTTGGCGACGGCCGGGTGCTCTGCCTGACGGAGACCATCAAGGGCTCCATCCAGGTCGACCCGGACACGCTCGACACGGTCGGCAAGTTCCAGTACACCGACAAGTTGGGTGGGCTGATCCACTCGGCGCACCCTATCGTGACCGACGCCGAGTTCTGGACGCTGATCCCCGACCTGGTCCGGCCCGGCTACGTGGTCGCGAGGATGGACGCCGGTAGCAACGAGAGGCAGTTCGTCGGCAGGGTGGATTGCCGCGGCGGGCCGGCGCCAGGGTGGGTGCACTCGTTCCCCATCACCGAGCACTACGTCGTCGTGCCGGAGATGCCGCTCCGCTACTGCGCCAAGAACCTCCTCTGCGCCGAGCCCACGCCGCTGTACAAGTTCGATTGGCACCTCGAGTCCGGCAGCTACATGCACGTCATGTGCAAGGCCAGCGGCAAGATTGTAAGCCATCATCATCACCGCCCGCCAGTAGTGCGTTCCCGTTTTTGTTATTTGGTCTGGTGATCTAATGATGATCTTTTGTCGGCACGGCGACCAACCTAAGGTGGCGAGCGTGGAGGTGCCGCCGTTCGTGACGTTCCACTTCATCAACGCGTACGAGGAGACGGACGAGGAGGGACGCGTGACGGCGATCATCGCCGACTGCTGCGAGCACAACGCCAACACCGCCATCCTCGACAAGCTCCGCCTCCACAACCTCCGCTCCTCCACCGGCCAGGACGTCCTCCCCGACGCCAGGTAAACACACGAGCCACGACGAGCCGCCTCTGTTTTGTTACGCTACACATGCACGGGTGTCTAACGGGGAACGACATGTACAGGGTGGGTCGGTTCAGGATCCCTCTGGACGGGAGCCCGTTCGGCGAGCTGGAGACGGCGCTGGACCCGGAGGAGCACGGCCGGGGCATGGACATGTGCAGCATCAACCCGGCGCTCGTCGGCAGGGAGTACCGCTACGCCTACGCCTGCGGCGCCCGCCGGCCGTGCAACTTCCCCAACACGCTCACCAAGGTTGACCTGGTGGAGAGAACGGCCAAGAACTGGCACGAGGAGGGCTCCGTGCCATCCGAGCCCTTCTTCGTGCCACGCCCCGACGCCACCGAGGAAGACGACGGTTAGTGTCACGATCTCTCAGTTGCGTGCGTGCGTGTTTGCTTGCATCGTTAACTGACGACGAGGTGCTTGGGCGGACTCTTATTGACAGGCTTCGCGATATCGATGGTGAGCGCCAAGGACGGGTCGGGCTACGCGCTGGTGCTGGACGGCAAGACGTTCGAGGAGGTCGCGCGGGCCAAGTTCCCGTACGGGTTGCCCTACGGCTTGCACTGCTGCTGGGTGCCCAGGAACAGGAACAGCAAGTAGCATGACAGTTGATCCCCAACACATCGGTGCCAGTACTGATTCGTCTCATCTGCTGCTTTAGCATAGGGGGTTCTGCGCATCCGATCACAGTACTATTGGAAATTGGATGTGTCGCTACCAAGATGGCACCATGCATGCAAGCACGGTTTGGTGGGCTTAAGGAAAAGAGAAACGTATACACTGCACGTAGTGAACTGCTAGCAGGTGATGATGATGTATCGGAAGATGTCATATACGTGGAAATGAAACTACAGGGGAAATGGAACTGCTAGTGTTAGGTTGTAGTCCTGCACACGGATGTGTATAATGTGTACATAAACCTTCCGCTATCAAAGTTCGTACTTCCGTTGTTTAATGTCTAGTACAGTGAATATATCTTATGTTCAGAAATCGTAGATATCTTGTGCATCTATCTTTACTCATGGACTGGGGTCACTGGACAATTGGATCAGACATGTTTAGCAAGTTTGGTTGATGTACGTTCACTGTTGCACAGTAGCAGCAACAGATGGACTTGCCCTCAGGTTACAGCAATTTTGAATTATGTTTGCCAAAGCCTACAAATTTAGTCTTCTAATATAATGCAATTTCATCTCGGGCCCTTTTCTTTCGTACTGGTTTTTGTCAAGTCAACTGGTGGATTTTTTCTGCACAATTCTTCGCAAAGTTTGATTTGATATTTAACTCTTACAATTTATAAAAAACACAAGCCTGGTCATTATTAACGCGGTACTTTTAATAATAAAAAACACAAGTGCTGCTTGCCCAGTTGCCCTTTGTATTCTTGTTCAACATTTTGCGTAGTTCTTGTTCCCATAAAAGGTTCCCAACGGGAGTAATGAACTACAGAATTTGCCACTCTTGAGTTTTTCTCTATATATGATAGATCATTGTTTATTAGTCCAGAATGTCTAAAATTAGTCACCATATAGGTGTCCTATTTTTCTCCAAGTCTTCTGCTCTTCACCGCCCCCCCCCCCCCCCCCCAATAATAGAGGGAGTCCAGGGATAAAATATTGTGCCAGTTTTTAAATACATTTATCAGCATTTCTTCGTAAATGTAACTAACATCTAAAGTATCACTAAAGCCAAAAATACAACGTACGGTAAATACATACATGCATAGCACAATTGCTCATCCATGGTGAACACAAGTTCAGCCTTTGCTCATCTAGAGGGAACACAAGTTCAACATTTTCTCAGAGGAAAATACCTCAACATTTTCTCAGAGGAAAATACCGTCACTGGTAATCAACTGCCGAGAAATCCCGTCACTCCAAACTTCCAGCAAACTGGGTCGGATACTCCTTCCCTAATAGAACCATAACTTACGGTTCTTCAAGAATGGCACGCGCCAGATTTGATGCCAGAGCTAATCTGACAGAGTTCAATGCATGGCTTGGTAGGTTAACGTTGGAAAAGTCAGGTCGAAGTTTGGCCATTGACAGTTCTTGCAGTTTGTTGAGCAACATTCAACGGGCAGGGTTTGCAATTAAGAAGCCTCACCTACAAAAAAAGGGGGGGCATGGAACAAGGATAGAAACAGATTCAAAAGCCTGATACATATCAAAATTTTGAACTGGAGCAAAAGATCTATCCAGCTGGTCTACTGAATGAACACCCTAAGTGCACACGTGACTAGCTTACCGAGTCAAGTAAAAGGGGTAGCCAGAAATATTGTGGTGTAGAAGGGTTTCTCATCAGCTGCACGGAAAATAGATATTAAGTCTGACTATCAAGAGTCCTCCAAGGCGCATGCTATGGACAGCACTATTTATGTGGTATCAAGTTGAATTGCAGGACCTCAGCTCAGCTGAGGTGTATATGTTTTCACCTGTATAAGAAATTCCAGTCTGCCGTGCAGACTCACCGGTCCTCCCTTCTTGTGCCTGCTGAAGGGACCTTTTGAAATCACGGTACCTGTGCACAAGCATATGTTGAAATGAAATTTATTAGTCATGAAGATAAGAGATACAATAATTGACTCAGAACGGACAAATACCTGTGAAGGAACGCAAGACCACCTGCGCTACCAATGTCAGAACCTAGTAACTCAAGCAGCCCCTCCCATTGCTGATCATACAAAATTATAATAAGTGATTGTCATAAAAAAAACATTGTTGGATTATCTGCTTGATGAAAAAGATCTCCCATTTGATCAATTTTCTTGGTTACTAGTCCACACAGAACTTACTGTAGAATATCTCAAAAAAAAGAACTAGCAGTTGTACAAAAGAGAGTTCATAAAGAAGAATAGAAATCAGTACCTTAAAACTATCATCTGTGACTGACTTCCCAATGCATTCGAACAATTGTTGAGCAATTCTGTCAAGCCAAACTTTATCATGAGCTTTCTGGAACCAGTAAACTCCAGACCATTTCCTCCCATGCTTCCAATGATAAATGCCTGCAATCTAAAAGAGAAATAGACAGAGGACTCGTGAATCAGAACGACAACAGGGTACACTAAAAAATGCATGCCGCTAGTCAAGTTGAATGAATAGATAATAGCTAAACCAAGTTAAAACTCCAAGACAGTTATCTTGTTTTAAAATCATGAAAAAAGTAAAGCTACACGTGCATAAGAAAGTTCCTTTTAAAAAAACATGCATAAGAAAGTACATAATTACCTTCATGATATTTGTACTAACATTCTCCAGCTCATACAAGCGGCAAATTTCCAAAGTCTGCTCACAACAAGAATATTAGGTAACGAAAAGCAAAGGCGCAAAAAAAATTCAAGAGCATATTAAAGTCAAATATACGGTACCTTCAATACAACACGATTATCTTGTATGGGTTGCTTGAGAAGTAGAATCTCCAACAGCCCTAGGCCTTGGTTTAGACATGATGACAGATAAGTCGGTGCAATCTGAGAATCAAACAGGCAAGCCAGCCATTACTAACAATTATCAAAATGAGAAACTTTTCTATCATTAACAAAGAAAAGCAATTGTTCCAAAGTAGAGGTTCAGCTATAACAAGCTAGACAATGGATAATAACAAACAGCATGGTAGTCATACGCAAAACAATATCACAGTGATGCAGGGCGAGCAATTCATACAGTTGCCAAGTGCCAGCTCAAGAAAATATCTTCCTACAATAATGCACAAAGCTAGTTAGTTATTTGGTAGACAATTAGTGCAACAAAACTCACCTGCCAAGTTAGAGAATGAGAGCACAACACTTGAGCATAAACTAGCCGGTGCAGCTCCTCTATGCTTATACCACTGAACTCAGGCCTCTCCTCATGCAACATCATATCTGCATAATCATTGTCAGCAGTCAGCAGCTCCATAGCATGTGCGACCATCCTGCATTGACAAACGGCAAAATCCATTAAGATGCAGTGTTTCAAAGTTGACAGCATAAATCAAACATCCAATAGCCCATCTTACCAAGGGCCAAAAATTTTTGTGCATTCAGCCAAGACAACCTAACGTTACAAAGAAATGAAAATGTTACACAAACAAGAAAAGTAGGAGGGATAAGAAGTTCTGGAGCCTCTGTAAAGGGCGATCACATTGTGTTCCAACCTCTGTATTTTCTGAAAGTATACCAGTAAGGAGGCCTGTCAATCCACTATTTTCAGCAGTTGGTTTAAGCTGTATGCATTTTTGTGCTAATTGATGCATCCCTTCAAAATCCTGGCAAACATACAGATTTTAGCAAAACATAACAAGAGGTTTTGATTGTTCAAAAATGCACTCCCCTTCAAAAAAAGCTTACAATATATATATTGACTTACATCATACAAGAAATAAGAAGGTTCAGGTCGGTCATGATAAACATTTGGCCATCACAGAAACATATTTTATTGAACAAGACAACTCAAGATGAATAACCATGATTACTGGACGCTTTTTACAGGAGATAGGAGATCGTAAAGGAATCATCTAGCATTATCTTCTATATAATGAGTCACTGCATAATGTCACAGATTGAAGAATAACAAACTACAGATATTAACTCTCTAGCAAGGGGGTTGTTCTAATAGCAACTGCAGAATACAAAAATTACAGTGACAAGTAAATGAATCAACCACAAAGCATTATAACCAAGGACAATGTAGCAAACGCAATAATATGGAAATAAATAGCTCCAGCCAATGTGAAGTTGTAGCGGTGAGGTTCTTTATGTTCCCCATCATAATATGAAGCAAATTCTTCAAACCATCACGGGTTTTTTGGTGACCGCACTGAATCCAGAATGCACTGCACTCCAGTTTACTTACTTGACCTCGCCATTTTTCCAATGCCTGTAAGTACAGATAATTCAGTAATTATGGAGGCAAAAAATTTCCATGTACCACCAAGCACAGTACAGCAGAACTCATTTGAAACCAGTAGAGTGAATTCAGAAGGCTCATGATACAATCAGAAGCATAAAGAGAGATGATGCTTCACTGTGGAGAAAAAAATGGTTGCTGCATAGTGTGCAACCGTGTGCCAAGGCAGCAACATGGGTGAAAAAACAAGAGAATCAAACATTGATACTGTTTCATTGAAAGAAAAAGGTAGGCTCTTTAGAAACATAGATTTGTGATACTGGATATGCAGTCGAAAACTCAAAACTTCGGGCGCATAAGAAATGTTCCATGCATCTTAGCATGGCATCACAAAACATACCTTTATAAAATCAGGTCTTGTTTTACAACACTGGCCTAATTTACACAATGGCAAATCTGCTTGCATGCGTGGCATTGTTGACACAAGAACAGCAACAGCTTCAACCAACCCATTTTCTGTCTGATGAACCAAAAGGAAAACAAATGATGATGTTGAAAAAGCAAATGTACATAAATCAACTGGTGAAATAAAAACATCATATGGTCGTGAAATAAAAACAGCATATGGTCAAAGTTACAACGAAATATAATTATGCAAAATCAGGTACATCATACGATTCAGATAGAGTTATTCTCTTTAGCTCAAAAGAAAAATGCAACACTGTAAATACTAGAAAACATAATAAATTAGGCCCATTTAAACAAATAAAATGATATTTATGTGGACAATAAATGGCATTCAAATAGAAATAAAGAATGGTCTTAAAGCAACCAACAACAGCAATCTAATTACCTCACGGCTGTCCATCTGATCCAATTGATATGATCCATGAAAACGTAGCATATTCACCTAAAAGAAAAATAAAAAAACAACTTAAGATGGCAAGATTTAATCAAAACTGACGAGCTTATAATATCAAGCAAGAAAATAGCTTTACCACAATATCAAGCCATCCAACTGACATTGCTGCTGACAATCCATTCCAGTAATCAGGGTCATCTTCAACAATCTATAAAACATTGTCTCATTATTCATTCATACTCATTACAACTATTGAATCAAGTGTTGGAGGTACTACAACTGGACAGGAGTAAAATAGACTACATAAAGAAAACATCAACTCAAAGCACGGTCAGTTGTAGAAGTTTTATAGAGAAAACAGCCAATAACATGATTGAAAGGCACTTGTCTGACCTCTAATGCTATATACTACAGCAAATATAAAATGAGTCAAACCTTCAGGTTGATGAGCCTTTTCTGGAAATTGCTGAGCATGCGATATACCGTGTTCTCTGTCTTGTTCAAGAGGCTGTCATAGTCCTAAAACAACAGGAAGACTAATAAGAGACAGCCCTAAGGTATTGTAACAACAAAGTACGTTAACAATTGTAACAATGCAATAGATCAAAGAAGGAGCATTACAGCTAACCAATCAACAAGACGCTCTGGAAGCCAACTTTGCAACTGTTTATCAACAAAGAATATCTCCAGCAACTCCCATGCAGCCTTTAAACTAGTAGGCTTCTCCCTGACCTGTAAGATAAGATAAGCCAATTACTTTCTATAGGCAACAAAATAAATTTAACTTCAAACAGAGGTACAGCAAGAAAACAGGAAACAATGTAACAAATAGATATGGCCACCTTAAGAATCGTCTTTGGGTCATCAATCATGAAAGCGGGAAGAGAATCTGTGTTCCCAAGGAGATTACTGATAGTTTTACTGTATTCAAGCACATATTGCCACCTGATAAAACATAGTAGAATCAGAAGCAAGCGCATGTAAAACATGGATAGTTTACACTA
The DNA here is from genome assembly GCA_030770085.1 of Oryza coarctata. NCBI lineage: Eukaryota > Viridiplantae > Streptophyta > Magnoliopsida > Poales > Poaceae > Oryza > Oryza coarctata. The sequence goes on along the minus strand of CM061463.1, from coordinate 23,685,242 downwards.
TGCAGAGCTTTGATCTATATTAACTGTATAAACTATGAACAGTGGTTATGATACCACTTTGACACAGATGTTTAACTTTAAACTATATATGTACTTCAAACTCGCAGGTTTACCCATTAGAGTGGAAACCTAAGAGCTACAGTTTTAGTTTCTAGTTTTTACAATATGAAAGACTATCTGAATGGTTGGATAGCTATCACACATTAACGATATAATATAACAAGCATTGCTGAAATTTAAGATTCCGAACGATTTTGTGATATGCCTACCCCTGTAAAGTATAGCTTGGGCACTAATTAATCAATTTAGTTTCTACAATATGAAGTATCTGAATGGTTGGATAGCTATCGCACGTTAACAATATAATATAACAAGCATTGCTGAAATTTAAGATTCTGAAAGATTTTGTGAGATGCCTATCCCTGTAAAATATAGTTTGGGCACTAATTAATCAATTTTGATCCTAAATCTTGAAGGGGATAGACACAACTGCTACAAGCAGCAGCCAAAATGTCGAATTAATCATCAATCCAGACTAAACGTAGCATTTAGCGAAGTATACAGTCCAATTTGCAAAATAAAAACGCATTTACCATTCTGCGTGCTCCGAGACCGCGGGCACACGAGACATAGCAGCGGCATCAGCGAGAGCATTCTTCCTGCTCTAAAGCAGCGCGAACGCCGGTACCGACCCGTACTCGATCCTCCGCATTTCCGCCTCATCGATCTCCTCCTCGACATCCGCGCCGCCAGGTCCGCCGCCGCCGCCGCCGAGGTTTACCTCCACCACTCTCCCCCCGGCAACCTCCTCGGCCCCACGCTCGCCGTCGCCCTCCGGATTCGGCGGGCGGAGACAGGCAACCTGCAGAAGGTTGCCGCTAGAAAAGGAGACGTAGACGCGGGAGATGGGCGGGGCCGCCGCCGCCGCGTGGCCTCCCTCACCCGAGAACGGTACGATAGCGCCAGCGACGCCGCCGTCCGTCAGCATCCCTGGCATCCCCACCGCCGGACTACGATGAGCTAAGGTTTTGGACGCGGGAGACGGCGAGGTGGGTTTGGAGGTGCGTGGGGCGTCAGCCGTCAGGTAAGATTTTAGGAGTTCGAAATTAAAGGCTAGTTTTCAGACTAGCAGCAAAGCAGGCAAGTCTTCTCGAGTTTCAATTACAGGTATCCAAATTTTCCCAGCTTGAAACCTAGAAATTTTGAATGGATATATACATCTAAAATCACGCCTTGTCTGAAATCACGAACTTGTAATGACTGCGGTAGTTTGGAACAAACATTTTTTGGAGGAATGGATGTGAGTCCTTGTATAATTGTTTCCCTATGCGACCTTTAAAAAAAGTAAAAAGCTCTTAGAAATCAAATGAAAACTCCATACAGTGTCTAATCCGCGGTGAATTCATTGAAAATCCAGTATACCATAAGCTCCACCCTCTAGCCTCTAACCCCTATTTGAGATTTTGGTTTTGCTAATTAGTGCGCGCGACACAGACCGATTTGGAGTCGGCCAGGGGCAGCATGTGCAGATGCACGTGACCTTAGTGTGAGCGCAAAGGACACACCTTTGGTTTATCCTTTAATGCACAGGTCGTTGCTTCATCTCTTCTTTTCACGCGTTCAAGTGGAAAAGGAGTCCGACGCCTCCTACTCTCCTCCCCCGGCAAAACTCCAGCAAGCTCAAGGCTGGAGAGACCGCCACCGCCTCCTCTTCATCCTCCCCGGGGAGGTATCGATTGAATCATGTCTTTCTTCCCTCTACCCGGAAAGACATCGGCGAGCCCGCCTCTAACCTCTTCCTCCTTCCTCAGCGAGGTGTCGAGTGAACCCGGGGTCCCTTCTTTCTCCTCTTTGGAAGACGCTATCGTCCATTCATCCTCCTCGTCGGAGAGCTCTGAGTCTCATCCCCTAATGATGCCATCCGTCTCTTCTACCTCAAATATGGTCAAGTTAGGGTTTGAGTTAGAATGTTTATAGTTTGAAAAAAGGTTGATTCAATGTTTAGGTTTGAATGTATAGATGAAAGTTTTGGATTTTGGGTTGAAAGTTTGTGATTTTGATATAAAAGTTTCAAGGTTGAATTGAAAGTTTCTGATTTTGAGATGAAAGTTTTAGATTTTGAAATGAAAGTTTCATGATTTTGAGATGGGAAGCTTCGTTTGTGCAGCATGGGTGGAGGGGAATACGCACGTGTCTCCACTTTGGTTGAATTGGACGTGGAGGCGAGCACAACTTGCCTTCGTGGCACTCGATTGTAAACTAGCTGCCCCTCGATTTTCTAACAACGGTACCTACTTTAATAGTCTCTAGATTTCCTAAATATCCCTAGATCATTTGTTGATCGTGAAATTCTCGTAGATATTTTAGAATGTCCTTTATTTTTAGAACTTACTCCTTTTCATGTCCTTTCGTCCCATAAAAATTTTATTTTTAACACATCTCATATATAAAAAAATAAAGATAAAAAGACTATAATACTCTTTATATTATTAAATTCTAATGTATTTATCCTCTCATATTTTTTAAACTTTAATGCATTGATCTCACACTTTAATAATCTACTTTATGAAACTTCCATATATTAATTGGTTAAAAATAAAGTGTTTGTCAGATAAACGAATAGGGCGTATGGAACTTGGGGAGTAGAATACCAGTAGTCAGAAGCTATCTTCTCCGCATTCTTGTTAGCTAGCCTTTTAAAGAAAAATTTGTTTTCGGTCACTCTATAAATCCAAACAACTCAATTGAGCTATGGGTGATCTTTGGGTGTTGGCTAACGAGAATGGGTCTGGAAAAATCACATTATTTACTTTCTTTTCTTATCAAAAGATTAAGATTAATAAGGGAAAAATCCTCCAGCAACATATAATTACGGAAAAATCCATTTTACCTACAAACTATTTCACGAGAGTAGTTAACCTCCAACTTATTTTACACTTCAAACTATAGAAATGATTTACTTCGTTCCATAATTGTATTTCTCTATCTTTTTTTCTCCTTATATAAGTCTTATTTTACACTAAAAATTGGTAGAATGATGAAAGATGTATTAAAACTTATGTCTCAACATTTAAAAAATATTTATCACTATTTACATAGATTGGAAAGTGGCTTAGGCTGATCTAAACATCGAGATTTAAAGTTCAATTAAACAATGATGAATTTTTTTAAAAATAAACAAAGTTTGATAATGGTGTCATCTTTGGCTCTACAAAATGCAGCTTTAAAACAATTTATATAATTAAGAACAAAATAGCTTGTATAATCACGAAAAAGTGAGACATGTTATTATAGAGCAAAAGAGAATTATTTTTAATAGTTTAGAGATAAAATAAGAAAAAATAGGTGAGGAGTTAATTGCTCTAACAGAGAGTAAAATTGACTTTTTATTCTATATTAATAGCCAATAATTAAAATCAGGCCCAATTTGGAACACAGAAAATTCACAACTTTTATATACGAACAATACAAATAGAAAAAAGAAGTTCTAAAGGACTAGCAGCCCATATAATTTGGACTTTAGATGATATATATTCAGTGTGCGTTCACATCTTTTGGGCCTCTGTTCTCTTCACGCTGGAATCTGGATTTTGTGCAAGGCTGGATAGCGGGTAGCGGACACACATGCACACTCTGTTTGAGAAACCAACACAGGTCCATCAGTACGGTGGCATTGCTGTCTTCACAAGGATGACATATGCCTACAAGGAATCCCACCGCTCTTCCAAGAGAACTGCAAGGTTCAACCAATGAACAACTGACCAGCTCTGTTCAAACAAATCTACATGAAGGGGAAAGAAGTATCTCTGATCAGCAGCCCAGATGCATTTATGTATACGTACTAGCGCTCAACTGAAACACAATTAAGATGAGGCGTTCAGAGAGAAGAAAATGTAAGGTCGAGATGTAACGTCACTTTGCAAGTTTCTGATGTTTTGTTGTTCTAACTTCGGTCGGTACGTGGCATGTGGCATGTCGTATGAAATATGTAGTTTAATTGCTTACTACATGGATTAGTATGGCGAGAAGATCGCCTCGTGCGTATTTTAGTTATGATCCAACCACAACAGTGCGTCCGTGCATGTGACACCACTGGCAAGCGACCACGACCACGCGTGCATTTTGAGCACCAAATGAAGCGCCTTAGCTTGCGTTCGGCTTAGGTGAGACATGTAAAACATTATATCCTATTAATGTATAATTAATTAACTATTAACTAAAAATTAAAAATAGATTAATATAACGTTTAATAGTTTAAAAAATTTACATGTAGAAAATAAGAGAGTGAAACTTGAAAAAGTAAAGAAAAAACACAGCCTTAGCCTCTATTATTGCAAGCTTACGCGGATGCATGTGTGCTCTTAAGCCTGCTAGACGAGACATGTTACATGCGTCTAATATTAGAATTCTTTCAAACAAATACATATGGCATTACAAAAACCAAAAGAAATTACTACTGTGTATCCAATGGCCCGCACATATATATGTGAGCAACGAGCATATATATCACTTTGCAGTTTGCACGTAAGGCAACAGCCGCGCGCCATGCGCACTCGTGCACGCTGCACCAACCAACAATACATAGGTGGCGTGGTCGCATTTTAATTCTCAACACGTACTACGTACGCTTGCCGCGATATTTATCGACAACACATGCAATTATTCTAGTTAGCTAGTAGGGTCATCATCGTCTATTTGTCTAGATCCGGTACTGGTCCAGCTCTTGACGATGACAAACATGACGACACATCACACATGCATGTATAGCACCTTGCACACCGGTTACAGTAAGGTGGACGCACGAGATAAATCATACATATATACGATCGATCTCCATCGTTGCAACGCAATATTTTTTTGTTACTACTTAAAAAAAAGATATGTTTGTGGGTTTCCAACACGCCGTGCTTCTTCCATCCCTCCACCTCACAAAAATGTACTAGTAACGTCGATTTTTTTTCGACAGTGATATTGCTAGAAGGTACAGCCGTTTAAGTACGTGAACATCACTTTCAAGCTAATCACATTAAATTAAACCTTTTGCATTGGCAGCTCTAACTTGCTGTTTTTCTCCTCTTATTGTTTATTTATTTATAAACTATTATATACCTTTGTTGCTGTTAGGCTAAAACTCTAAAGTAAGCAATTATGGTCTCTCACGGCTATACAAGTAGCAATGAATAAAAAAACGAAAATTCATAGTTCGGATCGACTCGTATTGATTCTATTTGAACTTATAGTATTATTGAGTCAAGTTAGATTTTTAGCTGGGGAGCTCTTGTATCTTTATATCTTTATATATCTTATAATCATATTTAAAATATTTATATTTAGTAAAATATGTATTATTTAGTATCTATTATTTTGGTAATACATAATAAAATAATAAATTTAAACTTAAAGAGCCAGCTTGTGAGTTTAGCCGAGGTAGATTTTCAACTTATTAAGATTAACTTAGCCGAGCCCAAGCTATACTGGCTCATTATACACCCCTAACACGATACTACAAGCACGCAAAGCGAAAGCAAGTGTTAGCACGATCGTTCCACGTGACCCCGTGCGGCCGTGACCATGCGTGGGGTGTGCCATCTCCAAAACCAACCCGGGCCGCACCCATCGGCACATGCGGCCGGCGCGCGAAGCAACCCGGAACGGAAAGCTAGTTAGCGCGGGAATGCTCGCCACGGAGCGAGGGGTCAAAAGTCTGCAGGAATCTCGCCACGTGGCATTTGACCACCGCTCCCCGCCCGTGCGGCCCCACCTCACATGACGTTCCTGGCGCGACCCACGACGGTCCTACTCCTACGCCTCGACCATCACGTGCCGTGCGGGCCCCACGCCGGTTGTATAGCTGGGCCGATGGCTTGGGAGCGTGGATCGCACATAAAATATTTTGGCCCATCCTGGCAGTATCTTACCGGAATAATCAGGGGCAAAAAGAAAATAAAGAAAAGCTAAAAGAGAAAAAAAATATCGAAGGCAAAAAGGGTAGAAGATTGGTACAGGGATAAAATACGTGACGTAAACCTCCTAGGCAGCGAGCAATGGTCTCCCGGCACTGGGCGTCATGGCTCAGTTCCACTCTGCCCTGTTCCCCACGTCACAAGCCTTTCCTTTGAATCCAAGCAAATTTTGACAAAAGTTGCAAAGTTGAGCTGCCGCCAAAATTTTTTCGGGAAGGCAAATGTGGTGCCTTGATGTTCGTGTGTAGGTATATCGCAGCTGTTCCTTTTTCGAAAGGTGTGGTGAGGCCACCGTGAAAGCCGTTGCAGCTTGACTGAGTTTTATTGATGCGAATGCCATGCCACCCTTTCTGAAGGCACGAGAGTGACTAATTCATTCCGAAGAATTTCTGAGCTAGAAGACCTACGCATAAAACTTCCAGTTGATCCATCCAGAAGAAACACCTAAAAAATATACGTAGATAATTCAGATTGCTACGGTGAGATATAGTACTTATCACCAACTTGAGCTCAAGAATACACTATACAGTAGAAGTGCCACTTAATACTTCGTGTCCTTTTGCGAGAGCAATGGACCGGAACATAAGCGTTCATTCCGGTTAAGTACAGAAAGAAAAGAAAGCTGCAGTAGAAGAATCCCATTCCCCGAGGCCAATTTGCATCGGGATCATACATCGTAGAGCTAACGATGTCCTCCCGGGGGCCACTCCCTAGCGCGGTCACGCAGCCACCCTGCCGTTCTGATGCCACGGTGCCGGTCGACGACTCCGGCCGAGTCCGAACGATCGAGATGTAACGGCACGGGGTGCCCCCACGTGGCATGTACGTGGACGCGTGGCATGGGACCGTGGCGTGGGCGCGGGGCGCCCGGAACCGTGAAGCCTACTCACTGTGTGGCCGGGCTACGTGTCGAGATTGTGTACGTCACTGCTGTCTACGTCGAGCCACAGTGACGACAGCACGTCGGCCCGCCGGAGGGGTGATTTTCAGTTGCAATAAATAGATAAATGGGTTGTTAGTACCGGTTTATAGTATTATTGGTATAACCGGTATGCATAATTAGAAAATAAAAATACGTATTTTTATATTAACCGGTATTGTATTTTTTATACTATTTTTTCTATTTATTTTGCTATAATGTTTATTTATTGTTATATTGTTTTTATATATATATATGATTAACAATCCTGTCTATAATAAATCCAACGAGTCGTTCTTCAATAGCCCTTATATAATCCGTTAGGAGTAGTTTTTGCTTTGGGGATGACAGCAGCATCATCAGTAGACGGGTGCGTAGCGACGATATTGGTGCGAAGGCAGGCACATGACGTGGAGAGAAGCGTTGTCGGTGGAAAGGCAAGCGTGCAGTGGTGTCAGTGTGGATGGCATGTGTATGGAGAATGACGGTGTGAAGAGACAACAAAAACATAATGTAGGGACTAAGATCATAGAAGACAAGTAAATAGTATATATATATCATCCATTCTTTAGTTTTGGTTGCATAGAACAATCGATACAAAGAATTTTTTCGGTCGATCAAATATTTGGTATTAATAATAGGTACTAATGAATTTTTTCGCTGAACCAAAACTTTTTAGTTATGGTTATTCTTAAAATTTTTTACGCTCGGTCAAAATATCTTTAGTATTGGTTGTTTTATACAACGGATATAAAAGATTTTAAAGCAGTTAAAATATGGTACAAAATTTTAAAAACAGAAATAGTGTGAAAAATAATTTAAAAGACAAACAAAATACATGATAAATATATTTAATAAAAAAACTAGGATAATTAATATTAAAACTTTGAGGATAAAAACCTTTTAGTTCAAATTTTCTATTCTTTTTTCTCTATTTTTCTATAATTTTCCTTTGTTTCCTCTTTTTTAAACTTTTGTCTATGTTTTTTTATATTTTTGCTATTATGAAATACTCTTATTATTACTATATTGTACCTCTATTTTTACAATTAATACATACTCTTATTTTGTTGAAAAAATTGTTTTTGCTCATACATTTTTATATATTTTTGAGATGATGAGGTATATATATAGTTAGAAATATCTTAACCATATGAGAATGGAAATGAAGTTGCTAAACTTTTAGAGGGCTTGGATGAGTGAAATTATCGAATAAAAATTCCAAAAACTTTTTTTGACAGCATATCTCTTGCACTTCCTTCTCATAAGAATTTTTATTACTGGTTGTTATCTCTGGTTGATGTTAATGTGTTCGACAATATTCATATCAGTTGTTAATAGTAACCGATACTGATATATGGATCTTTAGTACCAGTTGGTATCACCAACCGATACTAAACATCATGCATGGCCACCAAGGACGTTTTATTGTTATAATCAATACTAAAATATAATATTATCATCGGTTGGTGTTACCAACCGATACTAATAATCCTATAGTGGTCTCGAGTTTTTAGTAACATGTACTTTACTAATAAGTATATTTATGATTTGGTCCGTTGGACTAAAACCAATTTATCTCATAGTGTTTCATGGATGTTAACGTGAAAATCGTTCGATATATGTATCAATACGTCACACGTATAAAGGCCTAAGAGGTTAGCTTAGATCTATATCGGGTACTTAAATTTTTAAGGTTCAGAATGTGCCACTTAATTTGACCTGAAATTGATGAGGAAGATAGAAAAATTATATCAATGAACCAATTGGTCAATAGGGCGATATAGATTCAAGTTATCGGTTGTCTAGCTGAGAAAGATTAATTAAAAAGTTTATATAATAATAAATATTATAAATAATAAAGCAAGAAAATTCAACAACTACATGATCTGATAAGTGAGATAAAATATATTAGTTTATGTCATTAACTTTATTAAAGACAATATTTGGACTAAACTAAGATAATATAAGATTATAGCTAATAAGGTTAAGTGTGATTAATATTATATTAAACATGATATAAAAATTTATCAGATAATAATTCAGTATTGATAAAAATTGAAGCATATTATAAAGATAATTCAATGGCTTGAACCATGATAAAATATTGAATAAAACCTATAAACTTATCAATATTTAACTTAGCGAAAACAATTTAATATATCAAAATTAATTAAGACAATATAAGATTAAAAATAACAAGATAAACTTAATAAACTAATAAATTTTATATTAGCGTGATAGATACACCGAATTAAACTAAGAGATTAAATTAATACAGCCTTAGAATAAAATGTATCAGGATAATAAACAAATATATAAATTTAGCTTAAATATCGGACCAAATCAATAAAATCTTAACTAAGCCGATATGTTTATTATATAAATTGAAATTAACTAGTATAGCTTAATCGAAAGTAAGATATTATTAAAAACTATGTTATTTCTATTGGTGATACACGATTGAATTGATCTTATTCATCTTTTCTAAGAAACTTGTTCATATTTATATCATTTGGGTTTATGCAGGTTAACATAGAAATGTGATAATATTTATTAAGTAAAAAAGAAATAAAACTATTTCGAGAAATATTTATAAATAAGAAACCGATTTATAATGGGTTTAAGGGATATATTACTTTTTCTCTACTTATAAAAACTTTTTGAATCCGAACTTCACTAGACACGGCTTTATTGTTTTTTATTTTCTAACCAAATTTATTTGCAGTTATTTTCAGTATTAACAATAGACCAAGCATGCATCGAGAGAACAACAAATACATATACAAACCAAGATGATATTTTCATTGTGTAGTCACCTAAAGTTTTAGATTATCCCTATGCTGGTTTAAGTCAGCTGAATGTTTAGAGGACGAAACAAAATTCACCTTGATTCATATGGAAATGATGGCGAAAAGGACTTGCATGTTGCTAGTCTCATGATTTTGTCTCCGAAGAGTAATTGCACCGAATGGTGAACATAATATATATAACGTCGTCATCGACATGGTATGTCTAGTTGTTTGTCATCGGATCATTTCCTCTCTACACCAATCGACCAGCTAGCGCGAGTAACCACGACACCAAATCATATCGCGACGATTTATCATACCGTACGTCCCCGCCCACATGCTAATCGTAAAGTAGCTGTTGTCCATGATGCTGCCTATATGCCTATAAAGAGTTGGCAAGACACTTCGCATGCACTGTCCGTGTTTACAAGTGTTTTTTAAGGTAAATATCCTCTCTTTATATATAATTACCCACTACAAAGCATTATCTCCTATAAAACGGTCTCTATGTTCAGCCACGTCATCAACATTTTATAGCCGTCGGATCAACCGCCATGCATTCATTCAACGGCCATGCATTCAACAGCCATACGTGCATAAAAGTTAACGAGGCCCAAGATGAAAGATCAAATGGGCTCCTAGCCTCCCATATCAGTTCCTCCTCGTCCCGCCTCCTAATCAGGTGGTTAAGCTGTGCTCCTTCCATGCGACGGCCGCAAGGCAACAAGCATTCAAAAGCGGAAGTCCAACAATCGGTTAACCGAGATGTGGACGATAAATACACGAAACATAAAAACTAATCCATGGCTTTCAGTTGCTCTCGTGCCATTGATCGAAATCAACCGTTATGAGACGGATCGTCTTGTTAATTTGGGAGTTTAAGAATCTGTGCTCCACGATGGGCTTCAACTCATATGGTCAGCATCTATTAGCGGCTGCAACTATTCTAAACATGAGATGAAAAGATGATCAGCTAAGGTTGGTTTTCGCTAATACCCCAAAATACCTTGCTTGCTCCATCTCTTGCTGTGCAACTCATATGCATCTGCAACCACTACACCAATGCTTCGCGTACATGCCCGCACTCTTTTTTTCCCTTCTGATCTATATTTTGGGTTTGGTGTGAAGAAATATGTTGTTTGTGTATTAATTAGCATCCTGTTTTTACAACCCGTCCCTGCAGAGATTCCATATATATGACCCTCCAATTTCCTAAGTAATCTTTCTATTGCATTTTGGTTTGAATCTTTCTTTTAAGTCAGGAAAGCATGGTGCAGACTATTCATCATCAAGGTTTAGGTCTATTTGCTTCCTTACACATCATCGCGAAATATTCTTTTGTTAGTCTCTATAGCAAAGTTGGAGAGGAGGAATTCGTTGCATCTAGATCAACAAATAAAGGTTATCGGTTGAGAATGGGAGATGATTTATCTCTTCGTTCATATCATTCTATATGCAGTTCTGCACAAAGAATCAATTGCGGTAATTTCAAAAACTATTTCGCAACTGCAAGAATCTATCTAGGTATGATTCATGAGTGTCCAATAATTCCCCTTAATTATATACATGTCCAACTGTACTAAGAAAATATCAAATTTTGAGAGAATGCTTTGTTTTCTCAACATGATTTTGTTTTGTTCATTTATTCAGTATTAGATATATAGCAGAAAACTATGATAGTGAAGTCAAATAGCACATTTGTATTTTCCCCTCTTCTAAATTGCTAAATATTACGAATATGCTCCCTCTCTCCTAACAGCAATAAAGTTTCTCATATTTAATTTCAATATTTCTCTAATGTCTTTTAGCCAAGTTAATTTATCAAGTTCAGCTGCTATTCTTAGTTATTTACGAAGATCTCCCGCTGCAACGTGTGGGTCGTCATCTAGCATACTTCATTGCGTTCACCCTCAAGTTTCATTCTCATCTATTGAAAACTGGCATTGTCCAAAACTAGAAGATGGTACGGAGTGTAGGTTGAAATCATTTATTACACAGTCGCTAACCCAGCATTTTAATCCTCTATCCACTCGATCGCAAAAAGGAAGTATTGAGCTCGCAACCACTGCTAATGTTCACCATTTTTTAAATCTTCTGTCACCTCCAAAACCGAGCTGCCACCTATATACGTAAAAAGAAATGCAAGTAATTTGAACTTTGGAACGTGCGTGCTGTGGAATATCCCAAGTGTTATCCTCTCCGTTTGAATTATCGGCGGTGAAAAAAAAATCGAAGCTTCGTGGCTGCCTTGACTCGTCTGAACAGAAACGGCCAACATGGACAACATGGACAACATTGCGATCCCTCGTGCAGCTCGGTAGCTAGCAACCCCGAGGGGAGGCACTTACCTCGTTAGAACGAACGGTAACGACGAACAACCCCGTGTTAGCTAACTAGTTAGCGCCTCGCGCGGAATTTGCCAGCTGATTCCACGTGACAGCACCTCACAAAATCCACCTGCCTCGTCAGACTGGTTTGTTCTCACGCGTACGTAAAAGACAAGAGGAATCCACCGTGACTTCCACCGCCACCATACCCTGCATGCATGCATATTCCAGTGGGCAAAAAATGGAGTTCACTCTCCAGCTGGTCGCTTGGCTGGTGCTTCTCTCCTGCCCGGGTAGTTGGGGAATGAAATGATGCTGGGATTACACGGTTTTGTAAAGTGTTTAAACTGGAGTTTTTCCTGCTTACCTGAACCCGGGCCCGTACGTTGGTGGGCTCTCAGTGGCTCTCGCTTTATTTACTCCTTAAGAATCGTTCGCTTCAGCTGACCTTCCCCTCCTCATCTTTCGTCTCTCCGAGCTCCAGCTCCACGCCAATTAAACCCTACTCCTCTCTCTCTCTCTCTCTCTCGCGTTATCTGCTGTTCCGCGTCACGTAGAAACGGAAGGGAGAAACGAACAAAAGGCGCCGAGTAACCGCAGATAGGATTAATTGTTTCCGCACCGCGCGCGTCCGCGGCAGTGTGTGTAGCGGTAGCGCACGCGGCTCGCGGGTGCGCTGGTTGCAGCTGGTGGGCGCGGGATGGAGGCGACGGCCGAGTACGGCGTGCATGGTGGCGCCGCCTACTACGGCGGTGCGGGCCGCGAGAAGAAGGCGCAGCCTCAGGGGTGCGGGGACCACTTCGCCGTGGACGACCTCCTCGTGCTGCCCTACGACGAGGAGGATGAGAGGGAGGGTGACGCCGCCGCCGGCAAGGAGGAGGCCGGCTTGGGGAAAGCGTCAGCGGACTCGTCGACCATCACGGCGCTGGATAGCTGCAGCAATTCCTTCGGCCTAGCCGACGGCGACTTCTCCGGCAAGCTGTGCGAGCCGGTAAATTCTTTGGCCACCTTTCGTCTTCTTAAATTACCCTCGGTTTTACAGTCGAGGTGCCAATCATTTCTGTCACCTGCTGCGTATCACTTCTGAATTCTCGACCCTATCTTCATTCTCTGAATTGATCTAGAGCTCATGTCTTCTTTTTACGCTTTGAGATAAATTAACTGAATGCATTTTAGATTTTTGGCAGATGTTTGGCTAGGTTGTTACTCGGTTCCATAATTACGCCCGTTATACCACTCAAAATTTGTGTTCCAGAATTATCGAACTACTACCATACAATTCAACTTCTCTTGCAGAGTAACGGAAATGGAAAATACTTAAAATACCCCGTAAATATGGAAATAGCTGCTCCAAAAATAGCAGCTTTTAACCTCAACAGTTCACACTCCTTTGTGCTTCACTAGAAACAAACGACAATTCTATTCTCAAAACTGTTTAGCTTATAAAATGTTTGAACACAAAAGCAGTATGCTGAATTTACCGTCGAATTTTAATTCTGCAGCACGACCAACTCGCGGAGCTGGAATGGCTCTCCAACTACATGGGCGAGGGCAACGACGCCTTCGCCACTGAGGACCTCCAGAAGCTGCAGCTCATCTCCGGCATCCCCTCCGGCGGGTTCTCGACGGCCAGCGCGGTGTCGGCTCAAGCTGTGCCTGCGGCTGCCTCCGCGGCGGTGCAGCCCGGCGGCTTCCAGCCGGAGGCCCCCGTCCCCGCCAAAGCAAGAAGCAAGCGCTCTCGCGCTGCGCCGGGTAACTGGTCGTCCCACCTGCTCGTGCTGCCGCCGCCTCCAGCCTCTCCACCGTCCCCGGCATCCATGGCCATCTCGCCGGCCGAGTCTGGCGTGTCTGCCCACGCGTTCCCTATTAAGAAGCCGTCCAAGCCAGCTAAGAAGAAGGACGCGCCGCCGCAGGCGCAGCTCTCGAGCGTGCCGGTGCCGGTGAACTCGGGAGGCTCGTCGCCAGCGGCGGCCGGGGAAGGGAGGCGGTGCCTGCACTGCGAGACTGACAAGACGCCACAGTGGAGGACGGGGCCGATGGGGCCCAAGACACTGTGCAACGCTTGCGGGGTGCGGTACAAGTCGGGCCGGCTGGTGCCGGAGTACCGGCCGGCGGCGAGCCCCACCTTCGTGGTGTCAAAGCACTCGAACTCCCACCGCAAGGTGCTGGAGCTTCGCCGCCAGAAGGAGATGCACCACACCCCGCATCACCAGCTGCATGTGGCTGCCGGCGGTGGAATGGGGAGCGTAATGCTCATGCAGAGCTCCATGCCGTTCGACGTAGCGACGCCCTTCGTGAGCAACGACGACCTGTTGATCAACTACCACCACCTAGCGACAGACTTCCGGCAGCTCATCTAGATGAGTCGTGTGCTAGAATTGATCAATTAGCCCAGGAATAATCTAAAAAATCAAGAACTAAAAAAATCTGAAGAACTAATCTTTTCTAAGGAGTTTCCCCAGTTTTTGTGTCTCTTCCCCTTCGTTTAGTTTGTGCGATTTTTGCTCAGTTCATCGATTTTTTCGTGTCAATTTTGTTTATGATCCTCTCAACTTTACCACCTTTTCTAGGGTGTTGATTTCTCTAACTTCTATCTTCCTGTCTATCTTGCCATTTTGTAACGCGTTTCAAGGTACTTAAATCTCTTCTTTCATTTCTACCAGAAGATGAAAACAAACCTGTTTTTTTTGCTCATTGCTTTGGCCTGCCACTAATAATGCCCTTGCAGCACCACTTCACGACTGTTGTGTGGGCAACCGAACAAACAATACAAGAGCTAGCAGGCAGGATGCAAAGGAGGTGAGGGCGCCATTGCCCACCCGTCGTTGTGTCGCAGCTCTAGCACGTGACCATTAGCACACCTCGCGTGAGAAAGCTGCCCTCCTAATGGCAGCCAGATGATTAAATGGTGGCTGGGCGCGCGGGCGGACGGATGGGCGGAGGCATGGAGCCCCTCTCCTCGCTGTAAAACCTTTTGGCCCCGCCCTGCCTGCCTGCCGGCAAGCCTTTTGCTGCTGCTGTTTAGTGTGGTTGCGCTTCATCATTGCTGTACCTCTCGCCGGTACCACCTGGGCGTGGCCGCGATTCCGGATAAGCAATCACTGGCATCCCCTGCCGGGCTGGCTGCTGGTGGAGTGAAAGCCTCGTTTTACTCCTACCTTGGCGTACGTCCGTCACTCGAACTGGTTGTCAGAAAGTCAACAGCTCAGAACAATATAAGAGCATAAACAGTATACCTACGTGGCGAGTTACGTAGGTGCACTGTGTATGCCCTGAGTAGCCCCTATTGTTCATGCCCTAAATGGCTGGCTACCGTACGATACGCCAGCTAGCCTGCCGGCCGCATCTAACATACCAGCACTCCGTTAAAAATATGTACTACTACTCCCGACTGTGGAGCTTGGTTGGTTATTAGTTAGCCAGTTGTGAAGCTACACTCTCTGTACGCATCATGAAGCTTGATAATCTCGTTGCAGGTAATTTGGTAACAGTAGCCAGCAAGTAGAAAACCATGAGCTAGTAGTAGTAGCCACTTGGGGCATGTGGGCTCTCACTACCTGGGGGGCAAGTGGAGGAGTATAAAAACCGGCGTCGTGCTCGGTCAGGGCAGCTACCCCGCCCGGGGACGGGCGGAGGCGCGCGCCCGAGCCGGCCGCATGCTCACATGGGGGGTGGCAATAGAGAAACCCGAGATAGAGGACAGAGGAGGGGGGAGATCCTAGTAGATTACTAGCAACGCGGGGTAGAGGCCGGACGGAGCTCTGGATTCTGACGACGGACTACGTGCTCTGCCGGGATAGAATAGTACTCCTACCGGCATATTGCGACTGTTAGTCGCCTTGGCCCCTGCGCCCCTCGTGATCCCAGGCACGCAGGGTCGCAGGCGTTGGTGATCCAGATGGAACGACGAATTAGCGGGCAATTAGTATACTAGTACGCCTCTGGGCACGGTGCTTACGTTACTGCATGCGTTTAATCCGGTTCGATGAGCAGGAGTAAAAAATTTGGCACCGAATATGCTCCTTGTCATGGTGGCACCTCTCGCTGGTTCTACGTGCGCCGGCCTCGGCAGCACAAAACTTGTGCGCCTTGGCCACCGGCAGGAGGTGCACGGCCGCGGCCTGGGAACCGTCGCTTGCTGCTGCAAGCGCGTACACCCCGCGTACATGCCTGCGTCTGCGTGGTAAATTTGTCACCGTAGCACCAGCATTGCAGCACGTACGCCGTGTTTAATTATTTCAGCTTTGCTCGATCGCCGTTAATTGTATATCTGCTAGCTGCACGTACTGGTGGTTGTTAGTCCTTCCTGGGTACATGATCATATCACATAGTCAAAGCCACGGCCTCTGATAACTAATACTACTAGTGTACTAGCTAGTTCATGGAGTACTACTACTCTATCAAACAGAGGTAGTGCCGATTAGTTAGCTGTACTTTGAAAAAGGAGATCAGTTAATCAGGGATCGCATCGGCTTGCTAGATTTGTTACGGGCTTACTAAAGTGGGGACGGGCGGGCAGGCACGCGAGCCGGGAAAGTTCAGTGGGCGGTGTCACATGCATGAATCCCTGATGCGTCGTCGTTGCCGAGGGCGGAGCGAGCGATGCATTGGTGTTTCTTTGCTGGGAGGGTAACGTGGGCACGTACGCACATACGTAGAAGGGCCGGTCGGCGCACGCACCGTTCGCGGTTCGACGGGTCGGCCGGTGGTGGTGGTGGGCGAGCCAAATCGGGGCGGTGAACAGTGCGTCTCACGCTTCCGTGCACGTGCAGGCACGTGCGCGTGCGTGCGTGAGAGAGCCCCCGCCACTGCACCGCGCGCTCGCTACCGGCCACATGGAGGGTGATGAGACGATGATGCCCGCACTTTCCCCGCTCGGCAGGTAAGGATCTCCAGCTGCCACGCACGCATGCATCGCCACCTGCAGCTTCGTCTGTCGGTCTGCTTCGAGTCGCGGCTGCCTAACGTGCCGCTGCGATGCAACGCATGCCCGCTTTCGTGTCATCAAGGCCATCCATGATTGCATGTTGCGCTGTTAGGTATCGGTACTAATGTGTAGCAGTAGAGCGGTTTCCATTCGTCTGTTTAGTTTCAGGATCCGTGTCGTGAAAACATATAAACCCATGTGGTTTCTGAAGTCTGACGCTGACTGCGTGTGGGACATGCCATGTCATGTCATTGTGTATTCCTCCATCCAACCAAAAATATAACAAATATAACAAATTAGTACGTAGCTAGTTCTATTTATCAGAGTTAGCCAATCCGATCAAATTCCTAAATCTTTTACTAAAACACATTGTTTCGATCATGGTTCACTGTGCTATACAATGAAGTTGACCCGGCGATATTTTTTTTTGCTAGTTTCGCCCCTTTGCTATACATAATACTATGAATTTAGATGTAGAGGTTTAATTATAGTATTAGTTGGTTGTATTTTATCTATATTATAATACTGTATTATTATATTTTAAAATAAATGGACTATGTACTTTAATTTAATTTCTATTCTCTAAAAAGAATAAGTTGGTCTTCAGGTGCTGCGTGCATAGGAAACATAATTCCGTCTGCGTGGGTCGTCTTTTGGAAGTGACGGAAAGGGGAAAAATATCCGTTGTTAGAGAAAACCCAAGAAATTTCTTATGTGTGATGTATTCAACTAGTTTAATTTAATTGGGCTATAGTTTAGTTAATCTTCATGAATTAAAAGTGTGTTATAGCGGTCACCAGGTAAAAAAAATTATTTTACATCACTCAATTATACTCGGATGTGTTTTACCTTCCACAACTATCGAATATATCAACTAAATCATCTATTAAAATTAGTTTATTTTAGCTTTGTAAGCAGTTTAGACAGTAGTTTTAAAGTTAACATTCGACATATCACTATAGCACATATTTCGCATTAGAAACAAATAAAAAATTTAAAATAGATGCAATTGACGTATGGGACCTATGTATCATACCCTCTCTCTCCTCCCTTTTCTCTTCTTTCTCTCTCACCATCTTCTCCCGAGTCTTGAGGCGGCCATCCTCTGCTACGCTCGACCCCTCCCGTCATAACTTCTCTAGCCACCACCATATCCCCTCCTGTCCATTGGCCTGTTGTCCCTTCTCCCATCTACCCACCTTGTCCACTCTATAAGGGAAGAACCTAGTAGCTGATCCAGGAACTTGCAGTGGATCTAGGACCTATGGCCAATCCAGCAACCAAACACTCAAAATGGTGACAATGTAGACAATTTGGCAACTGTGTAGCTGATCCAGCAACCAACAAAGCAAATTGCACGAAAGAGGAAAAACAGAGGAATAACAAAGAAAACCGAGTAATGGGGCAAATTCTCCTCTACTCTTCTGCAGAATGCAAATTCACTCACCAAAATACAAAGACGACACACACTATACATAGCCATATCGAGAATGGGGCTCATGCCATCCCACGATCTACAATCTTCGGTAGGAATTAAGCCACACCACGAAAATTTTGCACACGTGCACACCGTTCACAAATCTTTCAAAGAAAATAGTCTTTAACCTCCCGCCATGCTTGCTGCACAAGTGAGAGGTCATAGCCACCCAGGATTAACAAATTTTATCCAACATACTCTCCCCTAATCCTGGGATGGTTTTAAATCATGGATACCCAATAAGTACCGCATGGTCAATAGCTTCGCTGTCGGCAGAGCCTTTGTTAATACATCCACTCGTTGCTCCTCCGTGCATACAAATGCAACTGATATTTGTCCTCCTTCCACGCACTCATGAATAAACTGAAATTTGGTGTATATGTGTTTACTGCGGCCGTGGAAAACATGATTTTTCATTAATGCAATGGCTGATTTGTTGTCCATGTATAACTTCACTGGTGCTACTTTCTTCCTTGTCAACTCTCCCAGCAAGCCCCTGAGTCATAAGGCATGACATGCCGCTGCCATTGCCACCATGAATTCAGCATCACATGAAGATAACACCACCATCTTTTGCTTCTGGGAACTCGAAGATATAAGACAACCATTAATATAATACGCCATACCACCGGTGCACTTCATGTTATCCATGTTACCGTCAAGATCACTGTCAGTGAATCCGATGATTTCCTCTTCTTTCTCATTGCGACAATAAACAAGGCCACAATAGATTGTTCCTTGCAAGTATCTTAGGATTTGCTTGACTAGCTTAAAGTGCATAATTGTGGGTTTTGCCATGAACTTGCTTGCCACTCCCACTACATAAGATAGATCCGATTGAGTGTGAAGCAAATACCTGAGACATCCAATAACACACCGATACTCAGTCTCATCCACTGGCTATCCATTTGCATCTTTGTGATATTGTGATCTTGGTTCCATGTGAATTTTTGTTGGATTACAATTAGCCATCCTGAATTGTGCCAACAACTTCTTTGCATAGGTTGTTTGCTTGATTTAAATTCACCCTTGTTTCTGATAAACCTCAATGCCAAGATACAAAGTGAGTAACCCGAGGTCACTCATCTCAAATTTAGCCATCATTTGGTGTTTGAATGTCCCAATTTCCAGTGGATTACTGCATGTCACAATGAGATCATCTACATATACTCCCATTGTGACATAAGCTCCTTCTTCTCCACGGATGTACATGGCTTGCTCTTGTGCACATCGTTTGAATCCCAATTGCTTGAGGCTCATGTCCAGCCATGTGTTCCATGCACGAGGTGCTTGCCGAAGTTCATAAAGTACTTTGCACAGCTTGAGTACATGATCCTCCTTTCCCTCCACAGTGTATCCCTCCGGTTTAGCTACATACACTTCTTCAAGTTCACCATTAAGGAAAGCTGACTTCACATCAAGGTCGTGAACCTCCTAGCCTTGGTTGGCAGCGATGGCTAGGAGAACACGTATGATGTCAAGCCTTGCCATCGGTGCAAAAACTTCGTTGAAATAAAATCCCTCAAGCTGGACATATCCTTTTGTCACCAGTCTTAGCTTTGTGTTTGATTACTTCTTCAGTTGCATGTCTCTTCAATTTGTTTACCCATTTAAGGCCAATGTTTATGATACGACAGTTTTGTCAAGGACCAAGTTTGATTCTTCTCAATGTAATTAATCTCTCTGTCCATTGCCTCCTCCCATTTTGCCTGTCCATGTGTTTCATGATAGCTAGCTGGTTCTTCTAGGATGCATGCATTGCCTCCCCCATTACAAATCCACGGCTAAGAACCTCATGTAACCGGCGGTCCTGTTCGTAGGACCAGAGTCTTCGGCTATCATGACCAAAGTCTTTGGACTAGTCCCTTTGCCTAGCAGAGAGGGTTGACCAAAGACTCTAGACATTATGTCCGAATTCTTCGATCCTCTGTCCACTCTAGCCATCTGACCTTCCTCACCTTTAATCCATGTTTTGTTCATTGATTTCAGGTTTCATTCTATGGCTCATAAGAAGAAACACATTCATACTCCAAGCGACTACTCAAGTGACGGTTATCGAGCTACTCAAGATGGTGCCTCTCAAGGGACCACCTCCCATGTGAACCCTCCACGGGCCTCTTGGGAGGACAAAGGCAAAACCAAGGCCTATGGTACTCATGCTGGATCCAAGAAGATAGTCAAGAGGGGCAGAGTACCATCTTCACCTCCATCTACCGCCAATGCTAGTGCGGTTTCACACCCCAGAGACTTCATTGGAATACTAGGTGATTATATAGATTCGTATCCGATTCACGGCTCTGGAAGTACAATCCATGTTATCCACCTCTTTCTCCAGAAGTCTCCTCTCGATCTCCCTTCTAGTGGACTAGGCCGCCCAGTGCATAATTACAAAAGAAAGCTACATCAGTATATGAAAGATAGAAAAGAGGATCCTAACTTAATTAGTTGCCCTGGAATCACTGATTCTCGTTTGTAGACTTGGTTTCAATAGGACTACTATAACAATGCCATGATAAGGAGAGTGAAGTCTTTTATTGATATGCAATTGATCAACTGGTATGCAATGTAGGAAAAAGTGAAACCTGTCTTCAATGACATGATTTAGATTTGCAATGAGCGAGGGCCATATGACCTTATGGGGGTTGAGTACAATTGGTGTGAAGAGGTGATTGCCTAGTTTAGGGCTTTCTTCTTTCAATCAAAACCTATTATTTTATATCTCTCTTATGGACCCAATGAATGTTGTCATCAATCACAAAAAGGAGAGGTTGAAAATGCATATATACTCCCTAGTGGATTTGAGTGATAGATAATAAGAAGTTAGAGAGCTAATATGTTATGACTAAGAATATCACAGTAATTTATCTAGTAAGAGATTGTTTTGATTAAAAAAAGACCCCCATGAAGATTAGAAAAGAAGAAAGGACTTGAAGCAATGAAATTTGATTTTATTATTTCTTGAGTCCTTAGGATAAGCCGAACTATTAGTAGGAGATCAATTTTCACCAATTTGAAAAGCAAGTGCTCAATCAAAATTTTAAGTCTAAATGAGCAAATACTCACACCACATACACTTTGGGATTTTAGTTTTTGTTTTTTAGTGTTTCGGATGTTTGTGTCTAAGCTTTGTGAAAAGTTGTGGACAGGTTTCTCTATCAAACAGAGGAATTAGCTCGGAGTCTTTGGACTCTTTAGTTGTTTAGCAGAGAGACATGTCTAGACTCTCCGTAGGTTTAGATCGGACACTCAAATCTTCTCTCTCTCTAAGCTAAGTGCTATCTAGGGTCTTTGGACCTTCTGGTCAGAATTTTTGGATTGAGCTCTCTGTCTAGGTCGAAAGACCTATCCGATGTCTCCGAACATTTTGTGCGAATACTTTAGAGTTTGAATTCTTTAAGTAACAAATAGTTTCGAGAGGGTGGGTATTTAACCCCACCAATCCCCTCTTTGATAGGAGGGATGTTCATTTATTTCTACACCACTCCTAAGAGCTTTCTAGAGTTTTCTCATTCCATTCTCTTAAATCTTGTGTCTAATCCACCGTCTAAGTGTGCTTGTTGGGTTATTTGTGAGATAGTGGACTTTGAGATTTGGGTGAGCACTTGTGGATCAACACCGATGAAAACTTAAGATTGTTAATATTGGAGAACCAAAACCTAGACAACTACATGTTGCTCATGAGGATTCAACGTGTGAATCGTTTGGGATGTTTGTGAAAGTCTTCCTTAGCTCCGTAAGGAAAGAGGTAAATTAGTAGATTTCTAAATTCTTCTTTAGATGTTGGTTTGGTAGAATGAGCTTCTTAGAAAGCAAGAGCATGATGTTATAGTGGACACCTTGGTATTCGCCTATGACTAGTTGCTACACTTTATTGAGAGCTTATTAGCCAAACTAGTCTTTAAGATTGAACTTCGTGAGACAAGTGATTGAGTGAGATCTGGCTTTTTAGAGTTTCTCAACGGAGATGTAAGATCGGTTGATCCTAACTTTAGTGAAAAATTGCCTATCTCCTAAGTCTTGTTACCTATTTTATTTTATGTTATTTTGTTTTCTTTCATTCTCTCCAACCCTTAGGGTTTTTCTCCTTTGAGTATTTTTTAGATATTTTAAAAGAGATTCGAAATCTTTGAACTCCTCAATAGAGTTATGATCGGTTGATCTTAACTTTGATAAAAAAATTATTAGTCTTTTAGTATATTGTTACCTGACTCTCAGGTTTGTCTATTTTAAGTGTTCTTTTAGATATTTTAAAGAAGATCATAATCTATGGATCATATATCTAAAGACATCGAAAAACTAGTTTATTTCTGATTAAGTATACACATTGGACAACCGAATGACCTATATGTTTAATCTCCAGACCTGCTCTGTTGGTGGTGTGGATCTTGTCTCGTTCCAGTACTTATCACGCACATCTAGGTTCTCGAGCTCATTGCTGATTTTGCCGGTGACCCCGTGTCAAGGTAACAGTTTATGTCAACTCCATATGCAGTGGCTGTAGCAGCGCTATATTCGTTTAGAACGTAGGTCTTGTCATATAGGTGCCAACACTCGCCTGCAACATGGCCCCTCTTGAGGCACACCTAACAGATAGGACGATCATTGCTGCCGTGAGATTGGTTGCCGCCACCGCCACGTCCACGCCCAGCTGTGCACGGCGCGCCACGGCCTTGTGCGTCGTGGCCTCGGCCACCACCACGCAGAGCACCACCATTGCGGCCACCCCGTCCTGCCGCGTTTGCCGAGTGCGCTTGTCGCCGTGCCATCCTGGCTTCAAAGTTAAGCAGCAAAGAGTATACTTTCGCCATGATGACGGGATCAACACGTGCAACAAGTGAGGACACAACGGGCTCAAAATCATCATCTAACCCGTTCAGAATTTATGCAATCATATCTTCTTCATCAATCGGTTTCCCGGTAGTAGCAATGTTATCACCAAATGTCTTCATCTTTCCAAAATATTCAGAAAAAACTCATATTACCTTTGTGCGTCGTGTTGAGGGAGAACCAGACGTTGAGAGACCATGCTCTGGTTTGGGCGATGAACATGCTGACGATCTACTGCCATGCTTGCGCCGCTATTGCCGCTGTGGCTACCTGGTTGACCACAACCCTGGATTGGGTGGAGAGGATGAACCCAAGAACTTGTTAGTCTGAGGCAAACCACTCCATGTAGGCTGGATTTGCAGTCTTCACCTTCTTGTCGTCAATCTTGTGCTTGATCTCCATGGCCGGCGCTGCGGCCGTGCTAATGATGTGTCCGTCAAGACGAGGCCATGGATGGCCGCAAGCACCTGCGCCGACCAGAGCGCATGGTTTCCTTTGTTCAACTTCTCTGACACCTAAATGCCAAGAGTGGATTGGAGGAGACAGCGGACAACGAGGAACTTGCCATCTCGTAGCTCAAATACCATATAAAATATTAGATGCATCTGGGATAAGCGTCACAGAGGATGAACTATATATATGCACGCACGGAAGTTGGTTTGAGTTATCTAATTATATGGGATAAGAATCCTATCACTTCCTTGTATCTCTACTATTCAAACCAACTCCACTGGTATGCATATAGTACATTATCACATATGCCATAATTCTAGTTTATCTAACGAGAGAACTTTATTACCCATGAAATATGTAATTCTCGCATCTCTAGTATTATAAAAATACGCGCTTTCGTCCGTCGTCTTTCGTTTCGCGCGCGTCCAAAATTTTAGTCCGCGCGGTTCGCTTCACACGTTTTCAAATCGTAAGTTGCATGGCCTCTCCTATAGCTTCGTACATCGTTGCCGCAAACCATGGTTCCCGCGATTTGTTTGCGGACCGCTATTCGTCATCCCGTCTTCGTCGTCGATCCGGCCAGTTCATGATGTTGAGCAGCCCATGAAAACCAAACCTCGCGACGCAAACATGTACATATAAGTCAGGTGAATCCATCGATCTCCGAGATACAAGTCAGCCGGAACAATCTCTTCAAGATTGCAACCACATATGCATGTCGATCCTCATGGCATTGCCGGCGGCAGCTGAAGGCTTTTCTCTATCGGCGGTCGCGCGCGTGTGCTGCTGCCTCGCGCATCTGTGTGGCGCTGCAGACCTTAGCCACCTCATCTGGGGTGGCCACGCTGCTGTCCTCGCCATCCTCGCGGCGTCGCCACGTCGCCTACTATGATCGGCTCTTGCACGTGCGGCTTCCTGCGTTTGCAATGAGCACAGCACCGGCGTGGGAGTGAATAGCTGCAGGTTGGCATCGCGGGGCTGAGCAGTGAACACAACGATGAGATCATTGGAACGTAGGAACTGCATGTCGTAGTAGTGGCCGAGCATCGAGGAGCTCTTGGAGTATGATGCCATGGACTTCATCCCAGCCGCCATGCGCGAGAGATTCCGTCGTGAGTCGACGGAAGGCAGCAGACGCGTTGAAGGAAGCCGCCGCGCCCTCTCCGGCCGGGAACTCGATCACGAAGAGGGTGTTTCCGTTTGAATTTTCATCCGTGGTCACGTGTCCTTTGTCCATCCGTTCGTTTGACCGGTATATTGAGGTTTCTTCCTATACGTCGCGTTTTTACTCCTCATAACTTGCATCGGCTAGTAGCATGCATGCAGCTCTGGCTATAAACAATATACAAGACACGCATAGGTATTCTAGATCCAAATATGTACTACCAGGCGCAAAAAAAAAGGGACTTTTCCTAATAGAAAATATTGACCCTGTCGACCCTAAGTTGGCTATGAGGAGCGATGGGTCTATCCTCACGTAAGAGCAACACTGACAAAAAAGTGGGTTTTTTATGGTACTGCGTACCCATCAATATAGCTATCTTCACAGGCGTGGTCACTCCTCTTAGGACATAAAATCCAATACGCTGGCGGGAGCTTTCCCTTGGTACAAAATTAGCTATTGACATGAATTGTGCAATCCATCAGGAGTATAGGGCTAAACTATAAATTCACGTCACTCTAATAGATAAGATAGTGATTAACTCCTGCCATCCATTCAGAGAAATGCCACAAACCCTTCTATACGAGCACACCCACTTCAAGCATCGCCATTGCTGAACCCTACCATCCTACCTTGAGCGCCACTGCTATTGACCCTTACCCTACTTCGAGCGTTGGTAATGCCTTGTCTGCTCGAGGCCTTCATGGTGTCTGCACGGTAGGGGCCCTAGGAGTACTGGCCATGGTCCCTATAGCAGCTGCCCCTGTCGCCAATATTGTTCGAGCGTTCTTGGTTGTCGGTCACCGATTACCATCCCATTGCTGCCACCGTTTGAGCACCTCTAGTTGTGGACCGCTGTTGACCATCTCGACATCGAGCACCTCTGGTTGCTATCGCCACATCGAGCAACACTGAATCCAACAGCTTTAGGTTCGCATCTTCCCCTATTCTCTACTATCTCCTCTATTTTCTCCATCCCATCGCCACTACCCCACTTTTGTCATCATCAGTCCTTTCACAACCCTTCATACCTCCATCATCTCCAGATCCATCGCTGCTACCCTTTACCTTTTCTTTTCCAATCCTCATCCACTGACCCATGTCCTAGGGCTCAAGTTTGGCATGGCTAAAGCGATACGTGTTGTTGTCTTCTAATTCTGGAATAAACTTTATCATGCTTTCTGATAAGTGAGCTTTCAATAGAAGTTTAGTAAGATCAAGGATATGTTGTTGGTTTTCGTCTCTTTAAACATGTGTTAGAGGACACATTTACGGACATGTGAGTATGATGCTACGTGTGTAGTGACATACGCCCACGTATGTCTACTATATAATCATAAAAAATATATACCAATGTATCTTATTTTAGCTTACCTACTTTAAAACATAGAGTGCTTCGTACTTTCACATTTCATACTTAGGACATGAGATCATGATGCATCGAGTTTTGGCGAGATTATGATAATATCACAAGATATACTTATATGACTTAATTTTAAAATTTTAATATCATCCTACGAGCCTAAGAAGCTTGGCAAAATCTTACCACCGCACCATCTTCTTTGGATCGATATTCCCTCCCTCAACTTCTACATGGAGACAAAGATCTTTGCCCTACATTACCTTCGACTCCTCTAAGCCATCACTTGTGTAGCCATTGCACATGACCATCTGCGGTTGCTAAACATCCACCCTATTTTGATTCTCTGATTAACAGGTCTCGCATGTCGGCTGCCCTTTTGGTCAACATGCGGATCCTAGTTGCCAGCTCCTTAGGATCGATTTCTGGGTCAATTGTGGCTATCCAATCTACCCGATCAATCCTAGTTGTTTATCTTTGGTCCAATTTGATCTCATTATAATGTAGGAGCATCTTAATAGTTAATATTTTAAAAGCATTATCGATTCTTATTCTAAATATTAAATATAGACACTAAGGTTCTGTAATATACGATCAATCCTAACTATTCATCTTCCATGCATCTCTTGGTGCATCAGATTTATAGTCTTACAACGTATAAGCATCTTACTGGTTAATATTTTAAAAGTATTATCGAATCTTCTTCAGTAATATATGTATAGCTTCCCCCTCTATTATCCTTCGAAACACAATGCGATATGTAAAGTCTTTATGTGTTCCTTAAATGGTTCCGTAAGGTTTCTCTAGTGTGGCTATAATTGTCTAGCAGTCCAACTCTAAAATCTAAGCTAGATGTCATGTGCTGGACTTCTCAACACGCGAGCTGGCGTCAGTCCGCGTCATGCGCATGTCATCGCGAGTCCGCAAGCAACAGGTCAGCGTGCGATCAGGCCCGCAGGCGCTCGGCCCGCAAGCGATCGCTGCCCAGCGCGTCGACCGACTCGATGGGCGTTCATCGTTTTAGTTCCCAATCCAAAATCAATCAAAACTCAGCCCAGTCCCATACTCTCATGTTGCACCCCGAGCCCATGTTTCCATTTGCTTCAAAAATACATCCACTCCAAGCTCTTTTTTCTGTTTCCTTTACATTGGATCGAGGCAATCTAGCAAAAATCTAGTGCAATCAGCGCAAGAACTATGGAACACAAGAGGAGAAAGAAGCAAATCGAGGCCACCATGGAATCCAAGAGGAGAAAGATGTAAATCGAGGCCACCGGAGCTTGCGTCGCCGGCTGCTCGAGCTGAAAGCAACCACCTACCTTACATGAGAGCTCGTGCGTCGGCCGTTCGAGCTCGCGCCACCAGCCTCCCGTCGCACGAGCTCGCGCTGCCGCCCTCCGCCGGCCCTCGAGCTCACTCCACCATCGGCGCTTAGCTCGTCCACCCTGCTTGCTCTTCCTGCCAGCCCGCTCCACCCACGCGAGATCGTCTGATGGTCGCCGCTCCCTCGCTGGCCTAGCCTGCTTGCTACGCCGCCAGGCTACTCCACCGGCCACCGCGCTCCGCCGCCCCCCATAGCCGCGGATCGCCACAGCCATCGCGCTCGAGTTGGCTGACCATCGACCAAGAATGGGGAAAGTGGACGAGGTGGCTCCATGTTAGATGAACGAAAGGATAAGAATAACAAGGACAGTAGAAAATATACATTGATTTCTGTACATTCCAATGTTGTTTTGTATGCCCAGCCAAACTTCTCCTGTTTCTCTATTTTTCATTTCTACGTTTTTCAAGTGAATTCATTTTCTATTTCTATATTTTTTATCCAACACTTTTCCTATCCTATATTCCGATCCGAACAAGGCCTTAGAGTAAAAAGAAATAAAGCAACACCGTTCACACGCAACATGCATGGAGTTCTTACTATCGGATTCTACATATAAATTCCAATCGGATATACGAGAAACTATTTTAAGATCTGCATGGACCAATAAGTAATTTAGTATTCAATGCACGGTTATTAATCAATTAATTTCTCACTAATCATGCATGGTGGTATTCGTCTTAGATCCATTTGAATTCATGCTGATCAGATTTTTAAGACAGCAAAAATTTTAAACAACAAATTTGGACCAATTATATTATTAAAATTCAATTATATAATTATAAATATGGCTTCAATAAATAATAATAGCCAACCACCGCCCGGCGAGCCCAGGCGAATGCATAATAAAATTTGATGGTTTTTTATGAATTGAAAATAAAAATTTCATAACAAACAGTATAATAAAGTATGTCTGGACTCAATTTTTTCAGGATTCGCCAATGAATGGGTTGGCGTATGTTTACCCAAATGTGCCCAGCACGAGACGAGACAAATCGGATTGCGCAGGAGACATAGATCATGCCTGTAGCATCATGATGTGTCCTATTCTGTCTTTGCTTCCTGTAATTGAGGTTGAAGTGAATCGCTGCAATGGGGGTGAACATAAGCGCGGGAATAGCAAAGCCATGCGGGCAAACGTCATAATCCGTTACGATTTTTGGTAACACTAAAATAAAATCTGCTTCCAATTATTGTTTGGTTCATCCATTGTCCATGTAACCAGACCAATCGCGATTTCCTCTTCCCTGCCTTTTCCAAGCTCTACTGGCACTCCCACCTGTCGAAGCACCAGCACCTCATGAGCCGCTGCTGCTCACCGCCGCCCAAATCTTCCCAAGTTTCCTTTGTCATAACGATGCTGTTCCCATGTGAAAACATTTATGATATATATTATATTATCTTATTTCACTCAACAAATATACTGACTATATTTTCAGCTATAAAACCCTTTATATTCGATAGTCTCCTAACCCTTTTGCATATGGTTACGACCCAATAGAAATTAATCAGAATCTCTAATGGCTTATAAACCATTATTAGAAACGAATTTTATATATACCATTAGTTGTACCTATCAATTTCTAATGATTCTTCTTTCCAGAGGCGGATGGCTTATACGACTGGGTGGGGCAGCAGGCCCAGCTAGCCGCCGGCACCGAACCCCACCCCCGCACGGCGAGCCTGTCTCTGCGCCGTCGCCGCTTGGTGTTGTTGCTGTAATTTGATGAACTAGCTATCTAACCATCAAAGCTAATGCTGGCCATGGCTCTAAGACAACGCGGTGGCATCGGGGACGACGAGCTCAGCCCAGGGAACGATTGGTAAGAATAAAAATTGATTGACTATCTCATGGAGATTTTATGGATGGAGGCATAAAGTCCGATTAATTTCAGTTATTAGGTGTATAGATTATGGAGGGAAGTAGATTAAGGAAGCGAAAGGATGAGCGAGATAACGTATTTGTGCTCCGGCCAAGAACGTTGGACTTCAACGTCCACGCTGGTGATCAAGGCTATATGCAATAACGATGCATTCAGGACGTCTAATTTCAACAAGATGCTAGATAGAGAGTTCTTTGATTTTGCATTGATGGGTGTTCAAGGTTTGGAAGGGCACACATGAACGAACAACAAACATGAGCAAAGGACTAGGTGTGATTATAGACGAAGCTAATGAGAGGAAGTAAGTAGGGTGCTTTGGGTTCCGGGAGCAAGCAGGCACACATGAACGGGTTCGCCGCCTGCCTTGGTGTCACAAAACACCCGTGTGTCATCATACCAATGACATCAACAGAACTTGTTATAGAAAAACGAAGTCATTTCAGATCATTATGCCATGATAAATCAATATAAGTTTTTTATATTATAAATATAATATATTATAATTTAATTAGAGACAATACCATTATAACTTAGCGGAGTTAGAGCACCACTTCACTAATAATACTTTGACATGAAACTTCAACTTTCATCTTCTATTTAAACTTAAGCTAAAAAAAATGTAAATGTAAGTATCTTGCTACTCAGATTTATTTGCTAAACCAGTTATTTAAAATATTTTCTAAAACTCTAAACATAGGTTTTAAAAAAAATTCTTTCAAAGCGATACATCTCATGATGTGTAGTTTTATAATAACTTGGATTGAAAAAGTCAAATTTAGTAATTCAACCACGCATTCCATGGAGGATGAGGGAGAAATGGAATATTTTTTTTGACCCACTCTTTTTTAAGTATATAGCATTGTCAAGATGAGTCAACCCCAACTGGGCACAAAGGAATTGTAGCAGTCCACAGCTTGACATGACACAAAGGCAGATGTGCAATGGACGGTGCCGTGCTTAAGCCATCACCACATGGCCTAAGCACAGATACAGTCCGGCCATTCTCCCCTCCCTCACATTTTCCCCTATTTTCTGATATATTTTTTCTTATTTCTCACTTTTTCTCTCTATTTTTTCTTATTTCGTTTCCATTTTCCATCCTTTTCTTCTCACATTTTGCCCAGTCATGCTTGTCCATGGTCCGATTTGTGCCCAGATTAGCCCGTGCACTGCCACATGGACACATGGGCCAAACATGCTGCCTGGGCTCTTTGCCCGGCACATGGGCAGCACAACTCGTCTCCAGAGCTATGCCATAGTGGGTCTGGATCGTACGGTGTCAGATGAACCATTTGGCCAACACTATCTATAAGAGATTTGTCTAAAGGATTTGGTTTGGCTGGAAGTAGGATGGTTTCTCATAAGTTTATATCAAAATACCTACAATTGAGCATAATCTACTATATCCTTGCGTCAAATTGTGAATAGAATAAAATGAAAAAAACAGATATGAATCCTCTACAATATTGTAGAGAATTTAAGAGCTACTTCTAATGAGGATCTGGTTCCTTTGGATTTAAGGATTTTTTGAGGGAAAATGGATGAGTCCAATACAAAGGAATAATTCATATGTAAGTTATTTGGTTAGTAGGATTGCTTTAAAGTACATTTATAAGATATGAAAAATTCTCCTCCATATTTTGTTGGCATTCTAACGTGAGGTCTACCCTCAGGTTTTCAGATTACTTAGAAAGTTTCGATGTATCTTCCCTCTTCCTCTCTCCATTCTCACTCCAATAAATGAACATATAATCTTAAATTTCGTTTTTCCTACGATACATCCAAATTAAACATATATTTTGAGTCATTTCTATAGTTTTCTTTCTCATAGATTTACATCGACATGATATTTCAATTTGTTCATGTATATTTTGAGAATCTACGTTCCAAGGAACCTTAAAAAAAGGCGGGTCGGCTAAGTACATCACCGCTGCCCTCCAAAAAATTTGGTGTACGTGCAATGATACAGGCCGAGGCGGAGAAAGAACCACACACGGGTGACGCACCTTAATCATTTTGAGTTTTTGACAGGGTCATTTCCCTCCGGAAACTTCGATTATCCATCATTTCGTGATCACGGCCGCAACAATGCAATACACTCGTGTCAGGCCTTGAATCCTGGTGACACCGGCCATACTTCATGCAGTCATGTGTGGTCGAACTAAAGTTTTTTGTCTGTTTTTTCTTTTCAGTGTTGGGCCATATAGAGATACGGGTGGCGAGACAACTTCCGTCTACAATGTAAAGTAAAGATCTGAGAAATTTTATAGTATTCAAGAAATTTTATGATACTCGAGAAAGTATACCAAATTTTATTTTAAAAATTTTAATACCTTAGAATATATACAGTACCTGTGGATACCACATGTTACCCTAAAAAACATAATAACTCCGATCAGGTACTATACAAATACCCTAGGGATAAGCCCAAGCTTTTTCTTCATGTTCTTTGTTCACAGTTTTCCTGCTCCCACTGTCTTCATTTCCAATATAATACAATGCACTTAAGAAAATGATATCAGTGCCAACATTAATTCCAACTAGCAAAAGTGTGCGCTAAAACAGCATAGCCCTCCCTCCATACTAAAATATACTAATCTATTATTAGACACAGCACAGAGGGAGTACATGCCCACCTGGTAAGTAGGCATCCTCCACCGCGAACACCGTAATGATGATAAGACCAATCTGCCGATGCGCATCCCGTGAGGCCGCTCGCAACTGGCGACGGATGATGCATCACGACGCTGGTCGGATGTGCCTGTGCGCGCCCGCAATTGACGCAAATGGACTGCGGTGCAAACGTCGGAGCTCGGACTAGTGATCGGTGCATGGCATCTCGTTGGACGTTTCGACAATAGCCTCAGCCAACAGTGCGCACTCTACAGTCTCAAAAACTGAGGATATGCCCTGTATACACAGCCCGCCTTTTTGTCTTGCAGGGGTGTGATCCGAACAAGTTGCACCTGTGTGCATCATTACATCGGTTCATCCCCCTTTCACCCAGCTGGCCAGTTCCAGGGAGAGGTTCTGAATATGCTTGTTGTCAGCTTCCTGATTCGGCCTATATATACGTGCGCACCTGCCCGCGCCGGTGATAAGCAACAAAACTTCGTTTTAGTTCAGGGTATAAAGCGAACTACTGACCTCCATGGCGTTCAGGCCGGTGTCGAGTCCCCCAAGGTAATCTCTCAGTGTACAGCACTCCCTGAGCGTATACGAGGAGGAGTCTATATATATATATAGCCTAGGT
The DNA here is from genome assembly GCA_030770085.1 of Oryza coarctata. NCBI lineage: Eukaryota > Viridiplantae > Streptophyta > Magnoliopsida > Poales > Poaceae > Oryza > Oryza coarctata. The sequence goes on along the minus strand of CM061463.1, from coordinate 23,652,518 downwards.
CAGCCTAACACCCCCTGTAGTCACAGTGGGAGGGAAACGGACGTAGAGACTGGACCGAAAACTGATAAACAAAGACGTGGACAGGTCTTTGGTCATTATATCGGCAAACTGATGTGCCGATGGTACATGGAGCACCTGAACCTGTCCTAATGCAACCTTGTCACGGACAAAATGGATATCGATCTCGATGTGCTTGGTGCGTCGGTGATGGACCGGGTTGGCGGTCATGTAGACGGCACTGACAATGTCGCAGTAGACGATGGTCGCGGTGGAGAGGGGTGCACGGAGCTCCTGGAGAAGCTGGCGAAGCCAGCAGCACTCGACGACGGCGTGGGCGACGGCGTGGTACTCGGCTTCAGCGCTGGAGCGGGACACTGTAGTCTGGCGTTTTAAGGACCAGGATACGAGAGTGTCACCGAGGTAGACGCAGTAGCCGAACGTAGAGCGTCGAGAGTCGGGGCAGCCTGCCCAGTCCGCGTCGGAGTATGCGGTGAGGGAGTCGATGGGGCTGGAGCTAAGATGCAACCCACTGGAGAGGGTGTCCTTCACGTAGCGTAGGATGCGCTTAAGCAGCGCGAGGTGAGGTTCGCGCGGAGCGTGCATGAAGAGGCACACTTGCTGGACAGCGTACGTGAGGTCGGGTCGAGTGAGTGTGAGGTATTGGAGAGCCCCGGCAAGACTCCGATAGTGAGAGGGATCGGCAACGAGGGCGCCATCGACGACGGAGAGTTTGGCTCGAGTGTCGACTGGTGTGGCCGTGGGGTGACAGTTGGCCATGCCCGCACGCTGGAGGAGGTCGATGACGTACTGGCGTTGGGAAAGGAAGAGCCCGTGGATGAAACGGGTTACGAAGATGCCAAGGAAATGGTGGAGAGGACCAAGATCGGTCATGGCGAACTCAGAGTGGAGTCGGGCCATGATCTGGTCAAGGAGAGATATCGAAGACGCTGTGAGGACAATGTCATCGACATAAAGAAGTAGATAGGCAGTGGCGAAACCAATATGGAAAGTGAACAGGGAACTATCGGACGCAGAGGCCACGAAGCCGATGTGCCGAAGATAGGCAACAAAGCGCTGGTACCCGGGCAAGAGGGGCTTGTTTGAGGCCATAGAGAGAGCGTTGAAGGAGACAGACGTCGTCGGGCCGAGAAGGGTCAACGAAGCCTGGGGGCTGCTGGCAGTAGACTGTTTCCGTCAGGTGGCCGTGAAGAAAGGCGTTCTTCACGTCTAGTTGATGGATCGGCCAGGAGCGAGAGGCAGCCAAGGTGAGGACGACTTGGATGGTGGCGGGTTTGACAACGGGACTGAAGGTCTCGTCGTAGTCGACACCGGGTCGTTGGGAGAAACCCCGGACTACCCAGCGAGCCTTGTGACGGGCAAGGGAGCCATCGGCATGAATTTTGTGTTTGAAAATCCACTTACCGGTCACAATATTGGTGCCAGGTCTCGTTGTCCATTAGGGCCTTATACTCGTCGGCCATGGCCGCGCGCCACTGAGGGTCGGCCAAGGTTGAGCGAGAAGTCGCCGGGATGGGCGAGATAGAGCTGTGGATGGCGGAGAGACCGTAGCGCGGAGTGGGTCGGAGAGACTTGGTCTGGGAGCGGGTGACCATGTGAGAGGTGGAGGGAACTGGAGCCGATGAGGGTGCGGGAGTAATGGGAAGAATTGGTCGGGTGTGGGCTTCATCGGCTCCGAGTCGGCGACTGAAGACAAGAGGAAAAGGAGGAATTAGATCGGCCTGAGCCGATGAGGTCGGGTGGGCCGAGTGTTCCGATCAGTCCGATAGAGATGGATCAGCCGATAGGGTGGGGGGAGTCGATGAAAAGTGGGGAGCCGATGGAAGTGGGGTGTCCGATGGAGAGGAAACGATATCGGCTGAAGGATAAATAGGATCGGTATCGGCCGATAAAGGTGGGTCCGATGGGGGTCTGATAGTGGGGACATCGGACCGAGTAGTGGTGGAATATGTGACGGGTAAATCCTCAGCAGCGGTCGATGAGGGGTCCGATGGAGAGGGCAGTGGGGGAGACCTGGTCAGCACGGTGTTGGTGAGGAGGAAGTCGAGATCACTAGAGAAGGATCTCGGATGAAGGAAACCGAAGGAAAAACACGTCTCGTCAAAAATGACGTGATGAGAGACGAGAACCCGTCGGGTGGAAAGGTCGAGGCATCGGTATCCCTTGTGAGAGGTGGAATAGCCGAGGAGAATACAGGCAGTGGAGCGGGGAGCGAGTTTATGGGAAGCTGTGGCGGTGAGATTTGGGTAGCAGAGGCACCCGAAAACGTGAAGGTGGGAGTAGTCGGGCGTCGTGCAGTAGAAAAGGGCATAGGGAACGTTGTTATGAACGGAGGAGCATGGGCGCCGATTGATAAGGTACGTCACAGTAGCTAGAGCTTCGGCCCAATAAGTGGCGGGTAGGTGGGCGTGAAGTAGTATAGTGCGACTGATGTTATTGAGGGTGCGAAGGAGGCGCTCGGCTTTGCCGTTCTGAGGAGAGGTGTAGGGGCAGGAGAGCCGGAGATGGATGCCCTGCAAGGTGAGAAGGTTTGTAACAGTATGGTTGACGAATTCTATACCGTTATCGGCTTGTAAAGCCTTGATGGGGAGGTTGAACTGAGTGGATACGTACGTGACGAAGTGAGTGAGGTGAGAGGCGACCTCGGATTTGTGGATGAGCGGGAAGGTCCAGCAATAGTGTGTGTAATCGTCAAGTATAGCGAGATAATACTGATTACCAGAGACACTTTTAACTGGGGACATCCATACATCACAATGTATAAGTTCAAATGGACGCGAGGTACAGGAGAGAGAGCTAGAAAAGGGCAAACGCATATGTTTGCCAAGTTGACATGAGTGGCAAACTGTGGAGCTGCTGTGAGTACATCGGATGGAGGCGCTGCGACGGAGGGTAGCGACAGCGTCGGGGCCGGGGTGGCTGAGGCGAAGGTGCCAAAGGTTGGTGAAGAGAGCGACGCTGGCGTGTGGGGTGGACGGCGCAGCGGGAATGGTGTAGAGGTTGCCGCCACTATTGCAGCGAAGGATCTGTCGCCGGGTTGGGATATCCTTCACAGAGAAACCAGACGCGTCAAATTCAATGGAGCAGTGGTTGTCTCATGTGAATTGACAAACAGATATAAGATTGTGAATGAGAGAAGGGACGATAAGAACATTGCGTAGGGGGAGGTTAGTGGTGGATGTAGACAGAGAGGAGTCACCGCGGCATTGGACAGGAAGAGAGTGACCATTGCCGATGGTGACAAAAGGGGAGGAAGAGGGGTGACAGGAGCGAAGTATACCGGCCGATGACGCCATGTGTGAAGACGCCCCAGAGTCTAGCACCCAAGGGTGCTGTGGTTGGAGAGTCATCTGGTTGAGGGCAGCGACGAGGCCAGCTTGGTTCCAGGAGGAAACCGACTGGATGGTTGGGGTCGGTAGCATCGGCTGAGGCGGCAGAACGGGAGCCGATGCCAGGTGAGCCTAGGGATGGGCGCCGAGAACTCCGGGTTGCCAGCCGATGGGGCTGCGTGGCTGGGGCTGGGGCGCCCAGGGGTTGTAGTAGAGCCACGGACCCGTGGGACCGGTAGGGTGGGTAGGGACCAAGGTAGGTCGTGGTGGCGTCGGACCCTGCCAGGTCCTGTCTTTGCCTTTGCCCTTGCCTTTCCCGGTGTGGGCTATGTTGCTGTGGCCGGAGCCATGGCCACCAGGATCGCGGAAGGAAGGGGCAGCGCAAGAAGCTCGGCAGCCATTATCGGCTGCAGCAAGAAGAACGGTGTGGGCCACTGTCTTCTCATCATTGGCCAGACGGTGTTTTTTAAGAACTAGCATGTCATGAGCCGGGGCGAACGATGGAAGAGGTGTGGCGTTGGCGATGTCATCGGCGGTGTTGGAGAAGCGGGGATTGAGCCCTCGCAGAAGGGCGAGGATGAGTTGAGAGTCGGCCACAGGGTGGTCGATATCCCGGAGAGCAGCAGTCTTGACTTTGAGGCGCTGACAGTACGAGGAGACAGAGGAGTCGCCTTGTACCATGGAGTAGAACTCGTTGAGGAGGAAGATGGCGCGAGGCTGTTTGTTGGCCAGGAAGATCCGCTCGATGACCACCCAGAGGTCCCGGGCGGTGGGGTTGGTATCGTCCATGGCGAGGTCGAGGATAGAGTCGTCGACCGAGCCGAGCAACCAGCTGCGCACGCAGCACTCGGCGATGTCCCACTGAGGATCATCGGGGCGAGGTGGAGCGGAGCCATCAATATGGGACCGGAGGCCGAATTTTCTACAGAGAGATTTGAAGAAGAAAACCCACTTAGAATAATTGGCATTAAGGTCAAGGGAGATAGGTACGTGAGATTTCACGTTCACAACAGCATAGGAAGGGGAGAAGATCGGCGAGGTGGTGCCCGAGGTGTGGTCTGAGGCACCGAGGGCCAGAGTAGATTTAGCGACTGGGAGAGTGCCGGAGCTGAGGGTGGACTCGGTGGCCATGACGGGAGTACGGGAGCAAAGAGCCGATGGGAGAAAGAAGCCGATGGGAGGGGGAAGCCGATGAGAGGACGGATCGGCCGATCAAGGATGTGAGAAACCGATGGAAAGTGGGCAGCGGAGTAGGTGAGGAGTGGCCAGCCGATGGGGAGTGGTTGGCCGATGGGGAGTAGGCAGCGGAGTAGGTGAGGAGTGGCCAGCCGATAAGGAGTGGTTGGCCGATGGGGAGTAGGCAGCGGAGTAGGTGAGGACAGAGTGGGTGGATCAGAGAGTGGTTGGGTCACGGACGTGTGAGGATTCACGTCCATGAAGAGAAGATTCATGTTCGTGGACTCGTGGAGGCCAAGGAGTGGGGCGGACGCGAAAAAGACAGGGAGTGGCCGGACGCGAAGAGAATATGTTCGTGTCCGGGAGGCAGGGATTCGTGTCCGTGGACACGTAGACACGTTGGACTGGCTCGGACGTGAGGGGAGAAGGTTCGCGCCCGAGAGCCGTTGAGCGTGTCGGAAAGGGTGAGAACCGAGGGAGGTTTCCAGCCGATGGAGGGCTGGATAAGTCCAACCGATGGAGACGACGAGCGCAGAGGTGCGCCGGCGTCAGAGAAGGAGAGATGCATGAAACAAGAGGAAGAGCGGAGATAGGTGCGAGGAGGGACGAGGAGGCGGATCGAGACCGTCGCCTGGTCGCGCGGAGGTAGGGCGGAGAAAAGATGACTGCGGGAGAGACGGGGAGAAGAAGAAATGGAGACGAGAGAGCGAGGAGAGTACCGGGAAGAGAGTCGGCGATGGGAAGAAGACGTCGACGAGGAGGAGGAAAGGGTCGGCTCGCCGGAGGGAGAAGCTAGCGCGCCGGGATGTCTAGACTCGCTCTGATACCATATAGAAAGTGTACAGTGACTATAAATCCCCCGAGCGTATATGAGGGGATCGGATATATATATATACGGCCCAAATTAGTGGTCTGTCTAACACTCTCCACTCCTGATACAACACACGCCACATGCAGTCGTGCACTGCACACAACTCACACCTGAAATGGCATGTACTAATAAATGGACTAATCTACTAATCTTGCAACGCACTCAACCCGTCATTCTTTGTATGGATTGACAGGATGCTCGCGTGATACGACGCTCTGACGGCGACAGGGTACTCGCGGACGACTCGCTACTGCAAGCTCCAGCAGAGGCCGCCGGCGCAGCGGCCGAACAGCAGGAGCAACAGGATGAGGCACGGAGCGTGCGGTACGAGTGCTGCGGGATGGCGGAGGAGTGCACCCCGACGTACATCGGCCGCGTGTGGGAGCGGTTCGACGGCCGGTGGGTCTGCGGCATATGCGCGGAGGCGCGACCCGGCGCTGGCGGTGCGCGAGGCCGTGGCGTCCCACGCGGCGCTATGCGCCGAGTTCAAAACCACCGTGCGCGTCAACCCGGTTCTCTGCCTCGCGCGCTGCATGCGCAACATCGTCAGGATCAGCTGCCGCAGCCGGAGCTAGCAGAGACTCCGCCTCGCCGTCTGCCGCTCCCGGCGGCAGGACACGGAGTTGCGCATTGCCATACGTTTGATCGCATGCAGCCACGTAAGGGAATGGCCGAGTTACATCTGTGAGAGACCGATGACAGCCAGTGACCACACCAGAAAATGTTCTGTGATGAATGATGATACTACTACTAACACTCCACAGTCTACTGATCGACGTGAACTTAAGTTGTGATCGCCTTTTGTTCTACCGTTATACCTTCCTGTCAGGATTAGACCATTGTACCGCTTTCAGGTTAACACCAAGTACATACGATTAACTGTAATGTTAGTTGTGAAGTAATATATTCAGGTGGGAATTTCGTTCTCGGAGTGACCATTCTAAGAAAAGTGTAAGGTTACTGGGAGGCAGTGATATTGACAAATGAGAGCCTAATTGTATGTCACTTAGGGACCATCTAAAAATCTGTTGCAAGTTTTTTTTATAAACTTCCGAATGTAAATACAGTATACTTATAATGTAATTAGATTATAACTGTATTATAACTTATACGTAACTTATATATAAGTATTAATAAAACACATGTAGTGTGGTTTTTCCCTTCTTACCACATAAATTTAAATTTTTTTCTATTCCTCCACATAAATTTCGTTGCGATAAAAAACAAAAGTTATAATGTAAGTTCATTATAGTTATAATATATTTATATTACATTTGAAAGTAACAAAAACTGTGGCAACTTTTTAACAAAAAAACTTGCGATGATTTTTTAACAATTCCAATAAATTAGGTTGCCATCTTCTTGGTAGATAAAGATGGATCCTAACTTTGTTTTGTCTCATTGCCGCATTTGACTCCAAATGTATACCACCTTTTGTTAGGTCTGCAGTGGAATCTGGTGGAAATATGCGGAAAACACAAGAGAATTGTGGCGGGATCCATCCAGGGTTAAGCTGCCACCGCTAAATTAATACTCATAAACACGAGCTCAGAGTAAATCTCAACATACCTCTCTTCTAGCCCCATGTTACCCCACACTCATCTCACAGTAACACGGCCCATATTACATCGCTTAAGACCCATGTATAGTATTTGAACCATGGTTTCTTTTCCCTCAGTCCGTAGCTTACGGTTCAACGTTGCTACGTGCCAACACTAGGTCTTCAGGTTCTTCGGATGAGGTAGTCACCTTGTGGCGCAGAGTCTTTAGTTCTTCAATGTTCAAACTACTCTCCTTCTACTGCCTTTTCCTAATATGGTTGACGGATGTTAAAGACCTGACAAGCCCATCCTCTTAAAAGCTGGCTTGTCCCCAAGCCATTGCATGCGGGAACCGGGAACAGAACTCCTCCAAATCCTCCCAAGTAGACTATGCGGTTAGACAGCTTAATTAAAACTTGTGAAACTGTAGAGTTACCTTTCTTAGCCAACCTCCTGTCCAAGATTTGAATAGGTGTCCGAAGGGCTTCATGAGAATCTGGTAATTTTGGTTGCACTGAATGTTTGAAAGCCTTATCTACTTTCAATCAGGAAACATGGAAGCTTGGGTGGACACTTTTGCCAGGTTGTAATGCCAGCTTATAGGCAGCTGTTCCAATCCTAGAAATAACTTGGAAAGGCCCAAAGTACTTAAACAAGAGCTTGTGATTAGCCCTAAACACTACTGAAGACCACATATATGGTTGCAGCTTCAGACATACCCAATCCACCACATTGATTTCTCTGAAATTGTGCCTATTATTAGCCAGTTACTTCATTTGTTGTTGAGCCCAGTGCAAATGTGCAAATGCTGTTGCAAAAATCTAGCCATCAATTTGCTCTCAAATCACCATTCATACAGATAATGAACAACACGATCTTTCATGTCTATACCCAATTGATTGGGTTTGTGACCATAGAGCACTTCAGATGGGGCCTTGTGCAGACAAGAATGATAACATGTATCATAGCAATATTCAATAGGATGTAGCCAAGTAACCCATTTTGAAGGACAAGCAAGAACAAAACATTTGAGATAAATTTCCAATTATTGATTGACCCTCTTGGTTTGCTTATCAGATTAAGGATCGTAGGTAGAACTAAGATGCAACTTGGTTCCAAACTTTTCAAACAACTGCTCCCAAAATTGACTAGTGAACATCCTATCCCTATAAGAGATAATGGCCTTTGGTAGCCCACACACCTTTTAGACATTTTTTATATAAGTTTTAGCCACACCAGGTGCAGAATAAAGATGAGACAACGGGGTGAAATGAGCATATCTGGAGAATCTGTCAACCACTACTAGGATATCCATAGAAATAATCTGCCAAGCACCCTCGGGAACATGAAAGGTTTTAACAAACTCGGGTACTTAGCTCTATTGGTTTGGCTTGCTGATAAATGATATTAACCTTAAAAATAAGACAAATGATATATTCCCCGGATATAATTTTTAACAATCCATATCTATATCTAACCTATTTGCCAATATCTAGCACTCCATTTGTTTGGCCTTCTACCTAGTTTCGAGATGACATAAGCAGAAGGAAGCAAATACTCTTTCATCTTCACCATGATTATCCAACAGTATAATCTACATTCTGGTGTGTGTGTTTTGGGATGTTTTATTTCTTTGAGGGTAGAGGGTGGGGGTGGGGGAGTAGGATTCTTAGGGCCTATTTGATTCATAGATTTGCAAAGGATTTTTATAAGATTCAAATTACTCTGGATTTTTTCCTAGATGTGCTTTTGATTCATGGTACAAGGAAGAAAAATTTCCCATAGGTATGCTTCACTTTTATAGGAAAACTACTAAGAGGTATGATTGCTTTGTAAGCTTTTCTTTCGTTTTTCTACGATACTATTAAATGGCTCATATTATCTTCTTCTATGTTTTTTATTCTCATATGATTAGAAAAACATACCTTTTAATTCATATGTTTTTTCTATTCAACCATCATATTTCCTCGTATAAAAAACTATTCTGCCTAAGAAACCACCTACCAAAAACCAACGTCCTTATGACCCACCAGAAACAACGAAAAGAAAAAAAAAGCTAAACACCGAAAAGAAAAAAGCTAAACCCCATAAAACGAGGTGTGCCCTTCTGGAGATCGCATCAAATGGGCATGACACTAGTACTGGTAAAAAAAAATTGTGCCAAAGTGAGCCGGTGAACTTGCGCGACCGGCCTTGATGGGAACAACTGGTAGCGTGTGCACTGTGCAGCGTAGTCATATATACTGAGCCGAGGTCACGTGTAAAGCGGCATTGCGGCAAGCTGCGACCGCGATCGATGCCGCAGCCGAAATACAGTAGCAGCATAGCATACTCTGCTCGTTACGTTTGATGTCTGTGTACAGCCGCGCCGTAGTTTTGCGACTGAAATAAGGGGAACCCAGGTATTTCTTTCTCTGTTATGTCACAGAGCTTTTACTGTTGTGGCCTGGTTCAAGTTAATCTCGTGATTTTGTCAAATTGTTGCTATCTGTGGCAGTGCTCTTTCTTTTCTGGATCATACAAATGGTAAGGCAATATTGACGTGGCATGGATTTCTCTCTCTTTTAGATAATGAAAATGTTAGCCAATGATTCTTTAACGAAGTAAAAAAACAAAAAGTGACGGAACACGTTGTCAATTTAGCTAAAAGGCTAAAAGAACAAAAATATTATTTCAAGAAATAACCTATATGTAACAATGTGTTACGCCATAATAAAATAAGAGAATCTTGGCAACCAATTTCAAGAGTATAACACCATAGTGTACAATATCCTACTCTTTCTGTGGTAACACATATATGAATATTGTAGCTAATTACAAGGCATAAAGACAACCTAGTTAGATTTTTTTTATTAAATAGTTTATCATTTTGGTAATACCAAATTGATCAACATAGAGCACTATACCAAATAAAACCAATTTTTTTCATAGGTTTAGGCACTCTCCTAAGACTAAAAATATTTTTTATATTTTGGGAGAAGGGATATTGAAAGCACACATCGCCATACAAAACAGGTAATATAACAACTAATTGTTTCTTGCGTATTAAAAAACAATATTGCTTGTCTTTTGTCTATACTTTTAACAATATCATCTTTCTCGTTATAATTACTTTTCTATAAAAAAACACATAAAAATTTGATTTTAAGTGAAACCTCTAATTTCTATAGGATTTTATTACGAATCCTCGTATTATAAATGGAAAAGCTATCACTTCTATCTAACAATTATACAAAACATTTTGATAGTATAACTATACGAAGTTATTGGACTAAATTATTTATGTCAATGATATTGCTTGCTCGTCTAAATGATATATTAAGCGGTGTTTTACTCATAACCGTGCATTGTTTGTTTCGAGCCACATTACATAGAGAATAGTATTGCTATTTGAGAGGATGTGATCCTATGTATCTTTCCAAAATCTAATTTTTGTTCCATTGCCACATTGAAAAAATCTATATAAAAAAATTGATCTTTCGCTCTCATTAAACCCGTTTAATATTAGGATGATCCTGGCTTATGAAATATTGATGTGAGTGGTTTACCCTTTAAGTGTTTATTGTGCAAGATCTTTTGCCAAAATCACTCTCCATTGACTACTTGGAATAGCCATTTGATTAGCAAACATTTATTCCTTACATCAAGATTTTGGACACAAAGTCTACTTTGATCTTTTGGCCAACGTTTAATTTTCCATTTTGATAGCCTATACTTTCTTTTCTAATCACCACTGCTCTAAAAAATGTGATCTATAATAGTCCAATAGAAATACACCTTGTGTGATTTCGAAGAAGGATAGCATGACCAATGAGAAGCTCGAAAGGACAGAGTTAAGAAGGATTCTCCCACCATAAGAGATGTTTTTGCTCTTCCATGTGCGGAGCTTTCTCTCAATTCTATCTTCCACTCCTTTTCAATCAATATTTCGGAGTTTATGACGATGAATAGGAATGCCAAGATATCTAAAAGGGAAGGATCTAGAATTACAACAAAATAGTTGCTTGCTCCTCCATTTCCTTAGTTTTTCAAAGTATAAAATCTCACTTTTATGAAAGTTTATTTTCAGCTACGATAATTGTTCAAAAATGTATAAGATAACCTTCAAGTTTTTTTTTGTCTATTCAAGATCATAGTCCAGAAAGATAATCATAACGTCAAAATATTGTAAGATGAACAAACCATCTTTTACTAAATGTGGAACTATACCTCAAATTTAACCATCCGCTTTTGACTCGCTCAATAAGAATAGCTAACATATTAGCCACTGTATATTAAAAAGAATTGAAGACATTGGTCACCTTGATGCAAGCCTTTGTGTGTGTGAAATTTCTTGCTTACTTCTATTGATCTTGATAGTAAACTGGGTTGAAAATCCAGTTACACTATGTTTGAGAAAACCCATTTATTCATAGTTTTTGTTGGAGAAAATGCCATTTTACTTTATCATAAGTAATCTTAAATACAATCCCATCCATCATTTTCTTCTTTAATTTATGGATAGTATTATGTAAAATTACTACCCTTTCCATGATATTTCTGTTGGGCGAAAATGCAGTCTGGGTTGGGCATATGACTTTGTGAGCAACCGATGTGATCCTATTGGTACTAAATTTTTTTAAAAAATTTAAACTTATTTTCAATAGGCAAATAGGCATTTATTGTTGAATTTGTTTTGTATTTTTATTTTTAGGAGTAGCATAATGATCCAAAAATTTAAGCTAAACGGGGCAGACTCCCTTTGTGGAATTCTCTAAACAAAGCCATGAGATCATTTTTATTGACCTCCTAGAAAACCTAGTTAAACTGCTTAGGAAAGTCATCTCGACCTAAAGCTAAGTTGTGCACCATTTGAAAAAAATGCTTCTTTAAGTTTTTTTTCTTAAAACTCAGCAGTAAGGATGCCATTTTCAAGTTCTGAAACTTGTGGGATATATTCAATCCAATCCGCCATCATGGAAATATTATTTTCCTCCAAAGGTCCAAATAAACCTTTGTAGTAATTTGGTGATATACTCTTTTAAATTCTTATCACCCCTTATTATAACACTCTTATAACGTCCTAATTTTTGGGTCATTAAAAATCTATTTCAATAAAAACCCTATTTTTTAAAAAAAAATGGTTCTTTTAAGTGTGAAATAAGTAACTAAGTTACAAAGATCTTGATTAATCCCTCCGTGAGACCCTAAAAATCCAATCCAAATTCAAAATATATAAATTTGAATTTTGTAATTTGAATTCTACCTCCAAGGTTCTATTCAAAATTCTTCCTAAATCCAAAGCCTATAATTTCCTCTCCTCCCAAAAAAATAGACAACTATCAAAAACCTCTATTCTATGACCTATCCAAATTTCAAATTTCAAATTCAAACTCTCTTTGAAATCCCTCTATTTTCCTTTTTAACCTCCTCTCAATTTCCATCAAAATTCAAACCTATTCCAAAAATATTCAAGATACTAGTCAAAAGCCTTTTATTTGAACTCATCATATTCTTATGAGTTCAAATATAAAATTTCAGCTGAAAATATCCATTCAAATCTTTCAAATACCCATCCAACAAATTCATAGAAAAATAAAAAAAATCTTCCTATTCAATTGAGCCACCCCTTTCTCCTCTCTCTCCCTAGCCCACTCGGCCTTTTCCCTCCTCCTTCCTCCATCCCAGGTGGCCCAATCCACCTCTTTCCTTCTCTCTACCTGACCCATCCTTGCATGGCCCAATCCGCTCTCCTCCCTGCACCCTATCGTTTGTAGGACTACGCTCGCACGCCCACTAGCTAAACCCTTCCCTGAGCCCACGTGTCAGTCACAACATTCCTAATGCTTGCTCGCGCCCACACGTAGGCATGGCCATCCCCTTAATTCCCCCTTTCTCCCACGCGTGGCATGTGCTCGATGAAATGTGTAGCCAAAACATCTTCGCTCCGTTTCTGCCTATGTTCGATCAATGCCAATGTGGCCTCCGCAGCCTCCCCACTGTCCTGTTCCATCCTATTTCTCCCTTTCCCCTCCCTTCCAACATCCTCTCTGCCGCTTCATTCCTAGCCTTGAATTCAAAATATGGTTGTCGTGTCTCCTATTGCTCTACTCCTCCCTAAACGCAATAAATATCTCACCACGTACTGCCCTATTGTGTTGTCCTCTTCTATCACCCCTCACCTATAAATAGCCAAAGCCCCTCCTATTTTTCCCTAGCTGCCATACCTCTGCCCTGCTCATTGTCTCCGTACCTGAAACGAGCTCAAGGTTGAGCATCCACCACCACCATCTCCTCACCTCGGGATTAGTGTGGTTTTCTCTCTTTTGCGAGTAGTTAATGATCATGGAAATAGCTTTGGGTGTGAAAATTCAAAGAGATTGAAGATGAAGTCAAAGGCAAGTTGGTCTCTAATCACATTACTCCTAGTTTACAATGATTTATTTATAAAATTGCATGATAGCGTGCATGTTAATTTAATCGCCCTCAATTTGATAAATTGACAGACCTTTCCAATAGTTTCATGATTCCTACTGGATCTTGATGACCCTATCCCTTATAGCTCTACCTGCGTGGTACCTTGGCATCTATTACCGATAGTCCAACTCATATCACACTTGTTTGTCGAAGTGGAAAATGTAGGTATCTAAAGCTTGAAAAATTCACTATGCAAAGTGATTGCCTTGGTGAGGATGTTTTGAATTCACATATAAGAACCGATTTATTAAGGAATTCCACGGATCGTATACAATGAGACCACATATTTGGTATGAGATGTCCTTAGCCAAGTAATTAGCTTGAATGGGGTTACCTCCCATGCTAGTATATGTGAAACACCAAGATAAGGTGTTTGGGGATATCTTGGGTTATTAAGTAGAGCAAGGATAGTGCAGCTTGCCAAGTACTTGACCAAGGTGTCTGAGGAAATTGATAATTAAAGCTAAATGCTTGACTGAGTTTGGTCTAGCCTATCTATCAAGGGCTGGCTTTGGAAAGGTATTGTCGTGAACATTTCCCACTAATGAGTGCGAGAAGTAAGCTCGCGTTGTGTGGTTAAAATATACACCTGTGTATAGATTTAAATTGTTTAAACAACTGTGCTATGGTTATGGGTAGATATGAAGTGATCCTTTAGCATAGATTTGTTTGCCAGTACTTGGTGAAAGTAGTTTGTGGAATGAGAACCATTCCTAGAATCGGCTAGGATAACTGATGGATAATCATTACATGGTTTGAAATAGACCTGTATTGGCCGGGATGTCAAATAGCATTATAGACTAGACTTCCTGAGTTTAGTAGTGTATACTAGAGTTTGAGATTATAGAGTGCTCGATGGGCCAAAGGATATAAGATATGAGATGGCTATTGCCTAGTGATTATGGGAAATAAAAAGAAACCAGTAAAGAAGGAATGAGTTGAAAGCTGCATAATGGCAGGTGACTCTGAACTAGTGTAATAGTCTGACAACCGGTATAGGAATGAACTTTACTATTAGCTTCAATTAACTAAAACATGTTTTGCTTGCTTGATTTGTTGCAAAGCAATTCACGGACAAGATTAAGGCAAGAGCTTCTTTCTGAGCATATGATGAATAACCCAGACTTAAAGTTTTGAAAAATATTTTCAAAATAAAATTTTGTAAAATAAACCCAGTCTCACTTTGAAGCCCACATAACTCATTTTTTCTAATAACTTGCTGAGTATGTAAGTACTCAACCATTATTTTTCCATCCTCTAGGAAGATGAAGCTAAATATCATGGTTTCTTTTCTAATCCCAAACTTTTGCTTGTGAATTAGGTTCTAACTAGGCTAGGCTTCGCTATTGTTGTTTCTCTAATTGTCGGTTGTATTCTTGGAGTTGTTCTGAAGGTGTGACCTTTTTAAAGGTATAATCTAAGTTAATATTTAGTTACAATGATGAATCTCCATCAACTACAAGTACCAACACTTTATACTAGGACCGGTACCCACTTCGTGGTTCCACAGAGATTGGTTCATCCAATCTTCTCCAGCGCACCCTCTCTAGTGTCACGGTAGGAGGTTTTAGGGCATGTTGTGACAGCCCACCTATTCTAATTGAAAAATCTTCTATTTTGCGATGTTTACTATTAGTTATAGTATTTTGTATTATTGTCCCCTACAGTAGATGGTTTTCCTTCAAATGTACCAATATAACTTTTTATGGCGGTTCATTGCCCAAATGGGCATGTGATAATGGGATAGTGGTTTGAAATGGCACAAGGTAGGGCTTGGCACATAATGACATAATGGGTACTTATGTTTCCATTCCGTGTTTATTAACACTCTGCCCAGCTTCTTGTAAGTTAGATTTTTGAGATTGTTTACCTATGTAACGGTCTCTCCGATAATTCAATCTCTGAGACTATTAATGACCGCATTAAAAAGAAAGGGCCATTAGAGGTTGAAAGAACTATTGTTCTTTTCATTTTGCAATCTTACAATATTAAAATCACCAGTAGGGTCAGTTTCAGAATATCATATCTAAACTAGTTCTATTAAGAACTGTTCTTTTAGGTCAAGTTGGACAGTGCCATATACTTCTATTAACACCCAACGGAAACCATCATCTTTAATTCTGAGAAGAAAGTTTACATAAAAGTCTCCTTCAGAGATCGAACCGATATAAAAAAACATCTAAAATTACCCCTTGGTGAATGCCACCCGACTGCCCAATCGGAGGCTTCTCATACCCCAAAAAATCTTTTCCATTCTGAGATTTCCAGGTGTTAATGACAGTTTTTTTTAGTTTCAAGAATGGCAACAAAATCTAAATGTTGTTCTTTAAAACATTCAGCTACAAATCTAAATTTTGTAGAGTTATCAAACCCACAACTATTCCAAAAAATACCTTTTGTTTTTAAAATTTGTTGCTATTCTTTCTTAACCAACCAAAAGCGGACATACCAATTTACGTTTGGCTTTGGTAAAAAAAAATTACGTCAAGGTGTGGCTTAGAAGTCAAAGTCTCCTGTTACCAATCACTGCATAAGTATTGGAGAGAAGATAATTATAACAACTCATCATTCTTATTCTCTATAGTTCTGTGTGTATTTTAGTGGTTAAAGTAGTAGAAGAAACGGTAGAAGTAGCACGAAAAGCAGCAATTCTATCTACCTCTAGAAATTATGTACGATTAACTCATTCATCTACTTATGAAGGATCCTCTTCAAGGAAACCCTAAATAAAAAATATTAGAAATTAAAGATGAATCAGAAATTAAGAGAATTGAACTGGAAGTATCGAACTTGGTACCTGTTAAAACTTCAAGGTTGTGAATCTTTTTGAGAAACTCCACTCGATCTTCCACTGATGCATCCGCATTTGGCATCGCCTTTTGACGTTCACTTTGCCGTGTTGGAGTAGGGTCCACCAGTTGTTGAGGATCACGCTTCACTGCTTTTAGAAGACGAGAACCGGCCGTGTATTTTAGTCTTGTTTTTGCCATGCCTAATACAACAGCAACAACTCTATTGTGGTCCTATGCACTCGATCAATCTAATGTCTAGAGGGAGGGAGCTAATTGCAAAAGAGCAATGAAGCGGGCTGCGAAGGCACGGGTTCATGCCTCGTCTATGAAGGCACGGGTTGCGGGTTGCGGCGAGTAGATCCCCATCGGCAGCCAGCCCATCTCCCACACTGTCTTCTTTATTCTGTCCCTCCGTGATGGACAGCGCGGGTGTGATCGCAGCCACCATGGCTGCCTCACCAGCAGCTATGCGAGCCACGCCACTGGCATTTTTCGTGCTGTCAAAAGTCACCACTTCAGTAGGCACGCGAACTACTTGATCATCCGCACTCGCGATAGTCCGTACGAATCTTCGACTCTGCTTTTCTACTACTTTAGCAAGAGAGTATCTCAGTCAGAAATTCGATGCACAGTGACCGTAAAATGCCCGTTCAGTGCAAAATTTGCATCCATTCCAGTAATTCCACTTCATTGGCCCAGTCGTCCTTCGATGTACACCGTTCCAGCTGATAGATGCATGACGAATCTTCCATGTTCAGTAGTCCGCCTTCACTCAATCAGCAGGTGCTGCCTCTGTCCGAGTCATCTCACTCTCATCGTTACCCTACAGTAGCATGCCGGTCCTGTCGTACTATTTTAGTAGCCTTTAGCTCCGGAACAAGTGGAACGTGAAGCGAGTCAAGTGACATGACCGCTGATTAAGCTGGCTGTATTATACGATGGACTGCAACTACACAGTACGCCCGCAGAATTAATCTACGGCTGGGAAAACCGCCGGTCGGTCGTCCCCCGTTTTCTGTTTCCGGCAGCATGCTGTAACGGGCTGCACATCTTCACATGTCACACGTACCGTCCGGCTAGCAGAAGCCAGAGGCTCTCTGCCAATCACGGAGCGCGATTTCGACGTCCTAGGATGGCCAGCGGCCAGGGGCACCTGCACTCGACACGCGGTGGTCGTGTAAAAATCTGACCCTGATGAGACACCTGAATGCTGAGGAAGCCGGTCTATAAATAACTGAGGCACGCACACATGTTCCAGCCAAAGTGCAGCATACAGCTGAAGACTCATTGTCATAGAGTCATAGTGGAACGATACGGACAAGTTGATCGATTGGTAGAGTTCGGAGGATTCGAATTCGATTGAACAGACGATGAAGGGATATACGGCGCGTTTAGCTGACCAGGAACTTGACCTCGAGTCCCATATGGTAAGTGGTAACGACGCCCGTCTGATTATCCTGCTGCTTTTCCATTGGCATGGTCACTGATCGGTGCATGCTTTGATCTGACAGGAGACTGACACCGATGAGGCACTGGTGCTCAAGGCCGGCGCGGATGAGGAGCAGCAGGAGAAGGCGCGGAGCGTGCGGTGCGAGTGCTGCGGCATGGCTGAAGACTGCACCCCGGGGTACATCGGCCGCGTCCGGGAACGCTTCGACGGGCGGTGGGTGTGCGGGCTGTGCGCGGAGGCCGTGAGCGAGCGGCGGCG
Organism: Oryza coarctata; assembly: GCA_030770085.1. Classification (NCBI taxonomy): domain Eukaryota; kingdom Viridiplantae; phylum Streptophyta; class Magnoliopsida; order Poales; family Poaceae; genus Oryza; species Oryza coarctata. The sequence continues at coordinate 23,634,627 of CM061463.1, read as the reverse complement.
GCGCGAGCCGGCGCTGACGGTGGGCGAGGCCGTCGACTCGCACGCGTCGCTCTGCGACAGGTTCAACAGCACCGTGCGGCTCAACCCCACACTGTCGCTCGCGCGCTCTATGCGCGACATCGCCAGGACCAGCTGCCTCAGCCGTCACCGCTCCGCGCGCGCGGCGGCCTGCGGCGGCGGCGCCTCCAAGCAGATCAGCAGGGTCGAGAGCTGCCCGTTGCCATACGTTTGACGGCTCGATCGCCATTAGCCGCCAACACGTACGACACCATCGACTGGATTGTACTCAATCGTTGCAGGAGTATTATATAGGTTACTGTTGACTGGTGTTGCCTCTAAATCTCTAACAAAGTACTCCTGTGTTGTAACGGTGTAATCTGTACATAACGTATTCAACCCGGTTAAAGAAAGTCCGCTGATTATACCGGTATTTCTGGTTCAAAACTGTTGCTATCTTAAACGGTATCACAGAGCTTCAACGGTCAGGTCTAGAGGTTAGAGATGCGACCAACATGGCCATGGACAACCGACAACAAACGGTAGATAAGCCGAAGCTAGACACTTTTCCCTCCTGCGAATCACATGGTGCGGCCACTCTTGCCTCAAGCTTGGTAAGCACCTCAAGGCCTCCAGCTCCAATGACCCTTCTGATATCCTCTTCGCTTTGTTGGCATGTTTGTATGACTCCCTAACTCCATCTAAAGACAGACTATGACGACTTAGATGAGACTGGAGAGATGGGAGAGAGGAGAGTGGTAGAGAAAAATATCAATTTACATGTGAGTCTCATATCTATTTTTTAATTTTTTATAACTTAGTTGCTATGTCATAAGCCAAAACTACTATTTCTAGAGTAGTTTTACACTAATTTTAATATTTAAAGGATATAATATACTTATGGTTAGAAAGATAGAAATCAGATACGGATAAATTCAAAAAATTCAAAGTAAACCTTTTCCGTCATGAGTTCGGGGAGTTGAGATGATGGGCGAGTGGTAAAATGACCCAGTTGCCCAATCGACTTATGTCCTTCGTACTGGACTGTGATCTGGTGTGGTGCCCACCTGAATTAACAAAGGCCATACGCCTATCTCAAAAAAAAAAGTCCAGATGATTTTCTTGGGCTTTTTTTCGTCATAATCCGATTGGGCTGTTAATCAATTCTGTCGCATTTGTATGGGCTGTTAGCAGCAAGTAATCATACATCACCCCGTAACTATCCCTGAAGCACCTACTACAAATCCGATTCATTGCTTGCTGCTTCTGGTGTAGTGGTGTAGCCGTGTAGGGAACGGAATCGGGTACCGTAGGGCACAAGAAGCCCGCCATTATAAGCAGCTCGAGGGTGCTCGCTGCCCCTACCAAGTGAACAGGACAGAGAAGAAATCCACTTAGCTAGTGAGGATACATGGAGATCTCCAGGTCCGTCGATCATGAGAATGGCGTAGGAACAAAACCAGCCGAATTCGTCGATCTTGAGAAAGGCGCAGAAACAAAACCAACCAAATTCATCGATCTTGAGAAATGCCCAGAAATAAATGGAAGCAAGACGACGCAGTTGGACAAGGCCACGAAGAACCAAACGTTGGTCAATGTGACAACACGGCTCAGTGTAAGTCATTCTACCGCTCCACAGATTCCCCTTCCTGATTTTGTTTTTGGTTGTCCACTATCAACAGCTACGGAACTCAGCTATTGCATCATCATATCCTGGTTTTTCACCCTCGAACCTTTTCTCGTCTGTTGGTAGTTTTGTTGTTGCGGTGATGTCTTATTTCCACTTACTAGCCTTTTTTTATGGATGTTATTTGTTTTGGAGCAAATTGTCATGGAGATGATATTGGCACTGTATTTTGTTCTTTTGACCTTTTTGTTTCAAGAATATGGCAGTCTGGCCAGCTATTGGAACAACCATCTATATCACGCTTGCCTCTGTTACTATAAAACTGTACTATGGTTTTTATGTTGTGATAAAAAAACTGGTAAAACAAATGTGATAATGTGTTGATTTTTATTGGAAACTTAGAATGTGAAGTAGATGATTATTAGTAAAGTTATCAGGTCATATATATTTGTATGCAGATAATAAAAATCAATATTGGTTAATAGCGAGAATTGAACCTATGTTTAGCAATGAGCAGATATCTATCTAGTATAGTCCAAATATCATGTGACAAATTAGGATTTAAGTCAAGTATCCTTGGAGGTTAACGGCCGATCGAAACTAGACAGATCCAAATCGATCAAGAATAACAAGTTGGGTATAAGATGGTACATGTTAGATGGACACCATGTGGAGATATTTTTGTAATGGTCTTCACAAGTTTAAATGTGTAGGCACTAAAATTTCACGAGAAAAAATAGAAAAGAAAAGGGAGACAAGAAAAAAAGAAGTGAGGAGGCGTCCTAAGGATGGCAAGCCTAGCCGACTTCTTCTTTATTTCTAATGACGATGGCCTAGCAGCGACGACGGCCTATATGCATGAATGGAGGAAGCAACGCCGACCTAGATGGCGGTAGGCTAGTGGCGTGAGGGTGTGCGCAAAGGCAGCCTAGCAGCGTGGAAGGGGAACGGTGGCATGGTGGTACGTGAACGCGGCTTAGCCTAGGCGTGCGTGGGCGAGCGCACGCAACGTGGCGTGAGAGCTAGCGGCCACACATGATCTTGAGGGTGATGTGGCGACCTGTGCATAGCACGGGTAGTGAGATTGGTTAAGAGTAGTGGATCTTTTGCGATGACCGTTTGTATTCATAGCCCTTCATGTAGCCGAATACGAGATGGTTTTATTCAGTTCTAAAGATCCAAATCTAAGTAAGGGTTTTACTCTAGACTCATTCTAGTTTTTGTCTTACTGATTTTTCAGTATCTGGAAAGATAGATAAGGATAGTTTTTTATCTTTAGAGAGAATTAGAAAAAGAATTATATATAGAGTTGAGAGAAGTTTATTTATGGAGGCTACGAGAGTTTTGGAGAAGTCTTTTTGTAAACATATTTTAATCGTGTTTATTTTAGAATCAATTTTATCGTCCCAATTTAAATTTTGTATTTAAATTTCATAATTTAAATTTTCACATCACAATTTAAATTTTGAGTATTGTCTACATGTTTATTATGGTATGAATTTCTCTTATTTCTTTTAACTCTTTTATTTCTTGATTTTCTTGTGATAAAAAGATAATCAACCTCTATATTATTTAAAATTTAAAACCTGAGATGTTAAAGTTTCTTTAAAAAGTAAATTCTTTTGCAATATTTAGATCCCATACACTGTTTTAGAACTTTTAAACGAGCGATGCTCATAGAGTCTATTAGAGATTTAGAGCTATATATTTTAATCTAATTTTTTAATGGCTAAGATTTTAAAAACATAATTGGGTTAAGTTTTTATAAATATTTTAAAGGCAAACTACATCGCTGTATATTTCAGTTTCTAAAGATAATACCGTATTTAAGAGATGTCTAAATAGAAAAGGTTGCATACCCTCAGCTGGTACAGGTGGTAGCAACCTACCGTCCGAAAATGTGTAAATCTGTCATACAAAGGGCACAGTAAATTTGTGTACCACTTTGAGTTTCTTTCCAGGGCAGCTTGCACTGTAATTGTTACTTTTATTTCTTCACCACAATATTTGTCTCAGGCACCTGGGATGTCTACGTTTGCGTGTTCAGCTTGGGATTCTTCCGCAGCTCCATGCGTGTTTGTGGCCTGAGGAAAAATGTTTTAGCTTTGTGTTCATGACATGTTGGTTAAATGGTTTACTGATTTCGTGCCCCCCCCCCCCCCCAAAAAAAAAAAAACTCCACTCGGTGGCCTGCGGCAATGGCAAATTGATTGTTGTCTTCAACCATACATGCCTACTACACTATGCAATACATTTTGATCTGTGAAGTCCTAGCAGAACTAAAAATAGGCTGATACGAGAATGAGTGTGAATGCTCCATTCCGTAGGTACATTGGCTGCAACCTGGTTGGGCAAGTTAAAAAGAAAGAAAAACTGTTGCTCGAAGAAGGATTGCAAGAGATAAAGTAAAAAAAATTTGCTCAAAGAGAGTTGAGACAGAAAAAAAAACAAAGGCGTAAGAAGAAAAAAGAACTGTTGCTTAAAGAGAGAGTAAAAAGAAAATAATTAAAATTTGTGTGTAATTAGCCAACATAGTTTGGCTCGAAGTCACTATAAAAATAATTTACTAAAAGCCGCCAAATATATTATTTTATTAGTTTTAAATCATATGATAGAAAAGATGATATTGCCCTTTAGGCTAACTAGACCCTATCTCTTCCTCTAATTCTCTCTTAAAACCCTTAGACAATGGTATCCTCGATGACGACGATGATCAAGGGTAATATCTAGTAGAATAATATATTTAGTGTTTTTTAATAAATTACAGTATCCTTAGTCAACGTTTGGTGGTGTTACCTCACTAATTACATAAATTTCCAAATTTTACTAGAAAAAAGGGCGCAAGAGAGAAAGTAAAAGAAAAAAAAGAACGATTGCTCTCATGGAGTAAAAAAAGGGCGGAGAGAGAGGTAAAAAAGATGAACCGAACAACCGGTCTGAGCTAGACGGGCAACGATTGCTCGAACCCACGACCACAAGGTTAAGAGCCTTGCGCTCTACCGACTGAGCTAGACGGGCTCTGTAATTTTGTGTTTTATAAACATTATTCAACCGAACAACCGGTCGGATCCCTCCCCCCCACCACCAACCCGTACCGCCATTAGAACCCCTACTGCCTGCCGCAGCCAGAGATCTCACCAGCCGATTCATCCATCCACAGCCCGTCTTCACTAACGCCAGGCCACTCTCCTCTCGCCTGGCGGCGATCCGGCAGCTCCCGCCATGGCCTCCTGGCTCAAGGTCGCCGAAGGTACGCCACCGAACCTCCTCCTCCTTTCCCCTTCCGCCCGATTCGCCGCCCAGAGCCACCCCTTTCGCGGCTAAGATCTTGGTGCTTGCCGCCCTCAGCTCTTGTGTTGTCTCCGCGGCGGGGATTACTCCTGGAGCTATAATGCCAATCGCGAAGCCTCGCGAGCTAGCCCTGACGTTGTGCTTTGTTCGATCGTTTTGGCGCGCCGCGTGCAATTGCACCCAATCCGAACCTGTCGTCGTCTCGTTGCTTGCTTGAATAGGCTATTGGATGCTGGTAACGTGGAGCCGTAAAACTTGCCTGTTTTTGTGTCAGACTTGCTTGAAGTCGTCGACCGGAGGGCGAAGATTGTGGCTACCGAGTTGTCAGATGAACAGTCTAGCCCTCAGCCTTCAGGTAGTATTTCTCCTTGCTTTAGTCAGTGGCTCAGTGCATAGTTTACTGCTCAGGGAGTGAACTAATCTCTAATGTTTGTTTTGTGAAGAGTCAAACAACCAAGAAGGTCAAGCGAGGAAAGGAAAGCTGAGAGAGAAGGTCGTGACCGAGTATCCTCATTGGCTCCTTGTGCTTAGTTTGAATCTTTATAAAATTTGTTTGTGAGCCATTGTTTACGGGTTGTCGCTAATTCACATTGCAGGGTTCATTGAAGCTCACAGCTGGGGATGGTGCTAGCAGGACACCTGTTCAGAAGGAGAGGAAGAGTAAACAACCACAACGGGAACGGATTAAGATTGAGAAGATTAGGTCTTCAACATCCGTTGATTCATCAAGCATTGATGCTAGTGCCAGTAAATCTGATGTCGCCTCAAGTGATGTTAAGGGACTGGATAATGACATTGGAGCAGAGAAAGTAGACAAGGCTTTCGTTGATCTTAAGAACGATAGAGGTGCAGATGTTGTTGATACTGAGGTTGCAGTCCAGTCAATGGAGAAAAACACTGAGGATGCAGCCCTTGCCATGGATGGTGCTGCAGATTCTGGAAATTCAGAGAGTGCTGCTGAAAGCTCTGCTCCTTCAGTTCCAGATGAAAAATGTGAGCCAAGCAGCAGTAACCACGATACTGAGATCGTCTCAGCTGTTAATTTGGAGGAGAAAGACTCAACTAAGGAAGTTATCCAGGAGAGAAATATCAAGGAAGTACCTGATACACAAGTTTCTGGGAAATCCCAAGATTCCAAACGAGAGGGTATGTCTGACTCACCAGAAAGTAAGGAAACTCAACAGGAACATAACCTTGATTCTGGTACTGTGAAAGATCAAGACCAGCTTGAGGAGGTAGGTTGTGGAAAATCGCACTAATCCAAGATATGTTGCATGGTATGTGTTCTTTTCACACAGCTGCACTATACCATGTCTTGTTGGTCCTTGGCAGGCTCAGGGTTTGTTAAAGAATGTTGTGAAAACTGGCCAGTCAAAAGAAGCTAGGTTAGCTCGGGTAAGATCAGTATAAGCTTGACCCTGCCTGTTATTATGTTGTAACTGGTTCCTATGTTTACTTGTAGATCTATTTTTTACTACCAATAGGTCTGCGCTGGACTTTCATCCCGCCTCCAGGAATATAAATCTGAGAATGCACAGCTGGAGGAACTTCTTGTTCAGGAGGTCAAATTATTTTACCAACATTCTTTTCTATTACACTTTCTATTAGCATTAATCTCATATATTCTATAGTTGTTTTCTCTATGTATTAATGCATAACACATGACAGAGAGAGAAATGTAGCTCGTATGAAGCTCATATGAAGCAACTACAGCAAGAACTGTCAATGTCGAGAGTAGAAGGTTCACGAGCTGAATCTAACATGGTTGATGCTTTGACTGCAAAGAATGCTGAGATTGAGTCTCTAGCTAAGTCACTGGACTCTTGGAAGAAAAAGGCAGCAGCTTCAGAAGAAAAGCTCTCAACTTTACAGGTTTCATCTTTTCTTGCTTTTTTTTTAGAAATTTCATCATAACCATGTTACTACTACTAGGACCAAAAGGAACTATACGTTGTGTCCTAGTATCCTATTTAAAAAATCCACCATATAGTTTGTTTTGTAGTATGGATTCCATCAACACTTTTCCTCACTTTCCCAGTGTCTTTGGTCATTTTAATAGCCTGAAATAAGCAAGCATGGTGCTTACATTTTCTTGTGTTTGCTATTTTAAGTACATGTTTTGTGTTTTTTCTGTCTTGACCTAATTGTTATTGCTTTGGAACATGAGAATAAGGTCTAGTACCCTTTTATACTTCCATGAGAATAAGGTCTGAAGACTGACATAGCCAATCATTTGGAATAAGATGAATATGGAAATTTCACACTCATCCCAAGAACTCAAGATGCTCATGTGATTTGTGGATTCTTGGTGCTTTGATATCATCCACTCTTGCGTATCTTAGATTCTTCTAGGTGATGATTGCAATTTAGCATAACAAAATCTTGGTGATTTGGAAAATCTCCTCCCTAGTTGCATTCTAGATCTGAGAGTGGGAGTTGCTCATTTGCAGTCTTTGTACGTAAGTAACATATTATTTATTTCTTTGCCTTTCTCAATCATCATTGTGTACAGACACTTTAACAATATGTGTTGTGCTGTTTCCATAATTCTAACTAACGGATATTCTTCTTTTTAAAAAAAGACCTTCAAATTCAACTAGTCCAAATTATGAGGTCCATCAGGTTTTGTGCCAGTGCAGCGAGCTTAACTGGGAGGGCATTGTTCTTTCTCAACTCTACATTACATGAAATCTTTTATTTTTATATAGAACACACATGTAAATGTTGTTAGATATCACTTTAAGCCTTGCAGTTTCTCTCTGCAAATAGTTCCAGTTTGTTGCACTAGCTAATAATATGCTATTTTCTGGAAACATATCAAACGAAATGACTGTTGAGTGGTCTTCAGCAATTGATACCGTCCATACATATTAATATTGTTGTATGTTGAAAACAGGAAGATATGGATGGTCTCAAGAGGAACCGTGAACTTACTGAAACTAGGGTCATCCAGGTTAGTAGCAAATGTTTTTTTCAAGTAGAAAAGTATGCCCTGCATTTTCATACAGGTATATAACCTTCATATGTTTTGTTTACTATTTAGGCTTTACGAGAGGAACTTGCGACAGTAGAGCGCAGGTCTGAGGAGGAGCGTATTGCACATAATGCTACAAAGATGGTAATTTGTCAAATTATATTCTATTTGTTACATTGTTTGTCATAGTTTCTTCTGATATAGTTTTAATATTATCTACTACATTGCAGGCAGCTGTTGAGAGAGAAGTAGAATTAGAGCATCGAGCTGTTGAAGCATCAAATGCTCTTGCTAGAATCCAGGTAATTTTACAAGGTATAACTACCAGGCATTATCATAATCTATTTTGGAAGGATGTCAAGTTAGACATCCGGAAAAAAAAATTCAACACTAACCCTCGAAAATTGCATAATGGTGTTGAGCATATGCTTTTTTCTCTAATACGCAAGAGATCTGCATATCATTATATATTAAGAAGAAGGAGGGGGTAGAACCCCGAGTACAGAACCATACATGCACACATTAAGTTCTAGGAACCAAGCATGCCACAAACCTGACCACAAGCACAAACACATCACAATCACAAACCCTACCACGAAAAAAGACTAACCACCCAGCTCTTGAGCAGATATTTAGTTCTTGTTAACCTCCCCATGCCAGTCACATTGAAGGACCATAAATCAGAGCCTGATTTTTGTTAGTTTTCAACAGTTACTATCCTATACATACTGGAACAGGAAGAATGTGTACTCATTTAAGTGCATTGATATGGTTACTCCAAAACATAACATCATGTGTTGTCTACTCAACTGTTGACTGGTTTGTTTGTTTTGTTCTCCATAAGCTAAATTTGAAATTTCCAGAATAGGCTGTCGTAGCAACAACTTCCACTTTTCAACTACCATCATGAACTAATTAAACATTTTTAAGGGCTTAACTGTGATCTGAAAGGTGGAAACGTTATTTATTTATTGTTTTTAAAGAGTTTTATCCCTAAAGCAAGGACCAGAACAATTACTGTAAGAAACAGTAATTCGGAACCTCAGGTGGAAAGTTTGGCAACTTAAATGTTTCACATGATGTACGTCATTCAGCATTTACCATTAATAATCTGCTTCCATCAAACCACGCTGTTTTCTACTTATAGTTAATTGGTGTATATCATACTGAACCATATTCCGATTGATTTCTAATCTTCCAGCACTATCATTGCTCTTGTTAAACTATTGCGTTTTTTATTGTGTTTAGAAAAACATAGAAAATTTAGCATCTTTACTGTTGTGTTGCCATCCAGAGAGCTGCTGATGAAAGCTCATCTAGAGCAATGGAATTGGAACACAAGGTGGCTGTGCTTGAGGTAAATTCTTTTTGATATTGCATGCCAAATATGAACTGATTAGTTTGTGCTATTCACTGTCAGTACACTGGATATGTTATAGGCTGAATGTGCTACGCTGCAACAAGAACTACAGGAGATGGAAGCTCGTAATCGCCGTGCTCAGAAAAAGCCTTCTGAAGAAGCTAACCAAGTTATTCAGGTTAGAATCAAAGTGCCTTGTGTTATCCACAGCTTGATACTGAGTTGTGCTTTTAGTGTACTCCATATGTTCAATGTGAAATGCTCTTTGCACAAACTATTTTGGTATTTACCCTGAAAATGCCCAACCGCATTTTTGGAGTCAAGTAATATCTTGAAATATTATATTCAGGGTGTTTGTTTCTCTTACCACTTAGCTTTTGAAAAAACAGATGCAAGCATGGCAGGAGCAGGTTGAGCATGCACGCCAAAGCCAAAAAGAGGCAGAAACCAAAATATCATCTTTGGAGGTACCATTTATTTTATAAGATGTCAAATAATAATAGAGACTTACATCAATTCATGCTGTTCTATTGTGTATGCATTGCTTAAATTTGTTAAGTTGCAACTAGGAGTCAAGGTAATAGAACTGGTAATATGCTGACCAAATGAAGTAGATTGGAAGATATTATATTACAATATATGGTATAGTAATTTCTAAATTGTTCATTTTACTAATCTATGTTTGTAATGTAGGCTGAGTTACAGAAGATGAGAGTTGAAATGGCTGGAATGAAACGAGATGCAGAGCATTATTCCAGACAGGTGAACTCGTCTCGCTGGTCGTTGATGTTACTTTCTTAGTACTAGCCCAATTATGAAGGCTGCAATCAATGAATACTGAATTTTACCTTACTTTACTAATCAATGAAACGAGATGCAGAGCATTTTCATGTTTGTGTTTAGATAATTGAACATCTAACTTGGCTGATAACTTCTGCTGTAATCCAGCTTATTACCAGATCGTTCTCACAGGTTGTATTTATTTATGTAAACATGTCTTATTTTTAGGAGCACGTCGAACTAGAGAAGAGATATCGTGAGCTTACTGACTTGCTGGTACGCTGTGAATCAAATCATTCTTCCTTGTTATCCTTGATATCTAGATTAATAGGACGTAATTATGTATGGATCCATTCTTCCAGTACCACAAGCAAACACAACTAGAATCCATGGCCAGTGAAAAAGCTGCACTAGAGTTCCAACTGGAGAAATCGATAAAACAGTTTCATGAAGTGCAGGTTCCTTAATTTCTTTCCTCATTGTATTACTTTTGCTGCAATTAATTTCCTCTAGATGTTCTTATCTTACTCCATTATGCTCTCCATTTGATAGATGGAAGCAGAAAGGAGTAGAGTTGCTCGCAGATCAGCATCTTCATGGGAAGAAGAAGCTGATATCAAGGCACTAGAGTACGTTCACTATTTCATTTTTGTTCTGAACATCGAGGGAAATAAAAGCAACCTTTTGTTCTCAATCACACTTGATGATTCCCCTAATGTTTACATTAGTCCTTATATTTCAAGTGATGTTCTTAGACAATTAAGTGTGCTTGTTGCAGGCCTCTTCCTCTACATCATCGACACATGGCAACAGCAAATCAACAGGTATACATGACCAATGAAAATCTGAAGGGCTGCACCCTGATAAACGGTGGGAAATGAATACTGAATTTTACCTTACTTTCCTTGTTCTGTTTTCCAGTTACAAAAGGCTGCAAAGCTACTAGATTCTGGAGCTGTACGTGCGACTAGATTTTTGTGGCGACACCCAGTTGCTCGCGTCAGCCTGCTATTCTATCTGGTAAGAGCTGCATACATTTTTTTTCCTGTATGCCTGTTTTTTGAAACTTTATGAAGGCTGATTTAATTGGATCTGCATATATCTGTTCCAGGTGTTTGTGCACTTATTCTTGATGTACTTGTTGCACCGCCTGCAGGTCAGCTATCCTACATTGTTATTGCATATTTTGTTTCATGTTGGTCAGACTTGGGTCATGGTGTTGTGCGTAGAACATCTTTTTAATATTTCAGTGACGCACAAAGTTCCTTGTTATTTTCTATTTCCCTGAATGATTGTGACAAATGTGTTTGAATGTTACAGGATTTTGCATCCAGAGAAGTACTGCCGTCGGCCATGGGGGAGCATTTGCCATAATCTTTGTGGCACTCCTATTTCTTTCTGATTCAGGCATTGCTTCCTGGTGCTTGCTCCATACGCACAAGGTCCCCCCTGGTTTGATGCAGTATGGGGGCGCCCCCCCCCCCCCCCCCCTCATTGTTTTTTCCTTCATTTTGCCCTCCCCATTTGTATAGTCATGTTCTTTGCTTTCATGGGATACATACAATCCATTCTTTCACACTTCAGGAGTTCATTATATTGATCACAAAATGTACAATCCTGTATGGACAGCTTGATCAAATATACCGATGCAACACAACCCACTTGAGCCAATTCTTGCACTCTCAAAATATTGATCAAGCATGTTGGGATTCATCTAGTTTGCAGTGCATGCACTGAACTGCTGCCCAGCTTGTGTACAGTAGTTCTAGCGGCTGACCTGATCATAATAATAATAATTCAAAAGTGTGTGCTGCACTGTGCATTTCTGGATTGCACACGGCAGTTGGTAGGAAAGCAAGAAGGCTTTTGGGGCATGTGAGGGGCTGCACAACAGCACAAGTGACTGTGGGTTCTCACTGGTCCCCAAGCTGAGCGTGTGGGTGTAAGCGAGACTGGGCATGTCCGCTGTGGGTGCAGCGAGACTGGGCACGTCCGCATGTGATCCTTGGAGTTGGAGCAGTGCAGCTAGCTGATGACAGCTTGGAGGCTTTGGACAGCCAGGAAGCCGATCTATTTATTTGTAATAATTCATGCTCCTTAAATTAAGTAAATAGTAATTCTTAGATCAGATTTGCATGTAGGATGGACGCTGTGTACGTTCGCGTCCAGGCGTGCACGCTCGGGCGAAGAGCGTCCAGTTGTGACCAAATTGGCGCGGTCCGAGGTGTGTCTGTTACTGCGTGGTTCGTTCCAATATAGGGAAACTACGAAAATCAAAGAAACGAGAAAAGAAGAAGAAAAAAACGCATCTATGTTAGCGCTCGTAATTCTCAGCGCTGCCCTCCCAACGGCCACAGGTGGCACGTCTTCCCACCGCGGGAGGCCATTGCCGCCATCTGCCTCACGCCAAGGAAGAGGGCTGTGTCCGGCTGCACAGCTAGGAGGAGGACGTTCCACGCCCAGGAGGCTCTGCCGCCGTTTGATTCAAGGCCCGGGATGCCGCACTGCCGTCCGTCTCCATCCCGGGAAGCCGCCGCTGCCCGTCCGCCCTGACGCCCATTAGGTTGCGCCGCTGCGACCGTCTGCCGCGAGCCCGCGACGCAGTGAGGATGCGCCGCGCCGTCCTACACGGAGACCCTAATCGGGGCTGATTAGCGCAGTTAATTCACTAGCGAGATTTGCACGGTTGATTTCAAACCGAAGTAGAGCAATGCGATTAATTACATGAAAGCTTGTTACATACTCCATTTTCTAATACAATTCGTCAAACAAATATACTAGCTGAGCTCGGTTGGGTGCCTTCCAGATTTTAGTACATGAATGAACACCTGACGATAATCGATCGACGATGGTCCTGAACTCCTGGCTTGTTTTCACTTTCGCGTTTTGCTCCGTCGACTAAATCAGAATAAAACAGTTAGGAACAAATCTTGCCTTGCCCGGCCGACGCGGTAGATCGGAGCGCCGATCGAGGGCTAAGCCATGCCCAGGATAACAGCGTCGAGGGCAACGTGGACGAGAGCGCCGAGGTTTGCAGCGCCCACGATGACATTCGTGCGATCGGCTACGTGAAAGTTTCGGGTTCCATCGGTGAGTACAATACGCCTCTGTTTACTACAGCACAAGTTCCGAGATTTTTTTTAGAGCTGGATATTCTAACCCTATAAATCCATAGATTTAAAATAATCATTATATAAATAACATAGGGGAAGAAAAAAAAGAAGAGAGAAGAAAAACGGATTACAGATTTATAACACAGGTCTCTAGACACTACATGTATGAAATATGTTCTAGAGTAATGGTGTAATATATATTATATGTAATTATTATATAGATAGACTTATTAAATTAACCGTAGATGATATATTAATTTTTATACCAATATTAGTTGACTACACTATCAAACTTACTCTGGCGAGCGTGGCTTAAAGCCTCAGGATCTAGTCTAACGTGTGTGAGGGTTAATTATGGGATCAAGTCTAACGGTTAATTATGAGTGCGTTGGGCTTGGGCTGCCCCAAGATGGTGGACATGTGGAACAGCGTCCAGAGCTGGACGCTAACAGAAAGGACGTCCTCGACTGGACGCTATTTTCCTCAGCGTCCGTTCTATTTTTCAAAATACCATCATTGATTTACTAACTATTTAATTCGAGGGCTATTAATTATTATAAATAAAAAATTCGGGCCAGGAAGGCTTGTTTGCGGCTTGGGCTCCACACAAACGGACGGCCACATATCCTCCCTCACCCTGACCTGTTTTGGTCAGTGATGATATGATAACAATAGCTTAACAGTTGCTCCCCGCTGTTCCGACAACGTAGGGCATGTTTGGGAGAAAGTCACAGGATGACAAATATTTCTTGCTAAAATGTCATTTCCTCAAATTTAGAAAGGATGTCATGCAATAATGTATAGTGTCTCAACCATAGAGGGCGTATCTTTGGACTACAGTTTCATGAGTCAGGGACTTGGATAGTACTACAATTTTCGAATGAATACCCATACCATGTAGGTTCCATCGTTTGAAGGGATACTTCGAGGTAGAGAATCACAAGGTCTATGGTCAATATCCAAGTAACTATTGACCATATATAGAGGCATAGACCAGAACGAGAATACTACAAATCATCATTTCCAGAAAGGCGACACAAGGGAAAGTGCAATCTGGGAAGAAAGGCGACACAACATGCAGTCAGCTACATCCTCAGCTTTCGACAGCAATGTGCGACAAGCACACTTGGTTCAGAAGCAAAAGAATTACAGCGATTCTCATCACATTATTATAGAACTGGATATAAGATGATACCCTGATTAACTTGAAAAAGTCAGTGATTCAACAACGGCAGAATCACATCATTACAGAACTGGATATGCATATAGTTTTTCAAACCAACTTCAGTTACATACCCTCTTCATCCTAAAATATAGCTAGCTATTTTAAAACAGAGAGCATGTAGATAGCATGATATCCTAATTAACAACTATATTTTAAAACGAACCAAGTACATAGATAGCATGTATCTCCGCCCGTCCGCCGCCGAGCCCTAGGTAAAGACGCCCCAACAAGATCCAGGAGTAGTTGCGCCTCCGCTAACGCTGCTCCCCTCCTACAAGAGCAGTCCGTGAGAGCGCTAAGCACCGCCGACGTGCGTCATCCTCTCCTGCCCTCCAGTTGACGCCGCTGCCAACATTCATGTCCTGTGTTGATCCCATCATCAGTACGCCCTCGCAATTCGTGGAATCCACCTCTAGTATGCACCTCGAATCCACCGTCATTGAGCTTGTGCACCGTCGCTGCCAACCTCTACGGCGCCACTAAGATCCAAAGTCACCGTATTCACTAGGCTCGGCTAGTGGCTCACCACTGCACAGTTTTGGACTTTTGGTGGTTCCAGACATGCAACTTCTACATAGCACATCAACTGAACATGTTGCACGAGCCATGAAACTTCCTAATTTCTAGTTGAACCGTGATTTCAATTAATTTCTAATTCTCTTTCTACATGTAGTCAGCTATTAAAATGAGGAAACTCTCTGTGTCAGTCTTGTTCATTTCTCAATATATGAAATGCGCATATAATAAGCTATAGCCTATAGCTCTGTGAATACAATGCAATTACTACAAGTTTCTACTAATGCTTAGAGAATCGCAGTATATGTTTCTTCTGGTAGCTCCCTTGTTTTTTATCATCATTTTTCAGTGTAGGCTTCTTCTAATAGCTCTCTTGCTTTTTTTTAAAGAAAATTATTTTTGACCATCAGTTTTCCATACGGTAGCACCTTTCCTTCAATATCAACTGTCTGGACGTATAGTTTAGTATTCTATGTTTTGTGATTATTAAAGTGAAATTCGATCAAGATATTGATGATATAATAGGTATATCAACATATATCCATATACCAGTCTATCAAATAGTCACAGCAAATAAAAAAGAGATTATATAATTTGCCGTTGATAAGTGCTCGATTTTATGATTTACAATTGACGACTATAAGTTCTACAATATGCAAACATACGAATGTTTTATTTCCTTTTTGCCATCACCGTTAGCAACATGTTGAACCGCGTGGGACACACAAGCATGGAAAGAGAATTGTTCTTTTGAAGCATAGCTCTTGGCAAATGTATAAGTCAAGATTGCTTACTGGATGAAAACACAAAATAAATGGTGCAGTTCTTAGAAGATCAATGTACATATATGTACGAACATGCTTATGTACCCCTTGGAAGTACTTACTCCTGTGCACATACACCGTTGATCAGTGGGCTACCTCGATTAAGCATGTGCAGATTGCTATCGGATCCATACCGAACCTGTTTTGACTCTCCTTAAAAAAAATTAATCTATTAATATTTCTAAATTATCTCAAGCTACTTTTTTGATGAAATTATTCCAAGATAATTAGAATTGACAAAGGATAATCTAGAGCAATATAAATATGGTGTCTCACAATGGATCGCAAAATCGAGATCCAAAAGGAAAAATTTTGGATCCAACCGGTGGCACATATTTGAAAAAAAAACATGCATGTATATATTATGATCGATGGTGCTTGCATGAATCAGCTCCTATCACCGTGCATGTATCAAATCCATATACTACATGCAAATAAGTAGCATATACTCATTGAAAAATGTAACATGTACTTTCTAAACCACAATACATAATTCTCTGAAAGAAAGCATACTACATACTCATTGAAAAATGTAATATATACGAAGCATACACCTTTTTCAAGAAAACAATATGTTCTTGCAGCACTCGGCATCCTCACTAGGTGCTGAGGAAAAAATAAAGTCAGAAACAAAGTTTTTTTAGAAATCTCAAAATATTTTTAACATAAACAGTACCAAACAAACAATATTTTTTTACCGAAACAGTAGTAATACAGCATGAGCAGGAGGTTTTTTCTCTAAAACTAAAACAGTAATAAACAGGAACTAACAGTAAAAATTTTTAGACGAAACCGGTTTAAAATAGTAACATGCACAATAACAATGAAACAATAAAGCACTAAATAGGTATAACTATTACAATAATAAATGTATGGTACTAATTATATAAATAAGGTGACAGTAAAATACATAAATTTTGAAGTACACTTTTATTTAAAATATATTTTTAGAAGGGGTTAAACCAAACAAATAACTTGAGAATGGGAAAATAACGGATCTATTTTTTAAATCTTTTTAAAGGCTTCTACTATTACCATTTAGCTTATCCTAAAGTTAAAAGTGGCTCTGATATCACACCCGAAATTTTTATCCAAAATTTCAAATGTTGTATTTAACCCTTATCAAAAAACATCGAGGTCTTTAAAATAATATTTACATAAGTGTATAATTATTATAGAGATAAATATAACCTCTCAAGCAATTAAAGTTTTAAGCAACGAAAAGAAACTAACGACAATGACGACTCTAGCTTCATAGACAGCTAGATCAGAGCTTAGCCTAATCCTTCATATCACCTTCTTCATTATAGAACTTCTCCTCTAATGATTGATTATTATAAGATGAGTATATTGAATACTCAACAACCACATAGTAAATATGCAATATAACCAAGTAGGACGTAATAGGGCTAATTTATATAAATAACATTTAGCAAACATTTAAAAATAGTAAAACAATTGAGTAATTAAATCATATTAAATCACCACTCGCATAGGCCCAAATCACTCTACACCCGGAGTTACCATAATTCTCTCCATTAGCACATTATTTAGCATTAATGAGAAGTGTTAGACTAATCACAAAAAATATTATTAGCCTAACCTATAACCACAGACATAGCTATTCGAACAGTTTTACTTATGTCAGATGTGTTCAAATTTAACACAAAATATAACCACACAACATGTTATAATGCACCTCAATACCACCATGGTATCTCAGAAAAGAATTATAACAAAATCTTTCATATAACACATTCAACAGAATAATCACCGACCAAGTCCCTAGTAGAGGTGGTCTAACCTCTAAGCTCCAAAACTTGACTTATTGATGACATCAATGACACTAATATCTATAAACTAAACATAGTATCTCCTGCAGCAACATACTACCCTATATATCTAGCCATTACCATTCTATTTTGTATATATCTAGCCATTACCATTCTATTTTGTAGTTAGTACAATTAAAGTTTCATAATAGTAACTTGTGAATCAGTACTTAATTATCATGAGCACAACCATCACAACCATATGCTTGTAACCCACCATTAGTCAAGTTTTAGTTGATAAATTTTTAATTAAGCAAACACAACTAACCGTCATGAGATGCCATTAATTAATCATAATTAAACATAATTAAGGTATTAGTTATTCCATAAGTGATCCTAGAGTTTCTAAGCATGACTAAACTATTACATAAAGTCCAAGCTAGTCAACTTATATCTTAAGTTATTAAGGTAAAAGGTAATCAATATAAATTAACCATAACAAAGGAATATAGATTCACACCATCTAATAATATTTAAAAATAAATATATATTTAAAATAAAGCAAGAAATTAAATTTAGGATTAACATGCTTAAAGAATGTTTTAGATCTATGTGATTTTTCTTACTCTGTAAAGACTTCTAAACCTTTCTTTACCAAAAATGAGCTATCTAGAAACGTCAAAAGCTAAAGAAAATAAAAGCAATACATAAGAATAAAGCAACAACACATGTCAATATTTTTGATAGATAGGTCAAATCTAACAACTTGAACCGATTAGTTAGGATTTAGGATGAATTAGTTATGAATTTTCTAAGATTAAACCGATTTAAAGTATATACATAAATTATTAAAAGATTATGATGTAATAAATGGTTTATTTTTAATAAGGAAAAAATAATTATTGCGTCACACAGACTCAGTTCACTATAGACCAGGTGCACAGGAGCGGTCCACGGGAATCGATGTCCGAGTTTAGTTGACTTAGAATTGACCAATATCGAATGGTCGAGATCAATCCCGATCTAGGATTCTAGGGTGGCTCCATGTGGCGTCTAGCCGGCGGTCACAATGGACGAAAAGGGTGACATGACAGCTGACACAGGTACTAGCAGCAGGCAACAAGGCTTGTCGGCGATCCATGGAACAGCGACGATAGTAGACGATACCAGAACGATGAGCATGACGAAGTGAACTCACCTAGGAGTGGCATGATGAAAGACGACAATAGATAGTGACCGGTGACTAGGCGGAAGAGGCAGCAATGTTGGGTCAGCAACAGGGACGACATTCTAGTGATGGACCTCAACCACAAATCAATGGACAAGGACTAGCTCCTCCTTGCGAATCCAATGGAGGTGATGACGGGCTCTGGCGGTGACCAACATGGCAAAGCGGCTCGGCTGGAGGTGATGGGCGGCAGTAGCGCTTGAAGCTTAGGGCGAACCTAGGGTTAGGCAACATAGCGAGCTAAAGCGAAGGTGGTGGTGGAAAGAGGAGAGCATGTGGGCTCAGGATGGGTGAGTCAGGGGTGGAAACGATTGTTAGGGTGGCAAAAAAAATAGGGTTTGCCGATTTGGATAAGCTCTAAGCTGAGCTCAATACGGTGCCAAAAGGATGTATTTCGGCTCTAAATCGCGAGGAAAAAGATGGAGGATGATAAGGGGGAATAAAACACCTAACCTAATTGGATGCGGGAATGAACGGGGCGGTTGGATTTGGCGGTGGTGTTAAAGTCTGGCTCCGACCCGAGGTAGAAGAAGACTTTGAAAGGTAGAGCCCACCTGTCGCTAGAAGAGAGAGAGTAGAGGGGCGCAGGCCAGCTAGGCTATCTTGGGCTAATGCGGGAGAGAGGCGATATAGGCCGAAGGTCATGCGTGCTTGGGAAGGAAGGGAGAGGCATCGGGCCAAATTCAGCTAGTGGCCTAGGAAAATTTGAAAATAATTTTTTATTTAAATTATTCACTAAAATACTATTTTATTTATTGAAAATACTTCCCTCACTTAAATAATATCTAGAAAAATCTAGAAACTAAAAGAATAAGTAAAATATTTAATAAAATTTTATCTAGCTCATTTTTATGTTGAAACTTATTAAAGATTCTATTAAGGTTACCTTTTAGGCTTTTAAATATTTTCTAAAAATATAGTAATAAATACATTATTAAATTAAACGATTTTTATGATGTGAAGTAAGCATGGTAGCATATAGCACTTATATTACTAATCCGTTGACACATTATATTGATTTGATTGTAGTATCATACTCATATAGATACTGCAAACTTGTTAGAAAAGGTGTCATATACTTCCTTGAAAGGTAGCATATATTATTGTTAACACAGAAAAGTAGTATATACTAATATGTGTAAAATTAAGGGAGTGTCTATGTAGCAGCATATACCTCCAATCCTCATCCAAACTAAGAACATTCTTGAGTAATTATAATCTTCTTCACTAGCACAATGGTAGTAGTAAGAAATCGATTTTGTTAATGCGAAAATTATAAATTGTTACTATGTTGTTACAGTAAAATCATCACAGAATTACAGTGGTAGTAGTTGTGCCATGCACAGTAACAAACATGTGCTTGCGCTACCTGTGATGGTACTATATCTTTGAGTGACATTGAATAAAATTACAATATCATCAGACAATTAGTAGTAACAACCACTAATAGCAGTATAGACCTATAAGTCTACTACAACGTTGACCTAGCATTAATACAAGCAAACTATGTACAATGCGCAAGGTTAAACCTAAAAATCCCAAACTTTGGATAGCATATCTCTCGCTCGTATATTAATTTCTTTTGAAACATTTGCACCATAATGTTTGAAAAAAAATGAGCTTAAGAAAAGTTTATCTATCTTGATATGTTTTTGCGTTGGGTGTATTTGCACTTGATGAAATCATACTTGATTGTGCTCAATTATAACGAAATGCTCCATGGAGCCACATTTCATTGGTGGTTTGCAAAGCCTACTAGTGTAACAGTAATCAATTACAGGCTCAATAGCTAATGCCCCCCCCCCCCCCCCCCCCTTGATAAAGGAAATGCAGGAACAGAAAAAAATGAAGGTATTGAAGTGCCATATTTTTTTTTCAATTTTATAGGAATAGAAAACAAATGAAGGGAGAAGAAAGCTTTCTATTGCACCGTAGGGAAAAAGAATCAAACGAAAACTTTCAAGATGTCTCTAACTCTTACTTATTTTCTTCTGAAATTGGATTATGGGGATGTCATCCTATGGACCTATCTTTTTCTATGAATGAAAAAATCCTTAGGAAATTGAATTCTCCAAAAATTATTTATCCATCCTCCATTTCAAAGGGAGGGGAGGGGGGGGGGCTAAAATGCCATGGACTAAAATGGCACATCTGGTCCCATTTCCAAAGAAAATACATGGCATGTATATGCACTAACGAATCTTATGGTTTGAACTCTTAACCTCAATAAAGCCCTCTAGAGTATACACTGCATCAAATTTGGAGTTTACATTTTATTTTATACATGGGACAATATTAAATATAATTAGGAGTACCTAGCAAAATGAGCGTAAGTGTATTTGGTTCTATATTTTGATTCACTCAGAGAAAAAAGGAACTATTTGGCACATAGTTGTAGCAGCAGCCGGTGGCAGCAGCATCGACATATGAGGGGAGAAGGAATGCCATGTGAAGGAGGCTTGACTCACCAGTGTCATGGAGGCAGGAGCCACCGAATGGCAGATCGCACAACAGAGACTAGCGAATAGAAAGAATGGGAGGAGTCATGTGTATTCCTCTTGTTGGTCCCACTGGGGGTATATTAGTCAATCCACATGAGATAAATTCAGAAAAGAGAGGAAAAGAAAGGAAAATAGGGATAAAATGACAAAAATGGCAAATATACTAGATACCACTCAACTTTGTGGCAAAAGAGAGAAGGCATCCTAACTATGTGGTAAGGGACCAATTTCCCCCAAAAATAAGTGCTCCATGCATAATCCATATTAACAATTCTTCATCAGATTATTTGATTATTTGGATAGTACCGCCGCCAGATGAGTTTCAAGATATGAAATGGCAATGTTTATAAAGTGTTGAAGGAGTGGATTTTGAATGGCTTGCATTAATCATCTGATGTTAAATTGGAGTAACAACTCCTAATTTACACCAGTCAATGGCATTAAAAACCATGAAAAACAACTGCTTCTGTACTTGTACTTGGTGTACACCGCTAATTACTTCCTCTGTTAGGGTATTGCCGAACCACGTAAAAATATGGGCTCATTGTCAGGTAAAGTAACCAGTAGGATGGATATCATAGCGTGTGTATACGGAGGGAGGAGATATGGTGGGACTCACCTCCAACCCAGCTTACCATGGGCCTTGGTGCCATTAGCAACTCTTTACAATTCCCACAATATACGTCATATGGTTAACAAGGACCAATTTAATACTTACTATCTGCTTTTCTACTACATTGTGGATGTTTTTATAGGACATATTTTGTTAGCCTAAACATCCGAGTCAGCTAATAGCCCTTATATATGCATTAAAATTGATATCAAATGTAGAAATAACATGCAGGGTCTTTCCTAGGAGGAGACGAGTATCGAATGAGAAATTGTGAGATTCAGACACCAAGAAACCGAACAACATTGGCCTTGTAGCAAGATACTCAAGCCATCCGCCAGGGCGGAGATGAGCTGCTTGTGGCGGTGCGGAAAGCAGAGTCATCTAAAAAGTGAAACGACTACCATTTTCAGGCGGCTGTGGCAACCTGCAAGATCCTCAGAGCAAGTTAGCAGAGGTAATAGCCGCCTCTAATTTTATTCGTATCTACCATACTTCTCCTAATACATCATAATCATAATAATTTTATTTTGTTTGTTTGCTTTTAATTTATTGGTTTCTTTATTTTATTTTTTAATAGTTTATGAGAGGTTGTCTTTTTATTAAAAAAAGCATCCTCCTCTATTTTTTATCATGTAAGTTTATATAATATTTCACAGCAAGCACTTAAAAGTCTTATATTAGTTGCTCTTATTCACACCCCACATTCACCGGGCCTAGACCACCACCTATCTCTCCACGATCCTAGGTTAGGTTAAGTGAGGACGTGCAACATGCCTAAATACTCCAAAAACAAAATGAAAATATGTATGGATTAGAGCATTTTCTTTTGGATTATGAATTATTACAAAATATTTTCTAAACTCGTAAATGACACAATTTTTACAAAACTCTAAAAACATATTTTATTAAAAAATAAACTTTTAACTTTATACTCTCTATCTTAAAATATAATATAGCTATTTTTAACATTTAAATTTATCTCATGATATGGCTATCTTTCCACTTACTTTGACATCTGAATCTCATTTAATTTTTTTACATGCTTTTTCGTATGAACTAATCACATCAATTTGTTATCTCAATCTTATTTTTTTAAAAAAAATAAAGATAAAGAAAAATAGTTAACACATTCATTTTTACCATCGAATATCAATATATCATTACAAAATCCAATAATCCATCGTATATTTACATATTTAGGTTGAAAGAACTGGGCGACAGTAGCTGAAGGGTGCTCGAAGCGAAACTAAGATCTTTTTATGACGTCAAATCTCAGAAGCTGTATATATATATATATAGGAGTATTTGAGAATTGAGAAAGAGAAACACCAATAATGTAAGTACACTGATACACGCTGGCGCAGCGCTAATCCTTTCTTTCCCGTAGAACTGACATACTCACTCCGCGTCTGGCCGGGCTGACATCAGCATCACCACCTGCTTCCCCCTCTCCCCTCCCGTCTCCTCCTCCCCCGTTCCATCACATCCGCGACAAACCCGAACCCTAGCCGTCTCCGTGCTAGGGCCGCCGCCGCGCGCCGCGACCCGAGCGTCGCCGCATCGCCTCGCTTCCCACCCACCCCCGGAGATCGGCGGCGTCGCTGGCGTTTGGCGGCGGAATCTGAGTTGGTGGGGGCGTGGGGGCATGGGGCTCCATGGCTGAGGATGCCTGTGCTGCGTAGCGCGGCGAGGAGGGCCCGAGAGGCGCAAGAGAATCCGCCGGCGGCGGCGGGGACACCTGCCCCACCGCCGGCGAGGAGGCGAAGGGCGGCGAGGAGGAAGGAGCCAGAAGGCGGCGTCGAGGCTGCTCCGGAGGTGGAAGAGAGGAGGGAGGAGGAGATCGAGGTCGCCAATTTCGAAGGGGAGGGCGGCGGCGAGAAGCAGATGGACGATCCGGACAGCGGGGCGCGCAGCGCCGACAAGCAGGCCGTCGAGGATGAGGGGAATAGCACTCCGGTCCCTGATACGGTGAGATATTCCTATTGTTTGTCACATGTGCTTTACTACGCTTGTGCGTGGATTGGATACAACATTTAGGTCATAGTTTTCCATAGGTGCACCGTCATCTGCGAAGTTAATTTGTTTACAACGTGTAAATTCGGAGGTCTAGCGGGGTTATGATTGGGATTGATAACTGTTTGGTAATCAGATGGATTGTAGATCAATCAATTTTGTCCAGCCGTTTCATGGCTGCGTTCAAAAGGCGTTAGCTTCAGTTTGTCTTCATTTATTGCAAACGATTTTTTGTTCTAATCAGTTCATTTTTGGCTCTGTGCAGGTTCAGGTCGGCAGTTCACCAAAGTATAGAGTTGACAAAAAACTTGGTAAAGGAGGATTTGGCCAAGTATATGTTGGTCGTCGCATGTTAGCTAACGGTCCAGGTGCTGCTGAGGTAAAGGGGGGATTTTGGTAACATTATTTGTAAAATTGGACATGTGGCCTGTGGACGGTATTAAAAGTTGAAAATAAATATCGTGCTTTTGAATGATAGGTGGCGTTAAAGTTTGAACATAGGACCAGTAAAGGATGCAACCATGGGCCTCCTTATGAATGGCAGGTTTACAAGTATGTGATTCATGGTCTGCTATTAGGTATAGCAAGCTGTAGGCTATACACAGGTACCTGACTTTATCATGGTTATCATATATACAGCACCCTTGGTGGCATTCATGGGGTACCTCGAGTCCACTACAAAGGGCGTCAAGGCGAATACTATGTTATGGTAATGGCAGCTCGTTTGGATTACTATGAAAGAAACTGCTTTCTTTCTGCCCTTCTCAAGATGTTAATTAACTTTGGTTTATGAAAAATGTAGGTTATGGATATGCTGGGACCCAGTCTTTGGGATGTTTGGAATAATAATTCTCACACGTGAGTTTTCCAATTTAGCTAGCGTTTATGTAGGCTTCTAGCTGATCATTAACATAGTTTTTATTGGTTTGCAGAATGTCTGTTGAGATGGTTGCATGCATCGCTATTGAAGCTATGTCCATACTTGAGAAAATGCATTCAAAAGGGTTGGTTGCCATCTCTAATTGTTCTTATCCCCCTCCCACCAAAATACATTTTGTTGGTACATTTGTTTCCCCTGTTGTAATAAACTAAATGTTTTGCAATTTGCAGATATGTTCATGGGGATGTCAAACCTGAAAATTTCTTGCTTGGGCCTATTGGAACTCCTGAAGAAAAGAGACTCTTCCTCGTCGATCTTGGTTTAGGTAACTAAATATTCCTCCGTGAAGTAACCAACTGCTCAATCATGGTTATGCAATTGTTTTCAGGTTGCAGCGGATTAAAGAGTCTGAACTAGTTGAGTTTCCTTGATCTTTAATGGCAGCTACCAAGTGGAAGGATAGTTCAACTGGCCAACATGTTGAGTATGACCAGCGACCTGATGTTTTCAGGTGACCAGATGGAAATTTTATGATAATCAATAGGCACCATTTATTCGTTTACTTTGTCACTAGTGTTTTTATGGATAATATTGAATGCTCTGTGGCATTTCCTTCATAGGTTCTGTTTCCTGTTTTTGGTTGAGTCCTAGGATGCAGCCAAATCAGGTCACCTTTTGTACCGGTTTCTGGCCAACAATTATTTTCTTTCAACTTAAATTTTGTTTTATCACTTTTCTTCTGCATTCTGCTTGTTCCTGTACAATCGTTATTCATTATCTTTCCAACAGCACCAAATGTGCCTGGCACTAGTCAATGCTGGCCAATCAATCCTCACTATAATGTTTGGTGATTGGCTGTTTCTCACATAGAAATAGAGCCCTACTTCGTGTCACCATTGAGATGCGAAATCATTATTCATTTTGCTGGCTTATAACAAATTTGTAACTCTGCCTTGATTTTGCTGATATTTCAGGGGGACAGTTCGCTATGCCAGTGTACATGCACATCTAGGGAGAATAGGTAGCAGGAGGGATGATTTAGAATCTCTAGCTTATACACTAGTCTTTCTTCTACGGGGACGTCTACCTTGGCAAGGTTATCAGGTAATTCATCAGACCCACCATTCCAGTTATTCTAATTGTAATGATGCATTCAAGTAATTTAGTAATTTGTGCTTGCAGGGTGAAAACAAGGGCTTCCTTGTGTGCAAAAAGAAAATGGCTACGTCTCCAGAATCTTTGTGTTGCTTTTGCCCACAACCCTTTAGGGAGTTTGTAGAGTATGTGGTCAACTTGAAATTTGATGAAGAACCTAACTATGCAAAGTGTATATCCCTTTTCGATACCGTAGTGGGCCCAAATCCTGATATCAGGCCAATTAACACTGATGGTGCTCAGAAGGTACAAAAACAATCATATATTGCAATCTGTTACTGCTTAAAAACATTTTGGGTGCATCTAATCTTCCTTGTAATTTCTCTAAAGCTTATACATCAAGTTGGCCAGAAGAGGGGTCGCTTATTGATGGAAGAAGAGACAGATGAACAACCAAAGAAGAAGATCAGGATGGGGATGCCTGCAATGCAGTGGATTAGTGTTTATAATGCCAGACGGCCTATGAAACAAAGGTACTCTTTCTTATTAGGCCCAATAATTTTAGTTAATAGTTAGCTATATGATCCACCTTTTTGTTGATGCAATACAATGCATGCGACATACCTGTTATATATGTTGCAGGTATCACTACAATGTTGCAGATTCAAGGCTTGTACAACACATCGACAAAGGGAATGAAGATGGTCTGTTTATCAGTTGCATAACATCTTGCTCAAATCTCTGGGCACTAATCATGGATGCTGGCACTGGGTTCACATCTCAGGTTTATGAGCTTTCACCACATTTTCTTCACAAGGTGAGTAGCTTGCACCTTGTTTAACTAGGTTGAAAATCTTTCCAAATTAATCACTTGATGTTATGAGGCATAGTTACATGCAAGGAATTTTTGTATACAATTCTAAATGTGATGCCATGGCTGTCTGATCATTGGAAGGAATGGATTATGGACCAATGGGAAAGGAACTACTATATAACTGCACTTGCTGGAGCAAATAATGGGAGTTCCCTGGTAGTGATGTCAAAAGGTAACCAGTTAAAGCGTGCAGTTTCTGTGCTCTTCCTGTCTTATAGCATAAATTATTATTTTTGACTAATTTAGGATATCCTTTTAGGAACATTGTATACACAGCAGTCGTACAAAGTAAGTGATACTTTCCCTTTCAAATGGATAAACAAGAAATGGCGGGATGGTTTCTATGTGACTTCCATGGCAACAGCTGGAAGTAGATGGGCAGTTGTTATGTCGCGTAATGCCGGATTTTCTGATCAGGTAACATTTTTTCTGCTTCATTGGTACCCATCAGTATTTACATTTGTCTGGCACTATTAATGTAACTCCATCCTCTTTATGTACTGCTCTGTGGCATGCATTTATTTTGCAGGTTGTTGAACTGGACTTCCTATACCCCAGTGAGGGAATTCACAAGCGATGGGACAATGGTTATCGGATAACTGCAACTGCTGCTACCTGGGATCAAGCTGCATTCGTTTTAAGTGTACCAAGAAGGAAGCCTACAGATGAAACTCAGGAGACACTGAGAACATCTGCTTTCCCTAGTCAACATGTGAAGGTCCATCTGCTTCATATACTAGTAGCATGTTACTTAGCAGTTTTTGTAGTTAGTACTTGCTCTGACAGATTTATGCTTGTCTCTTTCCAGGAGAAATGGTCTAAGAATCTCTACCTTGCATCAGTATGCTATGGACGTACTGTATCCTAGGAATCTTGCCATCTAGTTGAAGCCATTTCGATTTCTAGGATTGGTCTCTTCTCACACTAGCGGCTTCTGTGGTGCTGGCAAGTTCTGAATGCGACTTAGCGTTACTCTGACTATCGTTCTGTTGTTGAGATATTTAATGGCTGTCGTTCTTAATTATAGAAGAGTGTGTACAGTAGTAAATGTTTTGTAGCTTGTGTAATCGTTTATGTAGTGTACTGTAGTGCAAGGCATTGTCAGATGTGTACACCTGCCCAATATGATTGAACTACTATCTAATCGTGTCAGATCCTGATGGTCCTGCTCGCGATTATTTACTTTTGAGGTATTCCTTTTTACCATCTTCTCACCTGTGCACTGTTGCTGGCCTGCGGACAACCTCTTCAGAATACAAGATTTGTTTTTATCTTTTTGAAATTGATTTGTCTTTCTTAATACTATCAACCTTATGGTTTTATGACCCTCCGCTAGTGTGTGCTGCGATGGTCGGGTTGTTGATTTGGATCCAACTTCTACATTGAACTGAACATAACTAGCAGTTTTCATTTAGGATCTGGATCCATCTGAACCTTGGGCTCGTGTTTATTTTATGGATCATCGATTATGTATTGTTCCATTAAGGCCTTACACCATTGAATCTAGCAACCAATCAACTATCACTCGCATCGACATATCTTTACCGTGTATTATTATCATGATATCATCTACAGGTAAAGGAAGTGCAAAATAATTGGTTAGTTAATCACCTTCAGTCTAATCTGCGACCTTCAGCTACACCAGCGGTGAAACTTAAAAGTTTATTTAAGCACATTTGTGGGTGTTTTTATGGACTAGTAAAGTTGCTTACTCTCTTCTGTTATTCTAAATTTTGAGAACCTCTGCCTTCATGTCTGCTTGAGTTTGGACATGCCTGATTTCTCTTCTAATAAGCATGATGTGTTTAGCCTGGACTATGAAGACCATAAGTTTGGCCTTGATCACGCAAAATTGCATTCTTTTTTGCCCCCCTTTTTTTCAGATCTACGTTATCTTCATGAAATACTTACTGAACTCATCTTACTTTTGATCACCAGAGTCCAGAAATGTTTATCATTTTCCAGGCATCAAGCTTCCAGTGACTGACAAGCTGTACAAACAAGCCGAGTAACAACCAAGCTTCCAATGTATATCACCACAGTCCACTAGTTCACGATCACCAGATCGCGTGTAAGCATGACAAGAAAGTGATATCCAAGCACATGGCAAGCAGCAACCATGAACTGCAGGTTCAACGGGATGATCTTTCTGGCATCCGCGCCGAACACCTCGCTCGCCGTGCCGGCCGAAGGGAAGCAGTGGAAGTAACTCCGCCGAGGCAACAACATCGCCGCCGTCTCCTCGGGGGTCGTCATTGCTGTACGCCGGTTTCCCGGCCACGCTCTTGTAGAGCCCACCGTTCCATGCCTGCATACACACAGCAGCGGAGACAGGTAACTAACGAGAGAACGAGCCATGGCGATGAATGACTGCGAATGCGACGGTGGCAACGTCCGCATGGTGGCCCTGCTAGTTCAGTCAGTTTCTTGTTTGCAGACAGTAGAGGCGTCAACTCGTTGCAGGCAGAAACTTTCCAAGATTTCAGCAAAAGCTTGGAATTGTCAAGTTAGGAAACTAGTTGGAAAGAGATCGGACGCCTGACCTGTAGATGGTCACCGACGGTGACGACGACGGCGCCGTCGAGAGGCCTGAATCTGGACCAGCCTCGCTGGGAGAAGATGTGGAACCCCGATGCGCCGAGGCAGAGGTGGAGGGCGAGGGCCCGCGAGCACCACGAGCTCCGGACCAGCATCCTTAGGATGTCGTCGTGGCTGATCGGGCCAGAGGCGCCGCCTCCGCCGCTGCGGTCGTCTTGCCTGCGGCGGTGCTTGCGAATGCAGAGAAGCGAGCCGTTTCTATCAGCTCCGGCGATGGATTCCGTGGCAACTGCGCTGTGTCGCTGCAATGCGTCCATGATTTTGGTTGCAGTTTGCTCCAGCAAAGTGAACAGAGTGTCGGCTGTGTTCCTGGACACAGCATTTTCAAATGGTTCGTAAGGAGAATTTGCAATAGACAAATTATACAACGATCTTTGTGCGTTCTTTTGGTCCGAATTCTGACAATCACATCAACTGTTTGATGTAAACGATTTGATAAATTCTGGAAAATTATCAAACCGCGCGTGCAGATCGACATGCTAGATTACCACTAGTATTAGTTCACTTTTTTGCGAGAAGACATGGGTATAGTTATTGTTGAAGTGGCTGGCGCCACTTTGGAACGCCCAAATTCCCGACATTTCTTGGCCTCCTTCACCCGGGGACCACCACATCTCCTCACCGCCTCCGTTGACCTCCTTCTCCGGCGTCGTCGCCCTTGCTGCCACATGACGTAACGCTGCCGAGACCAAGTTCCGGTCGACCCCATGGCCGACCACCTGGAAGCAGCCAAACGCGACGGCTGGCGACCTCAGCGACTCCACCACCAGACCGCCGGCCTCCGGCAAGGTCAGCAGGCGCACGTCGATGACGGGAGGTGCCCACGCCGCTTTCTTCTTCCTCGGGACGACCCTCTACGGCAGCCGCAGCACCGGAACTCTGGCGGAACGGCGCAAGAACCTGCCGATCTCGTCGTCTTCGTTGCAATCAGGGTGCTCGCCGTAGCCTGACGATCCGGAGCTACTGCTTGTAAGGACGCCGGTGACCGGGGAAGGTGGCGGTGCGCGGAACTCCGGCACGGGAAGCTCTCTCGGCCTCTGAAGATAGGTAACGAAAGAAGCAGTAGCCATTGGTGATCAATCTTAGCTTTGGCTTGAGTTCTTTCTGCCCCAGATTACATATATACGGTTTGCATTGGCATGGAGAAATGGTGCCAGGTCATGTAGTTGCTGAGGTTGAGTTCTTGTGTTCTTGTAGGTCCAATGGTCTACTGAGTTTAGGGATAATTATGTGTTTGACCCGTTCTAGAGGCCAACTACCAATTTAATCCCCCTTTTTTGAAAACCGAGACTACCATTTGGTCCTATTGCAACCACAACGTTAACAGTGCAGCTAGCAAATACATTTAGAAAAGAAGAAAAGAACGAAATGTCTAAATTCACCTGGCCAGCTGACCTTTATCTCTCTGTCTCGAGCAGCCAGCCACAGGTTGAGTAGGTTTTTTCACATGACCGAGGGAGGCGTGCGGCGGCAGGCCGGTAGGGCGCGGACGGAGAGGCGCACGGAGCGCGAGGCGCGGCGCCGGTGCGGCGCTCGCCTGGCTCGGCCAGAGGCGCGCGGAGGGAGGGGTTCGGCCCGAGTGCATAGGACATACATAGGACACGAGTGCGTCAGCTGCTGCCGCACAGAGGCACGGGCTCGGAGAGGAACCGTTACCATCTGCCTTTGGGACCCAAGGCAAAGTTTGTCGTTGCTTCCATCCAGACCATCCATCTTTCAATCAACGGCTGCATGTCTTGGCCCCACCTCAAGGATGATTAACAGCCAATTATTAGTACGATCAGCTCTGCCTATTAGTTTTCTCTTGACAATAAACAAAAATATTCACTTGTACAGTTTTAATTGCTAGATGTTTAATACGAGACGGGATCATTTTGCTCCCGTATAAATGAAGGATTTTTCTTTTTCTAAGTTGTTTGCTTCTTGTTCATAAATAAATCGATGTCAGATTTTTTAGATAATAGAAATGATTAATTTCCCCTACTTCTGTTGTCATAAGACAAAGACACACAGTTTGTTAACATAAAAAAATAAACATAAGTGATAAGACAAACTCTCAACTTTTCTAATAACTTAGAGTTAGAATTCTAATGGAACTACACTATTTATAATGGAATATATTATTCCTAGGGAGTATCATATACAAAAGTAGAGACAACGAAATATATGAAGATAAATTAGACATTGTGTACTATTAAAATATTTGTCATTACAGCAATACCACATTGACCAATGAAACTAGCTCCAATTAAAATCATTTTTATAGATATCAGATGTTGACTTTTTTTAAGTTTGTTCCAAAAGAGGAGGTATTTGTTGTATTTGATTTGTTTTCCTGCCTTACCGCTGGAGATTGTTTTCTTGATTTTTTTTAGAACAAATTCTATTAGTTAATTGGCTGCTAAGAAGTAGTAGTAATTTTTAATAAACCGTTTCGCTTATACTTATTATAAGAAAAAACGAAGAGCTTTTTTCCAAAGGCAGACGATACGAACCCGCTCGGGGACTGGAGGCGTGCTGGACATGCGTCGTTGCCTTGCCACGCGCTGTCGTCGATGGCGTCGCCGCTCCGAGCGGATGGCGGAAGCATCGCGTGATGCCTGCTCCGCTATCTTTTCATTGCGAATGCCCTCGGCATAACAGTGTATACTAGTGCATATTTATCATGGGCTAAAGCGCTCTCTCTCTCTCTCTGCGAGGTCATGGGCTACTCTATGTCTTCCGTGGGTGAAAGTTCCTGTGTTCCTGGAGCTATTTTACGAGTTTCACCAGCTCAGTATATTTATACTGAACAAAAGTAGCGCTTTACTGAGTCCAGTGTACCGCATATCCAAGGTACGAGAGAGAAGTAAATAACGCGATTTCGGTATGTCCATAGCGCCCATATTTTTCCCAGAACAGCAGTTTGGATTAGAGCCATTTGTTTCCTCGACCTGTATTTATTCTGATAGTGTCAAAACCAAACGCGACTGCGTACCAGGCGTTCGATTTTTCATCAAAAATAAAGCGTTGTTTTACTGTTTGTAAAAAATATATTTTATCGCTACGTTAAAAATGTTTTGAACAATTATTATACATAGCCAAATCATAATCAAAATATTTCATTCTCACGCACGAATCATCGAATATCAACCGCCAAAACATCATAAGACACATCAAA
Organism: Oryza coarctata; assembly: GCA_030770085.1. Lineage (NCBI taxonomy): Eukaryota > Viridiplantae > Streptophyta > Magnoliopsida > Poales > Poaceae > Oryza > Oryza coarctata. The sequence goes on along the minus strand of CM061463.1, from coordinate 23,602,186 downwards.
ATAACCATAGAAATACTTTAATTTAATATAAGAAATATTAAGATATATTTACTAAAACGTTAAAAATCACAAAATGTACCATTTTAGAGCTAATTTATTTCTCCTCTCTAGTGTTGTCGGCTCCTCCCGTCTCCGCTGCACATCTACACCGGGACGCTTACAGCCCTTCTACTTCACCGAGTGGCCAGCCGCCGCTCCCCGAGCCTTCGTCACCAGTCTCGGGCCCTCGCTATGCCGTCGTCGCCGCGCGGACAAACAGAAGCCACGCCGCGTAGGGCCATCATCTTTCTCCAGCTCCCGGCCTTGAACCGTGCCGATGTCCAGACCCCGCCGGAGAGCCACACAGGGAGGAAGATCCCTACTGCTCACGGCAGCCACGGCCAACGAAAGCGAGTAGCACCGCGCCGTTCACCACGAGGTCTTCCGCGAGAAAGAGAAAGGAGAGAGAGGGGATATGAAAATAAGTGGCTGGAATGCGTTACATATTTTGCTATCCGTCGGCCGCGCGACGGAGAGCATTCAAACCTAGGTTAATATAGAATCGGCGACGACGAGCCTTCAAACCTAGGTTAATGTAGAATCGATATTAGTAGCAAACCAAATATTAATATGATATTATTGGAGTTGCAAAAAAAAAATTGTTACAACATAGATAGGCTCCAATCAAAACCACCACGCGGTCTTCCGTGAGAAAGAGAGAGGCGAGAGAGAGGATATGAAAATGAGTGGCTGGAATGCGTCTGATATTTCGCTATCCGTCGGCCGCGACGGAAAGCATTCAAACCTAGGCCAATGTAAAATTGGTATTAATACGGTATTAGTAGCATATCAAATATTAATATGATATTATTTAGAGTTAAAAAAATCAGTAGGACAAAATAGAGATCAAATGGGCTGAGCCAATTGAGAAAACCCCAGGCTCGCTGCTACTGTTGGTTTATCCAAAATACGACATAACCCATACGACCTATCGGACTGAGCTTAGACAAGTGGTGTGGTCTATCGTGCTAACCCGACTTAGCCTATTTAGTAATTATAAAATTTTCTTACTTATACTATATTTTTTCTTAATTTTGTATATTTTTTTAAAGTTTTCTACATATTTTTTATTTTTTTATAGGCTAAACCAGTTGCCAGCCAGCTCTTGGTCAGGCCATGCCACCCAACACGTAGACCAACCTAAGATAACAGCCGATCCTAACCGGATTCGCCGAGCCGTCGCCGTTTGGCATATCTAGGGCAAAAATAAGCTCAAACCAGCCCTGGAAAAAGATTCAAGAAAAATGAAATTGAAAGCAAAATAGCAGAAGCAGGGATAGCTCAGTTTGGAGAGCGTCATATTGAAGGTCGGAACGTCTCGTGTTCGATCCACGCTCACCGCAAAATAGATTTTTACTGCACCCCGATCAACATATATCCATTTTTTCATTTTCTTCAATCTACAACTGCATCGCAGATTTTTTATTGCACCGCGATCATCGATCATCATATCCAATTTTTCATTTTCTTCAATCTACCACTGCATCGCTATCATCATGCATACCATTTTCTGTGCACCGCGATCATCATGCATACCCAACTTCTCTCTGTTTTTTTTTCTTCTTTCTACCACCGCATCGCCCTCATCATGCATACCGTTATCTGTTTCCCAGCGCGCACGATGCGACCATCGAAATATAGCAAAAGAAACCACGGAATTACCGCTGGAAAGCCGTGCCAAGAATGGTACAAATATACTTGCTTGCTAATCATGCATATTAACCAACGTACGTTGAGTCGGCCAGTGAAACTTATACAGACAACACAGTAGTACCTCCTAAACTACCCCAGTGTGTTTCAGCACAAACGTTACTTTTGTTACATCACAGTTGCCAAACTTGCATGGATGCTTCATCGATTCTATTCCTACCGTCTTTTGGAAGGCTTGGCTAAGGATCCTCCTGTCGCCTGGACCATAGTTGATTTCGTGCTACCTGGTTAATCAATACAAACTTATTAGTAGAATGTTGTTTGTGGGTTTTGCAATTTCTAGGTGTCAGAATTTTCTCAGAGCAATTATTAAATTTTGGCAAGTACTACCAGGTACTGATGAATAATTTTGGGATATATATATATATATATACCTGGAGTTTTCAGAACAGCCTCTCTTGGTTTTGTTCTAGCAGCTGATGGCTGACCATTTTTCGTGAGAAAAAATCTGGTTATTCTTGATGGAGCTTTATGCCTATTATCACAGAGAACCCGTTTAGCAACTGGCGTTAGTATTTTCTTAAAAATTAAAAGGAGGTGCTTTTGGTGGTGCACATGGAGCAAAAGAATATTGAAGCCCTACAAATTTTGCTTTTAGTGTATGACGTTCAAGTCAGTGTATGACAAGGAAAAAGGTTCATCACTAATTCACTAGTGCACGATGGTTTGGCATAATAGGAAGAGGAAAACCGAATGAGTATATACATTCGTTCTTCTGTTGTTTCTGAAGCACCACCAGCCGAATACTCAGTTTCCCCTACTGAGCAACCGTCGTCAGATGCATTATCTTCAGCTTCAGCTTCAACCAATCCTGCAGGACCTATATCAGCCAGTGAAGTGTGAACAGTATTGTTTTCATTGACAATTGTATAATTTCGAGAATTTGATGGAACTCACTTGGCTTCAACAATATTTCACCTGATAGTGGTTGGTTCTGTTGACTTGCCACGGGAAGTGATGACAAACCTGTAGAGGAAGTAGATTGTCTGAGCAAGCTACTGCCATTTTTGTCTGTCAATGAATTGGGAGATTTGGATTTCAAGAGCTGAAGCTGTTCAATTTCCATGTCTTTCCGTGCTATTGTATCTTTCAAAGAAGCAACCTAGACAATATCACAATTTGAAATCAAGACAGGATAATATTCATAACGGAAGGTGAATACTGAACAGCAAAGTATTTTAACAAGTATTAGCAGTAAGTGCTATAAAATAAATTAAATCATATGTTTACTCCTATTAAAGTTCAATAATGTATGCTCACCTTCTATTTCAGTTCAGCAGAAGAGAAAAATATCTTTTGAAACTGAATATTAAATGCTTGCTAGGGTTTACAGTTCAAGTGAAGTGACACGTGAATTTTGGGATTAATCCGAGGCTTAAGGGACAGAAAATACCTGTTCCAGCAGCTCTTTTATGTCTTTTCCCTCTCTGTTACTTTTTGCAGCACCTAACTCAACTCCAGAAACCCTTTCAGCAAATTTTAAGGTGCTTATGGTTTCTGAATATGATTCCACATCAGGGTTTATTTGAACAAACATTAGTGTCTTGGCTTGTCCACCTACAAAAAAGAGTAAGTTAGGCGAACTGGTAAGCATGTCCACATACAAGGCGAACTGGTAAGCATGTCCACTATATGTTACCTAAAGAGCTCTGAAGAACTTGAGTCAGTTTGCTGTTTCTGTAAGGCACATGGGCGTTCTTCTGAGCCAAAGAAAAAATGACATCTCCAAGAGCAGAGAGGGATTTGTTAATATGTTGCGCTTCTTTCAATCTATCTCCAGTTGCTTCAGACCGTTCAACTCTCTCACTACCAGCAAGATCAATTAGATGTAGGCATCCACGAGAAGTTGATCCATTCTTCATGTCCAGCCCTCTAACATGCACAGTTAGAATGCTGCATACAAGAAAAGCTTTTAGAATAGTATATTATAAGATTTTCTGTGGGGATAACATCTGTTAGTAGTCTAACGTGTATACCTGTGGGACCGACTGCTCCTTTCATTTAGAGCTGTCGATCCAACTGCTCTATTTGATTGTCCAATTTCCATCAAGTCTAGTACATCTGATGTTGATTTGACAGGGTGTAAACTTGCATCAGGGACGACAAGGCCATTAGGCTGTGAAGTACTCCAAATTCCAAGTGTTTCTATATGTTAAGGGTACCATGCTAAATCTTTTCTTCACATATTTGTCTATGTGATTATTAATAGCTCAAGTAAGGATATAAGTATCAATTAAAAATAGAATATATGGAAAGGATATCTTTTTTGTGCAATGTCATTTGATAAAAGATCGCGGACTTGCTCATTGTATATCTCAACCATCTGCACTCCCACCTCATATGAAAATGTGTTTTTCCTACTTAGAGAGATATCAAACAGATCATTTAAAGCACGATAGTTAACACCCCAATCTTCTCTCGATGTCCCTGGTCCACTCTACAGAGAAAAACATGAAAGAGTTACTATAACCATCAATATCCCAATGATGGTGGGCAAAGTAGATTTGTTGTCTTGAATCAATTAAACAGTAGTAAATACCATTGTGTATGTTTTTCCTGAACCAGTTTGTCCGTATGCAAAAATGCAAACATTGAATCCATCAAGAACTGATCTAATCAAAGGCTGGATATCGGAGAAAACTTCAGCTGTGAGTTATCAAATAAAAGCTAGTGAGCAATATTCAACAGTATGCCGCTTTTGATTTTTTAATTGAATTCCTCATCTTATTAAGATATACCTTGAGAGGCATGTGTATCAAACACTTTGTTAAACTTGAACATTCGATACCCCTCCTTTCCTTGCTTGGAGGGGTTTGAAATAAGAATTTCACCATTTTCGCCAATATAATCAATTGCAGTTAGTTTCCCATCTTGACCAGGGAGAAATGGTCTGACACGACAGTACACTCTAATGTTGCCTGATAACAAAGTAACAAACATTTTAAGTTCAAACAAGAACATTATATCCTTAGATTTTGCTCCACAAGTACATGATTAACAGTGTAACAAAAAATAAATAACCTTTTAATTCCTGCACTTCATTAAATAACTTCTGGTTTTCAGCAAGAACCTTATGGTAATTTTCAGCAGCATCTACTAAACCTTTTAAATCATGTCCTACACAAGTTTGAAAATTAAGATCAGGTAAGAAAATATGTTTACATGATACTAACACAAATACACTGATCATGAGGGTCAACCCAAGTACCAATATTTGATATTTCATCTCTCCATGTCATTTGAAGGGCATACATTTCCTGCTTAATGGACTGAGACGATATCTTTATGTCCTACAATAGTTTGACAATAAAAAAATAAATTAAAATACAAGGAAAAATAATTAAGAACACAAAGTTAAACATACCTTAATACACATTTTCTGATTATTCATAAAACTCTGAAAAATGTTTGCTTTCTTGCTCCAGAGTTGCAATTTTAGTTGAGAAGCAGCCTCAACTTCTTCAACTTTCTTTTTTGACTGCATTAGACAAAACTCAGCCTCCTTAGCTCTTAGAGTTAAGTGGTCCTCCATCTGCCTAGATTTTGTTTCCATTTGCTCACGAAATTGTTCATGCATCCTAATCATGACTTGCATCTCTTGATGGAGGCTATTGATTATATTCTCTGCATTTTCCTTTTCTCGCATCAGCCGAATCATGTCCTGTTCTCCTAGTTTTCTTTTCTCATCAATTTTTGACTTCTCTACCTATAAGAAAAACAAATTACACATGTGTAATATTTTTATCCTAACATATAATAATGCATGCAGTGTAAAAGCTTTATTTGAGACAACATGTAGTACAAAAATATCACGAGTAATTTTAATTTATGCAAACCGGATTCATGATGTCAATTATTTCAAATAAGGTATTTATGAATACCAACAGAAAAAAAGTAAAATACTTGAATGGAAAAAAAAAGAAATAAAATATATAGAAAACAAATGAAGATACTTTGAATACCTTAACTACCTCAAGCCGATTTATTGCCATCTGAAGAAGGAAACACGCAATTATAGTCAGTATTACAACAAAGGAGTAACTCTGACAAGCATATAGAGCTATCAGCAACTTGTGTCTTTACCTCATTTTCTTCATTTGTTCCATTTACTAATGTCTCGAGTGCTTTAATTTTTGAACGATACTTATCCTCCCGTGTCTTGATGATGCTATTTTGCTGTGAAATAAGTGGTTTGATTCAGGAATTAAACACACCTGGAAAAGCATAGGGGGAATTCAAAACTAATATTCTCCTTACGTTTCTAATGTGATCTGCTTGAATACAAATGCGGTGCTCAATCTCCTGAATAACGTTCCTTAGTAAATGAACAACACGCTGAGACAAGCAAGTAAAGTCATCAATAATAAAAGATAAAAAAGAACACCAGCATTTCATAAAAATAATGAAAGTCAAAAGGAAGTGCACATACGTGTGGTATTTCTCCTCTTTTCCTCTCAATACTTTCATCCAGAATGCCATTAACAACTCTAAGAAGTGACTGGGTTGGGGCATTCTGGGAAAAGATTATATATAGTCATTAGGTAAGGTGTCAGGGGAAAAAAATGAAAAGAAGGCTGAAGTGTTAGGACACACGATGCGCACATCTAAACTATTTGAATGCAGCATCTCTGAGATCTTTGCAGCAGGAAGATCTGCGTAGGATCCATGCTTAAATTGGACAACCTCATTGACCCTTTGCCCTGCAAAGGAATGAAAACATTACCATATATTAACATCACTAGGCTCCTATGTCAGAATTGAAGGGGAGAAGAAGCACAACTTGAAACATGTAAATGTTACTTGATTCATAAAATAAAAGTTAACAGCTTTATAAGTATGAAAGTCAAGCTGAAGTTGCACTGATTTGTTTTATAGGTAGTAACCATTAAAATATATAAAATCCAAGGATTAATAGAATATGCTACCATCAGAAGCAAAGAAACTCATGTTAATATTGTTTGTTTGGACTTCCGAATACCAAGTCATTATCTGTGACACCTGATACAAAAATGAAGGACATGTGTGCACCTGAAAGAAGAGGGCTTCTTTGCTGGGACTTGGGGTCCCAGAAGCCCTTTCTTCTTTCCTCTCCAGGGGATCTTTTCCCTGGTGTGGCAACTGAAAGTACAGGCCCATCAGCTTCTCGAAGTTCCATTTTCCTTCTGATTGGTGTCTTAGCAGCACAGTTAGAAATATATCCGCCCAATTGTGTAGTCACATTATCCTTTATAGCCAAGAGACATTCCACTATAGAAGACATTGATCCCTGTAATCACCAAACAGACCAGTGTTGACGAAATTTGACATGACAAAAGAAAATCATAAGATTGTGAAACTACAGGCCCAATTGACAATCACAAAGTGAATCTGATTCAATCCAAAGCTTTCTGCCTATTATGGATATCCGAGCACATTGATAACCATAGATACTAGGAGCAAGCTCTGAGAAGGCGAGAAATAAGGCACATTTTAGTGAATACTTTATGCAACTTGCTTCCTAGGATCTAGCTATCCAAGACCATTCCCATTCTGCGTATTTTCTTGTACTGGTGCGACACATTTCAGCATTTCTACTAGTCTCAGATTCAGTGCCACAGTTCAAGCAACAGTTAGCAAACTTAAAAGGATACTTCATACAAAATATGTGGAAGTAATCATCTTGGTGAAGTCGCAGATTCATTATCACTATTCCATGCCAACAAGATTAGAGTACCTGTTTCCTTTCCAATAAGGCACTAAGTACTGACACCAACTATGTTAATTATATTGGAGTACACCTTGACAAGGAGATAATAGCAATTAGTTGGAAGTTGGAACATATGCTAGTATCATAATTCTACTGTATACCAACAACTACTTCACATTGCTGGAGCAACCTCACCTCCTCGAGGTCCTTTACACTGAAGCCCGGCAGCCCCATCTCTGCAACAACAGAGAGGAATTTCTTCACATTTGACCTTTGGTCCGATGCATAACCACCCCACATCCCCTGCAAACGAAGCAATATCAGCAAGAGCAGCTTGCAGAAATATCTATCATTTCCGATCCAATCTATCAGCTTGCAGAAATATCCCTATCAGTTCAATTAGTTCACCTCCAGAATACCGGGCATGAGCTTGTCCGCAATATAGCATAGCGCCGCCCCGTCAATGAGGTAATCCCGCAGCTCCTCATCCGAAGAATCCAACGGCAAATCAAACTCCGGCAGTAATCCACCGAGCCAATCTATCACCTCAGCGCGCCGATTGGCTGGAATTTGGAAAAAAAATCATCCAAGGAAACAACCGCAAGAGATGCGTAGAGATCTCAAATTGAGCTCTCACATTACGGTTTACAGTCAAAAAACAACATTTTAAAAGCAAATATCACATTTTGGCCTCTCAAGCAAAGAAAAAAAAAGGCAAGCGAGATGCTGAAAAAGAGACTTCGTCATACTGCGCCGGCAAAATAGGCATCCTCAAACGATGTAAACACTGGGCAAACTTACTCCAGAAGCGCCAAACCTGGAGCTTGACATGAACTGAATAGCATCTGGCCTCCCATTTCGCGATTTTTTATTAAAAAAATAAACCTCGAAAGATCCAAACTTGGGAGTTCCGTGACTTGAATTAAGCCACTTCCCCGCAGCGAAAACAGAAGCAAAAATTCCAGATCGATGGCCTCACCCGCATCGAAGTCCTCGTACTCGCCGTTCACGGTCCCCATGCCTCACCGCCGGCGGGAATGCCGGCCGATCCGGGCCCAGATCGAGCCCTCCGACCGGGGCAACGTCGGCGCGACCCCGGTGCCGGCCGGATCGAGCGACCTCGAGGCAATGCGGGAGGCGGGCCGACGCGAGCTCCGGGGCTTTTGGTGTGGGTTTTCCTGCTTGTTGTCGTCGTCCTCTCCTCTCCCCTTCTCTCCTTCCCCGTGCTTCTGATAATACTGCGCTTTTGCTCAGCTTCCTCTGCTGTTGTCGCTTTTGTTCTTTTTCTCCGGTGGTTAGTTGAGGGTTTGATTTTTTGTTTTCGCGTGCGCGTTAAGCCCGGGCAGTAGTGCTCGAGTACTGGGTGACTGTAGTGTCCTCTCAACGCTTTAACTCGCGTCACCTTACCGTTCCTAGGAGTAACGAGGTTTTTGAACCCCATGATTCTACTGACAAGTTTTCGATTAGTAATGGAAAAAATACTATTAGTAATTCACTGAAAACTTCTCGTGCAATTTCAGTAGTGATTACTCCAATCAGCTAACTACTACTCCATACTAGAAGGACGTATCCCCGCAAGAAAAAGAATATTAGATGGACGTAATCACATCAAAGTTGGTGCCACAAGTATGTTGGAGTATTGCATTCAAGATGCAAGATCCAACATCGCAACGTGTACAAAAGGGAAAGGAGAGGGTATGCGGATGACGGGCACGCTGGGGAATTCTGCAAGACAGCAGGAGGGGCACGGGCGGAGAGGCTTTTTTGGTGCTTTCTCGGGACGCGGCGCTCCCAACAGACACGAGGCAGCACCAGTGTGCAGTACACAGGTACACCACCGCGGGCCGAGAATATCCGCGAGACCGGCCGGCGCTGCTCGCGTCGCGCGCCATAGGGTTGATGCGTTGCGGCGATCTTAAGTTATGATAGTACAGTACATCCCTTTGCCCGGGTGATGGCCAGCACGGCGGCTGGCTCGTCACGTCGAGAGGCGTACGCCCGCGCGGCCGACTCAGTCTGCGCTCCCGTGATGGGTGATCCCGTCTCGTGCGTGCGTGCTCGCAGGGCTCCCTGCTCCAAACCTCTCGCGAGCCTCGCGTTGCTCGGTCATGTTCTCTCTTTTTAACGATATAAAGTATTTATGTTGTGTGGTCGGTGGTCATGTCGAATAGAATTCACGCTATGATCCAACTAATTAAATTTAAAAAATTTAAAAATCTTAAAATCCCCTGTAACGATGGTAAAAATATAATAGTTAGTTGGTAGAGATGTTTTCTTTCTTAAACAAGTGAGAGGAGAAAGGAAGAATCCATAAGCGCTCGTTGGTATGGGCTGAATATGGATAGTTGGTTTCTGTCTCCACCGTAACTGTGCGCATCCAAGCTATATATATATATACACTGACCATGTCATCTATATTTTTGGGCCGTTAATTTCTCACAATAAGACCAATATGCTCACAGACCATTCTCTCTCGTGATAAGATCAATTTGCTCTTAGGCTCATCCTATTCATTTTTCAACACCGTGCTGTTTCTAGTCTTTCTCGTCATGTTCGTCGATGTACATAGGCGGGCAATCTCCCAGCATAAAGTTGTATGATTCCGTCAACAACCGTTCCTTCAACGTCAGTAAGAATAAACCGCACAACAAGCTGTTGCTATCGCGATGAATAACAATGTGATGAACGATAAGAGCAACAACAAAACAGGCTTAGGCTCTAATCAAGCGATTGGCTCTGGACAACCACAGTACGTATTCTGATTATTGTTGGATCTCATATTTACTTTTTTATGATCTTGTTAATAGATCGATCTGTTAGCAATTATAAGATTATAATATGTTATTTTTAGATTAAATTAAAACTTAAAGTGCTAATTATTCTAACAATTTAAAAATCTTATTTTAAACACTTTGGTTTACAATCATCTCGTTTTGCTAATGCTCTGAGGCTAGATAAATTCTCTGATGAGCACTACAAAAGGTGGTAGACAAGAAATTTCTTGTGATTTATATCTAAGGACGTGATCCACATCACTAATGGCAGGCCGATAGGCCCGCCTTGCCTCGATAAGAAAAGCATGTATGCGGCTACTAATATATTGTTTGTGAGAAGCATCTTTGACGATATTTGTGATGCTCACATGCATATCGCTGATGGAAAGAAGCTATTAGATGCCCTTGAAGTCAAGTATGAAGCTTCCGAGAAAGACAATGATTTGTATATCATAGAGCAATACACAGACTATAGGATGTTGGACAATTGTTTTGGGTACAATAGGCTCATGAGATACAAGGCATTTCGAGGAAACTCGCATACATCAATTGCTCACTTCTTGACGACTTTATAGCTGGCACCATTATTGCTAAGCTGTCAATATTATGGATGAACTTTGTCAAATCTTTGAAACACAAAATAAAAAAGTTTGTGTTCAAGGACCTGATCGCTTCTCTTGATGTTGAAGAGAAAGTTAGGGTAAAGAATGGACGCAATGGTGGAGCACAAGAACCACTCGGTTGCCAATACTGTGAGGAAGAGACATCCCAGCCACAACAAGAACAAGAAAAAGATGGTCAAGCCTAACCAAACAAACAACATTAAGAGCAAAAAAAATATAGAGAACATACCCTACTTTATGTACGATGAAACTAGGCATTTGACAAAAAGATGTCTACACCATAAAGGAAAGCGGTAATTAGGGCAATCTTCCAAGACTATGAACACTGTCACCATTGGTAACATTGTAGATGATTCAGCTGGATATGATAATTTAACTACTATTCTTTCAGTGAGTCAATGTATTAATTAGTGGATTGACAAGGGTGCTAATATTCTTGTGTGTGCTAACTATTCTCTGTTCTCTTCTAATCAGGTCGTAATTGGGTTAATGGTCTTGATGAGGAACGGGTCACCTGCTTCTGTTTATGGTGCTAGCACGATAGATCTGAAGTTTAGTTTAAAAAAAATCGTGTAGCTAAAGAACGTGTAGCATGTGCCCTCTATAGATAAGAACTTAGTTAGTGGTTCCCTTATGCTAAGTTGATTTTTTCTAATAAAGTAGTAGTGTCTAGACATACACTATTTATTGGTAAATGCTATAAATACGAAAGTTTGTTCTGCTTTTTTCTTATGGATTTTTCTATAAGGTGATGCACTGTATTTATGATGTTGATAATGGAGGTGAGGGCAATCAAGTTTATGTCATCTAAATTTTGGTTGTATTTCTCAACTTGTGATTTTAAGTCTAATTTTGAAACTTTTCATCGTTAGTATCAAAGTTGTGTACAAACAAAGCAACCTTGTAAGTCTTATAAGGCCACCAAGAAGAGATATTTGACACCTCTAAAGCTCATTCATTCTGATCTTTATTAGATGAATAGTGTGTTGATGAAGAGTGAAAACAATGTTTCATGATCTTAATTGATGATGCGACTAGATTTTGTTATGTTTTTTGTTGAAAACTTTAGACTACTTTAAAATTTATAAAGTAGAAGTAAAAAAACCACATGGACAGAAAGATCAAATAACTAAGGTCAGAATATTTCTCTCTTGATTTTGACTTATTTTATAAGGAAAATAGTATTATTCATGAGAGAACGTCTCCCTATTCACTCCAATCAAATGAGATTGCCGAAAGGAAAAATCGTACGTTGACTGATTTGGTGAATGTCATGTTAGACACTACGGGTTTATTTAAGTCATGGTGGGGAGATGCCATGTTGATTTCATGTCATATCCTAAATAGAGTTATGATAAAAAAAATAAGGAGAACTTCATGTGAGGAATAGAATGGGAGAATGGCATCGTTGTCTTACTTGCGCACTTGAGGTTGCTTGGCAAAGGTTAATGTGCCAATCAACAAGAAGCGCAAGCTTAAGCCAAAAATGATAGAATATGTCTTTCTGGGTTATGCTCATTGCAATATTTCTTATAGATTATTGATGGTTAAATCAAAGATATTTGACATGCATATTGATACAATCTTTGAGTCTCGTGATGCTACATTCTTTGAGAATATTTTTTTATGAAAGATTTGCATAGCATATCCAGTGAAATAGTTTCTGAACATGTTGAAACCTTTGAAACGTTTGAACAACCACATAAACAAAGTCATAAGGGGGTGATAGTGAAGCTCTAAGAAGGAGCAAGAAGCCAAGGATTCATAAATCTTTTGGTGATGATTTTACTATGTACCTTATTGACGATACTCCCAAGTTAATTTCTGAGGCCTATGCTTCTTCAGATGCAGACTATTAAAAAGAGATAGTTCATAGCGAGATGGATTCTATTATAGCTAACTGGACTTGAGAGGTTGTGGAGAGACCCTATGGGTGTAAACCTATGGGGTGCAAATGGATGTTCAAAAGGAAATTTAAACCTCATGCTACTATTGAAAATTATAAGGTTTGGCTTGTGGCAAAAAGATATACACAAAAAGTAGGCAATGCTTTCTTTAACACTTATACTCCTATCGCTAGACTGACCACTATTCGTGTACTAGTTTCCTTAGATATCTCATACGGTCTTCTTGTCTATCAAATGGATGTTATGCAGTAAAAGATCGGGAAGGAAATGCGTGTAAAATATTGAAGCCCTTGTATGGTCGCTCCAAAGTAGTGACATAAAAATTTTAATAGTCCTTTGACTACTGCAGCCTTTATAGTAAACGAGGCTAATAAATATAAGTATTATTGTCATGGTGGGGGTGAATGAGTTATCATATGCTTGTATGTTGATGACATACTAATTTTTAGGACAAATATTAACGTGATAAATGATGTCAAGGCTTTTTCTATTTTAAAACTTTGATATAAAGAATTTGGGGTAGCTGATGTTATTTTGCACATTAAATTGATTAAGGATGAGGATAGAATTACATTATCGCAATACCATTATGTGGAGAAAGTGCTAAACCGCTTTGAGTACATGTGCGGCAAGACTTCTCCAACAACTTATGATCCAAGTTTAATGCTTTGAAAGAACAAGAGTGCTACAAAAGATCAGTTGATATATTCTTAAATTATTGGCTCTCTTATATATCTAGCAAGTGTAACGAGGCTTAACATCTTATTTGCGGTTAGCAAATTGAGTTGATTCACTTTGAACCTAAGTAATGATCATTGGCATGCATTTGAACATGTGATGCGCTATTTACTAGGTACGATGAACTTTGGAATTCACTATATTGGGTACGTGTCGGTACTAAAGAGTTATAGTGACTCAAATTAGATCTCAGATGTAGATGAGATAAATGTCACAAGTGGTTACGTATTCACCTTAGGTGGCACTATTGTTTCATAGAGGTCTTGCAAATAGATCATTTTAATGAAGTCAAATATGGGAGCAGAACTCACTGTTATTAGATACAGCTACTATTGAAGCAAAGTGGCTACGTGAGCTTTTGATGGACTTACCGGTGGTTGAAAAACTGATACCAACGATTATGATGAACTGTGATAATTAAACGGTGATCACCAAAGTAAATAGTTCTAAAGATAATATAAAGTTCTCAAGACATGTGAAAAGACGTTTGAAGATTGTCAAAAATTAAGAAACCCTGGAGTAATAGCATTGTGATATGCCCAGATGGCTAAGAACTTAGCAGACCCTTATATGAAGCGTTTATCACATAATGTGATAGAAAATACATCGAGAGAGATGTGTATGAGACCCACGTGAGTTATTTTATGGTGGTAATCTGGCCCATGTAATCGAAGATCCCATGGATTAGATTTGATAAAAACAAGTTATGGATAACTGGAGGAGAATATAAACTCTTAAGACTCTCTATGTAAAGATGTAGTAATCTTATCATTTTATGGCAAGTTGGTTTTTATCTTAATATATTTTGTTAGCTTGTGAGAGCGAGAGGTGTCATCCTATAGGGTATCCTTGAAAGAATATAGCTATGTGAGCCTACCTATTGGTCACAGTCTGTGAGATTTTGATTATCTTTATAAAGCTCATGAAGAGATCAAAGGAGTATGACTTATACGCTCCATCCGAGAGGTAGCCTAACTGACATCTATGTATCAGTTTGACTCTGAGTAAAACTTACTCACACAGGACTTGCAATTCATGGCATAATACATTGTCCAAGTTGTGGGTAGGTATAGCTTAGATTTCTAGGTGGGTGTTCAACTTAACAATCCCTACTGAAACACTAGTATATTAAACACTGCTGGAAACATTCAAAACTCGTTAGACCTTTGAGATCTAGTAGGGGATTGATAGAATTTAGGGCCCATGACCCAACTATTTAAATTGAAAAAATTCTAAAAATCTCACACACTTGTATGGTGAAGGTGGGAGTAGTATCCTTTAGTCCTACATTTCTAGTTGGTGAAGAGATGGCTTAACTTATAAGGTTAACTTATCTTACCTTCCTTAAGTAAATCACAGGGAAAAAGGGAGAGCCCACACACGCTCGCTCACCTCACCTCACTGGCTGGTATAGGGCACGAGCCATGACTGCGCCACTTTTTGCCATTTTGAGGTCGTAACCAAGTTGGTTTCTATATGCTGATTGTGTCGATTTTGGACTCCACCCTAACTGCATGCCTCCGGGCTATATATACCAATTCCACCATCTCTAGTCTTTCTTATCTCATTCGTCAGCGTGCCCTAGATGGCCGGGAGAGTATGTCTTTGGAACCGATGTCCTTCAAGATCCTACACCGGAAGAGGACGACCAAGATTTTTAGGAAGCGCTCCACCGCCATCTCTCATGATAAAATCAATCTACTCTCGGCTCTAGATTTTCTAGCACCATGCCACATCTAGTCTTCCTTATCTCGTTCGTCGACGTGCATCAGCAACCAAAAGAGTAGTTCTTTGGAACCGTCAGATCATATACCAAAAGACGACGAATATGATTTTTGAGAAATACCCGATATGACTGGTTGTTGCTTCCACTATATTGTCTTCTTTCTTTAAATACGTCTTTCTCTACGACTGAAAAAGACGATCTTCTAACATAAAACTATGTGGTTCTATGAACTGACGTCAATAAGAACAACCCATACAATGAGCTATTGCCATCGCGATGAATAATAATGTGCTAAACAACAACGGCAACAAGGCCTCAGGCTCTAATCAAGCGGCCGGCTCTAAATAATCACGGTACGTATTTTGTTTATTGTGAGATCTCATATTTGCTTTTTTATTATCTTAATTATAAAATTATATTGTATTATTTTTTAATTTTTTATTTCAACAGTGTCGGTGGCCAGCAACTACTCGTTTGCTGTTCTTAAATCTTAATCCCTCAGCACTTGCAAAAACACTGACATCTACCGTCCATGAGCTGATGTGGAGCTACGTGCCCCAGGAATGGAGCCCTATCGCGCCGTGAACGTCGGCCACGAACGCCCACGTCACCCCGTCCCTTCGCCTTTGATTGATTTTCGATGGCTCACCGTCTTCCATCCAACTTTTTTTATTAGGCTATTTTAGTAGAGAGTTTTATTACATGGTTTTTAAAAGTAATATATCGTTTAAAGATATTTAGATTGATGAATAAAATAAGTCATCCAATACACAATTTTATTTTGTGTTTTCATAAGCTAGTTATAGCATTTAATAGGATACATGTGATTGGTTGGATGTATGAAAAATAAAATAATATAGCTTCTAATGCTTGTTCAACCAATTTCATAGTCTTAAAAACAGTTTATATTTTATAATTATGTTGCTATGTTATTAAATTTCCTTACATGACATCTTATTTATTATTTATTTAGACTCACTTACACAGCTACGAAATGTGTCTCTAACATAAGATTAAAGAAAAAAAACCAGTGGCACATCCTAATCTCACTAAATTCTTATTGAAAGCTCACATCTATAATTTTTGTGCAAACCAAAATTTAAAACATATTGAGTGGAGCTATGCACATATAAATTCCACCATCACACCACTTATGCTTCCCTCATCCCTTCAAATTTCTATGTGTCACCTACGATCTCCTGTCTCTCCCTCCATCCATATGTATCATCCACGGTGATCAAGAGAGCTATACATAGAAAATTGTGTAAAGTCTGTTTATCTAGACATGTCATTTAAAAATATCCTAAATCAGATTGTGAGTAAGCATCCGATATATGGCATAGATAGGAAGCCGACTACGGATCAATGTCCGATTTTTCACCAAAAATCGAGCATTGTTTTATTGTCTGTAAAAAATATTTCAAACTATCAAAATTATGAAACACATTTAAACCACGATTGAAATATTTCACTCTCACACATGAAATATCGAGCTTTAAATATCAAAACATCAATACATCCATAAGAATGGAAGAATAAAAACATAAACACATTAACACAATATTTCAATGTAATATAAAAAAACATCGACGGAAACCTCCCGATAGAAACATTGAAAATCATAAAAATATATCAAGATTTGGTTTCTTTATTCGCTAAATCTAAGCACCAAAACGATAAGTATAAGATAGACAGAGCGCATGACCCTTCGTCTTCGACCACCATGAATTCCACCGTGTCCTTAACGCCGCACTGCCTCTGATGGAAAGCAGTATAGTACACAAACGCCTGATATTTTCTTCCGTATCGGGCGCCTGATGGAAAGCATTCCCCCATAGATGAAGGTGGGGAATAGGATTACTCAGTACTGCACTTTTCCGACAAGGCCCTGACACTGAAGGACGCATTTAAATTCCGTGCTACAATGGCTGCTACAGTACTTGCTACCCTACTGTTATCATCTTAATGTCCGTGTGAACCGTCGGATCATATCTAGACTGCTTGGATCGAAGCGGGGAAAAGAGGCGGTTGCTGCTTTCCTAAATAAACCCCCTTTCTGATGTCGGTTGTTCAAGGTAGCCCTCCTGGCGACTTGCGAGGATCGCCGTTATTGTTTGCAGAACAAAATTGTGCCTCACACAAACCGTCCGATCAGATATCCACGTCCAACAACCGCCGAGATTACGCTCTCCTGCTGCCAACGCCGGGGCGCAGAGGGGCGGCGGGCGCCGGCGACGTGACCCAGTCACCCAAGTTTCCGCTGAAGCCGACCGTGTGCCTGCGCGTGTTGTGTCTGCTCCGCCATGCGCGGCGCAGTGCGTTACTTATGGCCGCTGCAAGTTGATCGCGGAGACTTACCCATGGAAACACTCACAGCGTACGGTTTCAAAAAGAAATTTTCAGAGCATCTTTGCGAGGAGGTCGTCGTCCTGGTTGTTGAAAGAGAAATCAGAAATGGCAATTCAAAAGATCACTACATCGAGGAAGGGAAGCCATTCTATTTTGCTGTCCATCGACACAGATGCGTTAATCTCCGTGATAAACATTGGAATCAAGAATCCTGATTTCTGGGACGGAGTGAGTAAAACGGAAAACGATTCAGCATGCTTAGGGAAGAGAAACAGGGTTGGCAGAACCCAGAGGTATGGCCACCACCATTCCGCCTCACACTCCTTATATAAGAGCCTTAGCGTGACGCTGCCCCATCCGTCGCATGACGGGCAGAAGCAGCATCAGGCCATCAGTTCAGCACAAACACTGTGCAGTTCCTTTCCCTTGGTCACTCGTGATGTGATAACTGATAAGCTCTCTCTGATAAACGAAAGGGCCAGGGCAAAACCAAAATACACAGGCACACAACATGGGAGAAAACTGTAGATATGATCAGATATCATAAGTTCAGAACACTGCAGCTGTACTATAAACCAGTAAATGATATCATGACTCATGATCGTATTACTTACACCGTAGTACATGCAGTCTCTCATCTCAGTTTTATTTTTCTTCAATACTTATACATGCGCAGTATTTAAGTGTGGCACACCCATTGGCTATTGCCATAGTGGCGTACGGTACCGACAGGCCACAGCTTATATGCTGGCATATTATACAGTCTGTCAGCAGGACCAGCATACCCTAGTAGATGGAATAATTGTGCGGCTTGCAGAACGCGAAAATCCCGGTTCTTACAGGACAGGCCTGGTGGCAGCTCCAGCCGGGCCTGCTTGTCTTAGCAGCTACATGTAAATGTATCTTAACACATTCAGAGATACGTGAGGTAATAATCAATTTTCATGGCACAGCAACAGAATAGGTAGCGGGGTGAAGGTTACCTGAAAATAGGATTCTAGTTTGTGCCTCAGGACAGCATGCTCCCGTTTCACTTTCTGGAAAGACCTCATGCAACTGCATAACAAAGTATGGTAGACGTATAAATAATTACTGTTTTACCACGGGAACAGAATTGTTCAATTTTCAAATATGACAATTGTGTGAGAAGTGACATGGGATGTTTTAATTTAGTAAGTCAAAATATAAGTTAAATTATGGACAAAAGTTTGTAAAGAAGTAGAGAGAGACCCTTCAACATTTCCTTGCCCACAACTATCCCTGAACGACATGCACTCGTTCTTCATCCTAGAAGCACCAATGCTGCACCAAGTTGTGTAATGTCAATGATGATAGATCAACGATACATCAAATTTAAAACAAATAGTTTAGAGTCTCATGCCTTCCCTAAATCATGTCAAATGAGATCAGAAGCATGAGATGCTTCAAAAAGGTTGATGGCTACACACTTTGAACATTTACTTGGAAACAACATGCATATTTCGTGGTCAATTGGCCGATTAAAGCAGATGAGTTTCTCTGCAGTATGAGGTCTACTTAAAGCTTTACTGTAACTTCAGTGACATGCATGCAGAGCTTTTATGAGCAAGACACTTAACAAGGTGGTTTCACTTTCACATAAACCAAATGGGAGAAGAAAAGACAACCAATTAACCATAGTCCATAAGCCTTTATAAAGAAAGAGATGTTGCAAAAAAAAAAGAGTGTCTTGGATTCCCAAGATGCTTAGTTAAACACCATAGTTGTGTCAGTTTTCCATGGTTCATGCCACAATGAACTAAAGGTCCTCGCTGCTGAATCTGACACTCTGTGCATCATATGCATCAGAACAAAGATCTATATATATAACTATAAGCAAGTCTGGAACTACCTGGAACAGCTGCCTTTTAGTTGCTGCATATATGCATCCCACCTGTTGAAATCTCTTGGATACTTCTCCCTGCAGTGTTTTCGAATCTCAATTAGTCAGGCCCTCTAGCAATGCTTCATGTGTAATCTAAACTCTACAGATCATATTTTCAGAAAAAAGAGGTTTCATCCTGAATATGGAAGTTTGGGTATTTTTTTTATTACTTACAGAGCTTGCTCAATGTTTGACATTAGCCTGCCTGAGTCCTTAAAAAACAAAGTAACAACTTCTTCCAAAAAATTGGGACTAGATTCATCCTGCAAATCTTCCACCTGACAAAATTGCTCATCTAGGTAGCCCTGCCATCAAGATTTAACTTTCTGAATCAGCACACATGTTGTCAAAGAACTAAATGAAAGGGTAGTAGGACACTGATAATAGAATCAGAAGTAGGAGGAGGCTTCCTGTATAATACTTAAAATGGTTGAAGGCACCCTGAGCATACATAGTTGTGAGACAAAAAAGATCCAGAGAATAGGATACTGGCCTGATCAAAGAGGCTTTTTTTCATGGATGCAGATTGGCGTTGCAAATTAGAATAATCCATGTATATGAATGAATGAGGAATAAGTGAAAAAGTAAAGTCGTTAGGCTGGAACACACTTGGTGATGAACATAAATGATTTGTAGGAGCTATGGATATAGATAGTTGAACATGGGATGAGTTTATATAGTATAGGGGACTGTTACTATTTGCCCACCAAACATAAGCAAAAGATGCAGATATTCTAACTTCTGGATAGAAAAGGTTAGCATCTTGCATGCACAGCTGATTTGATTGCCACGGTGTGCATAAGCTATCTATATTTTGGACAATGATTTGAATAGATGCAAGATTCCTGTAGGCTGTATCTCTCTATAAGATGGATGATGCCGTAAGTATGCATATGCATGAAGAAATCATTATGGGCTCTAATATGAATCACTCTTCATATGAATTTGTGACTGAATCAACTGGTCAAAGCCTCAACAAACCAACCTATTTTATGGCATTATTTCCTCAACAAACATCACCCAAGTAGATCTATGTTGGCAACATTATTTAGTGCACTATAACATAACATATATAGTGAAGAATATTGATTTACAAAAAAATAATATATTTAACAGTTAATTAATAAAAAATACATATGTTGTGTTGAATTTATAGGCATATAAGAATAGATCATAATATACATAATAGGCTAGAGATAGCATAAATTAAAAAAAAAGCTTATCTAACAAGATAGTTTGGATATATCCAACGAAGCCTTTTAGATATACCCATACATAGTGAAATACTAAAGCGTGATAATAATATAAAAAGAGACAAAGAAATACCGAAATTAACATGAGATAAAGACAATAAAACAATATTTGAATTGTTAGAATATTTTTAAAATTTTAGTTTTAAAACTATTTTCATACCTAAATCTTGATATGTGTTTTTTATGAATATTATTTCTAGCATATCTCAATTTACTTAAGATTAAAATACTTAATGATAATAATAATATAACATTTATGCACCTTTAAACCTCAACTATATTTTAATATAGAGTGGGACTTTAGGATTGCTCAAAAGAAAAGATAGCTATGCATATTCCAGAAATAAAAAAATTACTAACACAATTGTGCAGCATATCCCAATTTCCTTGAGATTGAAACACTTAATGATAATGGTGATAATATAACATGTATGTACCTTTAAACCTCAACTATATTTTAATATAGAGTGGAACCTTAGCATTGCTCAAAAGAAAAGATAGCCATGCATATTCCAGAAATAAAGAAACCACTAACACAACTGTGCAAAGGTGGCTATGTTTTTCTGTATAAGATGAAAAAAGTCCCAGTTCTGAATCATACACCGGATAGTTCTACTACTAAATTAAGATAAATTACCTATAATTGGCTACTTTGAACTCACAACAGAATGATGGTTTGAAAACATCATTCTTACCAGCCTATCACAGGGCCTGAAAGGCTGAATGAGGTCTGTAGATTCGTTACATGACTCCTCAGAAAGTGATTGAAGTAGAGTTTTTTTCCAGCATGCTTGACTGGCAGCTAAGTTGTCACCGCCTAAAATCACCCAGTTTTTAGTGGGTTGAGTAAACCAGTAGATGAACACCCCTAGTTTGAATATTTTGTACAAGCAACTGCTTACCTTAAACCAATGTAAAGAAGCAATGTTCTCATTATGTGCCAATAAACACCAAACTGTAGTTTAATTAATATCTTCTGTCTTCTGGGTAAGTATTTTGTACCCATTCAACAAAATTCAAGCCTACAAAATAAACTGGTTACTTTACACCAATCCTCTTGTTTCAGCTATTGATTAATTTGTAGGTGAAGAATATCATCAGCTTTAAGTAAAAAGTTACCCTAAGAATGCAGAAGAAATTCTTTTATGTAACCAGACAGGGGGGGGGGATAGAACAATATATCTTTTTGTGCTCCTCAAAGATCAAACATAGTGTGGAGATAAAATCTGGAGAACGATGGGGAATTATAATAGGCCCACTGATGCTTACTTCGAGCCCCAAAAAATAAAAGTAGACAGAGAAACAGGCACCAACTGTTCGCTCCAATTGTTAAAAAACCAAGACTCTCTCAACGCATTGGACCATGTGTCAAAACCAACAAACTTTCACAAAAGGAGTAAAGGAGATTCATTCAATGATTGATCTGATGATTGCTCCTGACCTCCAATCAACATCACAACTTGATAAGAGAATCTGACATGGATCAAAATGATCGAAATAATCAGAAGGCCTATACAGGGAATGGATCAGAAAAGGCACATTCTGGATGGGTCACTGCCATGGCCACGAATGCATGAACTGAAAATGTTGTCTACATACAAGCTGCACAGGGTGTACTTTCCCTGCTTGATGCATACATTTATAAAAAGATCACAAAGCATAGCTCCATTGTTCATCCCTACAGAAAAAAAAAACATACCTTCTCTTTCACCACTGAACATTCTTATGACAACATTGTTCCTTTCTGCAAGACCATTCTTGTGGCAAACATCACAAATCATCCTTTTTACAAAGCACACTGAGAGATCATGTTCTCAGAAAATATCAAGGCATTTTTCAGTTTTTTTTTAAAAAAATCTTAACAGTATGCTTACAGCTAACCATGGTAATACTCTCAAGGTTGATAAAGCTAAGAGGAAGGTACAACAGAAAATTCTCATGCTTCATGCATGACAAATGAAAATATTTCCCTATGTTTCATGCGTGACAAGTCCAATAGCACTTATGGCTCCAAAATTCATCAAAATGTACAACAGTAAATTCTCATGATCATTATTTTAGGTATAATACCATGTTGATATAAGCCTTAGTTTCAGTTGAACAAAACAAATATGCTACTCAAACTGTTATAAGGAATTTGGTCTTTCCTAGTAAATGAAATTACCACAGTGTAGCATTTGCTATGCCTTATGCCCTTTTGCAAATGGATTAGGCAAACGGGAAAGATCAAAGGCAATTTTACATCCATGAATCGCATATATCTGCTTCCATGTATCAAGGTTGTCCATGCTCCATGCCTTGTGCGTGACCACGTTGTCAACAATCCTTTTATAGCATTGACACATGCACTTCAACAGTCTAGACCTAGTATCAGCATGCCCAACATGACCTAAATTTCTCCCAGTACCCTCCAAAACTGTATATGTGACGATATCATCTATGGTTCCCCCAAAAAAGAGATGCTTCCATGGTCAAGTTTTGTACGTATATGGTCTTATGCTTCAATGCTTTTGACATCTTAGAATTGTTTTCCATTTTTGCATACGTGTGCATCTATTTGCATCATCTCCTGTTCACTTTCAAAACATATTTGGAAATCGCAAAAAGTATATATATATTTAAAAACAGACTATGACAATCAATTAGATTAACCTCTGCTGTAAACCTTGTAGAAGCTCAGGTAGATCTAGAGGTTAGGCTATAAATTGAGATTATCTAACTAGAAAATCTCCAACTTTTATGATGTATAACAGAACACTGGACCAGAACCACATGCTGTGAGCTCCAATAGAGCAAGGAGACACTAGAGGAGCTTCAACACCAGAACCAAAAACGAGTGACTCCTTTCCATAAAGGAATACACGATGTGTGAAAGAACCCACCACTAGAAGTCTAGAAGTTCAATCAAATAATAAGTTTGCGCGACCTTGATCGTTCCAGTACTATAAAATAAAGATAACAAGGTATCTAACTATCCCGGCAGCTTCCTTGATTGATTTGATGTCACACAAGAAACGATTCCCCTAGCGACGTCCTTGAGGGATCCAGCAAAGGAAGCAGGTAGACCGACCAATGGGGAGCCGAGAGATCGACACATTGATTCCTCGAAAGCACAACCTATAGTTGGCATCCACCCACGAGAGGATGAGCGCGCCGGCCCGATCCCCCGATCGGCTCGACGTCGACTGGATCGCAGCCGCAGGTTCCGCATCCGGGATTAGGCTAAAGGGTGGAGAGGCCGAAAAGACGCGCCGAAAAAGAAGCGGCGGGGGCGCAAGTGCGGCGCCTCCGCTGGGGCTGGGAGTGAGGAGAGGGGCTAACCCAGGACAGCGAGAGTGATGCGATCAACTGTGTGTAAGGGAGTTACCGGCTTACCGCGATGGAGGGAGAGGCGTCGACTCGCCGGGCGGGGGAGACGACGGCGGCGGCCTCGCGGGCGGCAGCGTGGGCTGGCCGGCGACGCGGCCGCGCACGGGGAGGCGGCGGAGACAGAGGCGAGTCGACGCGGCGAAGGCTCGTCGCGGGCAGTGGCAGTGGCAAACTGACAACTGGCAGTGGCGACATTTAACTTGCGATGCCGGTGGTTTAAGTGGCTCGGTTCGGCGTTCGGGCCGGACCATGGTGTGTGGCCACGGTGCGGTTTGGACCCGACAGGAATTTGACCATCTAGTTTTTATGTCCCCGTCTAGTTTTTATGCGAAGCAAGGCCGATTTTAGCGAGAGATTTTTTTTACACTCGAACTTAGATTATTTGATATGCTGATCTACTGTCGTTCATATGGTCCCGCTGTCGTGGCCAATGGAGTGAAATATGTTTTTTAATCTGGAACGCATGAATTTTATCTGAATTAGTTGAAATTCCGTGTGTTACAACGCAACCATGAAAATAATTAGTATGATGTATTATAAACCTCAAACCACGACAAGTCAATCCAACCGAGACTACTAACTTCTTAGAGGTTAGCGATATTGATTAGCTGATATCAACACTAATAAGAGTGTTTTTATTATTGATGGTTGGAGAAAAAATTTCCACACGTGAAATATAACAATAGATTTAATTAAGTATGAGTTTAAAAATAGAATGATACGATTTTTTAATACATTTTTATATGATTTTTTTAATAAAAAACGTTTAGCAGCGACAATATGTTATTAGTATAGTGTAATTAATTTCTTTTAAAGAAAGCAGTAGCTCCGCTATGTGAAAAGAAGTTAAAAGGCAGTAGCTCCGCTATGTGAAAAGAAGTTAAACCACAACATTTGCCTAAGCTCCACTGACTGGTTGAGCTGTGGTTGAATCATCCAATCATTCTGATAAGAGCTCCTTTTTTGTTTGAGACGGGTTTTCAGATTTAGAGAAACACGTACATGTGCATTGAAATTTATGTGGTAAACAAAGGAAAGGAGGACAAAGGTACTGTTCCACGAAATTAAAATCAGGACAAATTAACACCGTTCTGCAAAATTGAATTTCAAAATGAAATTAGAACAATGATGACAAGATCACAGTTCTGCATAATTGAATTTTAAATTAAATTAAATTAAATTAAATTTTAAGAAGAAAATGAAAAAAAAAGTCTGGGTCTAGTTTGAAGCAGAGGACCTTTAGCGTGCGTATGGGACTAACTAGATGACCAACTACATCACCAGAATTTAAAACTTAATATAACCATTATCTGATTTGTGTTAAGAAAATAACTGAACCACTGATCTTTTTCATAAATGGTTTTGTATTTTTAAATTCCTCATTTGATATTTCAATTTTTAAAGTAAAATTTTAATACCTTTAAATAGCTATTATAAAATTAGATAATTTAAAAAATCTTAAAAATTTCATGATAGATGGATATGTTGGAAGCAAAAGGGAAAGATAATAAATAAGAGAAGAAGGCTTATGGACGTATCTGTAATTAATCTCGTCTATAATTACGCGACGTGGTTTGAATGATCGGGTAAAGAGCAAGTATATAGAATCATCCATTTACTTTGCACGACGCATGTCTTTGAGAGAGGAGAACAACAACAGACAAGAGCATAATTTTAAAAAAATTTAAGTGTTATAAAAAATTATATGAATAAATTCTATTTACAGCAAAAATACAATAATGGAGAAATACAATGTATTTAAAAACATAAAGAGAGCTACTATTAAATAATTATAAAATCAGTACAATATTTTCATTGAAACTTATGACCAAAAAATCATTCATCCGTATTGAATTATTGACAAATTATCTTAAAGATATTACATAGGATATATATTTTACCAAAAATATACTACAAATTAAAAATATATTGAGCATGGGGAGAAAAAGGAAATTTTAATATATTCTACTTCATTCAATAAGATATAATCAAACTTTTAAAACTTAAAATTTCAAACTGAGTACTCAATAGCTATATGCAGTTTTTTTTCCTTTTCCTTAGTTTTTATTTCTTAAAGAAACAATGGAAAATCAACTCTGGGTTTTCTGGGCGAAGAACACAAATAGGGAGAATCAACCAGACAATCACTGGGTTTGAACCTGAACAAAGCGAAAGCCCGGACTCCGGGGGGGAGTGGAGAACTGGAGACCCGGGAAACTCTATCGCGGTCCCTTCCACACCCTGAACCAGTGAGACCCAGGAGGCGGCGGCTGTGGCGGCGGGGCGGAATGGCGGAGCCGGGCTGGATCCTGGAGAGGGAGCGGAGGCAGATGGAGCAGATCCTGGAGCTGGACAGGGAGGAGCTCCAGGTGGAGGAGGTCGACGACGCCGGCTCATCCTCCTCCTCTGACGTCGATACCTTTCTCAGGTCCAAACACACAACTCGGCCCTCCCTTACCATTTTTGCTGTGCTTTGTTTAAACCGTGCCTTACATTTCGGTGCGGGGGTGGGCTTTCGCGTTGATACAGCTCGAGGATTGGTGCTGTGAGAGCAACTCGCTGCCAGTAATTATTCTGAAATCAAATTCTAAGTTGCGCCTTCCCAAGTATTCTGAATCCAGAGACGATGGAGGTTAGGGTTGGCGAATTTTCTAAAGCTTAGGATCAAAACAGATTAGACAGCCGTGCGCTAAGATGCAGAAGTTAGACTCGGTTTGTTTAATGCTTGTGGCTTTCTTCCAAGTTAACTAATTCAGCCTCTCGACCTCTTTGGGACTTTATAACAGTATAATTTAGACTGGACATGGTTGATAAACACTGGTCACACGCCACTGCCGCACTCTTGAACAATGCTAAATGTGGATGCGTTCGATTGCACAAAATTTATTCGGTTTGACGTGGTATGGTACTTAAATTTTGCTGATATACCTTAGCAATTCATGATTTTTCTGACACGTTATGGATTTTATGGAGTGATGAAATAGTTTACATATTACTCATGTTTTCGCATATACTACCATCAATGATTCATGATTGAATTGAATGTGCCTTTCCCCTTCAGATGGTATTATAATCAATATGCCATACGGTGTACTTAATTTTCCACCACTCAAGTTTGTTGGTAATTAACAGACATAAATTTTGATCAGTTATTTATTCTTATGTTTACAGAAATACTCATGGGGATGGAGGGTCTAGCACTTCTGAAGCACTTGCATTCAATACATCTCTGGTTTCTCTGCCCACCTGTGACGGTGGTATGTATTCATGCTGATCTTAGTATATTTCCTGATGCTAGCTACTAAATTTACAAGTTTGTTTCCACACCAGATATTCATGATGCCCCAGGCAGATTTGCTTTCTTGGATGGTGGTGTGGTTCTCAGTTTACCAATATTTTATCTTCAAGGTATAATCTCTATATACCCTGTGTTCCAACATAATAGGATAGGGCTTATCTCAACCTAAGCCAAATACACACCCAATGCAATCTCCTGTGTTCTTTTTAATAGCGGATCCATGTTGTGCCAATCATTGAGTGCTGAACTTGCTAAACTTGTGTCCTTGCCATATGAAAATACACATCCTTGCCATTCTTTCACCTTACCCTTGAACAATCACACAGTTGGTTGGTGTCTATAAACATAACTACTAGTATTAGAGGTTAACAGTTTGCAACTTTTGCAGGTGTTGTTTTGTTTCCTGAAGCTATCCTACCTATTAGAGTAGTTCAGCCTAGATCTTTGGCAGCTGTTGACAAGGCTGTCAATCATGTTGACACTCCATGCATGATAGGTGTGGTGCGTGTCACTTGTCCTTGTTCTGATGACTTTGTTCTAGCTTTGTTTTTAATGGGAATTCTCCAATGTTAGGTTCGTGTTTACCGACACAGTGATGATGGACACAATGCTATTGCTTCAGTTGGGACAACAGCGGAGGTGTATTTTTCATAGAAGCTCATTCAAGCTAGAATGATATCTGTTCTTTTGAAGTTTCATCTTGCATTTTTGCTGATTTCTGAATTTCTGTTATTTGTCTTATGTATCGCTTTTGCATTGTTAACAATTTTTCATCAATCTTCTGTTCCTCCTTTTGGTTTCATTCATGACCTATTTTGCTGCAAAAACACCCAGTTATGCTATTTAATTAGTGACACGTGTACTTTGGTCTGCCTTCTGGTTTTAAAAATGGTTAGGTCCGACAAAAAGAAAAGGAAAGAAAAAGAGAGAAGAATGCTATACATGTCTGAGTTAACATTTGCAGATACCCATTTCATCTAAAAGATATACATCAACACTGCAGAAATAAATGATGAATTGTCACAGGACTTGCCGATTCATTACTAGATACCACACATGGTGTGCACATCTATAATTAACTGCAGTCACAAATGTCTTACTAGGAAAACATGTTCACCATTTTTGATCTAATCTGTGGAGCTATGTGTTGATCCTTCGATGCTGCACAACATCCTCAGGCATAAATATGCACTAAACATATGCTCTTCACGTTGGCCTTTTTTTGTTTCAAATCTTTGATACCTTGTGTTTTTATAAATTTTATAAATGACCCCAATTAATATGAACTTGATCATTTGAAATGCTACACGTTACTGAAGTTATTTTTTCCCTTAAAATCATTTCTCTTCAATGGTAGTGTGAAACAGTGAAACCGATACTTTATTCTGGACAGTCACATCAGCTTATGATTTTGTTTGCTGTTACAGATACAGCAAATTAAACAACTGGATGATGGCTCATTGAATGTTGTCACTCGTGGTCAGCACCGTTTTTGTCTTAAACGCCATTGGATCGACGCTGATGATGTTGTAAGTTTTCGCATTTGTTTGAGAAATAAGATGCTCTGAACTCTGTGGATGATAGTCCTATACTCCTATTAAGTAGTGGTAAGAGATAGTGTAATTCCATTTTTTTAACCATTAGCAGCAATGGGGTGAAGTCCAAATCATTGAAGAAGATACACCTCAGAGAACTCCAAGAGATGCATTTGGCCAGTTAGCTGCAAATTATAATTTCGACCAGTGTGCCTCATTGGTACCCAGTTTCAGTACATCTTGTCTCAGACAATATGATCATGTGGATTCTGATCAAGATTGGGATTCTCTATCATCCACTAGTACTTCAAGTGAACATTCAGTAACAGATGCAAGAATATACTGTTCTTCAAATGAAGATAAAGATATCACGCATGAACAGTCTTGGCAGAAGCATGATTTTGTGAAAAGAAATGCTGCATTAGGGAATCCAGTCAAGCATAGCAACATAACAGACAGGGATGATCCTTGCTTTCGATCCATGAAATCTTTAGCAACAAGAAATAGAGGTGCTGAACAATGCAGGTGGTACTGTGCTGCTTATAGTTCAAAGCTGGCATTGCAGGCCCCATTGTCATTTTGGCCTCGGTGGGCTTATGAAATGTATGATTCATATTCACTTGCTCGCAGGGCGGCAGGTATTGAGTTATTTCACTACAGCTATTTCAATCAATTTTGTCTTACATTATGGCATTCTTAACCAGATAATATTCCTTCCCACCGGCTAAAATGTCAGTTTGTTACCATGATTAAGGTGTGATGTATGCATGACATTCAATTGTTTTTGTGGCAGATTTGTGGAGACAAATAATTGTAAATCCAAGCGTGGATGATTATGTGAGAAATCCAGACATTTTGTCATATCATATCGGAAGCAAACTTCCCATGTCAGGATCTGTGAGACAAGAATTGCTTGAGATCGATGGAATCTCATATCGGCTACAAAAGGAAATTCAGCTACTTAAGGCCTTTAACATCATAAGATGTAGAAATTGCTTGGTAATGATTTCTTTTGTTTGAATCTATGATTTCACTAAAGTTCTTATCATAATTCGAGCTTACTTTTCCAATTATCTGGTGTCTTAATCTTCATTGCTGCAGTTTTACTTGTACTTGGCTATAACTTGTGGGCTTATCTGTCCCTAGTTGCTGTTGCAAACATATGGTAGAGTTGTATTTGGTATTCTACAGCATGCCATGGCTGCATGATAAGCAATTGTAGCGATATAAGATCATACTACTTCATCTGGTTATCCATTGGTTGTTGCCTGGGTTTTGAACAACCATGGTACCAGCCTACCAGGATTTCTTAGAGGACAAGGTTTCAACCAAACTATACTAGTATTCTGATTTACAGGTGATGGATAAGTTATGATTTAAGTTCTCTGAATCACAATGTAAAAGACAAAGGGACATTTTTTTAATCGCTTCTTCTCTACCTCTAAATGGCTATATCTCACTGGTTGATTTTTACTCAATTTGTAACAGAACTTGTTGGAAGACTTTCAAGTTGTTTTGACTAATATGGCAACAATTCCATTTCTTGTTGTAGACTCTTATCGCAAGACGTAGTGATGGCCCTGTTGGTGCTTATGCCAAGCGGTTTGACTGTGGGCAAGAAATGATGACAGTGCACAATGCAACTGGTCTTGCACTCCATGGCGATTCTTCCAAAGCTCACAGTTTGTTTCCAGGGTATGATTCAATTATAGTCTACTAAACTCTACTACTAAAAAGATGTTTGGAATCCAGCCTATCATTAACAGAGGAAATGAAGATTGTTATTCATTCTGTTTGATTGATTCCATTGCAACTTGCAAAGCACAGGTGTTCTGTTCATACGCAACTATCATATCTGCACTTTGTTATACGCTGACACAAAGACTTGTATTTTTTGCAGTTATACATGGACGATTACACTCTGTGCTGCCTGTGAGTCCAACATAGGCTGGTTGTTCAGGGCGGAGAAAACGAGTCTGCTTCCGAAATCCTTCTGGGGGTTACGCAGCTCCCAAATTTCAGATGACACACAATCTGGACATAACTGAACCTCATTGCAAGTCGCGGTTCCATTTTGCAATTCGTATAGTTCTGCCTTTAATTTCTCTATAATATATAATATACATGCTTTGCCAATTAGTAATCCTGCGGCTTTCCTGTACTAGACGCGAGAAATTGTTAATGTTGTATGTGTAAGCCTTCCTGTTAGGCTGCTACTCCAGGCAATTTATGTGCCCCCGCTACCATGGCACGTTCCAAGAAAATTTTACATAGATCGCACAATGTAGCCATTGATGCCCAATTTAAAACACAGAAACAAACATGTTCGTCCGTGCTTGAACAATGGATACACGGACCTTTCTTGCAATTGTACAAGCAAACATATGCATCGAAAAATCATACTGAACAATCAGAAGTTCAGAGCCAGTTCTGCAATAGCAGACTTGGTTGTTATTGCACGATGACAGGAGAAATATGCACAAGCGTAGTTTAGGGATAATATACTACTACAGTACGATGTAGGTCCAAGCGCAAATTATTAATACAAGCTAGCGTGATGTAGCCAGATGAGGTTGTACACAGTGCTTCAGGTGAGCAGAATCGGTTCATCTGTAAGAACGGGAGATGGGGCTGTACATGCAGCTCTTAGCGTACTTCACCAAGTCTTTTGGGTGAGGGAGATGGCTAGCCAATCCTGCATAAAGAAATTTGAAATAACGGTTGGTATTCGAGCATCTTTTTTTTAGCTAGAGTGTTAGCACGCTACATCAAAAGGAACAAATGTTACCAAGGTCGTAGGCTTTGCGGCGAGGCGAGCCGCGATGTTGGCTGATATCTTCCTGATCCAGGAAAAGGGCGGATAGATCAGGCCTTTGTCAATATGCTCTGGGGTCACCTGGTTAGCTAAGCCTTCAGCTGCCCAACGCCAAAAAGGCAGAAGCAAAACAAGCACGAAAACACAAATAACGTGGCTCAGCAGAATAGCTAGTGAAGTGAAAGAAAAAACTCTTGGGCTCATATAGGATGTATTTACCAGCAGCAATGATCATTTCATCTTTCACCCTTATCGCTCCTGAAATCACCACGCCTAAGCCAAATCCTGGGAATATATATGCATTGTTTGCCTAGTAGTTTTTCAAGGGGTAAAGAGTAAGTTTAAATGGTCAAAACTCAAAAATTTAAGAGCTGCGTGCGCTGTTATGCACAAAGGTAATGCTCCTAACCTGAGCAGGCACAAAAAACTTGTCATTGTATTTAACAGAATCAAATGGACTTTCACTCCCAAATATTGCACGGCCCTGCATTCATATATCATTATATCATCAGAAGAGTTATAACATGTAAATGTTTGGTGACATAATTTACAGAACTTTAATGCACCTATTGATTTCAATGGGATAGATGGTATAAGGTTAGACATGGAATACCACCTTACTCCATGAATATTCCTTCTCAGCAGTACATTCCGATTGTGATGTTGGATTGTTTAGCGCGATGATGATTGGTCTCTGCATTTTATTAGAACCAAGCTTCCAGCTCCAGAATGAGTGATTCATGTGACATAAAATTTATGAGAGCGCTATATGAACAAGTCAATGTTGTTAGTTTTACCTCATTAATTGAAGCCATAGCCTCAATCACCTCTTTTGTGAAGCTGACCCACACCAGCTGAACCGATCAATGCAGTCGGTTTGGTAGCCTAAAAAGTTGCAAATCAGTCAGGCACCGCTAAAAATCAGTCAGACACCTGAACGGCAAATGTACACTGATACAATATGTGTCTCCTATGGTTAAATTTTACACCTTAACAGCATCCAATAGATCTTTGACTGGTTCATGCTCGTGAGCATACCGCTTCTTAAAGGACTGAAGAGAATCTTTACGTGAACTTACAATCAATCCCTGCAATGCATAAATCAAACCTCAATGGTACAATTATCAAAGCATGCAAATTATAATATTATGATATTATTATATTATATTAACATTTGAATCGAGTAACCAGATCTTTTTGCGAGCCTCTTCTACTGGAACTTTGGACTGAAACATCACATCTAATGATTAATTGAGCCACCATAGACAAATTATCCAAAATCAAATCTGGTGAAGCTAGCAGTTGAATAACCTGATTTGATATCTCCAGAGCCACTAATTCAGCAATACCTGTACCAGCCTGCAAGAACAGTTAGTCTATTTGCAACAATCTAGAGGCTTTATAGGACAGAATAAATCAATGATATGTCCATTCCCTCACCAGTGATTAATTAGAATCAATTCGGTAATTTACTAGTGGCATGCTTCAGATTTCACCATTCAAGAAATAGATGCATTTTTGCATGTCAACTAGCAAGAACCTGAGAAGGTTTCTGAACAACTGAAGTTGTGGTACAATCCTCCTATTCCTAAGCCTAACCAACTCTACTGATAGGATATAAGTCCAACGTTTTTTTTAATTATTGACAGTCTTTATTTCATAATACAGATTCATAGGAACTAGGCGATTTTGCACGGCTAGTTAAATTGGATTCGATATAAGGCCCTTAGCTTATATTTTTATATATGCAATTATATTTTATATACAATAAATATTATAAATAGAATTGGATTCAATATACAACTCTTTGTATACAACTATTGACCTCAGTCTACACCGTTATAATTTAATCCCAACACGATCTAATAGTTTAGATTTTTTTAATTAATGTGGTAATTTCTAAACCTTTAGAGTGATTCAGAAGTAAATGTGAGCAATGCAGAATCCACCCTCCATATCACTGAAACAGAAGGTGAACTTACCTCCCCTGCGCCGAAGAATAATAATGTGTGGTCAGCTAAAGTCCCACCAACAAACTTCTGAGCAGCAATGAGGCCTGCAAGCACTACAGCAGCCGTTCCCTGTTTACATCGCTGTTACATAGTTTACTCGGATTGTTGTCAATCCCAGAAGAAAAGCACATCCACCTGTTTGCTTCTATTTAGGAACTGTGATAACACCAAGATGAATAAAAAGAAAGATCTAAACCCTACCTTGAATATCATCATTGAAGACAAAATTGTTTGCGCGGTACTTCTCAAGAAGGGTAAATGCATTGTGGTTTGTGAAGTTTTCAACCTGTTCCCTGTTTACATCGCAGTTACATAGTTTACTCTGATTGTTGTCAATCCCAGTAGAAAAGCACATCCACCTGTTTGCTTCTATTTAGGAACTGTGATAACACCAATATGAATAAAAAGACAGATCTGAACCCTACCTGAATATCATCATTGAAGACAAGATTGTTTGCACGGTACTTCTCAAGAAGGGTAAATGCATTGTAGTTTGCGAAGTCTTCAAACTGTTAAAAAAAAGCAAGTGACCATAGGAACAGCTCAATTAGGCACCAAATTTACCGTCCTTTCCTTTTTACTATTTTCATACCTGGACTAGAACCTTCTGTCCATGGTTCTGCTTAACAGCAGCCATGAATTCATCCAGAAGATCACTATATTCCTAATTAAAGAAATGAAAACCACAACCATATTTTACATATCATTCATGAGAATTGAATGAGCGTTTCCAAGGCATAAGCATGGAACCTGGCCAGTGGCTCTTTTCTGTCTTAATCCAATGTAGAATTCATCCTTTAGTAAATCCTCATTGTTTGTCCCCACATCAATGGTGATAGGTAAGCACTAGAATGCAAAATGGTGGGAAAGTACTACATCAATATGCTATTCTACTCATTACTGAAGAAAACAATTGAAATGTAAAATAACTTGCAGCAGAAGGCCGGACACCTCCGAGGACTTTGTATAGTGCAAGCTTTCCACATGGATGCCCATACCCTATACATGTTTCAATTTTCAACACACACAAGAAAAAGATCATCCAGGTTAAGCAACAGCGTAACAGATCACTAAAAAAATACAAAGGCACGAATGTTCCTGATCAAAGTAAAAATGTCAGGGCAAATTAACTGACCTGGCAACCAAGATCTCCAAGACCTAAGACGTGCTCACCATCAGTAAGAACAATAACCTGAATGCTCTTCTCTGGCCAGTTCCTCAGTACCTCCAATATTCTCCCCCAAGCACAAAAGCACCTCGTAAGTTCTACTCCCTTAACACTCCCAACAGAAATCAGCAACAGATAAAAATGATGGAAGAACCATACCTCTCTTTTAAGACTGATGTACAGACCTTGCAGCCGTCTAAAGATCGATCCATACTTCTAGCAAGCCTCGCCCACTGTCGGCGTGTACACTACGGGGAGCAATTCCTCAACATTGTCGATCAGGAGCTTATAGAAGAGCCTTTCAGTAAGAATGTGTAGAAAGGATGCATGGAACAAGAAGAAGGACGAAGATAGGTGTGAGACGAAACGAGGAGAGGGATGGAGACCGTCGTCTTATCGCGTGGAGGAGCAAGGGATGGAAGAGGATGATGAAAAAAGAGAAAGGAAAAGCATCTGCGGAGGAGACGGGAAGAACAAAGGAATCAAAACTAGAGAGCGAGGAGAGAGTACGGGAAAGAAGATTGGTAACGGAGAGAAAACGTCGACGACGAGGAGAAAAGGTTGGCTTGTCGGTAGAAAAACGCTAGTACGCTGGAGATATCTAGACTTGCTCTGATACCATCTAAGAATATATACAGTGAGACTAAGACCTTAACTCTATACAGAAGGGTTAGATCTATATATATACAGTTCAGTGATTCAGTGGTCTAACACTTTCATTCCTCTCCTGCAAACCGATTATCCACAAAAGCTACAACATGACGTACTTGCCGAGTACTAAGCTGCAACCAATATCTAATTATCTACCCTTCCAACGTTTTCTTTGAACAAGAAGAAAACAGAGCTCACCTGAAGATCCATCAGGGCCATGTAACGTTGCAGAGGGACCTGGAACTGCCGCACGTTTTGCAGCAGCCTCTTCTCCTGCAGGAGACGCACGCTTCTGTGACACATGTCTACCGGCAATAGTAGCAGACGAAGTAGGACCAAGCATGAAGTTCCTGAGGCAGCACGACTGGAGACAGCAAACCCCGTAGGTAGTGCGCGTCCCGCTCTTTCTCCGTGAACGAGAGCCCCTTGTTGTGCCGTGGATCCCTCAGCAGAGAGTGCCCACTAAAAAACAAAGTAAGAATCGGAAAATTACACCAGATCACTTCTGTGTAGCTTGGCTGAGACGAGCTAATCATGGCCTGGTTAGTGGTTAGTTGCTCCATAATTGCTCTAACCTACTATAGTACCAGTGAAATCAATCACTTAATCAGTACTGAAACATTGGTGAAGCTTCTTCAAATGGCGCTGCACAGGTAATAAAACCATCATGTTCTGATTTAACGGGACGAAATGATCAAAAGGCATACATACCTGGCGACGCAGACGGCCCACGGCGTTATGGGCTGGTCGTCGGTGGCGCGGTCCTCGCCGTAGGCGTCCTCCACGCCGCCGGTGCCCACCCCCGCCATCGCAGCATCGTTCCTTTCGCCTCGCCCCCACCATGCCGCTCACCGTCCTCGCCCCTGGCCTGCACCACCAGCACCGCTTCGCTGTCTCCCGGAATCCAGTGCGAGAAGCCACGACGCGCAGCTGGAGACTTGGAGGAACCCCGCGCCAGCGTACATAGAAGCGCGCCCGCGCGCCGCGCCACGATGACGCCGCCGCCCGCTTGTCCGGGCACACGTCGCAGGGGAGCTGGCGCCACGTACCCCCGAAGTTAGGCCGATTTCTCGATAGTTACCTCGGGCCGGGCCGGGCCGGGCCGTGCCTTCGCTGGATTGGCGAAACCGTGGCCTTTTCCAGCCTGATCCAGCCCATTTCGGCTCGCGTAGTTGTCGACCCACCGAGCAGGCCACGATAAGAGGTTATCCGGGCTCAAAACCCAACCCACCAGGTCGGCTCACGGCTTCGTTTCCTTCCTCCACCGCAGCCAAAGCCGCGCAGCCAAATCCGACACGTGGGGCGGTGCGACGCCGGCAGAGGGGACGCCATGAGCCGCACGCTCCTCTCCCACATCCTCCACCGCCCGCCGCTGCTCTTCGCGTAAGCTCGCGCGAGCCGTGCTTCGAGACCTAGCGGGTGCTTCTGCTCTGCTTCCGAGTACCTGACGTTTTTTTCCCCTCCCGTTTGGCTTCGCAGGTCGAGGGCTGGTGGACGAGGAGGAGCGCTCCCGTCCCGCCTGCGCACTCTCCGTCTCAACTGCAGATTGGCCGAAGCGGCCGTCTCCGGCGACGAGGCGCCTGCTCCTCCGGCGAGGAAGTAAGCCCCTTGCCGCCCTACACTGGTAGTGTTCGGTGTAATGCGTCTGCTAGGAAAAGAATCGCGGTTGGTTTCTGTGGTATTTTGTTGTTACTCAATGGCGTAGCCTATGAGACGTTTGGTTTAAGGCTAGGATGCGTGAGAAACCGTGGATGCAATGCTGTAAGGCTTGTAGCTTGCTAAGATTGTGGAAAACCAGCTTGTGACTTGTGAGGCCTGTAGGACATAGCATCGAGTGTATTCAGTATAGTTACTGAGGTGTGGGAGGGCTAACATTGGTAATGCAGGAAGTGAATTGAGGTTGAAGCCTGCAGTTCACTTTCTGCTCTTAGTGTATAGCATTTGTTTGAATACTTAACCACGCCATTTGGTCTTAATTCATTTTTTCTCCACTAGTTGTTGCATTAACCATCACTCAATTTTGTTCATGCTTGAAACGGCTTGGTAATAAATTCCACAGAAATATTATTACATACTCAACAGGCCAAAGCTGATCTTTTAGATAATTTTGCACACCAAAGAATAAAGCATGCTATTGCAGCTCAAAGATGCTTGTATTGTTGTGCACAAAATGAATATGTACTCAGTTGATTGATTGTTTTTTATTTACAACTTTCGAAATTGGAGCCTCATATACAAATTCAGTGTTCATTCCATGCATTATTGCTGACTTAGTCTACACAGCAAGCTAATTAGTTTATTCATGATCTTATTTATGCGCTTGTTTGCGTTGGCCAAAGTCTTGAAAATATTATTGCTGACGTAGTGTGAAGCTAAATAAGCAACAGTAGCTATTTTCGTAAGTGTTTGTCATATAATCAAGAAAATTTGGTTACATTGCATTTTTTCCTTGCTGCATCGTTTTTGTTTTGACTGTTTAGTTGTACAGGGTTCAAATTTGTTTCATATTCTTCCTAAGGATGTTTCTTCTCTTATTTCTAGTTCCTAATATGGTAATGCACTTGCAGTTTGCTTTATTATTGATAGACTTGCAAAGAAATTGTTATTATGTATGATGATGTTTCATTAGAGAATGCAGTTTTTTGCCCAAGTTCCATGGTAGTATCTATTGATGGTTTTGAATTGGAGGAGGTGAGTATAAGGTGAGGGAGCAAGCAGAACAGAGGAGTGTATTTTTCTAAAGCTGTAACATCTCATGTATTTTTCTAAAGCTGTAGCATCTCATGTTAACATAGAGCTATATTTATAGTACATGGATCAGTGGTTTGAAAAACCAACCTCTTACTGCTGCTGTTGTCCAGCTAGTAGCAAAATCAAAATTGACTACTGTTAGAATTAATTGCTATTTACTGCAATCCCCTAGTTATTTGTATCGGATTAATACCCAGCTGGACTCTTGATTGCTATTTACTGCAATCCCCTAGTTACTTGTGCCGGGTTAATACCTAGCTGGCCTCTTGGGACTCGGCTGGCTCCTTGGGACTCGGGTGGTCTAAGGGGCTACCCTCCTCCAATCTATTTATATGTAACACCTCTGTAATCTCATCATCAAGCAATCTAAGCCTGTTAGCCTATTGTCTATCATGGTATCAGACTAAACAACGATCCATCTGCTTCCGCTCCCATCCCACCCCGACCCCGGCCGTCGCGCGCGCCCATGGCCGTCTCCGGCTCCTCCACCATGGCTACCGTGGCCAAGCTCCGTGACGAAGCCCTCTCTGCTGCTAAGCGCCTGGAGGACGAGGCCTCCTCTCTGCGCACCACCAACACAGAGCGCAGCCAGCAGCTTGAGGAGGAAGCTGCTCTTCTCAAGTTCACCGCCGCCGCCCAAGAGCGTGTCCACGCCGCTGTTGATGCTCTTGACAAAGAGCGCGCACAGGCCAATGCCCTGGAGCAGCAGGCCGTGGCCCTCCGGGATCGCCTCCGCACCGAGTTTCAGGACGATGACGACGTTCCTGAGGATGACGACGTCCGCTCTACTTCTTTTGAAGCCGTGGCCATCGCCCACCTCCACAGTCAAGCTGCTGCCGTCCAAAACATCAAGAACTTAATTCCAATAGTTCTTGATCTTCAATCCTCCAACTACTCCAAGTGGCGTGGCTACGTCCTCCTCATCCTCTGCCGCTTCGCCTTGAAGGATCACATCCTCAGCAACGACTCCCGCCCCTACGATCCGGTGTGGTCGCGCATGGACTGTGTCGTCCTCTCCTGGCTCTTCAACACCATCTCTGCCGACCTCCTGGATGTCATTCACGAGCACGACGGCCTCACCTTCCGGGCAGCATGGCTCGGAATTGAACAACAGTTCCTCAACAATCGCAAGTCCCGCGCCATGCTCCTCGACGCCGAGTTCCGCACTCTCTGCCAAGGTGCCCTCTCCATCGACGACTACTACCGCAAGATGAAGAGCATGGCGGATGCCCTTGCCGACCTCGGTGAACCCATCCAAGACCGAACTCTAGTGCTGAACGTTCTGCGGGGTCTCAATGAACGTTTCCAGTTCATGTCCCAGCTTGTCACCCGCCAGAGGCCGTTCCCGTCCTTCGCCGATGTTCGTGCTGACCTCCGTTTGGCCGAGCTCAACATGGGGACGCCCTCTGCCTCTCCTTCGGCTCTTGTCGCCGTGCCGTCCACCAAGCTGCCTACTCTGCCATCACCTGCGCCTGTGCCTCCACGCCCTCATCAGGCTGCTGCTCATCAGGTTGCTGCTGGACAGCCTTTCAGTGGCAACTGCGGCAGACGCCGCCACGACGGGCGTGGCTCTGGTGGCTCCCATGGCAGTCCGCAGAACAGTACCCCCGGTGCTGCACCAGCCACACCGCAATGGCCGTCACTTCTCAACTCGTGGACCGGCTCTATCCACATGTGGCCAGGGTCCACCGCCGGCATAGCTCGTGGTCCTCCACCACGCGCAGTCCAGCCTGTATCTTCGCAGCAGGCTCTGGTGGCCGACGTGCCACCTGCGCACTTCGCTCCACCGCCGGCTTCCGGGACCTACTACCCACAGCCACCTCAGGCACCTCCTGCTTGGGCGCCATGGACGCCCGAGGGCCTCGCCAGTGCCTTCAGCACCGTCTATCTCACCCTGCCACTGAGTTCCTCAGATTGGGTGATCGACTCAGGTGCCTCCTCCCACATCACCGCCAACCCTGGTATGGTCACCGCATCACCATCCTCTTTATTTCCTTCCTCCATTATCGTAGGCAATGGTGCCACCCTTTCTGTCATTGGCACCGGTTACTCTGTCCTTCCTGAACCCTTTCGCCTCGATAATGTCCTTGTCGCCCCTGACATCATCAGAAATCTCCTTTCTGTTAGAAAATTTACTACTGACAATTTTGTTTCGGTTGAGTTTGACCCTCTTGGTGTTTCTGTGAAGGATCTCCGTACCCGGAACACCCTTCTCAGATGTAACAGCACGGGGCCACTCTACACCCTACAGCTGTCTTCATCCACCACTGGCTCCTGTGCCCTTGTCGCCACTCCCTCCCCGACTACCTGGCACAAGCGTCTTGGTCACCCCGGCAAGGCCACTCTTCAGAACTTCGCTCAGTCCTCCTCCATTGTCTGCAGCAAGCCTGAAGATGACTCCCTCTGCCACGCCTGTCAGCTTGGGCGTTATATTCGTCTTCCTTGTACTACTTCCCTGTCTAGAGCATCCAAGAATTTTGATTTAATCCATTGTGACCTGTGGACATCTCCTGTTGACAGTGCCTCTGGTTTCAAATATTATTTAGTTATTCTTGATGATTGCTCCCATTTTCTCTGGACTTTTCCCCTTCGCGTTAAGTCTGATGCATTTTCCCAATTTCTTCGCTCATGTGTCTACTCAATTCGGCTGCAGCATCAAATCAGTCCAATGTGACAACGGTCGAGAGTTTGACAACTCCACCTCTCGTGCTTTCTTTCTTGCTCACGGCACCACCCTCCGCATGTCGTGCCCCTATACCTCCTAGCAAAATGGAAAAGCCGAGCGCATGATCCGCACCGTCAACAACATCACACGAACCCTCCTCTTCCAGGCTTCCATGCCCCCCTCTTACTGGGCTGATGCTCTAGCCATTGCCACCTATCTCATCAATCGCCTCCCTACCAAAACACTAAACATGAGCACTCCTTTCTTCGCCCTCCATGGCATCCTCCCTTCCTATCATGATCTTCGAGCTTTCGGGTGCACCTGCTATCCCAACCTCTCTGCCATCACTCCTCACAAGTTTGCCCCCCGCTCCACTCTCTGTGCGTTTCTTGGTTATTCACCGGATCACAAGGGCTATCGGTGCCTCGACCTACACACCAACCGCGTCATCATTTCCCGCCACGTTGTCTTCGATGAGACAACGTTCCCTTTCTCCCATAGCCGGCCATCCCCACCCCCGCAGGAACTTGATTTTCTAACTGACGACGACACTATTCCAGTGTCCCCTCTTACTGTAGGTACACCCGGAGCTGTTGGCCCCTTGCCACCCTCTCCCCCGACGCGTGCTCCCTCCCAGCCGGTGCCTTTGGTACCATCGCTGGCCCATGTGGGCACGCCGGCGTTGAGGGCTCCTCCCGCTTCCCCACCCCTCCGGCGTCGCCTACAGCACCTTCGGTGCTGCTGGCCGTGTCCAGGGGGTCCCCGACGTCCTCTAAATAGGCGCCCCTTGTACCAGTCTTCTCGGCACCACCCATTATTCATGTCTACAGCAGGCGTGCCCCTGCCCCTGCTCCTGCCCTGCCACCCGAGCGCCCGGCAGGGGCCCCTCCTCGACGCTCCAGCATGGTCCCCTCTCCACCTCACTATGTCAAGAGCGATCCTCCAGTTCCTGTTGGTGCTGTTTCCATTCCGCCGGGAGTTCATGGCGACCCGTGGAAAGACAGGGTATCGGCAGCCTCGCCTCGCCTTGCATACTAAGGCATTGTCTCCACTACCGTGGTCCTGCCGTGATGCTCTTGCTGATCCTCATTGGCGCCAGGCCATGGAAGACGAATATGCAGCCCTTCAGGACAACCACACTTGGGACCTCGTCCCCCGCCCTGCCAAGGCCAACGTGGTTATTGGCAAATGGATTTTCAAACACAAGTTTCATGCCGATGGCTCATTGGAGAGATACAAGGCTCGTTGGGTACTTCGGGGGTTCACTCAACGCCCCGGTGTTGATTATGATGAAACCTTTAGCCCGGTTGTCAAGCCAGCCACTGTTCGCACAGTCATCACGGTGGCACACTCCAGGGATTGGCCGATACATCAGCTGGATGTGAAGAACGCTTTCCTACACGGAACACTTTCAGAGACAGTATATTGCTCTTAGCCTACTAGGTTCGCTGATCTTGCTCTCCCTGATCATGTCTGCAGACTCAACAAATCCCTCTACGACTTAAAACAAGCCCTGCAGGCCTGGTACAGCCAGTTTGCCTCCTTTCTAATCTCACTGAAGCCAAGTTAGACACATCTCTCTTTATATATAGCCACGGCACCGAGACAGTCTACTTGCTCTTATATGTGGATGACATTGTCCTTACGGCTTCGTCTCAGCAGCTCCTTCACCGTGTCATTGCTGCATTGAAAAAGGAGTTCGCCATGAAGGATCTTGGACCCCTGCATCACTTTCTCGGCATTGCAGTTCAGCGCCACAGGGATTCTATTCTCCTTTCACAGCATCAGTACACACTGGATATACTTGCTCACCATGGCATGAGTGACTGCAAGCCTTGCTCCACTCTAGTTGACACTTGTGCAAAAGTACCAGCTGATGCCGGCCCGTCTGTTGCTGATCCCACTGCTTATCGCAGCCTTGTGGGTGCCCTCCAGTACCTCACCTTCACTAGGCCTGACATTGTCTACGCTATCCAACAAGTGTGCCTTCATTTGCATGATCCGCGAGAAACTCATGTTGTCGCTACCAAGAGGATCCTTCGCTACCTTCAGGGTACCCTCAGTCATGGTCTGGTCATTCCCTGAACAGCCCCAACACAGCTCCGTGTGTACACCGACGCTGATTGGGCAGGCTGTCCGGACACCCGCCGCTCCACCTCCG
The DNA here is from genome assembly GCA_030770085.1 of Oryza coarctata. Taxonomy (NCBI): domain Eukaryota; kingdom Viridiplantae; phylum Streptophyta; class Magnoliopsida; order Poales; family Poaceae; genus Oryza; species Oryza coarctata. The sequence continues at coordinate 23,559,053 of CM061463.1, read as the reverse complement.
GCTACGCCGTCTTCCTCGGGGGCAGTCTGATCTCCTGGTCATCCAAGCGGTAGCCCACTGTCTCCTGGTCCAGTGTCGAGGCAGAATACCGAGTTGTTGCCAACGGTGTCGCTGAAGCCTCTTGGCTGTGGCAATTGCTCCAGGAACTTCACCATCCCCTGGACTCTGCCTATCTCATCTACTACGACAATGTCAGCGCCGTCTATCTCTCCACCAACCCCGTTCAACATCAGTGCACCAAGCACGTGGAAATCGACCTTCACTTCGTCCGTGAACGAGTCGCCATGGGTGTAGTCCGGGTTCTTCATGTGCCCACCACGTCGTAGTTCGCCGATGTCTTCACCAAGGGGCTCCCTTCCTATGTCTTCATGGATTTTCGCTCCAGTCTAAACGTTCACTCCACCGACGATCTGACTGCGGGGGGTGTTAGAATTAATTGCTATTTACTGCAATCCCCTAGTTACTTGTGCCGGGTTAATACCCAGCTGACCTCTTAATTGCTATTTACTACAATCCCCTAATTACTTGTGCCGGGTTAATACCTAGCTGGCCTCTTAGGACTCGGCTGGCTCTTTGGGACTCGGGTGGCCCCTTGGGTCACCCTACTCCAATCTATTTATATGTAACACCTCTGTAATCTCATCATCAACAATCTAAGCCTGTTAGGCTATTGTCTATCAACTACTACCACTAATAGCAGCTGTCGGCAAGGAGCAAAAAGTCAGACCAACTAAATGACAGCTGTAGTCTACTGCTTACTGATCAAGGAATAACACTACTGCTAGATAGCTAATTAACCAAAAGAATACCCAAGAAATAAGGATTATACTAACATCTATTCCCGTAGGACTATTCTTCATAGTAATGGGTTTTTTCCCTGAAAACAAGGTTGCGGTCTAGTCCTGTTAAACATATTTATATGCTTTTCAGTAATTTGAACAGTGATGTTTGTCTCTACTGACTGCAGGAAAAGAGTAGTTTCTGGTGTACAGCCAACCGGATTGGTGCACCTTGGAAATTATCTTGGTGCCATCAAGAATTGGGTTTCACTTCAGGTACTGTAGCATTTGAACTATAATTTTTTTAATCTAATTATTCTTTAATTTTGATGGTAGTAATCAATCAACAGCTCAGTTGCAAGGCTGCCTTGATTTTTGCATTCTTCCATCTAATTGAGATGCATTTGAGCTAGGAAGCTAACTTATTGAGTATTGACTGATAATATACACTGTCTATGAAACTTCACATCCCATCTATGGCAATTTCTCGCAGGATCTATACGAGACATTATTTTTCATTGTGGACTTGCATGCGGTAAGTTCTGTCTGACTTCTTGGGCATCCTACTAAAAAATCACAATTGATTTTTATGGTTTGTACAAAATGGAACTTCTTTTGTACTGTTATCTTGTCCTTAGTCAAATTAGGATGCTTCATTTTACCTTACCTTCTTGAATATTCATTTAACATAAGCTACAACATATTTGTGTAATATGTAATTTTCATCTTAATTTTTCATCAGTGCTTATTATGGTAACCAAGTGTTCATGATTTATATCAAAACTGCAGAGGTACCTTGCAGTCCTTTGTTTATTTTTATCACGTTGTTTAAAATTGTTTGCAGATTACATTACCATATGATGCACAACAGTTGTCAAAAGCAACAAGGAGCACTGCTGCAATATATCTAGCATGTGGCATTGATAGTTCGAAGGTCTGCTTCACATATTTACATTACATGTCAATGTTTATGTTGCGGGTGACCTTCTGGGTCTGAATGCTTTATGCTGTTTTGTGCCTTTCCAGGCTTCTATATTTGTACAGTCTCATGTCCGTGCTCATGTTGAGTTGATGTGGCTGCTGAGTTCTTCGACTCCTATTGGTTGGCTCAACAGAATGATCCAATTCAAAGAGAAGTCACGCAAGGCGGTGCGTCATTCGCTGTATGACAGCTTCACCATCATCTTTTGTTTGAGCTGAATTCCTTATCATATTACAGAAGGGTCTGGAAAAGACAACAGCTCAATTCACAACTGCAATTTTCTTCAACATTTCCGAGATTTTATATGTGGCAATCCATAACATTGCCTGCTCAAATAATAATGATATGATATCATGTAGTTAAAAGAATGCTCTACCCCAGTAATATCCAGAGTGCGTTCCCTGCTTAATTTTAATACCTTACTGAGTAACAGATGAAAAGAAAACATTACATAAAAATTGTATTCCTGTCAAGTGTTTTTTTCTCTAGAAGTATTCCTTGTACCTGTACAATGCTACTGTATGATCAGCTTAACAACATTTTTGAGGCAGCAGTCACATGAAGATCAACATTAACTCTACTTTGTAACTTTCATGCTTGATGCATTATTATATCATAATATTATTTTAATGTTAGATTCTTTGCTTGAGTTCAGCATCTTTTATCTGTCAATTGGCTTACCTCTGTGGTGAACAATGTTTGCTCCTCAAGGTTGCTTACTTGACTGACACCAAATGATATTTGCTCTGATTTCTAATTTATCAGTGGACCACATGTGTTATGTCTGAATGTGATGTATAGTGCTTCTGTAAATGTTTAATTCTGGTGTTACCATTTTACTGGAGCGTTTATTCCACCGCATAGGGTCCATGTTATGCAGCTTTTTGTTTTTCTGCATGCAAAACTCTCAACTCCTTATATCATGGTTTTATACTTGTTAGTTCTTCCTATTTCAGCAAATTTTTATTTTGTTGATTTTTTTTTCATATTTGCAGGGTGATGAAAATGTTGGAGTGGGAATTTTGACTTATCCTGTTTTAATGGCTTCTGACATTCTCTTGTACCAGGTAAATATTGCTCTTGCCTATTATTCCCAGTGATATGTAGACTGTAGAAGCTCATATTAATAGCATGTAGTTTAACATTTCAACTTTGTTATGTTTTTCCCATTGCTTTCCTTTTTTGTGATGCCAATAATAGCTATTGAATAATTGCAGTCAGATCTGGTACCTGTTGGTGAAGATCAGACTCAACATTTGGAATTAACTCGTGAAATTGCTGAGCGTGTAAATAATCTATTTGGTGGAAGAAAGTGGAAGAAAATGGGAGGGTGAGAAAATTATGTATTTCCCCTTTTCTTTTTTTAGTTCCAGCAGTTGTTTATCTCACTATTGTAACGTCATTTTTATATTTATGCTTGCAGGAGAGGTGGTTCGCTATTTAAGGTGTGTGCAATATTATTTATGTATGGTTCATCATCCTTTTAATACCCTCAGAACTGAATTTTGATTTGCTTATTGTACTTCTTTTTCTTTATTTAGGTTCCTGAAGCCCTTGTACCTCCAGCAGGGGCCCGTGTTATGTCCTTAACTGATGGTCTCTCCAAGGTAATTAGCCAAACTCATTATCATTTGTTATTAAATTACTTACTGAAGTGCCATTACACCACTAGTCTTGATGTTCAGTCCTGATCATATAAATTATTATTCGCACAGCTGACTTTATGCATCTCTATTTTATACTTGTCTGCTTAGGGTGCTGTATGTCTGTGCTATTAGATGTATTGCATAGCTAGTTGTGTTTTTACTCTCTTCTAGAGAGTGTTCTGCATATTTGTATAGTTTCTCATGTATACATATTGGCCCAATTGGCTCAATTTAATCTAAATCCAAATATTCCAAACATGGTATCAGAGCTTATGGGGTTCAGGTTCTACTGCCGCCACCGGACTCTCCTCTTGAGCAACCACTGCCTGCAGCTGTTCTGCTCACACTGCCTCTCCATAGCTGCCATCGCCACCTCGCCTCCCTCCTTTGCTCGCTGCCGTCGCCAAGCACCTTTGCTCCCAGCATCGCCATGCCGCTTGGGGCCGTTGTCGGCCACCACTGCCCCCTCTGGTGCGACAGAGCAAGGCTCCCCTGCCACCACCGCCAAGAGCAGGGCCATCGCCGCCCTCCTCTGCCTATCGCGACAATCAGTGCTGCCTAGAGTTGTCGCCACCCTCTGCTCCCAGCACCTCCTAGAGTCATTGCCGATCGGCTAGGGCCCTCCTCTGCCTCCCTCCTCTGCACCTCCCTCATCAGCAGGGCTCCCCTGTTGTCGCTGCTAGGAACTGAGCCACCACCTCCCTCCTCTGTTGCCTTCTAGACTGGAGCAGGGCAGGTTCCACAGCCTGAAGCTCTGCTGTGACAGCTCCCCTGGGAAAACCAGGTGCCATTTCTCTTTCAAAGCCTCCAGTCATCTTCAACGGGCTTAGCTTCCGGGAGTATGCGTTGCACATGCAGATCCACATTTGCAGCCAATGGCTATGGGGTTACCTCACTAGCAATTGGCTTTGCCTGCCTTGTCTCACCTTGCTGACTGCACTTGCCAACCCGGAAGATGTGAATGAGGATACCAAGCGTGACCTCCTTGATGATCTTGCCACTACTATGGAGGCATACCAAACAGATCTTGTCCTCTATGAGACTTGGTTAGAAGAGGAGGCCTATGCTAAGGCCATTTTGGTTGGGAGCATGGACATTGACATATCGCTCGACATTGTGGGCCTTGCTAGCTCTTAGCTGATGTGGGCCCATCTTTGCCAGCAGTATGAGCCTCGCAACGACGTCATGTTTCTTGTCGTTTTGAATGAGGCTCAGTCTCTTCATCAGCTTGATGCCACCGTGGATGAGTTTTTTTGCAAGATGTCCGCGATGTGGTGTCAAATGGACCTACAGGGCACTGATGTCTGCCGTACCTATACTTGTTGCCAATGCTAGAGGGCCCAGACAAAGACCACTCGCCTCTACGAGTTCTTATCTCGTTTGCTACCCTTGTTTGAGCTTGATCGAGCTCAGTTATTGGCATGATGCCCTCAACCGTCTCTGTTGGAGACCTTACCTGAGCTACAGGCTGAGGAGACTCATTGACGTAAAGCTAGAGTAGGCATTACCCAACAGTCCACCTCTGTCTTGGCTGCTTAGGGTTTGCCTTCATAGGTCCATGTTTCTTTTTTGGCATCCTAGCCTGTCATTGTGGCATAGCCTGTCATGGTGCCACCACATTTAACTGTTGCAACTTGTGCTCCTAGCACTCCTTTAAGCATTGTTTGTGGGTACTGTAGCAAGGCAGGCCACACTGCTTTCATGTGCTACAAAAAGATGGATCAGAGTCGACGCCCATCTTAGGGCTCTCGATAGGGCTCCTCTCAGTTTAGCTCTCAGTAGATCTTGTCCACCTAGCAGGAGGTTATCAGACTAGTTTGTCATCTTGACACTACAGCTTCTACCTCCATACATGGGTCTGCTGCTTAGGCTTCTAGTCATCCACTACCATCTCTATCATCTCTAGGTATATTGTCCTCGTGGATCCTTGACTCCGGTGCTTCATTTCATATGATACATGATTCCACACATCTTTCTTCTATAACTCTTGATACCTCTATCATGGTTCAGAGTGGATGGCACCTCACTTCTTGTTGTTGGTCGTGGTACTCTTTCTACTTCTTCCTTTCGAGTTCCTACTGTTTCTCATGTTCCTAAGTTAACCATGCTTCTTATGTCCGTTGATCAGATCATTGATCATGGTTGCCATATTATTCTTGAGGCTAACTCTTGTTGTGTTTAGGATCATCGCACAGGGCTCCTAGTGGGGACTTGTCCTATGTGCCATGATTCTCAGCATCTTTGGGAGCTTGATTGCCTACATCTCCCTTTCGATGCCTTTGCTAGTGAGTCAACCTGTTCCACCATTCTAGCATTAGCTACTTCATCTACTACTACTTTTTCTTAGTGGCATCGTCGTTTAGGTCATCTATGTGGTTCTCAATTGTCCACTCTTGTTGGTAGTGGGGTCGTAGGCCCTATTTACACTACTCTACATTGTACAGGTTGCAAGCTTAGCATGCAGTTGCAACTCCCTTATCCTTCTAGTGAGTCTAAGTCTCAGTGTCCTTTTGATCTTATTCACTCTAATGTATGGGGCAAGCTCCCTTTGTTTCGAAAGGTGGTCATTCCTATTATGTGATCTTTATTGATAACTATTCAACATTTACTTGGATTTACCTCATGTCTTCTCATAGTCAGTTTCTTTCTATTTATCAGCAGTTTGCTATTATGGTTCACACTCAATATGATTCTTGTATTTGCGCTTTTCGTGCTGACTCTATTGGTGAGTACATTTTGGCAGCCCACCACCGTTTTCTAGTTGAACAGGGAACAATTCCTTAGTTCTCTTGCCCTGGTGCTCATGCTCAGAATGGCGTTGCTAAGCGTAAGCATTGTCGTATTCTTGAGACTACTCATGCCCTCATGATCTCTTTGCATCTCTCGCCTCACTTCTAGGGCGAGGTTATCTCCACGACTATCTTTCTTATTAATCGCCAACCCTCTTCTATTCTTCATGGTTGTACTCCTTATGAGCGTCTCTTTGGTACACCTTGGTATAGTCATCTTCAGTGCTTTTGTTGTGTTTATGTTCTTCCTCGTGAGCGTAGTAAGTTGACTGCTTAATCTATTGAGTGTGTTTTTCTTGGGTATAGCACTAAGCATAAGGGTTATTGTTGCTATGATCTTGTTGCTTGTTGTATAAGGATATCTCATGATGCCACTTTTGACGAGTCTCGTCCATACTATCCTTGCTCTCTCAATTGTGACCAGTCCTCCACTACCCAGTCTATCTCTTTTCTGACTCTTCCAGATTGGTCCTTTCCTTCTCTACCACCTATCCCATCTCCATTGTCACAGCTTCCTTTGGTTTCTACATCATCACCGCCACCTCCTTCGATGTTGCCACCATCGCGCACACCATCATCACCACCTCCTAGTGCTCTTTCGGATGCTCCTAATGAGCTCTCACCTTTTTAGTTGCACTACTCTTGCTGTCCGCGACCTCAAGTTGAGTTTTCTCCTCCCTCTATCCTTGGTCCCACTCCTGCTCCTCGGTATGATCTTCATGTTCATCATACTATGAAGCCTAAGCCTAAGTATGGCTTTACTGTTGTGGCTATTGTTGAGCCCACGACTTACCGAGAGGCTGTTGTTCACCAAGAGTGGCGGCATGCAATGGTTGAGGAGATTGCAGCATTAGAGCATACCAAGACTTGGGATATTGTTCTTATGCCTGCTCATTGTCACTCCTATCTCTTGCAAGTGGTCTACAAGATAAAGACTCGCTCTGATGGCTCTCTTGAGCATTACAAAGCTTGTCTTGTGGCTCGTGGCTTTCAGTAGGAGCATGGCCATGACTATGATGAGACTTTTGCTCCAGTTGTTCATATGACCACCATTTGGATCCTGTTGGTTGTTGCCTCCATTTGTCAGTGGTCCATTTCTCAGGTAGATGTCAAGAATGCATTTCTCAATGGTGAGCTACGTAAGGAGGTTTATATGCAGCTGTCTCCTAGGTATTTTGTTCCTGATGGCATGGTTTTTCGTTTACGTCACTCCTTTTATGGTCTCAAACAAGCTCCCTGTGCTTGGTTTGAGCGCTTCTTTGTTGTCACTGATATTGGCTGCGACCATGATCTTACTCTATTTGTTCACACTTCTCCTTGTGGTAAGACCCTTCTTCTCTATGTTGATGATATGATTATCACTGGTGATGACTCTTAGTTCATTGATCTTGTAAAGAAGCTCCTTAGTGACCAATTTTTGATGTTTAATCTTGGTCCTCTTAGGTACTTTCTTGGGATTGAGGTTTCTTCTACGTCTTCTGGCTTCTACCTCTCCCAAGAGAAGTATATTCAGGATCGCCTTGCTCACTCTGGTCTCACTGATTAGTGTGTGGTTGACACTCCTATGGAGCTTGAATACATCTTCAGTCCACTGATGATGAGCCTCTTCAAGATCCCACCCGCTATCACCACCTCGTTGGTAGTCTTGTTTGTCTCAGCGTCACTCACCCTAACATTTCTCACTCGGTTCACATTCTGAGCTAGTTTGTTTCTGCTCCTACTCAGCTTCACTGTGCTTATCTTCTTCATGTCCTTCGATATCTATGTGGCACTGTCTCTCATCGCCTTTTCTTCCCTCACTCCAGTTCCTTGCAGCTGCAGGCGTACTCTAATACGACTTGGGTCAGTGACCACTCTGATCACCGTTCTCTCTCCGCTTACGTGTCTTCCTTGGTTCCTCTCAGATTGCATGGAAGACCAAGAAGCAGAATGTAGTTTCCCATTCCAGTGTGGAGGCCGAATTGCGAGCTATGGCAGCCTTGGTAGTTGAGATCACTTGGCTTTGTTGGCTCTGGGAGGATTTTGGAGTTTCTCTCTCCACCAACTCCTTTTTTCGGACAGTATCGGTGCGAACAACATTGCTCGGGACCCAGTGAAGCATGAGCTCACCAAGCGAGGTGTTGATGCTTCATACATGCGCTCGCAGGTGCAAGATGAGGTTGTTGCTCTTCAATATGTCCCTTCGGAGCTTCAGTTAGCAGATTTCTTCACGAAGGCTCAGACTAGAGCTCAGCACAACTATTTTCTGTCCAAACTCAATGTGGTTGATCCACCATGAGTAGGGGTTTGTTAAATGTGTTGTATAGCTAGTTGTGTTTTTACTCTGTTCTAGAAGGTGTTTTCTGCATAATTGTATAGTTCCTCATGTATACTTATTGGCCCAATTGGCTCAATGTAATCTAAGTCCAAATATTCCAGGCATGTGCCATAATGACCTTTGTTCTGTTTATTTGTGATAGATGTCCAAGTCTGCTCCTTCAGATCAGTCTCGCATTAACCTTCTTGACCCAAAAGATGTAAGGGTGCCACGATATATGAATTGAATTCTCTTGTGTTTTGTATTCTTTGTTTCATAAATATAGTACAATGGTAATATTGAATTATATTACACTAGCACATGGAAGCAGGTGCATTGCTGTGGGATGAAAAGTTAATAACAAACCTTAAGTAATACGGACCAGTCTATGAGAAGATCCCATATGTTTTTTTTTCGTGCATCCCAGCTTTTGCTAAGACAGGGCAGGCCTCAGGTCTTTAACCTGACCCTGGTATATACCAGTTTTCCACCAGTTGTGAACTCTAATTGAATGATTCATTTAGTTGTAAGATGAAGTGTTACAAAAGAAACCTGTGGCAGGTACTAGGTAGATCATGCTTCCATCTATGGACCATGTTAATGTTTCTGTGCTTCATTTGGATTTATCCTGACAATTGTCTGCTTTTTGCAGGTTATCATGAATAAGATTAAACGCTGCAAAACAGACTCATTCCCAGGGTTTGTAATTTGTAACCTCTCTATCACACATTCTCACACATGTAACCTTTAGTAAAGGAACAAACTCATGCATTTGACCTTGTAACCTCCAGCTTGGAAATTGACAATCCAGAGAGGCCTGAATGCAACAATCTTCTCTCGATCTACCAGATTATTACTGGGAAAACTAAAGAGGTGGCCAATCTTTGCATGGATGCTTTGCATGATGGTTCCATAAATATCCAGTATCATGCTTTCTAGTTGACAATAACAATATGATTTTCTTTATTCACTATCCAAAAAGTTTATCATTTTAATAATTTTATTTTGACAGGAAGTTATTGGTGAATGCCAAAATATGAACTGGGGGTCATTCAAAACAACCCTTACAGATGCATTAATCGATCATCTGCAACCTATTCAGGTATACCAATCCCAGGATGTGTACGGTCCGATAATGCTGTTCCTGTGCTTACCATAATTGTTGTACTTGATAGTTAATACCGTATTTTGCTAATCAATTTCTTCTTGCTTGAGTAATCAATTTCGTTTTACATCTCCTTCTTTTCATCATCCTAGGTCCGCTACGAGGAGATAATGTCTGATCCAGGTTATTTGGATGATGTTCTCCTAGAGGGAGCAGGAAAAGCTACTGAGATAGCTGACATCACGCTCAACAACGTATACCAAGCCATGGGTTTCTTGCGCAGATAGCATGCGATTCAACCATCCGAAACGTTTCAAGAATTTTTATAAGGTCAAAAAGTTTTGTTCGGGTTGTGTTACTCTGTGCCCCTTACCATTATTCTTATGCGCATATTGGTCTTCTTAGATTTATAAGATGTCCATCTCCAGTTTTATAGGAACGTTAATCATTTTGCTTGATGTTAGACTCTTTGTTTCTAGCTCTACAAAAACCTGGACAATCCATTAAATTCCTCTTCTTAATGGATATTTACAATTTCTTTAATGGATATTTACTGTAAACTAAGGAATGCTACTTGGACGTAAAATAGCATGTTTTTGCACCCGAAGTGAATCCAGAAAAAAAACGAAAGCAAATAACACATAAACTAAAATGTCAAAATTTTGTTTAATCTTTGTTTAATGCTTCTATTTCATACTTTTCAAGATGTTCTAACTTTTTTAAAGTCAATTTTTTTATGTTTAATTAAATTTATAAAAAAATATAATATTTTTATCATAAAATAAATATACTATCAAAATGTTAGATTTAATTTAGCATTATAAATATTGTTATGTTTTCTTATAAACTTAATTTTAACTTGGTTAAAAGGAAGTTTGATTTAAAAAAATCTAATTGTCTTGTCTTTATAATATATAATATAGAACGGAGGGAGTATAGTTTATTTTCCACGCTATCATGTAGACCTGTACTCTGTATCATCGAGCCCTACCATGGCCTGCTTTGGCTTTTCACCCTTCGCTCTTTGGATTTAACACCTACAAATTCCTCCAAAAATTATTCCGAGTAGAAAGCATTAGTTCCACTTTCACTGCCTCCCCATCAGTTGTTCATGTTAACCCTCCACTTAGGACTAGCGAGGCCTGGTTGATGACTCTGGCAATCCTGTAAACCTCGTGCTGTACAGATCGCCAGGACTCGGACGTATTTGTTCTCTCTGCCATCTGAATGGCATCATCGACACCTGGATACACTTGTGCTCCATAATCGTCGTGCAGTGACGGTGCATAAATCTGCGTTATTTTGTTTCCATAAGTACAGCACTACAACAGTTCATCAACCGATAATGTTGCCACAATAAAAAAAAAACTTACCAGGTGTTTGTACCATGGCCTTCCGGACAGTCCTTCTCGATCAGTGAATGCTCGTTCCGTCATCATCAAACGCTCATTGAGATCTCTGGCCTTCTGGGGATTGTTTCTCCAGGGGTACCAAACTTTCCATGCCTGTAAGGCCTATAAGAAAAGGGAAATAAAAATGGCTTAAATCTGAAACTAAGGGTCACGCAAGAGCATGCAACAAACAGAAGAAAAGATACCCTCAATTCAGAATCCACTTGTTGAGCTGCCCTTTTGAACTCCTCGATTGACTTTTGCAGGGGAGATAAGCTGACAGGCAATCCCAGTAATCTCTCATTTATATCGATTGCACCATTCTGCTAATTGAGAGAACTGTTACGACACTAAATTTGGACTTCTCATAATGCATTGAGGATGAATGGTTGTGAAAAAAAAAGAATCCTTAAACTTGTTTGCGGGATCACAACTTCAGAAGGACAAGTTACCTCAAGTTCTGCAGCATAAGTGCTGTAGTTGAAGGGTAGAATCTCATCATCTGAAAGCCTCAGGGCAACAAGCCCCCACATGCTTGCCACTGCAGAGACATAAGGTTAACTTGAAATTTTAGCAAATGGAAATGTATTTAACATGATCGTTGTCAGTTGATCAACTCGAGCAAAAGTACAAGTGATGCCGCACACAGAAACTTTTATACCAAACCTACTTGCATACTTCATTTTACAAGGCAATTTTATAAATGCAGTGGAACAATGCAGGCTCTCAGTACATGTGCACTACAGCAATACATCCAAATTATATGCAAGTTCAACATATAGTTTGGCCAAAAAAGTAAAGAAGAGAATAAAATTGCATAGAGAACTACAAAGTTCAATTTCCAGAAAAGCAGACATGGCTGCCATGACAAATGTACTTAAGGTATGATACAGCCATACAGGGGTACCTGCGACATGCCTGCAGAACAAGGGATCTCCGAACTCCTCCATCCACACGAAGTCATCGTACAAGCTATGGTAGACTGGATATTCTTCAAACAAGTAGCACACTTATTTGATTCGATCTGATAAAATATTCTCAATATGCCTAGTAAAAGAAAACTTGGTCTTGAAGAATGAATAACATAGTTGGGTAAGAAACATAGGACGAACCTGATCCCATAGAAATGTCAACTGAAGGGATACCAATGTGTTGAACGAAGGCAGAATAATCTGATCCTCCACCTCCTAATCTTCCGATCTTGATTTGCAAGTGTACAATCAGCACATAGTTAAGAGGGAAATAGACTAGTCTAGGCTATACATAACATTTCCTCTTTACATGCAAAGTGCATATAATAGTGAAAAAACAAGCATGTGTAACAGAGTTGCTTTAGCTGAACTTTAAATGCTTACCAAGGAAGAACTAGCAGAAGCCATCCACAAGTCATATAGGCTCTGAGTCCCATTATCCGGATTTTGAACCTTTCCAAGTAAGAAATGAAGCATAGTATATTTAGAGAACCAGTATAGTTGATGGGGGAGTGGGGAGGGGAGTAAGACTAACAAGAAGCTATATAGTTGGCAGACATACTAACGAAAAAAAAATTAAATTAGATATCTGTAATAAGTAACAACAACAAATTGCAGCAAAGCTCACTGGTAACTTTTTGTCACGCATGCATTACATTTCTGTTATTGACTGAAGGAAATTAATCTAAAACTGGAATACCTGTTTACTAGCCTCCTTAATCAACTCATCAAGCTGAGGAGTAGCTGATGCATAAAACCCAGCACCATACACTGCAGAATCAACATTCAGGTAAGCAACAGTTCTTGAGGTTAGCATAGCCCTGTTCTCTTCAACCCATTCAGTGGATCCTACCTTCATTTACAAACAAAAAAAATATCAGAATATAGAGGACATGTGAATAGCTTCTGATAATAGTAAGAAAAAGTGAGGTACCAGTCCATACTCTTCAGCATCCCAGTTACACAAGATGATGGTGCGTCGAGGTCTCCAACCTTTCTTTTGTAGTTTAGAAAACCTTTGAGCTAACTAAATGGGAACAGACCATAAGTAGAATGAAATAAAAATGTCAATAGGTCAACCCGATATTGCATACCTCAAGCAAGGCTGCTGTTCCACTGTTTGGATCGACTGCTCCAAATGTCCATGCATCACGATGATTACCAAGGATTATATAGCTGCGTGAGTTTAATAACTATTTTACTGTAATGTTATCTTATTGACTCGCAAACTCATTGCTTCTAGTTAAATTGAAAAATTATACAGGATAACATGCTTGTAGATGAATCTAACCAATGAGAGAGTATTCAGAATGGTAATCAATAATGAACTGTAGATAAATTTCCTTTTTATATGGGGCAGTTTCCATATTTCCGTTTTATTAAATGAGTAGGATGTGAACTTTATACTCTTTAGTTTTTTTCCAGCTAACATCGCAATTATACTGTATTAAACTTTCATCCATTGTCTTCATACTGAAGCTCATGGTAAGGGACAGCAGTAATGCTGCCGAGAATGGGGCCTGGCCGCCTGGGGAGTAAGGTGAAGTGGTGAACGGTGGCCTGTTTGGGGATATTAGACTCTAGACAGAAAATATAGGTAGTACTAGGCTTAGAGTTTACCGATCAGGTTCTTCTTTCCCTTCAATCACTGAAATCACATTCTGAATAGTAACCATTGTCTCATTTCCCTGCAAACAATACCACCCAAATTTCACTGTCTCCAACCATAAAAGGATCATAAAGCATCTCACCTTTACAGTCCAATTCATTGACAGCAACTGACAATGTAGGTGAGATTGAGCACCGCTGGCCCGGGCCCAAGCCGGTAAACCGGCGAACCATCTCCGCCTTGCCAATCCTCGGGCGCGGCATCACCGCCGACAAGCTGTAGTATGGCCTCCCCATCTCTTCCCGACACAGGCAGCGCCGGCATCCCCGGCATGTCGTCGGTGGCCATCGCCTCCGCGACGCTCACGCGCTCGCACCCCTCTGATGACGCCCACATCGGCGTCGTAGGATCCCCCACCCCCTTAAACGTGCTCCCGACCTGCACACCGGTCGGCGGCATCCATGGACCATCCGGGAAGGCCTTCCCCGCCGCGTAGTCCTTGGCATCGGTGTATATGACCGCTGCCACAGCACCAGCTTTCCGGGCGTTTATGACGATGTCGCCACGGTACACCTTGCCGTAGCGCGCGAGGACGACCTTCCCGGTGACGTTTACGCTGCGGGCTGCGAGGTAGGCGAAATCCTCCGGCCTGCCGTAGTTAGCGTAGACAGCCTCGGCGGCGACCGAGCCGGACGCCGCGTAGGCGAGGAAGGTGGGCACGGCCTCCGCGGAGACCGCAGCATATGGATCTCCGGGGTAGGTGTCCTGCACCAGCGCAAAGGGGGTGGTGGCGTGGCCTGGCGCTGATAGAGAGAGGGACCGGTGGATGGGGTAGGAGAGGAGGACGGAGTAGTGCGTGAGGCGGGTGGGGAAGGAGTGGGAGGAGAGCGCGGAGACGACGTGCACGGCGGCGCGGGCGTTGGCCTCGGTGCCCGCAAGGTGGGGGCGGAGGGTGAGCGCGCGGAGGTGGGCAGCCGCGGTGTCGTTGGATCCGAGGGAGAGGAAGAGAGAGTGGTAATACGACGGCGCGGGCGCGACGAGGACGTGGTACGATGCGGCGAAGGCCGCGGCCACGAGGAGCGGAAGCGGGTGGAGCCGCACCACCACGTAGCGGGGAGGAGGTGATGGTATGAGCGGCGTCCGCGCGGAGGAGGACCCGTCTTCGTCGGGCGGCGGCGGCATGGCCGAACGCAGCGGCGTGTCGCGGCGGGAGTGGAGCCGTTACACTGACTACTAGAGTGGACGGGTGAGCAGAGGAGACTCAGGTGAGCGGTGAGCCGGCCGTGCAGGCCGCGCCGGCTGAGGTGTGTGTTGCCGTCAGGGTAGGGACCATCGGGCGGGTGCGTTTTCTTTGACTTTTCCTTTTCCAATGTCGTGAGCCTAGATGAATAGGTGGAGACGAGGATTGATTATTTTTAAGTGATTGGGATTGGGCTTTATTTTACGTTTTCTTTGTGGGAGTGGGTTACAGTGACGTCTGCAAATCATCTGGGATAAACTAGTACTCCTTTCATCTCTATAATATATAAGAGATTATATCATTTGCTATAAAATATAAGTCATGTCTTAAAAGATGATAGTTCTAATAAGAATAAAGTATTACCACTTCTATCTATAAGTATATTTCTATATTAAAATTTTTATCAACTACAAATTATTCTATCAATCATTTCACATTCAAATTTTTTCTTATTTTACATTCAACTACCATCCTGCTTATAATCATTCATCGTTTAATAGGAGATAATTAGATCATTTTCTCTTCTCTTGCACTCTCACCTCTATAAGTATACTTATTTTGGTATGGATATAACTACAAAAGTTGATGGATGTAATACAAAAGTTGTTGCATGATGAGAAATAAAATAATATAAAAGTTAATAGATAGAAAATAAATTACTATCTCCAAATCATAAAAATATATTTGCCTAATGGCACTGAGGGAGTAGTACAGCAAAATGCTCAGTTTTTCGCGCTTGACTACCTTCGGGCTTTCAACATCCCGTTCGGGCCTAGAACTGGAAGTAGGTTGTTTGTGGACCTTATTTGGGTGTTTCTTAGATAAGTTGGCTTTCTGAGCCTGAGTGTTGCTCTTCTGCTGTGCCCAATAATACTCCAAGCCTCCACTCTCTATATCACTATATGCAACTTGCTTCTGTGAATAACAATCAGATCGGTATTGCCGATCATTCACCATATATAAGCTAGTACGGTTGCTGAGAGCTTGAAGATAGAAAGGCTGTGGAAAAATTCTACGGCGGAAATTGCATGACCTGGGTCGCCATGGCACATAAAAGCTGCATGGGTCCTACGCTCCATTCATGAAACCGGTCACTATGGCCGGTGAGGCGTAAAGGAAGACGAAAGGGGAGAGGTTTGCAACGTCATCCACCACCCATTTATGATTTGTCGGAGCCATTGGTTTCGAGCTTTCAACGCTTCTTCTTGTCAGTCGTGCAATTAAAAACAGCACTGACGTCGCACTGAATCGCTTGCAAACTTTCAGTTCCATCCATGCACGCTGAAGGAATTTGCACCACCAGAAGCACCCAAGACGGTGAGGAGTAGGGCGGCTTTGATTACGCTAATCATCCAACCCATTCGATGATGCCAGAAAGCAATCAGTAGTTTGTTGGAGCCACCGAATCCACTCGTGTTCTTCTAGAGCTGCACCAGATTCAGATGGCCTCATTACATGCAAGCTGGTGATCATCTAATTGTCCATTTTGCTTCAGTGGATTCTGATCATCCTGTAATCCAGCATCAACGCCACCACGACTGATGCACTTTATTTTCTTGTGGTTGGGAAGGTACTTGCCAAGGCCGGAAACAAATCCTAACGCTCATAAATTAACACAAGTACACATTGGCAGGAGAAAAAAAAGTCGAATAAAATATCTACGCTCTTAACATATGCTTAAGAAACAAAAAAAGGTTCCAGTCATGACACTATTCTGACTATAAACCATGAAGCTGAAAACAAGTACAGGGAACACAAAAGCGTCGAATCCATCTTGGGGCAGATTAAATCTAGCCACACAGTTGGGTATATGTTTCTGGAGTCACACATTTTGCCATTTAGGTACCCTTTTTGAAGCGCTGGTAGATTAGCAGTTTAGCACGAGCAATGTGTATCGCAAAATGCACGTTGCGTGCACGGGCGCCGGCAGCCCGGCACCAGAGCTGGCGCAGTCGCATGGGCTATCGACCGTGCGCTCGAGCCTAGAAAGCCAAACGTACCAGAGTAGCAACACACGCAGGCGACTTACGGGCGCCGCCGTTGTCCTCTTGTTCCGGCCGCGAGGCCCACGGCGTCGTGTAAAAGCCGCCCGCGTTTGGCCGGTACCGCGGCCGTGATCGCCAAAAGCGGCGAGCAGCTGCGGCGGCAGCGCTGCCGAAACGCCAGAGCACCCCGCCGCTCCGGGAGCCGCGCCATTTTCGTTCTAGTAGCCCAGAGAGGAGGCCAGGCTCACGGAGTCGCGCGGTCACGGGGCGGCGGCGTGCAAAGCGGCAACAGAACGTACAGTGAGCCACAGAACGGCAACAGGATAGCGGGAGAAAGGGCTACACGGAGGAATAATCACGGATCCATCCACCTACCGTTTATTAGTGTTGTAGAGTTTTTTAACGTATCCAAAGAAAACTAGGAAAGAAAGGAGCGATTTTGTCAGATGTGTTGGACACTGTGTATTTCAACTTGGAACTGAAAGTGTAAAATCGGACCACGGGCAGAAGCTGCAACTGGCAAAGGTGGCAAACCATGCTAGTTTATATCAGTACCAGCCTATAACCTAGAGTGTCATGTGTGTACAACATGCAGACACGGTTTATATGCTGGCTAAACAAGGTTTGACAAGTCAAATTACTCTTCTCTACGTGACAATTTTCATTTAGAATAAAGAGATCATACATGGTTACATGGGAAAGGAACACATATATTATTCAACAAATTAAACTTCCTTTTCCTCCTGCCGTGTAGATTTCGAACCAACGCAATTTGCAACTCCATCTCCCACGCACGATGGCGTAGTTCATCCCAACGTCAAGGGTACCGCTGCAACTAAAACAATAGACTCATTCAATCACAAGGAGAAAATGACACTCTAATGCACAAAACGAAGCAAGAACAAACGCACCGAACCGACAAAACGAACCGTATCCTGTCTCACCAAGAGCCCAAGAAAAATCCTTGCTGCTACGCTGGGGATTTAGCGCGCAGAGAAGTCGCCGTCATCACCAGGATGAGCGCGGGCTCGAGCCGCGCGACGCCAAGAGAAACAGCACGATAGCTGTGACGAACGCGTCCATGCATGCGCGTGTACATGGTGGGTATGGACTCACGTAGCTTGGGCGGCGCTGCGAACACGCGGCGCCAGCGACCAGCGCACCAACCGCACTTCCGGCAGCTCGTGAACCCGTGGCTTGCTCGGCTCGCCTTGGCATTGTGCCTCCTCAATTCCCTTGGTGTTCCCCTCCTGTCCCTCCCTTGCCCGTGATCGATCGGATTGATCGGTCGGTTGAGCCACGAGCTCCTTAAACTCCCCCTCCCTTTTCGACTCCCTCCCTCACCGAACCCGGCCGCCACGCCTCTCCAGCTACCGGCGCCCGTTTGAGTAGCCTGTAGCCGTGGCATCGTAATGGCCGTGGCGCCCGTCCGGCTCGTGGCGTGTATTGTCGCCCTGGCCGCCGTGGTGCCAGGCGGAGTGGCGGGGCACACGCGGGGCGTGCAGCCAGGGACCCCGAAGCAGCAGCCGCTGCCGGAGAACGCGACGCGGGCGGAAGAGATCGAGCGGCAGTTCATGGAGTGGGTGCGGTACATGAGCGGGCTGGAGCACAGCACGTTCCACCACGCGCTCGCCCGGGCGTTCCCTTCCTACTCTCTCGTCGTCGACAAGAACCCGGCGTTCGGAGACTTCACCACCATCCAGGCCGCCGTCGACTCGCTCCCGGTCATCAACCTCGTCCGCGTCGTCATCAAGGTCAACGCCGGCACCTACACGTACGTGCACGCGCTCGCATTGGCCTCTGGTCTTGTTGTTGGTGCTTACGAGGGGCTGTGGGAGTAACCCCGACGATGATCTCGCAGGGAAAAGGTGAACATATCGCCGATGCGCGCGTTCATCACCCTCGAGGGCGCCGGCGCCGACAGGACGATCGTGCAGTGGGGCGACACAGCGGACAGTCCGTCCAGGCGGGCGAGGCGGCCGCTCGGCACCTACAACTCCGCGTCGTTCGCCGTGAACGCGCAGTACTTCCTCGCCAGGAACATCACTTTCAAGGTAACCAATCCACCGCCGTTATTCTATCTCGCCTGAATTGCTGCGGTGTCCTAATTATTTCTCATGATACTGAGCAGAACACGTCGCCGGTGCCGAAGCCGGGGGCGTCGGGGAAGCAGGCGGTGGCGCTGCGGGTGTCGGCGGACAACGCGGCGTTCGTGGGGTGCAAGTTCCTGGGCGCGCAGGACACGTTGTACGATCACTCGGGCCGGCACTACTACAAGGATTGCTACATCGAAGGCTCCGTGGATTTCATCTTCGGCAATGCGCTCTCTCTGTATGAGGTAACGTGTCTCCTCTGCTGCTCTCCCGTGAACTCCCTTTTTTTTTTTGTGCGAAATCGCTACGCCGTGTTCTCTCACTGTCACGTACAGAGGTGCAAATATGGATTTCATATGCAAACGCAAGGTTTGTATCCGTTTGGCAAAAGGTTTCAGGGTATTTAACACTTGGATTGCCATACAGAGCAATCAAAACAGAGCCTGTCAGTATCATAGTAGTATCTGGAATCCAAAAGGAGCCGCTATAATTACCACGACGTTCACTGATTCACTGGTAGGACTTACGAGTGGTCTGAATTTTCCACAAAGCACGTTTAGGCTGGAAGTACTAACATGAAGCACGAACTAGCTTAACTAGACTTCTTTTCGTACGCCATGACGGCTTGACATGTCGGTTTGTTAATTATGAGCTGACCAAAATTAGGACGTGCCATGTCAAGCCCCGTACATCTCCGTTTAAAAACATCAAATACATATTTAATTTTTAGCTCCAGTTTCCCTAGCGTGCACGCTGGACCATCTTGTACTACGTATCATGTTTCAACCAGCATCAATGTAGCATCCGTACCCGGCTGCCGCCTGGACGATCGAGCACAGCAGCGGTAGCAACACGTGCTCGTCGAAGCGGTTTGGCTCGGCCAAAGAACACGCCCCGCAACTCCATCTCGGCCCAACACCCACGGGCGTGCAGTCGTGCAGACTGACGCTACCGCCGATGAACAACTTATATATCGTCTCTGCTTGCCGCCTGTTGCTACCTCTGCTGCTAGGCTGCTAATTTGGAGGTATCTGTGAATGCAGGACTGCCACGTGCACGCGATCGCGCGGGACTACGGCGCGCTGACGGCGCAGAACCGGCAGAGCATGCTGGAGGACACGGGGTTCTCGTTCGTCAACTGCCGGGTGACGGGATCCGGCGCGCTCTACCTGGGCCGAGCATGGGGCACCTTCTCCCGCGTCGTCTTCGCCTACACCTACATGGACGACATCATCATCCCGCGCGGCTGGTACAACTGGGGCGACCCCAACCGCGAGCTGTAAGCCACCCTCATCTCCCGACCCGTTCTGCCCTTCTCCATCTATACATCCCTCTCCCCGAACTGATCTGCGAGGCTTTTACGTGCGGTCACCGACAGGACAGTGAAGTTTGTAACAGTTTCGTATGTAGTACAGAAGCGAAGTCACTTCAATTCCCTAGGCAACCGAAAGCTGCATCGCTGTTGCTGTTTGCAAGAGCTCGGCTGTAGCTAGGCGCGTGGCCGCGTGCGCAGAGAAGAATCGCTATGCATAGCCTCCGCATCAATAATTTGCTAGTGCACAAGCAAAGCGCGGGCTCTTAGTTGCTCCCATTCTCGGTGCATAGCATATTAGCATTGCACGAGTGTCTCTCCCCCTTTTTTATCTCTTTGGGATAGAATCGTTAATCGTACATCTTTCTGAGATTCGATGCCCTGTTACCAAACAGGATCGGCAAAAGGCAGTGACCGTCTGACAGATATTATCGCACATTCGCACTGCGTTTCCTGTTCCTGATGCTGTAGGCGCCAGCCACCGACCGTTGCTGCTGTATTGCTGATTTGCTGCTGCTGCTGCAGGACGGTGTTCTACGGGCAGTACAAGTGCACGGGCCCCGGCGCGAGCTTCTCCGGCAGGGTATCTTGGTCGCGCGAGCTCACCGACGAGGAGGCCAAGCCCTTCATATCGCTCAGCTTCATCGACGGCACGGAGTGGCTCAGGTTGTGAGAAATTTCAATTCATCGATCGACCGAGTTCGTTGTAGCACACGGCATCATAGCGTCACACTATGTAAAAAGAAAAACAGAGGAATATAAATACAGATTCATTTGCAGTCTCGTTGGATATTGTGCTTGGTGAGAATTTGGCTCCACTCCAAACACACGGCGAACTCAGGACCCTGGTTGCATTACTATCAGCTGAGTAGCTGCTAGCTGCGACGGCTTCAGCATGTGGTGAGCGTGTACGAGCGTAGCCCATTCTCCACCGAAAGAAGGTTGGGCGGCTAGTAATCGACTTGTGAACGCCGCCGTAATAACCTACCTTCTTACCTAAACACGCGATTGCACCGTTGTACTTCGCAAAGCTCGTGTTTGGCAAGAAATCAAGAGGCGCTGCACTGGCAGGCATTGCTGCCTAACTGGTTGACGGGACGAACTAATACGAGAGCAAAATCGGCGCCTGGAACTTGAACTCGCAACTCAGATTAATCATGATTCAAATTTTATGCCTAGTCGAGTGAACCAAAAAGAAAAATCTCTGTAGTTGAAGAGAAAAGGTTGACTAGGACAGTATCGTGCGGCCCTGCGAAAAAGGTAGAAGTATCATGATGATTCATGGATGAAATATATCTCATTGGCACATGGGCCTCTGTTACAAAAATTAGGCTACAGATGGACCTATCATAGCCCAGTAGTAGCGTAAACACAGCCGTCTTATCCTTGCTGAACCAGAAGATTGAGCTACTCTCGTTAGGTTTGCTCTGCTGTTTTCAGGCCATATATACTTGAGCAATGAGCAGCATAATCATTTCTCTTTTGCTAAGAGTTTGACACAGATTTTTCTTAGCAACAGACATCAACATCAATCAGAGGCCGATCAATCATTAAGAATGAACAACTGTTCTTTCTCCAATAGCTATCAAAATTAACTATGGTAAGTGACGGAGCGAGATAAGAAAACGAAGAATGAACATAGGAATCAAGGAATGGACATGTTGTTTTAAAACATGTTTTATTTCGACCTTTCCTCTGTACTGCATTAACCCGTGACTACTTAGCAGCAAGTAGCACTTAATGCCAAGTACTTAAAGTTCAGATCTAGATCTATCACCGGGTAAGAACAAAACATCCATTTTCACTTGTTTTGGATCCGCCAATCAGCCACAAATCTGCAACCGATGGACCAAACAAGAGGCGAAATCTTCATAGGCGAGCAGTACATGTACGACTAACACAAATCATAAATGTCGTTTCCAAACGAAAAAAACTTGTCCCTGAATCTCCAATCCTTGTACACAGAAGCATGACAGTTCCCTTTAAACGATCTGATCAGTCACGAGACAGCCTACCTTACAATGTAACGATACAGTTGTCTCCAGTTCTCATCTTAAACGAAGCCCTAGAAGTAGTAGTACTCGAAATGTAAACACCCGGTTGGAATTGCACCGACCTCGTAAGAATTCCGGGGGGTATAGAACTACAGATTGTTGGCATGTCCCTGGCGTAGCGGTTGATTAATGGCATTTGTAATAGTACTCCGTATATAGTATCAGACTATCAACTGTATCAGAGGTACGTGAACACGACGAGAATATCAAGAAAACAAGACGTGTAGCAACAAACAAGGGGCAGTTTTTCCAAGATACGACTAACATAATCACTTCACTGCTCACGGAGGTACATAGCTCAAGTGACAAAACCATTAATGTGACTGGTGAGTATTGCAAGAGACTTGTGACTGTTCCAAGAGTCTTGCAAACGTTCATGACCAAAAAGTACGAAACCAACGTGGCAATGATAGCAACAGCTGCCGGATCATGGGACAGAAATAAACTGATGCTTCTCTGGCTAATCCTAAGGACAACGTAGCACGCAATTACAGATTTTGTCTTCACAGAGACAGTACAAAAACTCCACAGGTGACAGGACTATGTCATTTATTGGCTTTAAGACTCTAAGTAGAGAATTTAATTATGTTAAATCGCTGAGTTGATTTTAAAAAATTACGATAAACAATTAATTTAAAATTTAATTAAAATAATTTTAATGAAATATTTTTCATGTAGTCCAATCGGACAATAAGTGCGTGGACGAGTCTATATATAAACACAGTCAGACTAAACTATAGCGGTAAATCGGATATAGTCATGTCGGATCAACTAGCATAACGGTTTTACCAGTAGACTCTAAAGTCTTTATTTTTATGTTTTTTTAGTAATTACTTGATTGATAATATTTTTTATGTGTTTTATATGTATATAATATGTTGTTTATGTGCTAATTTAAGTTAAGTTGAGTTGAATTTATTCTTGGATATGGTTTATTTATTTTTGTATGTATAGGAGTCTTGAAATCTCAGAAGTGTTATCATTAATAGATTAGAACTCAACTTGAGAGAAGTTAATGTTTGAACAAGAGATCATATATGATAATAAAAGCTATATAGTGAAGTTAAAAATACCATATGGCATATAAAAGGTATTTTATGCGTATGAAAATTGGAATCAAATTCATAAAGAGTCCATATTTGCAAAGATGGAGTTTAAATTTATAAAGAGATAGATGGTATACATGTACATAAAAATTTTCTAAAAGATTACGAGTGTTTTTTCCTTTAGTATTCAGGGTTTTTTTTATAGCGAACTATGAATAGAAATAGAGAGTTGGTCTAGAACTTAAATTATTGCTTTTAGAAGAGAAAAAAATTAAGATTTTGATTTGATTTACGAGTTTAGTTGAAAGTTAGGAAAAAAATACTTTGTATACTACATCTTAATATAATATAATAAATCTTAATATAATATAATAAAGTTGATATCGTCAATGGAGATCATTTTTCTTTTGATTGCAGGTAGTTAAACCGAATAGAACAAGGACCGATGACAAATTACTGGTCGAACCAACATGTGTGTCGGTTGACTTCATCAATTAAAGTCAACATTTAATTGGTTTATTTAGTTCTATGGTTCAACTTTTCTCTGATAGCCTTATTCTTATATTTCTATCCTACTTATATTTCTATCCTACAAATTCCCTCTTATACCATCAAGAATTCAATCATGAATTCAATGATTCAAACTTGTGACATACTTATGCCCTGATCACCTAAGCACTTTGGAGCAGTAGGTACAAAATTTTGGAGACTCTAAATTTGAGCACTAGTAACATGACATCCAAGGTAAATCAGTCTCTGCATCTGGTCACCACATTCTGTCCAAGTAGTAATCTCTGGCCGCCTCGTCGCTGAGCTCCTCGGAGAAGCCGGGGCGGGAGTCCTCGGAACACTCGAAGCAGAAGATGTTGTCCTGCGTCGTCCGCGAGCACGACCTCCTCAACCCGGCCCGTGTCAGGCTCTCCCTCGCCGGCGCCTCGGCGCACTGCCGCTGCCTGGGCGCGCTCTGGCACCGCGTCCTCGCCGCGGACGAGGCCGTGCCGGCCATGCAGCGCGGGCTGACGAGCGCGTCCCGGTGCGAGAGCCGCCGCGCCATGCCATAGACGCTCTTGGCGGGCGAGCTGCTGTACAGCGGGCCGGCGCCGAGGCGGGGGGTGTTGTGCGCCGTCTTGGCGTGCGGGGTGTCGCGCTCGCGCTCGCGGTGGTGGCTCCGCTGGATCGACAGGCGTGGGGGCTGCTTGATGGACATCGATGTGGGGCACGACAACGGCGGCGGCATGGGCGCCGAGGTGAGGCAGTCCGACGAATGATCGCGGGAGTGGCGGCTGGTTATCCGGGATGGCCGGGAACAGAGGTGGCACGTGTCCATCTCGACGATCCGGGTGCTGCGCTCATAGTTGGAGTCCGCGCTGTCGGAGACCCTCCGGCGGTGCCCCGGCGCCGTCTTCAACCAGGTCATCTCCACAGAGATCCTCTCCTACACGTTGCAATACAACAGACCAAACGAAACGATCAAATTCATGCTGCATTGCAAGCTCAGCATATCGGCACGACCATCATCGTCTTCGTTGTGTAATGCGAAGTGCCTCACCTGCTCCATGGATTTCCGGTAGGAAGCTCTCGTCGCGGCGCGGGTTGAGTCCTGCAGTCGCATGAGCGCCTGCAGCCTGTGCAGAGTCGTGGCAGTCTGCTTCCTCACGAGGTAGCCACGGACCAGAGCCTGCAGCCTGACGAGTGACCTGAGAGAGCGAAGCGCTTTCCTAGCCTGCGGTGTAGAGTAAGGTTCAAAAATCAAACATAATTTCTTCCCTAAACAACTTGCATTAAAGAATTGCCGTTTAGGTGACTATGCTTATGTCACGCTGCTTAATTAACTGCTCTGACAGCAAACAGGAACTTTATTATAGGCATAAGTCACCGCTAATGCAGAGTAAACAATTATGTAGCCGATCAACGTGCAGATTTTGTATGCAAAGAAAGCATAGCAAGAGAGCTACTACTACTCCAGTAGCCTATTGATAACGACTGTCCATTATGGAAGGGAACATGAGTGGTAGTGACATCATATACAGGCATGCAGCAACGCCTAGCCTAGTTACATGTAGCCAAATAGAGTAACAAAAAAGAAGTTGACGAATCTAACAAAAATACGGTGGAACTGTGCAAGCAGCGTACAACTGCTGACTGACCAAAACTTTTTAAAGAAAAAAAAAGCGATGGATCTACACTATCACAACAAACTTCTACTGTGCATTAGCACTCCGTCTCTCTCTCTCCCTATCTATCTATCTATCTATCTATCTATCTATCTATCTATCTATCTATCTATATCCAAAATAAAGTAAGAAGAAAGAAAACTGAGCAGAGACAACAAGAAACCATGAGCAAATCAAGTTCGAAGAAAAGATCCAGATATTCAGTATACGATCATACCAGGTAGCCCTTGTAAGCTTTCTGGATCACGATGGCCGCCTTCTCCCGCCGAACTCTGGTATTTTCCACCTCGCCACAATGGCACGGCCGCTTCACCTCCGAAGGCTCTGCAGCAACTGCGGCGACGGCGGCGGCGGCAGCCTCCGATGGCCGCCTGCCGCTGTCAACACCACTCCTCCTGTGCTTCACGAAGCTCCACCTCCTCTTCTCCTTCTCCGCCCCGTCGCTCAAGTCGCCGACGACGTGGTTCTCCTTGAGGCCTTTGTGTGCTTCCTTCCGGCCTGTCAGTAGCTTCTTGAGCCATCTCATTACACCACCCATGCCGCTATGATTCTCCTCTATAAACAAGAACACGAGAAAAGGATTAAGGAACGCGTTGGCCAGATGAACGACGCAAACGTTGCAGAGAGGGAAATGGTGCTGTGGTGGTGGTCAGAAGTCAGAACAGCTGAACAAGCAAATACGAAAAAAGAGCTTTTGGGATGAGCAAAGGAGAAGAAGCCTAGAGCAAGAAACGCTGCATAAAGCTTTTTTTTCGTGCACCGTAGCTCCCGGCAGAAAAGGAATGGCGAATTGTACGTGTAATCCAGAAAAGATGATAGACCCCAAAAAAGAAATCCCAAACGCGACAATCGGAAAGGCACGGGATTAAAGCAAGAGACTTTGCAGGACACAAGCAGCATGCGGCGAAAAGAAGCAGGAAATTACAGGCTCCGTTGCAGGAAACGGCGAAGTTTACGGCGACGCCCGGACGAGGAACTCTCGCAGAAAACTCCGCACCTCTCTGCAGCGATCAGTCTCCAACCGTCAAATTTCTTTTTTTTTGAACGAATCAACCGTCAAAATTCCACTCTAGCAGGCGGCGGCGATAGAGCGGATACGCGGCGGAGGGAGTAGGCCGGCCAAACTGACGCGTGGGTTGCGGAGGCGCACCTCTTCACCAGCTCATGAAAGATTCCCCCTGCTTGCAGCGCGCTCCCAGCCACAAGAATCATACCGAGCGGGAAGCCAACAAACGCGCTCGCCAAGAAGACCAACTCATAGCCCACCGATTACCAGCTGCTAGCGTACAACGCCGCGGCCACTCCAGGACGAAGCTGCGCCCCCACTAGCTAGCTCGCCTGCAAGAGTAAAACGATCGGTGCAAGAAACAACAAGCTGCAGCAGCAGCAGAGGCGAGTAGCTAGTACACGGCAGCCATCGGATCCCCGCAAGGGATCAGTATCGGGGGATATGCAATATGCTTTTGTACCGGTGGCCTCGTACGGCAGGGCGGCGCCTGCCTCCATGCGACGCCGCGGTGCCGAGCGAAGCGAGCAGTCGAGCACGTCGGGCACGGCTCAGCCCGGGCTTCTATTTCTTCACCGTGCAGTGGCTGGCCCCATGTCTGTCTGAAACCTCTCTGATCAAGCACAGCACAGGGGAAGTCTTCTCCGCTGCGCTTGAGAAGAGACGATCGAGTAAAATATTGCGGCCTGCTGGGCGATGGCGTGGCCAGTACACATGAAAGAACAGAACGCGCTCTAGATGTTATTAAAATTTTAACAATTAAAAAAGCTGATGATTTTAGAAGTTACAACTATAAAAAAACTAAATCTTTAAATAAACTTATAAACATCGTTGGGCTAATAAGATCTAAATAACAAATAATAAATAATACAAACTATTTTGTCTTTTCATCTACTTCAATCTTTTGGTTTTTTTTCTAATTTAATTTTCATCGTAAGTCAAATTAAGAACCAAAATAATTAGAGGAAGAAGATAAACTCATATCATAAATAGGAAGTAGGAAGTCAATACCTAAAATTTCAAATATGGTGTAGAATTTTAAATTGCGGAATTTAAATACAAAATTTATTTTTTAGAATTTAAATTGGATTAATAAATTGTTTTTAAAATAAAACTATTTTATTGATTAAAATATGTTTACAAAGTTTTTACAAAATTTACAAAATTTTGTTAAGAATTTAATTTTTTAAAAAAACTCTTGTAACATCTTCTTATCTTTGTGACAAACCTTTTCTCAACTCTGTATAAGTCTCTTACAAAATGTTTTATTGCCTATATCCCTTCTTTTATTGCTTAAGAATAGCTAAAAAAACTACTAAAACAAAAACCAAAATACTTATAGAAAGAAACATCATCTCATGTACAATCTCAAACTTAGATTGGGTCATTAGAAATGAAAGAAACCATATTAGATTATGTCATGTAGTCGGGACAAACTACTCATAAAAGATTTGCCACCCTCGGTTGACTTCACTCCCCGTTCCAACCATGGATTAGCATGTCGTCCTCAGATCTCGTGCGACCGCTAGCTCTTGCATCGTCTGTACCTAGTTTGAGTTGCATCCACGCGCCGCTAGGTTGCATGCGCCCATTTGGCAGCCGTGTGCCCTCGCACCACTGCCCCATTGCCGCTTGGGCAGTTACCGCTGTTGGGGCATGCTCGTGTGCCAACTACACACCGACGCGTTGGCTAGACCGGCTCCCAACAGGTCAACGCTAGGCACCCACCCAACTAGGCCATTGCTGGTGGGAATGAAAGAGAGGTCAGCTAGGCCTGCCTACCTTGAGCTGCCTCCTCACTCCTTTTATTTTCTCCTTTTTCTTTTGTATTTTTTCTTGTGAATTTTTGATGCTTTTACACTTAACTTTGTAAAATCCGTTACGAAGATCTCCCCACATGATGTCCGTTCACCGTGTGTCATCTTATATCAAACATTATCACCTAGCATCTTTGATCGTTCGGTACTTCAGCTATTTATTGAGTCTAGTCTTGATTCACTGTTGCTCAAAGTTAACCTTTAACTATTTTAGTTACACCTTATCACATAGCATTTCGATCATGTCATATATCTTCTTCTACTTGAGAGCATAGTCCATGTACTCGTCATTGACTAAAATTAGATTTTATCATTTACACACAAATAAATCATACAACTACTTCTATATTATATTAGTCGTATTTCCTTCACTGTTTTTTTTATTATAATATAAAAAAACTTGGTTTTACATGAAAATACTGTCCCAACACTCATTTTCGCCTCTGCCGCCACGAGTCAGTTCGTAGGACCTCGGGTGCTCTCTGGTCAGAGTACACATATACAGTACCGTACCGAGGAGACAAAGTTTTACTGGTGCTGGGTGTCATCTCGGTTCTCCATTCCGCTGCGCTGTCTCGACACTGTGCGCCAGAGCGGACAGCGGAGCAGATAACCTCTGCCTCCTGCGGGAGAGGGAGAGTGCTCACGCGCCGGCGCGGCCATTGTCACCGCTCGCTGCTCAAACGGCGATGCGTTGGCCTACACGGCTAAACCTGCGTTACTAAAACGGCGGAAACGTTGTACTAGCTCGTTTGGTCCACCACCACCAATTTGATTCTCGATCAGTTGATTCAGTTCCATGTGGGTTGTTGCCTACGGACTTACATCGATTTATTGGATAAGATAACGACCTCACTTCACTATCATTAGCACAGTCATTTGATCCCATTTCTTCGGTTAATACTTCGGACATGTTTAGTTTGAAAAAGTTTTGTAATATCAAAATTTGATAAGGTAATAATATGTAGGTGTTGTTTACTTTGTTATCTCCTGAATATTTTTGTATGTAGCTATGTGAAGATGATTCTAGAAAATTACTAAACTTTGGTATTATATAATGTAGTAGTTTATTTAAGATATGTTTAGATTGTTACCCTATCAAAATTTAATAATAATAAAATTTGGTTGAGTTAAAAAGTAATAACAAAGTAAAGATACCCTTCGGTTCTGATCAAGGTTTCCTTTACTGTTGTCAGGACATATCGACGCGTTGTGCCGATCACCATCCAGGGTGAGCCTTTGATTGCACGAAATCTCATGCGTAACTCAGCCCACCGTGTACCCAAAAAAATACAAGCTGTTACAACTTTCAACCCTAATGGCGCAGAAAATATCAGTAAACTGCGCTTAAAATATTCAGGTATAAATTGCAAACGTAGTTGAAATATTACTGCACTGTCAGTAACAGGCTAACAGCCTTCAACTGCAAAATAATGGTTTGTGTTTGTGAAAGTTCAGAGGAGCGGAGGAGAACACCAACGTCCTATCTGGGTCGTACGATGGTTACGTGTTGATTGGATGCAAAATAGCTCCATATGTGACAGTTACATATATGCGTTATAACTTGAGGGCTAATCTAAGAGATCTTTTCTAAATATAAACCTTTTATACATAGACAATCTAGATCTCTTGACTTTTGGTACAATATGGTAAGATAAATACACATGTATCTAACCTTTCTATCTAACAACCTCTCTCAATATGGTAAGGTAAATATACATGCATCTAATCTTTCTATCTAACAGCTTCCCTCAATCTTAACCGCTCTAGGTTTAGATTGACTTTGAAATTTTCTAACAGACGAACAGACAAGGTCTTTATAAAGCCATCTGCAATTTGATCTTCTGATGAAACAAATTCAATCTCTAGTAATTTTTGAGCAACTCTTTCTCTGACAAAATGATAGTCAACTTCAATATGTTTTGTTCTGGCATGGAAAACAGGATTAGCAGACAAGTACTTTGCACCAATATTATCACACCAAAGTCTTGCTGCCTTTGGACTAGGAATACCCAATTCACACAGTAAAGTTTGTATCCACATAACTTCTGCAGTAGCATTAGCAATTGCTTTATATTCTGATTCTGTACTAGATCTTGAGACAGTAGCCTATTTTCTTGCACTCTATGATACAAGATTAGAAACTAAGAACACAGCAAACCCTCCTGTAGACCTTCTGTCATCAACACTGCCAGCCCAGTCTGCATCTAAAAATGCACTCACCAAAGTCGAAGGAGACTTCTGTATTTTCAAGCCCAATTCTGTGCATTGCTTCAAGTACCGTAATATTCTTTTAACTGCTGTCCAATGTACTATGGTAGGTGCATGAAGAAATTGACAGACTTTATTAACAGAAAATGCTATATCAGATCTAGTGAGGGTTAGATATTGAAGAGCACCAACAATGCTTCTATACCGTGATGTATCATCTGGTCCCAACAATGATCCTTCATGTAATGATAATTTTTCGCTAGTGGATAATGGAGTATTAACAGGCTTGCAATCTGACATACCAACTCTTTTTAGAAGATCAGAAACATATTTGCTTTGAGTGAGAACAATGCCATCTCGCACCTTGGCAACTTCTATACCGAGAAAATAATGCAGATCTCCCAAATCTTTTAGAGCAAATTCCCCCTGCAAATCTTGAAGTAACACTGTGGTAGCATGTGGTGTAGAGCTGGCTATAATAATATCATCAACATAAACAAGGAGATACATGCTAACATCATTCTTGCGATAAAAGAAAACCAAGTGATATCAATTTAACACTTAGTCTAGAGTACCATGCTCTGGGCGCCTGTTTCAGACCATATAAGGCTTTATCTAGGCGACAAACAAAGTTTGGTCTTAAAGGATCTTCAAAACCAGGTGGCTGTTGCATATATACCTCTTCTTCAAGATTGCCATGGAGAAAAGCATTTTATACATTAAGTTGTCTGAGAGTCCATCCTCAAGAAACAGCAAGAGACAGAATAATACGAATAGTAGCAGCTTTAACAACAGGACTGAAAGTTTTCTCATAATCTATTCCATATCTCTGCTTAAAACCCTTTGCTACCAATCGAGCTTTATATCTATCCAAGCTACCATCAGATTTTCTCTTTATTCTGTATACCCATTTGTAACCAATAATATTTCTACCCTTTTGAGGTGGAATAAGGTACCAAGTTTTATTCTTCATTAAGGCATTGTACTCAAGATCCATTGTATTTTTCCAATTACTATCAGCTAGAGCCTCATTAGTACTACTAGGTTCCCCTATAGTTGTCAAAAATCCATACCTGACAGTACCATCTGTGTATATTTTCTCCTTGCGTATGCCACTTTGAAGTCTGGTTACAGGTCAGGTTGCAGCAGGAGGTGCCGCAGACGATCTCGCATGCGGATCTGTTGGCGCAGCAGCAGTCTGGCCTGTCTGGCCTAGCGAATCTCCCGCGTGCGGGAAAGAAGACGTGGCCGCGCCTGGCTGGTGTGGCGCGTTGTCCGAATCGGGCGCCGTCGCGAGAGGGGAAACCGGAGATAGCGTGGAGCCCAGTGGTTGGCCAATGGACGTGCCCGAATTAGACTCCGATCCCAAGCCCGTATGCGAATCGCCTCCGGAGTTTGCGCCTGTCTGGTTTGCTCCGTGTACACCGGTTCCTTCCGAATTTTCACCGGCTTCTCCCTGATTCTCATCATGCAATTCAGAGGAAACATTAGAAGAATTAGATGAACCATTAGCACATTGATCTACCGCATGTTCGCCCCCTACATACGGATAAACAAGATCAGAAGGAAGACATAAGATCTCGGAGCGAAGACGGGCACCGGCATTGGGATGCAGCTCGGTGAAGGGAAAAATATTTTCATCAAAAATCACATCCCTGGAGATGTAAACACGGCCAGTGGAGACATCAAGGCACTTGTAGCCTTTGTGCAAGGTTCTATAACCAAGAAAGACATATCTTTTGGATCAAAATTCTAGTTTGTGCTTATTATAGGGGCGAAGATGAGGCCAACAAGCACATCCAAAAACTCTCATCGATGAGTAATCTGGTTTTTGATTAAAGAGACGCTCTAGAGGCGTAACATGACCAATCGTTTTGCTGGGTACACGATTGATGAGATAAACTGTTGTTTGGAAAGCTTCATCCCAAAATTTTAGGGGCATAGCAGCATGAGATAAGAGAGAGAGATTGACTTCAACTATGTGACGGTGTTTTCTCTCAGCTGACCCATTTTGCTGATGAGCGTGTGGGCAAGAATCTTACGATCAAACAAGCGTTCAACAAGAGCTTGAAACTCTTAAAATTTTTGAAATACTTCAGACTTGTGCTTAAGAAAGTAAATCTAGGTGAACTTGCTAAAATCATCAACGAAACTAACATAATATCGTTTTCGACCAACTGATTCTGGTGCATGACCCCATACATCAGAGAACACAAGTTCTAAAGGAGACTTGGAAATACTAGAAGACTTGGGATAGGGCAACTGATGGCTCTTCCCTTGCTAACAAGCATCACAAACTGACTGACTCAATGACTCATCGATATATGGGAGACTATTATTACTGATAACTTGCTTAACAATTAACGAAGATGGATGACCCTGCCTACTATGCCATCGAGACAGGGGCAATCTGTTGGAGTTGTAGGCTTGCTTTATTGTTGGCGCAGGTAAAGGATAGAGACTCCTATGACACCTTCCTCTAAGGAGCGTATTCTTCGTTTCCTGATCCTTAATTAGAAAGAAATCAGGGTGAAATTCTATAAAGACAGAGTTATCAGCGGTAAGACGATGAACTGAAACAAGATTTTTTTTGGCTTGTGGAACGTAAAGAACATCATTTAATTGTATGTTACGAGTGGGGGTACGAACTGTAGTACGACCAATGTGACTAATGTTTATACCTGTTCCACTAGCTGTGTGGATCTGATCACCGCCATGATACTTTTTTTTGAGAGACAGCTGCTCGAGATTGCTTGTCACATGATCTGTAGCACCGGTATCAGTGTACTAGTTGGTGTCCACGCCATACGAGTTTGTAGCTGCTGCAACAAGACACTGATCTGGCACAAAGTTCTCATCGAACCTATGCCAGCATTCAGCGGCTGAGTGATTCTTCTTGAAGCACACTTGGCACCTGTTGTCATCTGAATCGGACGCACCACCAGATGTCCCGCGACTATTGTTGTTGTAGAAGCCGAGGAGCGGAGGAGAACACCGATGCCCTATCTGGATCGTGCGATGGTTGCGTGTTGATTGGATACAGAATAGCCCCGCATGTGGCAGTTACATATAGGCGTTACAACTTAAGGACTAAACCAAGAGATCTTTTCTAAATATAAACCTTCTATACATAGATGATCTATTCCTATACATAGACAATCTAGATTTCTTAGCTTTTGGCACAATATGGTAAGTTAAATACATATGTATCTAACCTTTCTATCTAACAGTCTCTCTCAATATGGTAAGATAAACACAATATGATAAGGTAAATATATATGTATATTCTTTCTATATAACAATATAACAGTGTTGACTTGTATCCTTCTCTCTTATCTTTCTTGATAGGTAGACCTGCCTGTTGTCGTATCAACGTATGAAGTACTCCATATGCTTGTCCTAACTGCCCTATGTTACGAATAGCATGGAAGAAGGACAACTGCTACTTTCATATTGAAAAGTTTGTGTAGTGAGTATACTAAGTACGTTGACGCCTAATCGTGTTAATTATACCAATCCAGATTCCACTGTGCTCCAGTTGACGTTCGTTCCAAATGGGGCAGATGGTACCTAATACACCTACTAAGTCAATTTTGCTAAAAGCAGGGCAAACGTTTCTCTGAGTCAGACACACAAGGCTAGTTGCCCTGCTTATGTCTTCAAAAAATTTCTCTGCGTTACAGCTTCATCCTTTTTTTTGGTCATCTTACACGAAAACAATTCAAACGTTGCAAAGAAGACATCCTACGGGTACGACCTTTTTTAATACTAGGAATCACGTTCGCTAACTTGCCATAAATTTCTACTAGTAGCCAACTCCTATAGGACAGATAATTAGAAATCAATTTAGACCATTCATCTTTTTTAATCCAATGAATCTTATTTATTTATATTCAATCAATTATTTTTTATTATAATACTGGTAATAAGATACTAATTGTAAAGTTCACTTTTACTCTATGACTGACCCCTTATATCAAAACAATGAGTCACACGCAAAATAAGGATAGCCAGAGAATGTATTTCTGGAGGAGAGCGGAGTGATCTCCAAGACTAGAGTGGATGTTTATGTTGTTACTAATGGTCATGTATCCCGTTTCAGACCCCAATAGAGCAAAGCCATACTTAATCAACTTATTTCATTCGTCTTAAAATATAAAATTTTTTAGTATTTATATTTTATTTTAAAATATATGTATTTTTAGCGTTATTCATAAAACTAATTATCACATCAATTACATCTCATTTAAATTTCTTCACATCTTACCCCACATACACTTTCACCTTCATCTCATTTATTAAGTAGTATCAAAGTTTTTTTTTACTTTTAAGCTCTACTAAATATGCTTATATTATAGGACAGACATATGGAGTATATGTCATTACTAAAAAAACTTTTATAGGATAATTTTGTACTCACATTTTATTCAGAACCACTAAGCTGAGCTGTCTTGGCTATTCATTGCGGCCAATTGGTATCTTTAAGGAATATTCGATGGTCCGTTCTTCAAGTTATTCGAATGGGAACTCCTCCGTTTCCATTAAGCACCCATTGATGACATGATGTTGGACGTTGGCCTTCGAATGCGTTCTCTTGACTCTCCGATAGGTGTTCAAACCTTTTCACGTGATTTGAAACAGCGCCTAATTCAAAGACTTTGCTCCTGATTTAGGAGCATGGGCTTCGACACATTGGAAGAGACGCCAGGTCTCTGCTTCGAGTAGATCTGGATAACTAGCTAGCTCGTCTTTATAAACTAAAATGTTAGCGTGGCTTAGATCACCGGCTGACTCAAGGCTTGTTAACAAGCTCAGTCTCATTTATATCAATTCTTATGGTTTTAAATTTCTTATTTTATCATACATTAATATAACGATAAACACTAGAACTTACTAAATATAAGCAGTTTAGATGCACTTAAAAATACTAAAAAATAGTTAAAAAATATTAAGCATATGAATATATAATTATTTTTTATACTAGTGAGCTAAAACTATAACTCGGCTCAACTAAAAGTTTCACCCGAGCTCAACACAGGGCAAGAGCCACGAGTTTTAAGGTTTTTTTCACTCCCAGCTCTGACGTCCTTTGCAAATTTGCAACGAAATGATATGAAATGGCGGTGGTCACCGCCGATGGTACGGCGCAATCGAGCACGCTTGGCCAAAACCTGCAGCTCGCAGGCGGATGAAGCAACGCGCGGCGTGCACGCGGAAAGCTAGCATATATACTCAAACTCCTGTCGTAGCTGGCTATGCATACGTATACCCAGCTACAGTTTCATCGGACGCCCGCAAAGCACGCCAAGCCCGCAAGCTAGAGTCTACAGGACGGTCGCTCTAGACTCTACTCACCTGACAGGCCAGCAGCCGGATGCATCACCGCCGTGCGACCGTGTCCGAACGAAGAAGCCACGTGGTTTTTCTTTTAGTACTTGGGACTGAAGCACTTCCGTGCACTTGTCCGCTGGCGTCGTGGAGCGCAACTGAACCATCATCACAGCCGAATCGGATCACCGGATCAGCCGAATGCCACGCTGTAGCTATTTCAATCTTTTCTCTTGGAAGCTACCGTAACTCTGCAAGGCTCAGTCCAAACCCCAGACTACTGCAGATAGCGTGACTCTAGAGAACTTTTTCAAGCCTCATATATAAAGTACGAGTTATAGTATATATAAATGTCCATATAAACTCGCACAAACACTCTCTACACATACTCTTCTGTGAGCACACTAGACTTATAATCTACTAGACCATATTTTAAAAAATATATATATACAGAGTCTGCAATCGAACGCATTACACTACTTTAATAAAAACTATATGCTAGAGAAGTTTAAACAGATAAAGTTAGGGATTATACTAGTCAAGAAATAAAAATCACTAGGGACACAAACTCACATAAACCCTATCCACACACACTCTCCTATGAGCGAGCTATAAATTACTAGATCTATCGTATATATATAGTTCAAAACCTATACTTTCAGTTCCCTGGTGAGGCTGGCAAAATTCACTCCACGCAGGAGTCGAACTCGCTCCCCAGCGAACGACCCAGCGCAGTCCTCGTGACTCTAGAGAACTGGACAAATGCAAAAGCTAATCATTCACCGCTCGGTACGATACTACTAGCTAGCCTGCCAATTTTTTCTTCTGGTCGATGTGATGTCCACGTGCCTTGTGGTGCCGCAAAAATCCCGTTCCTGCATGCACGGCAAGACGACCAGAAACGGAAGAATGCCAGGTAAAATCTCGTACCTATGACTGTTGGTTGATACTACAGACCCGTTTGATAGTCCTTCAAATTATATGATTTTATTATTTTAATTGTGATTTTTATTTAATCAAATATTAAAGAGAATCAGAATTAGTAGAGTCAATTGTTTGGCTAGCATGTTGGCTTCAGATCCAAAATAGGAGGAGTTGAAGCTAAATTTTTCATATTACCCTTGATTTTATAATAGATTTATTCGTATTAAAGTATATATGTAAATGCCAATATTTAGTACAATTAGTTAAATATATGTAAATATTTAGCACAGTGTGCTATTTGGTTCCATTTGCATCTTGTGCTATCTCAGCACAAGTACCGGTAAACAAACAAGAAATTTTTTTGGTACGATTCAGCATGTATGCGTTTCCAACATAGTGCAAAATCTCGTACCAAAAGAAAGTTCACTCATTTGTGCTACAGAACAAAAATTGTTAGGCGATTTGCACAATCTTCAGTTAAGTGATCTCTACCAAATATCACTATAACATAACAAAAGAAAGAACGATTTGGACAAGCTTCAAATATCCCTATAAGATACCAAAAGAAAGAACGATTTGCTTGCACAGGCTTCAGTTTAGCGATCTCTACCAAATATCTCTATGACAGCCTTGAACGCAAACACATCATTCACACACCAAGACCAACGTGATGTCAGTGTTCAGAATTTCAGACTAACTAAAATCAAGAGCTCAACATGTCGGCAACAAATGAAACAAAATATGACCGTACATACACGATACACCAGGTTCATCACAAGCAGAGTTACATCCCTGTACATCAAACTAGCAGCGTTGCCAAGCAAGTTCATGGCAGCTGAAGAGCTCGGCAGAGACCGGTTGCAAGCGACGGCGCATTTCGTCAGATTGAGCTGGAGTCTTTGGCTGTTTTCTTCAGATACGAGGTGCATATCTGCACCTCTTTCTTCCTCCTCTGCAGACCATCTTTAAGGATTAAAACTTATTTAATTTCTGAAGCTCTAAAGAATAACCTGAAATGCAGCAAAGTTGGTAATCAACTTCCTCTTTCTATATTTTTATCTTGAGCTTGTCCTAATCATCAGCATTTCACAGCACTAAAATCCATTTATGGAGGCACATAACACATCTTTAGATCTACACAAATCCACTTACACACAATCCATCTGTATTTGCCAACAGTAAAATCTTGTCACATGCACACAAATCCACATGACAATCTATTATATAACAGAAAAGGAATGGAAAGCGGAAGTTATTGCTAAACATGAAAGGAAATTGTTTGTAACTTTGCTATTCCTGCCTAGTGAGCTCGAAGAGATGAGGAGTTGAGACCAATATAGAAGAGAGGAGCGACAATCAGACTAGAAGGAGACTAGTAGCGTCAGCGTCGGGTGCCAGAGATGGCCTGAATCCTAGGCGACCAGTGGCAGTGGTGGGTCTCTAAAGGGCTGAGCGAGGAGAGAGTGACCGACAGTGTCGGCTAGGAGGTTATGGAACGACTGGGGGGCGGCAGGTGCAACCAGAAGATGTTGCTGTCGAGGGGTGGAGTTAAGAATGATACAGTGTCACCTGGCTCCTACAACTCTAGTGATGGGTAGGAGGCAGCTCTACCGAGGGAAGAAGGGGTTGGAACCCTCTCCGACGACACGTAAAACTGAACAATTAATTAGCATATAATTAATAAAAATTAGCTTTTAAAAAAGACTAATAAATTTTTAAAGCAATTTGTCTATAGAAGACTTTTTTAAAAATTAATCGTTTAATAGTTTGGAAAGCGTGTGTGTGAAAACGAGAGAAGTTGGAAATGTGGGCAGACAAACGCATTCCAATTCTATTTGGCTGGAAAGATGGAGTATGTACTCTTGTGATAAGTGGGTAATTTTTTTGAAAAAATTATGGGGATGTTTACGTTTGGTTGGTTTGATTCTCATGAGAACTGCCTTTTTTGCCGATTCAACCTTCCTTCTTAGAAACAAGAATCGACCCTGGTTGATTCGGCCTGAGAGCTGAGAGAAATTTGGCCATTTGGCTCAGCTCTAACTGATTTAAGTGAGAATTACATCTAAAAATCCCTACCAAGTGTGCCCTAACTTCACCCTAAAATATAAATATTTTAAAAACTAGACACAAGAATAAAAATAGATAAAAATTATTGGGTTAAGTTAGAATTTAGATAAAGAAATTAAACATAGAATGATTTATAACTAATTAAGATAATACAATAAACGAAAAAAATATTTATTTTAGATAGAGGCTCGGGGGTAAAAACACTTCGAGCGGTAAGTAGAAGTCAGCTAGAGCTCTGGTACCTTAACGTACACGTAACCAGTTGAGTTGAAGGTCTTAAAAAAAGAGGTTAAGTTGAATGCTCAATTGCTCATGTTGGCGTCGGCATGCACCACCACCCACGGCGGGCAGCATTAACGCATGCGCTCCCACCCAATTCTTCGCTACAGTGCGATATATGCCACCCTACTGTATGTTGTAGAGACCTCCCACCGGCGCCGCTGCGGCAGAGAGATCACTGCACATGCAGACAGAAGCGGAAGCGGCACCAGTAATGGGACTGAAAGGCACGATGAAGCCGATCGGCCGTTCCGCGTATGTATGGATGCCCTACCCCCTACCTAGCCGCAGTCAGCGAGCAAGGTTCGATCCGATCCAATCCGATCCCCGCCACACAAGTGGTTAAACGCAGGCGCGACGCCTGCGGGGAGGCGAAGCGACGGCCGGACGGGTTGCTTTTGAGCTGGGCCTCTGCTAGCTGCCGCCGCGGCAGTGGCTGTACCGCAGTACGAGCGGGCCAGATGATGCGTTGATGGATGCACACGTTGATGCGTTGATGGCTGCACACACGGGCCTAGCACTACGTTGTACTGGTGAGCTCTCGTTCAGCGTCAGGAAGCACTCCCGTACCGCCGTACGTACACGGTAGCAGCAGAAGTGTGCAGTTGTGGACTGCACCTGCATGAGATGGAAACCTGGAGAGAAACCTGTATAGGCCATGCTTCTGCCTTCAGTACCAGTTCTGCCGGTGCTCATGATCGTACGTGTTGGCCTGCAGCATTTAGCCGTAGGTGTTGGGCTGTTGGCTACCCCGTCGGTCTTGGGGTTGCAATTGTACAGTGAACTAGTGATACAGTGAACATCGGTGCGTGCAGTACTAACGTACTCTTGGATGCGGACTGACAAGTGCCCACTGTCCAGTCGTCACATGGAGTAGGAGCACTACTACCTTCAAGAATAGAAGAAAACACAAAAATAGTAAAGAGCCTAAAGTATAAAACTAA
The DNA here is from genome assembly GCA_030770085.1 of Oryza coarctata. Taxonomy (NCBI): domain Eukaryota; kingdom Viridiplantae; phylum Streptophyta; class Magnoliopsida; order Poales; family Poaceae; genus Oryza; species Oryza coarctata. The sequence goes on along the minus strand of CM061463.1, from coordinate 23,519,005 downwards.
GGAATTGAAAACTCAGCAATAGTGACACATGAGTTGTTTAGATCACACGAAAACAAAAGGAGCGATAGAGAGAGTGAGGAAGAATGAGTGAATGAAATCTGCCTTTAGCTTTGGTTGGATGTTTTAATTCCTATAAAATTGGAGGAAGGGGAGCCATTCCAAAGGATTAGAACAATGCATTTCCTTTGTGCCAAACGGGCTCATGGAAAAAAAAACTCCAAAGGAATATAAACCTATACAATTCCTTTGAATATCCCGTGATCTAAACAGGCCCCTTTAATATTTGTCGTTTGTTAGTTCTTGAACTAACCAACATCAGACATAAAAAAAGGGGAAGTGCTTATCTCTTTCTTATTCCTTCTCTTCCTAGCAAAGGCTGGGATTCCATTATCTTAAAAAAACATTTTCTTCTTTATTGCTATAGATGCTCATACTTCATTTATTTTAATTTACTTGCTATTGTAGCAAATCTTATATCAAACAAGGAGGTGTGATAAGACATTGTTACCCTCATTGATTACAACCCAATCATTTTTTTCCGAAGCAAAGCATTAAAAGTCATTGTGTGGAGCAATAGTATTATGGTGATTGCATTAATGAAGGGTAGAAAAAGAATATCACCTCTAAAAATGTTTTGAATTGAAATAATGACAGTATTTTGATAACATATTTAAATGATACAATGAAAAGAAAATTAGAATAGAGGGAGTATTCTAGGAATGAAAGGAGTATACCCTAGATTTTGTAAGCGTTTTCCTCCTCTCCTTAAAAATATATTCGGCCCAATTATCCAATAACCCAAACGCTACGCCAAGAGTTAACTGGGCTGATAGGCCCAGTATGATCTGCAAATGTAACGTTTGGGCTCAATAGTGGTGCAGTAAATACAGACTTTTAAAAGGAGACGCAAGTGTTTTGGGTTCAGGTACGAGGTATTATCCGTGGCATGGCAGCGGAGGGATCGGAGCTTGGCTCCCCAGCGGCGACGGCGCCGCCGCCTCCTCCCAAGCAGCGGAATGATCGAGCCTTCGCGGAGGCGCCAACTCTATCTTGCTCACGGCTTCTTGCTAGCCTTTTTAATTAGGTTTGATATGATTGATTCCTGCTTCGAGCCATCCAATTTGGTGGATATTACGCCTGATTTCTAGCGATTGCGCCGCGCCATCCTTCTAGTTCCGAGCAGATTGCAACGGGAGATGTTGATGTTGATGTTGGCTAGTGGGGCGGGGCGTACCAATGGTGCGGGATGGCTACAAGTTTAGGGTTCTTTTAGGTAAGATTCCGGACTAGGTGATCTTGTGAGCATCTCTATACGTTAGGTTGTGGTGTTCTTATAAAGGGGCTTTGGAATGTGGTATTGTGCTTGTTTATCTATATTTCGGAAAAAGCCTCGATATTCCCATGGAACCTTGTTGATTGAGGCGAATCTCTCGAGGCCTTTTGCATTTCTGCACTAGACATAATTTTCAGCCAATATTCTGGTCTTGTCCTGCTAGGGCATCAACGGGAACACAACGGGGGAATGGGTAATTTGACTACAGGGATGAGGAAGAATGATTACCAATTCACTAATTTTATTTTGAAGAATTCTCTCTGCTGTTTCACTCATGGTCCGGGTATGGTGAACTCAATCCTGAAGAATCTAATATGTTGTGCGCATACTTCAGAAATTCTACCTTTTTCCCCCCAGGAACCATTATCCTGTTGGTCCAGTTCTGACCATGGACTGCAGACTGCATTGTATATCACAGAGAGAATTTCATGTTTGATACTTATATCCTTTTCTGATAGTTTCGATAGGTTTGTTCTTTGCCATTAATTATTTGCAGCATTAAAACCATTAACCAAAAATTAGCTACACTGTTGGCTAACTTTACATTGGTGTCTACTGTCTACATCGGATTGTTAGTGTTAGGTTTCGTGGCATTAATTGACAGCCTGAATGGGCTAGGAGGGCATATACCTCTGACTAATGACAATAAGCCTACTGCGCGTTTTGTGTGTGAGAGTGATTGTGTAAAAGCTGCATGTGACATTGCTCTCTATCGTTACCATTTAACTTATAAAAATAAATAAAAAATTTGAATTTAAAACTTAATTTTAAGTTGAATTTAGAGTTTTTTATCATAAGTTTATTTTTTAAACATTTACTTTTAAATTACACCCATATAAATTTTTTATCTGTAAATTAATTATTCATCGCTAATAAGCTAGCTTATACTCAGTTAATATAAAAATATAAACACTTGTCCATGTCTTTATATGAATATAAGTATTCATACCTCATGTCTTTATATTATTAAATAGAGATAGTAATAAGGATAAGCTAAGAAACGCGAAGGCTGATTGACTTCATATCTCCTTAAACGGAAGTAGCAATAAGCATAACCTAATAAGCATTAGCTAAACGATCAAACGGAAGTAGCGATTTCGCTTCTGCTTCCATTTCTGTTTAAAAGTCGCTGCTTCCTCTACATTGCACTTCTGAGCTCACCGTTACGTCATCGGTACTGTAGGTGGGGTCCAACGTGCTCGTGACCCCCGTGTCATAAGCATGTCCTGCCATCCTTTTAACTAATCGCACCCAGCCTTTTGCTGATCGGTGGGCCTAGTTGCCTGGGTTCTGACAAAGTGTGAAAGTAATCAGTTGGACAATTGAAACGGGTAACTCTAGTGCACATTAGGTAATTTTACGGAAACACCCTCCTTATCTCTCCTAAATACACGCCCGCCCGCTGCTGGTCCTGTCACGCTTGCTCGGTCGTTAGTCCGTGAAGCTTTTGACACGTAAACCCTCACGAAATCGCTATATTACAACGGCATTGCTACCCACCTATTGACACAGAAATTTGATTGCTAAATGTTGCACTTTCGATTCGCACCTATTGACAAAACTGTGTTTGAGATTTGTGTTGGTCGTTCGATTCGCACTGAGATTTGTGCATAGCAAAGTAAACAAAAATTCTTGTATGTAACAAGACTCAAACTCACAACTGACTTTCAGAGTTATATACGACTTACATATTATTTATATTTATAATTATATGTTATATTATAATTATATTTAAATAATTAAAAACATTCTATGGAATGTTAGATATACAGTCTCATGTTAAAAACAACAGCACACAGATCCGGGAAACGAATCCAGACAAAGCGCACACCACCCTTCGTTAGGGGCATCTGCAATCTGAGCCCTCCGGTTACACCAACGGCAAATCGCAGCCGCTCATATGAAAGGGCAAATCCGTAAATACCATCAAACTCGAGGGGGGATTTATTTGCGATCAAAATGCCAACTCGTGCCCCTCCTCCCATTTCCTCGCTTGCGCAAGCGGAAGTAGCAAGCAGGAGGACGACGCTGCAGTGGTGGCGTAGCTCCCATCCCGATCCGGGAAGTCGACCTGGTCTGAGGGGTGCTTCGGGCGCGCAGCTCGGTTGAGAGGGAGGCCAGGGTTCGGGGGGGGGGGAGGGGGGTCAGCGTGAAGGAGCCGCGCGCGATGGGGACGGGAGCGGTCGTGGGGACGGCGGTGGTGGTGTGCGCCGCGGCGGTCGGGGTGGCGGTGGTGGTGTCCCGGAGGAGGAGGAGCAAGCGGGAGGCGGAGGCGGAGCGGCGGAGGAGGTCCACCGCGGTGATCGAGGAGGTGGAGCAGAGGTTCTCCACGCCCACGGAGATGCTCCGCGGCATCGCGGACGCCATGGTGGAGGAGATGGAGCGCGGGCTGCGCGCCGACCCCCACGCCCCGCTCAAGATGCTCATCAGCTACGTCGACAACCTCCCCACTGGGTAGGCCCTCCCTCCGCTTGTGCGATTTTTAACATTTGTCGGGTGTGCGTGACATGAGAGGTATTCTTGTTACTGTGCTCGCGAGCGGTGCTTCTCTTCAGGGTTGAATCGGTTGGAAATCCTTGACTCTTGTTCAGGTTTGGACTTGGTATAAATGTGGCATTGATCTTTCAATGTTGAGGTGGAGTTGTGCCATCTTGATGTCGAGAACACCGTGCCTTGATGTGGTCTAGAGAGGAATTGGGGGAATGTTGGATTTTTGGTGGCTATTTGCTTAGTGATTTCGGACGAAGGATGATACCTATTGTTTTTCCTCAGTGGGATTTTGGTCTGCAATTTCTCAGTGGAGGTTTCTCACGGAGGTAGCTGAAGTAGCCACCAGGGTTGACTCTTGACAGAATTATACAATGAACAATTAGGTCCGGATGCTTTCCATAGTCATCCCGTACTACTATCTCTAGTCTGTATCGACCGTGGACAACTATACATATGTGTGCCCATTTTGTAATTTGTGCCTTTATGCTGGGCTTACGATCATAGCATAATCATTCGCTCGTTTGTACCGTTTGAGTTTTGTAGGAATCGCTATGAAAGTTATATGGATAAGTTTAAAGAAAGAAAATGGTCTAGGACTAAATGCTTAAAAGTTTCAGTGAGTTTGATAGTTTATTATCTCCAAACGGTTATCCATAAACATATGGAACATGATGAGCCTATCACTTTATGGAATCTTCTTTTTATTGCTTCCTCTGATGTGCATGACACTAGTGCAGGGATGAACACGGACTGTTCTATGCTCTAGATCTTGGGGGCACCAATTTCCGTGTTATACGCGTTCAGCTTGGAGGAAGGGAAAAGCATGTTGTCACTCAACAGTATGAAGAGGTTGCCATTCCACCTCACTTGATGGTTGGGACTTCTATGGTTAGTGGCCTAGTCCTTTCAACTGTTGTTTTTTCAATTCTCCTGTGTTTGTACAATTTCTTGCATGGTTACTAACATTTCAGAATTATGAGTACAGGAACTGTTTGATTTCATTGCGGCTGAGTTGGAAAGTTTTGTCAAGACTGAAGGAGAGGATTTCCACTTGCCAGAGGGCAGGCAGAGAGAGCTGGGCTTCACCTTTTCTTTCCCAGTGCACCAAACATCTATATCGTCAGGCACTCTTATTAAGTGGACAAAGGGATTTTCCATCAATGGCACGGTAAAATTCAAATGGCCTTAGTTCTTATTTCACTGGCTAAATGATCTGGAATTCTTTTATTTCCTTGATCAATCTTGATTAGAACACATCATGGCAACGAATTATTCTCACTATGCAATTTCCATGAGAACTAGCTTTGTGTCACTTAGTGATGCCATGCTTCTTTCTTTTGGCTTTTGGGAATTCCCTGCATTGACAAGTATCCAGAGTATTATTTCAGAATATTTGGACTGTTTTTGAGTCAAAATGTAATATTACTATGAACTGTTTTTACTGCAAAAAAGATACTATTTTTTTCTTGAGTTTTAGAATGCTTACATTATTGATATTTTTTAGGCTTGGCTTATTTTAAATAATGTTTGGTAATTCATAGTAAAACATGTTTGGTAAAGCTACTCTTAGATGTGATAAATGGGACATGATAACATGTCTGTGTCAAGTCACTAGTGTCCTATCACTTGTTGTAAACCCTACACCAATTGTGTATGTAGATGCTACAATGCATATATTTGTATTTGAATTAGAACTGTGTTTGCTATAAAGCACTGGTAACCATAAAAATTATATTTGCTTATTCTGCACTTTTTTAAATTGAACCACCAAGAATGGGGCAGTCTAGACATATCTCTATTTCCTATTATTAACGTGACAATTTCTAGCCTCTCAAGATAAACGTGGCAGAAACACTTCTATATCCTTTTAATTGTATAATGTTATATGCCCATAATGTTGATATATAAACTAATGATTCCTGTGAACTCAGGTGGGGGAAGATGTTGTGGCTGAATTGAGCAGGGCTATGGAAAGACAAGGGCTTGATATGAAAGTTACAGCTCTTGTAAGTAAATTATCTGTTCATGACCCTGTTAAAATTCTTCATCATCTGAAACTTTCCCATGCCTGGCTTTATGCTGATGGGTAACGACATGGGCATTCCTATGAAAATTCCAATTTTAGTTTTTTTTCAATGTTCTATGTCAAGAGTACACAAAGGTTGGATGTTTACTGTATCACCAGACTGTGTCACGTAAATTGACAACTAGCATTTTACCCAGGTTAATGACACTGTAGGCACATTGGCTGGTGGAAGATATGTTGATAATGACGTTGTTGCTGCTGTAATATTAGGCACTGGCACAAATGCAGCATACGTGGAGGATGCAAATGCAATTCCAAAATGGACTGGACTACTACCAAGATCAGGAAATATGGTTAGACTGATTTCCTTTATGCTTGTAGTATAAAGGTCTTTGAACCTCATCTAATTGCATGTATCCACTTCAACTTCTGCACTGGATGATTTTCGCATCAGTTAATATTATAACATTTGGATCTTTGGCATGCTACAGGTGATTAACATGGAATGGGGAAACTTCAAGTCAGAGAGGCTTCCTCATTCAGATTATGATATTGCCTTGAACTTAGAAAGTTTGAACCCTGGCGAGCAGGTATTCTTTATTTTGTCTGTTTATTTTTCAACTATATGTGGGTATGAATGAGTTTTGGTCTTCTTTTCCTCAGATATATGAAAAGATGATTTCCGGCATGTATCTTGGAGAGATTGTGCGCAGAATATTGCTTAAGATGGCTCATGATGCTTCATTGTTTGGGGATGTTGTTCCACCAAAACTGGAGCAGCGCTTTATACTGAGGTGCACTTTTATGTCCTCCTATGTTGATCATCTAAGTATCTAGCTTTTCATATATGCAGCACATAACTATCAAAACTAGTCGCTAACCCGTGCAATGCATGGGTTATTATTATGGATCAGTTATAACTTAGTGTGTATTAAAAGATGAGTCCACGTCAATTATAACTTACAAAATTATTAATTTCAAACTTTAAAATTAAATTAATGAAATACTAAATTGAGAGTATAAGATTGACATGATATTGTATTTATTAACTACGAATTTTAGAACTATTAAATTAGAGTCCATAATATTTTCAATTGTATGATTTATTTAACATGGATTCTCAGCGCAATCTACGGTCACCATACTATGATTTACATGGGTATTATTATTTTTCCCCGATTACATGGAAGATTCACACGTACACAGATACCACTATACACATACATACAAATGCGCCCCATTCACACACTTAAAAGAGATCTGCTTCACTAAGGCGTCGTTCGAATGTGGAGGTTGGGTGAGATTTTTCATAGCATGTAAAACGAGGTGAGTCATTAATATATAATTAATTAAATATTAGCTATTGTAAATTTAAAAAAATTGATTTATTTGATTTTTTAAAGAAACTCATAGATAATTTTTTTTTGCAAAAAATACACTATTTAGCAGTTTGAAAAGCGTGCTTATAAAAAACGAGAAAACATCTCACCCTACGTCCAGATTCAACTTCTGCCTAAATTCTTATTGCAAGCGTGAATATGTATATATCATATTTGTAACTCCAATGGACCATTAAAATTGTATTATAAATTTCATATAGAATCCATCTTAAATCCCTAATACAAATTAATTTCAAAATTAAATTGCATATTATACATCTAAAGAGTAGTAATAACTGTGGAATTTGGAATTATATTGTGTGTTAATAATTTAAGCTATATATATATGCACCTATACGTATTGCTGTGCAGGGTGGTTTGTTTAGTTAGGAGATTTTCTTATTCATAAGGTCAAACCATACAGGATTCTAATTGATTTACGTGAATAACACTTGCCAAAAAACAGCGAAGGTTCAGGACTCCAACCACCGAAGGAATTATCTACTTTTATATGGAAATTATCTCCAAACGTGATTAATTCAATTAGTTAAAGAGTCTCGGATTCTTACGACATAACATATTAAATCTACGGTCATCATAATACAATCCATCAAATTAACGGCTAGATCTTTCTAGTTAGTATGAGAGCTCCTAAAAAGTGATTAATTAGTATAGATATAGATAGATAAGATAAATTTCAACATAAGATGAACGGTGTGCATTAAGCATACCTTAATCATGGCAAAACAGAAATATCAAAATAAGATAAATTCATGTAACTATGTATAAGATTTATTAAGGAGGCTCCAATCGTGGTATTACAGGACGCCAGACATGTCAGCGATGCATCATGACACCTCACATGATCTGAAACACCTGGGAGCTAAGCTGAAGGATATCCTGGGGGTATGATAATACATATATTGAAAAGAGGATATTGTTAGATTTAGTCTTCAAGAATCATTGATTCCTTACGATATGCTTGAACTTATATTTAGGTCGCTGATACTTCCCTGGAAGCACGATACATCACTCTTCATGTCTGTGACCTTGTCGCTGAGAGAGGTGCACGCTTAGCTGCTGCTGGTATATATGGCATTCTAAAGAAGCTGGGCAGGGAGAAAGTGCCAAGTGACGGTAGTCAAAATCAGAGGACTGTCATTGCTCTGGATGGTGGTCTATATGAGCATTACAAGAAGTTCAGAACCTGCCTAGAAGCAACGCTTGTAGACCTTCTTGGAGACGAGGCTGCCTCATCAGTTGTTGTCAAGTTAGCAAATGATGGTTCTGGCATCGGAGCTGCACTTCTTGCTGCATCTCACTCCCAGTATGCTAGCGTCGAATAGCAAAGGAGCTCGAGGGACTGAGCTCCCACTCCTCCCAGTGTAGCTTGTTTTCCTACCGTTTTCCTCATTTCTTCCCAATGGAAGTTCGTTGCCCTCCTGCAATTCGCATCTCTTTTTGCTATTCTGCAGTCACATAAACGAGTGCCTGTGCAGCGGAATGAAGCTAGTATGGCGCCAAAGAGTTTGGATCATATCACATGAACAAGCGGTTGCAACTGTAGGTAAGTGAAAACGGAGGTTTGAATGATGCCGTTGTTTTCCTGCAAATTATTTTTTCCCCTTTCCATGTAAGTTTGTATTTTGACGCGATGTCGCAAACCAAGAGCTGATTTGCGTGTAGTCTTTTGCCATTCAGATATCAGAATAGAGGGGGGGGGGGGGTGACATAATTTTACTCAGATTTCAGATATATGTGTACACTTACACACGGTATCGAAGCTCAAATGGTCTGTTCAGCCGTGAGCAGATAACAAAATAGGAAGAGTACAATCAAGATAGTGGAGCAAACTATAGGACTGGAGACGTACGATCATCTTCTTCTACTCTCTAATACTATGCTAGTGCATACTCATTCATACAGTGCAGTGCGGGCTCTTAACTCACAATTTCCCCTGCTTATACCTGTTTTCCTATGTAAAGGTGCGGCCGTGCTCTGCTCCTTTCTTCAGACAATGGAGTCGAAGTCGCTCCTCTCGTCTCTGTCGTCGGTTCGTTTGGCGCTCGAGAGCTGTTTCCGTCGGCTGCCCTGCTGCAGTAACAGTGGCGCCGCTTCGTACTCCTGCCCGCTCTCCGCATTGCACTTCTGGTGCGTCTGCTCGGAGCACTTGACCAGAATCTGCAGGACGTCCTTCATGGTTGGCCGTGACGAGGGCGAGGCGTTGGTGCACATCACGCCGAGCCTGAACACGACCTCGATCTCGTCGGAGTAATCGGCATATCTGATGCACTGATCTGTAGCGTCGGGGATGCTCCCTCCCGATTGATAGTGGTGCCGCGCCCAGTCCGCCAGGCAACCGTGCTCGCCGCCGTCGTTGGCCACCTTGCCCGTGGTGAGCTCCAGGAGCACCACCCCGAAGCTGTACACGTCGACCTTCTCGTCCACCTTTCTTGTATAAGCACATTCTGCAGGTCACCGTGACAAGATCCAAAACATAAGTCTCAGTGATAAACTATAATTAATTACATCTGTATTGTACAGAATCTGGCACAAAAAGAGAGTAAAAAAGGAACAAAATTAACGGTGTCAAGCTGAGAGAGATCGTTACCAGGGGCCATGTAGCCGAACGACCCTGCAACGGCGGACATGGTGTCTGGCGTGCCTGCCTGCGCCAGCAACCTGGCAAGCCCGAAGTCGGCGACCTTAGCCCGGAACTCTGAGTCCAGGAGGATGTTGCTCGTCTTGACGTCACGGTGGATGATGGGCGGCGTGCACTCGTGGTGCATGTAGTACAGCCCCTGCGCGCCGCCGATGGCCACACTGAGCCTCGTCGGCCAGTCCAACGCGCGTGCGCCGCCCTGCGCGGATCGCGCCCTCGCCACGGCCACCACGGGGCGCCCCGCGTTGATTGCGCAGCGCCCGTGGAGCCACCCGTGCAGGCTGCCGTTCTCCATGTAGTCGTACACGAGGAGCTTGGCATCGCTGCCGGAGACGCAGCAGAGCAGCCTGACGATGTTGTTGTGCCGGACGTTGCCGAGGATGCTCGCCTCCGACTCGAACTCGCGCTCCAGCTTCTCGTCCACCTTCCCGGCGCTCGTCCGTATCTTCTTCACGGCCACGGCGCCGTCGCCGCCGGTGTACCGGTTGGTGTAGGCGACGCGGTACACGCTCCCTGAGCCGCCGCGGCCTACTAGGTTCTCCTCCGTTAGTCCCCGGAGTATGGCCGCCTCGCTGAAGCCCAGATCGGGCTGGAAAGGCGTGATTTTCCAGTCCTCGCGCTGCGCCAGGCGCTTCCTTCTCTTGATGTCGCGGACAGCGAAGAAGGCCAAGGCCATGATGACAAGGAGGAGAGCCGCGCCCGCGGCAAGGAGGCCGGCGCGGAGCCCTGGCGAGACTCCACCGGAGGAAGAACCGGCAGGCGATCCCGAGGCGCAGGAACGCACGCCGGCGAGGTTGCTGGATCCCAGGCCGGATGTACAGAGGGTGGGGTTGTCAAGGAAGCTGCGGCCGTTGGCGGCGGTCGCGAGCGCGGCCGGGACCTGGCCACCGAGCTGGTTGGAGGAGAGGTTGAGCGAATTGAGATTCAGCCTGGCAAGAGACGGTGGTATGTCGCCAGAGAGCCTGTTCGACGACAGATCAAGTGCATTGAGCACCGGAACGCCGCCGAGCTCTGTCGGTATCTCGCCGGAGAGCTGGTTCCTGCTCAGATCAAGCTGAGTCAACACCTTAAACAAGGCAATGCTCTTCGGGATCTCGCCGGAGAGCTGGTTACCGGACAGGTTTAGATTCAGCAGTATCGGCATGCCGTTGCCGAGACTCGCCGGGATATCCCCGGAAAAATTGTTGTTCCCGGCGATGAACTTCTCAAGAGCAGCGGCCGTCCCCGGGATGCTACCACGAAACTGGTTGTTGTCCACGATTAAGCTCGAAAGGTTTCTGTACAGGGTGCTAGGAAGAACCCCGGTGAGGCTATTGTTCTGTAGGTCCACGTATGTAAGGTTTGTCGCCGTCCATAGCGCCTCTGGCACCTCGCCAGAGAGATGGTTGTTGCCAAGAAATAGGGTCTGCAGCGTGGTGCAGCCGGCGAGCCTCGGTGGGATGGAGCCGTTCAAGAGGTTATTCGCTGCGGTGAAAAACTGGATCTTGCCGTGGTCACACAGCCCCTCCGGGATCGGACCAGTTAACTTATTGTAATCAAACTGAGTATCCCGCAACTCCGGTGACTTCTGCCCAAGCTCCGGTGGTAGAACGCCGGAAAGGTTATTATTAAATAGTCTTATCGTCTTCAATGACGGCAACCGACCTATGCTCGCCGGTATCTCACCAGAGAAGCTGTTGTAGAACAAGTAAAGGGTTTCAAGATTCGTCAAGTTACCGAAGCCTTCAGGGATCGGCCCAGTCAGCTTGGCATTTGCGGACAGGTCGATCGTCACCAAATTCACCGCGCCGAAAGCACCGTCGACGACGACATCACCGGTGAGGTTGTTCGCAAATAAAAACAAGTTTTGCAGCTTCTTCAGGCTCCAAATCCCCGGAGGAATGCTTCCTGACAGGTTGTTGACCGCCAGGTCGAGCGTCTCCAAGTCCGGCATATCCGCCAGATAGCTCGGGATGTCGCCGATGAGCTTGCACTCCCTCGCCGAGAGGTTTGTCAGCCTGGTCAGGTTCTTGAACGACGCCGGCAGCTCGCCTGATTCGAGCTTATTCGTCGAGATCTTCAGCGTCGTAAGGCTCGTCAGGTCGCCGAGCTCGGCCGGGATTGTGCCGGCGAGGTGGTTATTGTCCAGCGTCAGCCACTCCAGCTGCCGCAATTGGGACAACGACTTGGGCATGGTGCCATTGAAGTAGTTGCCGTTGAGCGCAAGAGAGGTCAGGTTCTTCCCGAGGCGGAGGCCGATGTCGGCAGGGAGCTCCCCGCCGAGGTAGTTCTGCGACAGGTTGAGATACAGGAGGGCAGAGCAGCGGTACACGCTTGACGGGAATGTTCCATTGATGTTGTTGTTGGACATGTCGAGGTACGTGAGGCTGGAGAGGCCGCCGATGGCGTCCGGCACGGGGCCGGTCACGTTGGTGTTGGCGAGGGAGAGGTTCGTGACGCGCCCGGCGCCGTCGCATGTCACGTAGGGCCACGCGCAGTACGCGGCGGCCGCGCTCGTGTCGTTGTTCCATCCCGCGAGCACGGTCGGGTCGCCCCACACGCGCTTGATCTGGAGGAGCAGCTGCGCCTCGTCCGCCGGGGACTGCGCGGCCGCGCGGTGCGGGAGGCAGCAAGGCAGCGCGAGGAGCATAAAGAAGAGATACATGGGGATCGGTGTTTTTGCCATGTTTCGGTGAGGTATTGGGGCGATGGTTTCCATGGTGTGTTCCTGCCCCCGCCGCCGCCCGCCGGAGTGGACACTGGAAGAAGGGGGAGTTCGGTTTGGGAATGGTAAGCAAATGCGGCGGGAACGAGACCGTTATATGCTCCATGGCGTGCTTGCTTGGAAGCTTCAGGTTGCTTATCGCTGTAAGTCGTTGTTATCTGTGGATTACGACTTAAGAGTGATTCGGACGGCATGGTTGTTATTCGAGAAGATGTAGAGAGCTCAGAATTCAGTGGAATGCCAGGTCTTCGAGGCGCATGATGGCAGAACTTGAGAGTGTGTTTCACGATTTTTTACATCGACGCTCAGGTCTTTTAATGTGTGTATGTGCAACGCGTGACTTCTTGCTTCGTTTCGACCGAAGTTCATCACGTTTCTAACGGTTTGAATCCTTTTTTTTTTCTTTTCAGACCGGTCTCGATCACACGTGCGGCTCAGCTCACGTAGACGTCTTCTTCGAGGGTTCAACGGACTACGCACAAAGCGTTAGTGCGAGTTACTGATGTGGAGTTACCGGTCGCTTCGGTTCAAACCCTCTCAGCAAAGCGGAGTGGATGGCAAATACTTGAGTATCTTACTCTGAGACTAAGGCATGCTATTTTCAAATGAAACTAAGGATTGGCCTGCATAATTTTGTACAGACATAAATAATTTACATAGTCACTATACAAATTAATTTTTTTATTTCTATAGAAATATATAATTAGATTCTATATATAACTTTTAACTCTTATATTCGATTTTTACCGCTTAGATTTTATTTACAACTCTTAACTTTTTATTTTCTATTTTCTATAGATATAATTTATACTGTTGGTGTGATCTGATGGGTAATATATTTCTTCTTTTATTCAAAATTTTTAAACCTGTCTTTATAATATAGTTATAGATAAGGATAAAGACAGATGGATAGATTTGCTTATAGAGAATAATTAATATTGCATATTATAAAACTAACAGATAATTTAAATACCAAAAAACAACTTAATAACTAGTGGCCTAAGGAATGTTGATATATAAAGAAAAAAATATTTTTAGAAGCATAGCATAAATAATAATCCTAGTCAATAATAATAATAATAATAATAATAATAATAATAATAATAATAATAATAATAATAAATGGTTATCTGATCGTAAGTACTTTTACAGTGGTAGATGTTTGTGCCAGAAATATCTCAAGTGCACGGTGTGAACATGCCTAACGTCTGAGAGATCTGTTTAGCTCTAGTGCAGGTCGGTCGGCTTCTTTCTATAGCTCGAGATACGTGTGCTAGAGACCGTGAGGTTCACTCGGCTCCGACGCGACGGTGCGGGTGCAGGCGTACCAATTAATTTAACCCTACAATTGATAAGGAGGTGAACTGAATAAGTCAGTTGGACGATAGGCCGATACGACTCTCACTATCGGCTGGCTACTGATATGATCGAGATGGTCATTGGCTACGTCTGGATCAGAACACTCTTCTATCGGTTGGGGAGCCGATAAAAACGTAGGTAGATATCGACAAAGTACATGATGGCTTCGTGTGTAATCCTTTTAGTAGTAGGTTTCTTTCTTTTTCCAGCTGGAAGTTTGACCGACTATAAGTCGAGCATGGTGCAGTAACGTCTTTCTCTTTTGATTGGTTTGACAGTCGTAAAGCCAGATCGAACGGCCGTCGCCAAGTCGACTTGAGTGAGTCTGAAGTTTGAGCCGCTCGAGCCAAACCTTTCGTAGAGTCGCCGTGTTTCTCCAGAGCTGGAGCTGTACTCTGTCGACAGTCGAGAGCACCAAGACCGTCGCACCGGGAGGAAGGAAACAGGCGGGAAAGCTCCTCGCGCAGACTAGTCGTAGTACTCCGTAAGACCGTAGACCGGCCGGGCCCGGCTCGCCACCGATGACCGTTGACGCGACGATGCGCTAGACTTCCAGATTCCAATCCGAGGGTCGTAGCCTCGCACCCACAGGAATACAGGATCGATTCGAGATCCCTCCCTCGTCCGCCGGTTTGCCCTCCGCCTCCTCCCACCAGATTCCAAATTCCCAATGGGCAGAACTAGTCTTCGGCGGCGCTGCCCCTCATATCAGGCCGCATCGCACGTCCATTGAAACACTCCATCGCATTGTGTGGCCCACAGGTTGAAGAGCGGAGGACCAATCATGAGCCTATTTTCGCTGGCCCGTTATCGGCCCCGGTTTTACAAACCGTTTTTCTGTACTAATCCCTAAATCACTACTTGATACACATATACATAGTAAAAAACATATATCAAAATAGAATTAGGCTAAAGGAGTTTAATACTTTGATAAAACTAATAATGCCATGTTATATCAGATAAACATCAAATCTAGTAGACCTAAATAATTTACCTGTTGACTCAGGCTATGACCTAGTATTAAATGTCACTTCGTTCATCCTGCTAATCATATAAAGCCATGAGTAAAATAAGTAATGATAACTACCAAACGTATTTAACAAGCCATCACTATAAATTTATTAGTACACAGAAATTTAAAGACAGTTTATACTTATGTGAGTATAGGGCAATTTATAAACTATTCAAATTGTTGATGAACATTTATTTTATCTGGCTATATGAAATTTGGACAATTAAAGGTGATATTTCTTTGGTAGGGTAGTTTAAATTACTCTTAAATTATTTTTTGTGTATGGTCTTGTTTATTTTACACATATATGTACAATATGATGTGTGCGATTGCGGTGGATATTACCATTTTATTAAGAAATTGTATTTTGTTTGGTCTCCTTGAGACCAAAAGATCAGATAGAGCATTTATTTGTGCCATTCACGATTGTATGTGTACATGAGCTAGTCATATATATGATTAAAGTTGTTTTTAGCATATTATTTATATCTTTAACACAGTTTAAATTTTAAGTTTCATGAATGTTTTATGTTTTAGAGTTAAATCATGGAGTATCATATTTTAGAATCATTAGTATCACTAATTGGATTAACACCAGCAAGAGGCAATTTTCAGCATTGTCATTTATTAAACAGTTTAGTTTATTTTTTATATCGTGCATAAAATATATTTGTGATCATTTTTATTTCTGTTCCAACATGTAGAGCTTGAATTTACAAAAATTTCGAAATAAGTTTCACTCAATTTGGAGTTCATTAGAATTAGTTATGAGTTTTCAAATTAAAATCAGATTTTCCTCCATTGCATTAATAAAGTGTACTGGGTCAGGTTTTTATTCATTTTCTTGAATTAGTTTTCCGAAGGAAAAGGCTTCTCAGGCTGACGGTGGGTCCTAGTTCATTTCATTAATCGAATGTTCATTTTCTTTAAGAAAAGTGAGTCATTCACTGACAAGTGGGTCAAGGTTAAATATTGATCGGTCAGTTTGACTACAAGGATGGCCGTGGGCCGACATGTCATACTCTCTTCTTCTATTCTTTCTGTTTCTCTTCTTCCTCGTCCTCTTGGTGCGTCGCTCGCACGCAGCCAAGCAGAGCTGCGTCGGCGGTCGACGGGGAGGCAGTGGCAAGTGGGATGGTGCGGGCGCGCAGACGGTAGGCTTTCCCTGCCACCCAAATCGTCGATGCGGGCCTGCGCAACCTGCGGAAACTGCGGCATCGGCTCCGGGCACTGCGGCTGACGCGAGCAACGCGAAAAAGGGGCAGCTCGGTGCGGTCCATCTGGAAAAGGGGAGGGAAGGGAGGTATGGCTCGGCTGGTTTGTTCGGGTGCGGCGCACGGGAGTAGCAGCGTCGAGGCGAGGATGGTGCGGCGCGGCTCCAGTCAGCTGGTTCGGCGCGGTGCGGTGACTGCAGGTCTGCAGCGGGACGGGTTCGGTCGCGGCAGCAGCAGCCGGCAGATATGGCGCCCGAGCGGCGATGGGTTGGTCGCCTGGCAGGCTGGCCGCGTGGGCTGGCTTGACGGCTTGGATGCGGAAGTCGTCGCCGTCGTCCCGCACGACCGTGGGATTCTCGGCGGGAGCGGAGGCACGGCTGGACGGCGGAGCACGGGCGGTACACGGCGGCGTCGTTCGAGTTCGCGCTGCGGTGCGGCACGCAGGCACCGTACGATGGGGCTAGTTGGCTTGCTCGGCCTAACTAGCTGGGCCGGTTGGGCTGGGGCAGTGTGCTGGTCGACCTGTGCGTAGGCCCAGTGCTAGGAACTGTGTCGGCTGTACATTTTCAGGAGAGAAAAAGGGAAAGCTAGTGCAAGAGGGAAACTTCAAAGCTTTAGATGATTTAGAGTTTGGATTCAAATTTGAACTTGTAGATCTGACTTATTCTCAGAAATTTGGAGATTCAAATTGTAAATGAATTTGAAATTTCAAATTTCCCTTGAGACAAAAACTTATTTAATTGACATGTTTTATTTATCTACAAGCTATAAATTTATTTGATTGATCTTTATTGGGAGATGAGTAATTCCCATAATATATAATATGTGGGTTTCATTTGAAGTAGTTTCATAGCATTTTGGGAATAAGTTTGATAATTAACATTTGAGTTCTTATCCCAATTAGTTTAGCTTTTATACTTCGATTATCATTTCCTAATTTAGGGTTTTGTACTTCATTCACCTTTTACTTGTACTTATTTTTATTCAGCAGCATTGTAAAATTATTAATATGTGCACTTCATGGTCTAGAAAATTAAATTAGTAGTTAATTCTCACTTTACCTGTATGAGTTTTAATTAGAGATTGTAGATTGATACATGGTTTGTATTTATAAGGATTGGAAATTAAATGGCTTTTTAATTTCCCTTTTCTTGTGTTGTCTTTTATTTATTTGAGATTATCAAATTATCTTGTAACTTAATTTGTGATTATTAGTTACTTCTTACTTTGGGTCGATTTTCATATTGGTTTGCAAGCAAAACACTTAAAAAAAGGGCATGATGTAAAAAGTTTTAAAATTTTTACGTATTTTTGTTAATACAATTTTCAGGGTGTTACACCTGTCCAACTGTTTTTTTTTTACAAATGAGAAATCCAATCAGGAGGTGTACCTGGCTGGCTGCTGTTTAGCACCTCACACAAGGCTCCCTTATCGACTCCGGTGGCATTTGGGACAATTCATCTGCACACAGATCCAAATGCTCGCCAGCATCTCTCGATCCCTCACTCGCCGTCGCCTGTCTCTTCCGCTCGCCGCCGCCGCCGCAGCAGCAGCCATGTCGTCGTCCGCTACCGGACAGAACGTCTCCGACCGTCCGATCTCTCCGGACACCACCCGCGTCGCCTGGGTGGGGACGGGCGTCATGGGCCAGTCCATGGCCGGCCACCTCCTCGCCGCCGGGTACGCGCTCACCGTCTACAACCGCACGGTCTCCAAGGTGGAGGGACTCCTCTCCCGAGGCGCTACCCTCGCGGAAAGCCCGCGCTCGGCGGCCGCTGCAGCTGATGTCATCTTTCTCATGGTCGGCTTCCCCTCCGACGTCCGCTCCACCTCCCTAGACCCCAACACGGGCGCCCTCGCCGGTCTCGCCCCAGGTGGCGTGCTCGTCGACATGACCACCTCAGACCCCACCCTCGCCGCGGAGATCGCCGAGGCCGCGGCCGCCGCAGGCTGTGCCGCCGTCGACGCCCCCGTCTCCGGCGGCGACCGTGGGGCCCGCAACGCGACGCTCTCCATCTTCGCCGGCGGCGATGCGGCCGTGGTCGCCCGCCTCGCGCCCCTGTTCAAGCTGATGGGCAACGCGCTGTACATGGGCGGGCCGGGCGCCGGGCAGCGCGCGAAGCTGGGCAACCAGATCGCGATCGCGTCCACCATGGTCGGGTTGGTGGAGGGCATGGTGTACGCGCACAAGGCCGGGTTGGACATGGCCAAGTGGCTGGAGGCCATCTCCACCGGCGCGGCGGGGTCCAAATCGCTGGACCTGTACGGTAAGCGGATGCTGGAGCGGGACATGGAGGCCGGGTTCTACGTGCGTCACTTCGTCAAGGACCTCGGCATCTGCGTGTCGGAATGCCAGGCCATGGGACTGGCGCTGCCGGGGCTCGCGCTCGCGCACCAGCTCTACGTCTCGCTGCTCGCGCATGGCGAGGGCGGCCTCGGGACACAGGCGCTCATCCTGGCCATCGAGCGGCTCAACAACACGTGCCTTGACAAGAAATCGGAGTGAGCTCATGCTCAGCTCGTGAGACGGTTCTCGCCTTCTCGATGGCGTTGCAGTTGTTCGATCGTGTAATGTAATGGTGCGTATTGCCCAAGCGCTTCTTGAGGATTGGATGATTGCTTAGCTCTGTCTGTTTACAGTACAATGGCTAAAATATTCAGCTGAATAAGAAGCATCCGTGGTGTTTCTCTGTGGGGATTTTTCCCTGTGCTAATGTAGTGCGCATTGCTTGTTCTTCAGTCGACTTGAAGTAATGATCGGTCCAGACCCAACAGTGGAAATAACAGATTGCCACAAGCTTAAATTTTTTTCATGGTGCTGACCCGTCTGAAAAACCTGTTCTCTTATCTGATTCCACTGTACAAGTGAAACAAAAAAAAAAGGCTATGATCTCTCAAGGTCTTACCTCATTCATATTCCTCCGACCAGCAATACACATCATTATAATAATCTCAGCATAAAACCAATAGACACACCACTCTCCCAGAGGAACATCAACGAGCGAATGAGTTCTAATACCAAACATTAATAGGTGAAATAGCTGATGACTTGAAAAGCAGCACAGCCATATGAGAGAGCAGATTTTTTTTTTTTTTTGCAAAAGATAATTACTGACCATGGATGATATCTTCATACCTTAAAAATGACACAATATCATAATAATTAATAGTACAATATCAGCTGAGCATCGTGCTACCGTATAAACGCTTCGACGGAAGATTATACATGAAATAGGAGCTCACATAGATACACACTGCCAATTATAAAGCGATATAGCTATATTAGCATAATAACATGACCAGATATCTAGAGTTTGTCCTCGTATTCAGAGAGAGGGGAGATATGCTCCTTCAGCCCCTTCCTCTTGCGGATATCCAGGACAAAGTTGGCTGTCTGCGTGCCAGGCTCCAAAGGGTCAGCAGACAGCATTTCCCAGTGATCAAATACACAAAGAGGGAAGGCCTGACCAGAGGTTGCTGCCCTGATAGTGCTTGTGAACCCAAATGACCCGATGATAGGGAGGTAAGCTTTGGTGTTATAGAGTGGGGTACCAGGCCTCTGCATCTCCTCGAACACAGGTCCCCTCTTCTGGTTCAGAACACTGTAAATTCCACCAATACTGTACTCCCTTGCACATATCCACAACAATGTTAGGGCCTGTGGTCTCTGGCCCAAAACACCATATCTTCTTGCCAAGGTCCTTGTCCCAACCGAACTCGTCAGACAGAATTTTGGACCGTACTTTAGGATCATCACGCGGGCCAATACGGCCCTCATCAATGGCCTCAGGCAGACCCTCTTCCATGGGACGGGCTTCCATGTACAGACGGTTGTTCTTGTTCGGAGATTTGCTCATTACAGTCCGGCAAGATTTCTCAAGAACAGTCTCACGGAAGGAGACAAAAGGAGGGGAAACAGTAGTTTCAGCACCACCCATGAAGTCTTCCTGCAGATCCTTCAAACAAATTTCAAGGTGAAGCTCTCCAGCTCCAGCAATAATATGCTCACCGGACTCCTCAACAGTACAGAGAACCATAGGATCTGATTTGTCAAGGCGTTTCAAACTTTCCACAATCTTGGGAAGGTCAGAGGCACATTGCACTGAACAGCAACACGTACAACAGGGGATACTGAAAATTTCATTGCTTTGATTGAACAGGCGTCAACTTCTTTCTCGTTTGTCAGGGTAGCATTCTTTATGACGAACTGATCCAAACCCACCATAGCAACAGTGTTGCCACAAGGTACATCCTCCACTGACTCCTGCTTCTTACCCATCCAGATGACAGTTCGCTGGACATTCTTTACATACAGATCTTTCTTCTGGCCAGGGACATAATTGGGGCCCATGATCCGGACCTTCATACTAGTTGCAATTCTCCATGAGAAAACACGCCCAAAAGCATAGAACCTCCCCTTGTCAGATGCTGGAATCATCTTCGAAACATATAACATAAGAGGACCTTCTGGATCATAGTTTCTAATGTCAGCCGCATATATATCATCAAGGGGGTCCTCGTACAAGTTCTCCACACAATACCTCTGAGCCTTCGCCGGACAGGGAAGGTGATAGATCATCATTTCAAGAAGTGCATTACTTACTGGAAGCCAAGTTTGCATAACATGCTTCATGAGAGCCTTGCCAGTTAGGTCCCTCTCGTCAGACTTCATGGCAACACCAAGCTTCTGCCGCATAAACAACAACTTATTTTTCTGATTATTTATGCAGGCATTGATAATTTGACTAATGGGCTCATAGCAGAACTGAACAAAACCTCTCTTGCAAGTATCAGAACCAGTGTGTTTGGTGGTCCACTTCTTTGTGGTAGGGTCAAAGTAGTTCTCACCCCAAAGTCTCTCCATCATTTTAGATTCATCAACTCCAAACTTGGATGCATACGTCTTTGCAAAGTTAGACAAGGTGAAAGCCCATCCGTGCAAGCCAGCAGAGAAAGCAACAGTCCCTTTTTCTGGATAAACTTGAACATCACCAAGCAGTGCATCTTCATATGGCCATAATGACATTAGCATTCTCAATGACACAGGAGAAAGTTTGATAGGCTTCCTCATCACCAGCTTGAAGCTCAAGAAAACATCTATCCATCCTGTTCACTGTGAGGACAGGCCTAATCCTCTCACCAAGGGCTTGGCGTAGCACAGT
Organism: Oryza coarctata; assembly: GCA_030770085.1. Classification (NCBI taxonomy): domain Eukaryota; kingdom Viridiplantae; phylum Streptophyta; class Magnoliopsida; order Poales; family Poaceae; genus Oryza; species Oryza coarctata. Next base: position 23,497,663 of record CM061463.1, on the reverse strand, counting down.
TTCAGTTTGAACGCAGACACCCTAAATACAGTCAACCACTACCAAAGCACCATCAGTTATATGAAGTGCAGCTGTGATTTCTGAAGAAAAATCAACATGTCCAGGTGAATCGATGAGGTTGATCAGGTATTCATTTCCATCTCTCTCATCCTTGTAAGTTTTCAGTGAGTCATCACTCATCTCATAGTAAAGAGAGATACCAGTAGATTTGATTGTAGTACCACGTTCTGCGTCATCTGCACGAGTATCAGTTATTCGAACTTCACCAGCAACATCCTGGGCTATAATTCCAACTGCTGCCACAAGGGAATCTGTAAGGGTAGATTTTCCTGCAAAGACATCATAACAGACCAAACATCAAACATCACTGTTGCACCAAATATATCTCAAGATGTTGAATCAACAAAACAAACAGGAAAAGAAGAGCATAATGTATTCAGAAAATCAGGCACCCTCCGTTAAACGAAGCAATAATAACAGACCAAACAAGTAAGTGAGTTTTATAATTAATAAACAAGCACAAAAAGTGAACAGGATGAAGGATGCACGCATGAAGGTGATATCACAAAATGTTAGCCTTTTAAATTTGAGATCATGCAAATGGAAGGGCAGCTACAGCTAATTTGCCTACAGACATTTCATAGCAGGCAAAAATAATTAGGACAATAACACACTAAGGCTTTGTTCAGCAAGCTAGTTTGCCAAACTCTCCCCCTCGTTTTCCGCACGCATACTTTTTGAACTGCTAAACGGTGTGTTAAAAAAATATAGAAATTTTGCTTAAAAATTATATTAATATATTTTTAAGTTTTGTAATAATTAATTAATCACATGCTAATCAGCTGCACCGTTTTACATGTGTGGAGGTTCAGAACTGAAGCTCCAATGCCAAAAGCAGCCTAACTGCACCTGAAAGAGTGCAAAAGATCTTACCATGGGCCTTTTTTTCTGAAAAAAAAGGCAGGACCACTGCAGTCACTATTACAAAAGAAACAGTAATTTTGGCATGAATATAAATAATAATGACAGGTGGCATATCAGGAAAAAGATAATAATTGTTCAATCTCAGATCACCCTAATCAAACATACCATGGTCCACATGAGCGACAACAGACATGTTACGGATGTTACACTTCATTTCCATAATCCTGCGCATCTCCTCAACTGTGAACTTAACCATTTTGACTGATTTTCAGTATTACGTTAAATTTATTTCCTGTTTTGAAATGATTAACCTAGTCAGAATCTAAGAATATCCCAGTAAAAATAATTCAATCAGCAAACCTCACAGTAAACATGTAACATGGTAAATAAATTTGGAAGAGCATTTATAAACATTTATAAATTTGGAAGAGCATTCGGAAATCTTCAGAGGTGTTTGAAGTGACCAAAACGTCGGACATTCTCTGTAAAAAGAAGTTACCCTAAAAGTTAAAAGAAAAGTTTTATAGAATGATGATTAGAATTGTATGGTATCAAATTTTGACTTAAAAAAGATAACATATTCAATAATTAATTATTACGAAAATACGTATATTCCGTTGAATTTATAAACATATAAGAATGAATCGGTTTCGAAACGATAATATACATGACATACTAGAAGTAGTATTAATTGAAGAAAAACTTGTTCAATACTGATTGAAATAATTTGGACATATTTAACAGAGATCTCTAGAGATACCCATATATAGTGAAATTTTAAGGCACGATAATAATATAAGGAGAGACAGTAAAAAGGACGAAATTGATATAAGAGAAGACAATAAAACGATACTTGAATTGTTGTAATATTTTTAAAGTTTTAGAATTAAATAGAAGTATATAGAAATCAATTATTTTCATGCTAAAACCTTGATACGTGGTTTTTGTAGATTTTATTTCTAGTTTATCTCAATTTACTTAGACTAAAAAGATGACGACGATGATTTATAAACATTTGAAAAGTAACCTATCTTCTTTTTACATTCGCCACAGGTGAACTACATAATTTATGTAAAATCAGAGTAAAAAATATATGGAAAAGGAAGTGCATTCATGGTATAAAGTATTACTTTTTTCTATTGACATCCGTTTGTCAACTTTCACTAATATTAATGCTGACATAATGCATGACCAATTGAAATTGTACTAAAACAGTCGCTGACAAGTTCATGTTCAGAAAATAACTTGAAATGAGTCAATAGCAGCCAGAGGTAAAATAGAAATCATGTTTCAGAATGAAAGCACACAAAGAAAATATTGAGTCTTAAGATAAATATTACAGGTCAACTTAAAATTCAGCAGCTACCAAGTGCATAATGTAGAAGTGTTGCCTAGAATTAATTTGATGCATTAGAGGACTTAATAGTATAATTTGATGGATAAATATACAAAGCCACATCAAAAGTAGAAGTGTTGCCTAGAATTTGAATGCCATAAAACAGACTTTAACAACAAAAACAAGCACTATAAAAATTCACATGCTTGTAGCGTTTGAAGCATATGGCACTTCTGTGCATCCAGTGCAGGATAGACTATATCATGAACATCTCACTCAAAAAAAGCATACTCCCTCCGTATTTCTACCATTTAAGGTTTATTTTAAAATAAAGCTATTTCTCCACCTAACCTCTCATCCCAATCAATTATAGTCATTATTCATTTAATTTCTTCATCTATATTTTTTTAACTAATCACAACCTTACCTAATCATTTTCACCTACTTTTTTAATATCCATGTTTAACTTTAAAAATATTTATATTTTAGAAAGGATGTAATAATCGACGAGCAGCACCACAACAAACTGCGAGGCAATCAGGCACCAATGTATAACTATACTGAAAGCATGCGTCTTATGATCTCATGTTCCTTGGGAATCTGACATAAGTTTGGTTTATCTTCTACACTTCAAGTGCTTTCCCTGATCCTATGTTTGTTAAGATAATAGTTGCATCTCTTCCAGAGTTTGTAACTACATTTAACAACTTACCCAACCTGAAGAACTATCTGTTCATCTGTTTGTGGAAAACTGACAGGAGTCGAAGTATTACACAAAATAGTAATCAAGCAACGATTTCGAATTTCATATATAATTAAGACAACAGATAATTAGATAAAACACTGTTGTGTCATATGTCATGCTAAAATGCTCGATCAAAGTTTCACATACTTGACGGGGCACCAATGAGGAACTACACATCAATTAAGAACATAAAAAGAAAAGTCTAATCTGAATACAACTGTCTGACACTGTACCTCCCACCAAGCTATGGTCAGTTTCTCGCTAGCTGTACTTGATTTCAGAGAGAATCCATGTACAGTAAAATAAATTTAGTAATTGGAGCCTTTAAAACGTTCATGATGATTGATGAGGATGTCAACAGTGCTTCCCTGGGCTAAGACCACGAGCTCTTCTTGTTACGCAAAACAACGAACACCTAGCACGCATCCCCTACTCCTCCATACAAACGGAATACGTAATAAGAGAGCATAAAAGGGGAGGCGGGGGATCCATTGGAGGAAAGGATGGTGCATACTTTCCACCGGAGGCATGGATGGAGATCGGCAGCCTGAATCTCGCGCTACCTGGGGGCAGCGCGAGCCATGCACGGACGCCATCGTCGCCTCCTGGACCAATGGCAGACAAAAGCGGCTGCTCCGCCATGGGGAAAGCAGTAAGACACAGAACGGCCGCGGTCTGCTCACCTGCGCAAAAGGCCCGCGGCCGTGGGCTCAGCGCAGAATCGCTTTTCGGTTTCAGGTCGCCGACTGGCCTTCTCGTTAGAAATCAGTAGCTGTGTGGGTAGGCAGCCCGTGGCCGTGGCTGGCCGGAATTTCTAACCGTCAGACTGTCCGACGAACCAATGGACGGGTAAGCTGGAGTGGCACACCAAACAATGAAAATCCTAAGCACTAATAAAATTCCAATACTGCATAAGTGATCGTTGGACATGTGTACCATGACTCATTGAAGCTACTAATATGGAACAAAGTTACAAATACTAGTAGAAGTGTAACGTCTCTAGTTGGTTATTTGGGTGAAAAAAATTGGGTCCATCCAGATTAATACATCTTGGTCCTTTTTCTTTTACTTCCTTAGCTACCGTGTGGAGAATCCATAAAATCAGTTCGCCACATCTTCGATATGCATATATCTCAGCATAACTATGCAAGTAAACGTAACTCGATAAGCCAACATGGATGAGGCTATAATACCAAGAGTAAATCAGTGTATAATCGTCAGCGATGTGCAGTTTCATGTAAGTAAAAGCACCGTCAAACTAAACACCGGCATCTAGACTTTTCATAATAAGGGTTAATCTCTGACTTAAGTGGCACTAATAGAATATTGTGACATCTATTAATAAATTATCAAATTGATTTATAAGGTATATATTTATGAAAATTCAAATCTAATAGAACAAGTGACTTTTTTATTTCTAGATCTATAAATTACATGTATTTATGTAGTATATTTGGTATAGTGAAAAAAAATTGAAGGTTCAAGTTTATCCCCATGTACCCATTTCCCTCCACCACTGCAGGCATCAACTATCAAACAACCGTGAGGGGTCCACTGCAAGCCTGCAAACACGGTGAAAACCAAGTAACACGCAGCATGCGCAGCGCCGCAGAAGCACAACCGGTATCAAGACAACCATATATCAAACAACCGTGAGGGATCACTGCAAGCACGGTGGAAAACAAGTAGGCATGCCACTGCGCAGCGCCGCGCGCAGAAGCACCGCCGCATCGTGCGCTCCCGCGCGCACCCAGAAGAACACCTCGAAAGTTTTGCACCGGAAGGTCACCTGAGGGCTTTCGAGTTTCGAGTTTCGACCACCGGTTGATCCGAGGAACGTAAGCGGGAGAGGCGCCGGAGATGCTCCGTGCCGTGCGCTTGGTGGCAACGGGAGCAAAAGAGCAAACGCGGACTAGCTTGTTGGGCCAGGTGGAGCGGTTTTTGCAGCGAGCCAGCTGCCAACAACCACCCCGCGTCGTTTTCGTTACTTTTGACTGGCTTTGGGTTCATGGGCTTACTTGGCACCTGGCGCATGGCACTCTGGGCCAGAAGCTTCGTGCCGGTGCTACGTAGCGGAATCTTTCGGCCCCTTCCACAATGTGCTCGGTTCACGACACGCCTTCGTTCTTGATAGTACTCCGTATATGTTATATTTAGATTTTTCATAAATGTCTGTGGATACTGGATAGGTAATGGTTTGCTACAGAAGAGGTCATTTCTTAGCCAAAAATCTCCTAGGAGTATATATTTTACCTTACATATATTTATGAACATAAGTTTTCTGCTTAAATATTACGACCAAGTAATTTGACTTCCCAACTCCCAAGTCACAAAATATTGGCTTCGAAAATGTTTTTGCCATGCTGTGAATTTAATGATTCCTCTCTGACTACCTCGTATCTGGTTGAGACGAGATATGGGGGGTAGTGTAGAAAATATGGAGTACTCCCCTAGAGTATATACAAAGATAACTAACTGGAAAGTATTTTATAATTCCTTCGAGTTTTAATCAAAGAAATAAATGGTATAAATACAATAATCTTTTCTCACGTTGTGATAAATTCATCAACATAATTGAAAATCATAGGAAAATAGAATTATAAAAATTATTAAAGGGATTTACCTTCCTCAACTCCTCACATAGTCTAAAATACATACTTAAACTTTAAAAACAACTATTCAACACCCTCTAACTATCACATTACACCACCAATGGTTTGTAGGCTGTTTTGATACAGTAGGACGCCACGTGTAAAAATAGTGGGTCCCACATGCTAGGGCCACCTCCACTATCCCTCCTTTCTCTTTCTCATCCTCTTGTCTCGTCGACATCTCCAACAAACTCGTTGAGCTTCTAGTGAGCTCCTCGATCTATCCCCAGTCCCACCCAGTCTCCATCATTATGTCACTTCTCTCCTCACTCAATCTACTCCCCCACTATTGAAGAGGATGGCAGAGCTAGCCTTATTGGCCAAGTTTGGAGAAGATGGGATCAACAACGAGCTTGACGTGGTCAAGGTGTCAAGGAGCTCTGAGCGACAAAGAGATGGGCTTGGCATAGATCGACCCTCACCATGGTATAGATCTAGGGACACGAGGCATTGACAGTGCGGGAAATACGGAGCTTGCCTGAGTCACGCGTGTAGCTTGAACTCCTCTCCTTGACCCAGGACATCTCCTCCTATCCAAGATTTGTTGCTGCTCCTTCCTTGTTGCTCCTAAGAGACCTCATAGCTATGGGGAATGGCATAAGTGGAGAGGGAGAACCCAAGGAGAAGTTGGTGGTAGAGCTAGAACTCTTGGAGGTGGCAATGGTAGCGATGGTAGTGGAAATCCCGTGTTTCCACGATCATACCTCAAGCTCACTAACACATGGAGAAGGAGACACTCCAGGATAAGGGGAAGCCAAAACTTGAGCTTGTTGGTGCATGGAGAAGGAGGTGCTCTGGAAGGCAATTGGGACATGGATTCACGTGCGCTAGATCCATATTCCATGGAGGAGGAAGCACTTGTTGACGTCACTATCATCATCGCTACCTTCTCAGACCTCGACCAAGGGGGTAGGCTTTGCTTTGAGCTCGCCATCGACCCTCTCTTTTCCTAAACTCGAGCAAAGGAGCGAGCTCCCTATCAAGCTTGCCATCGACCCTTGAGCTTGTAGAGAGGCGGGAATGGAAGGAGATAAGAGGAAGAAGAAGACAATGCACAAATAGGTGGAACCCCTTCTCTTACCTTGCTAACATGGCATTTGACATGGCATCCTATATACCAAAACTAGGGTAAAAACCATTGAGAGGGCAGAGCAAATGGTATTGACAGTTGAGGTGTAATATACCCGGTTTTGTAGTTTGGGGATGTATTTTAAACAACACAAGAGTTCGAGTGTGTAAAATGGACTTTTCCCTTTATTAAAAAGCCTTAAATAAATATCAAACAATAAATGAGCCCAAGAAATTTCAAATATTGCTTGAAACATTTTTATTAAATTATTTATGCTCTAAATTGAGCCCTAAATTTTAAATTGATTTTTTAGAGCAAATTAAATAATTATTCATCAATAATAACCTTTTTAGAGTTTTCTAAAAATAAAAACTAAAATAAATCTTTGTTCCTTTTTTGGGTCGAAAGTCAGTACAAGCCTTTCCTCTCCCTTTCTTTCCCTCTCCTCCCTCTTGGGGCACCCTCGCTCCAGCTTGGCCCATCACCTCCCTCCACTTTAGCCTGCTTCCATCCCTAGCCCAAGTCAGTTAAGGCTGCAGACTCTTCCTACGGGCTGCCTTGCCTTGCCTCCTCCTCTCGCGTCCTAGCCTCTCACACGTCGCCCATACCTCCTTTGGCGTCCTTGCCTAATACTTGGTTTTGAGATATTCGGTCCAACTATATGATATGAGATATTCATGGGTTAGCCTTAAAAAGGCATTGTGATGAACTTTCGGTGCCATCGGTATTTGGGGTCAATTTCATGTCATGTGGGTAAAGCGTATAAATTTTGTAGAGTTTAAATTATTCGAATAATCACGCTCATGGTTAAGAGTGAATATAGGATGATTCTTCTAGTGTAGATTTGTTTGCTAATGTTTTATGAAAAATGTTTGCGGGAATGTGAACAATTACCAAAGTCAGTATTGGTGACTGACGGATGACTTTTGTGGTCATGAACGGGTCTATATGACACGGGATGCCGTAATGGCATCATAAAGTAGCCTTCTTGAGAAGAAGCGGAAAGTAAAGTTTGGGTGGTTCCGAGAAGGATTTGATAAAAATAAAGATATTGGTTTAGTTTCGAATGGTGCGAGATAAATATTGTATGTATAACTTAATGAATGATGTTTGTTGAAGAGATGAAAAATGAAAAGAAACTATCAATGAAACTAAATTTTTGTTCTTATGTTTGGGTTATTGTAAAGTAACTCGTGTCGGATCGAGACGGTAAGTCTTTTTCTAAATGAATTATGAAACTCACACTTAGAGATTATGAAATATTTTTAAATAAAAGATTAATGAAATAAAACTAGTCTTCCTTTGTAACTTGCATATTGATGTTTCTCGTGACTTATGACTACGAAAGTATCTACTATCTCTATTTTGTTGTTTTTCTTTCTTCCTTCTTAAGTTTAGGTTAAAGATACCGAAGAATTTGGTTTCGTTCCTAGACCTAAGCCACTGACTGTGGATTAGTGTGCTAGCTATGCTAAGTTCTACTGTTATAGTTATTCTTTATAGTTACTGCTAAGGGTCTACCCATTATGGCAACAAGGTACAATATATTCATTTAGTTTTTACAACAATTACTATTTTGTTATCATAGGTGCCAACTTGGAATTCTAGGACTAGCATCGACACTCGCAGTCCCACTAAGGATGGTTCACTATCCTCGACGACGGCATGCTCTATCTGACACTGACTTTTTTGGTTGTGTCAAGTCAAGGTGTGACACCTGTTGCTACTACTTCCTCCTCGTCTTTCTCACCCGTTTCTTTATCTCTCTCCTAGGGTTTTGGTAGTGGTAAGGAGCTCTTCCTTTAGGCGAGCAATCATCCTCGTCTTCCTCGAAGCCTCCCCGAGCTCCTTCCATCTCCTTCTTCCATTGATATCCGCTCACTTTTTGTTCGGTTTCATCCTCGCACACCATGTATTTGATGAAATGTTTCTAAGGCATTTTCAAGTGTTCCATCGCATTCTGTGTGTACAGATAGGCAAAGTCTCCAAGGATGGCAAAGAGAAGGTCACCGAGGGCTCTAAGAAGTTAGGAATGCGATATGTTCACTATTGTACTTCTTCCTCTTCTACCTTGTGTCATTCCCACTCCTCCTTCCCTTCCTTTACTCCAAAACATGCGATGTGCAACATGGGGAATCCTAGGGATCCATCACATGCCTTTCCCACTTCATCTCCACATGGTCACTCTCATGGTCATGCACGTTCCTCACCCCCTTGGAAGGAGTCTGATTGTTTTGGCAAGGACCTTTTCTATCTTGCTTTTGGCTCTAGCCATCCTTCTAGTTTGGGCCAACCTTCTAGCTCTATCGTTCCTCCTATTCACTGCTTGCCTGACTATAGGGGTGAGCTGGCATCCTGTGGCCCTCGCCTAGCTCCTATGGACTATACTATTTACTGGACCAGACTAGTGACATGCATTGTGTTTGCTAGGTTCTTAAGGAGCAGTGGTATCCTAAGCAACCCCAGCCCCATGGCACTCTTTTCAAAGGTTTAGATCACTTTTAGACATTTTTTCAGAAGAATATCTACTTGGCTATGAAGAAAAAAGCCAAGTCCAGTCATTCCCTACTTGGTCACTAGAGCATTAACCCCTCATCTCTTACTGTTGCTTCTAGAAGCTTTCGGTTCTACCTATTCTTGATTTCCAGTTGGCCCTCTTTCCCTTGATTCAACGTATCCTTTACTTTGACAAGGATGAGTTTATCTGCTTGATAACCACTCTTTGGATAGCCCCTAATTGCTCTTACATATCCTTCTTATTTCAAGGGCAGATTGCTCATTTCACTAGAGTCGAGTGGGCTGTTGTTTTTGGATTTGAGATTTTCTAATCTTTGGGTTCACTTTTCCTTGTTTTCGGAGGCTAGGCTCAACTCTACCCACAAGGGTGCTGAGATTGTGCCCTCCAATGAGCAAGCTCGCCTCTTCTTTTAGCATCCATAGTATGCGACTCACAAGGGCTCTAATCTAACTCTTGTTGGGAGTATCCTCAACTTCGCCCTCCATCACACCTTGCTTCCTCACCTTGGTGCTTATCACCAGCATTTCTCAATGGGCCATGTACAACTTCCTTTCTCAACAAGTCTTTGATATTACTGATATCATATTTGCCAAGTTGGTGAATATGATCCACTTTACCATTGGGCTTCTACTTCCCTATGCTACCTACTTCTACCATGCCTTGCTTTCTCATCAACTGATTCATTCCATGTTGTATCGTCACCTTCTTAGCAATACCATAGAGACTATGCTTTTCCATCGATCACTGCCATGGAGACTGTGCCACACCTGTGGTGGTTTCTAGTTCTAAGGAGTCTGAGGGTGCTATTGTTGAGAGGGATGTTGCTTGTGAGTAGACCTCATGCATACCTCATATTGTAAAGGCCCTAGTTGAGGATGTTAAGGACCTCTTAGGAGCTTTGACTTCTTAGCAGATGCTACTATCTTTGACTCTGAGGATAAGGACTTTGTTCTGAGGGTTCTTAGGTTCGGGCACTTTATTTCCACTCCTTTTCCTTCCAGCTGTGATCAGGGTGAGTCCAGCTCTTATAGGCCATCTTCGACCTTCTTTGAGTCAACGCTCTTAGCCTCCTTGCAGCAGATCCAGACCTAGCAGGTTGAGACTCTTTCTCAGATCGCTTCCTAGAGTAGACTTCTCGACGCTCTCAATGTTATGGTTAATGCCATGTTGGATGATCTTCAGGGAGTCAAGAATTGCTTGAGGCCATCTATTCACACTGCTCCTAGGTTAATGAGTGCTAGGCTCTCCTTGAGTAGCTAATTCCACCTCCTTCTACCGCCGCTACTTCCTCTCCTCAGGTGGGATCTGTTGGCACTTCCATCCCTCCTATTGTGTTACCTACTAGCTATACCATTGTTCCCTCGAGCGCTGCCTTGACAACACCTCCTCCTCCTTTAATGAGCACTGTCCAATTTGGTCGTGATCTTCCTTAAGATGCTCTTACTAGGACTAGGGACACTCCTTTTGAGATGATCCAAAAGGTGCTGTTCTCTGAGTCACATGTTGTCTCTGTCCCTTCAGTGGTCAATCTAGCTCCCTCCTCGCTTCAGCTCCTATGACCCTTCCCATTGTCTATCCAACGCCTTTAGTTGTAGCTTCACCTTCCCTAGATGACGACATTCTTCTCACCATTCACCTGGCTGTCGCTGAGTCGCCAAAGGAGACCCTTGCTACTTCACTACCTCCACCGCCTCTAGCTTCTGACTTTTGGTTTTCCTTTTGTGCTTGATGCCAAGGAGGGAGAGATTAAATATAGAGACTTGGTCTCTTTTAGTAGTCTTTTGGGGTAGTTGGTTTGGGAAGATAAGTATAGCTTGAGCAGAAGCTCTATATTTCGACTGATGTATTGCTTTATCTCATTTCCTTTTATATCATGTCTTGTATCTAGATACTATGTTTTATGACTATGTGTTGTATGAGATGTGATGTATGTTTGAACCTATTGATATGTCTTTGATGAAGTGTGATGAAATGCAATGCTTACCCTATGCTTTAAATGATTGTCTTTATCTCATGATTGAATAGTCTCGCAATTCAATTTCTATTACTTTCTATGTCTATGGTTGCACTGTCATCAATCATAAAAAGGGAGAGATTGAAAGCATCTTAGTCCCTATGTGTTGTGGGTTTGATGATTAATAATAATATAATTATTGGATTAATTAATTTCTCTAGGTATGAATGAAAAATGATTAGGGTTCTAATGATGATCCCTTAAAAATATTACGGTCATGGAGAAAAGATGGATTCTTAAGGTGTCTTGGTATGTCAAAATGCATTTAAGGTGCTAGGAGAATGCGATAGATATATGTTTCCTTTTTGTTTAAAAAGACTATGCTATAATAAGGGAGTTTGATTTAGTAACTTAATGTTCTAAGTGTTAGAGTCTATGTATGGTGCACACTAGGTCTCTAATATCTTTAAAACAAGTGCTAAACCTCCTCAAAATATAAAAGTCGGATAGTCCACCGCGGTACCAGATTGTCCAACCTGATATAGTTTTAGCTAGTTTTGTACAACGGTCACAAACAGCTAGTTGGCTTTGTTTTGCCTATAAATACCTAAGCTCTAGACCCCCCCTAATGTCTTTTAGAATCTATTTTATCTAGTGCAACCTTATGAAAGACCAAGAGTCCATTTATGCTAAATTTGTTTTATCTTTCTCAAGCTTAGTACTTGTTCTTGAGTCTCTAGTAGCTAAGTGTCCACCTACCCAGAGTCTTTTGTTTAGTGTTTCAAGTGAGGAGCATATCTTATTATTCTTGGCATCTCGGTGTGCTTAGATGGTTTCAGAGGCGTTTCTAATGATCTCTCAAAAGATTGTAGGGGACCTAGTGGTGTTGTGAAATGTTTTGGGATTCACCTATCAGAGTAAAAAAGAATCACTCATATGAGAGTACCTTTGGACTTCGTGATCAAAGGAGAGAACAACACTCTTGTGTAGAGTGCTCCAATGAGGTTTAGTAGAGATTGTTGATCTCCAATATCTCAGTAAAAACTCACTTGTGTCTTCTCTCTTATTTTACTTTTCTTGTAATTTGCTTTAAATTCTTTCTTGTGTTTTCTTTATATAAATAGTAGAATTGTTAGGAAACGCTATAGGTTGCAAAACTTGTATTCACTTAGGTTAAATCTTAAGCTTTTAAATTTGATCATGTTTTCTAGGATTTCTATTCATCCACTATAAGACATCTTTAATCCTATATCCCTTAAAAGGAGGATATCGAATCTCAAGCCAATACAAGTCACGTTGAGTTGATATCCAGGAGGGTCTCAAAAGCTATTTGCCGACAATCCCATGGAGTTCTCATCTCATCGGATTATTAGCATAGGTTAGAGTTAGGGTTCACTCTCCTCCCCTACTTTGTACTAAGTATGTCACAAATCAATAAATATAAATATGTAGTATGGTCTTTACCTAATGGGCCTTGGACCTGTATATTTTCTGTCCTTCTTCTTATCACCTTTTTAGCATCCTCCAAGGAATAAGATAGGAGTGTTGATGGCTAGAGTGGCAACACCTAGCTTTCATTAGTCCTATTTGACCAACTAGTATCAAAGGTTGGAGGAGGAAAACAAATATATTCTATGCAAAAGGTAAGTTAAATATGGACTTTTGACTAGCTTAGGAGATAAAATAGACTAATTGCAAAGAATATTACTCAGCGTGCTAAAAGATCTTAGTGTAGGTGGTGTCTGTAGTGGTGATAGGTTGTACTGAAAAGGTTAGGAGATCTCTATGGGTGCAGTCTACATTACGATAAGCTTTATAAGCTTTGAAAATAAAAGGTGTATTAATTGTATTTGCTTATAAATACTTCTAAGTAAGCAAATATACATTCAACTGTCTTATATTGCGAGAGTAGGTAACTTTTTTAATTCACCAATCATATAGGACTTTTTTAATTCACCAATCATCATGGTGGCTCACTAATATTGCCCACCTCCGTCACCACCAACTGAAATCTCATTTACTATGAATACATCAAAAATATATCAAATATTATTTGAACATATATCAAATTAGTGATGAAAATATATTGGTGATGCATACATAAAAAGAAAATTGGTAAGCAGATATTATAAAACGCTTAAAAAAGAGTAGAAGTTTATTAAATCCATTGCAAAACCTAACACTTTTGGTAAAAAAAAATCAACTAGCCATATATGCTTCCATTTTCAAAGCAAGTTTTTCATCTATCTATCCATATCAATTAATTATAATTCTTTCTATTTAAATTCTTTATCTATTTTTTCATCTTAACTAATTATAAATTTTTCTCGGTATATCTTTAAAAAAATAATATAATTCTCCATACGACATGGAGGTATTAGTCCACACTACCCAGAAGTGACCCCATCTCGAGCTCTCAGGCCTCAACGCATCGTCGTCGTGGCGCGCGCCGCCCAAAACCCCCCTCAGCACCAGCCTCATCCAAAATCCTACTCCCCCGCCCCGCGCCATGCTCCACTCCGGCCTCGCCAAATCCCGGCCTCTCCCGCTCCTCGCGGCGGCGTCTTCGCCCCGGCGCACCCTCCTCGCTGGCCTTCTCCGCGCAGCGTACTTCTCCAGGCCTGCGGCCTCCTCACTCGCGATTCATCCGGTAACCACCGTCACCACCCATGAGAGCACCAGAGAGGCGGCTACCCCGGCCGGTCCCTCGCGGTTGGAGCTGGGAGGTAGGGTTTCGTTATCCACCGCATCGGTCGACGGCGGGAGCGCGCTCCCTTGGCTCGCCGTCGCTATAGCGACTAGCCGCTCCTCCTCGTGGGAGACCTCTGCGGAGAAATTCTTCTCCAGAGGCGACCAAAGCCTGCGAAGTGAGGTGTTGACGGATCGGAGTTCGGGCAAGCAGGTAATTAGGGATGAAGAGGATAATGACTCGATTGACAATCCGAAGTGGGGCAGGATCAAGGATAAGTATCGGTGGACGGTGCCGAGGGATAGAGGGTTCCGCGGTGAGAGATATAGATGGGAGAGATTTGACAAGCCAGAGGTTAGGCAATGGAGCAGGCAAGAGAATCGAGGGAGGAATACATGGAAGAGAGCAGGGGAATCGACAGTGCCAAAGATGGTTGGGCAGGGGGTCTATGGGGTCGGTCCGGTCCTTGCAGCACTCATGGCTGGGAGGAGGGAGTTCTATGCGTTGTATATGCAGAAGGGATGGATTTGAGTGGGAGCAACAAGGAGGAGGACAAGAAGGGGATTGAGAAAGTGTCGCAACAGGCCAGAGGATCGGGCTGAAAGTCATTGAAGCATCAAAACATGACCTTAACATGGTGGTGGATAACTGTCCAAACCAGGGCCTTGTACTTGATGCATCACCCTTGGAAATGGTGAACACTAAAGAGTTGGATCCAGTCAGGGTGGATGGTGGAAAAGCGCCTGCCTGGATAGCTTTGGATGAGGTCATGGATCCTCAGAACCTAGGAGCCATAATTAGATCAGCCTACTTCTATGGCGTGGAAGGTGTCGTCTTATGTGCTAAGAACTCTGTTCCATTAAGTGGAGTAGTGAGAAAAGCTAGTGCAGGCTCGCTTGAGTTGATTGAGATGCTCTCCTGCAGGAACATGATGCAGTTCTTGTCTTCATTGGCTGAAAATGGGTGGTGTGTTGTTGGTGGTACTGTTGCTCCTAAATCTATACCTCTATCTGAAGTTGTGCCAGGAGAACCAACAATCCTTGTGTTGGGTAGTGAGGCACTGGTTTGAGATCCCTGGTTGAGCGATCCTGCACACATTTTGTCAGAATTCCAGGTAATGTTGATGGATCTTTTATAGGAGTGGATACAGACATGGATGGAGGGGGAAGAAGGTGATAATTATTCAGGTAATCAAGATATGAAATCATTCCTTGCAGTGGAGAGCTTGAATGTAAGTGTTGCAGCAGGAGTTTTGCTTTATCATCTTGCTGGAACAAATGCTTCCCATTTAAGTGATAAGCCTAGCATCCCTCTTATGTAAGGATGTCACATAATTCATTCATCCATATCATAATTATTTGTGTTAGTTCTCTTTTAAGAATTACTCCCTCCAAGTACTGGTTTAGTTTCTGTTGCATGCTCTCATGTAAATGATTCTATTTCATAGTGCCATAATATGTTCCGGAATAACCACATAAAGGTTTACTAGTCAAAAATAATTTTCAGAAGGTCAAATGGTCAGAGCAGATAAAGGTGGAGGAAATCTAATCCTTACCTAGATGACTCTTGTTCTAGCTTGCCAAGGAAATTGGGCATTACCTGCATCTACCTTGCAATATCCCATGTGTAGTGTTGTTTTCAGGTGTAAGTATCTCTGTAACACTAGAAAGATTACCCAACCTGGAGAATAACATCGTTCTGTTCCTGGCAAGGTGTCATCCTCACATTCATTCCTATTTACACATCTTTGCAATGTCACTGGTCAATTTTCCCCTTTTTGTTACAGACTATACCCCATACATTCTTAATTAATTTAGCCACCAAATTACCACATTATATCTAGATAAATCACACTAATGGCCAATGCATGTCTTGGTTTGCTAAGGCAATTTGTCAAAGCATTTGTGTGCCTACTAATATGTCTTTTTAGAAGCTTTGCTGTCAAACTTCTTTTACTTTGACTACTAACATAAAAAAACTATATTTATTGGTCATGTGACGAATGATATCGCTAGTCATGTAAATTATTTCATTTCATAGTTTGTTCAAAAAACATGTACATATATACAAGTGTCAATCAAAGTATCGTGTATTCTTGAACTTGGCTTCCATATGCATGGCTTTCCTTGGTACGCATACTTTTATATATGGCTATTCTCATTTAAAATTTAAGATGGAGTGGTTCTTATTTTTTTTAAAATGTACTTCTATATGCATGGTCCTTGATACACATATTATACAACCTTTACTTAAGCCTTCCGTTTTCACCTCAGCTTCGTTCAGCATACATTTGTTTTGATGATTTAATAATTGAAGATGGCCTAAAATATTTTTGCTTTCTATCTTTTGTGGACTGAAGTATATGAATGGTATTGTTCATAAACTCAAACACTTCATGTTGTTCATTAGTGGAAATAATGCAGCCAGTCAGTTACAATAAATGTGTTATATTTCTATTGTACTCTTTTTTTTCCGGGGGGGTGCAGATTGCTATTTTACTCTAATGCAAAGCAATACCATAAACTGAGAAAAGTAACACAGCCAGTGTAAGACCTAGAGAATTTAGAGCAACTGATAGTTGGCAGAATTAAGTATGGAATTGATGATCGAAGGCTGTAGGAGGTGAGGCAAGTTCGAACTATTCTGAGGGTCTGAGGGGCATCCATGAAAAATCCACAAAGTTATCCTTGCTTGCTAATTACTTCCTCATTATATAAGGCAAACACATATAGTTTTCTCAAATTTCTTCAAAATATAAAGCATGCATAGGGATTTGTTGATGTTCTGCCTTCTCTGCTCCTGTTTAGTACATCTTTTCTCACCTATATTTATAACTAATGATATTAGTTTGGATTTTGTTTTTTTATCAATGATAACCACTGCATTGTTGTCATAGCGCATTATTATATCGTCTTCACATTTGAACTCTTTACGTGTGCGTACAATTACAGCTCAAATTACTATGGATCTTTCTAGAGGCATTTGGAGCACTGTATCTTTGATTACAGCATCAATAACATCGCTAACATGAGCATATCGCTGTATTAATATGTATATCATGGACATTTTCTTTTCTTTTCTTTTCTTTTCTTTTTTTGGCTTGGGTTTATACCCTCCTGAAGCTTTGTGCGGTTGTGCCCATCCATAATACGCCTTGTATATTTTGAAACGAAGGAAGTAATTTGTAGCAGTCTAATCTATGGTTACAGTTCTACTTCTACCACTCCATGGTTATTCCTTTCCTTAATGCTAATAATTCAATAGTACTTTCTTTAAAATCAAGATGTGTTGGATGGAGCTCAGGTGCTCATTTCTTAGTTGCACTAACCTCTTGTCCTAAGTGGCATCTTAGTTCACCATTTTGTGATTATTTTTTGGAATATTATACCAAGCTGTTTTCACTGGTGGTGCTGTTCGCGCCGAGGTTGCTCGCGCGTCTTGGCGCGAACATGTCAGATCGCCTGAGAGATCTACATAGTTCCAATGCAGGTCGATTGGTTTTTCTGCGTGGCTTGAGGTACGCGCGCCAGGGGCCGTGGGGTTCGATCGGCTCTGGCGCGTCAATACGGGTGCAGGCGTGACAGTCAATTTGACCCTGCAATTGACAAGGAAGTGAGACGAACAGGTCCGTCGGACGCTAGGCCAATACAGACACTCGCTATCGGCTGGCTGCCGATAGGATTAGGATGCTCTTCGATCGGCTGGGGAGCCGATGTGGACAGGTGTCGATAGGGAATCGATCGCAGAGCCGATGGAGGAACCAGGGTGTACTTAGAGGATAGCAAGGCGCACAGGATCTCTTCGGATAGCCGAACAGTGATTCATCGGCTGAAAAAACCGATGAAAGCACATGCGGACTAGGCAATGAATAGTATAAAAAGGCACGAGCTGCAAAGCCGATGCTGCTCCGGATATGACACGAGGCCCGTCGCCCACCGTGACAACGCCATTAACACCGAACCTCGAAGATCGGATTTAACCGAAACAGTACGAGGCCGGAGCCAGCGGCGATGATATGGAGGACGCCGGATCTGCTATGCTGTAGCAAAGATAGGAACGAATCCATCGGCTAGTTGAGCCGATGAGGAGACGCCTCTCTGAAGGCGGGTGCGTATCGGCTGGGAGACCGATACGCTCGGCGTTACGCATCAAGTGACACCTCTAAAGGCTGATGCGTATCGGCCGAGGGGCCGATACGCTGGGCGTGAAGCTCAAAGCATGGATAACTCATCGACTAGCACTCCGATGATACGCTGTGTAGAAAACTATAGGCCTGAAGAAGTTAACTAACTAACTAAATCTTCCTAATAAGGTTATAATTTACAAAGATAGAATATCTTGCCGTGGAGTCTACGGCTCTTTGGTAAACTCGGTTTGATCTGAATAATCTTTTAATTTGGAATTGAGTCTTCCTTCGCTACAACCCGATCGACTTCTTCATTGTAGCAATCGGACCTCTTTTTACTCAAGTCGATCCTTTTCCTATCTTTCCTCAGGCTTCTTGGACCTAACCCCAATTGGATAATTCCCTGTCTTCAAGCCGATCCAATCATCTAAATTAGATCGGCTTCTCTACAGATTCCATCAGCTTTGTTTCACGAGCTGACCAGTATCTCCATCGGCCGATGATTGAATCAAACTCTCCATCAGACACCTCTCAGCCGATCGGCTTTAGTACCATCAGATCGTCCAGATTCTGATGTTAACAGGTGCTTGGGGGACTTAAACAACCAGAGTTAACTGACACTTAGATGCGAGGATGCAGGCCACGAGTTATTGTTTTGCAGTAGTATTAATATTGTTTTTTTCGGAAGAATGGAGGTCGTTGGTAATTACTAAAAGTTGCTGAAAATTAGGATTTAGAGGAAAAATGACGTGAATCGGAAGTCAAATAGAACCATCCAAACAGAATCTGGTCCTGCTATTTACTGTCTCCTGGCTGGTGTTCTTTTTCCTCTTCTGGACATCTGGCTTGTATGATTGTCCCCTTATGCTGTTCGAGCTTTTAGCCGCAGCTTAATAAAAGTTAGGAAGTGAAGGCACAAAGCAGAACTACATAATAGTTGAACCAGCCTCCCAGTAAGCAAGCTACAAGATTATAGTTTCACATCTCTTTCAAATGCATTCATGCACTAGACATGTCCCTTTTGAGTAACAATATTCTCCTGGTAAAATGTAGTCACATTATGGTTCTTGTTGTAGCACAATATGCTCTTATAGTATTACTACCTCTGTGTCACAATACTTGTCAATAAACACTATTCTATTCAAATTTTGACTACTTTTTTAAACAAACTTACAAATACTTGAAATCTATCATATTTTCAATGTTTGTTGCATGGAAAAAGTTATTCTCTCTTTAAATAATCATAGTCAAGGCTGAGTTTCTGACAAGTATTTTGAAATGGAGGGAAATTGGGCTTGTATATTCTTATAACACAGGAAGATTTACTTATTCACAGTAGCTATCGTGTTTTCTTCTCAAAAGAAAAGAGCATTGCTGAGCTGTCAACTGTAAAAACTGGTTTGGTCTGATAGATCATTTTATACTGTTCTTCAACATATTATACTTGGCTAGAGAGGTGAAAATAGGAACATGATGCCAGTACAAGACGCGAAAACCCAACTTTTCTTGGGAATACCCCAAATTATAATTGGCATACATGGATAAAGTGGGAACATATACCTGCTTTATGTTGAGTAAACATTGGTAAGATCTGATATCTCTGCTGAAAGAAAAATAAGGATTGCAAAACTATATTAGTACTACTACTGCATCCCGATCTTACTTTGTAGGTTAGGCGAAGCAATCAGGTTGGCATTAGATTATAAAAGGTTGCGCATACACAGGATGGTGCCCCAGATGGAGTTCTGAACTACACAATTTTCAATTTGCCATTTTAACATTTTATGTTTCATGAAATTGCCTTTTGCAATTATATTGCTGATTGTGCTGTAAAGGTATTTTTTGTTCCCGTTCTTTAATGCAACGTAAGCAATTGACTCGCACCTTTTCCTAAATGTGCCATATACTGATTTATTTGTTTTTGATTAGTTGGTATATGCAGTTCCACAAATAAAACCTAGGGTGAATTTATTTTATCCATCATACCTACGCTTATGCGATTTGCTGTGCAGTTATTTTCTTCCTTTTGATATCATAATACTGTACATAATTCTCTTGTGATCTAGTTGCTAATCTCTTATTGATATTTTATTCTGTTCATGTTGGCATAAGAGATGTGTTGATATTTTAGGGCGTAGGGATGCAAATCAGCAAGTGGGCTGGTGTGGACCAACCTATGAATGCACTTCCACATCCTACATGATAACGTGAGTTATATAAAGATGCATAAAGTCTGAAACTCTGTAGAACTATCTTCTTAATACAAAGATGAGCCACTCTCCATGGTGTTCTCTAAAAACAAATGCAACGTCTCTGTTTACAACGTTTATAATCGATCATCTGAGAAGTGGAACAACAATTAAGTGGGATGGGTTAGTCCACTTTTATCCATAGGACGTTTAGCTAGCATAGGTAAGCAAGAAGATGATCTTATTTTATGCATACTCCATTTTTGTGCTGAAATCTGAGGTTGACTGTCTATGGCAAGTTCACATTTTCCAGTGCAACTGTAACATGAATTAGTTCATACTGTACGAGATACATGGCATTGTTCATTAGATTTTGATCCCATCATGCCCAAATTGCTAATGTGTCAATTATATGCACCCATTTACATTTCTCTGTTGTATTTCCACATCTTTGAATGGTGTTAGCTTCTTGAACTAGTGACTATCATGCCAGCAAATCCGCATGATTGGATGCGTGAAATAAGTTTGGCTGTCATCGGATTGTCTGCGCTTCTTTTTGGCTTTCACCATCACCAAAGAACTGTTCTTGCAAAAGTAGTTTTTTAGGCCACATAAGTAAATTATACAGTCACACACTGCCAGTGCAGCACATGAGCCCACAATACTGTGGGGATAAAGATATTCGGTAAGGACATTATAAAAGAGCTTAATATTCTTTCGTAATCCACCCCGTCTCTTCTAACTTTCCTGCTGTCCGGAATTTAGGGATGGTCCAATGACAAAGACATTTCCTTTGTCCCCAGTTTCAAGGCTCGGAAGCATCAAGGTGAATATTCTCCTTTACCAGAAAACTTTTGTATCTCTCTCTGGTTTTATTTGTGTCCATTTGCTCATTTATCTTCAAATACATAGGGTTTTTGTCTGTCCAGATGGCATGAGCTGCTGGAAATGGGCTTTGGTAATTTTCTTGTGGAAAATTCGAGCGCTGAAGGTGCTACAAGATTGCCATTTATAAGATTCTTTAGCAGTCCTATTTTAGGTACGTCTCATAACAATCACCCTCTAAAAATGTTACCAGTATTCTAACATCTTATATTCCTATTGGGTTATATATTTTCAAAAGTATTATGTAACTCCGTTAGTATTGGAGTGTCTTTTATGTCTTTTATGTCTCAACATAGTAGGTTCTAAGCCTTTATAAAGGAGAAGGGTTATGTTAGTTTTGACAAGCCAATGTAAAAAATTAGCTACTCTTATAGAGATGAAACCTAAGAAAATCCCGTTGAGACGTAACTCTATTAGCGACACGCTATATCGAAACCTGAGTATGATATTAAATGGGCAAGCCTCGGGTCTTCACCCTTATGGCGTGCCATGTCATGATCTAAGCATGATGTCAATGAAGCAAGAATCGGAGAGTCGCATCTTTAGTAGCACGCTACATCGGTGTTCGGGTATAGTGAAAAATGAGTAAGAGTCTTCAAACCAGATTCAACTGGTACGAAGGGTAAAGAAGCAAGTCGTGTCAACTAGGATCAGTTTAGATAGCTGGAATGTTGGATCACTTACAGTTAAGTTAAAAGAGTTAGTCGAAATAACGGTTAGGAGACGTGTAAATATCTTGTGCATTCGAGAGACTAAATGGAAATATCAGAAGGCAAATAAGGTGGATAGTACCAGCTTTAAACTCTGGTACATAGGGATAACTTTAAATAGAAAGAGTAAGAATTCTAAATGATAAGAGCCTTAAAAATGTTGTGGTAGAGATGAGAAGACAAGGGGTAGGATCATCTTAGTTAAATTTGACATTAGTGATATAATCTTAAACGTAATTAGTGCGTATGCCCCTCAAGTAGGCCCTGGTGAGAGTGCTAAGACACATTTCTAAGAAGACTTAGATAGTTTAGTTAGAGCTGTACCTAATAGCGAGAATTTTTTTATAGGAAGAGATCTTAATGTTTATGTAAGTACAACAGGTACATGTTTCGAGGCAGCATATAGAGTTTTTGGGTATGTTGGTAGGAATTAGGAGAGAGAAAATATTGGACTTTGTTATAGTTTTTGATCTGATGATAGATAACACTTTTTTTAGGAAGGGATAATCTCATTTAGTGATTTTTAGTAGCGGTCAACACTCTAGCCAGATTAACTTTGTCCTTATGAGAAGAGGGGATAAACGAGTATGTGTGGATTCTAAGGTGATATCTGGAGAATGTGTGGTTTCTCAATATAAGATGATGATAGCCAACTTTCGCTTTTAGGTGCATGCTCATAGGGATAAACAAGTTAAAATTACAAAAACCAAGTGGTGGAAGTTGGAAGGGGAGACATCAAATGCCTTTAAGGAAAAGGTTATCGAAGAGAGCTTTTGGAAGGAAGTAAACAATGCAAATAAAATGTGGGAGAAGATGGCAATATTCATTTGAAAGATTAGTTTAGAGGTGTTTGGAGTAACCAAAGGGAGTGGATGTGAAACTAAAGATATTTAGTGGTGGAACAAAGACGTGTAAAGAGCTATTAAGAAGAAGAAATAATGCTATAAACGCTTGTACTATAACAGGAGTGAGGACAACATGGAGAAGTACAATGTAATAAAGAAGACTACAAAACGAGCTGTGAGTGAGGCAAATAATTGGGTTTTCAAGGATCTATATTAATGTCTGAGTATGAAAGGAGAGAAGTACATCTATAGAATGGTTAAGACTCGTGATAGAAAGACGAGGAACTTTAACCAAATTAAGTATATTAAGGATGAGAGAGAGCAGCTCTTGGTGAAGAAGGATGTGATTAGATATAGATGGCAAGAGTATTTTGATAATTTATTTAATGGTGAAAACAATAACATCACCGTCTAATTAGACAACTCTTCGGATGACACCAATAAAATCTTTATGCGGAGGATCCAAGAATCTGAGGTTAGAAAATCTTTAAAAATGATGAAAGAGGGTAAGACAATAGGTCCTAATGGTATTCCAATTAAGTTGTGGAGATGTCTTAGGGATATAGCTATAGTATGGCTAACCAAGTTGTTGAACAATATTTTTTAATCGAATATGATGCCTGAGGAGTGGAAAAGTATATTGGTACCAATCTACAAGAATAAGAGATATATCTAAAATTACACTAATTATCGAAGAATTAAATTGATGAGCCACACTATGAAGCTATGGGAGAAAGTTATCGAACACCGTTTGAGAGAAACGACTCAAATGTTTATGAACCAATTTGGTTTCATGCCTAGAAGATCCATCATTGAAGTAATTTTTTTAAATAAGATATGAAGAGGTTTAGAGGGTAGAAGAAGGACCTACATATGGTTTTTATTGACTTGTACTTTGGACAAACATAAAGTCCCAATAAATTATGTCTCTCTTATCAAGGGCATGTACAACAATGCTATAACTAGTATTTGAATAAATAATGTTAATATTACTTTTTGATTAAAATAATAATATATCAGGAATTAGTCTTGAGCCTATATTTCTTTGGTTTGGTAATGAATGAGTTTACAAAAAACATACAACGAGATATCTTTTGGTGTATGTTCTTTGTAGATGATATAATGTTAGTTGATGGGAGCCGGATAGAAGTAAATAGGAAATTAGAGTTATGACGGCAGATTATTAAAGTCTAAAACTTTTAGAGTAAGTAGAAATAAAACTGAATAACTGAGATGTGACTTTGGTACCATCACATATGAAGAGGAATATGTGAGTTTAGGAAGTCAAGTAGTGTCTAAGAAGGACATATTTCGATATCAGAGATCGATACTACAGATGGATGTGGATATTAATGCGAACGTTAGCCATAGAATCAAAACGTGCTGGTTGAAGTGTCGTCAAGTATCTATATGACAAAAAGGGTATCGTAGAAGCTAAAAGTCCATTTTTATAAAATGATTAGACATGCTATGTTACATGAGACATAATGCTAGTATATAAAAAGACGTCATGTTTAATAATTATTGTAGAAATACGTATGTTACGTTAGATTTATAGTCATACAAGAATGGATTGAGTCCAAAACGAGGATATACATGATCGAAGTATCAATTTAAGAAAAGCTTGTCTAATATCGGTTAAGCTGGTTTGGTTATATCTAAAGAAGACCACGCCAACACATTGAGTAATCCTAATTCAATATAATAATTAAAAAGAGATAGAGAAAAATTAAAATTAATATGAAGAGTGATAATAAAAAGATAATTGAAAGAGTGCTATAACTCTAAAGATTTGTCCTTGGCTAAATCATGATTAGAAATTCTTATTGGTTTTAACTTTAGTCTGGCTTAACTTACTTGAGATTGAAATACTATATTGTTGCTGTATATTGTTGCTGTAGTATTTTCAAGAGTAATATGCTACGGCATTAGGCATGCTTTCACAATGTTAATTGTCAAAGTTGAAACTAATACATTGTATTTATCATGGAAAAAAAACCAGTGCCACCAGCTGTTGATATTGACTTATTCAAAAGGCATGTGAATATGGTCATCTGGGCAGCTTGGAGATAATCATTAATGGACCTAGATAATGTCTTCATATTAAAAACTAAAAATAGTACAAACTGTTTATTTCTT
Source organism: Oryza coarctata (assembly GCA_030770085.1). Classification (NCBI taxonomy): domain Eukaryota; kingdom Viridiplantae; phylum Streptophyta; class Magnoliopsida; order Poales; family Poaceae; genus Oryza; species Oryza coarctata. The sequence goes on along the minus strand of CM061463.1, from coordinate 23,472,883 downwards.
AGCTTTCAAAGCAAAAAAAAAAGTATAAAAAACTCTCTCGTGTGTGGTCACAATCATGCCACTATTGTCACATGATAGCTATTTGACACCCAATAAGCACGAAGGCATTAGCACATATTTGCTTTCGGCAGTTTCATAGTTGGGTCAAACCTTTCTCGCTGTGCTTGTGACAAAAAGTTTAGAAAGTGATGGGGTTAAAAGGATAACAACTCACCCAGTGGATATTTCTGTTTTTTAAAAAATATCATAGTAGTAGCATATTCCACGTGGAGTGATGACCTGATGCTATCAGGTTAGCCTAGTTGCTGTCCTCTGAGACGCGCTGGTGATATTGGATCTGCATGTCGGATTGCAGCAGCGATTGATACAAATTTATCGCACAGAACGAGGCACTTTACATGGGTGACCTGCAAGACTGCATATGCGGCTCTCCCCGATAAAACCAAAATCGCTTAGAATTGAATTAAGCAACATGTCATAGCAGGGTAACCTAATTTACAAAATAGATTGCCTTTTCCTTGCATCTGCATATGCGGCTCATCTCAGTAGATCATCTCTATAGGCAAAATAGGGGGTTGTCCCAAAAAGGAGAATAGACTGGCTTGAGTGTACACACATTCATTCAGAATGGTTAATAAGCTGCCAGCATTTCAGCAATTGGTGACTCTCCTAGACCCTAGCAGTAGCTCCAATCTGGAAAATGTAAAAATTAAAAGAATATGAGACTAACATAAAAGTGTAGCTATCTTCATTCAAATTAAGGAAAGTTAAATTTTTATGGCTCCACCAAAGATTTGGCCACAACTTGGTCTAGCTTGTCTTACCAAGGTATGGGAAAACTCTGAGCTCCTTAGAACCCTCAGCCTTTTAGCAGTTGAGACAAACACACTGCAGAAATTGGAGAGCATGAAAAAGAATTTTGATGGTATGGTGGTGTCTAATATAAATTATGGTGGCAGTGTCCTTTCATTGTTTTAAAGATTTAGTTATTTTGTAAATGTCAGTAAAAAACTTTAAATGACAAAGGGGGACAGGCAAGCTTACTTCCATGGCACATCCCCAACCAACATCCTGTCTCCTTCACTGTCTTCATAAACTAGAGTATATTCACCAGACCCATCCAACAATTGATAAAATATTTTGTCATCTGCACCTTGCTGTTCAATTTCCGCATTAGCTTGGTCCTTTTGAGCTGCGGTATGGTCAGATAAAAGCTAAGAAATTTAAAAACGAAGTACTTATTTATTTGGATAGGTTGTTGGTTTCTACCTTGAAGAAAACCATGGAAGAGCTCTTTGACAGCTGATGATAGCCCATCATAGCTGTTATAGGCTGCAAGGTCTATTTTCCTTCCAATAAGGATCCCATCCATGTTGATTTTTACAAGAGGGTTTTTCTTGCAGGTGAGCGTCACCTTTCCATTGGCTTCATCATTTTGTGGTTCAGGGGATTGTTTGGATGAACTACTACTAGCAAGGTTTCTCCTGAAGGATCGAATTGGAGGCCAACCAACCACTGGTGTTGCAGCACCTCTGTAACAGGTTAGAGCAATGGTGAGTTAGTCTCTGAAAGGCCATCCAGATAAATTGATTGCATAATGTTACTTGAATACAATAGTTAAAATGTTTGGCGAGTAGTTAGTTACACAACATTTTGTGGTTGATACTAGTATACTTTTTTCTATTTGCACTGCTATTATTCTAACCAATTAAACTGTTAGAATAATTATAATCCAAGAATATATGTGCTCGTGGCTATAGCTTATAAGTACCACTCACTTGAATAAGTGATAAAGACCAGAAACGACTAGGAACTTAGGAATTAATTTCAGTATTTAGAAAAAGGACAACTCTCTTTCTACATTAAAAAAAAACATCCATCCTAAAAAGAATTCATCTTTTCACTATCTCATACATATCGATATACAATGAAAAAACTAAAATGTCCTTCACTTTCATAAATCCTAATGTTTTTTTCGTTATTTTCTTAAACTCTAATAAATTTGTTTATTGCTTTTTTAAACTTCAATACAATAATTACTCTAAAAATAGAGTCTTTGTGGGACAAATAAAAATAATAAAGATAAAGTTTTTTTATGAAGGAAGTGTGTTTTTTGAGGGGTAAAGAAGAAATCAAATAAAAACAATAAAGATATAGTCTTTTTTAACGGAGGAAGTATGTTTTTTGGGGTAAAGAAGAAATATAATCTTTATGAGGCTCATATTGACCATGAACAGATAATAAATAAATCACAGTTGCATGTCATGTTAAAATTCAAAAGATTAAAATGAACACAGGACACTGCGATTTCTGGGAACCTGAAAATGGGCATGGAGGGACTATATGCAATCGTTTGAATGAACTATAAATGAGTGACAGGAATAAACGAACATGTCTTCCTTGGCTGAGAGCAGAAAAGATGGAAAAAGCACCACGTAGGCTATCAGTACCTTCCCTGGGCCTGTGGTCTGTTGCGCGCAGGTGAAGCAGGAGCACCATGTGATGGTGGTTGTGGGGGGCAGCATCCTTTCATCCTCTCACTCACGGCTGCTATCATTTCCTCCGCTGCCAGTTCCTTCCCACATCCTGCCCTTGCCTGCTGCTGCTTCTGGTTGTTATAACCTTGAAGCAACAAAAGAGTAATTCCATCAGTTTGTTTCCATATTTCCAGTCCCAAGTAAACATGTTTCAAGGACAAGCGCCCAAGAGGACTGAAAAGCGGTTTGTTACCTTCTGCTTTCGTCTCAACTGTGTCTATGAATCCCCTCTTCGCACCAGTTGTCGTTGTAGTGGTGGTGGTGGTCTTGGAGTGCTTTGGAAAGAAACCGAGGGAGAGAGATGGGCTCTCCTGCTGTAGCCTGTAATCTCTTGAGGTAACTGCTTTATCCTCTTCTATGAGACCAGGTAGACCAAGCTTTAGGTCTAGCTTCTTGTCTTCACCTTCAAAGCCTGCGTTTCTTGAGCTCCCTAGACCTAATGCTTCTCTCAGCTTCCATTCCTTCTCATCTGGGATAAGATCTAGCAGTTGGGGAAACCCTTCTCTTTTCTTGGAGCCTTCTTCCATAAGGTTAGCTACTAACTCAAAGGCTTAAAGAGTGTAAATGCTACACCACCTAGAACAGTAGCAAAAGTTTTAAGGCAATGAGTAGTTCAACCAACTCCTTGAAAAGTTTAGTTCTACACTCAACTTAAGCTGGAGAAAAGCACCAAACCAGCACGAAGCATACAGAGGTCAAAGCGAAAACGAAAGAGAGAGCACAGAAAACGCGGACTTAAGATCAAGTTCAGGCAATGAAAAATTGAAAATGGAACAACGTATAGCTTATTTGTGTAACAAGCAACACTCTAGACGTTTGTTTAATTAAAGATCTTCATAATAACTCATAGTGAAACATAAACAATATCAACATGAAGCTAAAGCATCTAAAGAGAAACGTGATGAACTGATTGCTATAGAAGCAATGATTGAAGCAGTCACAGATCAAAACTAGCTCTTGTGTCAAACCATTTCAGGAAAGAAAAGGACAACCTGCAACTTAGAGCTAGAAAACCATTGCAGTAAAATCAGCAAGCAACAAAAACACCTGTGCTACGGCCAAATCTACCACTAACACAGGATGACAGACTCACCAGTAGATGTACAACAGTTGCAACCCGTAGCCGGAGCTAGAGCTAGGGCTAGTGCTTCAGGAAGCAGATGGTGAGATGGGAAATGGCCAAGTGGAAGCGGCTAGAGCTCGCAAAATTGCACCTGATGTACTAGCGCGGGTGCCTCGAGCTGCTTGATTGCCGTTCTTTTCTATGCTTTTCTTTCTTCTTTAGTCCCCTACAGCTCGCCTTTTTATCCTGCCTCTCTCTCTCTCTCTGTCTGTGTGTGTGTGTGTGTTCTCTTTTCTCTGGAGTAGCACGCACACTTTGGTGCCTGACTAGGTGTATGGCTGAGAAATTAGCACGTGAATCGCAGTAGAGAATCCATTTATAGAAGAGAGGGTGGCTTGATCACGAAAGCGTGCGCGTTTTGTGCCCGTTTCCTCTTGCGCGTGTGCGTGTGCCGTTTGGGGTGTGGCCACGCCGCGCAAGGCGTGCGCCCAGGACAGGAACAACAAGTGGGGTGATTTGATGGGTGTCTTCCCTGGCTGGCTTTGGCTTACGCACATACTCCATCTGGGTGGTGGCGCCGCCACTGCTGTTGGTCTGAAGGGGGAGGGCGGGGAGGTAGTGGTGGCGTGAGGAATGGTTCCACCTTCCACGCCCGACGTCCCGACCACAAGGGGACCACTGTTGATGAGGACATCACCTATCTATCTACTACTCCTGATCTTTGCTGAGCCCTTGGATTGGATTGGAGCGGAGCTTCTCCTGCTTCCTGTTCATGCCGGTCAGAGACAACTGATTGGGTTTGGACCATCCGATCATCTTTGTTGACAAAAACTATGCCTTGTTGATGGAACTCCTATCCAGAAGATATATTGGCTTTCAAACCGGCACATTGCGCCCCCCCCCCCCCCACCCCCGCCACCGCGTAGCAGTGCGGAAAGAGAGGATTAAAGAAAGGAAGACGATCACATACACTGTTTCAACTCGTTGACAAATCGAGCCTTTAAACAGTTGAGGGCCCATCAGTCGTGTGCAAGTTGAGTAATAGGATGCGCGCATGCTGCTCCAGGCATTTTGACCCCGGCATCTGACTTTCTCAAGAACTTTGGGCTAGCTGACTGGTTCTGTTAAAAGCAAAAAAAGAATACTTGTTTTTTCTTGGACTCCCGCATGTACAGCTAGATATTGAGATCAGTCAAACCCTTGTGTATATGCATGACCGGACCCGATTTTGTGATAATTGCATAAAGTCCCTCACTGATGCACCAATAATACATTCAAAATGACTGAACTTCTCCTAAAAACATGACTGAACAAACAGCACGGATCCTGACTAGTAATAGGGATGAGTAGCTTTTAGTATGGCTCTTCCCTCTGAAAAATCCCAATTTTGTTAGCTCTCGGTGTTCCTGGGCTCCCTCTGCCGTCCGTTGCATGTCAGGCAGCTAGTAGAGTCTGCATGTCATGCAGCTAGTAGAGTCTGCATCCATGCGGTGCCTGCTGCAGCATGTACTTTTATTGCCCACAATCAACATGATGGACAAAAGTGTGCCGTACCCTCCTTTCATGTAGAACTACTAAAAAGTATAAATATCAAATTCTAGCACCAAATTGACCGACACGAAAAGAAAAGAGAAAGCCTCTTTGTCTTGCATTAGCAGGTTGTCTTTTTATTGCAACAACCAAATTTGTTATTGGGTATAATACCTCTTGTTCATATAAAACAAGAAAAAAAGCAAAAGAAACGGACATTTGTCTTACTTGTCCTATATTTCCTGTGTCTCTTTCATACTCCTAAAGTGTCGTGCACCCACCTGTCATCGCTAATAGTGATGTATAAGAGAACACCGTAAGACAAAGGCAAATCATTTCTTAGAAACTTTAAAATCGGTACTAGTCCTAATACGATATTAGTATCCACAATAAAAAAATATTATAAAAAAATAATAACAACAAATAATAAACATATACGTTAACTAATTTATGTTTTCGAGAGGAATCCAAAAAAATATCTGACGCATAAGAGACTGTGAAGAAAATAAACAGCTTAACTAGCATCTAAGTCACAAGCAACTGTTTGAACGAAACCCTATCCATTGTCTTCTCTTCTCTGAAATTTCTGAAAGAAAGAAAGTCTAAATACATACGTATTTAGCAAGCTATGAAAATATTAACATACATAAAATTTTATATATTTAAAACTTCTATGTGTATTTATCTAGATTAAGGTCCCCACTCCAATCTAATATGAGAGTAGCTTAGTAGTATTTCTATTTAGTGTATTATATTATTTAAAAAGGGACTTATATTTTAATATAAACCGTGAGTCACTTTACAACATCATCAACTCTATCAGGCTCCTAGAGCCTATAGCATCAGTGGTTTTTATCTTATTAAACATTTATTAGTTTTTTAACTTTCAAAAACAGTGTGCCTTAGCCCAAATCATTGTCTAACAATATTTACAGGGCACAACCCATCTCATCAATCACAACTTTTAGAGCTTTCTACCCTCAAGCAGCCCATCAACCATACCATCAAAATTTAATTTACTTTTTTTATATTACTATTATTAATTTTTCTTTCAAATCTAAGGTTAACATCTCACCCTTATTATGAAGCAATTTGACTTCTCAGACTACACAAGTCTATTCCTGCTTTACAGGTCAGTTGTTAGCAATATAGGCTAACTCTAGAAACGGTTCTCGTCTCATAAATTTACTTCACAACCATTTACAAATAAATCTACACAAGAGAAACTACTTTACGTCCATCTATGACCGTGAGCACAACTGACAGTTTGGCCAAAAACTTCCGCAGAAGGTGTACGCTTTAGCTACATGTCGCAATACTCTTTAACTACCTATCAATAGTGAAGAATTGCTATGAGTCTTTTCTTAAGCAAAACTAGGACAACCATTAGCTGGCCAGAAGGGTCTTAGATCAATTTCCGAACAAGTCCTAAACTTTCTGTATTCAGAATCCCATGAGCATCACTTTTCATGCCTACTCCGACGATTTCACAACTCTTATCAAACAATTAATCCTAGCTCTACTAGTTACTTAGCCAGAGATGTCCCATACCACCCATATAATTGCACTATACTATGCTTAGTGTAGTTTTCCAATAAATCTATTCTTATGTGTGAATGCATAGCCTCACTAAACAGGCGACCACTTTTGCATCACGTTTTTTCAAAGACAACCACATTTATTTCGTAAACCACCGATATAAAATATTGGGTTTTTTAAATAGTTCACAACCTATTTTCCTTGATCAATTTATCCCATTCAAACATCATATTATTTATAAAAAATATATTATTAATTATCAATGATAAAAATACCAATACCAAGGTTCTCAGCACCATTAGTACGAGCCTCAAATAATAAAACATGGCTCATAAAGGTTAGGGTAATTAATTTTCAAGGAGAAGCATATAATGCAGTAGATATGTTAGCCAAATAGATCGGCGGCGATCAACCGCTTTTACATACGCCTAATTATGCACTTTATAAATATTTAATTTTATAAACTAGGATCAATATGATTGAATAGTGACTTACATTGCTCTTGATCAACACAAAACTCTTTAGATTTCACATCCGAGAAATTTTCGACCGTGAATTATGCGCGAAATGTGAGAAATCCAAATAAAAACCTAAAAAGTATTAATAATAATAAATAATGATGTCATTAGATAGATGTAAATTTTTTAAAAAAATCTAAAATTTGAACATAGTCAATTGGAATTATGGTTTAAAATATATTAATTTTAGAAATTTAAACTATTTTCTAAAACTAAAAAAGTATTCTAGGAGAATATTTCCTAGAACTTACGCATGGCCTATCATCATTTAGATAGAGATGCTCATATGGATATGATAAGTATCCTAAGGGGTGGTCAGATGGACTTAGTGCACTGGTCTATAGTTAGGCACACAAGACCCAACGGTGAGCAACACGGTGAAGATATATTGGGTGCATCGGATCAGCCGGACATATAGGTCCTACTATTAGGTCCCACCCTTTCTTTTTCTTTTTCTCATGTTCTTGTTTTCTCTCTCTCCTTTTATTTTCTTATTTCTCATTCTTTCTTTGCTTCTCTAGCTTCTTCCTTTTTGTCATTCTTTCCTCCTCTTCTCCTCGCTTCTTCTGGCTCACGTCGAGCATCGGCACGACGAGGCGAGGCTGATGACAACTCTCCAAGGGTGACCAAAGCGGCTAAGGTGGCTAGAAAGGTCTCACCCTAGGGAGGTCATCCTCACGGTGGCACAACTCGAAGGATGGGCGCACGGGGCAACTCGACATTGCGTAGCGATGATCCCTTTTGGGATGAAGTGCATGGCGGAGCGCAGACCGGCTGCAGGCTACAACGGTAAAGGAAAGAGCTTGGCGTAGTGAGGAAACCTCTGGGTCAAGGGTATCAAGCGCTTGGGCAGTGGCGCTTGCGCGAGGCTAGGATGGCTTGGAATTGGCAGAGCTTCTATGGGTGTGCTCTAGGTGTTTAAGACAATGTCTGATCGGCTTATAGGAGGGCTCTGATAGTAGGTGGGGATTGAGGAGCTTGGCAAGGAGGTGGTGATGGTGGCATGGAGTTAAGAGGAGACGAGATGTGGCTTTCTCGAGCACGGGCTTGTCGCTGTAGGGCGGCCAGGCGCGGGGAGAATGAAAAAGACGGAGGGGGTTGCTCTAGCTGGCTTTATAGCTGCGGTGAGGAGGAAAGGAGGTTGGCTGGGTGGCGTGTGCTTAGGTTTGCAAGAAAGGAGGTAAGGATATGGGATTCGCAGCTAGAGCTAAGACTAGCGACAATGCGTCGCTGTGTTGAGTACGGGGAGACAAGGAAGTCATTGATGATGGCTTTCACGACACGTGAGCGCCAAGGACGAAAGATGTGGCTAGGCCAAGCGGTCTTGATGTGCCTAGTGTGGCTGACAACAGTGGTGGGGTGGCACAGGAAGGCGAAGGACGATACGAAGGGTAAACTCGGTGTAGACCTTTTGGCATGTTCACATGACTCCAAGTGTTGGTTGCCCATGGAGGAAAGGTGGTGGATAAGGTGCAGCTGGTGTCGGCGAGGTGTGGATGCTAAGGAAAATGAGGTATGGTAGAGGGAAGGTGTCGTATGCGGCTTGTCGCGGCACGGCATGACACGGGAGCGAACAAGGCACGGCACACAAGAGCGGCAACACACAACGACACGGCGAGGCCGGCTTGAGCATGATCTGGTGGAGCAACATGGGGAGGTGGCGGGATTGGTGCAACTTGCTTTCGGGCGTAGCATGATGCGATGCACACCAAAGGCGACACAACTCAATTGGTGGCATAGGAGAGCGAATGGTGTGTCAAGACCCAGGGGTGGCGGCTCCTTGCACACATTTGCTCGAGTAGCTTGCATGCAAGACGGCGGCTAGGCAAGGAGCTGTCTTAGCTGGGCTTTCTACCTGTCGGACTAAAAGTTGGCTAGCCTAAGAGCTAGGCCAACTTGGCGAATTGGACTGGCTGGGAGAAGGTGACATAAGAGGAGATGCGCTGAGGAAACAAAAGAGGTAGAAGTGGGCTGGATGAAGTCACAACCCAAGGAGGGACAAGAGCTAGGCTGATTTGGCTATGACCCAAACTAGGAGGGAAAAAGAAAAGATGGTGGGCCATAGGAAGAAAGGAAGGAAAAGGTTGTCTAATGGTATAGGAGGCCTTAATATTTTTTTGTAAAGAATTCATAGTAGATTTAAATTGATGTATGAACTTTGAGCTTGATTATTGTGTTTAAAAAATTTACAGGAGGGCCAAGAAGATGCATTTGACTAGAATTATAATATTTGAAATAAAATTTGATTCTTGGGTGGACTCTAGATAGATTCGAGGAGATGATACAATGAAATGATTTTTAATGACGATTTGGAATAAGTTTTGACGGACTTCGGGATAGGCATTTAATTATATTTTTTTACAGTTGAGACGGAATTTGGTTCTTGAATTAAGTTGAATAATTCTAGATAGAGGGAAAACATGGGATTTCAAAAGAGAGTTTGATTTTCAAATTATGATTCCGAAGTTTATTTGGAAAGAGATTTTTGGAGCAAAATTTTAGAGTAAATTTAGAATCTTGTCACTATATCCGTAATACACAAGAAAAAATAAAATTTTAAAACTAAGATTTTATTAAAATATTTTTTAATGGCACATGAAAAAACAAGACGTTACATTAAAACAGTTATAATACAAAGTGGTCTCATTGTTCGAGAGAGATTGTGCTAAGTAGGCTAAAGCCATGCCGAGGGCATTCCATTTGTAGTGCATAGTAACATGAGCCCTTAAAAATCAACCATGACAAGGGCACTATTGGCACACTACAACTCTTTAGGCCTTCGCTCCATATGTCAAGTTACTTCTCAAGCGCTACTGTGCCTTCACGAGGCCACTCTCCGTGGCAGCCTGGATCTGACGTACAAGCGTGAGGTCGCTCGCCATATCATTGCGTTTGTAAATCCCTCTGTACGCTACTTAGCACTATTTTTATCCTTTACATATCCCTATCCTATCACTATCTTTTCATCTCAACATGAGGCATATATTTAACGAAAGTCTGTTCTCTCTATTCCTCTTGTATATTGAACGTATTGATCTCCTTCTGATGTTAGTCCCACATTCACCAATTAATCAGACGACCTAGAGGTATGGCCGGCGAGCTGTTGTAGAGCACACTTCCTCTCAGAGCTTCTCGACGAGATATCACCCTTGCCTTCACCGGAGAGGCTAGGCGCGGTGTAGTCTGTAGAGGAGCATAGCTCGAAAAGACGGTGCTTCTTGACCCTCATGGTGGAGGTGGAGCAAATAAGTGTATTTAGTTGCACTGGAGGGAGAGTGGGGAACGGTGCCCTGTACAGCTGTTCTACCCGGATGCCGAGAGAAATCTGGGTTAAATCTGTGTAAGCATCTAACAGTCGTCAGCATACCCATTCCTAGTAGTACTATACTGTGCTTCACTGCTTCCTCAAAATGGGCCCGATTCATACGGTGGCCGGGTTTATCATTGCAATGCAGCGATCGGTGCCTGCGATAACGCACGGCCACAGGCACGTATCCCGGCATGCGATATGGCACGTCACAGGCCGCCGTTGTTGTTTGCATCATCACTCGTTACCGGGCGTGCCATGCATGCCAATAGATTTATATCACTAGTAAAGAAATGACTTTTACTGCTCTTTTCAGTATTAATTATGTAACCGATACGAGATTAAATTATATATATAATTAATGATCTTGTATCTCTTATATAATCATTGGGACGATGACAGAGGCGTGAAAAGATATATTTTTTTACTTAATTTTTAATACCGATTGTACGTAACAATCCTATTTGTTTGCTCGGTTAAATTATTTGTAGTCTTTTGACTTAAAAAATATATTTTTATACCGATTATTCTTAATAACCGATAATAAAGTGTTTTTTCTCGGTCAAAATATCTTTAATAGCGATTATTTCGTTCAATAGGTATAAAATATTTTTAATCAGTTAAAATATGTTACAAAATTTGAAAAATCAGGAAAAAATACAAGATAAATAAATTTAAGGAAAACGAAAAGGATAATTAATTTTTATAAAAATGAGGGTAAAAACCTTCTATTTTTTATTAATTTTAGATGTATTGTATTTTTCGATATGCACTATTTTTTCTATTTTACTTTATTTTTTCCTTTATTTGTTTTCTCTTTTTTATTTTTTTCCGGTTTCTTGTATTTTTATAATATAAAATATTACTATATTAAATTTTTACAGCACATTTTACTTCCTCCTCTTAAGAATTTTTAATATCACTTAAAAATCTACACAGTTATTTCTTAATGTCTTCGGTAACATTGTTATCAGTCGTTAATGACCGCTAAAGAAAAAATATTAGTTTTGATTTGTCAAATCGATAGTAATGATAGTAAAGTAGTTTTAATCCTTTAAATCTGATACTAAAATCATCTTTAGTAACCGGTATATTTGTGTTATCAGTATTAACCAATATATTTGACTAAAGATCATTTTTTCTGCTAGTGCGTAGACATACGCGCGATCGCATCAGATCGGATCACGCGCGGCAGAGTACTGAACCCTAGTGATCATCAGTAGAGGAAGAGAGGTTTCCGCATTCAATTATGCGCACCAAACGCGAGCGTACACTGCGTGCGTGCATGGTCCACGTACGTACGGGCGACCGCTCCAGCAGTTGCACATACGTACGGGAGGCGATGAGATGGAGCTAGCGCTTCAGCGCAGGGTTGGCGCAGATGTGTGTGCAGAGGCTAGTAGCTAGCCGTCCAGGGGACCGATTGATGGGCACGAGACAAAAACCCCGGGGGCTCGTGAGCCGCGGTTGCCGACGACGTTCGCCCTCTCCCTCGATCCGTCGGCCCCCGCATCGGCCTCCGCGCGCGCACGGTCAGGCTCGCCCCCTGCGCTGCACTGTGCGGGCGCTCTGGCAACCCCCCCCCCCCCTGGTAGCGCACGTCGTCGCACGCGCGAACTCATGCATGCCATGCCATGCCGCGCCATGCATGCACGCGCCCTGATGCCGCCGGCGACGCCCTGGTCGCCTCAGCCGGCGCAGGGGGGCAGGCAACCTTTACTGGGACGGCGCGCACGTTTGATTGCCTTTGCCTCCACCGTTCGCCGTCGCCGTCGTCGTCGTGCGTGTTTTGGACGCACTCGCGTTGGTTTTGTGGAGTCGTCTCCGTCTCTCTGCGTCTTCCGGTGCTTGCCCGCGTGCGGTGCAGGGATCGGGAGCAGAGCTAGCTGTGGGAAAGTTTGCTGCTTTTCCGACAGGCTCCCCTGATGATTGAAACACCAAATTAAGCACGGGCATTTCGATCGGTTACATTGATGTGATGGTTCGTCTCCTTCGTGGAAACAAACACAACATGCACGCAAGCACGCTGTAGATCTACAATGCACCTATCGAGGAATCGTGGGCAGTGTGACTGTGTGTGGGGGACGGGAGATTGACGTTGCTGAACAAATCCTGATGCAGCGAGTTGGTCAGAAACTCAGCAAAAACTTGATTGAGCTTACCTGATTGCGACTCATCACTTCATATTGTAACTACAGCTGGTCCAGTGTGGTCCTCTGCGATTTTTATTTCGGCAACCTGCCAACATTGGATACAATTTTCTTTAGCTCCACCTTCAAGCGGTGGGCGATTCAGGATCAGATATGTAAGAAGGGGAGCACCACTCTTTGACATTTATATTCAAGTAGATTGATTTCGTTTTACGTGTTACTTTTAATACGTTTAGATGTTCAATATCACATGATTTTTTCTATATTTGGTGAATCTTATAGAGATATAGTCAATAAAGAAGCATCTATGTGAATTCATATAAACAGAAAAAACAAATCAAACTCCTCGAAAAAAATCAAACTGAAAATCACAGTAAAGCTTTAACAAAACCCAATTTCAAATTTTGCTATATGGTACACAAATTTAGATTATGGACTATGCAAGTTTAGTTGGTATGACAAATAAGAAAATTCCATATTGCTAACACATATAACAAAAAATAGTGACTACACTCCAGCTGCAGAAATAGTTTCGATGTTCGATGCAGTGATCAAGTCCCAGACACCAAGCATCCAATTCATTTTCTTAAAAGCAAGGTATGAAGAGAAGGCCTCCCAGAGTTCAGGAATTTTTTCAACTCGGCCACTCGGGTATACTAATCTGAGGGAAAACTTTTTAAGGCATGTTTTTTTCTTGCATTCTATCCAAATATCATATAATCTAATGAAATGAATTACAATGCATGCCATCGATCCCTTCACAGGAATATAAGTTTAAATCTACCTATCTTTATTAGCTCAAAAAGAAAACATCGTATTCATTCTAGAGGCTAGGAAATTTAGAAAAATGTAAAATATAAACTGCTAGATCATAGTTGGACCAAATTATAACGGTATAAATTTGATATCAATAGTCGCATATAAAATACAATTGAATATATAGGAAATATGAGCTAAGAGTTTTATGTTAAAATAGTTCTATATTAAATCCAAACCGACTTTTAATAAATATTGTATAAATTTTTTTGCATATATGGAAATATGAGCTAAGAGTTTAATGCGAAATCTAATTCAACTAACCCGCACAAAAAATTGTGCAGGGAATCTCCTAGTTCAATCTAAAAGTTAAAAGGAGGAACTAGAAGGAAAAATCTGGCTACAAAAATCGCAACTGTTTTAACCATATTTTTTTTGTTTTTCCATGTGCACGTTGAACGTGACCCTGTATGTTAATAGAGAATACACACTCTTCAGAGCTCAAAATACTTTCCTCGTGCATCTTGCATTCCTGCATGCAAGATTCTATGGCCTTTGTCGATCGTCTTCCGATTTGTGTTTCATCTGCCTTGATCGAGTGCTTCTCCCCAAGCGTGCCATCACACATGCAGCAAGCATCTCGAGTAAACTCAGCTTCTCACCCTTCTCTGCACACGTACGGTCAGCCGCAGGCTCCTCTTCTTTGATCACCACAGACGTCTTCTCCATCTCGTCGTCCGGCACCGTTGCGACCCCGGCCGCTTCCTGCTGCTGCTCGACGTCATCTGCCTCGTCCTTGTGCAACACAAGAAACCCTAGTGCGCCATCTGGGTGGCCGGCATCCTCATCGCCGATGGCATGCGGCAGCTCGCGCGAGCGGAACGCCCACAGCTCCACCTCCACACGCCGCTTCAACTCATGTTTGTAGCCTATGAGCATGTTGTTCTCTCTCAGGAACTTCACCCAGCCTCGCATGAACCGGTAGCTGGTGTTGCTGCGGAGGAACTTGCACCTCAGCAAGTACTCTCGGCCGCGTCGGTCCAGCGCAGTCACCTCCAGCCCCTCATCCTTGCCGGGCTTGTTGACGAGGGCCTTCTCGGCTTCCGTCAAGACCTTGGTGAGCCGGCGCGGGCCGATGTCCTTGCCCTTTCAGGAGAGCTGCAGCCTGCTCTGGTTGCTCATGGCGTCGGAGTTCTCGAGAACCTTGCGGGCGATGAACCACGGCGCCGTGGCGCCGAGCTCGGCTAGGCGGGCACGCACCGCGTCGCCGATCACGGGGGCACTGCTAGCATCTGCGTCGTCGTCATGCACGACGAGCTTATCCTCGGACTGAACAGATCTAGGTGCTCCATTCTTGGAGTTAGGGCTCGACTCCGTGAATGCAATCCTCACATTGGACGGGACGCGCCCGTCGTGACGTTCGCCAGAGCTGCTGCTGTGATCTGCACCGTGCATAACTTGTCTCTTCCGACACCGACGCGACGAGTCGAACTCCGTGTTTCTGGCCGCTGCGGCCGCTTTCTCCCCGTCGATAGTCATATGCGGCGCGGCATTACAAGTGACGTGACGACGTCGACTATTTATTGCGGCGGAACAACAGATCCTTTATCAATATCTTAGTGCATGTAACCGCCGAATGAAATTAAATGTAATTTTATCTCGTTTTATCTAGTAACTCCCCTTTATCTTCTTGATACGATGTCACGCCGTTGCGTATCGCATGTAATTTTAGGGTATGCCGCCGCTGTTCCCGGGCTTGCTGGACAAATCGACAGAACTCGGCGGCCTTACTGGACAAATCGGCAGAACTCGGCGCGCGCAAATTCACTAGGGCAGAAAATGTGCCAAGCTCGCGCTGATGGCATAAGGCCTGATAGGGAAGCAGTAAATACATTAGACCCAATATGATGTTCGACCGAAGCTTGCTCCATTGCCTATTTGTCTATTTCGTCCCAAAAAGTGGCATTTGCTCCTCTTGGGATGTTGGGCCGTTCATGCTTACCTAGGCCGTGGGGATAGGTTTGTTCCGCCTGCTCAGCCCTGGACTGGGCGCAGAAGCCAGCGCCTAAGCTGCCAGCATAGTGTTAATATAGCCCGTCGTGTGTCATCAGGAAGTGTATACCTCTTGGCAGAGATATTGTATCTCTTAACTAACACTAAATACATATGCTTCTCAAGATAAATTTCCAATCAAGCTCTTATTTGTGAGATAAGTTTAGTACCTCTCTTAGTTGAGACATGTATCTCAACTTCTCAAGTGATGAGAAGTATATACCTCTCTAGAATAGAATAACACATCTGGTATAAGAACTTAGTAGTTGGGTGTATTTGAGTACAATTGACAGATGGATGGATAGGTCTAATAGGCAAAGTTCGCACATCTGGGGCACGCACAAACGTGTTCGATCTGGTTCATGTGCGCTTGGCTCACCGCGAGACGCCCGTCCCATAAAGTCTATACTTCATACATAAAAGCTTTTCATATAGGGACATTTAACAAAAGAAACTCTAATTTTGAATCGGAATCTGAACATATATCTGAATCAGACATATATGATTTTCAATGTATAAACTTAAGATTTATAAACTTATCAGAAAAGGAAAAACACGCGCCAAGAAAAGCTCAGAGTGTTTGTGTGAGCTCGTAGCATGCGAATGTTTGCTAATTAGCCCTTTTGTAGATAGATATATTTGACCAAACAACTTGAAAGTAAGCGTGTTGGTGTGATAATTTGACGACGTGAGTGCATTATTGGTCAAAGAAGATGCCACACGTGATTTCTTTTTCCATGTCAGCAAGCCACCTTGGCAGTGCAACCGCAGCAGCCCTGTGGAACAGTCTTTTAGCCTTCATGTAGTTTTGAAGGGAAAAAATCTAATGTGCTTAGTTTTTTTAAATAAAAAAAACGTTGACACCAATTGCTTCCGTCCAATATTACGATGATTATTCCATTGCTTAAAAGATAAAACAAACCAGCATCATCCTCCTAACTGAAATTTTATCACGAAGAAATCTTCCATGTTCTGTCCTGATATCTGATTTGAACATTTTCATCGCACAAGAAATTTAAGAGAGATTTGTCGGTGTCCCGATATTGACATAGGCTAGTTAGCAAACAGGAGAGGAGACAAATGACAGGAGAAAGCGGTTCGTGCTGGTGACCTAACACATGACATGAGCCGCTTAGTGAGCTGGAGCTGGACAGAGGTACGCGGGCAGTGCAGCACTACCTGGCTGTACCCCCACCACTCGTGAATGCCCCCCTGCTTTTGTAGTTCTGTGTCTCCCATTCTCCAGTTGCTATTAGGCGTGACCGTGTAGGTAGCCTTTTTACGCAGCAAGCAAGAATGTATTCCAAGCTAGTATCATGGTTTTACATAGGCCAGGAAAAGCTAAGCAGTGGATCACAATCTCTGCTAAACTGCTACTTATGTGGTACGGCGATTTGTGCTTTCGTCGCAAACCGAGGTTCTGTAGTCTGTACTGCAAACGGGAGATCATCTACAGATTACAGTATCATCTTTTTGTATGAAATTTCGGGGCCGCCCCAGGCTGGAGTGCGGGACCAGGTCCGATGAGGATATACGCCATATACGTCTTAATGATCCGCGTCTATCAGGAGCCCCCACCTCGGTTGTTTTGGACTCCACGGACCCTTTTCAAGCCGCGTCCTGCTGCAGATCGTGGCCGTGAAAGGCGTACGTGAAGCTGTGATCACCTCATCTTATCGATCGGCCTGGCTACGTTTCACTCAAAACTCCACGGTGGTGTGGGGACTCTCCTACCGTCGTCTGGGCCATCTCCATTACTGCGTCCATCAAAGCAAAGCCATGTTCTCTAAATCGAGTTCATGGGCAGGGGTGGTTTTATGGAATCTGTCGTGTATTTTCGGCGTTTAATGGAAATACCGGCCGCGCCCGCCCGGTGCCGTGCGTCGTGGACAGTCCGGCCGGGGAAACGTAACAGCTACTCCGCGCCCTCTCGCGTTGCGAAGCCGTGTGCTCTACCTCTACCCCGTACGGTAGATCGCGCGCGCCGCGCCGTCGCGGCATATGCGGGGCGCGATCGATGCGAACGTCGCCCGTGAGGCGCGCCGCGCCGCGGGATGATGGCTCGGGCCATGCTGCTGGTGTAGCGGTGTAGCCGCCCGTTCGCCTTGGAAGAGGCCGCACGCGAGCGCCGAGGTGTGTGGGGGGGGGGGGGGGGGGGGGGCAGAGGAAGCGGGTGCTGGCAAGCAGGCAGCGCGGGCGCGATCGGTCGGACGCGGCGCGTGAGGTCGAAATCGAATGGTGTGTCTGGAACTCTGGATGACTACGAATCTACGAGAGGACCGTGTATCATTACCATGTTAACGACATGACAGGTACAATACAAGAAGCCCTCCTGATCATCACTTGTTGATTTGATTTGATCGATTACAACCGCAGGTGCTTAGGAGTCGTACTATTAGAGCTACCGACGCATGAATTAAGCATTGGCTCAGGCGCTCAGCTGTCACGACAGGGGAAGCGAGCTTTTCTTGTCCCCCTATGTGTGACTGCCAGTTTAGTTACACATTAATCAGAGTCTGCTTCTTAGTGGTTCAGCACAGTCACCACTTCTCTGTTTCTGCGTTAAGCTTGCCATAATGTTCTAAACAAGGACACTAGTATAGTACCGTAGGACGGGACAATACTGTAGAGTAACCAATATCCACCCGTACCCACGGAAATATTCGGACAGCACGTAGCACACGCTAACCCCGCCGTATAATTAAAGAAAAACCATATTATATTTTCTCGCAAATCTGATGCCGGTGCCGCGCGCGCGCCACCGCAGCCGCATGCTCGGCGGCAGGCTTTGTGAGCTGCGGCGAGGCGTTTAAAATAACACCGGAGATCTGAGTGGACGTGCGCGTACGGAAACGCTCAGACAACTCATCGAGAAGTTGTTTTCTCGACTGTCTGTACCGACGCTGGCAGTGGCGTGGCGGTGCGGCACCACCAACTCCGGTCCTCCGCTTCCTCCCTCCCCGTCCACTCGGGGGTTCCTCCTCTTGTGGCCTTAGCTGCCATGGTACCAGGCAACCAGCTGTCGGCCACCCCACGTGCGGGGCCTTTGGCCACATCGGCGCACGCATCCTCCTCCCCCTGCGCGGCCACTGCTGCTTCAGGCCTTATCGACGGCCAGCTACCACCTTTACGGGCAATACTAATTCTGCTTTACCTGTGTATGCTGCTAGTTAATGCTTAGTGTAATAGTGATTTCGTGCTGTACATGGTGGATTGATTGCTCAGGATACCATAGGTTTTACATGTAAGAGTAGACATGGACGCGGTAACATAAAACAATTTTTTTACCACACTCACCAGATATTATAAAAGAGGAATAATAGCACAACATAAGTAGAGCTGATAAAATTGATCCAATCACACGCATATTAGATAAAATAATCGATCACCGTGATGCTAATGGCTAACGACTCTGCAACTAGCAATGTCTCTATCGGTATCCACACGTCGAGGTTAGAATGACAATTACAGATGTACTAGCACTCGTAAGTGGTTAGTATTTGGATCAAGATGTGGCGTCTAGAGTTTTATTCAAAGTGAACAGATGTCTTATATCTCAACTTTCTCACCTCGCTTCTTCACTTAGGTCTAAGAGATCGTGACTTAATATGATTTTAGTCAGATCTTTATCCAAATTGAGTCTTTATCCGAATCACATTCGAATAATTATTTTAACTCGTTAAACATGTAACTCTAAAGATTTATGTATATTTGGTCACGACCTGAAAATATTTTTTTTCACTCTATTAATAGCAGTATATAGAAAGACATATTAACCGTAAAGTATATGTAAAGATCATACGAATTTATTTGCCTTAGATATCAATCGAGTTATGACAAGACTTATGTCGTTATCTTAATACCTCAATCACTCTCTCAATTCTATAATAGATTATAAACTTATGATTGTCTTCTCAATTACCTTGGCATATACATGTAATTTTATAATATATAAAGATATCTCTTTTATAGAATATTTAAATTCTATTTAGATCACATCTCACTATATATAAATCTGAAGAATACCTATTACATATTAGTATTTGGTAGTCTCGAAATAAACATGACGACTCTACATAAATACTACTTAATATTAACTGATGGTATATAAAATATCTACATTATTTTATGATGGGTATATCCAATATATATTCGTTAACATATATATATATTATCGATTATGATATTTTTATATCGTGGTATACAACATGATTATTAATCAATACATATATCGATCTTATAATTATATTTATCTTATATATGATATATAATTAGATATCATTTAAAAATAACAATATTTAATAAATAAGCCACATATTAATAATGATAATATATATTTTAAAAATAAATTAATATCATAAATATAATATGTGATATATATATATAATATGCAACATCTATATATTAATATATTAATGTATAGGATATATTACATCGTGCTATAATCGTGGTTGGAGTGCTCAGGACAATTTTCAGAGTTTGTACGCAGCTGCGTATACTCTCTGCATTTCTCTGGGGCAAGAGTATGGCAGCTAGAGAGATGGCAAGAAACCAACAGCGCGGATGAAGCAGTAGCTCTCTCGGTTAATATCACTGAACAATATCGCCGCACATGATACGTAGGGGATAGACAACTATAGAGACGAAAGCAGCAGGATGAACTCACCGTCGAAGTGTCCGAATGACGAGGAGGCAGCACTACTGTTACTACCCTGTTACCTCCTCTTTTTAATTTGGAACAGTAACTAGCTAGCGGAATCTTTGATCATCGGGTGCTTTTGGATTGCTAACCTTTTTCAAAGAGTAAAAATAGTATCAAAGACAAACGGATGCTCGCTAATTGTGCGGTCCTGGGTTTGGCCCTGCTCCCATCGTTGTGTACGTGGATTGATCCCGGCTCAGGGTAGAGTTCCAATTCCCACGTCGCCCCCAAAGATTTTTTCATCTTAGGAGTGGATATATTTACGGTACCCGAGTTACCACCCTCGATCGGCAAATAAATATTTTGCATTGGCACTAGTAAAGTCTCTCTAACTAATTAACTAAAGACAAGTTTAATTCGCATCCAAAGATTATCATGGTAAATATTAGACATGTCACAGTTTGTTAAGTAAATTTTTTTATCTCTTAAGTTGTCGTTTGATAGATATAGAGGGTACTGCCAGAACCCTATGTATTTAATGAAGAGCTCAGAATAAATTTACAATATCTAATGTCAAATTGTCATGGTTTTATATTGCTTGTCCAAATCTATTTATAGAGTTGGAATTAAGAAACTACGCCATGCTCATCTTGTAAAAGAGTGAATTATGGTATACTGGTTATGTCAAGAGTACATGGTCTATCTACTAATCCAATTACATACTTTAAATTAAGTTCATAGCGTATTGGTTCCCTATACATACCAATGTTAGAGTGGCCCCTTCTCTAGGTCTCTTCAACGGCATAAGAGGGCTTCGATTTATCGGAGAGATCTTCACTACATGTGAAGGCTTTGAGAATCAGAGGAGCCTTTAAGCATAAGAGATTCCTTTTGTAGACAAATAAACCTTATTCTTACATGGTAAAAAAAACTTTATACTCAAGACATATTTTGATAATCGTAGAAACTAATTGGATGAAGAGATCTTTGCTAGTCCATAAGGGTCCTAAATGATGGAAGGGGTCTTCCACTAGTCTTTGATCGATGGAAGGGGTTTTCCATGTTGAGATGGTTGGGTTCATCCTCTAATAGCTGCCACAACAAACCGTAATTTTAGATTTTAAATAACAACACATTATACTATCTATTATCTATTATATTAAAAAGACAGCTTGAAAAAAACACCACTTCTGTTCTAACGGCTTCACCATTAAATCCTAGCGGATTAGTGGTGTAGAATGGTTTATGTTGATGTATACATAATACAATTGCATGTGTAAAAAAGATAATAATTATGTATTAAATCTAATTCTAGCCTTTGAATATGTTGTATATGTATAATAATTGTATGTATGAAAATAGAAAATAAGGATAATAGTTGTATGTAAAATTCAATTATATATTTATTTATATATATAAATTATAGTTGTATTACAATATTGAATCTAATTCTAAATTTATCTATCTTTGTGTAAAATTAAGCAAGAAATTCACTGGTTATTATTTATACCACCACTACATCTTATTTTAAGTTGTTGAAAATACATTATGGTGCTAGTGCAATAACAAATGCGCTAACACCTGTATAAGTTAATTCAACGACAGCGGAGCATTTCAAAATAAAATTCTATGGAAAGAAAATATATTGTCACTAGGGATGAGAGCATGTTAGTCGGTAGATAATCCATAGCCGGTTTCTTAAAAATAAAATTAGTTTATTTAATTAAATTAGAATCGTCTATAGATTACCCATAAATAGATGAATGCCCATCCCTAATCATCATCGTAACCATCATTTCGCTCCGCCCTCATAAATGATCACCGTTATCCCCAACCATTAGGCCGAGGTCTACCGACATACTGATCATTACCACTTCCCAGACTGATCGATGCAAGGGCAATATGGGCATAACACACACAACGAATGAAGGAGACAGTGATCTACCACGGCCCATGTCGTCCGTGCGTGCGTGCGTGCTTGCTAATTAACCCCGTCGTCCTACTAAAGCGCCGTCCCCAGTGTGCTCCAGTCCAGTGACCCCGACCACGCGAAGCATCCAGTCTGCTCCGCCACTGCCACCTCGCCACCTCGAGCCCAGAACCCTAGCCCCCAATGCCGCCTCTCCGCCGCCGCCCGCCCGTGCTCGCGCCCGCGCGCGTGCTTCTCTCCATCCTCCTCTTCCTGGCTTCGCCTCCCACGGCGAAGGCGCTGCCGATGACACGGCCGCGGCCGCTCCGGGTAATGTCACCGCCTCGGCGCCGCTCGCCTGCTCCGAGTTCTCGCGCGTCTGCACGGCGTTCATTGCGTTCCCGGCGGCCGCGAACGTCTCCGTGCTGGAGTCCATGTTCGACGCTGCGCCGGGCGACCTCACGGCTGACGCGGCCGCCAGCCCGGGCTACGCGTTCGTCCGCAAGAACTGCTCTTGCCTCTCCTCACGCACCTACCTCGCCAACACGACCTACACTGTCCCCTCCGCCGCCTCCGGGGCGACGCCGAACGCCACAGCGGCCAACGTGGCTGCCGCGGCGTACGCGGGGCTAGCCGTGCCGCCGCCGGGCGGACCGGCTCTGCGGCCGCCGCGCCCCGGCGCCGTGGAGGCTCTCCACCTGCTCTGTGGCTGCTCTTCCGGCCCCTGGAACTACCTCCTCAGTTACGTCGGCGTCGATGGAGACACGGTGGAATCGCTATCAAGTAGGTTCGGGACCAGCATGGACGCCATCGAGGCCGCTAATGGCATGGCCGGCCCTGATCCCATAACCACGGGGAAGGTGTACTACATCCCACTCAACTCAGGTGAAAAAATGTTCAGTGATCATTCGGTCCAACAATTTGATCAAACTTCCATCTTTGCACCCAGCATTGTGTTTTTCTTCTTATGGCTGCACCGATAATTTACCTTTTCTTTCACGAACATGGTGAAATTATCTGTTCTAATAATTTATATTTCTGAGAGCGTATAGACGCAGTAATGCGTTATTTAATGAGGAGGAACAGAGATACTTGCCCATTATATAGTAATCGGCTAGATAGAACTGAGATTTAACAGTTCATTTCTTTCTTGAGATCAATTCAAATGGGAAGGAGCACGAGCACAATTTGAAACACTTAAAGTGCTCATTATAATTCTGTTCAGTCTAAACAAGTCTCTGAAAATTGCCACCACTATGGAATTGTGAGGTCCATATGATTGTCTTCAGAGAATATACTGAATGGAGTAAAATAATCCCTTAAGTCCTTGACTGGTTGTTAGCATCTTTGATGTACCGGTACAGACAAATTTAGCACAAACAAGGAGGCACACTGTGATATCGAATGATTGTACTCGAAACACATGCCATGCTTCAAAGTTTTACCGAGAAGTTAACCAATTATGTTGTCACCAAACATAAGGTAGTATCTGTTGGCTGTATTTAATAGAGACAAGACCCTAAGTTACAGGCATGGGCCACAATACGCTTAATATGTGGCAATGTTGATCTTTTTTGCTAGGAAATTGTTTCATCTTATTTTTCTTATTTTGCATTTTGTGGGTTAACCTTGCTTTTCTTATTTTGCATTTTGCAGGATAACCTTATTTTTCTTATTTTGCATTTTGCGGGTTAACCTTGTTCAATGTTTTCATTCATATCTGTATCTCTTCTTGGAACAAATCCAATCATACTATTCCACTTGGTTCTTTTATGAACTTTTAATTGTTTTATTTTGGATACCTCTATTCTAGCTAGTAAGGTTTTTTTTTTTGGCATAGTTCTTGCTTTTACCCCTTTTGTTTGCTTCATTCCTGTAAAACCACATCATGTGCAGTTCCTGGACAACCTTATCCTGTGATGTCTCCTCCCTCTCCTACTCCTGCGCCTGCACCCGCACAAAATACATTCTCAGGTATGGAGTTACCTATTATAGTTGATGCACTTTGTTTTAGGTTATTTTTTGTCAACTATATGATATTATGAGAACACGCAGTGCCATGGTCGTATTATATGCTATCACATTGTTGATTTCCTCCATTACAAATTTTCAGCGTGTTGCCACGTCGTTCTGAGGATCCTGTCCTATTGTTTTGTTCAAGTATTAATGTTGAAAAAAATTGGTTTTATTAGGTTGGATAGCCTACAATCGGCATGTTCCTTGTTATGATAATCTAACAGTATTTTTCTGATGTACTACTGCAGATGTATCAGAACATCATTCCACAAAATTCCCTTATGGATGGGTTATTGGCAGCATGGGAGTTGCACTTGCTTTGATTGCTATTGCTCTCCTTGCGCTTGTTCTGTGCAAGTTCTCGCAATACAATCCCCAAGCTTCAAATAACCAGGAAAAGAGCCCAGATCAGTCTATATCACATAAGTTTCAACTTCTTAAGAGTGGTAGTTTTTGTTATGGTTCTGGAAGATACTTATGCTGCCAATTTGGAAATGTGAAACAATCAAGAACAGATGGTGGTGATCATTGTATGGATATCCCAAAAGGTCAGTTCATCTCCTGTTAACCATCATTATGCTACACTGCTACATATCATGATCTTTTCTTACATATGGGAATAATTCCGGGCCATTGCATCTGCATAGCATGATAACCCGGTGGATATAAAATATAAGAATGTCCTGATAAATCTGGTACCTTATATAGGCATATTACATATTGAAATGCTGTCATATTCATAACCCTCAGGGGTTTTGTTATTTCCGATCACACTGTGCACTCGTATGAAAATCTTATTGCATATGACATTCATGTCAACATTGCTTTGTTGCTTTTCCTTCAATGATTTAGGCAGGAATACAACCTGTTCAATTTTTTTGTATAGTTCTAGTAGCACCAAGCACATCTGATAATCTGAACATCTACATGCAAATACTGTCCAAATTAAACATCGTCATAATTTCTTAATGTGACAAGCCATTGCTAGTAGCCTAGCACACTCTACTTTGATTTATTCTATTTTTCTTTTGTTCCTGTCATATACAAGCTGTTCTCAATTTTCCCCTCACACAGGTGTCGTAGTAGACGTGTTTGATAGGGAGAAGCCCATTGTGTTTACATACCAAGAAATACTTGCATCAACTGATTCATTTTCTGATGCAAATCTTCTGGGTCATGGTAGATATGGCTCTGTTTACTATGGTGTTCTTCGAGACCAGGTCTGAGATCGGAGCTGACCATATATGTGCAAAACTATTGCTGTGGTTTTGCCTCGCCAATAACAAACATGTTTTTTTCATAGGAGGTCGCTATAAAGAGAATGACAGCAACTAAAACTAAAGAATTTATAGTAGAGATGAAAGTTCTTTGCATGGTTCATCATGCCAGTCTGGTATGGTATCTTATAGCCTTGTATCCTTGGAATAGATTGTCTTATATCCTGTTTATTGAATTTCATTTGTGTGACCCATGATTTATCAAAGGTAGAGTTGATTGGCTATGCAGCAAGCAAGGATGAACTATTCCTGATCTACGAGTACTCTCAAAAAGGTTCACTCAAGAATCACCTTCATGATCCTCAAAGCAAAGGTATACCGCCATCTGCACTTGATTTACAAGTGATTTACTAATTACTTGATCTTATTGTAGAATCAACCCTATAGGATTAAAACACAAAAACCAAGCTTATCAGAATGGGGTGAATGTTAGGATTACAAAAAACCAAATCTTTTCGTGGAATAAAAAAAACCCTCTGATATGGATGAAGTTGCGATGCACTGTTGTATACCGCTGATCTGATTGCCTAGTTGTCACTAGTCTGATCGCTATGCTATCATTACTCCGACCGCCGATCGATGTGCTATTGTTACTTCGACCGCCTTAATGCTGTCATTCCGTCCACATCTTGCCGCCGATATAACTGCTCACGAATAAATAATATAACTCAATAAAAATATTAAAAGTATATCAACTTTATTACATTAAGATATATTTATAAAGTATATAGAAAATACTCCTCTCTCTCTCAAAATTAAACCCTAACTTTATTTCTTATAAAATTTAAAATTTATAATCAATAGAGCCTCAATCCCTCATCTATTTATACGTGAAATCTTAATCTCTAAATAGAAGTTGTTACTCCTGTTTAGAGTTAAAACCTTAAATTCGAAATCAATTAGGTGTAGAATACTTATTTCTAATAGAACTCAACCTCTCATATTTTAAACATTTTATAATTTTATAATTTAATTTCTCTTTCTTATTAGTCTCATTTCAAATTTATTCATGATTTATTTGATACTTGTATATACATAATTTGTGAATCCTGTTATGAAATCCTTCCACACAATGTCTATCCACCATGTGTTCAACTTCATCACCTAGCATTTTTGATCATTCTAGACCTTAGATCCTCCTAAACTAGTCTCGGTCTCGTCATTTACATATGTTGGTCTAAACACCTTCTGACTCTATCCAAATTTGTCTCATGGCGTTCTAATCGTGCTAGACCTTTGCTCATCTCTGAACGTAGTCTCGATTATCACCATTGAGCAAAATTGATCTCAAGTTATATTTATATATATAGACAAATTAAGGTACAAATATCATAACCTGACCTATGTTAGTTACACACTCATAATACCATAAATATTTTTAAACTAATTTTCATTAATTAAATCATTTACAAAACTAATTGTTCGTTATGAAATATTAATCATGACAATGATTGAAACAATCTTTTTCTTGATGAACACATTGGCAATATCTTTAAAATACAAATTGGTTGAAAAATAAAACCAAAAAGATGTAAAAAAAGGCTCAAATGGCTTAAAAATCACATAAGTGAAAAAAACTCACCCTTTTTTTAAAAGAAAGAATTCTTCCAAAATTTTCAAAATTTTAATAAGATCAAGAATGGATCAAAATTATCAAAACTTTTATCAATTAATCACAAAAAACAAAAATAAAATCAAATTTCTCCAAATTTTTCCTCTATAAAAATTTATTCCCCTTTTTTTAATCATACATTTTGTATATATTTCTTTCTCTTTAACAATGATTTCATCAAAGATGTAAAATAGAGAATAAAGAATTAATTTGAAGTCAATGACATGATTTACAACTTTTTTTATTTTTGAGGAGTTTTAAGGTGTATCAAAAGCGATCTAAGAGCATATTTTGCAAGATAAGGGAGATATATTGGTTACCTGGCAAATAATGATAGGATAAAGTCTAAATATGAATTAATAATAATAAAATCAAGATCAAATCAATATTAATGATTCATGATTTCAACAATTTATAATGTAATGTTTCTGCTAGTAGAAAGGTTGAACAAAATATCTTACATATAAGCCATTTGAATTAAACACACTTTCTCAAATTTATTTGCTTTTTCAAAAAATTAAGAACTTTTAATAAATGATGAGCTTTGCTCACTTTAAACTTTGACATTATACACATGAAAGAAAACTCTCAATTACGTCGAGTACGATATTGTCGTGATTACTGTTTCTAAGCATTTGGTACCTATTTTTTTTCACCATGAATACATTTTTATTGTGAATATTGTTTTCAAGTATTAGGTATAAAGTAAATACAAGCAAATTGACTTTATTTTTACTTGAGGCATTTATATATTATTTGAGGAATGAAAAATTCAAGCAAACAAATATGCAATCATAAATTATTCAAAATATCACTAGTTTCAATATTGCATATTTCTTTAATTTCTTAAATTTAAGTAAGAATTATGTGTCATGCATTATATACCTCAAAAGTAGGAAATGCTCGTATAAAAACTAAAAGACATGTAAACTATACTAGGAATCAATAAAACTCACTTATATTGCTAACAAGCACAAGAATATACTATAGTTAAAAATGAAAGCTATTATTTTTTTATTTTTTTCATATTAAGGGAAATGTATGAATATAAATATGAATACAATAAAAAGCATAAACTCTCTCCTCAAATCAACCTATAATTTTCCCCTGTAAGTAGCAAAATGAGAAGAACAAAGATTAAAAAAAAGACCATCAAAGATTTTAAAAAAGACCATAAATTACCAATAATATCAACAAGATTATCAAGAATCGACGTAAATCCACTTATAGCGCATATCAAAATTACTACTTTTATAACAATTACAAAAGGCTAACAAAGAAGATAGTAGAAAATAATAAGCTAATTCAAGGGTAAATTGATGTTACCTTTAAAATAATCCTTTATCTCCATATTTATACACATGAGAGTATACCATCGAAAGACCTATAAACAAAAAGATGTTGAGGCCTGTGTTGGGGTTAGAAATAAGAAATTTAGCGATCCAACACTGAGTCACACGACTAGTAAAACATTAGGTACATATGTATGAACAAAATCAAAATCAAACTTACTTGAAAACTTATCTCGATATTTTATAAAAGGTATGTCTGATTGTGGCATCACACTTGCCCGAGGCCAGTTTGACTGTCGCTGTCTCCATGATCTAACCGTTCACCGGTCTTGAAAGGATATTGAGTCACACAGAGAGGGTGAATGTCTAAACTTTTAATTCTAAAATACACTAGCAGCGGAAATTAAACTTCTCTCTGGTGTCTTCCGTCCTATAGTCCGGAGTATCTAGACCAGTCTTTCTGTCAGACATAGAAACTCATCTAGAGCCTCTAGTTGTATAGTCCAAATATTTCGAACTTCCTTTGAAATATCCAAGGGACACACAAAGGAGGCGAACCCTATGGGTTAGGGAGTAAGTAAGGAAACAAAATAATAAAGAATATAAAAGCTAACAGGGAGCTAGGAGAGAAATCAATTTTTTACCGAAGTTTGGATTAAATGATCCTGCATCTCCATTGAGTAGCTCCAAAAAGACGAATCTATTTCGATCTATTGTTTTATCAAGTTCAACCCTAGAAATCAATTTGTCCTTTAAGTTCTCAACAAAACATAGCACTTAGTTTAAGATAACCACAAAGCTCTTCACTATGATATCGTGCTCTCACTTTCTACCAAATCAACTTCTAAGTAAGAACTTAGGGACTCATTTCCTTGTGGAGGTGAGAAAGACCTTTACAAACATCCTAAACAATACAAACATTGAATTCTCATAGGCAACATCTAGTTGTTTCAGAGGTGATCCTCTAAGAGTCACGAGCTTGAATCTTCAACGATGTTGACCCATAAGTGCTCACACAAATCCCAAGATTCGATCTCTCATAAATCACCTAAAAAACACTTTTAAAGGGTGGATTAAACTCAAGTAGCAATGAATGAGCAAGCAACCTCTCAAATGAGGTTGGTGGGATTAAATACCCACTTTTTTTAAAGCTAGCTATTACTCATAGAATTCAAACTCCAGAGTATCTAGACAGAATGTCTAGAGACTTCGGACTGATCTTTCGGCCTAAATAGAGACATTAGTTCGAAAACTCTGACCAAACGGTCTGGACTAGTCTCGAGAAGTAGAAGAGGTTTGAAGTGTTCGGTCTAAACTTCTAGACACTCTAGACAGGCCTCTTTGTCAGACAGAGAGCTCAATCCAGAGACTACAACCAAAATATCCAAAGACTTCAAGCTGATTTCTCTGTCTGACAGAGAAACTTGTCCACAAGTTTTCACAAAGCCTAGCCACATATTTGAAACACTGGGAGAGAAATCAAACCCCAAGGTATACGTGGTGCGAGTATTCATTTATCTAGAGTTAAAAGTTTTATTAAGCACTTGTTTCTTAACATAGGTAAACTTAAGCCCCTCTTAATAATATGACTTGTCATAAGGATTGAGGAAAAAAATAAAATTACATTTTCATCGCTTTAAGTTCCTTTTTCTTTTTCTTTTCTTCATGGTGCCTTCTTTTAAACAAAAAAATCTCTCACTTGACGAATTAATGCTATATTCTTAATCACAATATATTTGCTTACTAATTTCTTATCATCTATCACTTAAAACCACTATAGGGCCTATACACTTTTAATATCTCTCTTTTTGCTAATTGATGATAATACTCATATGCCTCATAAGAGATAAAAAAAAGATGTTTTAATTGAGAGAAGATAGTAGACCTCTTAAATGTGTGCATACATATAAGTGAAGTTTAAGACTATGCACATATTGAGGAAATCAGGAGATCCCCTTTTTCCTGTAACCGTGTGGTGCAACATGTAGAAGTGAAAGACCTGGTGAATTAAGATGCATGTGACATGGTATAGTATAAACAAGAAAAAAAACACCATTCAAACAAGCATCTCAACATATTGCAAGAAATTTGAAATGCGATAAAGATAAACTAACAACCATTACATCACACAAATAATTTAGATATTAATTGTCTAAAGCAAGGAATGGAGTATGCAAACCTATACTGCTCCCTATTTGTCATCGAAGCACAAAAAGGGAGAAACTATGTGGAGGATTAACTGAACGCCTTGCCTTTGTCGGCTTCGTTGGCATCTCCATCGTTATCATTGCCCTCGTTCTCAGAATCAATCGTTCCAAGAGGTGAACTAGAGTGATGGCTAGCACGACTGATGTTGGAAGTCTCGGCAAAGGGCTATACTGGAGCACTTTGCGTGGCTGCTAGAACATCATTCTCTTCACCAAAGAGGTTGATGTAGACATATGGCTTGCGATCAGGAGATACATCAACACCCTAAGTCCTAAGATAGGCCTTTTGGCATTATTCCAAGCGATGAATGCTATCAGCACTGGTGGAGCAGATGGAGAAAAGGGCTTTTATAGCCTTCTTCAATATCGCATCGGGTTTGACAACTTGAGGAGGTCGACGATGTGAGGTGGAGGCCCTAGGCCCTAAAGGAGCAATAGGAGTACAAGGACAATAAGGAAGATGTCGCACCTCCTTGATAAAACGCAACCCCAACACCATCTCAATTACCTTCATGATATAAGGTGAGTATGTGGGAGAGCAACGTGGATTCATGGAGACAACATACATTTCTTCCCACAAAAATTTCACAACGCTAAATCGTGGCCTGGTGGAAGAAGAGTTGGCAAGGAGGTCAATGACAATGGATTGAATTATCGAAGCGTCTACCGCCTTAGAATTGATTGAGAATTGAAAGAGCTTGTTCAGGATAAAACAGCCCATGAGTTGTCTTAATGGTCCCATTTGGACTATACATAAACGTAGACTCATGTAGAAAGGTGTGTCGCTAGTGGTGGAGACTTGGATAGGTGAGATCAAGCAAGTCTAGCTTAGAACTTGGGCAAAGTTTGAATAGTGGTCTAGAACTACTGTCCATTTGTCATCCACTTAATTGAGTGCTCACTATCCTCAGTAGAGCCGAAGTATACGGTGTCCTAGAACTGAGCTATTACTTTCTCACATCAATTCTGCTCAAGTCCCTTGAGGTCGTAGAGCCCATCTTGCAAATTCGAATCATGTCATTGAAAACGAGATTCTCATTTTTTTCCATGGCAACCCAATTTATCCACTACATATCCACAAAGAGCTTAGCTCTTCACAAGATGATATTGTTATAGTAATCTTGTTGAAACAATGTCTAGAATCGGGGATCAGATATGCTAGGATAGCTAAAAGAGTTGAGATCCTCCTTCCTGTCTTTCATGCACTGATGTAGTTTTCACTTGTTGTCATGCACGGGACGACCCAGTCCACTGGGTGGAAGATCAAGAGGAGATTTCTGAACGAAAAGGCGAATTGCATGGATAGTTCTTCCTGAGCCATGGAGTGGATGTGGATGTGGATAGTTGTCGGGTATGCCTATGAAGTCCATGGGGTTTGGATCCGCACTGGTATGGGCAGCAGTCGATGGTGAAGATGGTACGCCATCCCTTTTCATTGTTTTCTTGGTTCTTTCACGAGGGGGTGGCCTTTGCTTTGCCTTTGTCCCCCTGAGAAACTCGAGTAGGGTTCACATGGGAGGTGGCCCCTTAAGTAGCACCACTCTGTGGAGCTTTATAATTGTCACTTGAAGATTCGCTTTGAGTGCGAGTGCGCTTCTCACGACCCGTGAAGACCTGATATCCATGAACAAAACAAGGATTAAGCTTGAGGCAAGATTAGATGACCAGAGGGGACAGTGGGATGGAGTATCCGAACATAATGTTCAGAGTCTCCAGTCAGCTCTCTCTGCTAGGCAGAAGAGACAGTCTGGAGACTTCAGCTATGTCGACTAGAGACTCTAGTCTTGCAAAGAGGACCATAGCATCTAGTAATAGATTTGCAATGGAAGTCTAGATCAGTATTCTAGGAGTGGTAAGGAACCATCCTAGCACAAGGTCTCTAACCCTAGGTTTAAGGATTGATAGATCAATTAAAAAAGAGAAGGAAAACTCTAGGATTAAGATTACCTTGAGAGAAGATCGAAGAATGGAGGATGGATCTAGAGACTCGCTGTACCGGAGAGCAAAATCAGTTAGGAGCCTTTGGGAAACAACGTTGGATGGGGGCATCGCTGGAGGATGAGTTTGTGCGCCATGAAGAGAGGAAGAAGACTAAAAAGTGAAGATTAGTGTAAAAACCCGATGGTACTTGGGTATTTATACCCTCAGGTCTGAAGATTTCGGTAATTTTCTACAGAGATTCTAGACTCTAAAGATTCCAGCGGTTTTGAATGGAGACTCCTATGGAATTTGACTTCGAGACAGAGAAGCGGGACTGAAGACTCCGAACAGGGGGATCGGATCCTCTGGACAACTTTAAGCTAGAGACAGAGAAGGCCGAGCGGAGACTTTAAACAGAGAAGCTAGAGCCAAAGTCTCCGATCAAGGGAGGCTTGATCAGCAATATATGGGAACCCTAGTGTAATCCGCAAGCATATAACACTACAAAACAATGATTACACTGAGATTCTTTTAGGTAAGACAAATTTTTAAACACAAAATAGGCGCACAAAATTTTCGCAAATTTTTTATTTGAGATATTGAAATGTTTGAGCAATCAATTATGGATCAAGGCCTACATTTAGTAAGATCTCTAGACAAAAAACTCATGATTTTTTAATATTATAGGATTTATACTTATTTATTGATTAAATAAGCATGTAACTCCTACTTATGTACCTCCTTAAGAGATGTTTCGAGAATCAAGAATATTTAGCTCATTTCTTAATTCCACAAACTGTCGCTCATCTATAGGCTTGGTAAGATGTCGATGAGTTGTTTATTGGTTGAGACATGACTTAGGCTAATATTTCTCTTAGCTTCATAGTCTCAAGAAGTGGTGAATGTCGATGTGTTTGGTTCTTGAGTGTTAGGCGAAATTATTTGCTATTTTGATGGCATTCTTATTGTCACCTAGGAGTAGAATATGTGTCATGTTGTACCTAGTCATGGAGGTTTTGTTTCATTCAAAGGAGTTAGAGACAATAACTTTTGACAGCTATGTATTCGGCTTCGGCCATAGATAGAGTTATGGAGTTTTCATTCTTGGATGACCAAGATACAAGATATCTCTTAAGAAATTGGTAAAGTGTCGAAGGAACTTTTCCTATCCACTTTGTAACTGGTATAGTCCGAGTCAAAATAGCCAATTAAGTCAAAGTTTAAGTCTTTCGGTTACCACAACCTATGTTTGGATTATGAACTATTTATCTCAAGATTTATTTTATAACTACTAAGTGACATTGCCTTAATAGGACGATTTGTCCTAAGGATTAAAGGAAAAATAAAATTACATTTTCAGCGCTTTAATCTCTTTTTCTTTTTCTTTTCTTCATGTGTGTCTTCTTTTAAACAAAACAATCTCAATTGGTGAATTACCACATTATTCTTAATCACAACATATTAGCTCTAATTTTTTATCATCTATCACTTAAACCCACTAGGAGGACTGATGCACTTTTAGGTCTAACCTTCCTATGGCCTCTAGTCTGATCGGGCCATGAGAAGAAAAACGTGGTCTCTGCCATCTTAATCTTGTAAGCTCATGTTCCTTATCTTTTTTTTGTTTTGTTGCAAGTCGAAAACAAAAATGAACCAAACTCCTATCCTTACCACAATTGGTTCCATTATACTTCACGCAAGTTAGTTTCTTTTGAAGATAAAGAATTATTTGTACAAGTTGTAGAAAGGTTTTTAAAATACCGATAGATTTGAAAATTATTTTCTTAGATTTGGGTTTTGTCAAAATCTCATATTTTTTATATATATTCAAAACAACAGGATGATGAGATGTGAAATAGGCATATGAATCAAAACCTATGGCTCGATTGTGTTGCTCACTTTTGATTGATCTAAAACTATGATAAGTTTCTTTCTATTATTTGAAAATCTTTACAAAGAACTTTTCAAATAAATCTTTTTTCTATCAAATTGTTATAATTTTCATTATCAATTAAAACTCCTTTTTATTTGCGACAATTCGAACAACAAAGCACCTCATGATTATTCACAATATCTTCCATATACTCAACACAACCTACATCATTTTTCAATTTCATTTCATTAGAACAACACTTTTTTGTTGTTTTAACCTTTTAACAATCAAAAGATTAAACATCAAACTTGCACAAAAGGTAACTTGATATTTTTTCAAAAGTTTTTATTTGTTAAAAACAACTCATTAGCGATAAGACTATGCAAAGCAAATCCAAGAGAAAAAAATTTAAGCTTTTTGTTTTTATCAATCTTAGATTCTAATCATAAACAATTATTAGTACTAGCATCTTGCAAAGCAAAAATTTCAGAAAATAGAACTTCACAAGATTTGTAAGAATCATCATTAGGAATCAAAGATTTTAATCTTATAACTTTAAAATTTAAAATCTTAACAGTGTAATTATATCTTTTAAGATTTTTAGAACATACATTAAGTTTATCAGTAAGTTGAAAATCAGCATGTTCTAACTCATCATAACTAAAATTAACTTTTTCATCATTACTATCGTATTCATCCATATCAGTGCTAGATATAATATGAGCCATAAGAGTTATACATGTTAAATGCTTAGCTTTGCCAATGCTCTCTCCTTCAATGTCCAACCTTCGTCATTTTCAAAAGCATCTAAGCAGCTGACGTATAAACTTTTGTTTGTAGTTATTCTTTTTGTCTTGCTTATTGTCGTCGTTGTCTTACTCTTCTTCTTTCTTCATAGATCTTCCAAGTTTGGGACATTGGGAGCGAATATGATTTAACTCACCACACCTAAAGCATCGAACTACTTTGTTTTCTATTTCTCACATTGTATAAAGCTTGAGAAATTATGTTAGAAAGCAAAATCAAGTTTTTTTAGAGATTTTCTTGAGCTGGTTATTAGAAATGGCATTAAAAGCAGTAAAAGATGATGACAAAGACGTATCAATAGACGAACTAGGAGACACCAAAGCAGTAGATTTAGAGTCTATCGTACGAGTAGGAATATTCATCTTATGTGTCTTAAGCTTAGTATAAAGAGAATCTAAAGTTAAAGTTGTTATATTAACTGATTTTTGAATTGACGTAACTTTCATCTTTCAAATCGAAACGTCAAGACTTCAAAATATACTAAGCAACTTTGGATTGAGAATAGTTAATATCAAAAGAATCTTAAACAGGACGAAGATTGCTCAAAACTTTGTTAAAGCGAGCAAAATACTCATCTAAAACTTCTTGTTTTATCTCAATTTTCATCTAATCCTTTTTGAAAACATCGCTATGAATTTATGTGATATTAGAAGATCCTTCGTAAAACTCTCATATTGTTTTTCACGTCTCATGTGCAGTTTCATTTGAGCGAGAAACACCACTTAAAATCATGTTGTAAGCTTTGTATTTTTTTAAATTATGCTTTCTTCGCAGCAACAATAACATCAAAAATAGTATAAGGGTTTGAAAAGTTATGCCAAATATCATAATCTTTGGCCTAATATAAGTTTTCGTCTTTTTACACCAGTACTAAAAATCATCTCCATCTAAAATATATGGCTTGGTTGAAAATTAGTTAGCCATAGCTAAATTTCAAGATCATTAAAAATCAAATAGAGAATGCAAGGCTCTGATACTACTTAAAGGATCAAAATACAAGAATCAAATCTGCGAGAGAAGGTGAGGGGTGAATGGTAGGATTAAAAAAACCAAATCTTTTCGTGAAATAAAAAAAGCCTCTGACTTGGATGAAGTTGCAATGCAATGCCCTATACCACTGGATTATTGCCTATGTGTCGCTAGTCTAATCACCGTATTGTCGGTACTCTGACCGTCTTGATGCCACCGATCGAACTACGCATGAATAAAGTACATAACTTGATAAAAATATTAAAAGTAGATCGATTTTATTGTATTAAGATATATCTACTAAGTGCATATAAAACATTTATCTCTCTCAAAACTAAAGTTTAGCTTTTTTTTATTATAAAAATTATACTCGTATGGTCTTAACCCCTTATCTATTTATATTCAAAATCTGTATCTCCAAGTAGAAGTAGAAATTCTACTCCTATATGATGTCAAACACTTAAATTTTAAGATAAATTAGATGTACAACTCCTATTTCTAATATAACTTAACCTCTCACATTTCAAACATTTTACAATTTCATAACTTCTTAGTCTCACTCCAAATTTGTTTTTGATTTCTCCAATAACTATACATACAACTTGTGAAGCCCGTTATGAAATCCTCTACGGTGTCCATACACTATATGTCACATTGTGCTCAATTTTGTCATTTAGTATTTCTAACCGTTCTAATCTTAGCTCTTTTTGAATCTAATCCTGTCTTATCATTGATAGATCTTGGTCTCAAGGTCGCCTAACTCTAGTCTAATTTTATCACATGACGTCTTGATCATGCTAGACCTTCGTTTCTCATTAAGTGTAGTTTTGGTCATATCGTTAAATAAGGTTAACTTTAAGCCACCTATATAAAAATAGACAAAACAATCATTTCTAAGCGTAGATATCGCAACCTGACCTATGTTAGTCACACACAGTCACATAACACCATAAATATTTTTGAACTATTTATTATTAATTAAATTATTTGTAAACCAATTATTTATCATAAAATATTAATCAGAACAATGATTTAACAAACCCTATATTAATAAAGTTTGATATTGGGAAATTTCTCATCTTCTATTTTAACTCCGGTATCCTTGGCTCCTCGCCATGTAATGTTTCCACTTTCAGTACTTTTGGCATTGTATTAGTCAAGTAGGTACCAATGAAATGCAATCATTATGGAAATGTTCTAAAAACATTGCTGCTTCAGAGCATTTGTTGATTGCTGCTAACTCAAGTTTTGTTAACTTTGCTTTTTCTGCACTCACCTATACATTTTCCATCGTTATTGATTGATTTTTTTTTTCTTGTTTCTTTTCCAGGTTACACTTCATTGTCTTGGATCTACAGGGTCCAAATTGCTCTTGATGCGGCTAGAGGACTTGAATACATTCACGAGCACACAAAGGATCATTATGTTCACAGGGACATCAAATCAAGTAACATCTTGCTCAATGAATCCTTCAGGGCAAAGGTTAAGTGATTTGAAATTGTTTATTTTGTTTTTTCCTGGCACCATTTGCAATAGTTTACACTTGACAGACTGTTGTTTACCAGCATTTTCTTTCTCTGTAGATTTCAGATTTTGGTCTTGCAAAACTGGTAGTGAAGTCCACTGATGCAGAGGCTTCTGTCACAAAAGTTGTGGGTACATTTGGTTACTTGGCCCCTGAGTAAGTACATTTGCTGGTAGCTCTGTACGGATTTAGAAAAATAAATCTCTGGCTCAATTTCCTTTGTTCTTGTAGATACCTGCGCGATGGCCTGGCAACTACGAAAAGTGATGTTTATGCTTTTGGAGTAGTACTTTTTGAGTTAATATCTGGAAAGGAGGCAATCACAAGGACTGATGGAATAAATGAAGGCACAAACTCGGAAAGGCGTTCCTTGGCATCGGTTGTAAGTTTTCTAAGTTCAGCACACGCAATTGAACATATAGAGCCATTATAACTTATGGGTTTAGAATTATCGTGCCATCCAAGGTTACAGTTTTTTTCATTGAATTTATTAAAGTTTGAGTATATTTTACTTGTTGTTTTGACTCCAAAATCTTTAAACTACTTTAGTTTTAACAATGCAGATGTTAAGTGCACTAAAGAATTGTAATTCAATGTATATGGGGAGCCTGAAAGACTGCATTGACCCTAATCTAATGGACTTGTATCCGCATGACTGTGTATACAAGGTATGCACAATAAAATCTATTGGTGTTTGATAATCAGCATCTCATGCACATTTTACATACCTTTTCTTAAAAGCTGAATCTCACTCTAAAATTCTTACAAAGATGGCCATGCTAGCGAAACAATGCGTGGAGGAAGATCCTGTTCTACGGCCAGACATGAAGCAGGCAGTAATCACGCTGTCGCAGATACTGCTTTCGTCGATTGAGTGGGAAGCGATGCTAGCTGGGAACAGCCAAGTGTTCAGTGGTCTTGTGGCTGGGAGGTGATTCCTGTGAAATTGGCCTGGTATGCTTACTCCATGCGCTCTTCGGTGATCTCCTTCCCTGCTCCACTAGTGGCGTTTTCCCCTGCAAGTGATCCCTGTGAAATTGGCCTGGTATGCTTACTCCATGCGCTCTTCGGTGATCTCCTTCCCTGCTCCACTAGTGGCGTTTTTCCCCTGTAATCTTTTGCATTTTGCTGGTTTCTTGCCCAGTTGAGCAGTTTTCTGCAAATTCTTTTGAGAGTATCTACCACAGTGTAATATGTTTCTTGGTGGGTGATACAATATGTAACTATGTATGTATGTATGTATACCCAAATGTGCCTTGCAAGTTCAAATGCAATGATCGATCTTGCACCATTTCGTCGTTTCCCTTCTTCAATCGCCTGTAATGCATCAGTGTATTTCTATTTGAAGTTAGACCCCAAGTGATTCTGCTTATGCGGTGGCCTTGAAGCCATCGAAGAACCGAATCGAAGTGTCGATTTTTTTTTGGGTGTTCGGTTTTAATTCTGCTGTACTACTAGTTTCGATGTTTGGTCGTCTTCTGTTCGGCTTTGCATCTTCAGAAGCCGAACAATAGGAGAGGGCGCAAGGCCTGCTTGAGGGCTTCCCTCCAACCAGGCCCCATAAACCCACAAAAGCCACGCGCGAATCGCGTGTACGGGCGATGGCCGCAGTCGCAGGCGTGGCCGGCTCGCGACTTCGACGCCGCCACGGCCACACCGTTGGCTACCAAGCGCTTTCTTTGCACAGCGCATGGCCAGATAACCGTCACTGCGCCGCCGCTGCATCGAGGCGGCCAGCCCAGTTTTGATACCGCCCGCATCCCTCTTAAATCCGTCGTTCTATCGATCGTTTTTCACAAAACCAGCCAAAATTATAAAAACAATATAAATATTATAACTTCTGCCATATAACATCAGGTTTTTTTTCTAGATAACACTAGATATTCCATAAAACAGCACCTTACTTTAAAAGTTTTTATCTTATAAAGTGTTTATGGATTTTTTTAATTATTGATGTTTATGATTTTTTTAATTATTGATTTCTTAATACAAGTGGTTAGTCTAACTTTTTTTTCTAATTTTGCATAATATAGTTTTAGATATGTAAGATTTACTTGAGAATTGAATAAAGTAGGTTCTATGAAGCCATTAAACCATAAAATCTATAATTATAGCATCTGTATCTATGATTTTCTATAATTTTTACTATAAAATATAGGGTTTTCTAAAATTTACTCATTGATTTTCTTGTTTGACAGCAGCTAGGAAGTCATGGTCGATTTCTCGGTTTAATCAGTTTTTATTTTCTTGACAAACACTTTGGTTTCTATTATTTGACACTCGCAGTTTTGATTATTCTTCAAGGCCTAATTTATATGTCTGCTTTAGCCCAAGGTAGCCCATGCAAAGAAAACATTTTAAGGCCTTTAAATCTAGCAAATAGCACAAGGTAGCGGGTCGCCCATACAAAGAAAACATTTAAGGCCTTTGAACCCAGCAACATTCTGATGCATATGCATGTGCTCTTTGTTTTATTCGAGTTGGGAATTGGGATATTTGGATAGGACATGGAGGGTTTCAAAGTCCAAAGCTTTAGCCATATGTTGATTTTCGAGTGAACTGATTGCCCGATTCACGTCGACTAAAGTCGACGCCGTTGTCATCGCGGTGCCATTCCGGTAGGAGTGTTTTTCAGGTGATGCAGTGTACTAATTGGTGATAGTATTGTGGTTTCTCGTTTCAACCCCGAAAAGCAAAGGGTACGAATTGTCTCTGCTAATTTCCTTTAAAAAATGCTCCTAAATTCTGCTCTATGAACGGGATCCATTGGTGCATTATTGGTGTGGCGTATGCTAAGCGTGGTGGGTGACGTGCCGGCGTACAGTTCCTACGGCTGATCTTTTGACGGACCTGAATGAATCTTGTTGTCGATTCTCAGTATCTGAATTGGTTCACTCTTGCGACAGCGTCCACAGCGATGAGCTCGGATTGGGACGGCTCTTTGGATTCTTCATTTTTATCATCCTTTAGGTGCAGAAGCACGCGCATCTTATGTTTGGCTCATTGCTACCAACCAAACACACTTTCAATTTAATTATCTCAATTTTTCGTAACTATATCTGCATTTAATACCACTCTAAGATTAAAATTAGGCATGATATTAAATCCGATATATGTAAGGAAGGTCACGGCGTGACTCACTTGTGCAAGCTCAGATACTAACCACTTAAACGTTCCAGAAACGGACCGGCACTACCGCCTAGTGTATACTTTAAGGCAAAAAAAACGAAGTTTCCATGCCAACATGTCACAATAGAAACGCCTAAACAGTATCAGTAACCTGGTTTATATTAGAGAAACCAATCAGTGAGCTGTACCGTTCAGCTCGCACAGCTGGAAGGTTGCTCACCAGCCAATATTTTCTCGAGGAAAAACCGTCTGCATCAACAAAAGTGGGCTGACAGCTGACGCACTTAATCTGCCTTGATCCTTTTTCACACTTATTATAAGCGCTTAATTATCGATGCACAAAATATACTGCGGCTGCTGGTCTCTTGTCCCTCGCTGCAACTTGCAACGTGTGCCGTGTGCGAGCACCATGCGCTGCGGTGCGGCTTCCATTAAATCGGGATTCGGGGCGATGCAACCGCTTCGGCGCTGACAAAGTGACAAGCTTGCAATCGTAAGCTAACGCCTCTCCCAACTCAACCCAAGCTACTGGTGGCCATGTCTCGCCACGGCAAGCCGCAGCAGCGGCAGCCGCTGCTCCTCCCCGATGCCGCGCCCGTGAGAGGAGGCGACGGCAGCCGCGGTGGTGCCATGAGGAGGCGCAGGTTCGTCGCCTTCCTGGCCATCTCCGTGGCACCGGTCGCCTCCTACCACCACCTCGCGCCGGCCCCCGCGTCGCCCAACCCCTACTCCGTGCTGCTCTCCTACCCCGTCCACCGCTCCCTCTCCCTCTCCGTGCCGGGCCACACGGTCGCCGTCAATTTCTCCCTGGTTCAGGAGACTTACCCCGGGACCCCTACGCCCAGGCGTCCGCGGAGGTCATCTCCACGTACTTCGCCTACTCCGGGTCCGGCTCCATCGCCGCCAAGGTCGTGCACGCCAACTACGGCAAAACCAAGGACTACGAGTACCTCGCCTCCCGAGGCGTGGACGTCGCCGGGAAGGTCGCGTTCGTGCGCTACGGAAACCTGCACTGCGAGGACATGGTGAGGAACGCCCGCGGCGCCGCCGCCGCGATCGTCTACACCGACGCCAAGGACTTCGGCGGCACAGGAGAGAAAGGGAAGCGGAAGTGGTTCCCCGGCGCGCGCTTCACACTCAGCATAGAATGGCTAATCCTACCTCTATTCCTTTTTATCTAAAACACTTTTAAGCAAATAGAGCAAGATTATATTCAGAGATCTCTTTGGGCTAATGAAAAATCATCACACACAAGAGCTAAACTGGGAATAAAAGTGCTAGATCAGCTACTAAATCCATTTAGTGCTTAAGGCTTTTATGACGAAGAATGTATATGTCATGGATTTTCAACTTTAAGTAAAGTAGTAAGGTTACTTAAAAACATCCTCTCTGCTTTTATTTTCTAAACACCGATAATTTAAAATATGGCAAACCAACTGATCTTAAATTAAAAATAATCTTGTCAAAACACTTAAAATAATTATCGATAATCTTATCAAAACATTTGAAATAATCATCAATTTATTCTCTAATGTACATCTTAAAACTTCTAGTACACTTTCTAAATTTGGTTTTGACGAATCAATTTGATTTCATTAGTAGCTTTATAGAAGTTTCACAAGGTTATCTAAATCTTATAGGCGGATATTAGGTGTTGCACACTATTGAACTCAAGATGTTTGAACCTAGTAATCAATGCATTTTAAGTACTGAAGTTAATATTAACTTCCTTGAGATTTACATCAGTGATGACCGTATCATTGGATACAATGTAATGAATTGTCACATTTTTTTCAACTTTATACCCTAACGACTAGAGGTATACTTTCATTTAAGCCTTTCAATAAACAAAATCGTAGTTTCAAAAGTTTGGTTTCTCCCGATAGCCTATCGGTTAAAAGCTATTTTAATAAAAATCGTTAAAATTATAGTTTTAAAAGTTTGATTCCTTGTGTAAAACTAAGTTCTAGTGTCAAAGATCTCAATTACAATTAAATCCCTCTTTATGTCCCTAGAAAATTTCAGTCCAAAGCAAATCTCGAGTTTTGAATTTCAAGGCTTGAATTTTAAAATTCAAATACCTCTAGAATCCAAAGCCCTTTGAAACCCCCTCTCTTTTTCCTCTCCTTAAAAATCAAATCTATCCCCAAAATATACAAGTCCTAATCTTGAAACCTTTTACTTAACATTCTTAGATTTTTTTAAGTTCAAATATCAAATTAAAACTTAAATATTCCTTCAAATATTTCAAGAACACCTTTTATACCTTACTTAGAATCGTCAAAATTCTACCGAGAATGTTTACCAAGTTTGAATTCAAAACCCTCCAACTCCTCTCAAAACCTTAATTCTAAAATCACATGAAAAAGAAAAAAAACTTTTTTTGACCATTCTCTCCCCAATTCTTCTATTGGCCCAACCTCCTTTCTTCTCCTCCCACTCCTTTCCAGGCCTGCCTATACACGCCCTCTCTTGCCACGGGCACATGCAACCACTCCCTCCCTCTCTCTTTTCTCTCATTTCCCCTTCTCCCCAAAGCAAGCCATTGGCCCAAGCCTCCCTTGTGCACGGCCCATGGACCAGCATGCCACCCACTCCGACGTGCATCTACTTTGCCGCCACCATACACATGCTCGCTACCTACTGTGCCCTATGGGCTCTACTCACCACTTACTCGACTATGTTGCACGTACTTGCTCCTCCCATGTTCGTGCGCTCGTCCTCTTCCCCGCGCCATGTCAACGTGAGCTCAACCTATTTGACAAAATGTTGAACTGCTAGCTAATGAGTCGACGCTCGTTTTCGTGCACCATAACCCCGTCCCTCACACCATGTGCCCCTACCATGGCCCTACCGCTCCAGTGCGCCACACCGTCGCTGTGAATCTCATCGGATGCCCCCTCTGCGTGCGGTCACCTTACCACATTGCACAAAGCATGGCCCCTACCAAGTGCGATCCTACCTACACGCCACACCTCTCTAAGTTTGGCCCCACGTCGTGAATCCCATCATCGACCGCTCGAATCTAAGTCGTGCCACACCTCTACCATTGCCTAGCCTTGTGTCCCTTTTGTTGCCTCCCCTGCACGTCGGGTCCTGTTAGGAGGACCTCCTCACTATCCCTAAGCTCAATCATTGGTCCTACCTCGTATCCGCGACCTCGATAGTTCTTTTTTGCTATCATCACCAGGCAGGCCCTCAAAGCCATGCTGCCTAGCCTTCCACATCGCTTATAAATACACTACCCTCACCATCTCCAGAACATCATCATGCCACTATGCCACTGCCCCTTTTTATCCCAAACCAAGGTTGCCGCCACGCCCAGCCACTCAGCCCAGTGATTTATTCTTTTACAAAAGTTCTAAAAATTCAAACAATCTTTCAAAATTCATATATTTTCAACCGTAACTCTGATCGACTCCTTTTAACTTCCATAATTTTTCTAAAATTGAGATCTACCTTATGTTACTAATAGAATATAATCATTGCTATATTAATTGAAGGTTTTTGATGTGTCTCTCTTTACTATTTTTATACCGACATTTCAAAATTTCATCGAATGCAAAGATTGTGAAGATTTAAAGACCACCAAGTCATCCTTGATAATATTGCTTCTTATTTATAAAATGTGATTGTTTGAAAAGTTACATATTTAGCGTACATAATTAAATCGATCGGCCTCAGTTTTTATGCAACCAACAACCTAGTAGTTACATTATTTTTCATAGGTTATTGTTAAAGCTTATCCTTGTAACTACACCATAATAATGCTTAGAAATTCTCGCTTCTTGAGCGGGGATACCACTACCCGATCTTACACTGTTGATTATTGTTATAAAAAATTAGGTTGTGAAATTTTTTTTCGAAAACCCGACGCATGGAGTCGATAGGTTTGAAAAAAGAAAATATTTGTAAAAACCTACGATGTGAAAGCTCGCCTGTGTTGCTTAGTTTTCTAATCGCATATAGGGACCATTTACTTAGAAAATTGCATCCGAATATAACCACACGAGTATTTACGTGATTTTTATGGTTGAGCAATCAACTAGCATATAAAAATCTTGAATGTTAATAATCGTAAAATGTTAGAATGAGGGGATAGATTGTGGATACTCCACTTAGTAGTCCACTATAAAGCTTCAATCATAAGTTCTTTTTCCTACAACCGCTGCTTCAGATTTTCAA
Organism: Oryza coarctata; assembly: GCA_030770085.1. Taxonomy (NCBI): domain Eukaryota; kingdom Viridiplantae; phylum Streptophyta; class Magnoliopsida; order Poales; family Poaceae; genus Oryza; species Oryza coarctata. The sequence goes on along the minus strand of CM061463.1, from coordinate 23,428,068 downwards.
TCACAACCTATGTTGGTAGTTAACACATGCATCCCCCTTGGGCATTGCCATGCAGTAATGCATTACTGTTGGGACCATTCGTTGACCTTTATCAATATACTCAAATTAGCGATATACTGTTTTCATGTGCGCTACTATTGACCGAATTCTATGCACAGCTGCTACTTTTACATGTCTATATTTTACACAAAATTTCATGTGCTTATTGCCGAAATTGTATAGTAGTTTATATAGTTGCAAAAATTATATTCTACATGATCAATTTAGGCTTGACATGTTCGCCCAATCACCAGCATTATCGATATATAATTTTCTTCTAGTCCAATATTGATGGTAATTTCTAGCCCTTGACTGTGGATATTTTTATTTAGTGGTGCAGTTTATTTCAATAGATTCTTTGATAAAAATATTATCTTGGCAAGCTATACATAGCTCATTTTATATTTCGGATGTAGCTGTCCACAATCTTCTGTTGCTATCATATCCATATCCTACAGACTACAGAGATCAGAAAGTAATACAGCTACAGAATTTCTTTTTAAAAACTCATATAACTAATTAGTCGAACTTAGCGGCACTTTGAAGTGGCTTGGATAGTGCAGTGTTTTATCTGTGACCTTTGATGCAATAAAGCTAGACAAAAAAAATGAGAAGCTCGAAAATCAAACACAATTTTCTTATCTTATTTATTTGTTCGACCTGTTTAGCAAACATATTTTTGGATAATGATTTAGCGAACAATTAGATCCAGTTCTCTGAGCTGTAGTAAAAGAATAAATCAAGGAAACATAATTTAAAACAGCATTATTAGAGCCGTGTCAGTCTGCAGAATTGTGTAGACACCGCCACACATTGAAAACAGAGCTGAATTTTGACCCTTTTTGTGATGAAGATATGTTATGCTTGGTAACCATCGTGATGCCTGGACGTTTGGAGCATCAGACCCCAACAGCGGAACGGCAGCTATGATCAATGTAATTCTTGGACTACAAAGTTCTTTCTTCGCAATCCCGTAGGCTGTACTTTCTCGTAACTTTGCTGCGCCACACTACCGCTTTATAATACTTAAACTGACTAATCGGCACAAGATCAACTCTGAAACTCTGAATATTGACGTGTTGTTTCACTTACTGTCCATAGCTAGCTCAAAGGCTTTCGGTGCTGCAAAAGCAAGGATGGAGACCTTGAAGAACCATAATCTTCTGCAGCTGGAATGCCGAAGAGTATGGACTGGTAAATCTCTCTTTCTCTCCTTCTCTGGACTATATGTACAGCGTATTCAGAGTAAGAAAAACTAGAATGGTGATCACAACATACATTTATGCAGACATGATCAACCGAATGGGTTGAAGAAAACAGGGAGATGCTTTCCTCAAGAGCTGTTGATTATCTTAATGTTGACGTTTCAGTCGTTGGCCCGGTATTTCGTCCTGCTGCAACTCCCCAACTTGACGGTGAGTACATTGCTGAAAGTCAATGACATTTTCAAGGAAAAGAGAGAAAAAACTGGTAGTCATGGCGTGCTTTATTTTTCATTTGGTTTTACTGTACTGGTAATCAATAATGAGTGTTTCAACTTTCAAACACTAATGAGACATTTTTATGTTCATAATGTTTCCTTGGTTGCAATTTCTAATAGCTATAAATGAACTTTCTGCATTCATGAAGGTTCAAGATCCTGATAACTCATCTCAGGCTGTGTACGATTCATGGGTCAAATCCAATATTTCTCCCATGGTGAGTTGTAAGATCGTGTATATTAGACAACGAATAGTAGCATTTCCAAGTTACGATTATCTGAAATATTCAGCTGTAAGTGTTTCATTTCTAATAAATTTAACATATTTGCTGATTTCCTGCCAAAAAAAGATTGGACGGATAGGCAATGGAGGATCAGATTTTTCAGCTTTCGTCCAACCAACATGTAAGGCTCCTCATTTCCTTACTCTAACCAGCTTTCTTTAAACGGACTTCCTGCTTCTATCTTTTTAATGGATTTTGCATGATGCACCTTGCCATATGCAGGACCAGACTATCCTGTATATCATACTTTATACGATGACTTCGTGTGGATGGAGAAGTTTGGAGATCCTGGGTTCCGTAGGCACGCTACAGGTATTGTTCTTTGTTTTTTGAGGCTGTTAGTACTGTCGCTGCAACTAAAAAATGATGAGCGACCTTTTCGCATTGCAGTTGCTAGCATCTGGGGAATGATGGCTTTGAGGCTTGCCGACGAAGTGATCCTGCCCTTCAATTATATGTCCTACGCAGTTGAACTTGAGGTATCATCACCATATTTCCAGTGGTATTCATTAGATTGCGACAGCATTTCGAGGCTAGCAAAGCCCATGTGTAGAAAGTATACAGTACCTACGAATCACCCCGAGCGTATACGAGGGGATCGGGTCTATATATATACAGTCCAGGCCAGTGGTCTGTCTAATACCCCGCAGTCGTAGCGGGAGAGAAACAGACGCAGAGACTGGACCGAAAACTGGTGAACAAAGGCGTGGACAGGCCTTTGGTCATTATATCGACAAACTGATGTGCCGATGGTACATGGAGCATCCGAACCTGTCCTAATGCAACCTTGTCACGGACAAAATGAATATCGATCTCGATATGCTTGGTGCGTCAGTGATGGACCGGGTTGGCGGTCATATAGACTGTACTGACATTGTCGCAGTAGACGACGGTCGCGGTGGAGAGGGGTGCACGGAGCTCCTGGAGAAGCTGGCGAAGCTAACAACACTCGGCGACGGCGTGGACGATGACGTGGTACTTGGCTTCAGCACTGGAGCGGGACACTGTAGTCTGGCGTTTTGAGGACCAGGATACGAGAATGTCACTGAGGTAGACGCAGTAGCCGGACGTAGAGCGTCGAGAGTCGGGGCAGCCTGCCCAGTCCTCGTCGGAGTACGCGGTGAGGGAGTCGATGGGGCTGGAGCTGAGATGCAGCCCGCTGGAGAGGGTGCCCTTCACGTAGCGTAGGATGCGCTTGAGTAGCGCGAGGTGAGATTCGCGCGGAGCGTGCATGAAGAGGCACACTTGCTGGACAGCGTACGTGAGGTTGGGTCGGGTGAGTGTGAGGTATTGAAGAGCCCCGGCAAGACTCCGATAGTGAGAGGGATCGGCAACGAGGGCGCCATCGGCGGCGGAGAGTTTGGCTCGAGTGTCGATTGGGGTGGCCGTGGGGTGACAGTCGACCATGCCCGCACGCTGGAGGAGGTCGATGGCGTACTGGCATTGGGAAAGGAAGAGCCCGTAGATGGAACGGGTTACGGAGATACCAAGGAAATAGTGGAGAGGACCAAGATCGGTCATGGCGAACTCAGAGTGTAGTCGGGCCATGATCTAATCGAGGAGAGATGTCAAAGACGCTGTGAGGACAATATCATCGACATAGAGAAGTAGATAGGCAGTGGCGGAGCCGATATGGAAAGTGAACAGAGAACTATCGGACGCAGAGGCCACGAAACCGATGTGCCGAAGATAGGCAGCAAAGCGCTGGTACCAGGCACGAGGGGCTTGTTTGAGGCCGTAGAAAGAGCGTTGAAGGAGACAGACGTCGTCGGGCCGAGAAGGGTCGACGAAGTCTGGGGGTTGCTGGCAGTAGACTATTTCCGTCAGGTGGCTGTGAAGAAAGGCGTTCTTCACATCTAGTTGATGGATCGACCAAGAGCGAGAGGCAGCCAAGGTGAGGACGACTCGGATGGTGGCGGGTTTGACAACGGAACTGAAGGTCTCGTCGTAATCGACACCGGGTCGTTGGGAGAAAGGCAGCGGAGTAGGTGAGGACAGAGTGGGTGGGTCAGAGAGTGGTTGGGTCACGGACGTGCGAGGATTTACGTCCGTGAAGAGAAGATTCACGTCCGTGGACTTGTGGAGGCCAAGGAGTAGGGCGGACGCGAAAAAGGCAGGGAGTGGCCGGATGCGAAGAGAATATGTTCGCGTCCGGGAGGCAGGGATTCGTGTCCGTGGACACGTGGACACGTTGGACTGGCTCGGACGTGAGGGGAGAAGGTTCGCGTCCGAGAGCTGTTGAGCGTGTCGGAAAGGGCAAGAACCGAGGGAGGTTTCCAGCCGATGGAGGGCTGGACAAGTCCAGCCGATGGAGACGACGAGCGCGGAGGTGCGCCGGCGTCAGAGAAGGAGAGATGCACGAAACAAGAGGAAGAGCGGAAACGGGTGCGAGGAGGGACGAGGAGGTGGATCGAGACCGTCGCCTGATCGCGCGGAGGTTGGGCGGAGAAAAGGTGACTGCGGGAGAGACGGGGAGAAGAAGAAATGGAGACGAGAGAGCGAGGGGAGTACCGGAAAGAGAGTCGACGACGGGAAGAAGACGTCGACGATGAGGAGGAAAGGGTCGGCTCGCCGGAGAGAGAAGCTAGCGCGCCAAGATGTCTAGACTCGCTCTGATACCATGTAGAAAGTATACAGTGACTATAAATTTTCCGAGCGTATACGAGGGGGTCGGATCAGCCCAGATCAAGGTCTATCTAACACCATGCATAGATAGGAACCTGTTGATTTCCCTTTTCTGTGACCGAAATAATTACGTGATTATGATTGTGCTTGTCACAGGCATATACAAAGGTAGTAGAGAATGACGTTAGGGGAACGGCTATCAATTGCTCCCCACTGCACAATTCAATCAGAGCTTTGAAAACGGCAGCTACCAAAGTAAATGGCGAGAGAAAGGTAAATCCACATTCAGAATTTCTGCTCTTCCAGATAGCCTTCCAGGTCAGGTTTTCATCATGACTAAGAGGAATGACTGTTCTTAGGAACTTCAAAGGCAACTGTCGAGCAACCAGATGAGCAAGGATTCAATGAAAATACGGGCGCTCAATGATCGGCTTATGCAGGAAGAACGGCATTCACTAACAGGGAAGGCCTGTTCAAGCAAGAATGGTTCAAACATCTGGTGAATTCAATTTACATTGTTCCATCTTTTGAATTACAGCATGATATCAAGGTTTTCAGATTGCAGTTTGTATTTTGTACGGATTGGTGACTGTTGCCTCTAACAGGTCTATGGACCCTCAGAACAGAATGACTGGGAAAGTGCATCTTTTCCTGATGTAGGCAATGCCATAGCTAGCGCGAGGAGCGACAACACTACAGAATCATGGAAGTTTGTACAGCACGAGATTCACAGAGTCGCGAGGGCAATAACACAGGCTTCTGTTGTACTTACCGGCAGCCTGACATGACATAATTGGACTCAACAGGGTAACACATTGTTTCAGCAATTACAGACATAGCAACAGGCTAAAGAACGTTTGGCCAGCATAGCTACCTAAGAATGTTTTGCTGGCTATTGATCTTCTGGGCAATTTGATTCCAGATTTACAAGGAAAATATTGAAGATATAGTATTACAATTCATGGTGATTCATTCAAACACCAAGTTGTTTCCAGATTTACAAAGGAAAATATTGAAGATATAGTATTTGCAATTCATGGTGATCGATTCAAACACAAGTTAGAATGTTACTTATACAGATGCTTGTGTAGTTTTATTCATACACATACCTGTGTACCACTACTTTTGTAGTTCTATTATGTGTATAGGGCTATACGCTATAGATATACAGTACTGCTTGATTCTGTATTGTGCTTTCTGAGAAAACGCTTGAACATCAATAAGAATTACAGATAGACATGTCGGTGCGTCAGAAAAAAAAAAGAGGATAGACAATTTTGGGGAACACACTGAAGTTATGAACAATGCAAATTACTAAATACCAAATCGTTTATACTCATCCATATCAGGTAGTACAATACTAACAGCAAACAAGAGACAGATAAATGAGAATATCGCAACGACGGACAAACGCATCTTTTTCTCTGAAGACATCAACAGGCCATCACTTTTTTCACAAAGAAACAAGAAGGCTACTAAACTATAGATCACACCATGCAAATTGTTGATGGATGGAAAGGTTTCGCCCACCAAGGTACCAAACACTGAACTCAAAAGAAACTTACAGAAAGCTAGGGCCGACGATGACTGGCCCATGGCTCCGGCGCCGCCCCGCCGCCCCAAATCTTGTTCTTTGCACACCGCCATGGCAGCTCACAGAAATGGAAAGAAGGTATTACAATGGAAAACGTCCGACCCCACGTCCCCACCAAGCCTACCAGAATCGGACGGCAGGCATACGGGTTGGGTCGTAAACAAGCCACAAACCGACCCATGTTCAACTTAACGGACTGAACAACCGTTGCAATCCCGTTCAAGCCCAACTAAAACGGGCCTCACGCACAGCACATTTCCGTTCGGTCAGAATACGAGGGCCCGTATGTTAGTAACAGTCCAGGTCCGGCCCTCTGGACGAGCAAAAATGTGTAATTACAAAATTACAGCTTCAAAACTAATTAAAATGCTAGCCTAAAAACAGAGATTAGGAAATAAATATTCAAAAGATAAGTTTCTTATGGACCAATAAGATTTTTTTCTCCTCAGAATAGAGAAACGGTTTATCTGATATAAGAGTGGTTTATTATTGATGTATTCAACAACAAATCTATAATGAGAGAAAGCTACATATCAATTATCTATTTTTTTAATTTTTTGGAAAAAAAGGTGTGAGTGTTCTACATTTTTTTATGTTTCTAATATTGTGATGATACATTGTTTTACAACACGTTATTAATAGCTCTATCGTTATCGGTTGCCGTTTCATTGATACATTGTTTTACAACACGTTATTAACAGTATCGGTTGCCGTTCCAATCATTTTTTACTATACCGATTTGTAATTACAGATCGATCTGCTAGGGTATTGTTTTTGTTTGCAGTACTGTCGCCGTTGTCGGGCGACTGCCTCGGCGCCGCATGGCCGACGGCAGCCTATCGTGCGTGAACCGCGCGACCTCGCTGTTCGCTCGTGTCGTGCGTACTCCGCTTCGCCCACGGTGGCCTGACGACCATACCGCACTGGGAGTCACCAACAAGCTGTTGTGCGCTATACCTGCATACACGCCTGAAACCGGCACGCAACAAAGCTGATGCATGGACCTGCATATGGCATGCTTATATATGCAGATCAGACCCAACCCGACGACGCCGTGCTATGGATTAACATCCATCTACATGCAAACGTGAATGCATGCATAAATCGATACATCGTGCATCGATATATTATAAATACTTTGCTGCTACAAATCAATTTCAGAGTTACTTGCATGTACTCCCGAGCGGCGGTGATTTGTTAGATCGCCCTGGTGAGCTGAGCGCCACCGTCGCTGTGGTCCGCGACGAGCGCCCTGTGCGTTTCCTGCGTAGCGATACAGGAGGCCAGGAGCATGCACCAGTGCTAGAGATGTTAATGGTCTATTTCCCGTTTCCCAGCAGGGAATTTTTCTATTAGGAAATATGGATGGTTACAATTAGGGATGGGTATCTTTACAATTGATTTTTCACCACGAAAAATCAAATAGGGAAAACAATATCCCGTCAAGTCTTACGGGAGCGGAGATGACCCTCTTTTTCTCGACCCTGTCCTCCGTGGAGACCAATTAATTACATAGGTTTTTAAGACTCTAAGTCTAATAAATTATATACATCTAAAGATTATAATTAATGGATGATTGGTAATTTTATGTTCTCGTGTATTAGTGGATATGCTAATATAGTGATATAAAGTGTGAATGTTATTTGTTAATTATATATAAAATTTGAGATGTACATTATGTTTTAAACGGGGATAGAGCCTTCATAAAGATTAATTTTCCGTGTGAAGGACGGAGATGAGAAAATCATTTTCCCGTTGCAGTTCGCAGGGGGTGGAGGCAGGGATGGGGATTTATCCCGGCGGGAATTTCTCATTGCCACCTTTAACCAGTGCACCGGGCGTACAAGCAGCCGCCCCGGCCTCGCTGTTCAGACCGCGCCATCACTGCGTCAGTACCACAAGAAGACCAACCAAGAGATTAAGCGAGCATTTATCTTCAGCGAGCACACTAATCATGATAATTAGTAAGATTAGTTTTATAACTAATTTACTAATTTATAGATATATCCGGACATGTGTATGCAATCTATATGATTTTATTTTCTTGTTGTTATGGTATTATGGATCCTACTTCCTATATGTTTTTCCATATGTTAGAATTTATGGAAACTAGAGAAATTGGTGTGATTAAATTAGTAAAAGATTAATCGGGATGCCTTGAATCGGAGAGTCAGTTATGCTAGCTGAATCAACCTTCATCCTCACACCATCTCTCTCATCTTCATGTGTCTCTTTCTTCATGGTGACTCCACGTTGTATTCTCGTCATCATTATCTTAATCTGTGCACCGAGCTTAGAGACATGATAGCTAATGACTACCACGCACTGTTAGGAATGCCGTAGGCCTAGAGAAACCGCCATCACCACTAGAGCTCTACCAACCCATAACGCCGTCACTATTGGACCCTGATGCCAAAGTAGGTGGTCACCGCTATTGACCTCTCACTAATGTTGTCGTCATGCCGTGATGAGAGAACGATGGGTCGATCGACCAATACCATCGGATCAAGACTCCATCAAGACGTCATGGTTAGCCTCGATAAGGTGTAGTTGCTAGAGTCTTATTATCGTGTGTCAAAAGCTACCATCATTGCCATTAAATCCATGATGTTGTTGGTGAACTATTGTGGAGGATACGTGGGATGCCAATGCTACTTTGATCACTACCAAGATTGTTGCCACTGCCATCCTATCATTAGGTAGTAGATGGGTCATTAGCAGACATCCTCGTCCTGTGTCGCCCTAATCTCTATTGCTGATGATAGTCAATGTATCTACCGTTGTCGCCATGCCACTAGGTTGGCGGCTGGGCGGTGGATGCCATCACCAGCGATGATGGAGAGAGGAGAAATCCTAATCCCCTCATGCCTTCTCTCTGTCATTTGGGTGGACTAGGCCGGTCTACCTCTGTCCGACTGCCTTAGCAAAGAGAACAACGTCCTCCCACACATAAGTTAATAAAAATAATAAATCAGAAATTTTAATTGGGCCTCGAGTTCTAAATTCGGCAGGATAGGAATTTAGACTACTTATAGTGAATGACGGCCCAACTAGACCATGGACCAAGTTGTGTTTTGGCCTGGTTTATGTCAATTTACATTTAAAGCCCTAGGAAAGATTGATTTTGCACGTTTAATGAAATTTTATATCTTGAACATTTGTGATTAATGAATTTAAGAACATATATGTAATGAAGAGAGAGTCACTGTATTTGTGTCCATTATTTACTTTTATAATATTTTTAAGAGGAAAAAAAGTATGTGGGTGTTCTACATCCTCACGCCTCTTCTGCTAAGGTCAGAGAGATGGAAACGGATCTAAGTAATCCGCTAATAGACGTATTGTTTTACAACAATCACATACCCTATAGTTGACAGTGACGGCATATGCCTAGCCTCCATCTATACTGCCGCGCGCCTTGTGGGAGCTATGCCGGCTGCTTGCTGCATGGCAATGTGTAACTGAATTTCTCTAGGATACGCAAGCCTTTTGCATATTCCCCCAAAAAAACTTCCGCGCGCCATTGTCCTGGCATAACGCTTGACGCTTCCCAGCAAGAACCAGCTATATGGCTGTAACCTGCTGACTGCACAGATAATTTTTGCAGTGTACATGGACTCATCTAAGCACCGGCGCACACACCAATTATCGTTGGCACTTTAGCAGGTAAAGGCTTGAATGCTTGATATAAGCACCCTCATCCGAGTTCACCTTCCGGAGTTCCAGAACAACCAGAGGAAGAAGAACCAAGAGGAATAGAGGCGTATATAAATTAAAAAGAATTAAAAGAATATCGTAACGAAAGAATACAAACACAAGCATTTCTGCTCTTGTGATCCGACCCAGCCTGAACTAAAAACAGTCAAAGGCCATCACTTTCACAAGAAACAATCAATTAACTAGGCGACTAATTTAATCACATCATGGAAGTAACGCGCGTGCATCATAAGCCAAACCCAAGATAGAGCAACAGTACATTTGATTCCATTCCGTTTCCCCTGCTAGTCCTCTTGGTCATGGCACAATTCCTTCCTGAGCCTCTGCGAGAAGAGCTTGCAGGCGTCCATGCAGAGGTCGACCGCGGCAGCGAGCGCGACGAACAGCGCCACGTCTCCCATGCATGTGGCGTGCTGCACGCCGACCTGCACGGTGGGGCGGCTGGCCCTCCCCTCGCCCTCCACCGTCGAGCGCATCACGAAGCCGCCGTTGAACGGCCACGCGGCGCCGGCAGCGCCCACGGGGAACGTGGCCGGGTCGATGACGAACTGGCCGCCGCGCTTGGTGCTGATGGACGACTCGGCGATGGGGACGGCACACTCGGTGGGGCCCGAGTCGAAGACCAGCTCCAGCCGGTAGCCGAGCGCGTCGACGGGGCCGCGCTCTCGCCACGCCTTCAGCCGCGCCCACGGCTTCCAGCTGGCCGGCCCGGCGCCGGTGGGCTGGAGGACTAGCCAGGAGCCAGGGTTGGCACGGGAGACGCGCCCCGAGCCCGCCGGCGACGGCACGAACGGGGTCACCATGGACGCCGCGGCCACCGGGGAGCCGGACAGGTCGTGGATCGTCACCGTCCACCCCTTGCGCTGCTCCCGCCGCGCCTGCGCGTCGCGGTCGCCGTGCAGCGTGCTAAGCCAGGACCGCAGCTTCCGGCTGGTGCTCCGAGTCATGGACGACTCCGATGTCAACGATCTGGCCAAAAAGTACAGCACATTCAAGATTAGTTTACTTTAGCTCAGTAGTGGTAACATGCAAGTGCAAGCGTGCATGGCTAGTAACAAAAATTCAAGATAGCAACATATCTCTAAGCTAGAAGTAAAGAATTGCTTAGTTTGAGAAGCGCATAACAAGTTGGTGCCAAGTCTATGGCAGTGGTGAACATGATACGATACCAAGGAAGATTCTGAGCCATATAATGTCGTTAAAGATATGAATTTTGCAGAGCAAATTAATAAGGTAACTAGCCAGAATGCTAAGTCCATCACATGCACGGTTGTTGTCTTGTGTGTCTGACCGTGCTGTCCATCCGTGGCGTATGTTTCACTTTCAAAGTAGTGAGTGAAATTCGTTAGAGCTAGCATAAACAAAACATGTATGGAGATCTGAGCTGCACTGACAATGAAGGTTCTCATACATTTGTCATAAGCCAACCTGACTGGTCAAATAGCAATAACACAAATATATTCATGGAGAATTGGAGGTGCCTTACTTTCTTAATAGGATTTGTAATTTAGCAGTGGTTTGGAATATTGGTATTGATTGTTTATCAAGTATTCCGACCATTTTATTCTAACATTAAAAAGTTCCTCTTCTACGGCAAACTAATTTAAAATGTCGTTAAGTATGGAAGTTGGAATATTTTATCAAATGACTTTGCCAATGCCGGTGCATGATATAAACCACAAGGTATCTAAGAGCTGGCATCCAATAATGAAAAAGAATTCGGAATGAAAGAAAAGCAAAATTGAAAAGGGGGCGAAATGATTTTCGACTTCTTTATGAAGATAGTTGGCATGAGATAGAATCGCATCACATTCTTCAGTGAGCTGTGCTACTTTCTTTTTTCACAAATAAACGCGCATTGTCGAGTCACAAGCCGGTATTGATTAGCTAATCGATTGCAAGTATCGTCACTGTTTTATGGTTATGTTTGATTGCCATAAAACGACTCTAAACTCAAAAGTCTACCACAAAAAGATATTTTCTTGAAAAGTAGATTCTTCCGTATTGAAATATATATTGTTGGCATTATTTAAGCTACACAAAATAAACTGAGCTGTTTTTAAATTCATTTGTCCATATATGCCTGAACTGTTTGGGTCGTTAGCATTGATAAACGTGTATGGGCAGAGACCAAGGCCACATACTGTACTGCCCAATTGCTATATCTATATGTACATGCAGAGTACTGTCACTTGAATCCTAATATGATCACGTATTGATTTTTTTTATTGTTTTTATTTTTTTGCGAAAACTGATTGGCTTGTTTTGGGTCATGCAGAACAAGCAAATCTTCGCACCTTCAAGAAAAGTAAGCAAAACTCTGCTTGTATAAATTCATCAACATTTTCATCAATCACCCCTTGTATAACTAGCATATATGAAACGTACGAGAAGCACTTAGGAAACGTACTGTTATGAGCACCCGATCACTGTAAAGCAAGGTATTAAAACCAAAGTGGAGAGAGCAAACGAAGAAGATGCAATGATGCATGCACATAGTAATACGTGTACCGCACACCAAGTCACCAACCTGGTCCTGGTTGCCCTCCGCCCGGCGCTGAACCGGCAGGTGAACACCGGCTGCCTCTGGCCGCCGCCGGCGACGCCCCCGGGCACCTGGTAGACGACTGGCCCGCACTCTGGCTCGCCGCCGAACTGGAAGACGTACCGCGGATCGGGCTCGGCCCGCACGACCATGCGGATCTGCGCTCGCGCGTGGGACGCCGCCGCCGAGGTCGGCTTGCCCACGTCCACCCACCCGTCGCGCGCGACGACAGTCTCCCCTGCCGCGGCGCGCGCCACGTCGACGGGCACCCGCACCCTGCCCAGCGAGCGGCCGCCGCTCATGCTGCAGCCGGTGCTCCCCTTCTGCCCGGCGTGCACGGACACGACGAGCTCGGCGGGGCGAGCCGAGAGCCTCTGCACGGCGGCGGCATCGAGGCTTATCACCACGGGCTCCCTGCCCGCGACGGGGCCCGGGGACTCGGAGGCGAGGGGCAGCTGCGCGGTGCGTGAGTGGGAGCCGGCGGAGGGGTGGTCCTGGAGGTGGAGCGTGCAGAAGCAAGGGGAGGTGGAAGGGTGGACGCCGGCGGCGCCGGAGCTGGGGCGCGGCACGGAGGGCAGCTTGAGGAGGAGCTGGTCCACGGTGAGGCGGACGAACGCGCAGGGGTCCATGGCACGCGCGCTCGCTCGATCCCCGGCCCGGTATCGCAGGTGTTATCGCGGCCGTTGCTGCTCCCCCGAGCGCGTTATATGTAGTGGTGGTGTAGCCGCGCGCGGCCGGTTTGGGTCGCTGCGGGCGAGCCGGGCGCAGATGGGATCGAGTTTGGATTCGGTCGGGAAAATTGGAAAAAAATTTGGTGCATACGGGTTGCAAACCCCGTCTCGTGCAGCCCCTGCGCAGATCGTCGACGCGTGGTGTAAGTATGGATCGGACGGCGCTTACGCTTGGCTCCGGGCGCACGGCGAGTCGGCTCCGAACGTTCAATCCCCTCGGCTCGCATCGTGGACCTTGGCGGCTCCCAGGCCAATCGTTCCCCTCCGCGTCCCTCGTGATCCCGCCGCCGCATCGTCGAGTGGGAAACGCTCGCTGCAACACTCGCCGTCGCCGTCACTCACGCAGCTGCCGCCTTGCTTCATCGGCGGCCTCAGAGACCCGGTAGAGGACGTGCTATACAAGCCGTACCATGCACAGCAGCAGCGATTCATGTCAGCATCCTGTGCCACGGCGGTGACGTCGAGTACCTCACGGTGGCGGGGATGCACTCGAGCCACTGCGCGCTGTGGCCGGAGAAGAAGGAGAAGCCGCCGCAGTAGAGAGTCGAGCGGCTGGAGATGCATCCTGTCATGGGCAAGGTGGGGCTTGACCTCAGCAAATGGCAGACCAACGCCGTCGTCCCCAAGCGCGGGGACTTCTTGTGCTGGGTCGGTCGACCACTACCAGGGCATGCTGCTCGTCGACGTGTTCAACCCCGGCGATGGTCCATACAAGTTCCGCTTCATCCCGCTACAGCCACCGGCAATGCGCGGCCGCCGCGTCTACGGCGACGGCTACCCCGACTCAGCCCGGTGCGTCTCCGTCACCGGCGCCGGTATGTTTTGGGGGCTTTGCGCTGCTGCAAAGAACCAGCTTCTCTTCTTCCTCTGCAAGGAAACGGCGGGGAGGAACGGTGGAGGGGAACGATTGGGCTGGGAGCCTAGGGGATCGAGCGAGCCGACTCGCCATGCGCTTAGAGCCGAGCGGAAGCGCCGTCCGATCCATACGCACGCCACGCGTCGATGATCTACGCTGGGGCAGCACGGGACGGGGTTTGCAGCCCGTATGCACCAAATCTTTTTTCCGGAAAAGTGGACGCTAGTACGTAGGAATATGATTTGCCGTTTTGCACATGAACGGCATCTCCTCCACGTTGGCTCGTGCATGCCCTAGCTAAACCCTAAAAAGATACTGGTAATACTCTACGGCCGCCGCGCGCTTAGTCTAAACTAGAAAGGGCAAGTCTGAGTTAGCTCTTAGAACACGCCAAGTAAGTAAATCCTTGGCACGAGACCAGAAAGAAAATCTGGTGCCATCATCTCATACTCATAGCTCGCTGGAGATGCTGTCACTATTCCACAGCATGGCCGATATGGAACACCGATTGATCAACTCTACTCGTGTCATTTTCATTCCTTAAGTTTCAGTTGAGATCAAACACCCCTCAAAGCAGGCAGGCTGAATTGCTCCTGCATATGGCCTAGGAAATTTGTAATGGAGTCTCGATCCCTATCACGAAGATAGCCATGTAACTGTATCTTGAATTGAGCCTGAAACAGCCAGATGATTATATTCAGAGAAAGCTTTAGCCTCAGACCGCTGTGTAAGTCCCCCTGTCTAATGTTTGCCAACATTACACTGGCACTGTCGTGGGTATAAGATGCTGGATGAGTCAGCACCCACATATGGCCTATGAGTAGCATAGGCCATATACAACTAATCACACCAAATTAAAGAACTAAAAGAGGTCAAAATCATCGATCAGGGGTTGGTAACGGGCAACGAAATCGATCGACACGACAGGTGGACGGGATTATGAGCCCTAACAACAATCGGTTTAATACAATGATTGCATGCGTTCTCCACGAATTAATTCGATCAAGCTAGGTTGCTGTTGCTTCCATTAGGATGGGCTGTAGTACTGCAATTTGCAGCCGGCATGGCCTGTCCCGAAGCGCGGGCCCAGCTAGCAGCTGGTGCCCAGCTGTGCTCACGTGCGAGTATTGCTGTGCGCGCCACTGGACGTAACAGCTCAAATAAATGTAGTGGCACGCAGACGCATCCAGTCCTCGTCGACGAGAGGCGACGATGAATCGACCAGAGCATCCGGATACCGGCTTTGGTTTTGTTTAGTGCCGTTTTCTACGGGAACTTAACTGCTTCGAATGAAAATTTCGCAAATTTTCGTTGTTCTGAATGGGACAGAACTATTAATTAAGTTTGGAATTGTGCAGGAGAAATGGAGAATGAACGTCTAACAACACTGAACAACGGTGCAACAATTGCTACGTGTAACGTACGTCCTGTATGTGGAGATGTGATTGCCTACGCAAATGCTGTGCCGACCAGACACTGGAACTCTGGAAGTACTGGAGTGCTCATCGACCGAGTTGGAATGGAAGGCATCGCGGCCTGCGGGCATGGGCTGGCGTCGGTTTGCTTTTATTTCCATATTAATCGCGGCTGTACTAGATCGATAACGCTCGCAGCAAGGCTGCGAGGGGTTATTACACCGTACACCTGCGACGTGGAGGCGTAATGGTCGAGGTGTGTTTCTACTTTCTGATCCTGAGCAAAATTAAGACCCTGTCTAGCACTGGTACCGGGAATATGAATCATGCCAACCACAAAAAGATTGTAGTAGTACCAATTGCATAGCTCCTCTAGAGTTGTATAGACCGTTACGACTGAGTGATGCCTTGGTTGCTTAATTACGTGAACGGCGGCTACAGAAACCAGAATAGCATCATGCGTAAGCTGTATGCACGGACGGATCATGATGCGTTGCTCCGTTGCCCGCGCGTCGCGTTCGCCGCTGTGCTCGGCTCCAGGGCGCGCGCGCGCGAGACGGAAGGTTGCTCCGGCACCCACGCACCGCACCGAACCGGGCGATAGATGGAAGCGAGATCGACGCGGGCGCGTAGGAACAAACCCCGCGTGATTTCGCGCGCGCGGACCCGCGCGATCGATCGATCGGTGTGGCCAAAAGGGGGCGCGCGGACCGACGAGTACGTCGATAGTTTTCACCTCTCGTTGGCCCAGATGCCCCCCCCCCCTCCCACCCCAGGCGCCCAGCCTCCCGTACGTGGTACGAATATGCATGCACGATGCATCGATCGGTCCATGACGCGAACGTTTCACCTATATTGGCCGGTCGGCGTTTATGCTTAGCTGGGGCCTCACCGTATAATGTATATGTAGTACTATACGTTCTTAATCAGTTTCCAAGCTTCGTCTTTTTGTACGTACGGATCAATCAGTTCATCATGTCGAAACATGAGGTAGTAATGGAGTATGAGACGAAAAATGGAGATGACACATTCTTTTACCAATCAAATCGATATTATTATACTTGCTCAATCTCTCGAAGAGTATATTCATGCATGAATACCGTCTAGATTACTTAATCGTATACTAGCATGATACGGTGGTATATATGCCATGCTGTTTTGGTCATGTATACGCTACTCTGGGAGATACACCAAGTTGCATACAAGTCTTCGGTTCTTATAATTTCTGTCTCTACTGTGCTCGGGGCGAAAATACGATGGGTATCTCCTGTCTGCTAGCTCGACCCAAGACTGGTGGAAAGGAAACGCGAGAGAAAATAGGATACTAGTAATATTAGAATTATCAGAATTTAAATCCAAATCCATATTTTTTTATAGATTAGAATATGGAAATAGTTAATTCCGTCCTATATCTCATTTTATCTAATACATATGAAAATCTATTATAAATCTATGTACAAATATGATAAATAATTGATTAATTACTATTTGACGAGTTCACAATTAATATTACATAAATTTTTTCTTTATGTATCTTATTTAACATTCTAGCTACATCCTTATATTTAATATATATGAATTAGATATATATATTTTTTTCCTAAATTTGATTCTAAAGAAAAAAAATAGGATATGATATGAGAAAGTAAAATATTATTCGACGTTATTTATAACTGTTTTTAAATTTAAAGAAATATATAGGTTAGATACAGAAATATCGTGAACCGATACTAACCGCCCCAATATGTACTAGTATACATCTTGCACAGTCATGAGCTATGTGTGATGAGGTGAATGGCCGGCACATGGGAATATCGCTTTGGGGAACCTAATCCGATCTGTCTTTTGTTGGATGCGGACAGGTGTACCTGGCAGCTCTTGGACTGACGTGAACCTGTGATGAAAATGCATGAGTTGTTCTGAGCAATCAAATCCTCTACTCATAGCTTGTACTAGTATTTTCAATGCATCGTTTTCATTCGATTATTCTACTCTCTCCATTCAAAATTATAAAAAATATGGAGATGAATTTAAGATAATTATTATCAGATAGTAGGATTATTTTTTTCTTGATATTATCGTAGGATTAAAACATTATTGTTGTTGGATGAGGACACTATATATCTATATATAATATATAATATGTTGTATAAATTGAAACAGATTTTGATAAATTTAATTGATTTTTTAAAAAAATATCACACTTATTGACATATTTTCATTGGATAATTAGATCGTACAATTAGATTTGATAGCACCATGTCAAAGTGAATAATAAGATCCAAATACCATAGGATATTATATAATATTGGTATCGTTTTAATGTGGTATTATCGTAAGATATTATAATATAAATCAGGAAACTAACAATCTAAGAATAAATCTAAACAATTATATGTCTAAATTCATATCTCATTGTTCTTATATTTTTTGGATGGAGATAGTATAAGTTAGCAAGCCAATAGAAATTATTTGATTGGACAAGAGAAATTAGGAATAAATAAGAGATAGCCAGCATAATACCATATCCACAAAACTGAAGAATATTCAGGATCATTTGCACTGCACGAAATACATGAAACTGAAACAACATGCACCTGACCAAAATCTATAGCAAAGCAGTCAATGTTGTCAACTTATTATATGCATCTCTAATCCATGCTCGTACCAAATTACCAATCCAACGACGACACTATCTTTTCCAAAGAACTCACTGGATTAGATTTCTAGTTAGACGTCCTGGTTGTAAACCCTGGACTTATAGGAAAGTCTAGGCAGCAATAGCTAAGGCAAAACCCATTGAAACAACATGCTGATGGCATCGTTTACTCTCTTCTCATGCACCATGTAGAGAACATGAGTCCTAGTTATAAGGAAGACATAACAGACTATAAATATAATAGAGTAGAACATAGCTATTAGAATTTCTTATACTACTGGGGTATGAAATACTAAATGAATAATTTTAATGAATAATTTTAAGTAAAAATAACAAAATCAAAGCTATATCTAGCTTGTAACTCAATCCCTCGTTATATATAAGGCGAACAAGAGGACTGTTAACACCAAAATCTAAACGATCCGATTGTACTAAAGACGATCGACTGAGAGGTGTCCGATGAAGAGTTTGATTCAGTCATCGGCCGATGGAGATACTGGTCAACTCGGGAGATAAAGCCGATGGGAACTGTAGAGAAGCTGATCTAATTAGTAGAAGATTGGATCGGTTTGAAAACAGAGAATTATTCGATCGAGATCAGTTCCGAGAATCCCGAGAAAAGTAGGAAAATGATCGGCTTGAGTAAAAAGAGGTCCGATTGCTATAGTGAAGAAGCCGATCGGGTTGTAGCGAAGAAAGAGTCGGTTCTAAATTGGAAGATTACTCAGACAAAACCAACTTTACAGAAGAGCCGTGCATTCCACGGCAAGATATTTGTCTTTATAAATTGTAACCTTATTTAATTAGAAATATTTAGCTGGTTAGTTAACTTCTTTAGGAATATTTTTCTTTATTCTTATTAGGAAAATAATGTTTGATGGTCGTAGACGCATCGGACTCTGTCTGTAAATCTAGGGTACAAATATAGACCCTCTAAAAACATGTAAGATATATCTCGATCAATATACAATCTCGGTGCATCACCACTCTAGTTCATCTAGTTCTTACCAGCGGGTTCTAGCTCTCGATGCGGGGTTGCATCGGTTAAGTCCGATCTTCGATGAAGGGGTAAGTCCTGCCACCATCTCAATATGTTCTGCTCTGTCTAAGGCTGCATCGGTTAGGTTTAACCTCTTAGGCCGGTCAGACGTATCGCATCACGTCCGTGCGGGACTTATCGGCCTGTTAAGCTTCCTCTGTCGTCGTCAATTTCGTGCTGTATCGGTTAGGTTCGACCTACGGGGCTGCCGACGGTAGATCGAGCTTCAGGCCTATAGTCTTCTACACGGCGTATCATCGGAGTGTTAGCCGATGAGTTATCCATGCTCTGAGTTTCACGCTCAGCACATCGGCCCCTCGGCCGATACGCATCAGACTTTAGAGGTGTCCCTTGACGCGTAACATCGAGCGTATCGATCTTCCAGCCGATACGCACCCGCCTTCAGAGAGGCGTCCCCTCATCGGCTCAGCTAGCCGATGGGTTCGTTCTTATCTTTGCTATAGCATAGCCGATCCGGCGTCCTCCGTATCATCGCCACTAGCCTTAGCCTCGTACTATCTCGGTTAGATCCGATCTTCGAGATTCGATGTTAATGGTGCTGTCACGGTGGGCGACGGGTCTCATGCTGTCATATCCGGAGCGGCATTGGCTCTGCAGCCCGTACCTTTTTATACTATTCCTTGCCTAGTTCGCATGTGACTTCATCGGTTTTTTCAGCCGATGAACTACTGTTCGGCTATCCAGAGGGATTCTGTGCGTCTTGCTATCCTCTGATTACATCCTGGTTTCTCCATCGGCTCTGTGGTCGATCCCTTGTCGAGACATGTCCACATTAGCTCCTTAGCCGATCGAAGAGCATCCCGATCCTATCGACAGGCAGCCGATAGCGAGCGTCTGTATCGGCCTAGCGTCTGACGGACCTGCTCGTCTTACTTCCTTATCAATTGCAGTATCAAATTGACTGGCACGCCCGCAACCGTACCGACAAGCCGGAGCCGATCGAACCCCACGACCCTTGGCGCGCGTACCTCAAGCCACGTAGAAAAGCCGATCAGCTTGCACTGGAGCTAAGCAGACCTCCCAGACGATCGGGCGTGTTCGTGTCAGGACGCGCGAGGGACCTTGGCGCGAACAAGCCCCCATTAGGAACATCAGATTATCAATACACCATATCCATAATACAATTAGTAAAATACAATTCAATAGGAGTAAAGTATTATCGTATATAAAGGTATGAACCTATCTAAATATTTATCTTTTGTATCTATCCATTTTCAAGTCTCGCACCTAGCCTTTTATTATTATCGATATAAAACATCGACACATTATCTAGCCTACATAGGGGCTAGGGTCACTAAAACTCACACAGTATTGCGCAAGCTGATTTAGTAGCGTTGTTTGACCACTACATAGCATGAGGGAAACAAGAACCATAAGGGTGGCAATGGATTTGACAATATCAGCCACAAGAGAAAACAACACCGGCATGTCTGGAGGAATAGATGCAAAAGCCCATGGGATCAGAGAGGAGAGCCAAGGGGTTGATACAATGGAAGTACCGTATTGAAACAAGGTATGATCTAGACATCTAAGTTGAGGTCTTGATATGATATGGTGTCATCGACTCAATGATAAGATATGAGTGCAAGAGGTAGCTTTAGATTGCATCACCAATCTCAAAGTCATATATGTTGTTGAAATATAACTTTTTTTTATGGACTTATGGAATATATAGTATGAAGGATATGAATCTCACAGATTTAGGCTACAAACAACAAAGATTTTGCTATAGTTACAACGCTCAAGTTTGCAAGGGCGGAGGGAGTATAGAGACGTGGGTGAACAAATGTACATTCTAAATTTTGTGCAAAAGATTATATATATAGTATGTTTATTAGGTATTTACACCATATTTGGGTTTAAATAGTTGTTTTTCAAACCAAAACATCAAATTTTAGCCAGATTAAAACACATATCAACTGTTTTTCTTTTACTTTTTCCACACAAACCTTCACTTTTGTATTAATATTGGTATCTTAATTAACTCCACACGCACACCAAAAATTTCTTGCCTACACCGTTGCAAGTTTAACTGATGTACTATTTTTTGCTGTAATAATGATTGCACTAAACACATTTTGCATTTAAAATCTGTAACAAAATATAAGCACATATGAAGAGTATTGATTATTGATTGTCTCATTAATCACCATTCATTTAATTTTTTTCACATCTTACCCTCTTTCGACCATTTCTCATTAAATGAGGAATTAAACAAATGTTGTAATATTTTTGGAAGAGAGGAAGTACAATAGTACATCACAGATCAAACAATGTACAATACACCTACGGGCTGTAGCATTGGTCGTGCAAGCTTGCCAATAGAATACAGAGCTGCGCGCTAGCTAGTTATTTCGGTGGCGGTTGTAGATGAAGATCAATTCATCAACGGTGAACCAATTAACGTGACAGCGACTTGGACAGAATCCTAGAATACGGTGAAATCGATCGGGGGAACTCCGGAATCCTAAAACAAATGCAGAGCTGGGTAACAATGATTCTACAATATTCCGCACGCAACTTGCAACGGTTTTGACGGCCCTGCCGGCCGACACAGCACGCACGCCACGCCACCGGTGTGTGGCGGTGATCAGTGACACCAATCGGACGCAGCGGCGCGCGGCATCACGATGCGCCTCGGGAAACTTTTTATGAGCGTCCAACGGCATGCGTGCAGCTCGTGCGCGACGGCAGCAGAGGCGCCGTAATCCGCAGCGAGACACGCATGTCTGCTACTGCTACCTTCCGATCCGCCGCACCCGGCCGCGGCCCGGGGCCCCTCCGTTTGATCGATCGCTCGCCTCGACCGAACGAACGGCCATGTGGGTGTGTGCGTTAGGTGCGTGCACGCCTGGTACGCAGCGCATGTGCCGGCTAGGGTTGGCCGGCCTCCGGTTGGTTGGCCGCCGGTTAAACCGAGCTTAGTAGCCACCGGATTGGGCGCCGCGGCGCCCCATCGATCCGCCGCTCGGACCCCTGGTGGTGGTTACGTCGATTCGAGACCGCGGTGCGTGGACGTACGCATGAAGAGGACCACGGGCGGTGGCCGTTCTCGATCGATCGTCGGACGATCTGCGTGATCTGATGCGTTCAGGGCTGGTCAGATCGTGCTGCTCGGTGGACGGCTGCGTTTCCCAACATATGCTTCGACCGCTGGTGGAATATTGAGACTTGAGAAACCGTGCATACGTGCAACCGTCCAGCGATTCGGTGGTAAATTGGCAATGCCGGGGCATGTGGATGCGGCCACCTCTTGTAGTTCTAGAACCGATCTCAGGTTCTAGTCTCTCGCCAATGGAATGCTAGATAGTAGATGCACATATATTGGCAGTATTGTTATCGTACCTGGTGGCGTTTGTTATGAGAACTGTTAATCCTCTTAGGTACATCTTGCCCGAGTTTCCAATATATAGTTATTTGCTCCCAGACCATCTCCATTCTGGAATATGTTTAGTAGATGGTTCCAGAACTTGCTGGATGATGGAGCAGCTGAGCCGAGGCCTCCTTAATTCCCACTGCGACTACCACACATGTTCATTGTTCTGGTGATCATCAGAGGATGCGCGCAGGATCAGCCGAGGTTGCTGGCGCACAAAAACACCAACTCACGTGCGCACTTGCAGCAAACACCGGCTGCGGATCAAAGCTTGGATTCCAGTTGCCTTCCTGTGATCTACTGCAAAGCGTGCATGTGCAAGAAGATCTTACAACTCGACTGCCATTTGTACTAATTAATCGGAAAATCACTGTAAAATGTATCATCATGCCACTTGCACACCTTGCAACAGTATAAACAAGTAACAACTTGGCACTACTAGAAGTCTAGAACTATGTGTCATACCGTCATCCCTTCCCTCTCCTAAAAAAGAACAGCACCCACTGTCCACCTTCTGGCTGGTGCAGATCATCACGAACACAGTATCACCGCCACAACAGCAATCGAGATGAAAAAAAGTGATGTACACTCGGTAGCTGTAATAGTGATGAATAGATACGTGCTATTTTTTCAGGCTATCAGGAATCAACCTGTACGTTAAACTGGTTATCTTGTTGATTAGTATATTTTACATGCCCATGCGGATTTTCCCCTCCATACTGCGGATAGCATCCAGGATCATAATCCAACTAAGGGCTGCTTCGGCCTTCATGTATCGGCCTTGTAAAGAAGGCACCACGTGCGTCTAACATTCCAAGTTGAAAAAAGTCCACTTCACATCCCTCATCAAGTCACAATTACGTTTATTGACAGATCCTAATCATAAAAAAATTGTAAATATAGTCCTAAATCTAGTATTCAGACCGGTTTTAGGTGACGTTGTGTCTACGCGACACTTACGTCAGCAAAAAAAGAAATAAAATACGATGGAACCAGACAAAAAAAACATTTCTACCCCTAACCTCCCCTATCTCTCTCTCTTCCTTTCCTCTCCCGCAGGCCGGCTCGCCTCGACGATGAGCTCCCCGCCAAACCTGACACTCCTCGCCCAAATGCTCGCGCGCGGCCGCCGACTGCTCACAAGGGAGATATTGGGTAATCCATCAATCCACCAGAAAAATCAGAGTATGCCGGCCACACCCACCACTCCACTCCATCACCAGACGCTAGGGGAGGCAGGAGCAAGCAGCGCGGATCGCGTCCCGTCTGTTAGTCCTCGCTTTTCTGTCGTCGCTGTCGAGCGTCAACTGCGCCTCCCTCTATGAGCTTGAACTCGAGATTTGCAGCCGCCA
The DNA here is from genome assembly GCA_030770085.1 of Oryza coarctata. Lineage (NCBI taxonomy): Eukaryota > Viridiplantae > Streptophyta > Magnoliopsida > Poales > Poaceae > Oryza > Oryza coarctata. The sequence continues at coordinate 23,404,335 of CM061463.1, read as the reverse complement.
CCGCGTCGTCGAGCTCGAGCTCGACATCCACCGCCCCGTCAAAGCAGTAGTAGCAGCCACCACCGCCATTGTCGTGGAAGCCGAAGGTGTCAAGGATGTAGAGGTTGTCACCGACGGAGGAGACGGGCTTGTACTTTGGCGCCACAAGGTGGACCAAACCCATCTCCGGGTCGCAGATGACGGCGCCGCCCGTCTGGTCGGTGGCGACCACCTGCAGGTGGGGGTTCTTCTCCATGCCTCCTTCGTGGAGAACGAACCCCATGCTACCATTGTAGTACTCGGATACAGGTGGCTTTAATCTCAAGGTGGGAGATGGAAGTAAGGATTCCTTCAGCTTCAATGGCAGCCGATCTGAGAAGCCATGTCCTTTGGAGAAGAAGAGGCGTCCAATGTCGATGCGGTACAGGGCCGAGGGGTGGTGGCGGTGGCCGTCGGCGCCGAGGGAGCGCACTCCACCGGTCGTTGCTCCACGGGGACGCGTGGCTATAGCGATGGCAGGTATCGAGCTCGTGCTCAACAACGCGGTGACGGCGGTGGATCTCGAGCTCGAGCTCGCAGGGGGAGGCGCAGGCGACACTCGATAGCGACGGCAGCCATATCCTCGTCGATGGCCGACACCACCGTCCTGCCTACCTCGCCTGCTTCCCTCGTCGGTGGTCGGGTCAGGGAGCTCGCCGTCGGGGCGCGCCGGCTGTAAGAGAAGAGGGTAAGAGATGGGCGAGGAAGAGAGGGGAAGAGATGTTTTTTATCTGACTGAATCCTACCGTATTTTTTTCTGATCGTTATCTAAAATCGATCTTAATATTAATATTCTCTTAACACTATATTTATACTGATTTGAAAAGATAAAGAATGTGTTTTATCCAGTTTTACCGGTAAAAGATACCATTGAAACTTATTTTTTTATGTGTATAAAATTTTTAAATAAAATGAATGGTTAAAGATGTGTTTAAAAGTTAAAAGAAATTAAATATAAAAAAACCGAGAGGAGTAAAAAAGAACGGAGAATAAGATTTGGCTGAAGATTATTTAGCGTGGCTCAATGCTACGATATTGTACTCGGTGAGAATTATAAAAATTGGTTTTCTAATTTTTAACATGTAGAGCCATGGGAGCTCACAATTATGAGAAACACCTGGCGAGTAAACTGCTATTGAAAATTTTCCCAGCTAATTCTAGCTTATTTTTTCATTATGCAACTATAATTTTTTAAAATATGGATGAAAATCTTGACTGTTTAAAAAGTGTAGCTGCCGAAATATCCCAACAGGGTTTTTTTTATTCTTACTAATTATTCGAATCTACTCCCTCCAGTTCGAAAATAACTGACGCTGGAGGGTTTTGTGGTCTGGTTGAAAATAAAATTCTTGTCGTTGGAGCGTTGGACGGCTTTGCCCCCTTGTAGTTAATGCGATGCTTCGTCCCTTGCACGGGGTAAGTTTGAAAGGCTCGCATGTGTGTGTGCGCATGCGGGCATTGGAGCTCCTACCTGAAGGCCTCAGCTCTATGCCCCCCTCTCTCTCAGCTACACTTCCAGCCTCGCTCCCCAGTTGAACATATGGTATCACCACGGCGGCTGGCTCAGAAGGTTGCGAGCGCACGGCTCATGCGGCAGCGGACACGGGTGGAGTTCCGCCGCGCGCGATCGCTCCGCGCCGATGCCGTGCGCATGCGGCAGCGTGGTCAAGTGGAGCGCACATGGATCTTAGCAACTGAGAGCACTCCTTTTCTCGCCACTGAATAGCACGTGATCGTATTTAATAAGGGTGTGACAGGAAATAGGCGGCCCAGCTAATTACTCTTTGGTAAATGGGATATATATCTAAAACGAATAGAATTATGAAACGTAGCGAGAAGAACTCCTAGGGTCTTAAATCGTCCCAAGCACAAGATACTAACAGCGGGAAAAAAAACTGAGCAATTAAGGAGAAACTTAGGGTCGACTAACTAGGAAAGTGCGTACGTGTTCATAATCAAACACGGACCTCATGGTTGAGCAAGTGCATCTCATGCTGGCAACGCCAAGACTGATGTGCAGAAAAACAGAAAATATTGTACGGCTGTGATGTGCAGAAAATATTGTGCTAGAAAACAGGTAATTTCTTTATTTCAAAATATATTTTAAAACATACGATGTATTTTATTTTTTATAAAACTTTTAACCAATAATTAATGTATTAATATATTATTTATGTGAAAAATATAATAAAAAATATTTTCAAATACGAATATAATATCATTAATTTTAAGTTAAAAATCATATCATAATAAAATAATGGTTAGTTAAACACTTATCCTAACGACAAAATATAACGGAGTACTGGGATGGAAACAATAACAGTGAAAATGTAGCGAGCATAATAGGATCATGGCAATCAAGAGACATCATCTGCAGAAAGTTCCTAGTTCTTAATGCTAACTATTATATATTGTCCGAGAGAATTCCTAGTTTCCTACTACATGCTGATAGCACCCCACTACCTCTAATCCCCTATGAAACAAACGGACCAGTACTGGTTTCCAGTATCAGGCGATTGCCATTCCACATTACATGCCGAAAGACTTCAGCAAGAACACTCTTCGAACATATCAAAGAACACATGCAGCAGTCACAATGGGTAGCATGGAGAGCAACAGGGAGAAGTTTTTGTCCAATCGCGATGGGCTTGATCCATTTGGAACCGGAAGGGCGGACGAATTTGTTGTGCTCATCTTAGTGCTGCACGAGAAGAAGAAAACGATAGTCAGCACAATTATTTCTCTAAGTAGTTGGTGAAAAATGCTTTAAAAACTTGAACAAAAAAAAAATTGAAAGTTTTTCCATACCCAGCAGCCATATAAACACAAGTGTCATAACCTGCAAGCAAGCAAAACATAAAGAATGAGAAGAATACCATAATAGCAAACAAAGGAAAGGTGAACTAGGCCTTCATCTTGTTCTAGTATTAAACAATCAAGCATATGCAAAAATCTCCACTGTAACAATAATTCGCATGGATGTACTAATTATTGATATCTCTAGAAGTCTAGTCCGGTCTTGAAGGTTGTTCCATTTCTACATAGCATTTTAAGGAGTCAGGACCAGCAACCTACCCATTGGTAAGCCATATTAATACACAAGCATCCATCATCAAATTTTGATATAAATGATATTTTACAAAACCATGTGATGATCCATGCACATGGGTTAGGAAATTCCTAAGAATGTTATCTATATTCTCATCCATTCCAACGTCAACAGAGTTGAACAATACTATGAACTAGCGAAATAGAGCATGAGTACCATACATGCTGAATCAACAATGCTAATCACAACTTAGCAAGCTCCAAGAGATCATCCAAGACAAACCAATGCACAAGAGAATAGCGGGCCAAAAATAAATAATGAGCAACTCAAATTAACCTGAGTTATATGTTACTACAGAAACATACTTACATATGTATAATCTCTAGCACAAAAAGTCACCATAAACATCTGAATATTAGTTAAGTCATAAATATTAGCAGCATTTCAGCATTTATTATCAGCATATCTCTCTACAATTTTGGTTAACTACCTACTCCTATATGTTACTCTCATCATAAACAGGTCATAATCAGTGCACATTGGTTCCAGTTACATGCTTTCATTGAGCTACATTGCCATTATGCAGACCTCATCAAAATAACTAGTAGCAAAGTGATGGTTGTACAAAGGAATTGTCGATTGGAACAGTGCACACCATACTATGATCAATATATTTCATATAAATGATGGCAAACTTACTTGGATCTTTAGTTGTCCGCACTCCAGTACCACCAAAGTCACAAGCCACATCGTTAGCTCCATTTTGCTGGTAATAGCTGTTGAAGGCATATGAAGCATGCGATGCCAATGTATCAGGCTGGTAGCAGGGCTGACTTGGTTGAATAGCAGAGCAATCGACATTGCCTGATCCGCATGCCCAATTCAAGCCATTCTGTAGATCTGTCTCTGTCACATTAGCAGAAGCCACACACCAAGTGCCATTTGCATTTGTAATGTTTCTTCCTGTCATGATGTCCACATTGCCTCTGCCAGTCCAATCTAGACTGTATATAGAGCTTTGGTCAGGAAAAAACTGCCCCCAGTTCCTCTCAGACTCAATGCCCGGTTTCCTGTTCTCATTGAACAATGAAAAGATGTAGACATCAATTTCTTCCCCAGGTTTTGCAGGTGTGCCACTGTCATTAACAACATGACGAATGAGATTAGTATTGTAGGTCTGAGCATTGTCAGGTGTTGCTCCGGTCTCCTTAGCCGCACCTTTGTTCGGCCACCCTGTCTCTGTGACCATGATCTTCAGAGCCTTAAAGTTCAAAGCCATGAGTGCAAAGAAAATGGAATCGATCTGCGCATCGAACATGTTTGTGTAAACCAGTCCGGTGTTGGGGTCAATCACATCCTGAGACTGCGGTGAGAACAGTGCATAGTTCAGCGAGACATCGCTTGGTGAGTTCTGGTACGCATAGTACGGGTACAAATCCACCATGAACGGTGCCTGGTTCTCCACAAGGAACTCCAGCATCGGCTTCAGGAAGTACGCATAGCTGCTGTTGAACGCCCCCGCAGACGGCGGAAACGACCGGGACAGTATCCCGAGCGAGTGCGTGCTCGAGATGGTGATCTTCTTGTGCAGACCGACCTTCTTGAGGGCAGTGTGAACATTGCGCATGGCGGGCACGACGAGGGCGGACACGTTGACGGGGCTCTCGGTGACCTCGGCACCGATGGTGATGTAGTTGATCATGGTGGCCGGGTAGTATGGGAGGATGCTGTTCTTCAGCCAGGTGTCGACGTTGGACTGGTATTGTGCGAAGGGGAGGAGGTCGGAGTTGGGGACGCCGACCATGAGCTCGACCCCGGTGTTGGCGAAGGCCTTGATGACGTCGATGTTGGTGTCGTAGATGCGCACGTACTTGAGCGACTGCTGCTGGATGAGCTGCACCACCTTGTCCGGCGCCGGCAGGTCATCCGCGTTGCGGCCGTAGCAGATGCCAACCTTGCCGCTGACGCAATGCCCTGCAAAAGCCATATTGCAAGCGCGCATTTTTCGTAGTTTCAGTGATCATTTCTCTCCCTTTTCTTCTACCCCAAATAAAAAAAGAAACAATCTTGAAATAAGCATCGATGAAATCCAAAAGAATGAACGAGTTCAATGTGCATCGTAACACCCAGACCATGAAACAAGAAGAGTCGTACTCTTGATACAATGCAAAGCGAGAGGAACGGAAGGATCACAGCGTGGTTGAATAACTCACCGACGAGCAGCAAGAGGAGGAGCGCAACAAAAGCCGCATGCGCCATTTGCGTCCGAGCCCCGAGCTCCGCCGCCTGGTTGCCTGTGCCTGGCGGTCGCGCTCGCGATGCGTGCCGTGCGTGGGCGTGGCTCGGTGCGCGGCCGTGGGTTGGCTGACCGTTGAGGCGAACGAGAGGGCGCGACGAGGGAGACGAGAGGGAGGAGGACGAGCAAGCGAGACACGGGCTGACGCCTGACGGTTCACAGGCAGCCACTGGCGGTGTGCGCGCAGAGCACAGAGGAAAGGGACCAGTGCGTGCAGTGGAGCGCGGCCGAGGCGGACGCGAGGTGGGCGTTATAAAATCGGGTTTATAGTGTTCAAACAAAAGCGGCCCACGTCCGTATCAGTAATCGGGGAGATGAGTGTGCGATTATGCCTAGTGGGAGAATGTTTGCTGTTGGGGAGATTCTTTTACATGGACCACCCCATGTCGGTCGAGCTGAGGAGCCATGGTAAAAAATGACTTTGGAACTGGGTCGTTTTGATTCTTCTTCACTCGTGTGCAACACTTCTACTTTACCACACTTGGTTTACACAGGTTTAGCGACGTATTCTATCATGGCTTTCATTTGGGCAGATACTTTGCTTGAGAAAACAGCCGCTGAAATACTCTTGCTGGGTCAGGGCCTTGGGCCCCCACTCGCACAGGTGAAGTAGGCTACTCCTAGTAATAGGGGTGCAAGGAGGTCCATGACTCCATGCGCTCCTGCAGCAAGCGAAGGGAGCGGCACGCCGGTTACCGAAGCGGGCGTGACAGGGACAGGTCGCATCGGTGAGCCCAGTCCCCGCGAAAGCACACGCGGCGTGGGGCCCGCACCGCATCTGCCAGGGCTCTCTTTCTTGGCTTGGCGCGATTACTTTGGCGTTTTGGGAAGCGAAGCGTGCTCGCAGCCAATTTAAAACGGGATATTTAACTATTTGTTATTCTCACGTATAGTCACTTTTTACCTGTACTTTTATTTTTAAAAATACTTTTAATATTTTGTCACGTAATAATATAAAATTATCGTTTTTTTTCCTCCCGTCACCTCTCCGGGAGCAAGACAAGCTAAGCGGCAACAACCACGACGGTGGCAGAACTTAAGGCTAACGGTGTAGGTGGAGATCAGATTCATTTCTCTTCTTCTCGCTGCTCAATCTCGAAGCCCCTTCCCTTCTATCTGCAAGCATGGTGGCATAGCCTAGCTCAAGCACATTGATAGAGTGACATTGGCTGAGGAAGAGGCGACGAGCTGTTTTGAACTACTGACAAAGAAGACGATATGGGCTTCGAGCTCTAGGGTGGATAGCTGAATCAAAGGTGATTGAGGTGAACAAGGTAGCTGATAAAAGTTATGGAGGGCTAGTGTGATGGCTGTGGCCGCAGCTCGTTGCCTCTTGGATTAGATCTCTACTGCTGACATTGCTAGTTAAGTCTTGCTCTAAATAGATAGAGAAGAGACGAAAGGGCGGAGGGAATGCAGAAGGATAAAAGTAATATTTTATATTGCTATGATAGAGAAAAAATTAAAAATATTTGAAAGAGTGATATTTAAAGAGTGCTTATTTAGAAGAGTGATAAATAATTAAATATCCCCATTTAAAGCCCGCCTCAGGTTGTACTGTGCTCCACAGATCACAGTTCACAGATGGCCGCAGACTGGTGGAGTCATGGTGGCGACTGGCGAGCGTTGTCACGGAACGGAGTAGTGCAACATACTACAATAGTACTTGCAAAATTTTTGCAATGCCAGTGAACGGCAATGGGGACTGGGGATTCAACACTTCAAGTTAGTACACAGATTGCTCGGACAGGAGGGGACATGTAGCTGTTAGTATATTATAATGACAGTTTAAAAATAAATCCACGTTTGTTATTAGGTGTTTGTTATTAGGTATAAAATTTTAAAAATATAGATAGATCATGATGATTTAGATTATAAATTGATTAATACAATTATATAAAATCCAAACCAAATAGAATTTAAAATTATATATGAAATATAAAAATTGTTAAAAGTAGTAAAATATAAATATATTTATAAAGTAATATCTATATAAATAAAATTTTAAATTTTAGAGTTGTATGTTAAAATAATAGTTTAAGCAGCGTTTATGAGAAAGCACATGAAGCTATTATCCTTATTAGCTTATCATTGGTAGATAAAAATTTAAATTTTAATACTTAAATTTATGATTGATTTTAGAGTTATTTTATCGCAGTATATTTTTCATTATTAGTTGTTAAATCAAAAAATAATAATTTATTCACTTATTTTTTCCAGGATTTATCTGTGGTAAACTTTTACCTATAAACTATTTTAATTTTCTTCGCTTATTTTTCCACGATTTATCTGTGGTAAGTCAAAGGAGCAAACAGGATATATAAAAAGAACTGAAGTTCAACACGATTCATCTGTCTACGGCTGGCTTTTTTTTTTTGAGAAAAGGTCGAGATTTTATTTATTCACTTAGTTTACATGCACATTTACAATGCAAGGGGGATCGAGGCGCTAAGGCAAATTTGAGCGCGCGCCCTGGGCGAGTACTTCCACGCGGTTTCCGACACTCGTCCACGCGCATTCTTTCCGAATGCCGAAATCCCTTTACTTCCTCTTCATGCATGCGAATTTGAAACTTTCAACACAATTAACCTCAAACTTTCAACTCGATTGCTTGAAGCTTTCAACTCCAATCACAAACTTTCATACAGAAATAAAATATATATATATTTAAAAAGAGGAACTTTCAATCAAATCTCAGAAAGCTTCAACTAAAAATAAAAACTTTCCATCGAATCTCATAAATGTTTCAACTTGAAATCATAAACTTCCAATGGAATATCAGAAAGTTTCAACTTCAAAATCATAAACTTTCAACTGATATGGAGGTCACTGTTGACAAAATCTAAGGAATGAAAAGGTTGTGCAGGAAGAATCAAAAGCGTGGAGGACGAACGGGACTCTGACCATACCGATGCATCGCGAGAAAGGAGGAAAGGCCTAGAATCACCGTACTCTCATAGGGGAGGAAGAAGGGTCCATCCTTGCCGCCATCTAGCCGATGAGGGAGAACAGATAGGATAAGGGGGCTTCGACGTCTCACCTAACAAGAAGACAAAGGGAACTTCGATTTCCCAACTCTCACCGAAGAGGAGGAAGAGGGTAATGGTAGACATGACATCATCTCACCACCCAACAAAGGAGATGGCTAAAAAAGGAGGAGGTAGCTAGGGTAGAGGAGCATATGTCGAGGGGGAGGAGCGAAAAAAGAGTGCCATGCCAACTCACTAGAGTCATCGGAGAGGAGAATGACATGACGGCTTGTCTTAGCATAGATGCCCAGGAACGAGATTCGTGGTGAGATTTGTTTTCACCTTTTATGTACACCTTTTCTGACCAGCTACTTTTTAGCTTTTAGGTTTGAATTAATTAATTTCATCATTTGTTTATCATAACTTCCGAAACTGATGGAGGATGGAAGCTTTCATGAACACATTTTTCCGAACTGCTAAACTGTGTTTTTTTTTTAAAAAAAAGCTGTTGTACAGAAGATCTTCATCTCGTGTTTTATCAATGTCCTAAACTCATATAGCTAGAGCAAAGATATCTTTAGAAATATCGTATACCTAAATATATATATATATAAAGATATTCCTTACAAATAAAAACACATATTACTAAAGAAATAAACAATATCTAATTAAGGTAAGAAAGTCTGATCACGTGCAAATCAAAGAAGACTTTTCCGAGTAATATATCTATCAGTATAAATAATCTCCTAATTGGAGGGCATCTAAATAAAAAACAAGCATGTGTCATATTGAGCTAAATTCAAGAACCATATGTTGTAGCCGCCGACTATATTTCTCCCTTAAATTTGCTATATATTAGTTGCATATGTTAAAAGAGTATATTTCTCCAGCCTTAAACTCTATATGGTTCTCATCAATAAATAAGAGTAAAACTATTGCCTATTTTTAAAAAGCTCAACCTCATCTCGTCTCTTTGGTTACTATCTCACGAATATTTTATCATTGATTGAATTATACTTCTATAAATACCATCTATAACCTATCGACATATTTCTAAAATAGATTTTTAATTTTATAACGGTTAATTCAATTATTTATACTATTAAATAGCTATTAAAAAATTAAATATTTTTTTATCTTTCATCAACAATCACTTTTAAACACAATCTTATGTTGCGTTAGAGAACGCTAGATGATGTAAATTTATTTCTCATCTTTTACGCGCACGTTTTTTAATATTTTTAAGTCTGTACGTAGAAGTTTTCTATATCATTTTTTCTAAAGTAGATTTTTAATTTTGTAGCAGTCAATTTCATCATTTATATTATTAAATAGTTATAAAAAATAGATAGTTTTTTAACTTCTATCGTTTCAAACACAATGTTAGTCTTAAATAAATGGTGTTCACTACTACTTTGCTTCACCACGAGGCGCTCGCCAAATAGCCACACCCGAATCAAGGAGCCACAAGTGACCGGCCCACACCAAGATTACACGCGAACTTTGTCAGGTTTTGTGCATCTAGATTTTTATCCTGACCTGGGTGGCGAAAATTGACAGAAATTTACATCTTGATTTCTCATTGATACTGTTGATCATCTCCGGCTCAAGAGTTTTTTATTCATATATTTTTATTAAAATATTTATAAAAATATTTTTTTAAAAAATTACATGCCTGTACTCTTAATATCCACCGAGAATATATTTTTTTAAAAAAAGTATTACGAGAAAGAAAAAAAATATAACATGTCAAATGTCTATTAACTTATCATTAATAACGAAGCCGTAGGAGACAGAGTATTTTTTCTCATAATTGGTGACCGCCTGCAAAATGGATGTACTAAGGAGAAGAAGGTAGACATCATCTTTACAGACTTCAGGTTGAGCATTTTCTTCTGTCATGGGGCAACATGCTAAATTGCCATATCCGTCCACAGTGAGGGGCTAATAATTTTGTAGTCAGGCCATTTGACACCGTTTTTTAGGTGGATACCTATAGATCCCTTTCTAATCACACAAAAGTCCATTTATTTAAAAATTTATTAGTTGAGAGGTGTCCATCTTTTCAAAAGTCCAAAATAAATTCCATTTTTTCCCATCACTAAATAGCACAATTGATGTATGAGCGGTGTGACCAATCGAACCCATGGTCTAGTAACATCTAATACACCATATCTACATTTAAAAAGTTAGCAACATAAATAAAAACGTAATTTATATTTCATATAACTGATAATAAATTTTTGTTAGATAAAATAAACAACATTTATACTTAAAGTAAGCAACATTATGATACATATATTTATACAATATAAAAAAACTTAAAGTACGATAAAAATTAAGTTACACATCTATTATAGACATGTACTAAACGAATAAACCACGTATGATAATAATTCATAGACCAGATTGGTCTTAAAGTGGTGTCATCTACTGTGAGGCATCTTCCATTCGATCATGCTTGTAGCAATTCTCTTAGCTTACTGTCTTCTACTCCTCCTTCTCCTCCTTCTTTTTCTTCTTTGTATTTTGACCTATTGTCCTTTTCTTTTTAGCAACACATTACATCGTAAGTAGAATCTCTTTATACTATATGCCTTAAAAGAGTGTCGTCTTTCTCATAAACTAACATAAAAATAGTAGGTGGGCAATCTCGTTCTAATATATTCTTCACCTAACATCTCTAACTGAAAGTGTAATCCACCAGTATTAATTATTAAAAAAATTCGATTGTCTGGCTCGTAACAACATGTTATTGCGTTGATCTAAGAGTTAATTTAAAAGTCTTACATTAACTGAGTTATATGTTGCCGAAAAACTTTATTTAACTATTTTTTTCAATACACTTAAGTATTTAGTTGAGTTCTGATATTTTGTTTGATATATTGGTTCATGAGAAATAGAGTTGATATAAGTAAGATATTAATCATCATATATATCTATCACCGTATATTTGATATTTTAGTATTGATATGTGTTAGAATATGACAAACGAAACTATACAAACGAAACCAAAACTATTTATATATCTATAACGACAATACACATGCTATGCTATTTTGTTTTGTTTTGTCAAAGTATAAATCTTTTACTTGTGTTCAAACCCATAAATCTATCTATCTATATTAATGAGATATTGAAAAAAAAGAAACTAGAGCCATCAAAATAATCAGAGGAAAAAATTATCTAGATTGCAATGGATTCTTATAATTACGTAGATTATCAGTAAGAATTATATAGAAAATATATTTGTACATGTCGAAATAGAAGATAAGAATTGTGAGTAAAATATAATTTTATTTTAAATCTCTATTATTATAAAATTTGATATTGTTCCTGTGCACATCTATTTGCGTCCTTCAGTCCGTTTTCCGCGAGCGTGAGACGACGCGTTCCCGCGTTCGGTTCCTGCCCGTCTTCGCATGGTTCGTCCATCCAGTTCGCGCAAGCACGTTCCCGACCCTGCGTCTTCCATCGCGACACGCGAAAGAATTCGACCCGCGGTCCGCGTCATGGGCCCTCCACGCTCCGTCCTCCCTGCTGCTCTCCTTGTTCTCTCCGCTCCCGTTGCTCTCCCTCCTCACCCTCGTCGAAGGCGTCGTCCGCCGGCACGCACGGTGGTGCCAATGAGGCGCTCGCCCTTCTGGCCGATGCGGTGGGTAGGCTGCCACTCGGCCCTCCTCTTCTTCCACCAACACCGAAAACGAAATCCCTACGTCCGGCAACACGTGGTGCTCCCTCGTCTCCATCCGTTTCTAGATCGGAATCATCAGTTCCATGCCCGGGGTCAACGTGGTCTCAGGTTTGGTCCGGCGTTCCGGCCAACAAGGACACCCCCTTTAAGAATCGACAAGACCATCGACCACACAGCACTCGGTAACACATTTTGCTCAAGACGTTCTCGTCGTTGCACCATCATAGCCCACATCCATCTCCCCAGTTCTTTCTCTGTCTCTCGTCTGTGTGCATTCTTCTTCAGGAAGAAGCACAGTACCAGTCTGCTATTTAGCCCTTTTGGTTCGATGGAACAAGTGTTTGAAGTTTGAACCCAATGGGACTGTTCACATACAGCTTGACCCAACCAACTAGCGGAACCAAGTTGAACAGTAACCGGTGACTAAATTAAACCGGGTTAATTTGATTGGTTTAACCGATTCAACCCAGTTCATTAGGTTCCCAACCATTTCACTTTTGGTTCTTCACTTTTCAAGCCTATTCACTCCTTGGTTTTCTCGGTACCACGTACAAAAAAACTTAGACCTTACCAACAATTGCATATGCCACTGATTATAACTGAAAGAGTTTCTGATAGCTACATATTTTGTGAGAATTTGTAGCTACCAAAATCTCTTTAAACACTACTCAAATTCTAAGAATATTAAAAAATAAGTTAAATTCGAAATAAGAAAAAAAATAGAAAATCCAAAATTTTTAGATTCTCACCCGTTGTCTTCTTATCGGCTACGATTTTAACCTATATAAAAAGGGCCTAGTGCCATTTTTGACATTTGATTTATCTATTTTCCTCTAGCTCTAAATTTTACCATTTATTTTACCGTTTATTTAAAGTATTTTCTTCTAGTATTATTTGTCGTCGCTTTTGTACTTGTATTGGATCATCAGAAGCTGACGTGGACTCGAAAGTTTACGGTAAAAAGGAACAAAAGTCTTGAATAGTCATCATGATCCAACCTTGCACGCGCTTCTTGGCGAGTGATGATGGGCTCCTCCCAGCTACACCAACTTGACCCTCTATGTTGGCTCAAATTATAAAAAATATCAAACTCTCACTGTAATTTTAGTTTTTCATATTACAATCTACTTGCACTTCTGCTAGTATATATTGTAAATTAAAATTACATATATGAAAATATGGTTTAAGAGTTATATATAAATATAATTTAACTACTTGGTGCAAAAATTATGTGGGAAAATCCCTAGTTTAAGATATGTTTAGATTATTATCTTGCCAAAATTTGGTAATTCTGAAAATGGTAGCAATTCATTTCAACGATTCCAAGGCTAAAGAGGCGTAGCTTAGATAGTAGTAAGTCGGTGAACCGCTCCTATGGGTCGCATGACCCACCATTTTTAGTGTGCCAAAAAAATTGCGGTAGATCGAACTTGTTGGACTTGAGCAACACTCTATTCTCATCGCCTTAGTTCTCGTAGCACGCTGCATGCCTCCCGGTATGATAACGTCTCTATAAGCTTCTAGTTAAACTCCATCTTTTCATATGCCTTAAACTATAGTAAGATACATCTATCCACTATGAAAAGCTGTCTAAATTCTAGACGTCTATTTTCAAAAATATCATCATTCCTTTTGTGACTTTAGGGCGAATTTATGGTGTATATAAAAATAAAATTAATTTGTTCATAGAAACTCAATAAACATATGATTAATTATATATTAATTATTTTAAACTAAAATAACTTTATTTATTATTTAAAGCAACTTATATATATTATAAAAAAACGTAATTAATTATTCATTAATAATTTATTTTATTTTACATAAGCAAATTGGTTCAACCCGTTTTAGATAAAAAAAACAACCGGTCCTTACCCATGCAGGAAAAAACCGACTCTATCAGCTCCATGCGTCTGAACCAGCCGACCCCGCCAGAGAAATAATAATAATAATAATAAACAAAACGGCCAACTTGCCTTCTAACTTCCACCGGGCCGCCACCACCTGATTCCCGCGCCTAATCCAATCGCCGATCGATCGCCTCGATCATTAGATGATGCTGATGCAGAGCGGAGCGGCCGGTCAGATGACGATGCGTGCGTCTCTCCTTCCGTCAGTTGACAGCTGAAACCGCCGCCGCCCTCAGCGTTCAGTCGTCACAGCGGTGTGGCTCCACTCAAACGCCCTTGACGATCGCAAAGTCGTGAGGTGGACTTCCCAAGTTGCTGCCCTGACCCTACGTCCGTATAGTATATTAGTTTGAGGCCTTGAGCTATCTCGCCTGATAAGTTTGGCATTCCAATTTGCAATAGTATAGTGCTGGTCGGCCGGCGCCGAAGGGAGGATATGTTTTACTGTATGTTTTTAGGAGCTGCCTTCGTAACGGATCAAGATTTTTTATTTGTGAGGTTATGTGTTGCTGCCTTTTTTATGTACTGCAAATCGACAGATTAGGATCATGTTTGAATAAGTAAGGATACGTAAAATAAAAAAATTATTAGCATGTAATTAATTAAATTTTAATTTTTATAATATATATTTTAAAGTAACAATTTTTATATATAAAACGTACGTTTAACAGGTTAAAAAACATAGAACCTAAAACCCACGCACCCGTAGCAAGAAAATCAGCTGCAACCTTCGTTTTGTGACTCAGGAGGGTCTTCAAGGGCATATAAAGCAAGTTTTCAACCCTTTTTTGGTATAAGTCTTTTAAGCCTTTTTTTTTAAAAAAATCTTTTAAGCTGAAACGAACCTGCCCAAGAAAGATGTTACTCCTATATGCCTAGCACACATGATATGCACGGGGAAAATACAGTGTGCAGGATTCACACGCGGCATGAATGAATCTCAACGGAATATATATAATGCGGGCATCCATTGTTACTGGACTCGCGCCCATCAAAACCGTCACGTTCTTCTCGCCTTTTTCGTTATTCCGATGCGCCCATGCACTACAGTGGAGCAACGGAGTCCGCACCCATAACAGCCACTGCACCCAAAGAGGAACGTCCCGCATGCAGACTCCGACCAAGCACGAGCCATACACGCGCCGCGGCACATCTCGCCAAGCCAAGGTGGTGTTGATTTGGTCAGGAAGAGAAGACGCCACGAGAGACCCGGCTTTTCGGCTTTTGCTTGTGCTGTTGGATCGCACACCGATTATAGATAGTTGTAGGCGACCACCCACGAGGGGAGGAGATGGCGCCGCCTGCGTGCCCGCGCGGCCGGACTGGCCGGCCTCGCCCCTCGGATAAATATGGAAAAGGAGAAAAAAAAAACGCATGGTTCCGCGCGGCGCGTCCGGACGTGCGTCGGTGCGTGCATGAGAGGCGGCGACGCCGACGCGTCTCCGGGGTTGGTGCAGCTCGGCCGCCCGGATTCGCACGGAACAAGCGAGAGATCGAGAGGGAGGATGCGGCCGAGCCGGGGGGAAAGAGATCGAGAGAGAGAGAGAGGGAAAAAAAAAAGATCGGCCGAAAGGCGACGCGGGATCAATCCCAACTCCCGTCCCGCGTGCTATCCACATGCGCCCGTTCGTCCGCGCGCGCGCAGACCACGTTCCGGTGGCTGGCGCGCGGCGGGGACAGGTAGTCCAGCCGTGGTCCACACAAAAATCACAGGGAGCTCCCTCTCGCAGTCCGGCCTCGTGCCACATGATTTCTGCGCGATGCCTACCTGCTCGGTCGCTTTCGCCGGATCCCGGCACGATCCGCGAACCCTTATCGCTTGGGATTATAAGACGACTAGGAGCCAAACGCGTCTTTTGGGCGATGGCTCTCGCGGGGTCCGAGCTGCTCTACGCCTCTACCACCACCACCGGTCCTGTTCAGCGAGCTGATGGAACACGTGTTGTTCTACGCGCGAGCCAAACCGGTCAGACCGCGGTTGGTTGGCTGGCGCTCTATCCAGGCGTCGACGCGTTTTTGAACGCACAAGGATTTAGAGGAGAAATCCTACCGGTGGTTATTCTTAAGTCGTCGCAAAAGGTTAGCTAGGTAGTGAAAATTCAGACCTGAAAAGAGAGATGCAGCCGGAAGGAAGGCTCGTGTACCTATAGGTCGAGCTCAATAGTAAGCTCGTGTTTGAATGTTTCCGGAATAGAAGCTCCGACTCCGTCCCCCAACCATGAACATGTACACAAGCCAAAATTTCGCTACGGGAGTGAGACGTCATGGAACACTACTTCGGTGATATTTTCAGCTTGCTTGCCACGCTAAGCTTGAATCAGTCTAGGCCTTGGATAAGGGCGCATCAATATCCATAGTACAGATTCTAAGCAGCCATCACTTGACTACAAATCTGAGGTTAATGGCACCGATTAGGACATGCAATTGGCTTGAGAACAAAAGGCGATCAAAAGTGCCAAGACAGCATGGGCGCTTCTCTGGGCTTCTGCAACGCACTGCATCCATCGGTGGGGCTCCAGACCACAGCCTTCGTGCCGAGCAACACGCGGACACGAGATGACAATGAAGAAATTGGTTTGTCGACGGTTTTGTTGGTCCGCTAAACCTGTGGTCGTGTTCGCAGAAATTTTGTTCGTGCCATGTGTACCCAGTGCATTCCGTCTCGTCGATTTATAAAAGCGTTTTTACTAGATTATTGTGTTAATGGCAGACGTGTGAGGTGTTGTTGGTTTCGCCCAACGAACATGCACCTTGGAGCGTAGCCGGATCGTGCGACGGGTGTCCGGGTTCGAACAGCTCACCACGTTGCGTTGGGTTAGGCCCTAGCCATGTAGAATTATAGGTTTTGTAGTTTAGTACTTGTATATCTATCAAAACATACTTGATTAAGTTTCAGGTCTTAAAGAAACAAGATGCAGGACAACTGGCTAAGATCGACAATATCCTGGTGCAGGGATGTGTCTCGGCTTCTCCAAGTTGAGTTTACTATTTAGCATCTCGTGCATTCTGACGGATAGGCATTGACACTGTTAGCAATAATGCGATGTAATAAAACTTTATTTCGAGAGCCGATCGTATGCTAGTTGTCTCTCGTTCTCTCTCTTGCAAAATTGCGTGCAATGGAGGCCAAGTAACACAGCGAAGTACAATGACAGTTGTGATGCGGAAAACCGTACACGTGTTACTCACCAAACTCTGATTGGGTCCATGGAATCTCCACTTACACATTACGTCCGAAACAAGAAATATGAGTATGTGGGGAACTAGTGAGCAGTGATCCGGAAGGAAATGAGCAAAAGGGACTCTGTTTTGAAAGCTAAGACCGTTCGAGATTACGTAAATTACAAGTTAACTTTCAAACCCCTAGTGCGTCTAGTGCTCCACTCACACTGTTTGTATGCTGAAATTCTGTCGCAAAATTAGGAGACACGAGTATTTTCTGGCGGTTATCAAGGACTAAAAGAGTCGTATTTACCTCGTCGACGTAATGAAAATAAAGCTACCTGAAAATTTTACCATTTCGAACTGTTTAAAAAGTAGACTAAAACAACAGGTTTTATCAAGGTTGAGATTCGTGACGTCTGTATGCGGCCTGGTAAAAAATTAAAGGCGCCAAAGTTATACTAGCGTGATTTCCCCAAAATACTCCTGGTTAAGCAATGAAAAGGTTTTCCTGAAAAATCTAGTTGCGTTCTACCTCGTCCACCGACTCAACCTGCAACGAGGATCAGAGACCAACAGTAGTGCGCCTCGTGTCCTCGCTCAGCTCCCCGCATAAAATATTTAACACGATGAGGCATCATCTCCACCATAACGTGCCATGGTCTACATGTCAGTATCAGAAACCAACTTGCCAAAGAGATATATGAACCAATCTGTGTACCATTCAACAAACTAAGAAGATAAGATATCAGATCAGGGCAGCAGCATTAGCGGAATCTGGGAAAGCATGTGGAACTGGCCAACCAACTTTCACGCTCTTCCTAATACTTTTCTTTTTTAATTTTGGAAAAAAATTGGGACAAAGGCACACAAGCAGCCATGCTCCATGGGTCCATGTCAGTGTACTGGGAAAAACCTTACTGGTCCATAAAAACACAACAATTTGGTGATGTCATGGATGCAAAATGCGTAGATTAATGTTTGGTCAAAGGGAGCTATGAAGTGTTTGAAAGAAGGCAACTAGCGTTATCCCATTTCAGCTGGAGCTATATATACACCCACCCCCTCCCCACCGGACGTTGTAAAGGTCGTGAAAAGAGGAAGCAAGAAGGAGAGGAATATATCCATACACAAAGCGCACCACCTGTTCTTTCGGTGTCTTCGTTCCAGAAGCCAGAAAAAAACTGCAAACATGAGCAAATTCGGTGGAGCTGCGGTCCTTCCAGTATACCATGAAGAAGAGGATGAAGACTTGTTCGAGACATCATCGTCCATCTCAGGCGATTCTGATGATGAGGCCCAATTTTCAGACAGCGAGGAAGCTGAAGCTCAAGAATACCAGTTTGCGCAGCAGGCGGCTTCACCAGCTAGAAGGCTGAATTCAGATAACCTCTACGATCTGTCGTCTATGATGGCACAACTCCCCGTCAAGTAAGTTCCTGGAAAAAAAGTTGTATATAGTATCAATATGTGTACAGCAAAAGGAAAAATTTTCTCACAGGGCAAGTGCTGTGTTCTTTGCAGGAAAGGATTGTCCAAATACTATGACGGGAAGTCTCAATCTTTTGCGTGTATGTCTGAGGTGAGATGCCTAGAGGATCTACGGAAGAAAGAGAATCCGTACAAGAAGATCAAGTCATCCAAGAGCTATGTAGCACTGGATGGGAACCAGCAAGCTTGTCATATACCTGGCGCAAACAGCACATCAATAGCCAAGAAGTCATCCGGAAGTTCTTGCGCAAATCTGATGGCTAGGAATAACACCAAAAGCATGCTCTATAGGCCTCCCCCAATTCCTGTAAACAAAAGCGGATACCATCAGTAGGGACATTATTGAAATGTTTTTTTTTTTTGTCAGAGTTTCACTTCTCTTCTTTTTTTTCGTTGAGGATGTTGAGGATTTTGTTGACAAGCATATTAGCCTGTCACAGCTGTCAGAGGATTTCCTCTCTGCCATCAACAGAGAATCATCTAGTTCATGAAGACATCGATCCTGTTTGTAAATAACTAAATTGAAATTTTCATTGAACTGCCTGGGGCTGATCAACAACCTTCTCTGTCTGAATTTTGAAGCATGAGTCTGTGGTACATCCAATTACCTTTGCTATGACAAAAAAGCTTAACCGAAACTTAAAGGTAATACTTGCCTCCTTGGTCATCAAAGACGAAAGGAAAAGGAATTCAATTCTGTAAATATTCCCGACACAGTTGCATTGCTGGTCATGAATTTTTGCCAAGCCAAAAATAAATCGAATCCTAATAATTCAAATGTTTTTTTTACTCCAACAGGGGCTTTCAGATCACATCCAAGTATTATCTTGTGGATGGATGTGTGATTAAGTCCGGTTATATAGTGAATCCAGGGCACTGGGGAGAACCAAAGAGTAATAATCCTATCCCAATACGCCTTAGAGTTAGCCGTTGTTAGAAAGCATAGTTGTAAATAGCCTGTGCGACTCCATCTTCATCATTAGTGGCACCAATTATATTTGCCACTGCTTTCGTCCCCTCAGAACCATTTGCAAGCGCAACACCCAATGATGCTAGCTGTAGCATTTCTATGTCATTTTCTCCGTCCCCAATAGCCATTATCTTGCAGAAGAAAGAAAAACTTGGAGTTAGGTGAGCTTTCAATGGCTCGATGGAAGATTAAGGATCTAATACCATTTTAAATTTACTTACACCTCTAGATCACTGGGCGAACATTTTGGAAAACTCAGTGCAGACTTAAAAGATTTTACTTTGTGGTATATGTATGATCAAGATTAATGTTGGTTTTTAATAATTGAACGAACTGGACAGTGATGGCATCAATCGTATTCTGTTATGCAATAAGATGTAACAGGGAACTAGACTTATACCTCATCTGGACTAATGCAAAGGTGGTCCAAAAGAATCTTCACCCCATCGCCCTTTGAAGTTGCAGGAGGTACAAGTTCAAGCATATCAGGCTGTGCTTGAACCACACGGGCCCTTCCTTCTATTGCCCTTTCCCAGAATGGCCTCAATGCGGAAGAAATTCCCTCAGGAGTTTCAAGGAAGAGCACTTTCTGAACATGAAAACTATAACGTGGTCAGCTACAGGGCATCTTAGCATCGTCAAATTACTAATAGAGTAATCCCCATATATGAAAATGTCAGCCAGTCAAAATGAGCAACGTGCCTGTTGCATAAATTGGTTTCTATTACGAATATAATAGATATTTTTGTCTTGTAAGTTGCGTCAACAAACAATTAATCTTTGATTGTCCAAACGGTTTTGATTGTATTATATAATGTTGCTGCCAGCAATGTCATGCAAAAATGATAGACATGAGATGCAAAGGGGATTTAGTTTGTAGCTAGGTGACTTGTTGCTCAAGTTTGTACTGTCTCAATTACAAAATATAATTATTTCTCATTATAATCATCATCAAACCTTTTAGTCCTCACTAAATTAAGGTAGGCTATAAGGACACATATTAAGGTTAAGTAATGTTTTCCGTGCACTCCTATTTAACTTTAGAGATATTCCAATAATATAAATATCATTTTTATTCTCCTTCCATGTTAATTTTGATATTCTCCTATCTCTTCTCGTATATTGTTGCAGCTTAGGATTTTACTATTTCTTGAGGTTTCCTTTAGATATATTCAAACCATATCAATCAGTATTGGATAAGTTTTTCTTCAATTGATAATGCCCCTAGCTTATTACGTATATCATCGTTTTGAATCTAATTTATTCTTGTATGCTTACAAATCTAATACAATATACATATCTCCATAATAATTAATTGTTAAATATATCGTTGTTAAATATATTGTTTTTTTATAGACCAATATTCTACACTACATAGTATTTCTAAGATTTAAATTTTGTACCACAACAATAGTTTTTAAGGTGTCGCTATGGCATTGCCATATTATCGCTAAGGTGTCGTGGCACTCTTCTAGCTCCAAGGCGTTCGATGCCATGGCCAACCTGCATATAGCGACCCCGATCCACACCAAGAGAGAGGGGGAAGGGGGACCCTAGCGGCGGCAATGTCTCCAATCCACACAGTTCCCATCATCTTCGGCTTTGGCTACGGCTGATCTGTCTCCCCTACCTCCCTGTTGGCATCCTCACCATCGTGGCATCGCAATCCCTTAGCCCAGCCAGGTACTGCTCGATCTCCTTGCTTACTCTGCTCTCCTCCTCTACCTCCCGTTTCCTTCCTAGCTTCCTCCGCTCTCCTCCTCTAACTCCAGATCTGCTGTACGCTATCAATGCTAGCAACAAACATCGTTTTGCTCCCTTCCTGGTTTTCTCCTACGGCGGCAGCTATGGAAATATGATGCACGCATGCCTGTAGGGCATAGATGCTTGCCCAATAGGCTATTGGGCTTTATGGGCTGGTATGAGGGTTGGTTTGATGGGCTGTTTTGCCATTTTTTTATCTTTCCTATATCAATTTATTTCCTATTTCTCCTCTAATCGTGTCGCCACGCCTTCCGCCACAACCACAATAGTGTGAGGCAGGTCTGCAGCGCCTTAGCTCGCCATACCGCTTTAACAACCTTGATCACAACATAAGCATTTCTGCGCTGATTCCTATCATTTCAATGATTCATAAGCCAATTAGGTGCTTGGAAATGGAATTTAAGCAATTCAAAATTCAAAAATTAACTACCGAATTGACTAAAAGAGAATCTTTTAACCTAACCTTAGTATTT
This sequence comes from Oryza coarctata, assembly GCA_030770085.1. Lineage (NCBI taxonomy): Eukaryota > Viridiplantae > Streptophyta > Magnoliopsida > Poales > Poaceae > Oryza > Oryza coarctata. Next base: position 23,382,539 of record CM061463.1, on the reverse strand, counting down.
GGTAAACAAACTAGAAATACTTATATTTTGGAACGAAAGGGAGTACCTTAGATCAATCATCCAAAGCTAGAAAAAGATGATGTGGTTTTATGAGAAGAGCAATAACTGAATTTAGAGGAGGGTTCCAATTGTACAAGATATGTAGACCTGATTTATTATATGGTTAAGTAAAGGAGTATATGGTACGACGCCCCACACCACCCACCCCACATACACATACACAGGAAGTCTCTGAGCCCACCTCTGCCCCTTCTTGGCTTCTCCCCCCTTTGTCCCAAAGAAAGCTTGTGCTGTTTATAGTAACTAAACTAGTAGTTCTTTATTTTATGAACCAACTACTTGGAACAAATTTTGAGAAAATGAATTACAAACAGAATGTCATCCTAGACAGAATCATGATGCTCTTAGTATTTAAGCAAAGGAACATTAAAATGATTCATGCCGAGTTACTGATCATGCAAATGTTACTAAAAATTGTCAAGAAAGCACAGAACCTGTATCTCAGCCGTTCCTAAAAACTGATCAATAGACGAAACTATTTCAGCCTGCAATAAGAGTCGCAACTACAGTCAGATCAATAGGAATATGGACAACTAAAATTTACTTGATCAAAGGACCAGAAAATACCATCATACCTTAGGTTCATGATACACGTAATGGAGAGAATCAACCAAAGGATCATCATACATAGAGAAGCAAGCATTGGTCCTGGCTAAATGCTACTAATGGTACCTTGTGTTCCAATGAATATAATAATGCCTGCAACAAGCCAATAGTGTCACTATTCAGTGCAAGCATTAGCAAGTACTAATTTAAATTGGTAATAATGGATACTTAGATAATAGGCTGCATTTTCTTTAGGTTGTTCAACTAATAAGCAACAGTATATTAAATTGAGATAAGAGGTCATATAAATTAGTCCATTAGCTGGAGAGATACATTCCAGGTGATATACCATCATGTGGGAAAAACCCTGAAAATCTGTAGCCTTTTGGATCTAAATTTTTCTTCTATGCACATTTATGGTCTCAATGCCTAGAAGGAAGAAAAATGGCTTACCTCTCTACATACTTCTTGATCTAAATTTCTTTTATAAATTTCTCTTCCTTGCAAACCATATACCAAGAGGCCCTACAAATGAAAGCATTAATCTGATGAGTGGGAATAATGCACACAGGAACAATAAAATGTTTCATTTATCTACCGGATAGGAACAACGCTATAGTCATGGAACAATGGGCTCAAAAAATAAAGGCATAGCTCATATTAATATGCAGAATACAAGGTAACATCAAGTTAGGGTAGCACATTACAGGATTAAGCAGAAGCACAAACCAACAGGGCCTCATCAAAGGATGCTGTCAACCTTTTTGTTTTTCTTTTGCGTAAAATGTAGAATGTAAGCTTTGAATTAGTACAGCGGAATTAGTATGGCTGCACAAGAAACATCAGCAGCACACTTTCTGTTCTACGAAAACAGTATAGCCAGCTTTTGAAACCAGCGAAGTAGGGAAAGTTGAGTTATCTTATGACTAATTTTTGCACTTCACTCAATACATACAAGAATCAAAAGGGGAAACAATTAAGAGTAAAAGAAAAAAACCTTCAACTATGTTTCATTTCATCGAAGATTTATTTAGTGCACCATAACAATGCATTACAATTTACAAGTGACATGCATTCAACAGATATTAAAATGCAAGGAGGTAGGAATTATTGGTCTGTCACTTGACCAAATTTCACGCTTTAACTCAATTCAAAAATCAAAAGCAAACAATTAAGAGTACAACAAAAAAACCATTCAATAATTTTGTTAATTTCCCACAGATGTAAGTACCATGCCCTAAAGATCACAATGCAAGCAACATGCATTCTTAAGTTAAAAATATGATGCAAGGATCTCCAGTCCCATATTTCAAACTCACCAGACTATATGCTACCAGATGAACAATGCTCAGGAAGTGTAAAGATGCCACATTTTCACCAATATATCCATAAAAAACAATTGTTTGAAAGATTTGCATGTTTTATGTGAAAACTTTCTACCAACCTGAAGAAATATGCCAGGAGACGATTCTGAGACAATCCCAGTTCTTCCAGACAAGTCAACCATATTGAGAGCATCAATGACAGCTGGTCGTGCCTGTTTCCAAAATAAACATGTATGAGAAACAATTATCAGCATTTTGAGTTACTGAAATATGGCAGTGCCAAACAAAAATAGGCAGACAAAACAGAGAGTATTCTTCATTGTCTACTTATAGTAAAATTTTCATTTCAGCTTATAAAAAATGTAAACGATAAACACCAAGAATCCTCGTATGGGATTTTTTTAACCCGTTATACTGAAATTAGCGTAATGTATGTTTTTTAGTTGAGACTTGGAAAAAGATTCAGCAATGATGGAAACAGATGATCCAGAGATCTGGTGTACCCTGCCCCTGGCAAGGACATTTAAGTCATTACTAAAAACAGAAATGAAGAACTTGTAGTACCTTCCCTGTGGCGATAACTATGTTTACTCCTCTTGACCTTGCTTCCCTCAGAGCTTCTGCATTCCTTGCTGTAACTTGACTTTTACTGTTGAGTAGTGTACCTTGTTAAGAAAAAAGATCACTGGTAAATATAAACACATATCAAGAGTTTGATATGTGCAAAGAGCAAATGATATACCATCCATATCACAGAAGATATATTTGAATTTTGGTCTATAAAACCTTAGGCTTCCAGCTCTCTTTAGACCACTTTTCACTTGCTCTGTAAACATTCTTAGGCCACAATAGCTAGATTACCATCATATGTGTGTGAAAGCACTTCTTCAAGATCAAAATAATGGCAAGGATTATAACTACAAAAATCCCAAAACAACACACCATCCAATGTTTCTGTCTGATGCCTGCCTGAATCAAGAACACTCTTAGCAAGATTTTTCCCTTTCCACCTTAGACTCTTCAAAATGAGCTGCTCCTCCTTCCCCATTTCCACTGCAGACTCATCGCTTGTTTGAAGATCAAAACCTAGAAGACGTAGAATTCCACGAACCTAAACAGGGTAGTAAGTAAAAAGTTGATTTTCGTATCATATTACCTGTGCTGCAGTCTATGTATAATAACATGAGATTAAGTGATTTGGTAAAAGGAAGCTGGAAACTTCACCAGGAAAAAGATAACATGTACATTCAATCTTCTAAATGGTAGGAGGCTAATGACAGTCAATAAGCAAGTGAGCATACCGCTAGTATCCGCACTTCATCAAGAAGTGCATGACCTCGCTCCTCAGCCTGCCTTGCAGCTGTCTCAACTGAGATTACTATATCACCTAACATTAGCTGGGAGCAAACATATTCAGAAAATACAACAAGATGGCATTTCTAAAAGAACAACATTTAAATAAAGGATTTGTTCTTACAATAGGAACATCAATTTCAGGAATGTATTGTGACATTGAGAGCATTTCAGTACAGCTGTCTTCGCCTCTCCATTCTTTGTTAAGGTTCTGGATGAAGTTGTCATTGCATAGCAACACAGAAACTTCAACCTTATCATACCTCCCGATGTCACTTATTGAAGTGTCTCGGGTTTTATAGTTAGAATCCAGAAGCCCATCTAGGGCAATTTTCATCGCCATCGGAACATTTAATTTTAGAATTTCTACAATGTTCTGCATGCACATTACCAGAAGCATAGGAAAAATAAACACATCACAATTTGAAAATGCAATATTTCTATCACACCATTTTATTGGCAAAATATCCAAACAACAGTTGCTCAGAGGGACGAAAACTACTAAATCAAAATCAACCAAGGAACTCCGATATAACTTGATGAAATAACTCAAATAACCAAAACATAATCAGATGACCAAATGCCTAAACCAATTTCAAAACTGCATCACATCATTACAAGATACCTGCTAACTTTGGCTCTTACTACATTGCCTACTTGTTTACTTCTAGATCAAAGAAATCTGCTCAAAATCATATGCTCAGCTACCTCGTTTTAGCGAATGGAAAACACAACCAATTCAGGACAACAGTAAAACTGTTATCTCATACTCCAGATGCTAATCATAAATTATCATACATGAACTGGAGCAGAAATCACAAGAATAAAAGCCAGGCTTTTCTACATTAATAAGAAATAGTTGAACAACGCTTAAGGATAGACCATCCAGAGAATGCCGCGCTATAAGTTGTGAATATTTCATTATGTGATTCCAGTGATTTCATCTGAAACAGCCAGATATTATTAACACTGAGAAGTTCAATGGGTAGGATACGTACCAGCACTTCGGGGTCATCGGGCATGTCATCATCGATGCCGACTAGGGCGTAGAGCTCGATCTCACTCTCCTTCGGCGGGGGCGGGGATGCAGGGATGGGGTCCTGCGGCTGCGCACGCCTCGCCGCCGACTGGCCGCGCCTGCCCCTGCGGAAGCCTCGGATGCCGGCGAGGAACACTGCGAAGGGCGGCAGCGGCAGAGGAGGTGGCGGCGCCGAGCGCGAGGGCTCCGGGGTGGGTGTGAGCCCGCGCCAGGAGAGCAGCGAGGCGGTGGGTGCCGCCGCCGCCACCGCTGCCGCGGGGAGGGGCGGACAGCGCGTCGTCGCCGAGCGCAGCACCGCCGCGCCGACCTGGGGCGAGCGCGAGGCGAACGGGAGGGCTCGCGACACGATCCGAGCCATGGTCGAGGAGGACGAGGAGCCTCCTCCACCGGCGGCGGCGGGAGAGACAGGGTGGGAAGAAGGAAAGAGGTTGGGCGGAGGAGGGTTTTCGTCGTCCTGATTCGTTTGATTTTCTTCTGTGCAGAGTATATCTTGGGTCTCGTTTGGGCCGTCCATTTCGTCTCAAACGGTCTATAGTTTTGCCCCGTCCTACCCTGATGGATCTCTTCTCCGCTTCCCGGATTTTCGGGCCCTTTTGTCATCACTCATCAGTGAGCTTAGTTGCCCGTTTATTTGGAGAAATGGAGTATGAGTTCTCGAAGCTTACGCAAAAAAACATGCATTCTTTGCTTGCCCCCACATGAGCATGCAATTTTCGTTTTTGTAGGATGGAGTGCTCGATTCATCACCTTAACGGGATTTCGAGCTTTGCAGCGGATATTCCCTGGAATATGTTTAGTACCTATTTGTCTGTCTGAAACTCAAACCTTCCATGGCATACACACCCTCTATCTCAGAAAAACCGAATTCCTAATCTAAATCTGAATTTATCTTAGCTAGGAATTCATTTTTTCGGAGAGTGCATACTCCATCCCATAAATACTTAACATTGACGACAAAATTTGGTTAAATTAGAAAACTTTGAGCACTAATTCTATATTAAAATAAGTTTGTAAAAACAACTTTATGATATTATGATGGTGCCTTTTAAATAGATCTACCTACACCATTTTTATTATTTCAAACCAAGCATTTGAAAATTTGTTGGTAATTAAAGTTTTAAAAGTATGATTAAATCCTATAATATCAAATATTTATAACTAGAGATATTTTTTTGAGTATCTGAACCTTAAAACAAATTAATTAGTAGTAGAAGGGTGCAATTTGTATCAAGTATGAAATAATTCAGCTTAAAGGTTAGCTCTAGGTAAGTTTTTGAAAGCTGTGTGGCAAATGTTCCATTTGGTTAATTTGCTTTAGGATTCAATTACTTTTTCTAATAGATGTTTTTTAAGGACACCTGATCTTGTTGTAAACAAGGTCAAAACGATTAAATCACCCAAAAAACAAACGAAATCTCTCAAAAGAAAAACAAAGGGAGAAATAAATATCTACATCAGTAACTATGAGGGATCTAGTATATTATAACGGTGTGAATTGCAGATTGGCTGCATATATATTATATTTGTAGTTGCCGCAGTTGTGTGAAAAAATATATAGTTTTCAATATTTTAACAATAAGCAAAGGAATTACAAACACAATACACATTCAGCCGCACAATTGTGCCAGAAAATTCAGTTAGTTTTGCCTGCCACTTCTTTCTCAAGTGCTCAGCTCTAACCAAATTCTCTACCCACCAACATGCTCCATTATCCATAGAAACCAAACTGAAGATCACAACTGCAAAGCAGCGCAGTATCCAGCATTCAGCCACAATAAAACATGACGAGAAAAATGCCGGCAAGAGCGGTACCTACTGGAGTTCAGAGGCACAGGTGCCAAGACTGTGATGTGCCAAATAGCAGGAAACATTGTCCCCAAAATATGTATCAGCAGACAAAATAGTGACATAGAGTATGGATATCCTTTTATTCCGACCGAAGAAACAGCCATGAAGTGAAATCTCATGTTTTCAAGAAAAAACAAGGACAATCCGTGCATTCACATCTCTACACTCTCCAAACTCCCTATGCACACATTTTCTTCCCGATGGCATTGCTGCGATCAGAGAAAGTAGAAACATCAGTGTTTCTACCATGCCTAACTGGCTAATTGCCTATTATTATTTACTACTATGTACCCTTGATTCACAGCATTGAAAACTGCATATAAGCACTGCTGGTTTATACCTAGCAGGCCCGAACCTCAGCAAACCGACTTGGGGTTGGCTCACAATTGTTGGTAAGTTTCAAAGATCCAAACAGACATGATAGCCTTCTCATGATGGGCTTACGGCTGGCTACTACTTCCAACAATACAACGTCATTCCTGGTATCTGCATAAGTATCATATCCCTCGAGGTCTGCTTCTGTTACGAGTACTGCATCAGTACATACTGTGGGACTGGCTGGCCTGGGTAACATTACTTGACAAAGGGGTAAACCGCTATCTTCGTAATCAAGCTCCATGGAGTAGTAATCATCAATTTCTGTGTTAATGATGCAGTCATCCCTGGCTTCTAGGAAACGGCTCAAGCTTTTACTCCGTATTGGAAGACGCCCAGTGCTGAAGGTACTAAAAACGTTGACAGCCTGTACAATCATGTCATATGCATGAAACAGCTTAGCAGTTGTAGGACTGTAGAATATAGCTTTCACTTGGAAAAATGCAATGACAAAAGACAAGTCCCCACACCTGCCACTGTGATGGTGCCAAAAGCACTCTAGGCCTAATGGATTGAACATGATCCAATGCTGCTTCTGGACTCATGCTCCGATATTTAATCTGCAAGACAAGTAAGCTGTCATCAGCAAAATGGAGCAAAAGATGTACAATCCTGAGTTACTTTAATTATTGTCTATCCTACCAAATAGCACAAAACAATAGTGGTGCTACGCCCTCTTCCAGCTTTACAGTGGACATAGGTAATGCCACCTTCTAATGAATTCCCTGAAAAAAAAAGGCAAATGTTTATTAGATAATATCCATTTGAGGTCAATGAAAATTGTCTGCGTAAATGACAGAATGCTGAAAGTGCCTATCAGTGGATTCCCCTTTTTCTTTTTGCCAGCAGATATATTAATGATATTACTTGATAATCGTGCACGGTATCATATTGCACCGATAGCTAACAGAACCTTCTCATCCTGTGAATTAGAACATGTCGCTGCAACTTAAATTTGCATACACCTACTACACCAACAACTAACTGGTCATGATAGCATACCAAATTAAATATCCATTAGTTGACACAGCACCTGCTTCGCAAAATCAGAGTTGACTGCACCTAGCTTGACTTCCCTAAATCTGACTTCACCAGTTTTAGTTTCGTGACCTAAATCTAAGTCATTGCTTACGTGTGGAAGAACGATATTTTATACTACAGAGAAGTGCTGGCCTAAAAAAAGATCAAGTGTAAAAGTGGTCACACTTAGGATCATACTTAACAAAGAGCATGAAGCCATGAACATTGGCTGATTGGCCACATTTAGGATTATGTCTCACAAAGGGCATGAACTTACGGTGGATAAAATCAATGGCTCGACAAATATCCTGGAGGGCCGGTGCAAACAGGTAGTCTCTTGTGGGAATAACAAGGTGATCAATCCCATGGACCTGCAAAAGTAGGATGTGTTACTCGTCAGAGGGACTTGCATTGCTGATTGCAAACGCATAATAGAGTGATTGAAAATCCTCTGAATCAATCACATGTATGAAACTGTGCTTTATAAGACCAAGGTGAGAAAATTAGTAACGACACAAGACCGCATCATACAATCTATCTAACAACGAGTAAATAATGGAGACCAAGTCTCATCTTCAAACTGAGTAGTATGACAAGTTTTACCTGATATAAGGATGTTGGGACAAGGGTCTCATAAGGTTCATTCAACGTTACAACTCCCTGAACTCCTAGTTGCTTCAATCGGGGAACATCACTTGGGAACGGAACAGCACCTAGCAAAATATACTGCAGATGGAGATTGGACAAATTAGTCGATGAGATATTCATAGCGCAGACTCAGTTCAGAGTACTAAATTGGGTAAAGCAACAGTGTAACAACTAAGAACTGCAACTAAAGCCACGTCCACAAATTCCTCCAGCGATGACAATCGAAATATCATAAGAGACTACCGTCCACACAAATAATTTACCGAAGAACAAGCCGAAATAACATACGCACTGAAGGATAATTACTCAAATTTCAGAGACAAAAAGGTGCCTAAATGGAACAGCCACAGCAACAATCACTGCTCACGGGAAAGAGGAGGGTATTATCTTTCGCCGCCACTGATAATAAAACACTTGAACAAAGAGAAAATCAAAGGCAGTCCTGCATTCACGTTATGTTGTTACTGGCTTACTGCACCAGAGCTAAGCATTAAAACGGTCCCCGTAGTATCCAAGCATAACAAAACCAACCCCCAAGTGAACAAATCCCACAGACAGAGAAGGCAACCACCACCATAGCAGTAAACGAGCAAACCAAAAGCAAAGCCTATAATCGCGAGGCTTGTAGAGCTAATCACGCGACCCGAATTCAGACGCTATGGAAGGAAGGGAGTACCACCTGGTCAATTCGGTCCCACCACCGGAACTCCGCCTCGAACCGGTTGCGCAGCACGTTGTAGAGCAGCGTCGGGTAGAACAGAACCCTGGCGCCGGCGCCGACGAGCGCACGCTTCGCGCTCAGCCGCGCTACCAAGCCGCCGCCGCCGCCGCTGGCCTCCTCCCCCTCCACCAGCACTCCGTCACACTCTCCCAGCTCGTTAATCCTCATGCCCCTCTTCCTCCTCCTCCCCCACCAGCTCCAACCCTAGCCACCGAGACGCCTCCAGCGTCCTCTCGCCCTTCCAAAACCAGCAGATCCGCGAGGGCGCGGAAGAGGAAGCGCGAGGATCGGGAGCTGGTGTTGGTGGCGCGGTGGCCTTTGCGACTGCCTCACGAGACGCCGCTGTGCCTAAAACCTCGGTAGAGGTGGATGCGGAAACAGGTGGCAATTTTGCTGAATCGGAGAGGGGAAGACGATCTCGCTCGCTGGTTCGTGGTTTTTTGTTGGTGAGATGGAATTTATTGGTGTGGGCCGTGGGGGAAACATGGGTGGGTGTGATCTTCTCGTCAGGTCCTTCAGCAGCTGCATAATTGTGCTCTTTGACAGTTGGATGGTTTGGTAGGTGCAACGACAAATCCTCAACGCTCAGCGTTTTGTTCATGCTACATGGTACGTTTGAATTAAGAGGTTTACTTTCTAGAGTACATGTAAAAAGATTTTGGTGAAATATACAACGCACAAAATAATTTGGAAGCGATTACTACTCCATTTTAAGAAATATATGATGTTATTAAGTTTTAAACATGATGTTTAACATTTTATTTTATTCAATTTGTTAGTACAAATATAAAAAATAAAATACATTTAATAATAAAATGTACTATCACGAAAATACATAGTTTAAAATAAGACAAACATACGTCTAGCATATTAAAATATAAATATCTAGAGGGTGTGATAATAGAGGGAGGGGAATAGAGATATTCACTAATAGATGAATCTTGATGTGTGGTCAATTTCATCTTCTTGACCTTAGCTTAACAAACAAATCATGCTTTTACATATAAGATGGTTTATAGTGGGAGAGGTTAATAATCAATGATGTCGGAGAAAATTTCCTTATTATTCTAAATTTGGGTCAATGTTTCTAAACTAGATATGCCCAAAAAACATATTATGAAGAAGTCTAGTATGTGTACATTTGGACTATATATTTTAAGAAATATCTGCTTACAATAAGTTTATTTAAATTTCCTATCATTTGTCCAACCGAGTTTTTTGACACGTTCAATAATATAATATTATATAGTAAATAGTGACCTGGCAACAACCAAAAGTTATCTGGATAGCTACACCTTATAGAGTGTTAGACAAAATAAGGTAAAAAAAAGGTGGCAAGTCCATTTTAAGACTTGAGAGTGCAATTAGAAAGCTACTTTGCAGATAGAGAAATAAGGGAAATCATTATATACAAGTTTTAGGTTGTGAACGTAAAAATGCCTTATTACCAACTCCACACATGCAAAACATCTCAAGGGTGTAAATGACATTAAACCGCATATAACCACAAAACGGTTGGATTTTTTTTCCTTTCCTTTTACGCCGTCACATGGCCACTCACATCCGCAGAAATCCCCTCGCTCTAATGCCGGCCGTATATTTCCAATCCAGCCGAATCGGCTCCCGCCACGGGAAGACAGTTATACTCCGTCAGATGTCGATCGGAAGGCCAGCATCAGTGCGAAGAGAAGAAGAAGACGACCGCGGCTACGAGGCCGCGTGATTGGATTGGACCGCGGCGAGCTGGCGTCGCCAGTGGCGTCAGGCGACGTACGCGCACGACCTGCCACCTATCACAAACCATGGGTCCCTCGTCTCGTGGCGGCGTCAGGACTCGCACACGTTGTGGTTTAAAGTGCTGAAAAGGCGAAGAATATATAGCTTTTATATAGTTATTTAATACTATAAAGGATAAAATTAATTAATATTTTTTTCGTTTTAAAATATTGACTGTCTCAGTAATGTTAAGATAAATTTGCTTTGTGTGAAAATTATCCGGATATCACAAATTATTAGTTGTAGATAGTAATTTCAATGTTTAGGGAATTGCCACAAGGAGCACTAGCCACGCTAGCCAAACAAAAATATTTTAATCATATAACTAATTAACTAGAGTTATTGCTACAAGCATTATGTGCACCTAATTTGAGTGCTCTCGTGGCAAAATTACAGAGCAAGTAATCAATGTTTTGCCGCCAAGGGAGCCAGGCAGGCATCCTTTTCCATTCCATTTATCAACCTGTATAATCCAACTCAATACCCACATATTACAACGGCTATAGATCTAAATATACAAGTATAAGAGGAGGAAGATAGATGGGTTTTACCTGACTTCCGTGAAGCACATGACAATCTAGAAGAAGGAAGGCTTGTTTGTCTGTCCAGATGACCTTGCTCGAGTTACTTGTCATGGAAATGAGCAAGCTATATCCAGTGTTTTTTTACATCATATAATCTCTCTCAATGAATCAAATGGATCTTTCTCAGTGCATCAAACGTTGATTGCATTACTTTTATGACATGTGCAACAAATTATATTCCCTCATCAACACACAAGATGTTAACACAACAAAAGGTTGGTACTATAAGAATTTTACAGAGTTTAACTCCTCTACTTCCATTTTCTCTCAAATAATGCCAAACGTTTAAGATTTAGTATTTTTCAACATAAGCGCATGTTCAGAGCAAGATTTGTGCTACATCTTGATTAGTAATTCAATAAACAAAGGAGATCTGTTATAATAAAAGAGAGAAGTAAAAGGTAATTCACAATCACCTTGTTACAGCCCTATCTGTGAAGTTTTCTATCAGCTGAAAGTGCCATTGTATATCTCTACCACCTGATTCATCTCCTATAAAAATGATCAGATCTATAACATCTTCTCCTTCAAAAGTTTGTGTAAAATAGAATTTTGACACATATTATAAATTCATTGAAAAGACGAACTAATCTTTCTCGATGCTTAAAATGGACTAAGCCACGCGTGCACATCCTTCCGCTATGTGCATCAACTAGACCATGTCGCTCAAATAGGTCTAGTTGTCGTCGTCACAGATTGAGCCACCACTTAGGTTACCTACACTAAAAGTGTTGCCACACCACTACAACCTTCCCTATAGTTGCTGCCCTCATCTCTAGGCTCTACGCCATTGTCATTAAATATTGCTCGTTGGTAGAAAAATTGGATAGGGGCAACACGATGATGAAAGAGAATACAAGAGAAATAGATAAGGTAGCGGTGGAAAAAAAAATTGTGTGGAGCATACTTTTTCTGCGCTAAATACTAAAACTTATTACAGAGAGTAAAACAATAATATTTTTAGACATAGGAGTACAAATTTAATAATATATTTTAGAAATATAAAACAAGAAACACATATATATATATATATTAAAAAACACATCAAGTTTAAAAATATAAGCGAAAAAACAGATAAAATTTTGCATCCAGAAGCGGCCTAACCCAACCCACCGCGTCTCCGACAAGCGGGCTGGTGTTCACGCGGGCCCGGCTGGAGGGGGCACGAGCAGTGGGCCCTACCTGGGCAGTGTCCGTTGGAAGAATCCCGTTGGTGGATGTCCCGGGGGCCCGCGGCGGCTGAGGTCCTCGGGAACCGTGATGGTATCGTGGGCACCAGCGCTGGGATTGGTCCGGGGGTGGGGCCATGGCACTTGCACGGGGTTTGACCGCGTGGCCGCGTGGGAGTCGATGGATTGATCCGCTACCACGCAAGCCGCCGTGACGCGGCTGCAGTGCCCGGGCGTGGTTGACACCTCACCCCACGCCTGCATGATTGGTTTGGAGCAGCGATGACCCACACACAGCTCCAGGTTTTGCTGAGAAAAAAAATCACTGATGCTGAATTGACAGGCAATGCCTTGGTGCCCTGGTGCCAACACAACCAGGAGAGATTTGGATCAAAATCTTTTGCTCGCAGGAGGGTAACGCTAATAGGAGTAATGTGCTTTGCGGCAATCACAATCGCATCCATGCTTTGATATACTCCATACTTCAGGGTACACACTGAGTGACATCACGTGCGCTCCTGCTTCATGACTTCGCGCGCTATCGTCTTGCGCTTGACAATTCACGACTACCTGTCGACTGCCGGATTGTCACCTGTGGCTTGTGCGTAGTTTTGCGGCTGCCCTTTTCCTATAAAGCTCCGGCTTCACGAGAAAATTAAAAGAATGCAGAGTACATATACGATGGTTTTATACACTGGTTGAAAAAACACGTTGAAACATGTACAGAAAAAGTACAGTCTTTTGTAAATTAAATTAGTTGCTTGATCTTTTACATACTTCGGTCATCAATTTTGCATGTATTTGAGTATTTCTCATGTTTCCATAATAACTTTTTAGTCTTAAGTACGATTGTGAAGATATCATTCATTTCTATTGAGATAGTAATACTTAAAAAAATCTAAATTAGAATTATCCTCTAAACGATATTTAACACTTATAACTTTTTAATACGGACGAATTATACCATTTGAAACGGTTTTGACATAAAGATTGCAAGCGTGGTGCTAATGTAACAACCCAATCATCAATAAAAAATAAAAAAACTAAGTGCGCCCATATGTCCTATCTCTCTATATAACAACCCAATCATCAATAAAAAATAAAAAAACCAAGTGCGCCCACATGTCCTATCTCTCACTACCCCTCCCTGTCCATGAGGTGGCGGCCGGCAGTGGAGGCGATGGAAGCTGGGTCAAGGTGGTGGAGGAGGGTAAGCCCGGCAGTTCCATCCCCCCGGCGATCTCCTCGAAGATGTGGGCGTCGAGCTCTCTTCGGCGAGGACGGGGAGGAGCTGAGCGCGCGGCTCGAGGTGTTTGCTGGACGCGGCTGCCTTCCTTGGTCGAGCTCGGGCGACGGAGCTTGGGCAGCGGGAGAGCGAGCTCAAGCTACATTGCCTCTAACGTCCTCCCCCAAGGAAGGAGAGCTTGAGCTCCGCCGTTGGTGTCGTTCCCTGTGAGCTCAAGCTCCACCGCCCTGCCTGTCAAGCCAGAGCCGTGGATCTGGAGCACACCGCTGTATTCCATGGGAAAGGGGAGGTGGTGAATGAATTCACGGAGAGCTCGGTGATCCCACTCCGCCGGCTCGGTGAGGTCGCCACCGTCCTCCACCGCCCTGTTCTCTGCTCGCTCGCTGGCAGCCGTCCTCCATGGGCTCCGTCTTTGCTAGCTATGCAGCGAGTTTTCCCCTTCCTCCCCTATCCTGATTTGGTTTGGGCCAGCTAGATCTGGCGACTGGTGGGCAATCGTGTGGTTCGTGGAGGTGAAAGCAAACCTCGAGCTCGGCCTGGCAGCAGCAGCGAGCGAGCTCCATGGTCCTCTTCTTCTGCTCCCCGAGCGAGCTCGAGCTCCGGCTGGGCGGGTTGGGTCAGTGGGACGGCGCCGCAGCGAGCTCGACCTCCACTGTTCGGTCGCCGCTCCGTCGCCTATTACCGAGCAGAGAGCTAGGAGAGAGAGAAAAGGATAAAGGGTGAGAGACATGATATATGGTTCCTTGGATTTTTTTAATATTTTGTGCTGATTATATTGTCATGTTAATATCACGTGTGCGATTTTATGCCAAAACCGTTTTAAACAGTACTCAGATGCGTAATTCTCTGGGATTGAAAGTTAAGACGTTAAATATATGATAGTGTAATTTAGAAGAGTAGTTCAAATTATTATATTAGTTGAGAGGTAATTCAACTTTTTCTAATAATTTATGATATACTAGTACAGTAATACACGCTTGCCGGGGGATAAAGCACGTATTCTCCGCGTGTCATATTTAGATTGCGGATTCCACTCCAGCATCTGACGTGTACTCCACCATGGTAAGGGGGCAAAGCCTTCTCACACCGTGTACAAGCAAACGTGATTCACAAGTCTAGAATTCACGAAGGATTAAGAAATATAAAATATAAAATATAATTTTATAGTTATTTTATAGATTTTTTTATGATAGTTTATTTTATAGCCATTACTTTTAAATCGCTATTAACACATATATATATAACTACTAAACATAAAATATATTTTATTTGCTAATAAGCCACACTGTTTTTTCTTTAAAAAGTAAAACATAGAAGCCAAATATTAAAATATTGTAGTTTATCCAAAAACTAAAGCTGCCATAAACTTAGTGGTTGTCCACTTCATTCACTCTGAAAATATATGTTATTAATTCATTTCACATATCATCATAACATCGAATTATAACATACAAATAGGCTGAAATAGTACTGGTCTCGACGAAAGCCCATTGATTATGAGGCCTTAATTCCCAAAATCAATTTTAGAGGAAAAAAAGTCTACCTAAATTCCTCAATTATGGATTGAATCTAATTTACCTGCATCAACGGCAAAATCTATATATCATCTCCATCATCTATTAAAACTGCTTTAGATTGCCTTAGGTTTTATCCTATGTGGTGGTTTTATTCTACATAACACCTACAAGCGTGTCTTTATTTGACATGCCATATATGTGGCTTAAAAATATAAAAAGGAGTGAAACCCATATGCTATTGTCAATCGTCTTAGCATGGTGTCACCCTCCCATTGGCATTGTTGTCTGACCTCTCTCCCTCTCTTTCTCTAACCTAGACACCCAGTTCACCTTCTGCGCATTAGGCTCCTCCTTTGGCCACATAGGTTGACATTGACCACATGCATGACCTATAACATAGTGGCCTTGTCCTCAACCTAGGAGGCATGCATGTGAGGAGATGCAACCTCGTCATTAGCAATGGCGGCGCAAATGATGAGTTACCGTGGGCCGCCGCTAAGGATCTCGGTGGTAAGAAGCACGGTGGGGGTCGACAAGCCCCATGTGAGATTGATCATGCGTGCCTATCCATGTGCAATCCAGTGATAGAACGAATGGCAATGTGGCGGAGAACGGTGTCGGTGAATAACCAATGATGATGTCGAGCTCTACGTGATAGCTCCTAGCACCTAGGGCCCGTCGCTCTACCTTGTGCCTCAACACCACGTTGCCATGCTCTGCCATCATCATACTCAAGATCGATGCAGTGCCCGTTGTCACCAAGCTTGATGTGGAGATGCTATTGTTGTGAACCTCAAATTTGTTAGCGGCATTGGAGGCCTAAAGCTATAGATTCGACTCGTCGTCATTGTCATCCAACTAGAGTCAATCTCACCAAATTGACACCTTGCCCTCTTCCTCTCCTCGAGGAATCCAAGGATGGGGCTAAAGTCGGATATGTGAGTTGCACCTCTTCTTTGAGCTTTTCTCAGGCGCATTCTCTTTACTCTCTCCTAGTGGCAATGTTTAGCGTCACAACAGTGGCAAAGGCCCTTGCTAGGTAGAGGAAGCCACCCTTCCACCCTTTGTCCTCTTCGTCCTGAGCAGCTATGAAAGTGCGTCTAGTCCTTCTAATAGGTTTTGAGTGATAGATGATAAGAAATTAGAGAACTAACATTTTGTGACTAAGAATCTTGCAGCAATTAATCAAAGAAAAAGTGTTTTATTTAAAAGAAGACCCCACAAAAAGGGAAATAATAGAAAAAGAAAAGGAGACATGAAATAGAGAAGATATTTTTTCTGTTTTTTCTTTGAGTTCTTAGGACAAATTGTTATTTTAAGATGAGCTCAAGTTTGACCATGTTAAGAAGTAAGTACTTTATAAAATGTCCAAATATAGATGAGCGAACATCCGTATCACATACATCTTGGAATTTTGGTCCTTTTATCCTTCGCGTTCTAGATGTTTGCATCTATATGTTGTGGAAACATATGGACAAGCTTCTATATCAAATAGAGAAATCTGTCCGGAGTCTATAGATTGTTTGGTTAGAGTCTCCAGACCAAGTTCTCTATCTGGTATTGAGATCTATCTGGAGTATCCAAAAGTTTAGATCGGACATTCTAAACCCTTTCTCCTCTTGAGGCTAAGTGCGGTCTGGATATATTGGACCACTAACTGAAGTATTAGGACTAAGGTCTCTATCCATACCAAAAAGCCTGACTGAAGTCCATGGACTGGAGTCCCTGTCCAAGCCAAAAGCCATGTCTAGAGTCTTCGGACATTTCTATCGGATACTCCAGAGTTTTAAATTTTCTGAGTAATGACTAGCTTCAAAAGATGTGGGTATTTAATTCCACCAACCTCCATTTTGAGGGGTTGGCTGCTAATTCATTGCTATCCCACTTTCAAAGGGTTTTTAGAGATCATTCGCTCCACTCTCTTAAATCTTGAGTTAAACTCACACTTTGAGAGTGCTTTTTGGTTGATTTGGGACAAGTCAAACCTTGTGATTTATGTGAGCACTTATGGATCAATGCTGGTGAAGACTCAAGCTTATTACTTTTGGAGAATCATCTCCTAAATGATTAGTTGTTGCCCGAGAGGATTCAACTTGTGAATTATCCGGGAAGTTTGTGAGGGTTTTCCTCACCTCCGCATGAAAAGAGGTATTCTGGTGATTTTTCGAGGTTTTCTTTAGAGATTAATTTGGTAGGATAAGCTCCATAATAAATGAAAGCATGTGCCATAGTGGAGACCTCAATGGTCATCTTGGACTAAGTGCCACGCTTTGTGAGAGTTTAGGACAAACTAATTTCTAAAGTTGAACTTTGTGAGACAAGAGATCAAAAGGGATCTAGCTCTTTGGAGTTCCTCAATAAAGACGTAACATCGGTTGATTCAATCTTGGGTAAAAAATTATTTTGTCTCATAGCTTACCTTTGTCCTTTATATTTACTGTGATTTTGTTACCTTGCCTCCTCAATAACTCATTGGGTTCACCTTCTTTAAGTGTCCCGTAGACATCATGAAGGAGGTCCGAAATCTTCAAATCATACTATCAGAGACTTAGGACTAGCTTCTCTGTCTAATAGAAAGACTGGTCTGGATACTCTGGACTTTAGGACAGGAGACTCCATAGGAAAGACTAATTTCCGTTGTCAGTGCATTTCAGATTCAAAAGTTTATACATTCACCCTCCTATGTGTGACTTAAGATCCTTTTAAGCTACACCAAATACCAACACTAAGAGGCACGGATGGGGATGGAGATGACACTTGTGATGGTTGCAAGGCAAAGTTGGCAAGGAGGATGGAGGTCGATGGCAAGGAGCTCCACGCCTCCACCTCAGGCATTCGACAACATGTGCAAGAGGAAGAAGAGAGGTGAGATAGAGTAAGAAGACCCACTGATATGTGGGCCATATGTTTTTTCTAGTAAAATTGTCACGTAAGTGAATGGATCTTGAGGACTGTTGATGTCACCTGAGAGGTATAAATATGCATTACCTAAAATTTAAAAAACTTTGTAGCGGAATTAGTATTGACCAGCCTATTCACAATGATAGTTTGGGATCGCTGCGGACAGTCTGACAATATAGTGTGTTGGACATTCCAACCCACACAGAGAAAAACAGAAAGAGTCTATGCAAGATAGAAGCCCGAACAATCTGACTAAGGATGGATAGTCCTACCTTCATAGTGAGTTTAGAAAAACCCAACGAGATAAACTCTTAACCCACTTAAGTTTCACACGAGTTAAGTAGTGATCAAGAGAGATAAACAAGAGAGAGAGAGAAAGATTACTTAAATAGCTTAGGAGACAAAGCAATAAATACAATGTAAACAAAGAAGAGGGACACCAATTTATTCTACCAAAGTTGGAACCAACTGTTCGATCTATCCGATGAGGAAGCTCCTATTAGAGTTGGGTTTCTTTCAATCGCTTTCTTCTTCAAGCAATCACCTTCGGTAATGCCTTGTTTTCCAAGATACCACTAACGATAGGATTGTGCTCAAGCGATCACCAAGATCCAAGTTTGGACACCACACGACTCTCCTTGATCAGTCAAGCTTGCTCTACCAAGCAACCATTAAGGTGAAGTTCGGCTTCCACTCAATTTATCTTTTCCTTTGTGGAAGTAAGGTAGAACCTCCACAATTTTCTCCCGGGCAGACAATAGACAACTTGGTTGTTCACGGGCTTCTCCTTTTCCTTTTATAGTTGCTAAATATTACAAACTTAAAGCACACACATTCCACACCACTATCAACTTTACTTACTAGCAACACACAAACTCTAGCGCACTTTTGAGATAGTTGGAGATCAACTAGCCTTCTAAACTTTGCACTAAGACACTCTTAAGGCTAAAACTTTTCTCAAAAAATATCTAATAAACTTTTGAGGCTCATAGACTATCATTTATCATGCTTAAGTTGTAAAGTGTCTAAAAGCCTTCAAATAACTCCATTTTGACACCTATATAAAGCCACAATTCTTCTAACTAGTCACTTGTAGGCATTGTAAAAGTCTACCAAAAATATATAAGGCTGGACAATCTGACATTATATTAGATTATTTGACTCTATACAACTTTTGTAACGTTTACTAACAACTAGTTGTTGAGTCGTAAAGAATCGAATAGTTTGGCACCACATCGAACTATCTGACCACGTCTCTACCGGATTGTCTGGTCTCCATCTGATTATCCAGTTAATTTTTCTCCATTGTCTGACTATGCAAATCATCCAGCTGCTCCAAAACTTGGTTGAACAATTCGACACCACACCGAATTATACGTTGCACATTGTCTACCACCAACGCTATACAAATCCACCGTTACACTTTGTCTGATCACGTGTAGACAAAGTGTAAGGTGGATTGTCCAACACCGCTCTTGACAATTCAACTCAAGCTGATCACAATAGGATCGGATTGTTCAATCAATGTAGGATTTTCTGACTAGTTCAATTCCTTTTTTCGGTCAGCATATGACTGAAAATACATCTAGTTACTCTGGTGAGTTATGGCTAATTGATGACAAAAGATTAAGAGACTAATACACTTGAAGAGTGATGTGCAGACATTAGGTCTTTTAAAGATTCAAAGTGGGTAAAGACATCTCTCAAAGCAAAAGAGTTGAAGTGAAAGAAATTTAGATAAAGTTTAGAAGATAAAGATCAAGTTGACTAGAGATCGCAATAGACCGAACAATTCAGAGTGGTATCGGATAGTCCAATGATGCTAAGTCAGACAATCTAGGAGCAGTCGAATAATATGGGTGAAGGTGATCATCGAATAATTTGGAGATTCAAATTGTCTAGAAGAGACTGAACAATGTCAAGTTAGATAGTCTAGGATGGTGTCAGACAATCTAGGTGAGGTAATCGTCGATGTACTTGGTTGGAGCTGATTGTCCAATGGAGAACTGACAATCACAGGCCGAACAATCTTGTGCGGTGCTAGACTTTTTGACCAACACTTGGAGCGGGCGAACATTCGAGATGTGTAGACCAGACAGGCCTGATAGAAGCACGATCAGATAGCCCTAAAAGTGCATGTAGGCCCCATATTGGTCTTAGATAATTGATGATAAAAGATAATATACTAATCAATTTGATAAGTGATGAGCAAGCATTATGTCCTTTTGAAGCTACAAAGTGGGCAAAGACAACTCTTAAAGCAAAGAGTTAAAGTGAAAATAATTTAGACAAAGTTTGGAATATAGAAGATCAAGTTGCCCAAAATTTGTGAGCAATCGGATTGTCCTATGCAGTATATGACAGCCTAGGTCGAGTGGAGGCCAAACTAGAAGGCATAGGACAATCTTAAAGAAGATGGATGAAAGTGGATGGATTTATTCGGAAGACATCAGACAAATTCCATTAGACAATAAGACATGGTACCGAATTTTCTAACACGCTTTAAACACAAGCCGGACGATTGCTCCAAGATGGTGGAAGAAGTACTAGGCTAGCCAATCCGACGCAGTACCAGATTTTGCATTCTTTTAGACAATTTGGACCAGATACTCCGGTGAAAATTGAACTTTCTGGCAAAAGCATAGTTAGATAGTTTAAAAGCGGTACTCGACCATCCGACTCTTTTTAATCCAATGGCTAGTTCCGAACTTCGGTAAACAAATTGGCGCTCTCTCTCTCTATGTTTCATTTACCTATTTCTATCTTAACTTTGTAGTGTTTTTATGCTAGCTTATTATCTATCTTTATCATCGCCTGTTCTTATTGAGAGTGTTCTTGTGGAGCCCCTCTATTTTACATCTAGTTCTTTGCGTAAGTCATTTATCTACGTGTTGACAGGCTAATCACCTTCAGATCATTCAACTTAACACTTGATCCCACACGATCAATACATGATTGTGTGATTATTGTTGAGCTAAATAGTCCAACGTCGATATAGACTGTCTGATCTAGTTATAACAGTTAGACAGACATGAGCTAGGTCAACTTGTTCGTCATCACCTGTACTGTTCGTTCCATATAAATTTTAGAGTAACCTGATCTCTTTTCTTTTGAGCTTTTCTATGCTCGCTTCCACCTTAATAAAGATCGATACTTTATAACTTGTGACTTTTTATAGCTTCTTATGACCTTTATTGTTCCATCGGCATTACACAAAGCAATTGGTGCTTTGCCATTACATTGGTCCTTCACCATCAAGCTCATGTTTGCCCTTCGTGTAGTCAAATCTTACCAATCATTTACCATATATCCCATCTTCAATTATTTATTGTTTTACATTTCAATGAAACTACATTATATTTCATTCTTTATCTTCAACATAGAACTAATCTTCTGCTTATATACTCATTAAGCTATATTTTTAATTATCTGTTATCAATTATTTAAAACCCACGTAAATACCTATATGCACTTGCAGGCACCATGTCATCACATATGTACTAAGTCAAATACACCACGTTCAATAAAAACTATCACGGAAGTACTTACGTAGGACAAACAAACGATGTAAACCATTGATCCGATTTTGAGAGTTTGGGGAGGTATTATATCCGTTTTGACAGTTTATGGCGGCACATCAAACTCGGTAAATAGTTGAGGAATCATGGACCTTTTCCATTCCAGAATACGAGGGAGTGATACGAGTCCATCGAATGGGCCGATTTTACAAACCATTCGACTTATCCAGGCCTGCACCGCATGAGCCCACAAAAGCCAGAGCCTTCACTTTCTCAAACCTACGCACAGTTCGGATCCGACCACTCCACCCGACCGAGCTCAACCTCCGCGCCGCACCGCACCGGACGGTCGCACCCGCCTCCCACGGTCCCACCTTCCCGGCGGCGGCTCTCCTCATCTCCACCGGTCGCCGCCCCCGAGCCTCGTGACGCCCGCGGCAGACATGTATCGCATCGCTGGGAGCCACCTCCGCTCTCTCAAGGTACCACCCGCCCATCCCGATCCTTCGCGCTGCCAAACCACCATCCGATTCGCCCCATCCGGGCGTCGTTCCGTGTTGGAATTGATTATGCTTGTGGGTAATCTGTGTTTCGTTGGCTAGAGGTTGAAACGGGAGCTGGACAGTATTTTTTTTAATTGCGGGTGTTGCTTTGTCTGTTGCCCCCCGATTAGAGAAGCAGTCTGTAGCGTTGTAGCCTGATACATGTAGCGGTCACTGATTCTCTCTATCACTTAGAGATTTCTGGTTAAATTTGTTCAGATAGCAGGGCTGAGATCCTGTAAATCCTTTAACCAACATTTTACATGACGGTGTGGGATGTTATGTTGAATGCACAGACGCCACTTTTTTTTTTTTGCTGCATTTTGTTGTTTTGACCTTTTGGCTGGTTTTTGCTTGTCTGATTTGTATAGAAGTGTTGGGTAGATGAGTTATCTTAACTAGCAAATTGGTGCTAACTCAATACACATATTGCTAATGTGATTTTTTAGATTGGTAATGTTAATATGACAGTTTGTGTTTTTTGGGTAAGGGTCATCCGAAAACTTAAAACAACTATTTTTAATGTAAATATTATACTGCAAGTTAATACCAAAGGGAAAGGGTGGTGCATAAGTTAAGCTGTAAATTTTACTTCTGTGATATTTCCTTTTGCAATACGATCTTGCTAGTTTTGATTTTCAGTGGTGAGTGGTGACTGCTTCAAGCCTTTCTGCAATTCTCATTGAAATTTTTTCATGTGCAAATTTTTCAGTCTGAGTGCCTTCTTATTTCTAAGTAATGTCACCTGATGTTATTGCTGTCACATTATTTCTTTTCTTTTGTTTCCATAAACCATAATGCATCATAAACACATCTCTTTTACTTATGTGTTTGCAGAGACATGGTTCTAATAGGTTTGCTAGTACAAGTGTTGTGAAGCAGTCTTCAGGTGGTGTGTTTGGCTGGTTTCTTGGGGAGAAATCAAGCCAACTGTCTCCTCTTGATGTCCCTCTCCCAGGCATTACCCTTCCCCCACCACTGCCAGATTTCGTTGAACCATCCGAGACAAAAGTCACCACTCTCCCGAATGGCATCAAAATTGCTTCAGAAATGTCAGTGGTATGACAGTATCACTATATGCCTTCAGGTGTCTAGATTCTCTCTCTTTTTTGTCTTCATCAGCATGAAAGTAATATTTTTAGGACATATCTGCAGAGCCCAGCAGCATCCGTGGGACTGTATATTGACTCTGGTTCTACATATGAAAAAACTGCTTCATCTGGAGCGTCACATCTGTTGGAGAGAATGGCGTTCAAGAGCACTACAAACAGGAGTCATTTACGGCTAGTACGTGAGGTAGAAGCCATTGGAGGAAATGTCTCTGCATCAGCCTTCCGTGAACAAATGTGTTTTACCTATGATGCATTCAAGGTCTATGTGCCTGAGATGGTTGAAGTGCTTATTGATAGTGTGAGGAACCCGTCCTTCTTTGATTGGGAGGTTAAAGAGCAGGTATTCTGTCATCTCAAAGCTAGCACTTTAGGTATTCTGCATTTGTTGGCATTATAAATAATGATGTCTTGTTCCCTCTACAGCTGGAGAAGATCAAGGCTGAAATAGCTGAAGTTTCTGTTAATCCTCAAGGTTTACTACTAGAGGCACTCCATTCTGCTGGCTATTCTGGGGCACTGGCGAAGCCCCTAATGGTTCCTCAGTCCTCTATACATAGGTTGGACAGTAGCATCCTTGAGGAATTCATTGCTGTAAGATTCATCAACTTGTCATTTACATTGTTGTTTTGTTAGAAAGTGTGTGCTTTGACATATGCATTCATTGGGGAATTCAGGAAAATTACACAGCACCTAGGATGGTCCTTGCGGCATCTGGAGTTGAACATGATGAGTTAGTTTCAATTGCTGAGCCACTTCTGTCAGATCTTCCCAGTGTGAAGCGTCCAAAAGAGCCAAACTCAGTTTATGTGGGAGGAGACTATCGTTGTCAGGCAGACTCTGACGTGAGTTTTTGCTGCTTTGCACTGTTTATTAATGAGAATGTGTAATTGTTTATATATACTTCTACAATCCTGTCTTCCTTTTCATGAACAGAAGACACATATTGCTCTTGCTTTTGAAGTGCCATGTGGATGGTATGAAGAGAAAACTGCGATCATTGTTACTGTTCTTCAGGTATTGTTGGCAAACATTGAATTTAACTATTACTTACATACAAAACTCTGTGCTACAGTATACCCTTTATGTGGTTTACTGTCTAGTAGACTGCCTTGTCTCTTCATCGTTTCTTAATGCAACAACATACAATACGGACACTTGTTATTTTTCAGATGCTCATGGGAGGGGGTGGTTCTTTCTCTGCTGGTGGTCCTGGCAAGGGCATGCATTCTCGATTGTGTATGTTGAATCCACATTCTCATCAATTTTTGAAATTTAAGTTGACTTCTTGTGCCAATTTCTTAACATTAGCATGATGCTTTACTTACAGATCTCCGGATATTAAACAACTATCATCAGATCGAATCATTCTCTGCGTTCAACAGTATCTACAATCATTCTGGTCTTTTTGGAATTCACGCAACAACTGTGAGCCTCTTATCAAACATTTATGAACCTGCATTTTTGTGAAATTCAAAAAGTGATTGTAGTTTAGTGCCTGTCTTTTTATACCAAATGGAAATACCCTACTCTATTTGTTATTATAATGTTGATTATTCTTATGTAGATCCAGTAGTTGATTATTGTGCACAGCCAACTTGGTCTCTTCTATCCTTTCTGCTTACTGGGATTGACGCACTATCTTACGCATGAAATAATTTGATTTCATGAGGCCTGTGATGAAACCGGGCCAAGCAGTGAGTGACCTTTCTAGCCAAAATAGAGGTCAAAACATGCTTAAGTAGGCAAAGAAGGAGACTTTTGGTGCCTTTGTAGGGATAAAATAAGCTAGAAGCGAGCAATACTTTTGTGGGATGTGTGGAAAGCATCCATTTCCATACTTCTCTGTTTAGCAGGGTATATGGAAAATGGGCACACAGCTTTCTCTACTTTGATCCGTTTGGGATGTTTGTTATACATCCTACCTTCACTCCACCCTATCACTATTTTTGTACAACATTTTGTACCATTTTTCCTCTTTCTAGTTTTCCCTGGAAATGAAACTGCGCAAAGAGAGTGTAAAGATGATTAAATTTGCATCCCTTTCTTGTATTTCATTTTGTTGTGTTAATTGTGCTATTAAACGGTAGCCTGAATGTCAGTAGCACTTTTTGCTACTCCCGTTTCATGTTATATAATTGGATCTGATGCAGCTTTATGTCTTGCAATCAGAGCCCAGATTTCGCTTCCAAGGCTGTGGATTTGGCAGCACGAGAGCTCCTTGACATTGCTACTCCTGGACAAGGTTTGCTTCTTATTTATCATTCTGGTTATTTATAAGGAATCATTTTTGGTCCCCCATATATATTTCCCTCATGGCTGTATTTTTACTTAGTTACACAAGAACAGCTTGATCGAGCTAAACAGGCAACCAAGTCTGCAGTTTTGATGAACTTGGAATCTAGAGTATGCATATCTAATTACTACTTGAATCCTTTGTGCTTATCTTTTGCTTACTGTTGTATCTTTGACGGTTTATTTTCTTCACTGCAGGCTGTAGCATCTGAAGACATTGGGAGGCAGATTTTGACTTATGGGGAAAGGTATGGTTACACAAGCATTGGTAACATAGCAACAAAAGTCACTTCACATGTTTCTTAAACCTTCACATGTGCTCGCCATCATTAAGTATCTTATGAGCTGTCACTTTGCAGTCGTGCTGTGTCCTGACAATTTTAAGAACAGGAACTTAACATGTCATTAGTGAAACCTACAAATATATCTTGTCTATTGAGACCTTCATTATTTACACAAGCATAGAGCTTCAACTCTTCAATTGTGAATGAACCACAATGGTTTGCTATTTGCATGGAGTGTTGCTCCTTTTTTGTTGTGAATATGCATGCTAAGGGATTCTAGTTGTAACCTGCATTAGCATTTACATTTCTCTATATACTATTATAAAGAGGGAGTATGTCCATCTGCTGCTCCCACTTGAAGAATGACCACCTCTTGGAAAACCCAATTTGAAAAAAAAAAACAAATCTGGGTAGCCACCCGTGCACTGCCTTGCTGTCATAGTGACATCCCGCCATGTTTAACACTCTGAGCAATTGAACAGATGACCCCTATCGTTAGACCCTCTCAGTATAGTGGATTTTTATATAAATTACTACAATACTGATGTATGACATAGTGGATTTTCCATTGAATGGCATGGGGTTGGGCAGTACAAATGGACCACCGGTTTCAATGTAACCATAGTTGCATTAATTGTTGCATGATGCGGATTGCCCACAATTTTCTGTTAGCTAGTCAGCACTTCATCAGTATTGTGGCAATAGACTATCATTCAGTTTTTTTCCCTTTGGTTGTGAATCTCAACTGTTCAGCCTTGTTGGAATTGCAGGAAACCCATTGAGCATTTTTTGAAAGATCTTGAAGCAATCAGCGTGAATGACATTTCTTCTACTGCCAAGAAGATAATTTCTTCACCCCTTACACTGGCATCATGGGGTGATGGTATGTTCTAACTTAATCTTCATCGATGTGTTTCCTTAGAGGATTATATGATACTATCTTTTACAACTTATAATTGTGTACTTGCGATTCACTAGAATGCTTTCTTGCAGTTATTCATGTCCCCAGCTATGAATCTGTTAGCCAGAAGTTTTTCTCAAAGTAAGCAGGCCTATCTCAGTACTTGCCCCGAGTTCTCAAGTTGCAGATGTGTAACTCTACTGGTCCTTGGCCCTAACCGCTGGAATTCACTTGAATAAATTATCTAGACTTTCTTGGATGTTTTAAGCAAATAGTAGTCATACTCATATGGCAATGATGCTGGCTGTTCTTTTTATTCATTTGCTTTATTCTATAGATAGATCTGTGATAATTCTGCATCAGGCTGGAACCCCTTTTTATTATGGTCGTGTTGTTTTTGTCGTGCTGAGCACAGCATAACTGAGCTGTTCCAGGTAGACATTATGTAGTTAAAGCCTATACATTATGAAATCATCTTGACGTTTTTTTCCTTAACGGTGAGCTGATGCTTTAATGTTTTAACTCAGTTCCCCAAGGCCATCACGTTTTAATATCACATTTCTCCCTAAACCTAAAATACATCTTTATTACTTCGTCCGTTTCAATTCACTTATCATTATCATTATAAGTAAATCTTATATTAAAGTAGAAGATGTGATAAATTAAATTGTTAATCTTATTATATATATATATATTAAAAAAAGTCTATTTTACTCTCTCGAAATATTTTACTATAGCGTTTAAGCCTTTAAACTATTTTTTCTCTCATTTAAAATTTTGATAGAAATACGTTACAATTTACGTTTTACCATTTTTAAAAAAATTTTCTTGCATATGATGAAATCACTCAAGATCAAGCAAATATTTTTGAAAAAATTGAAAATATTTTTATACTGCTGCAATCTCTCTAATAAAAAAATTTAGTTTAAAATACAACTTGCCAGAAGAGTAAAAAAATGTTATTAAGAAGGGAAGTAAACTATTTTATGAGTAAAATGAAAAAAATACTTTCGGGATTAAAGTATGCAATAAATTAGTTAAGACGAGTAAAATATATTTTTTCTACATTCTAATCGATATTTCTAAAGCAAATAATTAAATTCTGTGTGAGTAGTAGTAGAATAAGTATGATTGTATTAATGAAGATATGAAGAAAAAGATACCTCCAAAAGTGATTTCTATAAGAGTGATTTGAAATATGAGAATAACAAGTAATTTAATAAAAAAATTAAATATTAAAATGAAAAACGATAAATAATTTAAAACAGAAAATATATGTTAAAGTCCTTGCAATCTCATTCCTCGTTGCACATCTGGTCTTCTATGGCATACGTAAGTCATTCTTCCGTATCCTGTAGTGTGTTTCTCTGATCTGATTTTGCATTCAGATGTGCCTTCATATTTTGGGCTGTGGGCTGAAATCTGTTGGCTGCGCGGGTTTTAATAGCTGACAGTGTGTCTACTCTCACCCGACGGCTTCATTGGTACGGGCTTATGCCGCATGGGGCGTGCACAATGCATCCCGAACTGAATAAGTATTTCTGCTGCAGTGATTCCATGACTTCTTTTCTCGGCAATATTGAATTTGTCAATTTGTCATTCTTTGAATCAGAAACGCTTAATCAAGCACTCGCCGAAGGGAGACAACCTTATTCTGGTTCCCCACGAGCTGTTCGAAACCTCCAAGAATGATGTCAGGTTGGTCCTCTCCTCACCTTGAGTTGCGACGTGACGCTGCCGCATTGGGCAGCATGCCGTCCGGGGACGGATGGTCGCCTGATTATGGGAGGCACCGTTCGGTAGGGGAGAAAGCTGAATATTTTTTCATTAACATGTTTTTAAATGATTAAATGATGTATTTTTTAAATGTATGTATAAGTTTTTTTAAATATATTAAATAATTCTGTTTTTAAGTTTACAACAGTTAATGTTTAATTCATCAATAATTATTTCGTTTTATGTGTCAAAAAAATTGCCAAACCTTCATAAAGAACAACCACTTAGTTAGGATCTAGGAGGATAAAAGGATGTACTAGTACTACTACGATGATTGGTCCGTCGCTCTCCTTACCGATGTCTAGAAGGATGCTTCCGTGTTAATAGTATATTTTTACGACTCTACCCTGAAGTCTTGATTCCAGAAGGTGTAGGCACCCCATTCCTCTGGTTCTAGACGCACCTTTCCTTTTCCTGAACGGAACGCGTGAAATGGACGACTACCGAGACTCTGAAATCTACACGAGTGGACGCTGTCCCGTTACCCATCCATGCGGTTCCAAGGATGCACCTCAAAACGTACTGCGATTCACCGTCCAAAAGTGCGAAATGACACGTACTACGGGGTACAGTAGTAAAACACAGAAAAGCACATCCGGCTTTTCTGAAAAGCAGTAACGCAGAGGCGGGCAGCCATCCAGCGAGCGGTCATGTGGCGCCCACCGCCCGGAGGTGCAGCGCGATCCCCCGCGAGAACGCGCGCACGTTTTGCATCCGAGAGCAGTGTTGCCGAGCGCCAATATTGCGCCATGACACGCGCGAGGGAAGGCACCAATGCGAATGAAGAATCGAGGCAGACGTCACGCTATTCCTGTACATGCATGACTGCGGATTTGACGAATGCGTTCTAGACAGTACTACTTAATTGCATGTTCTGATTACCTTTTCTCACTTCTTCCACGGGTAGTTAAAAGATCTTTACAAAACTAGTCATTACCTGGTCAAAACTCAAAACCCCACAATTACCCCCGGACGAACAGCTGTCAATTACGATGTGAGAAAATTCTCCTGATCTTAAATTAGCCACCCATCTGGCAATCATCTATTCACAGGTTACGCAAATTTGTGGAGTCCTAAACCAGACACGAATAATCACCTCATAACCCAGCCATCTCATCGTTAACCTCTCGCCGTGGCGGGCGGCCGAAACCACCACCATACGGGAAACCGCCCTCTGGACTCCGGCCTTGTTTCCCCTTCCCCACGCTTCGCTTCTCTCCTCACCGAGAAATAATTAAACCGCCCCACCACCGGCCACCTCGTCTGTTTCGTCCGGTAAGAGAAAACGAGTTTTTTTCTTTTAACGCGCGAATCGCACGCAGCCAAGGCGAGTTACTGGTGCTTGGGGAGTTGTTCTGATGGCGTCTCACATCGTTCTCCGCAAGGAAGAGGAGGAGGCGGCGGCGGGGCTGGGCGTAGCGGTGGAGGAGGGCCACGACTCGCCGGCGGCGCCAGGGTACCAGCAGCGGCAGGGGCCGGTGACGAAGGCGCTGCCATTCTCCGCCACGTGCGTGCGGATCTCCCGCGACTCGTACCCCAATCTCCGCGCCCTCCGGAACGCCTCCTCCATGAGCCTCCCGGACGACGACGCCGCCTATGCCAAGCTCGAGGAGGGCGACTACGGCTACCTCCTCGATGACGTTCCGCACTTCACGGACTACCTCTCCGATCTTCCCGTGAGCGCCGACAACTCTCCTTTTCCCCTCCTCTCCCTGTCTCTCGCTTGTCGCTCCACTGCCGGATTCGATGCCCACGGTGAAAAAATGTAGTAGTATTGCATTGCTGCTTGTGATTTTTGATGGGTTTGGAGACGCTGATCTCGGTAAAGCCTTAGATTTAGTTCTGCCATTTATGTGAGGTGGAGCTTTGTTTGATGATTTAGGCGGTTCCTTTATTGTTGGAGTTTTTGGTGTGTCATTCCGGGATCGGTTCAGGTATGAGATCCATTTCGGCTTGTTGTCAATTCATTAGCTCAATATTTATCAAACAAAAAAGTCGCACGAGTGTAGGACAAGCGCTTGGCGATTCCCACCGCAATTGTGGTTGTCGTGTGGATCTCTTAGTTACTTGTGCTTGTATCCCTGTAGGTATCTGGATGGTGGTTTGATTTGGTAGAAATAGATTAGAGCATAGCTTCACTTTGGAAGTAACTTCTGTTAATTGACCGTCTTCCCTGCTGCTCCTATAAATCTGCTACATGTGCATCCTTTGAACGTGGAATATGCGGCAACTCATTTGTTTGCCTTCAATTATATGCTGAAATGAAGTTGTTTTCTAGGTGATGTCATGAGGATTAAGCTAATAATTTGCTTGTTTACCCTGGCAGACTTTTCCTAATCCACTGCAAGATCACCCGGCTTATTCAACCGTCAAGTAAGGCCTCTCTTTCGGTTTGACTTTGCTATCCCCTTTGGTTAACCTCTCGTCATTGGTCATTGTGAAATGTTTTAAGCGAAATGTTTTCTTTGTACATTTACCAGGCAATATTTTGTAAATGCGGATGATACTGTACCTGAAAAGGTGAAAAAAAGTCTCCACAGATGTTTTGATATGAAGACAGTATAATTCTGATTGATGCTCACCCTGTTGTTTTGCCATCACAGGTGGTTGTTCAGAAGAACAGTCCCCGAGGATTTCACTTCCGTCGGGCTGGGCCTCGTCAGAGGGTAGGACGCCTTGGTTATATACCTATTATCATTTGGGGGCATGCATTACCCACATATAGACTGACAAATTTTCAAATCTTATCAGGTGTACTTTGAGTCTGAAGATGTGAAAGCATGCATTGTAACCTGTGGAGGCCTTTGCCCTGGGCTAAATACTGTCATTAGAGAGTTGGTGTGCGGCTTGTCCCACATGTACAATGTCAATGATATTTTTGGCATACAGGTTTGAGATATTCTAGCTGACCTAAACACCAAAATGGATTATGTAGAATATCATTTGGCAGGAATATTGAATGAGGTTTTGTGTTGACCTTTAACAAGAAAATACATTACTTTTAGTGAAGAATTCAGACACAGCTAGGAAATAATTTCGATTTTATTATACTGAAATAATTGCAAGTGCAATATTTGAATTGTATTGTACTGTATTATATTGTTACGCAAACGACTACTATGAACTTTGTGCCAGCTAGTAGTTTTGCCATGAGAATAAGGACCGTAGCACACACATTGGTGATGGCAATTTTGAACTGTAACTTTCTAACATTGGTAATCCTGTAGAATGGATACAAGGGATTCTATTCGAGTAACTATCTTCCTATGACACCAAAAAGTGTCAATGATATCCACAAAAGAGGTGGTACAGTTCTAGGAACATCACGTGGCGGTCATGACACCAAAAAAATTGTTGATAACCTTCAAGATCGTGGGATTAATCAGGTAGGTGTTGCTAACGTTTTTCTTAATATAATAATGCTTATTTTGGAAGTTTGGGTGAAATATGCCTGCGTACTTTATCTAGGTATACATCATTGGAGGGGATGGAACTCAGAAGGGAGCATATGAAATATATAAGGTAATCACTATCATGACTTCATGAGTAGCTTCCATATCTTGTAGAGACCTTCAGACACTGTCAAACTTCTTCATCTGCTCATACAACTTTTCAGCATTCTCTGTTCAAGTGCACTCTGGGAGCAGGAATTTGTTAAGTGGTGTTGCATTTGGCTTAAAAATGTCATATGGGCATGTCATTAGAATTTATGAGGGAAAATAAGCTGGGAGTTTTGTTTTTGAGAGTTGATCTTATTTGATTTTGCTACTTCTACAATTGACAGGAAATTCGGAGACGTGGTCTAAAAGTTGCCGTTGCTGGTGTTCCCAAGACAATTGATAATGATATTGCGGTAATTTATGATTGCCGATGTTTGTTTTTGCCTGCAGAAGAAGCTATACTACATCTCTTTTGATACTGCACATTTTTTCTATTTTAGTACTGATTATTTCTGCACATTAAAATCCAGGTTATAGACAAGTCCTTTGGTTTTGATAGTGCTGTAGAAGAGGCACAGCGTGCCATTGATGCAGCTCATGTTGAGGCTTCAAGCGCTGAGAATGGAATAGGCTTAGTCAAACTGATGGGTCGCTATAGTGGTTAGTTTTTTTTATCTCAGTGCCATACATGTCTTTGTTGCTAATGCATTCTTATACTTCTTTGTTCCCTTGTTTCTTTAATGCTTTAATTGGATAAAATTTTCACTTAAAACTAAGAAAACCTATATTTTCTTGAAATTTTCACTCTGATGCAAGACAAAACTATTCATGAAATGTTTATTTTCTGCCTACCGAATGGAAACCACATATTCCTCATGTGAATGCGTGATAAATTTTCTGACTTTCTGTTTTAGTTATTTCATTATACTGTCATTATTCCTTACTGCTATGGTACCTTGCAGGGTTTATTGCTATGTATGCTACTCTTGCAAGCAGAGACGTGGTAAGTTAGTGCTTTCTATCTGTGTCGTTCTGTAGTTTCTTCAAGTCACATATTCTGCATATTTGATACTAGTACATGTTCTGGGTGCTGTTAATGTATTGGATCACCTGCCATTCTTCTTCTCCACGAATGGTACCTCCTATTCATTGGGTCTCCTTCCATCTTCTGTAGGACTGCTGCTTAATTCCTGAGTCTCCGTTTTATTTGGAAGGGGAAGGTGGACTGTTTGAATACATAGAAAGGAGGCTGAAGGAGAACAACCACATGGTTATTGTTGTAGCTGAGGGAGCAGGACAGGATCTTATTGCTAAAAGTATAGCTGCAGCAGATCAAATAGATGCATCTGGAAATAAGCTGCTTCTTGATGTTGGTCTTTGGTTGACTCACAAGATTAAGGTACGCACTATCTTTTTACTTGAGTTTTTTGCGTGGGACTGGTCCAGTTTGATTTTGCATTTTGTTGATAGTGTTGCTTCGCATGCACTTTATGCATTCATCTTTAAAATTTCCACTACAACTACAAGAATGCTCACAGTACACCAATTTACTCAACTCAACATAGTTTTTTAATCCTAAGTAAATTGGGATATACTAGAGTTGAAATCCAACAAAAATCTCCAAATCATGGGCTCAAAGCACACCAATGCATGTGGCGTTTGCTCTTGGTTTGGAAACATATTTACCATAGGAAAGGTACAAATTCATACCTTGAATAGCAAGAGCACCATTACATTAAAGGAAGTTAACTATGGTGTTCTCCTGCGCTATATGACTATATCTTCCCTTCTGTAAATGCCATGCTTTTTTTACATTCTCATCCATTAAGCAATATAAGTAAGTGTAGGGTGAGGTTTACTTTTGACAGTGCTATGTTCAATCACAGCATATTTTACCAGATGTATCTTTATGTGAGCGTGGTCTTGTTCTCATAATGCATTCATCACTTGTATGTGTGTTCTGTACCCCTAATAGATTAGGCGCATTGTGTGGAAAGCTTACGTGACTCTTTGCTCAGTGCTCTCCATGTTGAGCCATACATTCATTTTATACCGTGGTAATATCGCAGTGAACCTTCATGTTTGTAGTTGCTATTTTTAGTATCTTAGGATTGCTAGGGTATTATAACCAATTTATGAAAACACAAGTTTCCTTAAGATTTTTCTGACAAATTCTTCCATTATTGCCTTCCAGGATTATTGCAAGAACAAAAAGATGGAGATGACTATTAAGTACATAGGTAACGATCTTATTTTGGTGTTCAGTTGTCATTGCATATGCAGAGTGCTAGTTTGCAGTACTTTGTAATATATCTCTATGGAATGTTGAAATAACAACCTGTTATTTCTAATGGCAGATCCAACTTACATGATCCGTGCAATTCCAAGCAATGCATCTGACAATGTCTACTGCACACTGCTGGCACACAGTGCCATTCATGGGGCAATGGCTGGATATAGCTTCACAGTTGGAATGGTCAATGGCAGGCATGCATACATACCATTTCATGTGAGTGCTATTTTTTTATTCCCTTAATTTTCTCCAGTTCTCATTTTTTTTGGAAACAAAGGCAGAAGCTCTGCCTCAGTTCATTGATAAAGAAAAGATACACATCAGCCCAAGAAAGGGTTCATATCGAGAACACCTTCGTACAAGCACCTTAAGATCATTCCCTAAAGCTACACTTAATTCCTGAAAACACCAAAGCAACCGAAACACCTAGATTTTCTCCAGCTCTCAGATTCAAGCTAAATATTACCCTCAGCAATTAGCATGGACTATGTTACGCTTTAATAGTTAGCATGACATCAGATTTTGTATTTTGACAACAGAGGGTAACGTCAACAAGAAACAAGGTTAAGATAACCGACAGGATGTGGGCAAGGCTGTTGTCCTCGACCAATCAGCCCAGCTTCCTGAGCCAGAAGGACATCGATGCCGCAAGAGAGGCTGATAAGCTAGCGAGAAAATCGCCTGTGCCAGTGAAGAACACCAAGGAGCACGCAGAGGATGCAAAGAAGCTGGCAAATGGTGAGAAATAGTATGCTCTTGATGATTCTTTCGTTGTACAGTAGCTACGCTATTCGGCTGAGGCCATGATGAACCGGTCCTACTCGATTTTTGTTTCATTGTGCATCTCTGACGCGTTGGAATGAATACACACGAACGCGATCGTGCTCGTCTACGTAATAAAAAAAATTTATCTTATTTGTATCAGAGAACATGTGTAGCAGCACGCACTTTGCAAAAAAAAAAATTTGCTGGATGCATGCCCGTGCCTGTTCGGCTATTCCTTCGAAAAGAGAACTTGCTAATTTTTGTATTCTGCATACATTAGTTTTCTCTGAAGCTAAGCCTGTTTTTTATTTAAAAAAAACGAAAGAAAGTAAACAAGGAGAAGAATAGAAGAGAAGCTTTCCATGTTTTTTTAAATGACCGTTTAAGAGGATGGTCATGGTCATCTCGGCAACTACTTCCCAGCTGTTGCATCTGTTCATCCGAAATTGTTGATCCAACCATGAGCCTGGCACGTCAACCCTTTGTCGTTCACGGAAATCTGCCCAATAGAATTAGCTGCAAATGCCTCCTCGCGCGCTTCTCACCGGCCACCGCTCGATATCTTTTCTGTCCGCCGTCCATGCTCCTCCTCGCGCATCACGCTTTCGGTCTCGTCGACGTGATAGTTGATGTTTGCTTCCGCGCGCTTGATGTGGTTTGCCCCTTATGCTCTCTCTTTCTCATCTTCTCGCTCACGCCGTTTCCCTTTTGCATGCATAGTGCAACCAGGAGAAGCCTCCAGCGACGTCGTCGTCCAAGAGCCGTTCGCCACCGCACCTACTTCGCCAGCTGCCCCCGCCGCGGTGTCGAGTCCGGCGCAAACACCAGCAGCACTGTCCATGTCCTTCTACGACGTGACCGCTGGCAATGCAGGCGAGAAGACTAACGAAGCTGTGGATGCTGGAGAGGAGCAACCGAGCCGAGAGGATGAAGCCCCGGAGGAGGTAGAGGCTGCTGGAGAAAACGAAAAAGCGGCGGCGGAGAAGAAGCCTGATAAACCATCTCTCGCAGAAACGCCGGAGAGTGAGACGCTGCCGCAGCCAACCGCGGACGCCGCAGAGTATGCAGATGCCGCCGAGACGGCAGTGCCGGTGGCGCCCGACGACGTCAACACGGCCAAGATCGACGGGTGCACGACGCCGCCGCCACCGGCGCACGACTCTGAAGGGTCCGACACGCACAGCACGGACGATCACGGCAGCCCACAGAGGGAGAAGCCAAGGACGGCGGCGGGTGGCGCGAAGCGGGACGTGGGCGTGGCTCCCACCAGGTCGTCGAGGCTGCTCGCGTTCCGGTCATTCTCATGGGACAAGAAAGCGAAGGCGCCGGTGGAAGCGGCGCCTCGAGCGGAAGCGCGCGTGCCGTCGCCTGGAGAGCACCGGCCGCCGGCGCACGGCAAGGCGCGGGTTGAGGGCGATGAGCACAAGGAGAAGGGCAAGGAGAGGCGGAAACGGTTTTGGAAGTGAAGGTGGGGTTACTTCTGATTATTTTTAGATGCATAATAATGCATTAATGCTGGGTTGGTTTTCTTTTATTTGTTTTCACTCCATGTCAGTGAAGTCTGTGATATATTTAATATTTGATCAATCTGTATTTTGTAAATAATCCTAAACCTTTCGCGCTAGTTTGGTTGCAATTTTGTCAGTCAGTCTTTACAGGAAGAAAATATGTTACTCTTCGAACGCATTTCAGTGGAGTACCAGAAAGAATCGCAGGGACACCTCATTTTAGACTAATGGCAGTGAAGCTGGAAGGATGCTTTGCTTCCCCCTCCCCTAGTACTCCGTAGAGCGATCGATCTGTGTCCTGCGCATGGGAAGACATGCCCGAGGTAACAGCGACAATGATCGTCGGCGTCGCTGAGAAGATGCCAGGTTTTCTATTTTTCATGATGGTGCGTCCGACCCCCGCAACATACCTCTCCTAGCCAGCGCGCGGCTTACCGAAATGGCGGAATCAGTGTCAAGCCTCGCGCTGGCAGTCCACGCCGTCACCAACTCCACCTCCTCCGGCGAAGCGGCCGCGCGAGGGGAACCGTCGCCACGGCACGGCATGCGCGCTCACCGGGAGCGAGTGATTAGAACGATTGATTCGTTCTCTGCCCAGTGCGCCGGCGGCCCACCAAGTCCTCAACCCTGCTCCGGTGCTCCCACCAGCTGTGCACCGATCATCTACAGATGCCAGCGTGGATCGAAGCGGAAGCGTGCTGCCGTGGTGTGGTTGTAAGTGGCTACAAACTAAATAGACCCCTCATCTAATTGAGGGTGGCTCCCACCAGGCTGTGGGATGCATATTGAAGGTCTGGGGGTTGGAGAATTATACTCCGACCCCCACCAGGTTGTGAGATGCAGTAATGCACAGCTGATTTTTAGATCTGATGCAACCCTATTATGTAAACATTTTTCACTGGTTTGGCTGCAATTAGGTTACGCTTTGAACACATCTTCTGGTGGAGTCCTGGAGTACCTGGTAGAATCGCGGTGGAACTGGGAGAATGCCATTTGCGTTAGGACCGACCAACCGACCAAGGATAGCCCATGATCAATTCCAGTGGCATGTTGTTGTCCAAATGTATCTTACATGAAAGATATAGAACATTGAAACTCCTCTCTAGCGGGTGAAGGCCAGTCTTCCACAAAAAAGCAGGCAAAGGCCCAGGCCATGCCAAGATGTGTGAGAAGCCAACGTTTGTCACTGCCAGCATCCAGAGTGCTCTGCATTACTCATTCTTCAAATCATATTAACTTTTATCACACATAATTGAAACAGCCCTTTTACAATTGCTACCATTGCATCGGCTCTTTACTCATGTACACAAAACATTCATTTCGCAGTAAGTACAAAAATGTCAATACCTCATGTACAGAGATGATGCTGGCTATTTGTCAACACGTCTCGTGATCATCGCACAGAGTTTGGTGGCTATATAAACGTATACTCTTGTAGGCATGGAAGTGTACAAATATTCCAAGTACTCTGCAAAAACCATAGAACAAAATGTATATGCCACTTATGGATAAAAATCACTTGAAGCTTCCGAACTGTCGGTGCTGAAAATGACCGCTTCCACTGGCTGTTTCTGTCGAAGATGGAAAACTAGACCTGACAAGGCCTGGCGCTCTGCCCATTGTCGTCCCCATGTACCACGGAGTACCTGGGCCTTTATCCTCAGATCCATCGCTCAGTGGTCCGGCAACCCCAACATCAGAAAGATTGTTCTTCTTTGCTGCATATTACAACAATAGAGAGCATGAACTACGATGCAATGCGTCTTCCTTTTCAGCACCAAGGGTATGCTTGGATAATGGGTATTGAGAGGTTGGATTGGGAAATGGAAATGAATGAAGGGTTCAGATAAAATGAGGTGCTAAGAATAGATGGTTGAGATTTAAATATACCCTTTGGTGGGTGAGAAATTATTTCCCTATCCCATTAGCCAAACGGCCCCCTAGGATAATTAGTCTTTTGTGTGTGATGACCCTTCCTGTTGTACTCTTATGCTTGTGTTTTCTTGCAAGGATACTGATGATCTAACATACAGTTCAGTAGGAATATTTACTTCTTTATGCAAAACCAAACAGTATATGGTCTCATCTTAATCTATCTTCCATGGATTCCCTACAGCAGCGTATCAATCAAGATCTTGCAAATTCAGACATGAGACATGCACAGTACAATTTATGCTTGCTACTTTGCAATTGCATCTACCGAACTTGAACTAAATGCATAACAGAAAAAAAAAAGCGAAAATACTTACGTGAAGTTATATTCAAATCAATCAATCCTCGTCTCAAAGAGTCGGCCCATATAACAGATTTGACCTGAAAAGTCTCTTTCTTTGCAGCT
Source organism: Oryza coarctata (assembly GCA_030770085.1). Classification (NCBI taxonomy): domain Eukaryota; kingdom Viridiplantae; phylum Streptophyta; class Magnoliopsida; order Poales; family Poaceae; genus Oryza; species Oryza coarctata. Next base: position 23,343,642 of record CM061463.1, on the reverse strand, counting down.
GATTTTGACACTGACATCGAGTCCTGCCCAAGCTTTTTGATGGACTCGGTTGCACTTGTTGTGGCAGATTCTGAGTTTGAAGTGAAGGCACCAAAATTGAGTTCCTCCAAAGGACCATGGTCACTTTTGAGACCCCCAGCAGAATCCCGTGGCAGTTCAGTAACATTCGAGCCTGTGTTAGAAGAAAATGTACCAAAAGATTCGGATCCATCAAAACTCTTCAGTGGAATTGCAGCAAAAGGATCAAAAGCTGCTGTACTTGAATGTTGTGGTGTGGGAGATTTTCCTCGAGAAGGTTTGCTTGTCGGGCCATGAACTGAAAACTCTGTATCTGAAGGAAATGAAGTGGCAAAGGATTGTTGGATGGGATCAAATGCGGAAGTAGAAGGATGCGTGACGGAAGACAATTTTTGCTCTGATGACTTGTTAGGACTACCGCGTACTGAGAACTCTGTGTCTGAAGTAAATGAATCAGCAGAGGAGAGTCTGCCAGCAAACAAATCAATGATGTCCTGCGTTGACATTCGAAAATAAATAATGAAATGCAGAATAATCACAGGTTTCAAATTCCTCAAGTATTTTATTCAACAAATACGGGCTGGAAACATATGCTGAATGAAGCTTCAACAATATTATTCATGTAAAATCAATATAATTGTAGAATATATACAGTAACTAAGACCCCCAAAGCGTATACAAGAGGGTCGAGTCTATATATATACAACCCAGGCCAGTGGTCTGTCTAACACCCCTCGCAGTTGCAGCGGGAGGGAAACGGACGCAAAGACTGGACCGAAAATTGGTGAACAAAAGCGTGGACAGGCCTTTGATCATTATATCAATAAATTGATGTGCCGATGGTACATGGAGCACCCGAACCTATCCTAATGCGACCTTGTCACGGATAAAATAGATATCGATCTCGATGTGCTTGGTGCGTCGGTGATGGACCGGGTTGACGGTCATGTAGACGACACTGACATTGTCGCAGTAGACGACGGTCACGGTGGAGAGGGGTGCACAGAGCTCCTGGAGAAGCTGGCGAAGCCAGCAGCACTCGGCGACAACGCGGTACTCGGCTTCGGCGCTGGACCAGAACACTGTAGTTTGGCGTTTTGAGGACCAGGATACGAGAGTGTCACCGAGGTAAACACAGTAGCTAGACGTAGAGCGTCGAGAGTTGGGGCAGCGTGCCTAGTCCGCGTCGGAGTACGCTATGAGAGAGTCGATGGGGCTGGAGCTGAGATGCAGCCCGCTAGAGAGGGTGCCATTCACGTAGCGTAGGATGCGCTTGAGTAGCGCAAGGTGAGGTTCGCGCGGAGTGTGCATGAAGAGGCACACTTGCTAGACAGCGTACGTGAGGTCGGGTCGGGTGAGTGTGAGATATTGGAGAGCCCCGGAAAGACTCCGATAGTGAGAGGGATCGGCAACAAGGGCGCCATCGGTAGCGGAGAGTTTGGCTCGAGTGTCGACCGGGATGGCCGTGGTGTGACAATCGGCCATACCCGCACGCTGGAGGCGGTCGATGGCGTACTGGCGTTGGGAAAGAAAGAGTCCGTGGGTGGAGCGGGTTACGGAGATGCTAAGAAAATGGTGGATAGGACCAAGATCAGTCATGGCGAACTCAAAGTGGAGTCAGGCCATGATCTGATCGAGAAGAGATGTCGAAGACGCTGTGAGAACAATGTCATCGACATAGAGAAGTAGATAGGCAGTGGCGGAGCTGATATGAAAAGTGAACAGGGAACTATCGGACGCAGAGTCCACAAAGCCGATGTATCGAAGATAGGCAGCAAAGCGCTGGTACTAGACACGAGAGGCTTGTTTGAGGCCGTAGAGAAAGCGTTGAAGGAGACAGACGTCGTCGGGACGAGAAGGGTCGACGAAGCCTAAGGGCTGCTGGCAGTAGACTGTTTCCATCAGGTGGCCGTGAAGAAAGGCGTTGACTTTGAGGCGCTGACAGTACGAGGAGACAGAGAAGTCGCCTTGTACCATGGAGTGGAACTCGTTGAGAAGGAAGATGGCGCGAGGCTGCTTGTTGGCCAGGAAGATCCGCTCGATGTCCACCCAGAGATCCCGGGCGGTGGGATCGGTATCGTCCATGGCGAAGTCAAGAACAAAGTCGTCGACCGAGCCGAGCAACCAGCTGTGCACGCAGCACTTGGCGATGTCCCACTGAGGATCATCGGGGCGAGGTGGAGCGGAGCCATCAATATGGGACCGGAGGCCAAATTTTCCACAGAGGGATTTGAAGAAGAAAACCCACTTGGAATAATTGGCGTTGAGGTCAAAGGAGATAGGAACGTGAGATTTCACGTTCACAACAGCGTAAGGAGGGGAGAAGATCGGCGAGGTGGTGCCCGAGGTGTGGTTTGAGGCACCGAGGGCCGGAGCAGACTCGGCGACTGGGAGAATGCCAGAGCTGAGAGCGAATTCGGTGGCCATGATGGGAGAACGGGAGCAAAGAGCTAATGGGAGAAAGAAGCTAATGGGAGGGAGAAGCCGATGAGAGGACGGATCGGCCGATCAAGGATGTGAGAAGCCGATGGGAAGTGGGCCGGCTAGCCAATGAGGAGTGGTTGGCCGATGGGGAGTAGGTGAGGAAAAATGTGGTGACAGAATGGGTGGGTCAGAGAGTAGTTGGGTCATGGACGTGCGAAGATTCACGTCCGTGAAGAGAAGATTCACATCCGTGGACTCATGAAGGCCAAGAAGTGGGGCGGACGCGAAAAAGACGGGGAGTGGCCGGACGCGAAGAGAATATGTTCGCGTCCGGGAGGCAGGGATTCGTATCCGTGGACACGTTTGACTGGCTCGGATGTGAGGGGAGAAGGTTCACGTCAAACAGCAGTTAAGCGTGTCGGAAAAGGCGAGAACCAAGGAAGGGTTCCTACCGATCCAGCCGATGGGAAGGCGGACGAGTTCATCCGATGGAGACGACGAGCGTGGAGGTGCGCCGGCGTCAGAGAAGGAGAGATGCACGAAGCAAGAAGAAGAGCGGAGATGGGTGCGAGGCGAGACGAGGAGGCGGATCGAGACAGTCGCCTGGTCACGCGGAGGTGGAACGGAGAAAAGAAGGTGACTGCGGGAGAGATGGGGAGAAGTGGAAACGGGGCGAGAGAGTGAGGAGAGTACCAGGAAGAAGGTCGGCGATGGGAAGAAGACGTCGACAACGAGGAGGAAAAGGGTCGGCTCGCCGAAGGGAGAAGCTAACGCACCGAAGATGTCTAGACTTACTCTGATACCATATAGAATGTGTACAGTGACTAAGACCCCCAAAGCATATATAATGAGAGTCGGGTCTATATATATACAATCCAGACTAGTGGTCTGTCTAACAATAATCTTCAGTTTTTTTATCACTTTCTTACTAACATATTAAGTAGGACGTTCTGACATTTGTGGATATGAAAAATGAATAATGGTTAAAAAATGCTATTAGTTAAGTATAAACCTGAGTGTGAGAAACCGTTGCTGTCTCCAATGGAGAATTGGCTGATTGGAAAGCTGCATCTGCAAATAAACCAATGTCTGGTACAGCAGCCGTGCTAACATTTGGCGGTGCTGTTGAAGTGGATGCAGTAGAATCAACAAGGTCATCCATCAAGTTTGGCCCAAAGAGATCCAGGTGATTATATCTCGCGGTAGCTGTTCCAGTTGAGTTCCAAAGATAGTCAAGTGAATTTCCCAGATAATAACATGGTGAATATGGTCAAATAAAAATAAATCCATATAACTTTACATGTGCAACAAAAAGGTAAACCATTGTAATCATACAACACAAATGAATATTTAAGATACTGCAGATAGATACATACCAGATGTGGAAGATCCTCGTGGGTCAAAGTCGTCGTCATCCTCATTTTCACCTTTCTTTGAGCTTGGGACTTCAGATATGGTGCTAAGATTTACCGATGACTTTGGGTGAGATGTTGAGATATCCTGATTTCTTTTATACACATAATAAAAGTACCAGATTTAGTAACTTAAGATTGGATTCCGAAGTCATTGTTCAATAACTTGATAAATAAAAGGCACCACTACTATCTATTTTTAACGGTGAAACATGAAAAAGGACTAGAATTGGGGAGGTACCTGCTGCCATGCCCTTCACACTTTTTTGGCTTATAACTGGTTGTACTGTTAGTAATTTCTTTTGGCCCTTCTCTATTGCTGCTGTAGCTTGGCTTTTTTTCTTTGTTGTCCTTTCTCCATTCTGTGCCTGTGTAGCTATCCTTGAATGATCCCACCTCCCTTGAACCTCCTGTGTTCCCATAGCAGCTACCAGATGAGTAGCTGCCACTGCCAAATGATGCTGCACTCGATTTGTACGTTATTCCAGTTGATGATAAGCCAAAATACCTAGACAAATGATTCATGAAAAGAAGTAAACATAAAATTCAAGCAAATGCAATAATATCACTAACGGGATACAGAATGTGTTACTTGTTCCTAGTAGCAGCAGCCTTCTCTCTGACCTCTTGAAGCTTCTCCCTGTCGTCCAAGATTGCTAGAACAGTTTCAGCCTTCTTGCGCACGTTGAACCCAACATCTTTTCCATTAGGCTCCAGATACTCAAATCTTGTGAATTTCTTCCCAAAGAAAATCGGCATTAGAGAACTACTATAAACAATGAAATAACAATATGTAGAAAAACTAGGCAAGGATCCATACTGCGATTTGTGAGTTGTTGTCAATAATGTCATCAACAGCACGTTCGGTGCCATTGGCTAGAAGGTACTCGATCACAGCCAAAGCCTGTAACAAGAGTAACACCGTGTTATAAACTAATCAATCCAAACAGCAGATCACTGCATAATCAATTTTATCTTATCACCTTATACACGTGACGCCAATTCGCGCCAGTGTTCCCCAGTCGTTGCCATAACACATTCATGATCATTTCACATTCACCACTGGAAAGAAACAAGAAAGCAATGGGATTAGGGGAACAATCAAAATGTGCAATGCCCCTAATTCGTGAACTCAATACGCTAATTCTCATAAATAAACGGGAAAAAAGTTCTGATTTTTGAGCTTTGAGCTTTGGTACTCACTAGCTCTGGGTGGCCCGGGCGATGTCTGCCAAGTATGAACCGTGCGGCCCCCACGGCTCGTCGCTGGTAGCGTCAAGAACCTGCATATAAGATCGGGGAAAAAACTTCAATCTCCAATCACAAAATCCACCGTTCGTGGCAAATAACAAATCATTTGACCGCCCGGAAAAATCGAAAGAAGACCTGACCTTCTGCTCGATTTCCGGCACCTTGAGGACCTTAAGATTCACCTCTCTCTTTCTGAAAGTACAAGAAGAAAACAAAAGGCTCTTAGAAGGTAGGAATACACCCGAAGAACAAGAGAAAAGGAGAGAAGGAGAAAAAAAATCGGATTCTTACATCTCCCGGACGGTCTGGTCGAGCACCTTCCTGAAATCCATGGCGGCAAGACGAGATTCGACCAAAAGGAGGCTACGATCGCGGCCACGACTCGGGTTGCTTCAGCTATCCACTATCCCGCCTGTTCTTCTTTCTCCCCTAGGGCTCCGTGCAGGAATCAGCAGACGAGACGACGCGTAGAGAGAGGAAGATGGCGCCACGGAATAACGACGAGCGCGCGGACCGGGCGCCATGTGTCCGTCCGGATACGACTCCTTCCTCCAGTCCTCCCCCGCGGACGCCTTGGGCTGCTCGAACCCATGGTCTTCTCAAACCCATGGGCCAGGCATGCTTGGGCCTCTCTTCTCTGCCACCCCGAGATCACGACGCCACCATCCTTTCTGTTGACATCTCACAAGGCATTCGAGTGGTTTTGTTTTGATACGATAGAGCCATGTTTCGCCATGCGTGGCCCTGCTGCGAGACGACTACCTGCCTTGAGGCTCCAGCTTGCCTTTTCTCTCTTTTTATAAGAACAGAAGGTACACATTACCAAAAATCCAAAATGCTTAACCTTTTTCTCTCTTTTTATAAGAACAGAAGAACAGAAGAACAGAAGGCTCCAGCTTGACTTTTTCTCTCCTTTTATAAGAACAAAAGCTACATCACATTAGTGTTCTTTTTATAAGAACAGAAAGCTATACGCTGAACCTTTGTTGAATGGTATCTAAACACTACATAGGTGACACAATTTGCTCTCTCCTTTACAGACGTGGGGCAGGACGGAGGAGCGCCATTAGAATATCCTCGATGGGGTGCTTATACCGAAGCTTAGACAAAAAAAACCCTTTTTGCCACATCAAATCAACCAGACACTTATAGCAGCCAGCTATAAGCGTGGTTGATTTGTCTGGTTGATTTGACGTGGCAAAAAACCATGATTTTTTTCTCTAAGCTTATGTATAAGCACCCCGTTGAGGATGGACTTAGAGTTTGTTGCCCTCTGTTGTGCTTGGGTTTTCCTGTTCAGCACCAAGTTTGACATTCGTGCCCTGTTGCGTAGTAGATAAGCCAGTAACTTGGGTGGATGAATCGACATTTTCATTGGCTGCCTTTGCCACTTTACAATTCTCCTGCAGCGCCTGAGCTGACGGGCTGGATGAGAGTACATTGTCGGAACCATTGTTGTCCACACATATAGGTTCCACCATCAGTAAAATCTGATCCATTTCATTAGGGTTTTCCAGATGTCCATCTTGATCAACATCAGTGCTTTGCTGTGGAATTAGAGAGTCTGGAGCGGGAGTGGTTGTATCACAATCATCAATGGCTGGTGTAGCTGAGTGACAATGTTCCCCCAATTCAAGTGAAGGACATGAGCAGATGACATTGTTGAAACCATTGTTTTCCTCATCCATAGGCTCGAGCGTCATTGTTGCATCATCCACCATGTGAAGCTCTTCCTCTTCCAGCTGTTGAGCTTCTTGATCGGCATCAACAATGTTCTGTTCAGCTTCTAGCAAAAGTAGAGGAATGTCTTGAGTGGCAGCTGATTCAACATGTGGACTAGCAGCCAAACCACCATTTTCCTTGATCTCGCCAAGGTCATGGAGAACATCTTGAAAGCCATGCAGAAACTCAAAGACCAAGGCTTGTGTGGTTGTATCAACTGTGGATGTCATGGCTATCTTGGCCTTCTTTGCCATACCATGCAGTTTATCAACCTACAACAATCAGCATAGCCTTCAAGTTAAATATCTTAGTTAATTATGCATGAAGTGCTTGTAAAAAACTATTTAAGTCTTGCAAAAGACAGTGTATATCTTAGACAAATTTAGGTTCAATCAACTTTAGAAACTGATCATAGGAACTGAATACATAATTTAGGCTTACTGCTTTGCGGATCATAGGAGCCTTGGCTTGATACTGCAGATCAATGGAACCATCAGGCTGTAATGAAGGTCCTGCTTCCACATCATTGCTGATTGATGGTACAAGATACCGCCGTGTAGCTCCTGAGTACCAATGCAAGTACTCCTCATAAGAAAGCGGGTCATACTGCTCTGATTCTCGAAATATGCGCTGTCGGCGGGCTTCCCATTCCTGAATGTACTCATGGTGTGTCTCTTCCCAGTTCTCACATTCTCTGCCACGCCGACTAATACGATGCAGAGCCTGTAGTGTAGGTCGAAAAGGTGGTGGAATGGACTGGTGAAGTCCAAATTGCCGCATCACTCGCTCAGGTAAATGCATCTCAACTATTGGAAAATTTATTAGTGGAGCTTGTGTAATCCACAAGTCTGCATCTTTTGTACAAAGTGGTGACAAGCTTGAGGACTCAATGTGCAAGTAAGGCTCCCACTTCACCTGATCTGCTCGCTGAAGGTTCAGCTCATCCCTGTACTGCTTAAGACAGCGTGTAGCATTCTCAGTTTGTGTGCGAGCACCTACCCAACGAAAGCCAACAGGGGGGACGTCCTGTGGGATGCCTGTCTCCAGGCATAGGGGAGACCGAACCAATGGTCTGCCAACATGGGAGCGCTCCCAGCTCCAAAGCTGCAAGAGAAGCAATGAACCACCAATGTTCTTGATATTGTGGGAGGAAGCAACCGAACAAAGAGATCGGTATAGGAAGGCTAGCACTGCAGATCCCCAGCTGTATGTTCCAACACGAGAAAGATCAGAAATCAGTGGAAGATATATAAGACTCATCCGTCCTGTTCCATCTGGAAATAACACCCCACATAAAAGGCTCAGGATATATGCTCGAACATGCCTGTCCACAGACTGAGCATCTGCCCCTTCTGGTAATTCATAGAAATGCTTCTTCAGCCATTTGTAGTGCAGAAAAGATTTTCCAGGCATTGATGGTCCTCTTGGATCATGACCTAGACAATCAATGACCATCTGCCCATAATCATGATTGGTGGTGGAACAAACTGGACGGCCATCAATAGGAAGAGCTAACAGCATTGCAACATCTTGTAGTGTAACTGCCATCTCCCCAGAAGCCAAGTGGAAACTATGAGTTTCTGGTCTCCAACGTTCAACAAGGGCAGTGATCAATGCTTTGTCCAACTGAGGCATCTTCTGGCAAATTTGTGAGAGCCCAAGCAAGCCGGCATCCCTCAAGTAAGGACGGTATCTCTCATGAAATTTTAAAGGTTTGTGATGACGCAACTTCAACTGCTCCACAGCCTGCCAAAAAAAAACACATAACTTCAGGGCTACTGCAAAGTTAGTTCCCCCTACAAATAACTTGTTACTTATTGAACTACTATGACAAAACTTAATTGCTCTTGGATTAACCTGATCACCGAAAATTGCATCTGAACGGTGGTTGATCTTAGGATTGAGTAATGTGCTGGATGCATGTTCTGTTGGGCTTACGATACTAGGCAGTGGGATTTGCTGGGAAGTGAACTCGACATTGTCCCCTTTATCAGAAGTAGTGCTTGGGGAAGAAGGAGCAGAGGTTTCATGATGATTCATGTCATTTTCTGCCAAAGCACTTCTCCCACGGCCACGGCCATGACCACGGCAGCCACCTTCTCCTCTCTTTGAAGACATGATCTTGTACAGTTCCTGTGTTTGGAAAATTCATGAAACTAGCCAGGGAAATGGCGCAGACTTTGACAGTGAAAAAACAAAGCATATGTAGAGTAGTTAGGCAGCGTTCCAGACGACTACATCGATTGAACTTGCTACATTGATCTACGTATGCATGTCACAAAAAAAAACAGTTGTCTCAATTTCTAAACTCTGTTAGTGACAACCAATGAACAGAGACACTCAGAGTGAGAATCTACGAGAAAATGGCATTAGTGTATACCTGAGCTGGTGCCGAAACGTGCCGAAACACGCCCTTCCTTGAGACCTAGGCGCCTAGCTCTAGCAATTTGGTTCGCCGGCGGCTCCGTCCTGCTCGCCGGCTTGCTACGCCCACGGCTCGCCCCTCTGCCCCACGGCCGCCGGTGGCGAGTAACCGAATTGCGCAAGCCCTAGGACCCAGGATCAAGATACAGCCATGGCCTGCACGAAACCGGCGGCCGGCGCCGGCGCCGGTGGCGGAAGCGGAGACAAGCTGTAGATCTTCGCTTCCTGGGAGAGGAGTGAACCCTAGAATCTGCTTTCCTGGGGAGGAGGCGGCGAGGCGTAAACCGTGACCCTAGGCGTAATAAATCCGCGATAAAGATTTGTGCTTTAGACCAATCGATAACAGCTTCTGGTCCAACACCGCTCCTGCCAATTCTACCACGGCCCATAACCGCAGAAGCCCAGACAATGCGTCTATGCGATATGGTACAGCAGTCTTGAGGCCCAAGCTTTTTTTTGCTCCGGTTCAGGCGCCGGCGAACGGGGGTGGTGGCCGTCCCCAAGCCAACTGCCCACTCTTTTATGCCAGAACAAAAACATCACATGAGTACATAACTGATATTGTGAGGCCAAACTTTGATCGAGGTAATATTGATGCTAACCAAGAGTCTTCGATGCGATTACGATCCAACTTCTGCTTGGAGAGTTTTGGAGCTTGCAATGAGGTGCACTAGCACAAGTTTGTATCCCGTTTGAGTGAAATATTGGCCTCATTGGAAGAGGTATATACAAGTAGCAACTATCAGTTCAGTAGTGGCACTAGCAGCGGGAGAAGAAATGACTCTGGAGTTCCTGCGTCCAACATATATATAGATTAGACATGATTTGGTGTTTGATACAAAGGATGAAGTGGGAAAGGGTCATCTCATTTTTAGAGGTGTTTGGTTGGGACTTAGATAGGATAGGTTGCCCCCTACGAGGAATATTCATCCAGCACAGTCTAATACCTAAAAAGTTAAGGGTCAATTCATTACACATACTCTCCCTCCCGGCATCCCTCGTACCAACCTGAGAGGATGTTCAGGATTAATTTACAACTGTATCTTATTTTGTGTACCTGATGATCCATTCCACATACTCTCCCGGCATCGCTGAGAGGATGTTCAGGATTAATTTTACCACTGTATCTTATTTGTGTACCTGAGATTATATTGGCATGATGACGATTAGTATATTGATTTCGTTTTGTACACATGATATATATGATTGTAACACGTGTGTAGGCAACTCAGATACTCTCACCGGAAAAAAAAGGGGGTGGGGGGATCTCAAGCAGAGACAATTCTGAAGCATATGAAACCGAAGTTCAAAAATAGAAAGGAAATCAAAGTGACAACTACAAGGGTGATGTAACTTGTATGGACCATATATATATATGCGTATGTTAATGTTAATTAATGAATTTATCATAAGAAATGATATTTTCCCCAACACAATGAAAGAGATCTGCACAACGAAAAGCTCATTATTATTTCAGAAAATACAATTGGAATATATACATAAGCAGCTCTTACTGAACGAAAATATATAGGCATAAAGATACCCAGATCTTCGTGGAGAGAAAAAAAAACTTCATGTAGTTCTCTTACAATTAATACAGAGCCTATAGTTGAAACTACATCACAAAATACAGAATACATTATGTTATGTTGAAAACAAATTATATAACAGCACATCTCAGATGCTTCAGCACGTCAAAAGATCAGACACCCATCCCGATTCTGACTCGTCCTCTTCCATCCCCTGCGGTTGCGTAGCCGTCCTTGGAGCAACCGGTCGCATCGCCTTCCTCGCATTTATCTCTTGCATTGCAAGGACAAGCTGCATCGCATCCATGCCACCCATGTCGCCTTGCTCGGCTGGCTGAATGTCTTGCTGGACCGGCTGCAGTTGACGCTTCACGTCCGTCGGAGACAGCGGAGGTGAGTACTCCCATGTCGTCAGTAGAGACCTCGGCGAGAACGACGGAGACCTCGACGAGTGCGTGGCGACAGCATCGCTCACGATGCGCAGCTCCTTGTCGTTGTGGGCGAAAAAGCATATCGGGCGAGCGCACCAGCTGCCGGAGCGGCACGGCCGGGTGCGGTAGCGCGACGGGTGCAGCCACAACTCGAACGTCCCGTGCGCGAACGGGCACCCCGCGCCACGCGGGCACGACGCACCGGGGCGGATGCGGAAGTCCGGGCACGGGTCGCCGGTGTAGGTGACGCGGCGCGGGTCGCGGCGCCGCGCGGCCTCGCCCGGGTGCGCGTACGGGCACGACGTCCACTCGTGCCCCCGCGAGCGAGGGCACCGCCGGACCTTGAACTCGTACATCATAAAGTCCTCGTCGACGTGCGCGCTGACCTCCTCCTCCGCCGCCGCCTCGCAGCCGGCAAGGCGCACCCGCAGCTCCGCTAGAAGCTCCGCCACAGCAAACTGGTCCTGGTAGGCAGATGTAACTTGTGCCATCTGATGGCTGCGGCGAGCTCGTTTGGCCACGGGATCGGATTAGATCAGGCGGCGGCGGTGTCTGTGTTCCGCGAGCCGCGCGTCGATACGTTGCATTTATAGCGCGGAAGTGACACGACGAGGGAGCCCGAGTTCGAATAGGATCCGGTCCTGGGGGTTCGTTGTCCCGGGCGGGCACGGACGTGCCGGGACGGAGGCCGGGGCACGTGGACCGCCTCGGACGCGGCGGCTGCATGCCGCTCGACACGTTTCACCCGGGTGCTTTGCGTCGGGAGACGTCTCGTGACCTCGACGGTGTTCCTCGCGGCAGCGCAGCGGCCATGCATACAGCCGATAGAAGCGAACTGCTTTACTCCATGTATTTCTCTCGAGTTTGCTGGGCTAGTTCCGTGTCGACGAATCTATTAATCAACCAGTTACTATATTATTATACTGCCTCGCCCTTACCTAGCTGTTATGATCTTAGACACCTGGCGATTACGATGGTAGTAGTATTGCGTCGTTGCCACGGTGCCGGACCGCCTGCTATTTTAGGTATGAGCGAGCAGCTCGAGCTGGAGTCGGATTATTGCACGCTTTATGCCAAAAACACAGACGCTTATCAAAGGTAAGCCACGTAAGATCAGTTTAGGTAGGTCTGCACAGAGATTATAGTATCCCTCGAGGATTTCACATGCGGCCGACGCATGTACAGGACACGCAAACAGCAGAGCCGCGTTAATCAGCTTCACGCCTCCGGTTTGCTCGTCCGGGCCAGCAATCGGTAGCATACTGCGTCCCCGTTGGTTTCCATCGTGATTTGACCCAGCAAACACTCCCGGAACAGCATGGCGAAGCAAAGAGGAGAAATTAAAGGGAGACGGCGACGGCAACCGACAGATCGACGTGACGACGTCCATCCGCGCTCGCTCGCCATCAGTCCAGGCCCAGATGTTACGACAATGCCATCCGCCAGAGTTCTCTCCCCATCGTGTGGTCGCCGCTATAAATCATCACGCATTAAGATAAGTCAATTCTATCAACGGCCGATCCACGAGAATCTCAATGATCTAGTACCCATTAAGCAGCAGATGTTCGCGTCGCCAATGACGCAGCAACCACCGGTACGACTTAGGACAAGCGAAACAGTTGGGTGCAACGGGGAGGCAAAATTTCTCTGAAGAACTTGACAAAACGGAGAAAATAATTGAGGCATGAACATGGTAATAAGATGAAGGCAATCCATATATTGCGGAAATGTAGCGCTAATGATTTTACCTGCGCTTAAAACAAGACCTGAGGAGAATGTAAGCAACCACTGATAAACTTTACAGCCTTATCCTTGCAAGAGACTCGCAGTGCAAGGACAGCAATCTAGCCTGCTCAAAAAGCAGCGAAAACAATACCGTTGTTTATCCGCGAATTCCAAGAATCAAACATCTGTATACTCTTCGCTGAAAAGGGAAAAGGAAGGAGAGCTTTACTAATCTCCTCAAAGAATACAAAATTTTATTCCATGGAGAACATGAATTGCCTAAGGGGAAAAATCATGTAAAAGAGATAATTACATGCAAAGAATGACCAAAAAATTGTTAATGATCTTGTGCTGAACATGTTTACAAATCTCTTCGGCTTCTCCAGCTAGCTTGGCTCATCTCGTCACTACAATCTCGGCTGCTGCCGAATTCTCTCAGCTGGAACGATCTAATTTCTTCGGACTGTGGTTCTAAGAATACTTCACTGCGGCCAGGTTGGAGGCCATTGTTCAAGTTAGAGTCGGCTAAACTATCTAGTGCTCTAACCACCTGAGAGATGAAAAGAAACATCATGTTTTGGTCCTTTGGTGTAATTAGTTCAGATATGAGTTTGGATCTGTTCGTTACCTGCCCCATCCGTGGTCTCATTGCTGCAGAATGACGAATGCATGCAGCTGCAGCTCCTATCATATGATACATCTCATTTTCATCAAACCTGTTTTCCATTCTTGGATCAGGAAGGTCAGCAAATTCTCGATGTTCAATTGCCTTGATGAGAAGGGGCCGAGCCTGAAAATTTTCAACATGAATTTGGTTTAAGATCATAACACTGCTAAATTAATCCCAGTCCAAATGCTTTGATCTCATGATGAAAATTAGAAGTCCATATAACTTCACATTGGTATGGTATTGACGTTACTGCAGATATGGTATTTGTGTTATAGTTCATATTAGACAGACCAGTATATTTTATCTTCACATTATACAACCAGAGAATAACCAGAAGGAATGCCCTAGACTTAGGTGTCGCGTGGGCACTGCATCAGTTCCTTTATGATTGCTATGCACATATCTAAATAGGTACATGATAATTGGTCTCTTTCCGTCTGTCCTTCAAATTGCTCAAGTCCTTGCCAAGTTCTCATCTAGCCTCTTTCATGACTCATCACAGCTTGTGGTTGTAAGAGTGCATTAAATAAGTCTATCCACTCTTTATGTGCCACCCTGGAAGAATAATCAGGCTGCCTACTTTTGCAAAAGCTCCAACCTCTGGAACTTTTAGCTAACTTGGTTATCTCCATATCACTTCCTCAGACGACATTATAAAAGTGGGGCCAACAAAAGGACCAACAAATTACAGCTGCTAGAAGTATATTGAGAACAATGTAAATAAAATAATTGAAAAGTTGATTCGCTTTTAAGAGAAAGAGGCGAACTAAATTACATGCCACCAGGGCTTGAGAAGTTGCATATACCAGATCCTACAAATATGGGTATTTCACCTCAACAGTTATAGTAATCAGCACTGTGGAATGGAAAATCAGCAACCAAACCATTAAGTGGATTATATATACCAACAGAGTTTGAAAACAATATCTTGTTTAGATACTACATCTCAATCTCATTAAAAGTAATGCAGGTGAAACACTCAATCCTATCATTTGTTATGAAACCTCAATCAAGCAAGCACACGCTAAAAATCAGAAATATATGCATAACTGAGGACCTAAACAGAGTGAAATAGACAGTTCAGAATATTATTTTAAAACTCACCCATTCAACAAGACTCTCATCTCCCAGTGGCTGGGAAGCATCAACAGGTTTTCTTCCTGTAATAAGCTCCAAAAGAACAACTCCAAAAGAATATACATCAGATTTTGCAGTTAACTTGCCGGACAACGCATACTCTGGAGCCAAATACCTATATTTATAAATCAGATATTAACCATAAAATTCCTGAGAACTGCAAGATTTTGACATGTTTACATACCCAAATGTGCCCATGACACGTGTAGTGACATGCGTATTGGAGTCAGCTGCTAGCCTTGCAAGTCCAAAATCAGAAACCTAGCATTGTTGGCAGGGTAAAAAGCTAGAAAAAATAAATATGAATATAGAATAACATCAAAGGGTTTTAAAATGGAGGTCATTCACCAACTAATAGCATACCTGAGCTTCGAAGTTGTCATCCAATAAAATATTGGATGATTTAATATCTCTATGTATAATCCGAGGATGACCTAATGAATAAAGATAGAGCAATACTAAGAAAACTATCCTATTTGAGGGAAATGCTAAAGGATTTGTTTGGCAAAGAAGAGCAGAATTACAATCTTCATGCAGATAAGCAATTCCACGGGCTGCTCCAGCCGCAATCTTAACCCTGGTTCGCCAATCAAGAACTGCCGCTTCACTTACTACAATTTCAGGGGTATGTTTAGTGATCAGGTAAGCAAACTCGGCCTCAATGAAGCTAAGAGTAAATAAATATTTTTGAAGGCTACTAGAACTGAAAAAATTCTCACCATGGAGATGGTAATAAAGTGTATTGTTTGGAACAAAATCATAAACAAGCATCCGCTGGCCATCTGCGATGCAGTAGCCTACTAGCGAAACCAAATGTCTATGATGTACTCTACTGATAGTATCAACTTCAGCCTTGAACTCACGTTCGCCCTGCCCATTCCCAATCTTGAGCTTCTTGACAGCCACAAGGCGATTATCTGGCAAGATGCCCTTGTACACACACCCAAATCCACCTTCTCCCAAAAGGTTTTGCTCTGCAAAGCCGTTTGTGAATTCTGCCAAATTTTCTGTAGTGAACAGCATCCTAGAGTACCCAATAGCAGAATCAGCTGGTGAATATGGATACCCATGGCTCCCCGCACTGAACATCCTGACCAGATATCCAGGTGATCTATAAAATGCATCTGACAACACAAACAATTGACATCAACTTCAATGGATAAAACTAGGATCCGCACATATAGCTGTACACTAACATTTCGATGCTCAAGTATTGTACCTGATGTTAGCGAGGATCCACCTGAAGAGGGAAAGTAGTTGGGCGGTGGCGGAGGAGTTGGCTGCTGCGTCGGCAGCACTGCAGGAGGTTCTATCCGCCGGCGCTTCTTCTTGACGAACCACATAGTAGCACCGACAAAGCTGAGCATAGCAAGGCCGGCAAGTGCTACAATTGTGGTGGCTGCCTCCCTCGATATCTCGATGTTTTTACTGGCGCCACTTGATGAGCTGGTCGAGTTCGAATGCGACCTCGCAGACGACCGTGGCACGTAATGCGGCTTGATGTGATTACGCGGCGGCGGTGGAGAGGCGATTCTTGGTGGGGGAGGAGGCGGATAGACTACAGCTGGCGCTGGAGCTGGAGCAGGCGACGACGACGGTGGGTGAAATGGAGGTGGCGATGGCGGCGAGAAGGTTGGAGGCGGCGGTGGGGGCAGAGACGGCGGCGGGGGCGACGGGTACACGCGGGGCTGGACGCGCGGCTGTTCAGTCGTCATCGGCGGCGGCGGAGCGTGCACCTCCGCCTGAGGCGGCGACGGAGGTGGGGACGGCGGCGGAGACGGTGGAAGCGATGGAGGAGGAGAGTCCGGCGGCGGCGGAGACAATGCCGGCGGCGGCGATGATGGATATGACTCTGGCGGAGAGGAGGCCGGGGGTGGGCTACTCACCGGCGAAGCTGACGTCGCCGGAGGCCAAGAATGGTACGACGCGGAGACCGGAGGTGGCGAGGAAGACGCGTACGGGCAGGCCGGCGGCTGCGGCGCGGGCTGCGGCTGCGGCTGCGACTGGCCATACTCCCCCATCGGCGTGACGTACGGCGACGAGGCCATCTTCCGAGGTAGGAAGGGATCCGCGTAGGCGCCCATCCCCATCCCCACGGCAGCGAAGCGTGGACTGCGGCAGGGGATCTGCAGCTCCCCGCCAACGACCAGATCTCCCGCCCGGCTGCCCCCAATCAGCAGCAGCCCACCGAACTGCCGCAATGGAGCCTACCACCCACCACCTGCCCCGGCGGCTCCCGACAGCGATGGGCAACGCGCCTCAAGATCCAAATCCTCCCGAGCAAGCGACGGCGAACCAGATCACAGCGAGCTTGACCCACCCAGCCCAATGGGCACACCGCCGGCGCAGGACCAACAAACCGCAGCAGCCACAGAGCTCCTCCTCAGCTCCGCTAGCTCCTCGGGCGCCGCGCCAACGCCGAGATCCCAGCCCCAGCGCTGGCGATCGATCCCTCCGCCGCCCAATGCAATGCGGCGCCGCCCACCTATCCCTCTCTCGGCTCACCACGCCGAGCTGCTCTTCCCCTGTCGCTCCCTTCCCCTCCTAGCCTTCCTTCGTCACTGCCTTGGTGTCCGTGGCTGGACAGTAGAGCAGGAGTAGTAGTATAATTTTCCTCTCTCTCTTTTCCTGAGAAGAGAAAAAAAACGTCCTTTTCTTTGGTGGTGCGTGCGAGGGGTTGGTGCGAAGTCTATGGGAGATAGCTGGACTGAGAAGATACAGAGGCAACGTACAGCATCGGGAGGTGAGTTGGGGCGACGAGGAGGAGGAGAAGGAGCGAGAAAAAAAAACTTTAAAGGAACAAAATAAAACTAGTATTTTCTCGCTCCATGGGTTGTCGCTAGTGGCTCCACGCCCACCAGGTCACCACTACCGCTGGCATCTCCTCTCCCCGCACCGGTGCGTGGCGGTGGAAACCGAATGAACAGCGGAAAGCGGTGGAAACGCTGCTTGTGCATGCAGCGCGCGCGCTCGCGGAGCCACCGCGCCTCGGGGCCGTACGCGCGGCGCCGGCTATTGTATTCGCAGCTCGCTGTCGCTGGAGCAGACGAGGAACTGCAAGTTGGGGTTTGTTTGCGCGCGGGAGCAGCGGCCACCCTGTAGCGCGCCCGCAGAGGAGAGTAATTTACTGCGTACGATGACGAGGGTAAACATCGGGGTTTGGACTTTGGATTGGAGGGTGATGGACTGATGGTGGTGGCTAGTAATAGCAGGGCTCACCATAGCCTGCCGGTCAGATCGTTGCCGCCCCGAGCGGCGTGGCTGTTATCGCGCGATAGCTGCAAAAACCACGATAAATCCATATTCTAAAATTTTGAATTCAAATTTCACGGTAGATACATTTTTACGACGGTAACAGCACGATTTGGAGTAAAAACCACGGCTTGTTGAACCGAGGAAAGAATGAAGGAACACAATACTAAAATTGCTAAGATAATTAAGGAAAAATTGCAAATAAATACTATAATATGTATGATATATTAATTGCTAAATAGAAAAATTTTACATGACCTTTACTAAATGTTAGTCATTCAAACAATTATAAATCACAATTTCATAATTGATTAAACAATATATATAATAATTGATTTTTAAAAATTATGAATATATGATAATATAATGTTTATGAGTACAAATATTATAGTGTTCATAATACAATCATAAATTATGCAAAATATTGTCCATTATACGAACACCACACAAATAGAGATAGAGGCTTACATTGATAAGGTATGGAGTCTAGCTCTACTGCTAATATGCTATGTTGTACTCATCCATAGGCATAGAGCATCAAGCCCTGTGCTTGTAGCACTCTGCCTGTCCATAAAGCTGATTTTCACTGGACATACAACTGTACATACAACTAAGCATACCATTTTGGCTATTGTCACTAATACATCCGGAACAGCGCACAACTGAAAATTAGGGTTATAACTAAATTTTATCAACCACTATTTTTTTCATTGTAAATAAACTAACATAACAAGAATATAGCAAAAGTATATCTAGTTCTCTTAGTGTGTTTTGAGTGATAGATGATAAAAAATTAAAGAGATAATATGTTATAACTGAGAGACTGATTATTAGAAAAGAACGAAGAGTTAAACGATGAAAATATAATTTTATTTTTTTCCTTATAACAAATCAAATGGCTTAAGTTTAACCAATTTAAAAAGTATGTACTTAATAAAATTTAAAAATCTAAATGAGTGAATACTCGTACCACCTTATAGTTTTGTTTTTTCTTTCCCAGCATTTTAGATGTTTGTGTATAGACTTTTATGAAAACTTGTGGATAATTTTCTTCGTCGAAATCAACTCGGAGGGTTCGAACATTTATGTTAGAGTCTACAGATATGTCTAGCAGAGAGATCTATCTCGAGTGTCTAAACATTTATACTGAAGTCTTCGAACTGAGCTCTCTGTCTGGAAGAGAGATCTCCAAAATCTTTAAAAGTTTAGACCGAACACTCCAAACATTCTCTCTTTCATGAAGTTAAATGTTGTCCAAAGTTTTTAGATCAAGCTCTGTCTAAGGCAAAAGACATGTCCGAATAATATAAAATTTGAATTTTGTAAGTAATAGATAGTTTGAGAAAGGTGAGTATTTAATCCCACCAATCCCTTTTTGAAAAGGTGGCTATTCATTTATTTTTACACTACTTTCAAGATATTTTTAGAGATTCTCCACTCCACTACTATCCTAGATCTTGAGTTTAGTCAACTTTTTAAGTGTGTTTTTTAGGTGATTTATAAAAGATTTGATCTTGAGATTTTAGTAATCACTTTTGGATCAACATTGGTAAAGATTTGAACTTGTTACTCTTAGAGGACCGTCTGCTAGATGACTAGATGTTGCTCACAAGGATTTAATGTGTAAATCACTAGGGGCGTTTGTGCAGTTCTTTCTCGCCTTCGTAAGAAAAAAGAAATATTAGTGAATTCCCGAGTTCCTTAGAGATTAGTTTGGTAGAGCCAACTTAATAGAAAGCAGGAGCACGATGTTCTAGTGAATATCTTAGTAGTTGACTTAGACTAAGTGCTACGCTTTTGTGGGAGCTTAAAATTTAAACTAATTTCTAGGATTAAACTTCGTGAGGCAATGGATCGAAAGAGATATGGCTTTTTGAAGCTTCTTAACGAAGACGTAGGATCAGTTGATCCGAATTTTGATGAAAAATTATTTGTCTTGTAGCATCCTATTACCTATTATATATTGTGTGATTTTATTTTCTTGCTTACTATTTAACCTTAGGATTTATCTTCTTTAAGTGTTACTTGAATATTTTGAATAAGATTCAAAATCTCTAAACTATATAACTGATGACTCCAAACTACTCTCTCTGTTTGAGACAGAGAGATTGATCCCGGATACTCTAGACATTAGAAGTGAAGCCGAAGAAAAGTCTAATTTTTGCTGCTAGTTTATTTTAAAATAAAAAATTTACACATTCATCCATCTTTTGAAACGACCTAAAATAAATTAAATCGTACTATATCATATTTTGAAATTAGCTAACCACACCATCTTAGGGTTTATCGTGCGATTTTCCATGTTTCCCGTGTGATTTGGCACAGTAACCGTCATCTACATATCTATGTTGCCACTTCAACAAGCCACAAAAATCACACCCTATTGTGCAGTACTAAGTTCAAACTGCATGGTTACCATGATAGGGTAGGGGTTACCTCGAGTGCTTCTTTCTCAGCGGTTGTCACCTAAACTGGCATGGTTTTTCTAGAAAACTGCATAGTTTCTGCTGCTTTCTTCCTGTTCCAATGGATCTGGCACCGGCATCGCTCGCCGGAGTAAGATAGGGAGAGCTTGGAGGATTGGGAATCTGTCTGTATGAGCTAGGAGGACAAGGGTGACCGGGATGTTTTTTTTCTCCCCGGTTGGCTTATGTTGGTCTCTATAAATAGCGCATGCATCGGGTTGCTTTATTAATTTTTTTTGAAAAATCTTCGGTTGCGATATAGAATTTGATATTTTCGTAAAATTTCTTTACAAGGGACTCTACAAAATCAAAAACTATTAGCATGGTTTTTTCCTAATTTTTTACTGACTTTCTAGAAAAATTGAATTCAAATAAATTTCATCCGAACCTGGATACAGTCCGGTTACCGCGGCGGTAACCAGCGGTTTGGTGAACTCTGAGTACTGGTACCACTAGTACGTGGGTGGGGTTCAAAAATGTTTCGGATTTTGGGTGACTTTAATGCCTGGGTTCGGATTTTGTGGTGCTTTTGTTCGTCCCGATTGGTTGCACAGTGAAAAACCTTGGCTTGGTACAGCATATATGGTGGTTAGGCTTGACTGTCATCTTTATTGGCTACACATTCTCTAAAAGTATTTGAACCGGTCATTTTGTAACACTTTTGATGATAAAAACATACGTATCAGTTCCTATTCTCCTCAAATATTCAACCCCAAGCCCTCTATGACGATAGGTGAAGAGGAATGCATTTTTACTACATTGTGGCTTATTGTTGAAATCATGTCTGTGTGATTACAGGAAAAAAATGTATTGTTGTTATGGTCTACATCGTTAATCGGTCATAATGGAAATAATTGGACAAATTTCCAAATGAAATAATTCAATAGTTGGCCTAAAAATGTACATAGAAGAAATTAACAAAAAAATAAAATCAAAGTTAACATTTATTTTTGTGGTTAGCTAGAAGATGCATACCTTTTCAACATGCTTAAGAGGTATACGCACGCGCACCACTACATATATCTACACATATTTATGAATGTGTTGACTTGCAGTAGCTATTAGTTAAAATACTATTAGAAAACATAATCACACGTATGTAATATTTACGTTATTTTAAGAGTGTTGTACTAGCTACTTTACCACGATGTTATCAGCGTTTTCCAAAGCATTTATTGTTGTTATTGTTTGTATTTTACCGGTCATAATTGGTTGCCAACCAATTACCATGGATTTTTTAAGCCTGGTTACAGGTCTCAAACTCGCGTTGAATCTCGCGATTTTCGGTCTATGGATCTTTCAATTACATTACATCAATATATAAAGTTTTATCCTCAAATCTATTATACATAGAGGGCAATAAAAATAACAAAATTTTGAAAGATTTGTACTTTTAAAATAGTTAGATTTTCCATTTTTTGTCATGGATAAAATGTATTAATACTGTTGCAAAATAAGTGATCATTTTATGAGAGAAAATAAATTATGAGTAGAGAAATTTAACCAAAATGCCCCTTATTAAATGATAAATATTTATGAGTGAGAGGATAGTTAGGGTAAAATTGTAAAAAATTAAAAAATGGTGATAGGTGGAAGGGATAGTAGTCCAAAGTAATTATTTAAGATAAATTTTAAACCCAAAATAGTTAGTTATTTTGTAACAGAGAAATTAATGAATTTAAAGATGAGATTATACACGTGTGTAATACAAGATATTTTTTTATAATTTTTAGTAAAATTTATTAGTTAGTGTATATGATATGTTCACGAAAAACTTAAGTAGATAGGATGCATTCCCTAATATAATCGTCGTAAGCCTAGTTTCCCTACAAGATATAGGTTACTGTCTTCGTTAACACAAGGTTCGGTAAGTCACGCCCTACAAGAAAGTACTAGGATACTAATAAAGATTCTGTTTGGAGATTTAGTCAACGTCAATCAATTCAAAGTTGGCCCCTGTTAATTTACGCTACAATGCTAATCACAGTAGATTATATCCCACAAGCATGTAGTTTTTTCTCCGTAAGTTCACTTGCATAGGTGCCTAGGAGTATTACTACTTTCGTGACCGTACGACGTGGTGCGGCCTTGTGGATCACAGTGCGTTTTCCACTTTCAGGATGTCCGGTGTGATTTGTCTTGTTATTGGGCTATTAGTTGCCCAAGAGGCACGTCTTGACGATGAAATGGACGCTCTAATTATAGTCTAAACCTACCGAATTCAAGCGACAAATCATCCACACGTCGTTGCTCTTTTTTTCCGCCGTCCAGTACACCGTCACACCGTGCCGTGCGTCTTCGGGCACGCTGTGACGTGCACCCTGCAGGCGATTTTTTTTTATTCCGGTTTTGAAATGGCTATCGGAGAGAAAGTACGGCCTGTTTGGTTGCTACCAAATGTGCCTGGCAGGGACAAGTCTAAGGCTAGTCTGACCTTCGCTACTTCGCTACTCCCTTCGTCATATGATACTGCTCAAACTATACTATGGGAGGAAGGGAGTAGCAAATAAGTTTAGTGCTCTTTCATAACCCATGATTTTACAATAATGTTTTCTAGTGATCAGTTATCTTATAAAATTAATGTAAAATTTCTCCATTCCAAAAAAGGGTTCGTTGGATAATGAAGCTGAAGAAGACACCTAAAGTTTGATACAGTATTTTCGTAATACAAAGGAGTCACAAATTGATAGCACTGTTTTCCCTTCCGTTTCATATTTTGAAAATATAACCAAACACGACTCAAATAAAGCCTTTTTCCTCTGCATGGGCTAATAGGACTGTCTGCGTTAACTCACCAACCACTAAAAAATGTTTATAATTTAATAGAAAATTAGGAAGTGGTATCAATCCAATAGGATACTCTATTCATGGCAGTTGAAAAGCCCTTTTGGTGTGATACAGAATTCTGATGCATGGCTAGGGTTTAATTCTTGATGGTCATGATTAAATATGGCGCGTGTACTCATAGTTGTTATAGAGTCTGAAGGTTAATTGAAAAATATATTTTTTGGCCAAATATGAGTCATATGGGTAGAAATGTGTACAGTAATTAATACCCAAGTGTATAGAGGGGTTGGGTCTATATATATACAACCCAGACCAGTGGTCTAACAGCCCCGCAGTCGCAGCGGGAGAAAAACGGACGCAGAGACTGGATCGAAAACTGGTGAACAAAGGCGTGGGTAGACCTTTGATCATTATATCAGTAAACTGATGTGCCGATGGTACATAGAGCACCCGAACCTATCCTAATGCGACCATGTCACAGACAAAATGAATATCGATCTCGATGTGCTTGGTGCGTCGATGATGAACCGGGTTGGCCGTCATGTAGACGACACTGACATTGTCACAGAATACGACGGTCGCGGTGGAGAGGGGTGCACGGAGCTCCTGGAGAAGCTGGCGAAGCTAGCAGCACTCGGCGATGGCGTGGGCGACGGCGCGTTACTTGGCTTCGACGCTAAACCGGGACACTATAGTCTGGTATTTTGAGTATCAGGATACTAGAGTGTTACCGAGAAAAACGCAGTAGCCAGACATCGAGCGTCGGGAGTTGGGGCAGCCTGCCCAGTCTGCGTCGAAGTACGCGGTGAGAGAGTCGATGGGGCTGGAGCTGAGATGCAGCCCACTGAAGAGGGTGCCCTTCACATAGCGTAGGATGCGCTTGAGTAGTGCGAGGTGAGGTTCGTGCGGAGCGTGCATGAAGAGACACACTTGCTGAATAGCGTAAGTGAGGTCGGGGCAGGTGAGGGTGAGGTATTGGAGAGCCCCGATAATACTCCGATAGTGAGAGGGATCGGCAACGAGTGCGCCATCAGTAGCGGAGAGTTTGGCTCGAGTGTCGACCGGGGTGGCCATGGGGTGGCAATCAACCATGTCCACACGCTGGAGGAGGTCGATGGCATACTAGCGCTGGGAAAGAAAGAGCCCGTGAGAGGAACGGGTGACGGAGATGCCAACAAAATGGTGAAGAGGACCAAGATCGGTCATGGCGAACTCAGAGTGGAGTCGAGCCATGACCTGGTCGAGGAGAGATGTCGAAAATGTTGTAATGACAATGTCGTCGACATATAGAAGTAGATAGGCAGAGTGGAGTCGAGCCATGATCTGGTCGAGGAGAGATGTCAAAGACGCTGTAATGACAATATCGTCGACATATAGAAGTAGATAGGCAGTAGCGGAGCCGATATGAAAAGTGAACAGGGAACAATCAGACGCAGAGGCCACGAAGCCGATGTGCCGAAGATTGGCAGCAAAGCGCTGGTACCAGGCACGAGAGGCTTGTTTGAGGCCGTAGAGAGAACGTTGAAGAAGGTAGACGTCGTCGGGACGAGAAGGGTCGACGAAGCCTGGAGGTTGTTGGAAGTAGACTGTTTCCGTCAGATGACCGTAAAGAAAGGCGTTCTCCACGTCAAGCTGATGGATCGGCCAGGAATGCGAGGCAACCAAAGTGAGGACGACCCGGATGGTGGCGGGTTTGACGATAAGACTGAAGATCTCGTCGTAATCGACATCGGGTCGTTGGGAGAAACCCCGGACTACCCAGCGAGCCTTGTGACGGGCAAGGGATCCATCGGCGTGAAATTTGTGTTTAAAAATCCACTTACCGGTCACAATATTGGCGCCGGGAGAACGGGGGACGAGGCACCAGGTCTCGTTGTCCATTAGGGCCTTATACTCATCGGCCATGGCCGCGCGCCACTGAGGGTCGTCAGGACGGAGCGAGATGTCGCCGGGATGGGCGAGATAGAGCTGTGGACGGCGGAAAGGCCATAGCGCTTGGTGGGACGGAGAGACCCGGTCTGTGAGCGGGTGACCATATGAGGGGTGGTGGGAACTGGAGCCGATGGGGGTACGGGAGAAATAGGAAGAACTGGTCGGGTGGGGGCGTCATCGGCTCTGGATCGGTGACTGTAGGTAAGAGGAAATGATGGAACTAGATCGGCCTGAGCCGATGGAGTCGGATGGGCCGATTGGTCCAATTGGTCCGATAGAGATGGAGCAGGTGATGGGATGGGGAGAGCCGATGGAGGCTGAGGAGGCGATAGAAGTGGGGTGTCCGATGGAAAAAGAACGGTATCGGCTGAAGCCGATGAGAGAGTTAAGGCCGATGGGGGTCCGATGGGTGGGACATCGGATCGAATAGTAGTGGGATAGGTGAAAGGTAAGTCCTTAGTAGTGGCCGATAAGGGGGCTGATGGTAGGGACAGTGAAGGAGACCAGGTCGGCACAGTGTTGGTGAGGAAGAAGTCGAGATCACTAGAGGAGGATCTCGGATGAAGTAGACCGAAGGAAAAATATGTCTCGTCAAAAATGACATTACGAGAGACGATGATCCGTTGGGTGGAAAGGTTGAGACATCGGTATCCTTTGTGAGAGGAGGGATAGCCGAGGAGAATGCAGGCGGTGGAGCGGGGAGGGAGTTTGTGGGAAGCAGTGGCGGCGAGGTTTGGGTAGCAGAGGCACTCGAACACGCGAAGGTGGGAGTAATCGGGCGCCGTGCGGTAGAGAAGGGCATAGGGAACGTTGTTTTGAACGGAGGAGCACGAGCGCCGATTGAGGAGATACGTCGCAGTAGCCAGAGCTTCTGCCCAATAAATGGCAGGTAAGTGAGTATGAAGTAGCATAGCGCGACTGATGTTGTTAAGGGTGCGAAGGAGGCGCTTGGCTTTGCCGTTCTGAGAAGAGGTGTAGAGGCAGGAGAGCCGTATATGGATGCCCTACGAGGTGAGGAAGGTTGAAACGATACGGTTAATGAATTACGTACCGTTATCGGCTTATAGAGTCTTGATGGGAGGTTGAACTGAGTGGACATGTAGGTGACGAAGTTAGTGAGGTGAGAGGCGACATCGGATTTGCTGATGAGCGGAAAGGTCTAGCAATAGTGTGTGTAATCGTTAAGTATGGCGAGATAATACTGATTACCGGAGACACTTTTAACTGGGAGATGTCCATACATCACAATATATAAGTTCGCGTCCGAGAGCCGTTGAGCGTGTCGGAAAAGGCGAGAACCGAGGGAGGGTTCCTGCTGATGGAGGGATGGACAAGTCCAGCCGATAGGAGGGCGAACGAGTTCAGCCGATGGAGACGACGAGCGCGGAGGTGCGCTGGCGTCAGAGAAGAAAAGATGCACGAAGCAAGAAGAAGAATGTAGACGGGTGCGAGGCGAGACGAGGAGGAGGATGGAGACCGTCGCCTTGTCACGCGGAGGTAGAACGGAGAAAAGAAGGTGAATGCGGGAGAGATGGGGAGAATAAGAAACGGAGACGAGAGAGCGAGAAGAGTACCGGGAAGAGGGTCGGCGACGGAAAGAAGACATCGACGACGAGGAGGAAAAGGTCGACTCGCTGGAGGGAGAAAGCTAGCGTACCGAAGATATCTAGACTTACTCTGATACATATAGAAATATGTATAGTGACTAAGATCCCAAGTGTATAAAAGGGGTCGGGTCAACCCAGGCCAGGGGTCTAATAATATGTATCAAAGACATTGAGTTATATACTCTTGAATTGGTAGTTTGCTAAGCCAACATTTCGTAGATTTTTTAAATCTTGATACTAATTATAAGTTCTGAAACTATCACAGTTGTTCTGAAATACGAAGCTTAGTTAAAATCACTGAACAATTGGAAAAGAGAACTTGTCTAATGGCAATTTAAAGTTGAATTTAAAAAATGCATTTTAAAAGTGGCGACCGTATCGCATACATTATGTCCAAAAGATCCATCAACAGAACACCGTTTCCAATACTTCGTACGAAAGAGAACAATATTCTCCATATCCATCCATGTAACATAACTTTTCTCAATTCCCTGTTAACGAGCTTTACGCGATTCCTCGCCATAAAATAGAGCCGATTGAATCTTTACCCTCCTTTTCCCCCGTTGGGTTCCTTTAACTAATCCGACAGCATACGAACAATCATGCATGCATGTATCGCTGAAGCATGTGCAAAGTACCCAGGCAGCAGGAGAGCAAGATTAGCAGCAAACAGCAAGTAGAACAAACTAAAAGAGAGAACAAAAGGTGGCGGATAGGCCGGTTTGTCGAGCTATTCGCCGTGGCGGGAAGCAGGCTACCGCGTAGCGCCGTAGTGTAGGCAGGGCCCCCGCGTAATAGACAAATGCACGGCCCCGGTCGGTCGGTGGAGGCGAGCTGCGTGACGACGACCCGGTCGACGGCTACACAGTACACATGTTTGATAGCTTAATTACGACAGGGCGAAATGGTCGAAACGTCTCGTAGTCCGTAGACGGAAGGCAGGGAAGGCGATCGATTGCCTGGATCACGCTAGTGCCAACAAGTTGGGGATTAACATAAGCACTGTTCTAGCTATGGTAGTTAACCGATAATGCACGCCCGCGCGAGATCACGTCCGTGGGGGACAATCGCCGATGAAATAGCGCATTTCCGACCATTTTGGGCGTGGGGTGTTCCACTCTCGCGGTCTCGCTCGCAGCTGGCCAAACCCCAACCACCGGCGGGCGTGGACGACGGAGCTGAGGCTCGTATCCGGCAATGCAGTCGGACAAACGGTGAGGTCAACCCCCTCATCGAGTCATTTTGCTCATGAGCCTGCCATGCCCCACGGGATTCTCTGCCCGTTCGCTCGCGCTCACCACGTTCTACCCGCGCGTACCAGGCAATATCCTGTTGTTTTCTCGGCCACGGAGGCATGGACGCCATCACACAGTGCCGAAACCATGGGCTTGGCTACCCCGAAACCGTGCCTGCCAACGATGATCTTGGAACAGTGGACAAGTGTAGTGCTATCTAGTACTCCTAGCTTTTATGTCGAGCATATTTCTTCTTTCATACAAAAGGCTTACTTTTCTGCCA
The DNA here is from genome assembly GCA_030770085.1 of Oryza coarctata. NCBI lineage: Eukaryota > Viridiplantae > Streptophyta > Magnoliopsida > Poales > Poaceae > Oryza > Oryza coarctata. The sequence continues at coordinate 23,315,338 of CM061463.1, read as the reverse complement.
AAAAATATTGCCCATCTTCTCGTTCATGCTAGATACCTCAGCTTTCTCTAAGGGCATGTCTAATAAGAGAGTAAGCCGCCATATCTATTAGTTGCTTACATGCCCCTCTATGTTACTAGTACCTAATATAAAATTGTTCGTACAGTATGTCATGCCTGCACTGCTAACAATATATTAATCTTCTTTTAACGTGGGCCTAGACTATATCCTCTGTCTCCTGAGCAATGCGCCAATCAAGCGAGCTCTTGCAGCTGGACCAGGCATAGGAGCCAGTGCCAAGTCGTCGACTAGTCGACTGCTTTGCTCTCTCCTAACCCTCTCACCTCCAGCCGTGTAAAAATCCGATGTAATTAACTAATAGTAAGCAGTTTTTTTTCTATTGCACTTGCCCTGATCTCGATTTGATTCTGGAGTTAGAGCACTGTTAATCAATGGTGTGTGACATCATCTACATTGATTCATTCATTTTTAGTATTAGATATTTACCTACTCGAGGGACAGAAAGAGAAGAGTACGTGCCTCCATGGATATACAATAGTATTTCGAGTTCGTAGACCATGTTGGTGACATGCATGAAGCAAATATCATTAGAAGACTGTTAATCTGTTATATCTGAACTTTAGAACATTAGCGCGGCTGCTTCCAGGTACTTGTAACCTGTAAGGTACTCCTACCACTCACCGGTATCCTCGCACTTGTAAAATGTATGGAAAATAGGAATGTAATGTCAATGTCACTAAGGCTTAACAGTTTGGAATTTCTTCAAGTACACATAAACACATAGTGGTTTATTACTGTACAATTAATTAATTATTAGATAAAAATTAAAAATAAATTAATATGATTTTAAATCAACTTTTTTTAGAAAAAAATTAAAAAATACATCGTTTTATGGTTCAAAAAGAGTACGTACGAAAAAGAAAGTAAGATAAGTTAGAAAAGGGGAGAAACAAATGTAGCCTAAATTCTTATCTAAATTGAAAATATAGAAACATTTTAAAATTTTTGTTTGATTGGCATATAAGATAAATATAGAAATTTAGAGCCATATAAACGAGAATTTAATTATTTGTTTTAAACGATTTTATATGAATTTTTTGTAGGATTGAAATTCTCTAAACTTAACTTAAAAAACATTTCCTTTGAACATATTCCACTCAAGTGTCTAATTACGCTACAGACATATGCCCCCATTTCACGGTACTCTGTTTAGCCATGTTAAAAACAGACTACTCGGTTGTAACAAAGCCCAATCAGCTCGATCGAGCACTGACATATCCGCAGATTAAAGTGGAGACCTGAAACGCTGTTGTGCAAAGAAGAGGGCCAAATGAAATGGAGTTGACTAGCTCAGAGTATCGCCCAAAAAAAAAAAACACACCTCTCTCCTGTCAGAGGTGGCGGCAATTGAAAACCGAACGGTTCGATCTGCCGTTTACCTTGGAATTAAGTATGCGGTCAAACTAACAGATGCGCTGATCTGTAGGAACACGTTCCAGCCTGTCCCCAAAAGCTATGTCTTTGCGCGTTCTGCATTGATCCATGTTGATATCCTGCCTGCTTAAACTAGTGGCCATATGCACGAGAACTTGAAAAAGTCAGCAGAAGCTCTGTAATACTGCTCACTGTGTGTACTGTGGGGGAAGAAGAAGCCAACGAGGCAAATTAAGGAGATCCAGTGTTAAGGTCGTCACTCGTCAGATCAGGCAAAAAAACTGGACGCTCCAAGCTCAGAATCTGCTTAAACTAGTGATAAAACGCAGTCTTACATGGCTACCCGCATCTGCATGCAAGCACCAACCTGCAGCAAGTCGCCTCCACGTTGCCGCCGGCCGATCCATCCATCTGCGATTGCGACTCCGCGAGCATGTCTCGAGTGTACTGGTAGACGATATCTCGCGGCGTAGCCTGGCTAGATCCAGCCACAGATCTGCGCATTTCTAGCGGCGTTGCTTGGGAACTGCAAGCCTGCAACCCCCGCCCGTGTAGAGTCAGCGGCAGCGACCGCTGAGAGCCTGATATGGGCCAGCCAGAACTAGTTGGGCGTCACCGGCAAAGGACGCGGCCGAGTGGGAGTTCTTTGTGATCGAGCAGTAAAAGCCCATGGATGTGGTAGTCCTGGCTCCTGGCCCAGCCCTATCCTTTAGAGTTTTGGCCCATAAAGAACCTATTATGCCCTTTCGGCCTTTTATGCTGTCCGTGCTTACACTGATCAAAGATTAGAAGCCGTAGTACTACTCCTGTAAACAGTAATGTGTGTTCTATATGACAAATGAAGTATTCTGATCTCCTCAAGAGATAAGGGCTGTCACAAAGGGACGCACAGTTTTTCCTCCTGGGCAATTTTGTGCGTTACTTATTACGGTACCATTTGTGCACTGGCAATTCATTTTTCGAGGAATTCTGTAATTAGGCTTCATATATGATGGAGGCGTTTTCCCTGTTTTCCTTGAAAGAATTAAAATATTTCTATTTCTATACAACCTATTATATAGTATCAATATAAATATATAATTGCTAAAAGAAGCCACCACATTCTAAAAAATACTGCAGATTAATAAAAAAGGAAATATCGATGTCATTAATCATATTACGTCAGATTTAACTTTATATTACAAAACAAGGTCTATATTGTCTACATTTGGCTATTGTTACTGTTGTAATAGCCAGCTCAGCTAAGCGCAATCGTTACATAAACCAGAAAGGCATCCCGTGCAATAGCGTGGGCATCATCTATGATGTTTTGAGGACTCTTTTTTGTTAACGACATTAATACGTAAATGCATGAGTTATGACAATATTGATCTCTAAGTTTACATCTTTTCTTGTACAAAACATTTTAATTATTTTATGATTTGTAGAAAATTCTCCACTCCCAGGAATATTACTCCATCTATACTTATACATTTAATTATCGTATAATTTATAAAAATTTCTCATATGTACTAAAAATGGTGGAAATATTACTTCATCTATACTATACATTTTGTGTGTCATGATTTCACATCGCACTGGTCTAGAAAAATAGATGTTACAACAGAAATATGTCATCTTAGAATGACTTTTTAAATACCAGTAGAACTCCATCCTTTGGAAGTAAATTTGAAATAGTATGAATATGGTACTTCTCACACAGCGTATGCTAAGTACAGTGAACACATATGTACCCCTAATTAAACGGCTAAAGCCACACTGAAATTTTAAGGGTCATGAAATTCTACTGGCTTTGCGCATTTCTCGCGTCAAATTTGGCTAAGGTTATATGAAATTCCATCCCCTTATTCACTGGTGCTGATTCGGGCACCAAAAATAAATAAAAATAAATCACTGTCGCTGCATTTTACTGTGGCGACGTTGCGTCTCCTCCGGTCACCCCGAAATCCGAATTCCCGACCTCCCTCCCCACTACTCGCCTGCCTGCTCATAAAACCCTCCTCCGTTCGTTCGATCGCCGGAAGCCTCCACCGTACGCCACCGCTGGCCGGCCGGCGTCAATGGCTACGTTGGATGGGGCGATCTCCCTCGGCTCTAAACGAGCGATGGCCGCCAAATCTGCGGAGGAGGTGGAACTCGTGGGCTCGTCCTCTCCGGCCGTGACGCCGCCGCCTCCGATGGCGACGCGGAGCCGGGGTGATGGTGATTCGGACGGCGATGGAGAGGTTGCAGCCGAGTTGGCGGGATTCACCGATCAACGACTGCAGGAGATGATCAAGCTGTCGTGCATCAACCTGGGGCTCCCGCTGCGCGACGGCGGCGTGAAGTTGAGGAGGCGCATCTGCCGCATGGAGAAGGAGCTTGATCGCCGCTGGGCCTCCGGGCCAAGGAAGGTGAGCGAAATGTGGGTTTTTAGGAATCGTTCAGGAAGGCCCAAAATGAAGGTTTTTGGAACTATGTGTATCGCGTTTTTTTTCTTTCTTTGTGGATTTTTTTAATTGCGAGGCTATGTGTGGATATTGAGTAGTTGGACTAGGAAGTTTGAGGAATGATTAAATGAAGGAGAAGTGCAGACTTACTGATGTTTTCTGAATTTATCTTGGATTTTAGACTTTAGTGAGGTTCTGGGTAAAAATAAATTGTTTTCTACTACTGATTACTGAAAAAGAAGTCTTCTTTGTTTGGAAGCGTACGGTTAGTATGTTAATTAAACGTATAAATTGAAACCCTATGCTTGTCAAGCACTCTGTTCCAAACCATTTCCGTGAATGGTTACAACCGGCTTCTAAATGAATTTGCTGGGAGATTTGATCATATCGAAATAGGGTTGCCAAGTCTGGGTATTTAGCTGCTTATTCATGTTAATTTTTCTTTTATCATCAGTACTTCAATTGGCTTTCAGTAATGAATTTATGAATTTAAAAAATTCTAGTTGTTAAATAACTTTCTGTGATGTGCAGTGGAATATTTGGCAGCGATCTGAGCGGTTGTTCATTAGTCAAGTGATTGTTGTATATCTATCAATATTCAGTAGCGTTGATGAATCACATGAGGGCTTCTATATAAGTTGTCAAATAATTATTAGTTAACAACTTGCAGATTTATACTCTTCTATTTTGTATTCATTTAGAGATATCATATAATTTTTGGCTTTTGACATTGAGAAGCCAGAAGCACCAAGTGATAAACAACTAAGAAAGCAATTAACTGGATACATACGAAGAATTTACCAAGCTTTTCATTTCCGTGATGTTCAATTTGTGCCTTGGAAAATTTTGCACAGCATCATTTTATTTGTGACGTGTTATGATATTGTAATGTGAGCTATTGTGTTCACAACTGAGATGGGTAAACAAGCAATAAATGAAATAATTTTCCACACTATTCCCTTTTTCTTTTTTTTCTGTTCCCAATATTGCTATCATCCTAATGTATCCTATTCATAAGCATATTTCATTCATGTCCTGGCTTAATGTTTTTTCTTAAATTATTGTAGGATGTCATGACTTGGAGACCAGCAGTGCAGCCTCCTAGCCGGGATGATTCCCATGCCTTTAGTAAGCATTACACATTCATTTGTTATTTATGCATAATCACATATAAGTCATGAAATACACATCCTGATCTGCTTGTTTTACTTATCAATCAGTTTGAATATGGATGATTATTCATGGTCTCAGATGACAAATGTCAAAACCAGCATATGGCTTCATTTTGACTCTGATCTAGATGTATTGCACGGAGAGAAGTTTAGATTCATAGCAATAGGAGCTAAATGGTATTAAATTTGATTACCTGCAACTTGTAGTTTTGAAACTGGAAGGTAAGAATTATGATCCATTAATTTAGCCACCCGTTACATTATATCATGCATACAAAATAATATGCAAAAGTGTAATGTACATTTGTTTCATTTGGGTACACATTGTTCATGCATACAAAATAATTATGCAAAAGTGTAATGCACATTTGTCCTATTTGGGTACATATTGTTCTTGTCAGTTTTCACACTCACACCAGCTGCTTAATTGGGCCACCCATCAGATTTGCCCAAACCTCAACCAGAAAATTGGCCTCACCATACAAAACTTTTTATTTTTGTACTAGATATTTAGATAAGTTATCTTATATCCTGTCTGGAAGGCTGGAACTCATTGTAGAGCTTGTGGAAAATCTCTGCTGGACAATGTATGGATGTATATCTTCCTACACTGCTTCTCGAGGGACTCTAGACACTTAATTGTTGAGACAGTTTCTGTGCACGATCAGTGAGTCACCCGCTGAACCAAATCCATAAACTTCTGGAATTACTTTGTTTGGTCAATGACATGAACTTCACATCACTGTTGGAGACTTGGATCTTTTCTCTGTGTACCTGAATGGTACCCTTCTTTTGCAGAGGATGGTGACAAGCTCAGCTGGGGAAATGTTTCTAGCAAATACCATCCGAATTTACCTACTAATACAAATAATCATGGACAGGTTTGCACTTTTGATGTCCCTTTGTTTTAACGACACATTTTTATGATCAATATCAATGTAATATCGTGAATACTCTTCCTGGTTATATGCAGGTTGAGGAATCAGCATTTTTTAAAGAACTAAGTTATTTCAGTGGAGAAAAGCATGCATGCCTAAAGAAAGTTGGGCAAAGCGCAAGCACTCCAGTGAGTCATCAACTGAAAAATCATGCAGTTTGTCCAAAGAGAGCTGAAGATAAAAAATTGAATATGGATAATACTAGCACTTATAATAAAAAGAAATTAGGTTTGATGAGCTGTCTCAGAAAAAGACAAAAAAGCAACTCATTTGATTCAAACGGTTTATATGATAAAATACATACAAAAGTTGACACTCTTGGGCGATCATCTAAGAGGTATGCATTCCTGTTTGTTGATCTACTTGAATTTTTCTCTCTCATTTTTACTTTGAGTATGCTACCTCTCGTTTAGTAGCTCATTTTCATTGCTTTTTCCAACTGCAGACTTTTTATATTGTCCTTGATGTACTGTATTAACAACGTATGCTGCGCTTTAGATTGTTCACCTTTTATTTTGTTGGTTATTTTACATATTATAAATTTTCTTCTCCTTTACTCCCATGATTCCTGCCAGCTACACAAGTTTTATTCCCATCTAGCAGGAAATTACTGAAAGATGGTCAAAACACTGTTATTTTCAAACTAAATATTTTCTCTAATGTGTAGCAAACATATGAAATTCGCAATAGAAATAATTTTTTATCTTTCCATGTGCATGCCTTATGCTTTGATTCAGACAGTCAGTAGACGTTGATACTTTGTTTTGTCTGTCTTTCAAGGGCTGTTATTGTCATTGGAGACTCCAAGGTTACAGTCCAATATGCTGGGTTTCCATGTATTTTACGATGTTTACCATATATGCCTTCAAACCAATCTATGCTTTTCATACAAAAAATGTTTCTGATGTGCAGGTGGGAGCATTCTAAGAATCACACCACTGAGTTCAGGGGCTTATGCAATTCTAAAGAAAGAAACAAACAGAAGGTGAACCACTGTGATAGTTATTATATTTTTTCTTACACTGTTCTGGTATTTTCCCATTTTGTTCCATGTGAAATCTGTTATTTTTAGCTTTTGAAATGTTTGTGTTAGTGGATATGATGGTTGGTTTTACACGTCCGTCCCTCTTTCTAGTTCCATTCACATAAAAATGGTCCATGTCAACATATGAATTCCTCATCCTTTCTATGGATACCTGATTCTCCAACAGCGCAACCTAGATGTATATATAAAAAACATGTCTAATCTGGAATGTACTCCCCTGTTCATTTTTATGGCACAGTTTGACTTGGTGCTGTCTCCCAACTGACCTTTGATCATTGATTTCTCTTATAATATTATGTTTGTAACAAATCATGATCACATACATGAAAATGCTTTCAAACTTGAATCTAACGATGCCATTTCTATATCATAAAATCTACATACTAGTGGATTTATTGTTGGTCAATAATCACCAAGTTTGAATCTTGAAATACATGTGCGCCCTATAAAAATCAACAAAGGGAGTACTCAATACGATCCAGTACAAAGAATCAATGTCTGCTGCTAAGCACCGGTACACTGCTAGTATGAATGAAAATTGCAACATGCGCATTAGACTTAATAAGTTAGTCCTGTTTTGTGCAAACACGTTCTCTGTTATTTTACCGACCATTTTTTTTTATTGAACAAGAAATTCAATTTTTCTACCCCAACTTATTTAGGACTAAAATGATTTGTTGTTGTTATTGTTGTAAGAAATTCAATTTTCCAAAACCCTTGAAGTTAATAAAATAAAATAAAATAAAATCCTAGACATACCACATCTTTGGCACAGACTCATGTATGATTGATTGGAATTTAATTCTCTTAAGATGATTTTCAAGATTTCCAGTGATGCATCAATGCTACATCACTAATTTTGTTGATATTGTCTACCAAATTGTTGACGTCAAAATAATTGCTCCATGTATATTTTAATTATGCTCCGATGTTTTTAGCATGTGGTTCTCTTGGATAACAAAGATACGGAACCTGCTGAATCAGATGCGATGACTCATAAATGGTAAGCCAATAGTGATGATTTCTTTTGCCTACAAATGTGCCATTGCCATTAATTATGTAAGATATGACCAATTATAGATATTATTTAATTAATCAAATCCAACTTGTGTAGGGATGAGTCAAAGATCTACTATCCTTTAAGGTGAGAATCATGCATTGTCATTGAGGTACTCGGGAGAGAGAAATTTCTCCCTTCCAAGCTGATATCTCTGCTTTTGTCATCAGGACTGATCTCGAAACTGTTGAGCTGACTTACTCTGACATGAAATGTCTTGAGCCTGAAGAATATTTGAAATCACCGGTCATAAATTTTTACATGCAGTAAGTAATATTTGTGCTGCTTTGCAATCACTTTATCTTCCTCTTTCTTCTGTCACCATGTTCAATCTCCAAATGATTGCATAGGTCCCTGCATGGATATGATTGAGCTGCATTTATTTTGAAGTGTCAGTGTTCATTCCTAATATCGCTCATAATTTCTGGAGTAGTCAACTTAAATTGCTACTTTAGTGGTTCTGAATGTTATGTTTAGAAGAGAAAAGTATGCTTGCTCATGTGTTCACAATATTAGTGGCTCTTATATTGATCACAAATGCAATGTTGAGGCTGAAAGGAATATTTGGTGTGTAAAGTGAAAAATTGTGTCCAGTAGACCGGTTCATGACTTGTCAACGTATCTCGCTTTTGTTGTGGGGTGTTCCATCAAAGATCTGTCAAAATTCAGTACTCTGCTATGTAGGCTTGAACTGTCCATTCTGACTATGGTCATTTCAGGTACCTCAGGAAATCCAGAACACGTGGAGACTTGTACATGTTCAATACATATTTCTATAGCAAACTTGAAGAAGCAGCATCCAGGGTGGTATGCTCTTTAATCTCTTTGTGTTATATTTGTGACGTACAACACCACTTACCCATGTCCTCGATGACTTGAGTTTATACTTCAATTGGTGCATGAGTTTACATACCACATAAAACACTTGTGAATTTCTAGGTATGGTGCAATGTGTCCTGCTGTTGAGTATTTATGTCCTAGTGTCATTCAGTTCAGATCAAATTGTGTTATTTTGCTTTATAGATCAATAGAAGCTTCAATGTATTATATTAGTTATCACATTGATTGAAGAAAAAGAGAAAGATTTACATTGTTAGATTGTGGTAGGTTCAGATTATAATGGTGTAGATTGATTTGTACAGTAATATACAAAATACAAATGTATTTTTGGAAATAGAAGCAATAATTGTATATTAAATCTAATTCTACATTTAAAATGCTCCGCGTAAAATTGCATGAAAAAGTCGCTAGATTAGGTCATATGATCCAGTTGATATACTCTAGTTGATACACGAACGTTTGTGAAGGCCATCACAAGCAGGCATAACGCCACGGATAGATTAGTACGCCGCATCCCTCTGTGATTAGCAAGCAACAATTGACATGCATTATGCATACTCATGTGATTAGCACACCACGATTAACACTCTGCGATTTCTACTTTTTAATGCTTTAATTAACTTATTACTTTTAATTAATAAAACATACCATTCACAAAACTTTGTACACATATTATATATTTTTTGAAAATATAAGTTTTTATTTGGATTTATATTCAATAAATTTTCTCTCTGGCTCTAGAACTTTCTACTTGGATAAATGCTTTTTAAAGTTATAAAGCTTTCTACTCAAAAACTTTATACAGGAGAAAACTAATACACTTTATTTGCAAACTTTCTACTCCAAATTGTTAAACATTCTAAAATGTATTATGAAAATAAATTTTTTGGGTTGAGAGCAGCCTTCTAGCGTGCTAAATATTTAGCGGTCAGAATATAAACCAACAAATCACTAAAGTACAGAATTTTAAAAGAAACCACACACTAGCTAATTTAGCCATCTCGGTGTCCTGGCTGCCCTCAGCCCAAGAAACTGTTGCAAAGAAATCCTTCCCGAACTGGTGCAGTGTTCGCGCGAGCGTGGCATGCATATGCACGAATGTTCGCGGAGCAGTCTTTTCACCCTTTCTGCCGCAATCTAAGTTCATTGTCGTGACAAATGGGGTTCCACATTGTAACTCCATGTAGGAAATCGAGACTGTAGTTGGTTATGGCTTTTATAACTTCAGTTATGAGTTCTGTCTAGTGAATATTGTAACTCTGCCCTTTTAAATATTAAATTTAAATTGTTGGCATTGCTTGGCAGTACTTCCCATTAAAAAAATCAAGACTAGCTATTGCAATATCTTCAATGCTGTAAAATTGAACGAGTATTTGTACTATACCGTTTTGTAGGGGGCCGTATTATCTAATGGTCTGTGCATGCTGAGCTTGGACTTATATTGTAGGATGGAGGGAGCAGTGAACAAAATATTGAATGTATTCATACAAATCATGTTGACTAAACAATTTACTTCTTTAATCATTATCTTGAGACATGAATCACGTTGACTGCACTATTTATTTCTTTGTTCATTGTCCAGAGACATGGCTTTTCCGAATTGCCAAATAAAATTCTACTTTGAGTTTTGGAAATATTGCAGACACCATGTAGGCCCTTGCTATATCTTTTGGGGAACGCTGAATGGGAAACTTGCAAATATAGATTGAGTTTTTGTTGAATGTAGTAAATCCACAATTTGCCAATAAAGTGTTGTCCCTTTTATTTTTCCATGTTTGTTACCTTCTGCATGGAGTACTAAATATTAACTTTTACATGTGAGGATTATCTTTTCCTTCCTGCAAAGTTAATACATTTCACTGTTGGCTGATTACCTTTTGTAGGGTAACCATGATGACTCACAATTCAGCAAGTTAAGGAGATGGTGGAAAAATGTAGATATCTTTAGGCAACCATACATAATTTTGCCTATTCATGGAAAGTAAGTTTATTCTTCTCCAGATAATACTTATATGAAACACGAAGTTTTTCACCTGTTCCTCAGGCAGATAGGTTCGGCATGGTTAACACTTAACATGAGGCTGTTTTATGGTTCTCAAGCAATGTTATGGTGTATCTAGTTATCATATATGATGTCAATTACCTTTTGTTCTTGTAAATTAGGATGCATTGGAGCTTGATCATTATCTGCATGCCCACAAAAAAAACAGAATCTGGGCCGATGATACTGCACTTGGACTCTCTAGGATTCCATTCTAGTCACAAGGTTTTTGATGTAGTTGACAGGTTTGCAATCACTCTTGATACATGCTAAGAATTTGGTTTTGATGACAATCATCTAGAATCGAGATGATTGATCCAGGACTGGAGCTTACTGTGTGCTTTTCCTGTGCTTATCTTGTAATTCTAATTTTCCTAATATTAACTTACTTCAGCCTTCTCCATAAATTTTATCGCAGCTATCTCAAAGCAGAATGGCAACATCTTCAGAATGATTCTTCTTATATTATCCCCTTTTCAGGGAGAATATGGAGTCATCTATCAAAAAATATAAGCAGGGAAAAAGTTGAGGTAAGAAACCTAGTTATCTAGTAATATTTTTTTAGAGGACAGAGGTTGGTTGTGGTTTTACAATAATTTTTATTTGCTGTGTTTTCTTATGCCTTTTTCTAATGGTTGCTTGACTGCCTTCTATTTTCACTTCCCCAGGTGCCAAGTCAGACTAATCAGTATGACTGTGGTATCTTTATGCTTCATTACATTGAAAGGTTTATTAAAGAGGCACCAGAGAGGCTGACAAGAGAGAACCTTCGCATGGTATGAATCAAATTACCCCACTATATTCTTCACCAAAAGTCTTTAGTCCTGAATATTATGTTCTTAATGGGTCTTAGTTTGGACGCAAATGGTTCGACCCTGAAGAAACTGCGGTGCTGCGGGGCAGAATACGGGCAGTCATACTTGATTCATTCGAGAGTACTCAGAAGGATGATGAACTATCGCAGTCCGAGTCACATTCTGATGATCAACCTGGAGATGAAGACAAGGACGGGGATACAGCCATGATTGTGGTGATTGACTAGATGAATGGCGCATAGCCTTACAACATATCATGGTGCAGTTGTGACACGAGTTTCAGCAACGTCGGCTCTCAAAACACCTTAGGTGAGAGCTTCGTATTGTATAGTCATATAGATGGGATGATGTGGATGAGGATGAAGGTCATATCGTCATGATACCACATTGCTATGTGAAAATGTTAATGCTGCTCTGGGGACGGTGGGCTTGAAAATGACGTGCAAGTCGTGCTTAGAGATGCAATTAGAAACCAATACACAGTTCTCTAGTTGTAGACTTAGCTTTTGGGGCTTAAAGATGAAAATTTAGTGCTTAGGAGATTTTATGTACATACTGATAGAGGGGTAACGAAATCATTCGCTCCTCCAAGTGAAATTGCATGCCCAAACTTAAACGCCTGCTAAGTTAATGGTTCAATGATACAATTTTGGCTCGATATTGCGACATGGATAAAATTGGAATCTATTACAGCCTCCAGTTTGCACACACCATTTGATATGTTATTGCAACTTATCTTTTTTCTTTTCACCAATAATGATACCAAATGTAAAATACCACTGGCAGTGGCAGGAGCACGGTGCATGTCACAATTACATGTCATGCAAGTTTGCATCAACAGAAAATTGACATGGTGCAGGCTTTGCATTGATTCTATGCAACTGGGGTCATATACTCAGAGGATGCTGTAAGACAATCCCATCATGGCATCATAAACTCAGAATCGACAGACGCGGAATGCCATTAATCAACAGAAACTAGTAAATGCAGGATATTTCACAAATTTATGATGAATATAATCACTTGGACAGTCATCTGGCACATAAGTTTTAATCAAAGAAATTTTAGTACAGATTCCATCAGCAAAAATCGAAGGGTATAGTCCAAAAGGCTTGTAGCTAATGTTATTGGAACCTGCTGGGGGAAAGGCTAACAGAAAAGTTTCTCGTGTTGTGACCAAAACACCATTCCTGTTATAGATGTAGCAAAACTTAACATAGCAAACCAGAAAAAAAGAATGGGTTCGAACAAAAACACTAGTAGCACATAGCAAAGAAAAGGGGTGCGCGACAACATTACTTGTATACTTTTGGCGGTGCTTGGCTGGAGTGCACAGCGCTGTGCCACAGCCGTGCCAAGCAGCTGTATAGTGCAGCCGAACAGCCCCCAAAAGCTACTAATAGAACTAGTTGGTTGTGGTTTTACAATAATTTTTATTTACCGTGTATTTTACTACCTTGGCCAACGTAGAGGACAGTGTAAATTTTCGGTTCCTAAAGGGGCATCATTTTTCTGATCTGTTTCAGTAATTTACCACGATAGCACGCAGCATTCATGGCGCAGAGATTAAAGGAACAAACGAAAGTTGAGCATGTTTACCTTCCGAGAGCCAACCCCAAGATCCGGGCTTGAGCCCGAGCATGGAGGTGAGCAAAGCCGACGCCGTGGCGCTGTGCACTGGCATCAACCCATGGACGCCTCCGAGCGCCGCCACCGGGACCCTGCACCGACGACCGCGCCGAATCTGAGCAAACCAAACCATCCTACAGGACCAACGCGAGAGAATTAAACGCCGCAATACCTCGAGATCGCGAGGCGCCGGCGAGGGGCGCGCGGCAGAGCGGAGGCAGCCAGCCACGGAGAATGAGCCGCCGCCGCAGCCGGCCGGGAGAAGGTCCTGGAAGCGGAAGCCGAGCGTAGCCGCGCGCCGCCAGCCGCCGTCGCCATGGTTGGTGAAGTGGTGTGACGGGCTCTAAAACCTTCCCCTTGTTGCCCTTGTTGGAAGAAATTTGATAATATGTCGCCGGATTCGCATCTTCGATGTCTTCGATAAAATATCACTGGAGCTATAATTTTTTTTATTTCATGTCACTTTCGTCGGAGGAGGGCGAGAGGTGATGACCCTTGGCGGCGGCAGACGGTGGCCCTCGACGACGGCGGCGGTCAGCGGCTCGCCCTGCAGCGTCTCCTCCGTCTCGCCTCGCCGCCTGCCCGCCGATGACAGTTGTGGCGTGGGCAGCACCAGCAGCCGTGGCACCGGGTCGAGCACATCGGCAAGGAGGGAGGCAGACGGGCGGCAAGGGAGCGAGGAGGAGGCGCTGGTGCGGACGGGCGGCACCGGACGGATTGGTGAGGGGTGGAGTATTTCTCTGGAAGAATATTGTCGCTCGCTGCCGAGCTTGAGGGGAGAAGCAGTGGCGTTGTCGGAGTTCGTCACCGACGCTGAGCTGCTCCCCAATCTCCACACGCCGCCACCGAGCTCCTCGCCCCATCCAACGACAACGAGGAGGACACGACGGCGAAGAGGTCGGCACGCCGACGCATGGGGGGAGAGGGCCTTGCCAACGGATGGGAGGGAGAGAGGAGAGCGCCTCGCCGGCGAGTTGGGAGAGGATGGCGGTGGAGGAAAGGCTATTGCCGTCGAGTTTGTTCCTCCACGGTGAGTTTGTCATCGCGCGCCGCCCTGCGCGAGCTATTGCCGTCAGCTCGAGCCGTGGCGTCCCGAGCTGTTGCTGTCACCAGAGAGGGGAGGAGGAGAGGAGGGGCACTGGCGGGGCGAGGTGGAGATGGCGCAAGGCCAGCCGCTGACCACCATGCCGTCGCCACCGCAGCTGCCGAGGGCCACTGCCCACCACGGGCCACCGCCTCCTGCTCTCCTCTGACGAAAGTGGCATGAAATTAAAAAAATTGCAGCCACAGTGATATTTTATCAAAGGTATATAAATCGAGTGATAACAAAAAAATTAAAGACACGCGAATCGGGTGACACCGCAAAAAACCCTTTAAAACCCTGCTTCCTTCAAAAGTTTTGAAGGCCGCAGGAGGGTGGAACATGCATAGGCACAGAATACCACTTCTTGATCTGCATCAAGCTTCGAGAAAAGTCTTTGATCAAAATAAGAAGACTGTGCCGGCACCAACGCCCCTTCCAGGATGTACATGACTAAAATTCTACAATACAAAACCAAGCAAAATTTGCTGTGTATAGTAATCCCAATCTCATATTACTAAAATGAAAAGTTGCAGCACTTGTCGACCAACTGTAGCCTGGATGTTAAGTGAACTAAAGAGCACAGGAACCGATCAGAATGTTCTGTTGTCAGCTCAAGCACCACACACCAGTGTTCTTTCCCCGGCAACCGGGATCAGCACAAATAATGTTCATAGTGCTTTTTTTTCCCCAGTGACACACAGCAAATTTAGATGTTATTCTCCTACAGAAGTAGTGCCATTGAACGAGCAAAATGTATGATTCTTCAAGTTCAAATGCTTGAATTCCAGGATAAATCACCAAAAAAGTAAAAGAGAATGAGCGCTGCATGGAAAAGGCATACATATCCCTGACATGAAACTAGTGGCTAGCTAAGTGTTAGTCAACAGCCTACCTTCTGGATTTACACAACCTATTGTGGTTTTGTGCCTCAAAATTGAATAACGCGGGTTTGCTATATTGTGTTTACCAATAGTCTTTGCAAGAGCACACACCATTCTCGAAATGGTGGAATCTCTTTGCATCCCTTGCAATGATCAGACGGCCAACAAGTTTAGAGATAATCTTCAAAGCAGTATGACAATCTCCACATGAGCGGAGATTCTTTATAACCCGAATAGGTGACCGAGCAGCACTTGTTATAAGACCGTAACTGACAGCAAGTCTCTCGCTATGAGCTAGTAAAGCATCCTCTTTAGTTTCTTGATCAACATCATGAAGCACAAATCGAGTATCTGCAATATAGCCAGCCTCTTTCATATGAGCTGCTAAGTATCTCAGCTCTTCATAGATCTTCAAGTGTTCAGGATGGGACCGATCTCCTGCTCTGTATTCATGAACTTTGCTCCTTGCTGCAACAGCATTAGCCTTTTTCCTTTCTTTCTCCTTTGCTAGTTCTGAAGCATCGACAGGGAAAAGACCAATTTTAGACTGCTCATTCAGCCTAGAAGAATCCAAACGCTCTACAATCTGAGCACAGCGATCTCCTAGCTCCAAAAAGCCATTTATTCGGCACATATTCATCAAACTTTCCCACACATCAATGCTCGGTTCCACAGGCATTTGTTCAACAAATTCACGAGCTTCATCAATGTAGCCAGACTGTCCAAGCATATTAACAATGCTGGCATAATGCTCCATCATAGGAGTTATACCAAAGTCCTTTTGCATCGATTCAAGATGCAACATCCCCTCACCCACAGAGCCCAAAATTCCATAGGCCAAGAAAACATGTGTGAACATGGCTGAATCTGGCTTATCTCCTGTCTGCCTAAACTTATCAAAACAATCAGTTGCTTCTTCACCAAGACCATTATGCACAAAACCTGAGATCATAGTGTTCCATGATGTCAAATTACATTGAGCTACAGTACTGAACAGCTTCTTTGCATCTTCCATTGAACCACATTTAGCATACATCTCCAAAATTTTGTTGTTAATATCTGTGTCAGCAGCAAGTGCTGATTGAGATATCAGATTATGTATTTTTCTTGCTTCTGCAAGAGAAGTTGCATCACCACATGCTTGCATCAATTTACAATATTGAGAAGCATGCACTACAGTTCCTTCTTCCTGTAGCAAAGCCAGAAGTTCCAGAGCTTCTTTTACTTTGCCATCTTCACATAACTTATCCATCTCTTCAACAGTAACTTTGGATTCTCCACAAGCTACATCAGACACTCCAGATGACCTATCAATTGATGGGCTATCAGTTATCAAATGGTTGTGGTATATGCCATCTTGATATGGTGCAGGTGCATTGTTTAAGTGTTTCCCAGCTGATGCATTGGGTTGAATATCAAAATGCTTTTCTTTATAAATTCCATGAGTGTTGTGTTGCACAGCTGTGTTTACATTCATGAGGAGCCCTGGAAAATTATTTTGTGAATCAATTTTGCTACTGACATAAGGGCTCTGATGTGCGTATGAAACATTATGTCCAATGTCACCATTGTGGCCTTGCTGAAATCTTGAAACATGTTCCTTATTGAATCTACTTGTATTTGGATACTGTGAGGTAGAGCCAGGCCTATTTGCACTATTGCCAGCAGATCTTTGATCAACTTTCTGTTGCTGAAAGACTTGCTGATTATTTCCAGTTGATTTTTGATATGATTGTACTGAAGGGCCATATCCAGTCTGCCTATTATCATATACCTGTTGATTATTTTGGGAGTTGTAGCCAGATCTGTATGTGTCAGATCCATGATAATGATGATATGTTTGCCCTGTACCATATCCAGAAATACCACTATTATCACCTTGTGTGCGGCTATATTGCTGATGTGCATTTGGTAGACCCCCGCTAGGGGTTTGCTGGTTGTATGTACTACCACCACCATAAGGTTGCTTGTCCTTGTATCCAGGTGCTTCATAATTCACTTTTGCACTAGTATATGGCTCATGACGATTTGCAAAGCCATATGATCCACCCGTTTGGCAAGACTGCGCAGAATTGCTTCTGTATTGTGTATTGGCACTGCCATAAGATTGCCTGTCATTATATCCAAGTGCTTGATTATTCACCCTTGCACTATTGTATGGCTCATGATGATTTGGAAACTCTGGTTGCCTGGGATTGCGACTGTAATGCGCATTGATACTCCCATCACTATTCACACCTCTAATTCTATCAGCTCCTACAGAGGAATCAGTTGAAGGGATATCTGCCTGCACTTGGTGGCTGAAACTATCAGTTCGATGGGACTCCCTGTAGTTCCCAGTATTACGTGCTCCCCATTCACTGTGATAGTCCCCATCGATTTGTTCTGATGCGAAATTGCCAGCGCCTCGATGTGGAACCAAAGACTGCAGACAAGCTCTATCAGCTGGAAGACTGCAACACAGTACAAACAGAAAGTAAATTTCCAAACAAGAAGCCTACGTTCATGAGGTTATCAACTTAGAAATCCACAGAGTAAAAGGATTTTGTAAAGATTTGTGGAATTGGTGAGGTTATCAACATAGAAATCTCACAGAATAAAAGGATTTTTTGTAAAGATTTGTGGAACTACCAATTCTGATTACAAGTCAGGATTGAACTAGTAGGCACATTTCAGCATAAAGGATCGACTTATCAAGTCCCCACAACTTCTATTCCAAGCCCTGATTGGACTCCATAAGCAAGTAAAAAACTTCTTTCCAAACAAAGATCCCACTTGAGGGGAGGGGCATCAAACCTGTGGCTTCGCTTCTACTACCACAAAAGATTACAGGCTCGCCAAGACAACTACACCACAAGATGGAACCAGGTGAACACTACAAAATACGCAACTGGTGCAAGGAAACAGTGACTCGCCGTCTCGCCGTAGGGCTTAGGCGGGCTACGGCGCGGTACCTGGGCGGCGAATCCACTCGCCTGACAGGAGAAGCGAGCGCGACGCGGGGCGAGTAGCGGCCAGCTAGGAGGGCCCTGCGCGCTCCAACCATGGCAGCCATCTCTCCTCCCTCCGACCTCGGCGTGCTCCTCCTGACCCCTCCTCTCCTCTTCTCCGGCGGCTCCCTCCGCTAAAACCCTCCCGAGAATGCGGCGGCCGTTCGTTCAGCCGCCGCCAAGCAGAAGAAGCGACTGCCTCCGCGGCCGCGCTTGCGTACGTGGCTGCATTCGGGTCGTCCGATGTCAATAGGCCCAATAGTCTTAGGTCCAATGGGCCTTTCGGTAGTTGGGTTGGCCGCTTTCCCCGTCTGCGGCGGGCGTCAATATTGTGGGGCCCACAAAGCACGGCGGCCACGGCGGCCTCCGGGCATGCACATGGTTCGCTGCCTTTCGCTGAGATCCCCGCGACTGCAGCGAGCGCGCAGGCCGCAGCAGGCGAGACCACCGCCTTCCCCTCCTCCGCCCGCCGCGCCCATGGACTCCCCCTCGCAGCCGCAGCCACCGCCGCCTCCTCCTCCTGCCGAGGGCGTTCCGGCAGCGGGCAGCGAGGCCACTGAGCTGCCCCGGCTGACGGTGACGCAGGTGGAGCAGATGAAGGTGCAAGCTAAGGTGGCCGACATCTACCGCGTCCTCTTCGGCAACGCGCACAACGCCAATTCCCTCATGTAAGCGACTCTTGAGAGCGCTCTCGCTATCACCATGCTTTAGTTACTGGCGAATTCGCAGTGTTTGTGCTCGTAGTGGAGTGGTGAATTCGGATGCGAGAGATGTGCTAGATTGGTGCTGGTATTAGATCGTTGCTGCTAGATTTTAGCTCGAAGTTTAAATTTCTGCGATTACTAAACCCTTAGCAACTGCACAGTGTAGATGTTGCATGGTTATGTTGTTCAGTCACAGATGCTTAATGCTGCCAATTAGGTTGAGTATTTAATGTTCCACCTCCTTATTATGAGATTTGATTCAAGGAAATTTCCTGCTTCAGGCTTGAGCTATGGCGTGAGCAGCACACTGAATATTTGACGAGAGGACTGAAACATCTTGGACCAAGCTTCCACGTGCTCGATGCCAAGTAATACTTCTCCTGTATTAAGTTATATACCAGAATATGGTTTTTAAATGAGATTTTCCAAAGTTGATGTATATCTTTGGTTTTAAAATGATGTTCTAGTCGACCTTGGCTATGCTATTGGATGATTCATGCACTTGCTTTGTTGGATGAAACACCTGACGAAGATGTCGAGGATGATATTGTAGACTTCTTATCTCAATGTCAGGTTTGTTAATATGCTTATATTATATCCAAAAATGTTATTCTTGCTACATAAGTATGTATCAGCTAACACTTAACATGCATCTGTAAAAAACCCACTCAATAAATCTAATTGTCAGCACTTTATTCTTTCCTTTGCTATGTGAACAAGCTTAGTTCCGTTGACTTTCTTAAGCTCTTGAGTTAGTCGTCTAAATGGATCTTCTTAACCGGGTGTGTGATTTTTCATGAATATCAAGGATGGCATGACGCTATCTTTGTTTTGTGCCACTTAATTACTTCATGTTGTCTCTTTCCTTTCATATAAAATGTTTCATCCAATATGAATTTGCTAATGGATAACAACTGATGGTTGGAATTTGTTATACATATCCAAATTACTGAAGATATCAATTTGAACATACATGTGATTCTGAAGATCTCATTGCCGCTATTATCAATAATTATTTCAGGACAAAGATGGTGGCTATAGCGGTGGACCTGGGCAGGTTTTCTCTTAACCAACTCTTGAGTTCCACACTTGTGTCTTGGGTAGTAGCTTTGAATTGATTAATGTTTCACATTAACTCTTTCTATGAATAGTAGGCAGTGATGGAACTGGAACAAACCATGTGAACACTGAACTTTTGCTTTGAATGACAAGATGGGCCAATCTAGGCTGCAGTTAACTTATTCCTTAACCAAAAAGACCAGTTCAAACAAGTTTGATGTGATGAAAGCTCTGAATACCAATTTATGTTGGCTAATTTGATGACCTAATTAATGTGTTTATATAACTATCGCATGCCATTTTGATGGCAAAATTGGTGCTTTGATTTTCTTTATCAAACTTGTAAAAAAGTAGTTACAAGTTGATCTTGTTTGTTCTTTGATCTGTCAAATTTGAGTTCAATTTTATTAACTCATTCAATAAGGTAAATTTGGTATCAGGGAGTTTTTGACATCATTATTTTACTTCTTTGTGCTAGTTACCTCATCTCGCTACAACATATGCTGCTGTAAATACACTTGTGACTTTAGGGAGTGAAAGGGCACTATCATCAATAAATAGGTAGTTCTTATGGTACTATGTTGACTAAATATGCTCCCATCTGTATCATCTGGTTAACAATTTCTATGGTGTCAATCAGGGTAAACCTGTACAAGTTCATGTTTCGGATGAAAGATACATCAGGAGCTTTCAGGTGTGCATTTTCTCAGTTGAAAACAGTGAGAGGAAAAATAGTTCTTTCCATATCAAGTTCCTTACACCTGATATTTTCCACTCATTTTATTATCCTTTGACCAGAATGCATGATGGTGGTGAAATCGATGTCCGTGCTTGCTATACTGCAATATCAGTGAGTTTCTTTGCCCCCTTAAAGTTTCCCTTGCAATTCTCTGATTTTCTTTTTATTTTTTTGATGTTAGGTTGCTAGTCTTGTGAACATTCTTGATGGCAAACTAGCAAAAGGCGTTGGAAATTACATAGGAAGGTTTGTTTTGGCTCATATCATTATTGTTTTTCCAGTTCTAAAACATGGAATGGTTGGTTAGTTCTTAAATGAAATGGCCCCAGGTGTCAAACCTATGAAGGTGGTATTGCTGGGGAACCTTATGCTGAAGCTCATGGTGGGTATGTTTCAAAGGATCTCTGTTGTTTTTTCTGTATATATCTATTTAGATCTTTTAAGTAATAGCTGATTTGGGTTGACAAGGTACACTTTTTGTGGGCTAGCTGCGATGATCCTGCTTCATGAAGTGGACAAACTTGATTTGCCTAGCTTGATTGTAAGAAAACCTCTGTTACTTTATCCAGTTCTCTTTCTATTGCAGGTTTCTGCTTGTGCATGTTGTGCTACTTCTAATCTCCATGGGTTTAGTGATAGTCCATTTGAACATTAGGACCATGGTCATTTATTTGGATGTGGTCCTCCGGTTCTTATTGTACAATTTTGGATAAATGTATTAGAAAACACCATATAGAAGTTAATAGCAGTTTTCTGTCACAGCATTTATTTATTATAACACTGATTATTACTTTGTGGACTGTCTTCACAATTAAGGGCTGGGTGGCATTTCGCCAAGGAGTGGAATGCGGATTTCAAGGACGAACTAATAAATTGGTTGATGGTTGCTACTCCTTTTGGCAGGTTATTACCATCCTTTTTTTTTTGCCCTGGCATCCTCCACTCTATCTGACGAACTTCTGGTGTATGACCAGGGAGCAGCTCTTGCTTTAACACAAAAGCTAATGACAGTTGTTGATGAGCAATTGAAGTCATCATATTCCAGCAAAATGCCTCCAGAAGATGACGCTTGTGGTACCAGCTCATCTACTGGTAAGAAATATATATTCTTATGGAGAATGGAATCTTCAACTTAATATTTATTTTTATGTATTAAATTATATGTTTTTGAAATTCCTGGGAATGGATAATCCATCAGGGATTTTCCTACATGTTTGCAAATTAGTTCCATACATTTATATTTCTTTTGTAATTCGATAGATGGTACAGATAGCAAGGAATTTGGACCAAAGTTGGTGTGTTCATCTGTGGAAATACTGGAAACTGTGATGAGTTTGGAGCACAATAGTTCGATTTTATACCAGTAGCATTGTTTTCGATTTTTCTTTTTTTCTGTTTGCATGTTAGTTACTCAACACTGTCTTCATAGCTACTGTGTGTGACTGCGCTTGTGCTGTTTGATTTGCTTGTTAGGATAGTGTGAATATTACTTTTACAAATTTACTTTTCGTTCTTTATAAACCAGGTTTTCATACTAGCATATTGATTTATATGGTGTTGGGTTCTACATCCCCATTATCTTAAATTCTATATTTTTCCAGAAGCAGTGTGTTATGCAAAGTTTGGATTTGATTTTATAAAGAAGAGCAACCAAATAGGCCCACTGTTCCACAACATCGCTCTGCAGCAATACATCCTGCTTTGTGCACAGGTGATAAAAAAAAGCATATAATTTCATCCTGAACTGGATTTGTAGAAAATGTATAGCTGGAAATCGGAAATTACTAGTGTTTTTACTTCATCATTTGGAACTTGGAAATTATCTAGTGTTTTTACTTCATCATTTGTAATAGTTTAAAGGTGAAATCTGATTCTTGTTTCAAAACATGCAGGTGCTGGATGGAGGATTGAGGGATAAGCCTGGGAAGAACAGAGATCACTACCACTCATGCTACTGCCTGAGTGGCCTGTCAGTTAGCCAGTACAGCGCGATGGTTGATTCTGATGGGTGCCCCTTACCACAGCACGTGCTTGGTCCATACTCAAACTTGCTGGAGCCGATCCATCCGCTCTACAACGCTGTACTTGACAAATACCATACGGCCTATGAGTTCTTTTCAAGCGAGTGATCCAGCATAGCCCTTACAATTGTCTAGGACATTGTATGGTATTGCATTCTTTTTTGCATACAGACTGGACGGCCCCAGATACCAAAGTTCATAGAGACATGCAAATATGTGTAATTGCCATTTGCTGCATACTGGCATCTGTTAATATGGATGCTACGCTTTGGAGCTGGTAGCCTGGTATGGTGTCGGTGTGCGTACATTAGTAAGTGCTCTTGACTTTGGAGGCCATAGCTCAAATTTTATTATCTTGGTTACTGATGGGCCATTGCTGACTACTGAGTACTCCTGACTACAGACTTTTCCTAATTGGAGACCAGAACAACAGCATAATTCTCGCAAAAATCCTAAGAAATTCAGGCTTATAAATATCAGAAAGAAAACAGATGGAGACCCAAATTACCGAGTTCAAAGGTTATGATGATGTTACATACGGCTAGCATACCGCCTTCGAGAGTTTCCAGACCTGCGATTGCAATCATGCACACAATATCCACAGTATCCATCTGCAAACATCTATCAAAAATCAAAGCATGCGAAACATGTTTGTACAACCACATCTCACCACCACACCAGGCTAACGCTAACAGAGATAAAAAGCCTAGGCTTATATCAAAGCATGCGAAACGTGAGACGGTTTCTTGAAGAGCCAAAAGTGAACGACACGATCTAGTAGGAGTATTAGCGTATGGCATGCATGGCAGCGGCGGCGGTGCTACTCGTAGTCGTCGTACAGACGCCGGCCGACCTCGAACGACATGAAGGCGTAGGCGCACGCGTACATCACCTGGTCCAGAGTCAGGCGCTGGGAGTCCCAGGCGCTCACCCGCACGTGCTGCGGCTTCTCCGGCCACACGCCCATCATCTCCCACACCAACCCCTGCAGCCCGTTGCTCCGCAGCGCCGGCTTCCCGAGCGTCTGCGCGGCGAGGTAGCGCAGGTCCACCGCGTTCTCCACGTCCAGCCCGTAATGCTCCCTCAGCTTGGCCACGTCGTCGTGAATCCCGACGCCGACGAAGGTGAAGCGGTCATCGGCGAGGAAGTCGCCCAGCTGGTCCGGGACGTAGTCGGCGTGGATGATCTGGAAGATGAGACACCGACGGCCGACGCAGATCTGGAGCACGGCGACGGGGCCCAGCGCACAAAAGCGGCTGGCGGGTCGCCACTCGACGTCGAGCCCGACGATGAGGTGGTCGAGGCGGCGGCGGTGGTGGATGCGGGCGATCTCGTCCAGCCAATGCTCGACCTCCTCGCCGGAGGCCGTCAGCGTCGTGTAGATGTCATTGTCGAATGCCACCGTATAGGCGCCGTCGCCGAAGTTGTCAACTCCACACTCTCAATATCTCTCTCTCTGCTTTGGAGTTTTGCGGTTTAAACCTTCGAGTTGGAGATCGGATTGACGATTCGCTTCCAGGGTTTATATCATGCGATCCACACTCCACAGAGACGAGACGATGGGCGTTTGTTCGCAGCCGTACGTTCGGCTGAGATTTCGTTGAGAGCGCTGACGTGTGATTATCGGCGGCCGAGATATCTCTCAGGAAGGACGGGGAAGCGATGTGTGCGTAGGATGACACGAAAAATACGCATTTTAGCGAGGCAAGATAGGGCACTTTTAAAGCACCAGCGTAATTTCCTCGAGACTGCCACTGATCACCGAGGAGGGCCCACAAGTGTTTGGCCCGCTTGTCAGAGATGGTAGCAAGAGATCCTGCGTCGCGGCGCACTTCCAAAACGGAAATGCTCTTGCGCTTGGTTTGGGTGAGATCGTGGGACGTGGCCAGTCTGGACGCCCGGGAAGACGGACCATGTCACCAACTCACCATGCTGCGTTTCCCCATGGGTCCACCTAGTCAGTGAATCTTTTTTTTTTGAGAGAACCTAGTCATGCAGTGAAAATAATGGTGACTTTTTTCGTATAGATATCGTGGCTATCCCATGAGTCCGTGACCAGCTTGGGCCTGACGACTAGCTGCAGTATGCTCTGCAGAGTACTCCTCCTGGAATCTGGGATGTTAGGCAATGCGTGATCCACTGTTAGACTGGTACAACAAAGATACTGGCATGAACAACGTAGTCGTCGTGTTGTCTTGTCATGCTTGACCAGGCACCTGAAACCATGCATCAATTCATCGTCGCGTCGCGCCGACGCACGGATTGAGCAGTGACGCAGACGCACGGATTGAGCAGTGTGTCACGCGACATGAGATGATAAGCTTGCGTCGCTGCATTCTTTTTTATTAGCCATGCCCAACGCCGTGGTCTTCTTACCCTCCAACTAGGCTCGGATGTCATGGTGCAGATTTGGGAGTGGCTTCATATGTTTCAGAGTAACCTGTTGGAGCCACGGGTGGCTTAGGAAGAAAAGGAGCGAAAGGTGTGGTACAACAACCATCTGAAGGGAAAGAGGAGGGAGAGAGAGAGCGTACATCAGTCGCCCGCGCGAGGGAGATTGCGCTGCTTGCCGCCGTCGACATCGCTTCAGTAGCCCCCGCCGCCGTCGAGCTCGTCAGCAGAGCCGCAAATGATTTGTGCCGTCGTGGAGCCGCAATCGATTTTTGCCGCCGTGGAGCCACCATTGATCTTCGGCTGCTGAGGACGACTTGTCCGTGGTAGGACTCGGCGAGCACTTGGCTGGGCAGCACCACCGTCAAGCTCGATCGCCAACCCTCGCTGCCCCGTCCACGAAGCTCGTCAGCTTGAATCGCTCTTGATGGCGCATGGAGACGGTGGTGGCGAGGGCGAGGAGCCAGCGGTGACGGGTTGGGCGGTCGGCGGCATCGAGGCCCGTGCGGCACAACGGCGATTGACTCGGACAAAACAAAGAGATAGAAGGGGGAGAGAATAGGGAAATGAGGGGAAAATGTTTTTGATGGAAATTGCTGTTGATGGTGGGCCCGCCCAAGCTACCCAGCAGTGTGGGCACAATGGCTTTGATGCGGGGCTTCAATTGCTTTTGAGGTGGATGTTGAGACCACGGGCTGAGTGCGTGCCGTATTTGCTCATGCCCTTATGCTGCCTCTACACGAACTAAGGATACTACACAGTTAATATGACGTTGCAATCATTTTGCATACAGAAATAATCTAATATTTGTAAAATCCATTAAAATTCGTGCAAATACATTTGGATTTATAGTAGAGTTTTTAGCACGTGGCAGCTACAACTTTGAAAAAGGAGATCGGGTGTTTAGGAGAGAAAGGTGATGGAAGAATTGGTGACAAGAGTTTTTTTTTAAAAAAAAATCCTATTGCTTTGTTTGGTTATAGAGACGAGAATCATGGAGATTTCTAATAGGATTAGATGTTAAGTGATAATGGGTGTCCCAAATTTATCTCATTATATATCTAGAGAGAGAATTATCTCCCAATTCCCAACCCCTGTTATTAAAAGTTGGGAAATTGCGTTCAAGCTCTCCATCACAATCCATCGTGAAACTCTTACGTTCAACACATAAACCACTTAATAGCCTGACCTCCTAAACTCATTCTTACTTTATATATTTATGTGTGTGTGTATATATATATATATTATGGGTACCCACTACCAACAATTATTGCTATAAAGCTGCCTTCACATTTGGCCACGTCATCAGCACGCTTCAACCGTTGGATTGACATCTATATCAGTTGTGAGCCATTAGATAAGAGTGAGATTGTTCTTACAAAGCAGGTTGGCCCAGCCCAACTACATCTCCACTTCGGCCTGCGCAGCATGCCCCAGTCGTTGCCCACGTGCCGGTTGCCATCCCCACTCACGCTGCCATGGAACGAGAGAGGGCGAGCAAGCTCCAGGAGGCAAGCAGCCACCGCCTGCACGCGGTGACGCGGCTCGAGCTCGAGTCAACGCACCGGCGAGTTGACGAGCAGCCACGGCTCAAGACCGCACGGTTCCACCACGAATCGTCGGATGGATCGCACGTGAGCTCGCAGCCGAGCCGGCCGACGGCGACGCCAATCCCCAGTCCCTCCTTTCACCATCAGATTGATGACCACAAACGATACTAGCAATGAAGAGATCCGGCGCCGCAATTAATCCTATTAATTATTTCTTTTGCAAACCTCTTTTAAATCCTCTTATATTAGTATCAGCCCTTTGGCCCTATACTCATTTGCACTTCCCGTGGTCCTCTCCAACGATCACCGGCAAGTATACAACCACCTCCAATTAAGTGGTGAACTAATGAATTTTCTTTCACACATGTATTGCAGCATCCATAGCAATATGATCTTTTACCCACACAGGAACAAATCAATAGTGATTGCCAATTGAATTGTGCCAAACTAGCTAACCAACTTCTACCCATAATTTTATCTTATGCACCGGTACTCTCTTATTTGTACTGCTTGCAATTCAGACTTTGCTATATTGTTTCTCCATGTTCTTTTTTTATCTCCATTGCTGAATATTTTGGTAGGTGCTAAATTTATTCCAAATGTAGATCACACTTCTGTCTCTCCATACCAATTGATTATTCTGGTCGGTTGACTGTGCCCGAATTTCCTGCCCACGATGGCTATATGCATGATTTTGCAGCAGAATAACACAAGAAGCTGCAAATTAAGAGTGAGACCGAAGTAGGACAAAATTTTAATCTATTGGTTCCTTTTGATTATGTTCATATGGAACATCTTCACTATATAGATCATTTATTCCAAAATTTCGCAAGCGACCGTCTCTATTGTGTGGTTCTTTCCATTTTATTAAAGTCAGAAATTAAAGTACTATTTTCTTTATTTGATTTACATCAACAGTGGCATGTGTGGATGCTGCCATCTGATTCACCTTGAACTGGAAGCCATCCGAAAATTTCAGCGACTACAATCAGTTAATAATGAAATTATTCTCCCTGTGTATTGAGTTTTCAGAATCATTTTTTCAATGTCAGAAGAGTCTTGGGAGTTCATTTTACGTTGGCTAAGGTGTTACTCAGTTGATTGCCTTTCTGTCTCAGTCTTGCCTTCCACAAATGAGCTTTAAGAACAGCATTATTTTAGACTCTGCGTTCCCCCCTCATGCCATCATGCTCATCCTATTTGAGAAATTACTTACTGTCTTGATCTGTGGGGAGTTGACATAAATTTTGGGCAATGAAATCCTAAGCCTCAACTGCAGTTTGTGCATATAGAGAAAGATCCATCTCTGTCTGATCGTTCATATAAAACAATGCGGCCAAGTCGTAAGTTTGTCACAGTAAACTGAACCGCTGCCCTCTCTTGGATAACTTGCAGAAAAAAAACTATTTATTTTTCACTTGATGGAGAATACTTCTTTTGGTACAATGAGCCACAAGCATAGCTGAAAGCATGGAAGAACTCAAGGAGAAAGAATTTAGCAAACTTGAACTATACATGTGGAACTGGAGAGCTACTAGGTCTTCTTAACCAGCGAATGGTGCCTAGGCATAAAATTGTGGCTCCGGATGTTGCTCTGGATTCACACAAATTTGTAATGTGTATTTTTCTTCTATCTTTAATTCTACTTTTCATTTGTTCGCCTTTTCAATTCGTTGGTACCTTTTTCCTACTTCAAGGTATGTGATCCTGAGTAGTTTTTTTTTATCTGAAGAGGAATCTGTATAATTCAAGTATTTCTATGACTATTCATTACAATTGTTTCATATATTCAGTTTTTGCATCTTTTTTTATCACTAGTATTCCCTTATAACAGTCCCCTAACCAAGCACTATAGATGAATGTGTTGGCGAAACGTCTCACATTGATCGATTAGGTAGCTAGTTAGATTAATTATCTTTCTTCCTTACAATGGCAGGAATGTGGCCAGCGGATCTCGCCGGAGCTTGCGAGGCATGCAGCAGCGGTGTGTAGGAGGGCGGGGAGAGGAAGGGGCGGCGTTAGCATCTGCATTGCGAGTCTGCACGTGGCTGTGGGCTCTTGATTGGATCGACAATACTATTTACATTTTAAAATTTAAAATATAAGATATATTTTATCTTGTTAGTATATAAACTTTAGTTTAAACGTTAAAATTTATTTTAATAAATATCATAGTTTAAAATATTCGGTTCTTATGTACTAACTTCGACTTTTAAAACAATCTTTCCTTAAAAAATTTCTTTTAAATCTCTATCAAATTTAAATAGGATCCGGATATCAAATTCACTCCAAAATACTCTAAAATATTTTTTTCTTAGAATCCATCCATGAAAACTTATTTTGATTTTTTTCCAAAAATCTAATTCTAGAAATTCCTATAAACCTATCCCATTCTCTCTCTCCTCTACCCGACCGTGCGGACTAGTTTCGTAACGCTCGCACGGCCTACGACTGCTCTTCATGCGCAGCTGCAATGGCCTAGCGGTTTTCGGCCCACAATTGCATGAGCGTAGTCGTCTTTCTCCTGTACTATTCTTGTTCTGCTAGGATTTTATCATTTAGCCCTAGAAGTGAAAACACTTATTTGGTCGCTCATTTATCCTAAGAAAGGTGTCTTAGGATAGCTGTGTGTTATTTTTTTAGTGTAATCTAATTTTTAAAGAGTACAATTCTAAAAGAAAACACATATTTTACCGCTCAATCTTTCTCCTTCCATCGATCTCTATACTTCAAAAACCGAAGAGTCTTCACTCGGCCGTCATGACGTCAGCGCGACGTCACAGTGTACGAGAATTCCACGCGCGCCCGCCCACCCGCATCTGATTCCCGTGCGAAGCAACGCATCGTCCGAGTGCTCGCCGCGGCAGCGCGATGCTCGCGTGCGTCCGCGTCCGCCTGCGTCCACCACGAAAATTAACGTTCCCGTATACTTACGTTTACGACGCGAAGCGGGCGACACGTACAAGCGGTAATTTATTCGGTTTGATTAGTTTCCTTGTTCCGTCTGGTCGCTGCTTATACTCCCTCCGATTTTTTATATTTCATACCATTAACTTATATAACAAATTATACAATTATTATTTATTTTTATTATAATTTGTTTTATTTTTAAATGTCTTGTATTATTACATAAAATTTTAAATAAAATAAATGATCAAACATATATTTAAAATTTAATAGTGTCAAATATAAAAAACGAAATGTAGAATTACGTGCTTCAATCTTATTTTCGTGCACGGCGCACGCATGGTAGCAAAATCCTTAGGAGACTCGAATACTCGATCGATACACCGTGACAATACGTATGAACACTCCCACAACTACTTCAATCGGTTGCCGCCGCATCGCCCGCCGAGTCTCCGATGCTATCTGCGCGGCTCTCCTCGTTGACGACGGAGCCGCCAGCGCTGCAGCCACGGGGCCTGCGGCGGCGGCGGCGGCGGCGGTGGGCAAGAAGGATAGCCAAGCGATGGACTGCGGTTGCGGTGGTGGGGACGGGGACGTCTACGACTCGGAGTGGGCTCGGCAGGGCTCCACTTGGCGATCGTCTGTGTGCGAGGAGCCCAACGCGAGGTGGAACGACGTCTGCGGGGCTCCGGCCGGGCTGGACACCACCAACGACATGCTGAAGGCGTGCTCGCCCTCAAGTACCCGCAATTCTTCGCCGGTGAGGTCGAGTTCACTGAAATGCTAATTGCCAAGAACCCTGTGAATTTCAACTGGACGATTTCAACAACCCTGTGACCGTGCAGGCAAGCGAAGAGCTAGCATTCCTTCGGTTCTACTTGGTCAAAGCTGTCCCGACAGAAACCGATTGCACAGCACATTCTTCGAATAATCGATTCACTTCCTGCTATGTTGTACTAAATTTTATACGTCTACAGGAAATAATAATACTCCTTCTATTTTTTAAATATATAACGCCTTCATTTTTCACATAAAGTTTAATTATTTATCTTATTCTCAATTTTTTTGAAAAATATTGTTTATTTTATTATGACTTATTTTATCTTAAAAGTACTTTAAGCATACTTTTTAAAAAATATTTTTACTGTTTTTTAAAATACAATGAATAATTAAATGTTGGAGGCAGTAGTTATTATCACCTTGCTAACTAAAAAAAATATTATTACAACATTACATAAACTTCAAATCATATACGGTTAATATGTAGAAATAGATTATTTTAAACAAGTTATTTGTCTACAGGAAGAATATGTTATATTTAAAATATCATGAAAATTGAAACCTGATCATATAATGCTTGCAGCAATTTTAGCTTCTCCCGATGCAACACACAAATATTTTACTAGACTAAAAAATATCTCTCTCCTGCTTTAAAGCTTCAAGGTTTCGAGTTGGAGACGGATTAATTCGCTCCAACGTTTTTTTTTTTTTGAAAACTCTGATTCAAGGGTTTATTTGTATCATGTGTTTCACGACGATAAGATATAATTAGTACTAGGTAGGTGGTTTAGAATATAATAGAAAAAAATTTAAATAAGAGGGATAAATAATATTCTTAAGTGATAACTATTTTAAAATAAATTTTAATTCTAAAAAGTAAGTATTTTTCTTTTTTAATACAAGTCAGCTGGTTTATATAGGCAAGATAGAGCACTTTTTAGACTAAGTTCTTTTCATAAGCTAAAATTGGCTAGTTAGCCCTATGTAAAATAAGAGAAGCTAATTAAATACTGGTTATTATAATATTAAAAATAGATTTATTTAAATTTTTAAAAGTAAATTTTTATATGAAATATAAAAACGTATTAACAAAAGAACAGCCGTTAAGAACGGACCCTTAGAACACCTATATAAAGCTAATGGGGATTTCATTTCCGTTGTGTCTTTTTTTTCTCTCGATTTGCTAAGTATATTTTTTTTACGTTTTCACTCAAGTTCCAGTCCATTAGATTAGTTTTAATAAGTGATGGTACTGTTTTATCCACTCCATATTCATTTTTAATAAAAATTTATTTGGATCTTTGCTCAAATAAGCTATATCTAATTAATACAAATTTTATAGTCAAATCAACTGAATTACAAAACATAGTTTAATGAAAATAAGATAACTAACTCAAACACTAATATAAAGATCTATAGTTGACAAAATTTTATATAAACTTTACGAAGTCATTTTCCTCCTTAATTTTTTTATAGAAAGGTCCTAAAGTTAAAATGATCAAATTATGTACATATTACCACTGATGATTGATGCAGAAGATTGCAGAAGAGTAACTAAACCATAAAGGAGGAAGGGGTAACTAGACACCATCACCAACATGATATGACAGACAAAAACACAACATGATGAATTGGTGACAACTAGTCTCCTGCTGATATTGGTGACAAGGTTTTAAGCATTAGATATGAAGGAGAGGCCTATTGAGTACAGACCTAACGACCACCAAAAATAAATCACTATAGGCATGATGGCCCAAGGATAATGACCTAGTCTCCAACCGCAACAACCACAGCTACAACATAGCAGTTGCGGAGACTCTAGGATGATCATGGTGTTGAAGCTAGCGGCATGTACTATGAGATCTCAGATCTTGAGGCCTTTAATTTAGACAATCTTAAGGTACCTAATGGGGTCAAAGTCATCTCAAATAAAAATATAGTCCGGTGATCATATCTAGATGCAAGAACCGCTTGTTAAACCACCACTTGATCTAGTTGATCGTCACGATATGTATCCTATGGTTCGCTCACTTAAGGTCCCTCCACCCATTCACTATGCCATCGTTGCGGAACAACATCACTGTGACAGCCTTCTCCTTTATCCCAATGGGATCACAGCAGACAAAACACCATTGTTGGCCAACACATGTCTCACTGCCACCATCATTGCCGTTGAATAGCTCCGCCAGCAGTGAGGGGGGGGGGGGGGTGGCTAAGGTTTTCACTGGACTCTTCGTTCATGTTGATTACTCACGTAGGGTCCACACCATATTCAAGTTGAACAGTTTGTTTTCCAGTTCAAGGAGTCAACAAGCTTCTTGTTGTAAAAAAAGGAAAAAACAAGCTTCTCGTTTTGTCTCCATAAAAAAGAATAGTCATTTTCATATAATAATCAAGCCCCTGAATGGTATAATTATCAAAAATCAAATCTTTTTATGAAATAAAATTTGGTCAAAACTTTATTGAAGTGGACAAAATACTCATAAAACTTTCCTTTTTCATCCCAAATTTCATATAATCTTTTTTAAAAATATTTCTATTAATTTTCTTGATGTTAGGGAATAAGGTGTAAAATTTATGTAGTGACTATCATATCTCATGCGCAATTTTAAGATAAGATACATGATGAAAATCCTTAATATCTAATACCACTTATAAAATCAAAACATAATAACAATACTACCAAAAGTGTGAATGATATGATTAATAAAAACCAAATCTTTTTATAGAATAAAAAAACATTTGATCTAAATTTGTGATGTACTTTCGTATACCGGCAATCTAATTATCCGTTTCGGTCACTATGTTATTGGTGCTCCAACCACCTTGATGTCGTCAGTTTATTCATCACCTTGCCTTATAAATAAATAATGCAGCTTAATAAAGTTATTAAAAGTAGATTAAATTTAGATCCGTTACAAGTGAGTGAGTGTATATCAGTAACGACTATTAACTTCCTTTATCTCTATTCACACACCCACATATATATATATATATTTATCAATCCTCTTAGAATCAATACAATTATAAACAGTTTATCTCTTCCTTCACCATTCGAAAATGTGTCACAATTCACACGAGATGTACTACTCGTATAAGTAAGCGGCCAACCGCTTTATACTTACGAAAATTGAACCGGTCGTTGTAAAAATCCTCCCAAATTCGTGTAAAATACAGACATGGATGCAGCGACGGAGCCACCTTCCGGGCAGGTCAGGCGGCCATCTAGACTCCGCCGCTGCGTCTCCACTTTAAATTACTTTGCCGGTTGTTGTCGACGTGTCGAAAACATGTTAGCCACCGAGAAACGATATTAGTTGTTGAGGTTCGACGGTGTCCCTGTATGGAGGACGTCCCAGATCGATCGATCAGCCAGTTAGATGGGATCACTTTCTTCCCTGAATTTTGCGAGCATGGAGAGCACGAGCGCTCGAGGCAGCCGCGGCCGCTCGTCTCGTACACCACGGAACCGGCCGAGACGAGGAGTTGCGAGTTGAGCTCCAGCGCGAGCTGGAGGCGGTAGGAGGAGCCGTGCACGCTCTTGAGGAGGCTCAGCCTCTCGGCGCTGCTGCGCGTCATGCCATCGACGTCGCCGCCCAGGGCCCGGACGAACTCTGCTGCCTGCGCGGCGGCGTCCTCGATCTCCGACCGGAACGCCTCCCTGACGCCGTCCGGCGCCTGCACGACGAAACAAACAGTGTGAGTTATGCGCTAGTGATGGATGCTTCGGAAGAAGATCGAGAAGAAACTGGCCTGGATCTCGGAGTGCAGGCAGCCGTGCATGGCGACGACCTCGTAGGCGCAGTGACGCAGCACGGCTCCCACCCGGGCGTAGTGCGACCAGGGGAAGGAGAAGGTGCGGAACCGGCCGTGCGGCGGCTCCCATCGCGCCGAGCTCGCCTAAGTGCGCGCGCCATTACACGTTCAAGTCAAGCTAGGTACAGTGCAATTAAACAATGTATATACGCATGCACGTACTTTCTTACCAAGGATTCGATTCTGTCGGATGCGTTCAGAGTGGCGCGGCACTTCTCGATTGATGGCTCGCCGCCGTCGACGGCCGTTTCGTCACTTGACAGATAGTTCTTGACACAGTCTGACAGATCAACGAGTGCATCTTCAGATGGCCTACGTTTTTCGTGTCACGCGCCTTGCGCGCATTGCAAACGTGCAACGGATTGATTGATTGATTGATGAGAGAATGATTATTGCACCGTGGAGTGAGTCGGCGACTGCGGCGAAGCTGGCGACGAGCTCGCGGTGGAGCTGCTCGCCGGCCCACGCCGGGAAGACGAGCACGTTGACGAGGAGCGCCAGCGCGGCGCCGACGGCGATGGCGTACAGTCGGTCGAGGGCGGCGGCGATGGGCTCGCGGACGCGGTAGGCTGACACCATGATGAGCAGTAGGTGAAGAGGATCACCCGGAAGCCGTGCTCGTACAGCGCCAGCGTCGACAGCTGCTTCACGAACGACGTCACGGCCCCTGCGATCGAAAGCCAGACGCCACATGTTGGTTCATGACAATTTGGCTCTTGCTGTACGCCACAGTAGCAGTTACTAGTGTTTCGCCTTAATTTGCACTTTACCTACTAGAAAGATGCTTAGGGCAATCACGTATGGCTCGGCGATGCTGCCGCATCTGAGCGAAATCCAGATCACCACGATAGCAACCACTCCGGCTACCATGCTCCCCACGGCCCGGTTAAACCCTCTGTTGAAACTGGCGCCTGCAAGAACAGAAATCTAAACAGCTGTGATTAGAAATCGCGACTTGTACGCTAAATTGCCAATTCGCGTAGGAATTAACTACAGTTGCTACGTATCAACGTATGCATGTACGGACCAACGGTGTACTCGAACATGATGCCGACGGTGAGGATGGACCAGACGATGTTGGTGCCGAATAGCCTGAAGGGCTCGCCGACGAGCGCCAGCAGCGACGCCAGGAGCATCGCGAGGCCCCCCTTGAGGGCGAAGGCCAACCTGCCGGTGTCGTCGCTGGCGAAAGCCCACGCCTCTGCCACGGCCGCCCGGGCGCATCGAGGGAAGCCGCAGCAGCTGCTCGCTTCGGTGTTCACCTCGAGGCTCTTGGCGAAGCCGGGGAGCACGGCATTCGGGGACAGCTTCACGTCGACGGTGATACCACCCTCCACGCTGCCGTTGCTGTCGATCCTGCTCATTATCACACCTTCTCAACTATATGCCACGTGCGTACGCGGCGAATATATGGTATGTTGCGTTCTTTGTCACGAGTTCAAGAGGAAATTTAGAGGTTGCTATACTTTGTGCTTTGTGATGTTGTGCTACTCACTATCTTTGTGAGAATGGGAGTGACGGGTATTTGTAGGGGCCGCCTCGGCTCCTCTCTTGCGGTTGTACAATGCATGGCGCATGGTTTGTTTTCCCAATTACATGGAAAACCAATGGGATATGATATATTGGGTACTTTGCATAGTATCATTCGTAAGTAATAATAGAGGTGGAAGTTCATTGGAGATGCGCTAAGCCTAATAATTCTCAAGTGCTTTGGACTTCTGCAATGGGACTAAAGGGAAAGAAACGTAAGTGTTTTTTTTTTATCTTCATGCCGATCGTGCATGTGCCAAGGGATCCTCGAGAATTTGAACCCGACCAGCAGCAAGAAGGCAGGAACATATTCTGGCACGTCGGATGGCTCCTGTCCTCAGACCCAAACGGTTGTTTCCTGTCATTCGGTGGCATCAACTTGCCCACTACTAAGGACTAAGGGCAGCTCCAGCGTACGTTCCAAGGAGGTGCAAGGAGGAGAGAAAAATAAGTGGGAGAGGTGCAATACATTGGAGCCAAGTGCTAGGCTAGAAATTCTAAGCACCCGTGGCTTATTTAGGCGACCGGTGCATAAAATAAAAAAATATGTCAGATGGAACATTTAATGATAGAGAGAGA
Organism: Oryza coarctata; assembly: GCA_030770085.1. Taxonomy (NCBI): domain Eukaryota; kingdom Viridiplantae; phylum Streptophyta; class Magnoliopsida; order Poales; family Poaceae; genus Oryza; species Oryza coarctata. Next base: position 23,278,907 of record CM061463.1, on the reverse strand, counting down.
AACAGGTGGAAGAGGAGATTTTTCTATCATAGCGTGATCCATATTAATTTAACGTTAAAACTTATTTAGCCAAACCATATCTTATAACGTACTGAGTCTTACATCTTACTAAGAAAATATATGTTAAATTGCCCTAATGGCTCCAGGAGCCAGGGACAAGAACCAGCATATCCCCCCCTTCACAAATTTCCATGGAAAACCGATATGCTCAGGAACATGACGACAAAGGCTCAAAGACTAACATTTGATACTGGTGGCAATTATACGAGCAATTATTTGCTGGCGTAACAATGCAAACAATCCACACGTTTTGTTCTCGCACTTAGCTGCTGGAGCCACAAGTTTTGCGGATCATGCGACAGGACAGGAATGGCCATCCTGTGGCCACTCATGAATTAAGGACGCAAATGTATCGGCTCACGTCCATGTATCCATTGATACACACTAGTTCATTTTGATTTGATAATTTTTTTGGTCTCAAATGTGGAAGAAGCATGAGAACACTCGAAGCCGCGCTGAGGCATGAGGCATTAATTCAATCCCGATTGTGACACGGGCAACTTGCTGATTCCGCCCGCGCATGATCTGCATTCGCAGCAGGGTTCACAGCTCCTATAAGGAACCAAACACTACTCACGAGCGATATCTTCAGATTTCATAAAAACGGTTGATAAACGTCAAAAACCAATAAAATCCAAATAAAGTTTATCAAAAATTTAAAATTCACTTTATTTTTTTAAAAAAACTTAACTAAAAAACCGAGTGTTTTGTTTTATTAGTCCAGTCTGGGAAGTCCGGATTTCATGAAATCCAGACCAATTTCCACTGTTTTGTAAACCCTGATTGGCAGAGCAGATGGGCTGATCGTTTGACATGAACGCGATCGTATTACGATCACAAGTCCATCAATCCATGTCTACTCCAAAATAGACGACCTCGACATCATTGCATAGATACAATAATTTTCTTACAGCTATGAAAATTGTTTCGCTAATAATTAATGTTCCTATTGTGAAAGATGCCTATTCTAGATTTCAGTCATGCAGCGATTACTCCATCTCAAGAAGAACAAGCGCCTTCATAGTGAACTCCAGTTTAGCACGAACCGTTTAACAAAAGGAAAGCATGAACTAACAAGTGATCTTCAATACGAAGCCACCGCTACAGTGTTTCATACCAAAATCAGAATTTGTATCTAGATGGAACAAATGAAGATGATAACTGCAGTAAACAGCGACACTAGGAACATGCATAGCTTGGTTTAAACAGCAACACAGAGCACGGTCTGCTAGATTTCCACATAAGAATAACTATATATTTGCAGCTTCGTTAAAGTATTCTTCAGGAACGTGAAACCTCAGACCAATGCCCTGCAATTGAAAATATCACCGTCAGCTAGTGGAAGCTTCTACTTCAAATCAAGACGCGAAAAGGAAACAAACGAAACCTATGCTAAAGAAAAACGTAAAAGATATCCAATACAGCTGTTGGTGGAAAATTAAAATTAAGAACAGAAGAGTTTCATATCATTACAGGAGCTGAATGCTTATTTGCTTCCTATCCAGTCCCCACAATACCCCACAGAGGTGCGTTGTACATGTGAAAATAAGCAACTTTCTCCTGTAAACTAATTTATGTTAACATACAATGATTACCCAGATCTAAATCCCAAATAGAGCAGTAAAAAGAAGCTTGGGATCCAGAACAAATGACCTCAGCTCAAGCTCAAAACGATCAAGTGTCCCAAGCTCATACCAATGCATATTCCAAAGCTCAAACCAAACTCCAGGTCGGATGGTTGTCTGCAGCCCAACGCCATTTCCCAATAGCCCAAAACCATAAGTAAATTTCTACCCCATCCAAAAGGCCCAATGCAAGTGGCACATACCCCAACACTGCAAGGCACACCTAGACTTGATCACACTCCAGCTCCTGGTTTTTCAACGAGACAACACTACAACCAGGCCTTGGTGGACTGCTCAGTCCCTATAATATTGTCACGGTGTGCATCCACCCCATTTTCCAATATCCGCCTATCCCAGATCCCACTCTCCTCCGAGCCACAAGCCAACAAATAGCAATCACTATAATTTTTTTACGATCCATTAGAGGTGGACTATCTCAATACCCTATCAAGGACCCTAAAAATCCTCAAGTTTGAAATCATCGGTTATGAACTAGGCAAAGAATGTTCAAGGACTATGCTCAAGGGAAAGCTTCACTAGTACCTTAGCAAATTCTTTATCTGCATCACTATGATCATTCTCTCTCCCAGCGGCATCACCAACATAGAAAGATCTGAAAGAACACGGCAAATATCAAAAGGGCAGCTTATATAATGCATACAAAACAGAATAAAACAGCAATTTGTGTTTAACGGGTTTATTGCGCCAACAAAACTGAACTAAACCAAAAGGCTTTAATCTATAAGGCAAATTGCGCAATCCTAGACATATTGCAGCACTACTCATGTCCAGGGCTTGATCAAACCCAGTATGTGGATAGTACAATACCATGGAGCCCTTATTCTTTCCATAGGATTAGCAACAAACTTTGATCCTGCAGGTCCTAAAATGGAGTTGCATATGCTGAGCAACTTGACCAAAGTGTTGCTATTATGTTAGGTGGTCAATATTACACAATTTGCAACAACATTTCCATGTATATCAATGGACACCCTCGTCAATGCCATAAACAAATATATATATATATATATATATATATATTCCGTATATGCAAGTTCTACAACCCTGTCAACTAAAAGAACAGGGATGCAACAGCAAAGAAGCCATCTCCTAAATTAAACACGGTACAACTGGTAACATCCTGTGGCATATCTGGCTATCTGCAACACCCACTGGGTTCCTTCCCTCATAACCTAAGAACTATCACAGCTTCACTAGCTTATATGGAACACACAAGGCAATATCTACTTCAAAGAATAGGCACAAGATACCTAAATGTGGCCATAAGTGCAAACACATAGAAGCACCTATTCTAAAACACACACAGTTCAGTAGAAGAACAAAACATGTGTCTCAGTAAATGACTGTACGTGCAGATTCCAGTATTCCACCTGTTTGCCCAACCACAAGTGTGCACAGCATACAGAGAATAAAGGAAATGAACGTTAGCATGCTAAGGCTTCAGCCTACCATGAAACAAACAAAATAAAAATAGTATTGCCCTCATCCCAAAATATAGCTACCTTTAGCATTGAAAATCCCAAAATATAGCTACCTTTCCACCAAGTCCTTCATCTCAACCAAGCACAGTCATTTCCCATTTAATTTCTCTACCTATTTTCTTATCTCAACCAATCACAGCCATTCCTCATTTTATTTTACCTTTTTTCTTAATACGCTAGCCCAACTCTAAAAGTCTTTATATTTTGGGACAGAGGGAGTAAATCTGAAAGTAGTCTAAAACAGAGTGGTTACTTGTCCATGTCAACTGCAACTCCAGAATTGAAATGCTTTATCATCAACCACCACATTCCAGTGTTTGGTTTTCGAAATGGATCGTCTGGAGTCTTTTTTCCTTTTCCTAAACCACATGCTATGAAAACCTGCAGGTGCAGACAAAATTAAACTATTTGAGGAAACTATAAGAAAAGGGGACTATAAGAAAGTCCTTTGGTAATTAAGAGATTTCAGACAACAAGACGCAAAAACAAGTCATGTCTTTAACTAGCAACGCAATTATCAAACCCCCCCCAAAAAAAAGTCAAGCAAGAATTTCCATGGTACCATGTTCTGTGTCATGAAAAATAGCAGCTTAAACAACATTTAATTGATTGAGCAATAAACAAAGGCCCAGTTCCGTAACCAGACTATCATTATAGCAAATTAGCTAGTATATTTCTTCAGTTTTTATTGTTCAAATATAAACAGAAAGATCCTGGATACATAATACATTTGGACAAATGTGTAGCATGCCTGAATAGGAACTTTCACACACGCAATGAACTTGTCAAGACGACCAATTTTTGAGTCAACAGCTTCCTGCCGCTTTTTATTCCATCGTTCAATGTTCGATTCATTGGTAAATATGACCTGACCACACCAGATAAAATGAGTTGGAAGCATGATTTCACATGTCCTACTGGATTCCAGATAAAATAAAGCATAAATAATTAATTACATTAAGTTATTAGTTACTCCCTCTAGTCACATATACTTGTCATTTTAGAAAACAGCACGGTCTTCAAAATACAACTTTGACCATTTATTATGTTGTATATTCATAAAACACAACAGAACTATGTTTTTATGGTAGTACTTTTCAAGATCTATTTATACATATGATTTCCATGTATCCAATCCAAATAATTAAAAATATATCGATATAATAAAATTTGAGAGAGAGAGAGAGAGAGAGAGAAGGCATGTCAAAAACAAGTATTTGTGACCAGAGAGTATGTTGTAACTTCTCCGAGTTCCTTTTAAATTTAAGAACATTCCATGTGCATACTTAATTTGAAGCAAAGTACACAGACAGATGATAGAAGTACGGTGATAGGCCCAAAAGAACTTGTAAAGACTAAAAAGCAACTAACCAATTTATAGCCATCCTTGTACAGGATCTGCAGCTTTTCTGGAATTGATTTATACTGTAAAGACCACTTGTCCGCACCAACACTGCACTTGCAGTAGGTTGGAAGTTAATGATTGTATTCATAAAAAACATGTATAAGACGTAGCATTGCAAATCATGATCTCTATGTTTAATAAGTCATATTTTGGGGAACATACAATCCCATATGTTGACTCTTGTTCTGTTGATCATTATGCTCAAGATCATCAAAAGGTCCTGCATAACACTTTTTCAGGACTCATGTCTAGTACTCTCGTGAATACTTCCTTGGAAATGTTAATTGATTCCCTTGCTTGTACAAAAAAACTAAAAAAAAACTTCATTGTTGGTCATAAAAAATGGAAAGTTTATTTTAGTGCAGTTTTGACTACTTCTGTCATGATTCACTTACAGCTATAGAAGAACTGAAGACAAAAACTTACAAATAGATGACATAATATCAGAATTCCCTTACATGAAACTGCTCGATAAATTCCTAAATTCTAACCAAATACTATATTATCCATACATTTACAGAATAGTAACTCAAAAGCATATATTTAGTAAGTCAACTTAAGTTTCTGGGGTGTTCAAGAAGGTTTTTGATGAGATAGTCTACTCATTAATTGCATGAGCAGCATATTCCCCTGCAACTGGCAAAACCTAGGACGACTGGATGAGTATGTTCACTCCATGTGGTTCTCAATAGTCTGCTTGTCTAGTTTTTTAATGGCCCAAGTGTCCTTATTACAAAATCATGAAAAATAGAAATGGCATGCAGAAGAAGCATGCATGGTACTATCGGAACAATATAAATAATATATTTTCGAAAAAAAAGTGTGTGTGTATACATCCTCACTGAGGTTTTGGCAAGGCATCCATCAAAATCAAATGCAGCAATCTTAGCTGAAGACTGAAGGCCATTGTCCTGAACATTAGAACTGCAAGTTATCTTCTGAAAAATGCACAAGACTTGAAGAAAAAGATACATGATTTAGTTCATCTAATAATTAGAAAAATACTGCTCCACTTTTTATACATTTTGCTTAACATACCTGCTCACGAAAAATAACTGTATCAAAAACCTTCCAATGAGCTGGAAGGGTAGCATCCTGCATCCACACATGACAGAAAAATGCAGATAATGATAAACATAGGAAGCAGAGTGACTTGCTAAGAACAATTGTATAAGAATACCTTGTAGTTTTTCTTTATATCAGAAACTGAAAAGGATATCACTGGGCCAGCTTTTTTGTCCTCCGCCAGCATCTGATAGGGAAAACGAAACAACAATTATTGATCGAATAAATTTTATGCATGTTCAGCTTTGAAATCAGACAAGACATTAAGGGGTTTGGTTATGGTTAAAAAAACATTTTTAGCTACAAAGTTTTTTTGTCTTTTCTCTCCTTTCACATTTCCCACTTACCACCCATAGGGAGAGTAGTAGAGAGAAGCAGGCCTGTTCAGCTACGGTTTTGGCTGGGTTGGGCTGGTTTTTCTACCCAGCCCACAAGAAGACGGTTTGACTGGGTTGGTCTAGTTTCAGTAGTTGACAGGTTGGTGATGCTAGTGGGCTGGTTTGAGTTGGTTACATGGTTTAGATGGGCTGAAACTGCCTGTAAATGTGCAGATTCATCCAGCGACTCATCCGCGCCACGCTGAGTGGGGGCGTGCACATGGCACCGAGTCCATTGTCTGAGATCCTGAGCCCTAGCTTGAGGCTTAACCTTGGCTGGATCGACCCGCACGTCATCGCCGTCCCGACGAAGGATGGCGACACCGCGGAGGTGGAGAAACTGCAGGCCATCGCGGAGGCGGCGACGGACAGGGCTGAGATGCACGACATCATTAGGAGGCAGATAACTCAAACCACCTGCTGCTCCACTCCAACTCCCTAGCGCTCGTCATGTCCTTCATGGCCGCGCTGGCTCCTACTGAACCGACCTTGGTCGCACTCAAGCCCGGGGCGTTGTTGGCCCCCACCGCGGTCACCATGGTCGCTGTCAACAAGATCTAGCTGTTGTAGCTAGCCGAGGAGCAGCATAATGCCACCAGGCTGTGGAGGCAATTGGAGCGTGCCACACTCGTGCTTGTGCCGCCGCCTACCAAGGCCAATGTCCAAGATGCCATGGACCAGGAGCTCACGCTTGACGCTGCCTATCTGCTGCCCTGGCATGCTCGACAAGTTTCCCACGGCCGTCGAGCCCACCAATCAACCAGGTGGTGGCCGAAGAAGAAGCAAAACGTGCTCCGGTCAACAAGTTGAACAGCTATGGCTGTCGCTGCCCACGCACTACCTCTGGCAACAGCTAGACGCCAGAACTAGAGGAGGAGATGCACAGCATCCTCTGCGTCCTCAAGTCCAAGTACGAGCACCAGTACTTCTTGTTCGGCAAGCTAGTCCTCAACATCAACAAGGGCCTCGCTGTGGCAGGCACAGCCGTGGTCACCGCTGCGTTCATTGGCTCTGCCGCTGCTGAGGAGCGAGCACAGAGCACAGAATTGTAGAAATTGGGACAGTTGAACTGGTTTACTTGGTTCCAACCCATGTTGAACCTGACCCAATGCCAAATCATATGGGTTCCCCATAGAAACCATCAAACTAGCCTGACCCGCTTAAACTGGTTTGATTCCAATTGGGCCAATGGGTTTGCTGGGTTTGACGTAAACTGTGAACAGCCCTAGAGAGAGGAGTCTTATAGGTTGGGGAAATAAATGGCATGTGTATAAACTATAGAGACATTTGCTACAGTCAATGCTTGAAAGAACTCTCAAGATAAAGGATCAGCATTCAACATATCAAAGCCATGACTACCATCACATTTTCCTACTTAGTGTTCATCTCTGCTACTAACAAGCGCAGACGCCACACATCTCCCCTCCTCCCATCGTGTGCAGAGTGTCCATTTGCTCCTTCCCACATTGTGGGTAACCACTACAAGATCCAATGTTTTATCCTTAATCTAACATCCTAGCCCATCCCCAATCTTATGGGCTTGGCCCGTGCATTAATATACCCTCATACCCATCCCCAATCTTATGGGCCTAGCTCATGCATTTAGCACCCCTTCCCACATTGTGCATAACCACCACAAGATACAATGTTTTATCATTAATCTGCCCTCCCAGCCCATCCCCAATCTTATGGGAATGGCCAATGCGTTAATCTACCCTTATGTCCATCCCCAATCTTATGAACCTGGCCTATTGCAATGCATAGGCATGTTACTAATGTGATGAAAATGCAAGTTGAATGCTAACAAATAATAAATGATGCTGCCTCTGCCTTACAAACAGACTATTTGAACAACAGTGATTAAATCTCAGCAAGAAAAACTTTCAGGGAAACAAGAACTACAAGTGTGTGCAATCTCTACAGGCATTATTAATGGTTTAGCTATGGCTTCCAAAACTGAAAGAATATATGGTTTCATCACCTCAACACCTTCGAGATTATTTTCAGCGCCCTTAGAGTCCTCCATGCTGTGAACCTAGAAGAATCAAGTGACATAGAAGTGTTACATCGGCACAAAAGTTGCACTTTGATGCTGGAGAAAACAAGATGCTCATGTCAAATAAAAAACTAACCACTTCCTTCTTCAGATTTGGTTCATTCAACTGATCAGTCACATTCTTATGATTCTGCAAATGAATATGGGGGATCAAAGTAAGTATTTCCGCACAAAAGATATCAATGTTTCACCAAACTGAAAAGCCGTTAAAAAAAGTAGTTAAGCAGTAGAATTTAATAACTCAACACTTTCACAAACGACATCAAAGAAAGCTTGTAGCTTCCTTTGTTCACAAACAAATTGACGGCCCTTTTTCCTCATTTACAAGAGATAACCAACTGATGAGAAGAATTTCTAGGAATTCATATCAAGAATGCCACTTAATTTAAACTAGTTGTATGAGTGACCAAATTGTTACCTCCAAATTGCGCAACTTATCACGGTCTTGATTCTGCACCACCCTCAAAACCACAGTTAGTTTCCAAAGAGAAAAGAAGTAAAACAGCTGCAACAAATTGAAGACCAAACCTTGATAGAATCAAACCCCTTAAGGTTCTCCACAGAGAATGCTGGATAAGTTGACGCAGGGAAGCAAGCAACATGGTACCATTTTGTACTGTCAAAACCACGGGGATCGTGAATAGAGGTGCCAAAACGGAGGGCACCTGAGACAATATTCTCACTGCAGCCCTTGCAGATGGAGCGGCCAGACTTGGCATACTCAACTGAGATACTATGACTTTCTGCCACTCCTGCAGCAGGTGGCGATAGGCTGGCTTTTACTTTCTTTGGACTTGACTCTTCAGTTGGTGCTTCTGCAGTCTGGTCTCTCTTACACTTCTGAAAATGATTGTTTGGAATATTAAACAGAGAAATATCCCAGTAGTGCCCAAACTTCCAAAGAATTTTAAGTAACTTGTATAGCCATTAAATATTCAAGGTTTATTGCTCAAATATAACACATGAAGCCATTAAACATTATATTCAGGGCTTATTGCTCAAATATACATAATCATATGAATATGGCTAGCTAATCCAGAATAACTCCAAATGTACCAGTTTGGACAACAATCCAGACTACTAGAATTCATTTCCATCATAAATTTATAAAGTGCACTCAACATTACTTACAAGTATCATCACAAAATTACAACAATATTTAGCAATCTAATTCCACTAGCAGCTAATAGTCACAAATATCGAGCAGACGCAGATACGGCCACCTTACTGATAAGCCATTTCAACCGATGAGGAATAAATTACCTTGTTTAGCTCACGCACCTCCTCGTGATCCTCCTCCTGCACTCCCCCCAAATCCACGTATTAGCGCCCCCAGAACAACAGAACGCCATGGGAAGCAAACGTCAACTGCCCAGAGCCCAAACCTTGATGGAGTCGAACCCCTTGACCTTCTCAACGGGGCCAAGAGGGTGTGACGAGGAGGGGAAGCAAGCGACGTGGTACCACTTGGTGCTGTCAAAGCCGCGGGGGTCGCGGACGGAGGCGCCCAGGCGTAGCGCGCCCTTGGGGATGCCCTCGCTGCATACCTTGCAACTAGACCGACCGGACTTGGCGTAATCGACGGAGATGGTCGCCTTCGTAGTGGCGGCGGCGGACGCCGCCGGCGCGGTGGACATGGGGAATCGGACGATGAGTGCGCGAGCGGCGGAAGAGACAACGAGTCCCAGGAGGGTGTGGAAGGAGGTGAATGAGCGAGGCGCGGCCAGTGCCCAGGCTAGGGTTTTGTGCGGGTCGGTGCCCGGCGCAGGAATCGACGCCGCGGAGGGATGCGAGGCGGAGCGAGGGCTGGAAGGGCGGGAAGCAAGAGGATGGTGGGGCGGTGGGGGCGTGGGGCTGCGAGCCGCGGGGGTGGCTTCCCTGCGACCTGCGTCGTGCCGGCGTGGTGTATAGCCGTGGTGTCCGACTGTTCGTGAATCGTGATGGGCTTAAAGTAATGCTTAATAGCAGGCCAATTTTAGGCCCATTAAGCCACGGCCTAATTTTGGGGAAACGAACATGGACACAACCCTGTGTCCTGCAGTCTGCAGGCGACTGCAGCACACTCCACACACCGAGTGACCAGATTGACTGATTGGGAGGTCGGCTACTCGGGTTCCTTTCCAGGCCTATCACGCCCGTACATTAAATAATATAAATAGCCTATAAAATTATTATATTAGATTTATATTTATATAAAAAAAGAGAGAGCAAAAGAAAAAATGAGCCTACAAGCTTTAAAACATTATATACATGTGCTTGGTTTGAAAAGCAGTTATTATCATTTTTGTTAAATTTTAACTTTAATATATACTAACTTATTTATAATTGGTTTTGTTGGTGAGAGGTGAGTCAGTGTTAATATTATACTATAATTTATATTTATATGTAAGTAGGCTATTAAATTGCTTATGGATGACTTGTGAAATTTTAAAATCAGTAGTTAGCTATACTATTAAATATACTCTGACAGTAACAGTGCCGTTTATGGTCATTGGTCAACACGTAAAGACACATAGGCATGCCGATGATGCATCCCCCTCCCGTAAAGAACAGAAGAAGAGCATGCGCACCTTGATTAAAAAAAAAGGCCCCGGCTGCTGCAGGTGCCCCATCGACGTCGGTCAAAGCACTTTATGTTGCTTCCTCAAACTGTCAAACACCTTAAACAGCCTAAGGGGGTGGTCTAGAAAAACGACGTCTGTGAACGCGATCACCCAATAAATCAAATAGATCGACGATCGCAGGCAGGGTCTCCCGTGCGCGAGAAGGAGAAGACGGTCTTGAGAGCATCCTCACCGCCACGGGATGCAATACGGATGTGCTTTAATATAACATTTTTTTTCCCGGCGTGGTACGGTGCGGGACGACGCGACATTCTCTTATTCTGTCGCTTACCCGGGGTAAGTGAACGGAGCCAGGCTCGATCAAACCATCCGCGACTGTGGATTATGTCAGGCGAGAATGATCAGGACGGAGTCACGTCAGGGAGGTCGATTGCATGCGGATAAACGATCGTTTGTTATCAGTAGTAAGCTCGTGTTGCTCGTAAGCTTCGGCTTGGCGGGCGGTGTGCTGATTTTCTGTGACGGCCCGTGTGTCCGATCGATCGATTCCTACTTTTCTAGCGATACGTAAATCACTAGAAAGGTCTCGCGCACAATGCCGCGCGGTGATAGAAGTGAGCAAGCTGATATGGCGAAAATAAAAGCAAATCAATGGAGTAGACCGACTTGCGTATTTAGCTAGTTCGTTGCCGCAAGTAATACACGTTTCAATCTTGTTATGGAATCAAGTTTATAGTCATGTATGTACTTTGGTCTAAGAACGGTGCAGGAGATCCAGTTCATGGTTGTTTTATCTATTTTATTCATTGCTTGTCGCTTGAAGTGCGTGTCTGAGGCTTTTCAAGCAGAGTTATGTTGCGCCTGTAAGCCATGTACATCAGAGTTATGTTGTACATGTTGGAAGCCAGTATATACTCGAGACATGGAAATGGGCAGGGCAGTATAGTATACCTTGAAAGCGATATAACATCCTGTCCCATGGCCTCGTAGCCATCGACGCACCCTGTGAGAAGGGCGCTGATTCCAAGCCAACAGAAGTTGAGGCGGCCGCAGGGTAACGCGCGTGAGAGATTAAAGCAGTAGCTACCAGGAGCGGAAGATCGGTGTGCGGCCTGCGCCAACGCCTGCAGGGCGAGGCGGCCCCTCGCACAGGCTCAACGAACACCCTCGGCCGCGAACCGCTATGAGCCTGCCCAGCAATTCTAATCGGCACCTCGACGGAATCGGTGGCGAGCGCCTCCGAAACCTAATTAAATGGCAGAGTTTCGACCCTTGCTGATCATGGTGATATGGCGTCGGCACCGCATCTCCCTCTCGCCGAGAACCAGCAGGATCTAGGAATCTCGCTGATCCACCGTCCCTGTCTGTCTACTCTCGTAATCTCGTTAGGTCTCCCACATCGAGAACGACGATGGTAGGGACAGTGACTCGGTGAGGCCGCATTAGATGTGCGTGAAAAGGAGTGCTGAAATCATCAGGTGGCCAACTGAGAGAACGCAACGAGCCGCGCGACCGAGGAGAAATGACAAGTAGGCAATGTGGAGGGCTGGCCACCCATCGATCCCACGGCTCGGTAAATACGGGCGAAATGGAGAGACGGACGGATAGATGTGGCTTAGGCACGCGATCAAACGGTCCATGAGACAGAACCCAGCTAAACACAGCCACAAATAATCCCGATTAGCAACGTGTCTTAAGCCGTTTGGTCGGCGGTAGTGCAAATCGGCCTGGTTGCGGCAACTCCATGCGGTTTCAGATATCTATTATAAGTGCCTGCATATGCTCCACATGTTTTTTTTTCTTTTTTGGATCCGATTCATGCAGCAAGTGGAACCTGAACCGGCGATCCGGAAACTGAGTTCTGTGCTGAATTTTCGACGAGTCGTCTACTGAAAGCACGGATTGGTTCACTACTTCACTGGCGTTAACATTCAGGAGACACGCACTAACTTCTCAGATGAAGAGATATCCACATGTCATTGGCATGTTGCCCCTGCCGTCGCGAATTCGCAATCTCAGCAACCCTGCAACAATTCCCATTGGTGTCTTCCCCTTTTTAAAATTCCTCCACTCTCCCGCGAATACGTACGCATCTGCTCCACTCCACACAACAGTCGCGCGCACGGGCGCACGGCATATGCTTCTTGCCAACGCTCAAAACCCCACAGCTAGCTCCTCCCCCTCTCGCATGGCCATTGCCCATCGAGGCCTCGAGCCCTGATACCTGCACCGATGCCCATGGATCACTCCAACTCGCCGCCCCTCCCCGACCTCGGCAGCTTCTCCTACAGCTGGCCAACCAACAAGCCGCTCGCGCGTGCCGACGACATCGATATGCATCCTGCGCAGCAATGCAGCTTCGACTTCTCGCCGCCACCCTTCGAGTGCTCCGATCAAGCCTCGGCGATGGCCGACGCCGACCAGATGTTCCGCGACGGCCTGCTTCTGCCACTGCGAGTCATACGGTGCCAGGGAGGTGATGACTACGTCGGCGCCCTCAAGCAGGACGCCATCCAGGCGCTCCTGCGATCGCCGTCGCTGGACTCGTCCCAGACGATGGCGACGATGAACTCCGCGAGCAAGCGCCACCAGATGGCCCCGCCAGCGTCGCTGAATCCCTCTCCTTCGTCTCTCCGCGGAACAGCGGCTCCGGCGAGGTCGTCGAACGCCATCCTTAGAGCGAGCATCAAGCTCAGGCCGCCGTCTTTCGGGAGGTGCGGTCGCGTGCTGCCGAGGCGGCTCTCGTGCAGGTACCTGAGGTTCCTGGCACCGCTGTATCAGAAGATGGCAAGCTGCGTCGGGAGGAGGAGGAGAAGCACGACCAGGCACGCTTCCAGCCGTGCCGCTGACGAGTCCGGTAATGGTAAGGTGTGCGAGGTAGGTACAGAGGATGCAATCAGGGACGCTATTCTTCACTGCAAAAAATCTCTCTAGGTCGCAGCAAGGCTAAAGCTCAGACCTCCTGGGTTGCACGTGGGCTTGAACTTGAAATGGATTTTGTCATTTGTTACGATTAATCTTAAGCTTGCCGTAGATAAGATTTGCTATCTTTAGCCTGAGGGGTTGTTTAGTTATTGGCTAAGCTTGTCATAACTAACCTTAGGCAAAGTGTAACATGGTATGAAAGTGTGGCCATGAGTTTGTTAATAATAAGCGTGGTATGGCTAATCCAAAAAATAAATGAATGATTTGTGAGTCTAAAGTAAAAAAAATATGGCAAGGTTAAGCTGTGACAGCACAACAAACGTTTGTCTAATAGATTATAATATGACTAAAGCGTGATGTGGTAATGTGAGACAATGAACCAGCTCTCTAAGTTCAGGGTGAGTCTTAAGGGGGAATAATCAGCGCTAGGATGTGTTTCATTAAAGTTGCAAGCACAGACTTCGAGTTATAATGCTGTGTCCTTCGTTTAACGATCAAAGCCAACGTTCCAGATGCTAATTTGTCCAACAAGAGTAAGAACCACCGTTGCTGGCAAGTGAAGGAAAGAAACGAGTGTGGGAAGAAATAAGAAAAACTTCATGAATTGCAACGAGTGACACTTCAATCCATTCATCACCGGAATTTTTTAATTAAAATATTTATAAAAATATTTTTTTAAAAAATTACAGATATATACTCAAACAACATCATTTAAAAATATTTTTTTTATTAAAAACACTCTTTCAATGAGAGTAAAATCTAACATGTCAAGTACATATTGAACTCCATTAATGGAGGAACGGCAAAGCCTATTAATTTGTAGCCAGCTTTCTTGCCACCTTAGTTACGGGTATTTTTTTCCGTGGCAAGAGCCATCACTAAAATATGGTGACAAGATATGCTAGAGAAAACGTGGCCTGCCGTTTTTGCATATGGTCCCTTACCATCCTCTGCTTGGGTATTTTTTTCAACCACAAGGACTGGCTGTAAAATTGACAACATCCATGCTAAGAAAGGAGATCTGATAATTTTATAGGCGGCTCTCTTGTCACCCTGTTAATGTGTTTTTATCCCAATTATATAGATGTTTAAAAGAAAAAGATTTTAAATAAATTTATTTTATTTGGAGATTTAATTTAAAGAAAAATTGAGGATACGTATAAAATATAATTGAGATGTCTTAAATTATGCGAGAGCTCATCATTAATACTAGAAAATTATTACATCATTAATTAGAGTGTTGGACGATTAATAGATTTATACGTGAACATTATTTATATAATAATGATAAAAAATATTACACGGTTAATAAGAAGTTTACACATTATAGATAAAATATAGATGTAATACAAATAATACAACAGATAATATGGTAAGAACGTCTATTTAGAACTTATGAAAATCATCATCAATCGTTCATTTGTAGTCATCTATTGCTAAAGCAGTTGACTCTTTGCTCGTACTCTATTTTACCCTATATATATTATTCTATTGTTTCATTCTATATGATCTCTGATTTCTTTATATCAATATATTATTTAAATTCACACCTTAGAAAAGTGCATACTTAGCTATTGTAGTCAATGTAATAATAAAATTAAAGCAAATTAAAGAGATGTATAGCGAACTTATAACAAAATCATCAACAAGAATATTTGGACAAATAAAATAACTTCTATAAAAAGTATAATCATTTATTAACCTTATCACTTGGCAACGATCACCGTAAGCATACTAAGTACACTCTCGCTATGACTATTTGACTCATCGACGTTGTTTGTATTCATTATTCCTTCTCATATATTATTCGTTTAATTCTGAAGAGGACCAACGATCCTCGGAGAACTAACAGTTATGGTTAAATATTGAATTTTGTACATCAACCCACTGAATGAGATACACATCTGATAAAGAAGGTATTAGATCAAAGAAAATATTATAATAAGAAATAATTTTAAAAATATGGGCATACAATCCATAGCCTATAATAATAGTTTGGTCATTGAAAAAATCTACTCTCATGATTGTTGGTGTCCTAATATGTAATAAATTGGTATCAATCAATACATATATAGAACGGACAACGAAATTAGCCAAATCCAAAGAATCTCTTGCTCAATCCAAATCCCTAGTGAAAGCGTGTTGACCAGTTATTATTATTTGATGCTATAGAAGATAGAGTAAATGGGTGTTATAGAATTTAAAAGGATATTAGCGGACAAAAAAATTGAGGTTCACCCTTTATATATTATAAGTTATGTTAGTTGTGAAAGACATGACTAAAAATATTAAAAATGATATCACATTCATACGTGTGTCATAACTGTAAAAAAATTTTTAAACACGATGTAATAATAATGTATCAAAAATTGGCTGTTGGGTTATATTAAAAGCAACGTAACAATTAGCATTACTCAGTGTTTATTATAACTCGGCAGTAATCTAAAGTTGGCTGTGGTATAAAGACTTTATAAAGCCTTTGGGCAAAAAAAATTCAAATAAGAATGTTGGGTATCTTGAAATATATTTTTACTGTAAAATGGAATGTATTTGTACAATTGTGATCATTTATACTCTAGAAGTATATAACCTCGGTCAACTGAACACTACCTGAAACATTTAGTCTTTTTTACTTATAAGTGATGTCCAACATTTGCTGACCATAAATGACCTAATTAATGGAAAGCAACTGAGTATATTAGCCAATTTAAGTATTTATTTCGTATCCTTGGGTATTTTTGTTTTTGCAAAAAATAAATTAGTACTCGTAGCTATAGTTGTGTACACCTATTTGCAGTAAAAAGATCCGTTCTTATCCGCTGCTTCACTGTATCCAACGCACAGCCCTCTGAAGCAGGGTTCTAGATCCCATTTCAATAAAAAATAAAAAAATGAGGCTACACCGAAACGGGAGAATCTTAGAAATTTTGTGTAAATTTTGAACCAGATTCAGACGAAATGGAAGTCAAATGTTATCTCAGACCTCACTGAAACTGCCGAATTTCAGACCTTTCTGTCTAAATCCGAGAACCCTGCTCTAAAGCTTGCGAGTTAGACCCTCCTGTCCTAAGCTGCTCTTTGCTTGAATTTTCTATCGTTATTATGTCCTTCCTTTTTTCTATCTCAGACCTCACGAAAGGAGCTACAGGCTGCCATTCTTATTTCCTCCCTTTTTTTTTCCCTCGCTACAGCCTTTCTTGGCTTTTTACGTAATAGATAAATCTGACAATTGCTCCAATAGAAGCTATAGCTCTTTATTATAATAATTTTGTCTCAAATCTAGCCATCATAAAAGCTTAAATTACTTAAGCAAAGGATCTAGTGAAAGCGTCTTGACCGGTTATTGTTTATATAGTAGATAGAGTAAATGGATGAAAAACTTAAATTAAAAGTTCAACATATATTTAGATACGTGACATTCATACGTGGAAAGTGCCACACCTACAAAAATCATTTAAATGCGACGTGATAATAACACACCAAAAGTTAAATATCGGGTTGTGCTGAAAGCGATGTGATAATCACTTGCCAAAAAATTGGCTAGCATTACTTATCATTTATTGTGATTTGGCAGTCGTGTGCGTATAGTAAAAAGTAAAGACGCTAAAAGTTTATTATCGTATGCTACCAGCAATCATACGCGCATAATAAAAAATAAAAGTGGAGTAGTATTAACACATAGTAAATGATGTAGGTGTGTAGAGCCGAAACAATAAATATAAAGTAGAATAAACATTAAAAACAACTGGTCTAGGACCTGGCTTCTACCCCTATTCATTCTCTTCTCCTATACTTGAACGTGACCTTAGAAATAGGTGAGGCGATCGGCTAGGATACCACAGCTAGCATGGCCTTATTGCACAGGAGTCGAAGTAGGTGGCTCATGTGGGGCAGTAGCGGAGCTCCTGCAAGCTGAGAGGAGCCGAGTTGCTTTATATCGATTTCTAAAATATTTGCATATGCCAACATGTTAAATTCAACACTAGTAACAAACAAAAACACTCTTACACCATACATCACCTAGTTATAAAACCCAACTAAATTAGTTGTTATTATACCAAACTTAGCACCACCATTGTCATACAATAAGTCACATTTATCCTTTGGCTCATTCTCAATCTAGTATGAAAATTTTCTAACCTAAAATACCGATCCCCTTCTCGCAGTATGATAATCATTTAGGAGTGGTCCTAAAGCTTTAAGAACCTCATCACTAATAGATGTTGGGCTTCTAGAGTGCTCATTTGTTTGTATCATTGTCAGCTCGCCCAACATCATCTAAAGCTGAATTTCTTCTATTAATTCTGGACATAAAGCCTCTTAAAAAGATCCACAATGTGTTTGTTCTTAAAATATTTGTATAAATTAGCATCCTATATGGTGCATGCATCATTTGTTACAAATATCTAGCCACCCTTGTATATACTCCTTTGCGTTACTATCCCTCAAATACTTAACAGCCCACAGAGGGATGCCATGACGGTCATATATAAGGTATACACTTGGCCTAATACACACAACTACATCCTTCACTCGCTTTAGAAACTAGAACTAGTTTTCAGTGTTCTTGCTCTTAATGAAAACTAAAGCCATGTATAACACCTAATTGTTCCTATCAACTCTAATTACTATCATTATCTATCATCTATACTTTTCAATTAGAAATGCTCTATCGATACAGAGTATAGGAAGATAATACACAAATACGTAAATGCATGCACTTAATGCGAAAAAAACTTATTGAAGCACACTCTACTAAGAATGGTCAAGTGATAGTAATGATTTAAGGTTGTAGTAGCTCTCTGGATTTCTCTGAAGAATGCAAGTTAAAAAATGAGATAAATTATCCTATGAAGTTTTCAATGTATCAAATATCATCTCCATAATCTTTTATGCTCTTCATTCCTTTGCATATGTAATTGTGTACTTAAATTTATCCTTAATATGTCTAATAATTGACTTTAATTTATACATCAGGTTTGTACAACATTGAAGTATATCTCTGTTACAATAAATATAGATATCATGGTTTGTGATATTTGTTCATCCCTTGTAAGCGATAATTATGCTCGATAACGATTGACACCTTCCAATAATCATTCCATTTACCCTTTAATGCATACACCATTTATGGACACCTATAACTTAAAGTTCACGCACTTCACTTCGTACACTGACTTGTTTCACTTCACGACTTAGAACTCTCTCCAAAATGATACCGCCTAGTGTTTAACTGCATCTGTCAATTCCTCTTTATATGCATACATAGCCTTATGAATGATCTCATTCTCCTAGTACTCCTATGGCACGTGATACCTCTCAGAGATAACAAATACAGAGAAATACTCATTAGACCATTATGAGAGATATATATTATCACTCTTCTCATCCGACGATCCATCCTTCTCTATATACCCATTATCGAAATATTCTTTATCTATTATCTTAACGATAGTATTATTTCTGTCTTCTTAGTTTACCAATGCTCTAGTCTCACTGTCTTCTTCTCCTTTTATTCTTCTTTTTGGTACTCTAACTCATTTCCCTCCACTGTTTTAGCATCAACTCTCGTCATACATGGACCCTCTTCGTCTTGCATAACATAAGAATGATAGTTAACCAACCCCGTTGCAATACATTCTCCACGTGCCATCTCCAACTGGTAGTGGAATCTACCGACATCAAGTAAAAAAAACCTTTAGTTGTCCGGCTCACTACGATATATACACGTAATGCGTTGACTTGGGGTTGATTAGGAAGCCTCATATAATAAGTTGTACACTACTATAAAACTTCTTTCAGCTAGACTTTCAATGCCTTTAAGAGTTGAGCTAAACTCTGACAGATATACACCATATAAATTACATCTAGCATTCACTCGACCATAATATAACTGAAATTGATATATCCATTCACAAAAAAATAGAATTAAACTAAGTAAGAAATTAATCGTTAAATCTAGTAACGTGTATTTGATATTTTAATACTGATATGTTTTCAAACATTATAAATAAAACTAGTCCAGTAACAAAACTATTCACGAATCTAGAAAAAAAAACTATCCATACTGCTTCATTTCATAAGTAAGAATAAATATTACATGTATAAATCTTTTACCTATGTTGTTTCATCATTAAAAATAAAAATTACAAATGATATAAATCTTTTAATTCTATATAAATTTATAGGCGTTCGTTGCTTTACTTGTCTCCCCTCGACCATCCCTTCTCCTTTCTCTTTTTGTTAGTACACTGGATTTTTTGATGTTTGGTAGTCGGTTGTCCAAAAAATACCTAATAAATGGTGGCAAAGGTGGCAAATATAAAATTGTCAAGACACATGTCTAAATATGCTTAATCAATTTTATAGACAGCCTCCTGAGGATGAAAAAAATATCTATCATATAAAAAAACGTTATGGCTAGATAGTAATAGGGTCATCTATAAATTTTCTATCTCTGTATTAATATGTTATTAACATATACCGTCAGGTATTTGTTACATCAAATTTCGCACGGTATGTTAGGACATTTTAAAAAAACCTTAGAGATATACATCTATAAAATTTTCAAAAAAATATTTTTATAAATATTTTTATAAAAAATATAAATAAAAAAATCTTCATGACAGAACCATACGGAAATATCTGGGTGGTCCATGGCCCAGCCCAAATCGTGAGCTAAAAGAAATCGTGGATCAAGTCTTTTGTGTGATCCGTGGCTCCAAATCGTCCGCTAAAAAGGAAATCATGATACAAAAATTTGCTGCAGGTTAAGTTCAGCATTGGAATCAAATAGGTACGCTCGAAATAAATTTCAACATCAAACTAGGGATAGCTAGTATAGTTTGATGGGTGACAAAATATTCCCCTGCCAATAATACTGATACATCAAATTCCACCACCAAAGGTAAACCGTAACAAGTTCCGACGATTCCCATCCCAACGGACCCAAACAGACTCCTCCACAACTCCAATATAGTTTCCCAGTCCAACAAACCGTAGAGACAAATAAATCATGACATGCCAGTAATTCTGCACAAAACAAATGCAGTTTCCACTTTCCACGACTGCATTACTCTTTATAAGACTAGCATTCAAAGAAAAAAAATTTTTTTTTCTCAACTACGCAGGAGAACTACACATCATTTTGAGAAAAGGAAATAAAACAAAGGTAGGGACAAAAACCTAACCTAGAGCACACCCCAAACACGCACCAACTCTAGAGCAAACTCAACATAAAAAAACCCAGAAAACAAAAGGTTCAAACACACAAAAAGCAAAACCAACCAAGTTTAATTCTTATGTTACATATA
The DNA here is from genome assembly GCA_030770085.1 of Oryza coarctata. Classification (NCBI taxonomy): domain Eukaryota; kingdom Viridiplantae; phylum Streptophyta; class Magnoliopsida; order Poales; family Poaceae; genus Oryza; species Oryza coarctata. The sequence goes on along the minus strand of CM061463.1, from coordinate 23,258,015 downwards.
CAAGAAAAAAAACTCAACAGTTCATACGATAGAAACCGTTGGGAATGAACCTAAAAGGCATTTACGACACATAATTGCAAAAGTTACCAAAAGTTAACATAATGTCAATCTACTGTAGAGTGTTGACGTAACACGGCATTCCAAGGGAACCCGAACATTTAACCCATCAAGGTTAAATATTGATTTTTTTTTCATCCTAGGATATCAACCTCTGCTGGGCCCTTAACTTTGACATCAAATATTGATAGTGTCACTTATAATGTACCCATGGATTGAAATGCTTTCAAATGCAAACAAACATTCAAGCATCGTACGGCACGGCATAAATGAATTTTTGAAGGCTGTAATGTTAGAGAGCTTTCAACAGTATCGAACAACCCGCTGCTGGGACCTTCACTTTCAAGTTATTTACTATATGGCCTCTGTCAAAATAGACAAGCTTACCGGATCTCATTTCATATGCAAGGATGTAATGCAATACACCTCACTACCCTAACAATTGGATGAAGCACAAAGCTATGAAACAATATATCACAAAGTTCATTTGAGCATCGATAAGTACCATAATACTTCTAGCTTCCAGATAGAGTAACTACGCTGAAAGTTGAACATGAAAGTGGAAAAAAGATCAACAGTTTTCAACTAGCATGGCTCAACTCCACAAAAGATTGCACGCCATGCTAGAAGCCTAGAACTGCCCACTCAGGTATGTATTATCAACTAGAAACACACACAAGGACTCATTACCATCATCCAAAATGAAAGGTGGGTAGTAGTGATTAACACAGGTGCCTTCTACTAATCTAGTGTTTCTTATCTTTCAAAGGACCCTTAAGAATCTTCGACAGGCATTTCTCTTCAAAAAGGGCATAGTATTTCTTCAGTTCAGTCTCAGCCTTCTCACCAAAAGCATCAACCTTGTCCTCATACTTCTCATACAGAATTGGCACAGTGTACAGCGTCACAAAGACTGCATTCAGCCAAAAAAAAGGGTTGTCATTATAACTTGCATCAAATAGTTAGTCATAAATTTAAAGTCTTGCAGCACTGGAGATCATTACCCATATAGAACAAAGTCAAAAAGTTGCAGCTGCTCCCAAGAATTGAAAGAATCCAGAGTCCAGCAATCACCTGAGGATAGAAAGACAATCGGGCACATCAGCAAGACAATGAAGAAGTGCCTACCATTATACATCGCAAGGCAAAGATACAATAAACATACGATGAGGAACTTCTTCAGATCACGGCCATGGCCAATCTCCCTCAAGGTAGCAAACCATCTATTGATCTCATATCTCAGTGAGAGCGCAATGTTTACAGTCAAGTCCTCCGGAATTTTCACCTCAGGAATGTTTGGAGGGGACCTAAAAGAATCAGTAGGTTATGAGCACATGGTAAACACGTAGCAAATTCAAGCAAGTTATTATAAGGGAAAACTTGCCCCCAGGGCCCAGGGCACCATTGCAGGTCTAAAACGCGAGTCAAATGCATTTTCACCGGAGCCAAAAATTACAGAAGCTGCGAGTCCAATACAATTCACCGGAGTCAAAAAAGCATAGAAGCTCACTTGTTGATGAAAGTGGAGGCATTGGACCAGAGGAAGAGGACGGCCAGGGAGAGAATGAGGCAGTGGCACACCAAGGTGAGGAGATGGTACTCCATGATCTCGAAGAGGAGCCAGATGGCCGTGGCTCCGGCGAGCACCCCACCGGAGATCTTCTTGTTCCTCCAAAGCACGAGATCAGCAGCTGCAAGCACACATTTAAGTACAAATAATCAATCGCATAGCTCCAAACACCCGAATAAACAATAGGTGGCGAGTTATTCCAGATCTATTTCAAGGTCGAGATCAAACGGCGTCTTAGTTAGGGTTTAAGAGTGACAACAAACTGCGCCGCCGTTTCACCGCCATCACACTAATCAAATCAAAGAAGCAAATCTTAAGGTTTTTAGTAAAGTCTGGAGATATAGATCCGGAATCTCTGGCTTTAAACACTTATTTTTGAAGTCACATAGTTGCTAAATAAGAAGTGAGTCACAGGGGAAGTAACAGTCCCAGTAAACACAAAGCGAGCAAAAACGCGATCGGATAGGATCTAAAGCAAAATAGAAACGAAACTTTCGAATATAAGCTGTCAAGCTAAGGGCTTACGCATGCCGCCGCCGAGGACGGAGTGGACGGATCTCTCGCGGCCGAAGAGGCGGTAGATCTTGGCCTTCATGGCCGCCGCCGACGACGACGAGGACCCCTTCTCGTCGTCCGAGTCCGAGGAAGACGACGAGGAGTCGCCGTGAATCTTGTCGGAGAGCTTCTCCATCACCGACTGCTCCTCCTTGTGCTCGGCCATGCTCCTCCCCTCTTCTCTTCTCCTCTTGTTCCCCCACGCTTCGCCTCCAAGAAATCCCCAAGCTTTTTTCCGGCTTCAAACAGTTGCTCCCACAAAAGTATCGGGTACGCGTAGCCAGGCAAAGGTTCGCTTTATACGGCGCGTGATGCGATCCCAACCGTCCGTTTGAACGCGGACGCCGCTGAGTATTTGAGCCCAACCCGTCTGAAATCAAATTACGGGCTTACTAGTTTCGTCAGCGCAGCAGGTATCCCACGGCGCTTACCCCCATGACTTAACGGCGAATTAAGACCGCGAGTACAGGCAGGGCCCACCTGTTAGTGACACGGAGGTGCGATTGAGGGTAGACGAGGGAGGGAGTTCAACGACGTGGACAGGGAGGCGTCGTCATCGCAGACACGTCGTTGCGGGCCCATGAGTAAAGGTGGTGGCGGAGATCGCGAGGACAGCCTGTAGATCAGACGACACGTGGCATACGAGGGGCTCCTTCTCCGGCATCCGTCGGTGGACAGCGGACAGGGACAAGGTGCATATGTTCTTGCTAGCTAAGGTGAGAGCAAATTCTTGATTCGTTATTAATTCTTTTAAAAATAAATAGACTAACAAAAACCTTTATAGTAGTTTATTTTCACTATAAGAATACACACTACTAAATTTCCACGGTATTCATCTTTTGTTTATCATTGCTAAATTTACCATGGCCATTTGGTCAAAGCCATTTCACCATGTCCTCCAAATTTATATGGAAATTCTATACAAAATATCTATGGTGCTGACTATAGTTGATAGAACACTATAACATTTTAGAAGTGATTTAGTTGTCACATGAAAACCACCTTCCGACCCCCACCTAAGAAGTTACTCATATGTTTTTATCTCAACATTTATGTGTACCATGCACGAAAAAACATATATTTGCACTACATAGTTTAAATTTCACGTGATCGAGTTTATATCCACGCATAGCTCCATTAAGAACATAGTAACCAACCACTAGACAAAAGACGTTAAAACATGTTGCGTTGAACAATGAACACATATGTTTCATATGGAATTCCAAAAAGAAAAAGAAGTATAACTCTACAGTGATATAAACAGGCTAACTATTGGGCCTATCTGTAGGTCTGTAGCCTAGCAAGCCCGGACTGCAGGTTGGACACTTGGACATTCCTACCACTACCCGGTCAGTCTATGTGCCCCTAGGCCCTGGACCTTTGTACACCATCTACACTATACACGGCCCATACACATCCACACGGCCCCGATGTTTCGTCGGGTCGGCGGATCGAGTCAAGCTCGTACTTGCTGTTTCAGAATTAGCACCAAGCCAGCAATTACACTACAGCAAATTAATCCTGGCACTGCTCTATGTAGGTTGGTCGATCGGTTGGATAAATCATAAATCCGTAAATGCGTCTAGCATTCCCCCGCCGAAATCCACTTGCTCGCATCGGCAACCAGGCACAAGTTAGAAGAGGAGAGCGGTTTAAACTCCACGCATCTATGATCGGCTTGCTTCACCACCACCACCAACAACAAGAGACTCGCAGAAAAGAAAAAGGAGAGAGGATGAACAATTAAGCCAACAATAGAGATAGATCACAGGTTACTTACAGGTGAAACCATAGGTGTAAGTCGAGATCCCCTCCAAGTCGTTTGTGTCCTTCGGCCTCGTCGACGGTGAGATAGCGGCAACGCCATTGCGTAAGAAAGGAGCACCTGGTGCGGAGAAGAACGGAATGAGCAGACTAGACCACGAGCAACTGACGAAGGCACAAAGCTGAGGTGTCAAGCCAAAAGGACAAGATAGGACACTGGAAGCATGGGAGTATGCTGCCGCGATGTGGCAATGCTGTAGCGGGCGACTCGAATGGCCGCCAGGGATATCGTGTCATCAAGTCTAAAGAATACTACTTAAATAATTTAAAAAAATGGTCTAGCTCCAAGTCGTTGTAGTATAGTGGTAAGTATTCCCGCCTGTCACGAGGGTGACCCGGGTTCGATCCCCGGCAACGGCGTACCTGTTTTTTAAATCCTGCTCGCGATGGCAAAAGCAGTTCCTGTGCTTTTGGAAATGCCTCGCGTTTGCTAAGCATGAATAGCTCGAGATGGCAGTTCGTCTTCCAACCATTTTGATGCTTTTGGACATGCCTCAAATGAGTGCTTTGCTAAGCATAAATAGGCCTTTAGGGCTTGTTCGTTTTTTTTAAAAAAAACAAAGGATTTGGATTCTTAAGAATATCATTTGGGTTATAGCGATGAAATATGGAAAACTTAAAGAAAATTTTCTTTCCCTACCAACTGCAGAGGACAACGTAGGAATTGTTCCATCCAATCAGCTTGAAAAAAATAATATGGATTGAAATGTACAGGTATTCCACTGTTACTTTATTTTTTTCTATTTGTATAAATTAAATTTTATGTAAACTGAAGAACCCTTCTCCTTTATTATGCTAGAACAATGACAGAGATCATTCTAAGGGTTGTATTAGTTTGATGCCATGCTAACACATGGACAGTGCTAAAACTTAGGTAATTTTTTTGGCATTACCAACATTCTGGCAATATAGGTGTGTAATTGGCAGCTTTTGGTAGCAAACCAAACTTTGCCAAATCACTATTCAGGATGCCAACAATTTGGTAAGATAAAATTTGGTTTCAAACCAAAATAATCCTAAGTTTTCTAGTGAGGCCACTAACTAGAAATCTTTCCGTCTAGCAGCCCCAAACAAATGCAGGACAGATCACCCTAAATTTCTAGTAAGGCCCCAAATTTGAGATATCATCCCTGTACTCGATTCAAATGGGGTTGGGTGAACTTGTCTATGTAAACGGAAAATAAAAATATTTAAAATTTTTTGACATATGTATGTTTTTTCCTCGTGACTCGCGAGTAGTGATGATGTTAATCGGTTCACTAAGTTGAGGCCAAGGCAAATAAGAACATTGATAGATGTAGTCGTTATTAGCTAAAAATAGTGGCATATATAGCCATATGGTTAGGACTAGGAAGAGTCTACGTGTGCCTTCGTTTTAGCATTAATTTTGATAGCAAACCCAACATATTATATGTTTATTTATGCATTTTTTCCTTATGACTCATGCATCAGTGGTAATGATGATAGGTAGATGATTAGCGTAAAAAGCAACAGTGATTCACCGAGTTAAGGTCACGGTATACTAGAATAGAATATAGATGAAGTCGTTATCATAGGGTGGTTTCCTAAAAATAGACATATAGCCATATAGGTAGGAGGATTCTCCCTACACCTCTATGTTAGCATCAAATTTGGTAGCAAACTAGACACATTATCAATTTTATCATCAGTTCGTAACAAACCAACTATGATATGGTATCAAATAGGGCTAAATGAAAAACAAGTGGCTCTCTATCACACTCTAGCATGTGATTGGCTTGGCTTGTTTTAGCTCGACTTGTTGAAAACTATTAACAAGCTGAGCTGATATTTTAGCTCATTAGACATAATAAGTTAGCTCAAGCTATTACAAGCTAAATGAGCCAAATGTATAAAGCATGAATAATATATATATATATATATATAAACAACCAAACAAAAATACGTGGCCATGGTCTAGATTGCTTAAGCCCATCAAGCGTGCTACTACTAGGCATGGTAATGGGTACAAATTTTTAGCTTAGGAATTCTAAGGGTTAGTGGTTAGGTCTAAATGAGTTGGGTCAAAATTCGTTAAGCTAAAAAGAAAAAAAAGACTAAGTTAGGTTGTGAAATGGCACGTAGGCTACAGCCCATTAGCATCCCTAGCCACCACATGCTCACCGATAGCACTCAAACCATAGCCACAAAGCACATGAGTATGTAGTTAGGGACATAGCTACACGAGTGCATAGCGCTGCCATAGATACTCACCTCCGCCGCTAGCTTGGAGGCTCGTGCTTGTTGCTGTCTCGCCCCTCACTGCACTATATTGGGTTCGACCTGATTGTGTGTGCGTGCGGTGTTGTATGTGGTCTTGCCACCGTTTGGATTTGGCGTCTCCCCACTTTACTTCTCATCGCACTATTGCGCCTACGCATGTGCCGTCGTTCACTACCTGTCTAGAAGTCCGAGGCAACGAGATGTAGAGGACAACAAATTTTAGTGCCACCGACAAGTCCTCGCTTCGACAGAGGATTATCGAGCTTCCGTGCACTGTGAAGCCCGTCACTCTAAAAAGATCGGGCGGTGTCACTGTGCCACTAGTCACGACCTATAAGATTCTCCTGCTCGCTTTGCCCACCATCTACTTGCACTGCCCCGTTTGCCCCTTCTGCTTGCCTTTGCTTGTGAAGAAGAGAGGGCTTGATGCTCCACCTAGCAGAGCTCACGAGCTAAACGAGCTAACTCGAGTTAGCGAACGAGCCAAGCTAAGCTAAGCTAGATTTTTAATTTATTAGGATAATGAGTTGAGCCGAGCCAATTTATCAAACCTAGCCATTCTCGAATGTTTTTTTATAGTGCCTCCCGATGACAAAAACACACTCAAAATTAAGGATATACGGTGATGTTATCATTAGAATTTAGAAAGTGTCACGAAGTTATCTCGAGCCTTCACATCTCAACAGTGTGTTTTAAGAGTCACACTTGGAACGTGTGCGAGTCTTTGGTACGCATGCGTGTGTGCGTACATCTTTCGTGTAATCGAAAATAAGACTATGAAAGCAGGTACGTCTAATCCAACCGTGAGACAGGCCGTCCTCCTCCCCAGTCGCTGGCGAGATTGCCGTAGTCGGAAGGGAGGGGGCATGGAAAAGTCCACGACGAGTACGCCTTGTCCTTTCGGACGGTTCGTTCGAAACCACAGTATTGCACAAGTCCCTCGTCGAACGAAACGATCGGTCCATCTCGGAGAGGAACACCCCAAATTGAAAGACACGGCATCATCCGACGAATTGACACCCCCGCTCTCTCTATGGAGAGAGTAGCGCCAATCCCCAAACGTCAAACGAATGCGATCCCACGTCGCAGCAGAACCCTCATCACGAGTCCCTTCCTTTTCCCTCCCCCGTCGAGTCGTTCTCCGCCTCTCCCTCCCCAGCATCATCACGACATCACCCGTTTACGCTCGTTCACCCGAGCCGCCGAGGAGAGCAGAGCAGAGCAGAGCAGCAGCCCCATCCCCCGCCATTACTCCCCTCCCGTCCCGTCCCCGAGCGGCAATAAATGTAGCCGCTGGCGCCGCCCACCGACCCCCACCAGATCCAAGCCCCCGCGATGAGGCGAGGGGGTGAGAGGAGAGCGAGAGCGAGATAGCGGGGGGCGGACAAATTCACCACGCCACCATACGCATTTACTACGCATCGGCCCCTACCCCGACGCGGCCTCGTCTCCGCCCAATGCCTTTCCGACGCTTCCCCGCTGAGAGACCGACCCCCACTGCACCGCCGCCGCCGCCGCAGGAGCAGCAGCCGTCGCCATGTCGTCATCCTCGCTGCTCTCCTCGCTCGCCACGCTCGGCCTCGGGTACTCGATCGCCATTGCGCTCGGCTTCCTCGTCCTACTTGCGTCGCTCCTCCTCGCGTCCTACTTCTGCTTCCGCCGCGGGGGCGGCGGGCACTTCTCTGGCGTGCTCACCCCGACCTCCAGCTCCAGCCACCTCTCCATCACCGTCCCGCGCGTGCTCTTCGTCGCCGAGGGGTCGGAGTCCCCCGATGCCTACTCCTCGGGCGCCGCGGCCGCGTCCTCCCCCGTCGGGCTCGACGCCGCGGCCATCGCGTCTTACCCTAAGGTCCCCTTCTACAGCACCGGCGCGGACGCCGAAGCCATGTGCTCGATCTGTCTCAGCGAGTACACGGACGGCGAGATGCTGCTCGTGATGCCCGACTGCAGGCACAGGTTCCACGTCGTGTGCCTCGACGCCTGGCTGCACCGGAACGCATCGTGTCCTGTGTGCAGGTCCTCGCCCATTCCCACGCCAGTCGCCACGCCTCTGGCGACGCCGCTGTCGGAGCTCGTCCCGCTCTCGCAGTACGCCGCCGATCGGAGGCGCAGCAGGTGACGGGCACATTGGTGCAATTCGGTGCTATTAAACACTGGAATACTATATTACTCTTTTTAATCCTTTTACGTCTAAGGATGTAAAGTTGTGTATTGCTTGATTGGTCTGGCGGGCTTTAGGAGAGGTTTGACTTTAGGGTTGTGCTTAGATGTTTAGGGAAGGTAATTGTTTGTTTGATATTACTATATTACTTCGAGCAAATTTTGTCATCTAGAAGTACATGTCTAAGTAAGGAATAGTTGTACATACATTGTGTTTATTTCTATTGCAGAGTTCCTCCTTATGATATTCTAATGTATAATTTCCGTTGCTAGAGAATAATCTGCAGGACCTTGAATTAGAGAATTTGTTGCACATCTTTACTTTATTTTTTGGATGCCACGTTGAGATGTTTGTGAAATTATGTGCCTTAAATGTTAGATTGGTGGCAACATCAATATCTGATGATTACTTATGAAATGCCTTGCTTCACCTGTTTTTCTTATTGCCGCACTATAATAAGGAGAACATTGGAAAAAATTCGGCATTTCATGTTGGCATTTCGTGTGTTAAGTAGTTGTACACCATACCTGCAAGTAAATTACTGTAACTAGCAAGCTCAGTGACAGAATTCTTCATCAAAACCATTTATCAACGTAGGAATTTTAAGGGTCCCAAAGGCTTTTAGCACTGTATGGTTGATGAACTGGACCATCGATGCCCATCAATTAAATGAAATGTCCATTGCTACATCAGAATGCAGTTCTCATGTCTCCTAACTTGCTTGGCCACAGACACATGGTTATGTGTAATTTTTACAAGATCATAGGATCATGTTGCTATATATCAAATCATTTTTTAATCAGAATTCACAAGATCATATGTGTGAATTTCCAAGTAACTCTTCCCCCTCAGTTTACTGTAGCAGCAACACGTTTTAAAGCTTCTATCTAGATGTCGCTGTCTTTGTAATGATAATCTACAGTGCGGGATCCTGGAAAGTGGAATTTAGAGATATAGACACTGTCAAGGTTTATAAAATGAACATGATACTTGGGGTCTACTGCTAATTAGCTCCTAATTGAAGATTTGGAATACCTAACCAATAATGACCATATAAAGTAGAAGTGATACCTCTTCTAGCATAGTAATCAGATTGAAATAGAAGTCATTTTGTTGTAAATGTTAACCTACTGTGCTTGTTGTTTTCTCCCTATGCTATAACTATGAAGTGATTTTTTTCGGTACCCACAATTTCTTGCTACCCCCCCATCTCATATTGTTCTTCTGTTGGCTAGTCAACATATCTAGGTGCCATTTGAAGTTACTACTTTACTACTTGGAGGTACTCTAGGGACCACATGATTCGCAGAAATTCCTAGCAGATTAAAAGGGAGAAGAAAAACTTGAGTGTCTTTGTGGGGGAGGCACAGTAAAACAATAATAATACTTGGGAATGTAAGCTATCAACCTAATATGCCACATGCAAAAATATTTGAGGAACTTTTGCTTTTCTTATTATTGATGAACTATTGTCTTCAATCTTGTTATTCCTTGTAAGGTACAGTAGATCATCTGGCTACTTTCTGCTGATTTTGATATCTAAGAAGATTCAGGATTGGAATCCTGTGGTAGATGGTTAGGGACTAGGCATTACTAATTATGCCCTAGATTATCTAATTCAACTTTTGTGATCATTTTTACATGCTTTTAGTTTTTCATTGTGAACCATGAGGTGAATTTTCAGCATTCCTTTTCTCTGACTCAAAATTTTTAGCACTCTTCTCTTATGGTCTTATGGAAAGGAACTGTTGTGGCTCCTTTCTTTATCATATTCTAATTTTTTTTCTGGCAATGACTTCTTTTATTATTCTTGTGGGCTTGTGGCTACCGCTGTCGTTTTTTGCTTATTGATTGATACCTCTTGCATCTTTTTTCCCAATACAACTCTATCTTGTAACTCTAATTGATTTTTTGATAGCTGATCTCATGCAAAATTCTTGAGGCAATGTTTATTGGGATCCGAATCCTTTAACATAATGATCAATCACCTGATCCGTTATGTATGGTTCTTTTAAAGTGACTTGATGACTCTGAGTTGTAAGAGAGTTCACCTTCAGTTGTAATCTGCAGAAAAACCTGGGAGTAATACTAATTTCTAAGAGAGTTCAATGTATTCAGAGTTGTGATCTGCACACTTCTATAGGCTACTATACCTGCCTATCTTCATCTATTGACCTGCTCATCTTCCGTACCAAAATTAATGAATTATGAGAGTGAAAGTTTACCTGCTTCAAGATTTATGACTCCAGGCCTAGTACATGCTTGTGCCTAAATACTGGATGGGATTCTATGTTCTTTTGAAGTTTTGATGCTTCATTACCAGGGTTGCAGGGCCAAGCCAGAAAGCCACGGTCAGTCAGTCTGAAACCTGTAGCTTGTGTCCACATGTGTTGGTTAATGTTCGACCTTTTTTAAAAATTTTAAGGGCTTATTTGAAATGCGAATAGAAAACAAATGGAGAAATATATTGCCATATACTGTGCAATACTATGACCTACTTTGAAATACATGATTTCTAAAACATAGAAATATGAAAAACGTAGAATTTTAACAAGAATACAAGTGTAAAACAAAAAATTACAAAAAATAGAAAAAAATATAGGAATGTCCGATTGAATATAAAAAAAGCAAGAATTAGAGGAGAGATAATGATTCAAATGAAAGTTTTTATGAGGTTAAATCTCATGCTAATTTTTCTCTAAAATTTCCTCCTCCCAAGCCATTTCATAGTAATTTTATAGTATTCTTTGAGTCCTAATCCACTATTCAAAGGAGCAACTAGGTAATTTTCCTACATGATCCAAATCCTATAAATTTTCTACATTTTTCTACAAATCAAAAGTCCATAGGATTACAGAGGAAAAATCAAGATAATGTGTTTGCATGATTCACATGAATTAAGACCCCTTTGAAATAAAGAATTTGTGAAAAAAATTGTAGCATATCTTATAGAAAATTTTCTTATTTGATACTTTGAAATAAAGATAAACTTTTCAAATCCGATGAAATTATTAAAAAATGACTCAATGCATATAAATTTATGAGAAAAGTTAGTGAAAATTCTAACCTGTTGAAAACTTTAGTTTGAATCTATCTTTCTATTTTTCTATGGTCTATTCAAATAAACATTTTTATATTTTTCTTATATATTTGTGTTTAAATTGTATCAAAATCCTATATTTTTTCTATTTCTTTATTTTTTAATCCTATGATTCAACCACAGCCAAAACACGGATCCCGATCCTCTGCCTTGTGTGAAGGTAGAGGTACGCAGATCTGAGTTAGCACTACAGTACCATACAGCAAAACAGTATTCTACAGTATTGAATACTTTTTCACTGTACGAAACAGTAAAAAAATCACAACGTACTGGTGCTGTTCTCGTGTCCGTCCGTTACAATCGGATGGCAAAAAAAAAAAAAAAACACCACGAAGGTAGGGACTGTACACCTCTGCCTTCACGCTCCAAAGCAGAGAATCCCAATCTCTAAAACACATGAATTTTAAAGAAAATCACGTGTGAAAGTGAGAGTGTACATTGGACTTTATAAAAGAAAAGAAAACATGAGGTAAGCGCCCATGTTAAAATTCCTATGAATTGAGAGCATAGGAAAACAATCCTTAAAAAATTGTAATCCTATTCTTTTGATGCAAACGATACCATAAGAATTTTTTTTACTAAGGATCCTAATTCTCCAAAAATCTTATGGTTTTCTTCAATCCAAAGAAAGCTCGAGGGACAATTGGAACGTAATAGTTGCAATTTGGTTATAGCCCAATTTGAATATGGCCCATGTCTCCGGTGCATCTCCAGGGTACTTAAACAATAAACTAGACGTTCCACCTATACAATGAACACTGAAAATATAAGGTAAATTCAAAGCAAAAATCGCTAATTTTGAAATCAAGTTTAAAGGAGAATCACCTTGGTAGCATAGTTGGGATTCTAGATGCTTGTTTGGGACAGAGCAGGCATCACACCAGCCGCTAAACGGAATTGGAAGTGAATATAGTAGGAAGGTGAGCTAAAGAGCTGGCCTGGATGCATCTGACCATTACATCGGATTTTAAAATTCAAAATTACTTTCCGATTATTACACAAAATTGATCCAAGCTAGCACACATAGCAGCAAGTATGGTTTGTTAACCTACCAAACCTGCCAGGGCAACGATGATGCGTTCTGAGTAACATCGGAAAAGGACGGAAGTATGGAAGCAAGCATGGTTGTTAGTCTCTGCCATAGCCTACCGAACTTTCCAGTGTAACAAATTGGAGTGGTTGGTTCTTGATCATCCTACCTATAAAAACCGTTTTGTGAAAATAAAAGAAATCAATTGATTAAGTGCTCAGTTTTTTCCTTGTACTCATAATACAAAGTCCGTGACGAACATCATACATATATATGTGACAATCACATAAAAAGGATAATTACAGCATTACACTAAAGTTTAAGATAATAAGGCGAGGCAAGAAAAACCAAAATAGTCGAAGTGACACAAAAATACCAGCCCACCATGAGGCTAACACGATCGATGGATTCCATGGCGATCGAGTGATCAGCTGACGCTAGCGACGCAGTTCGTGCTCTTGCTTTGAACTGTCGAGATGGCGCTCACCTCCAGCGTGATGGAGCAGTTCATCTTGATGTCAAGGTTCCTCTTGTAGATCCCCAGCACGTTCACCCTCCCGCTGATCTCCGTGTAGCTGGTGAGGTTGTAGTCCTGGCCGAAGATGAGGTCGATGACGTCGACGTTGGGGGAGATGCGGTCGGCGAGCACGTCGAGCGTGACGTTCATCCGCACGGTGCTGTCGGCGCCGACCTCGCCGTCGGGCGCGTACGCCACGCCGACGGTCTCCCCCGCGTAGTAGAAGTCCGTCTCGCTGCGGTCGAACCGGAACGACGCCACGTTGGGGTTCTTGATGGAGATGTCGGCGTTGAGCGTGGCGTTGACGGACACCGGGTGCCTCTCCGTGCCCAGGTCGGTGCCGAAGTCCTCCAGCGTGACGCGGTTCATGGTCAGCTCGGGGTCCTTCACCTTGAACACGGTGAGCGCGAGCACGAGGATGACGATGCCGACGACGACCGAGGAGGTGACGCAGCAGCCGCCGCACCAGATCACGCAACGCCGCCTGCGGAGGTACTGCGGGGAGCGCCCGCGCTTGTCGGTACCCGCGGCGGCCGCCTCGTCGTCGTTGGGCTCCGGGTGGACGGACGGCGACGGGAGCGTGAGCGGCCTCGCCGGCTCGTTCTTCTCGGCCTCGCCGTACGGCCCGGCGGTCGCCATAGCGCGAAAGCTAGGCCACCGAGTGAAGCAAGCTAGCTAGCTGATCTCAGTGGGCGAGGACGCGGCGAGGCTGGTTGATTCGCTTCCGAGGCTCAGCTCGCGGTGTGTCTGTCACGTTTGGCACCGCGTGGCGTGGTCTTTATACGGTGGATTTTGCACCTGGTCTTTGTGGCGCGGGCTACCTACGGTTCGTGTCGCGCGCGCCTGCGAACGGAGCGGAGCAAGCACAGGGGACTTCTTGACCTCGCCATCTATGGGTTGCCGCTTAATAAATGGGGGCTTTGGCTGACATAAATTGACTCTCGGACTTTCTAAGTCACCACTCTCGTCTCATTCGAACCTTTCCAAACGATCTGTCGAACGAAACTCATGGAGCTAGCCATACATACACGTCATGTGGTGCACTAGCATATGACTAAAAAATTCCATATTTCCATGTGAGTGAGGTCATAAAGTTTGGTATCTAGTGGTTCCTTTTTTTCAAGGGTTTGCTGCTACTTGGCATAACGGGAATCAGAACAACTATTGACTGGAGGCTGGTAGGTCTCCATGGAGTGTAGATAGTTGTTCGTGTAGAAGGTTGCATTTAGCAGGTTCACGTACTGTGTATTCTGTACGATGTAAGTTGTGAACTGACAAGTGGAAGGGGACATGGTTGCAATCCGCGAACTACGACGCTGTTTGGTCGCAGAAAGGATGCGCTTTTCGTTGACATACTCCAATTAGGAGGCTAATTAGTTTGACCTTAAGCACTTGACTTTGTACAATGTTATGGGCTTTGCTCCTGATACTCCGATAATATATACGCATATTTTATCTAGCGTAATCTCCCAAATCTCAATACGTGTTAAGCCGATAATATATACATATGTTTTCTCTAGCCTAATCTCCCAAATCTCAACACGTGACAAGCCTTAACGGTTTAATAATCAGGTGAGACTGCTGACTACTGTACGCCGTTTTTTTGCCTACGGGCACACGAATGCTTTTAACTGAGCAGTGTAAGATCACATGATTTATTATCTGGCTCCACATTTCCACAACTAAATAGTAGTGTATGAGAATAATCTTCAATTTTTTATACATAGCAAAGATTCCTTTACCCAACTTATAGGGCATTAGGAGATCCTATCAATTATGTTTCGCATGTTCCGTGATACAACCATACAAACATAAATGAACATATATGCAAATAATCGCGTCAAACATAATAAACTTATCCCCTTCCTCATATCAACCAGCAGGGCATCAGCTAGTGTGTACTTCCTAGAGGTTGAATCTGAGCTAGTGTGTACTTCCTAGAGATTAAGTCTGAATTCTCTGATGGACTTGCTTAAAGTTTTGACGCCATAACATATGTCCGGTCATCATGTTTGTCAGGAAGCCATAGTGATAGTGCATCTACCAGCCTTTTGATGTCATCCAGGGAATGAGAAGTGCTGAGAGTTATTCGCAACCTGTCAAAAACATTTAAGCTTGGTGAGCAATATTGATCAAAATAAGACTGTTTCATACAGTACAACAATATCTAGCCGGGATACCATCTACGGAGATCACAGTGCTGTCGTACAAGAAACTATATTAACTACAATGTATACCCTGAGTCCTAGTCCAACTACTCAATTTTTGATCCCTAATCAACACCAGTCGTTTTTTTTGAAGCTGGTTTATAAATGGACACAGATGGAAAATAACGGGAAAAGAAATACTACAACCTGCATGAGTTTGGTGGTACTGTCGGTGGTCGAATCGGTGTAACATGAAATCCAGATCTTAGCATATGCCTGCAGATTTATAATTTAATGAAAGGATTAGAAACATAGAACAAGTAGGACTAGCTATATAAAATGGAAGAAGTGATAACCTGCCAGCACTAAGTGCTGCTTCTTCACTTCCAACTACTATGGAAATTATGGGACTGGTTATGTTGAGTTTGGTCAAAGATGCAAAAGATTGCACATGGCTCCAGATCACTGATCTCCGCCATCTCTCTTTCCTTGAGACATGGAGAGCCGCTGAAATAATTATAAATGATCCCAGTTATTTAACCAATACCATACTCTACAATGAGCTAATATCATTCTGATATGCACTATTGTTTTATTGAAATCTTCATTCTTACTAAGCGACTAATGTGAAATTAATACAGTAGCGTGTTATGCCTTTTGATCATAAAGAAAATGTTGGTACAATTTAATATTGGATGTTAGTAATATTACCATGCACAGAAGCAACTACTGGCACAGGCAAAGCAGTTGAAAATATGAATGAGCGGCCACACAATTGAATTAGCCTCTTCCATCGGTTGCTGCACAACATATTTCAAACCACTACTCATGAAGTCAGAAATTATCAAGGGAGATTGTGCTATGCACCCAAAATACGGAGAAGCGATGCAGAGTTGGAGTGTTCACAATCTATGTGCACAATACATTTCAACTGTGTAGAGGGTTAAATATTTGCATGTCAAGTTATAACCATAAGGCTCTGCAATGCAATTTTTTCATAACCCAGATGGTATTATCAAGACTTACGAGCCTTACAAATCACATTATGTGATTGCCCGAGTTTATGCTTGCATCAGTAGATCAGCACAGAGCATGGTTGCAAAGCTCTCAGAATGGTAACAGATACAGGTGTATAAAAGCACTTCCAATTATATGGTACACTTTGATGATCTGATCTAACCATCCATGCAATGGTCCCACACTCATATTGGCATTGATAGTTTGATGGGCATGTTGTTCTGTTCATATATTCACAGTAAGACCTGTCCGATTGTCTCAGATATTTTGTGCATATGCACTCCTTTATTTGTAAGACATACATGCTTCACTCCCAAAGTCTAATATACAATCATGGCATCTCTTTCATCAGCATATAATATAGACATGACTTGATAATAGATTACCTGCATACTATAAAACCACCCTGGCAACCAGCAGCCTTACTTAGGGTACCAACGCTTATGTCAATGTCATTTTCGCATCCAAACAGCTCGGGTGCACCACCACCATTCTTGCCACAAACAAGTGTTCCATGTGCCTTGAAAATGAAAATCGCAACATAATGTGATTATTATCAAGACCTATAAAAATCAACTTGAGAGGAGATAAAATACTAACATCATCGATGACCAACAAAAACCCATACTTTCTGCGTAATTTGACAAGTTCAGGTAATGGCGCAAAATCACCATCCATGCTGAACAGGCTGCATTTTATCAACAAAAAATAGCTTCAGAGTTTGATACTCTGATACTATGCATATGCAGACAACTCAATTTACTTGGAAACATTACTTGCCTGTCAGTGACAACAACTTTCTTTTCAATTAAACAATTGGACCTGCACAAGTAATCATTGATATGGTTAATAGATAAATCAGTTAGTTGTTAATTTATGTATTTTATGGCAGGAAGATAAAAAACATACAGTAGGAAATCAAGATGATACATGTCACAGTGCTTGTAGACAAATGCTACTACTTCCTGCTGTCGCTCAACAAGGCGAATTCCATCGATGATAGAAGCATGGTTGAGAGCATCTGAGAAAACTGCGATTCTCTCACCTTCTGCAGGTTTTCTCCCAACAGACAAAAGAGAGCTCATGCCTCCCAGAGAAGTCATCACAGCCATGTTGGCAGAAAATCCTGTCGGGCAAAGAAGGCAATCCTGTAGAAGAACTCAGTAGAAAATTGGTGGTTACTTCATATTATTTCTGCAAACACAGGTGTTCACGTAAATTAAAATACGATACTGGACCTCCTTTTTCTTCAACTCCGCCAAAGATTCCTCCACCAATTTGTGATAAGTAGTATAGCCACATATCAAGGCAGAGCCCCTCGGCCCCATGCCGTACTCTTGAGCTGCCTAGCAAAGAGACCATGATGTTAGTGAAGATCAAACAGAAATTCTTTTCTTAAAAATAGAAAAACAAACACTAATTCAGTATACACAAAACTAGATAGACCAATCGATGACCAGAGGTACAAAATTAGCACACCTTCATTGCAGCCTTGCGGATTGCAGGATGAGAGCTGAGACCCATGTAATCATTCCCGGAGAACAGAATGAGCTTCTCACCCAACTCCCCTTCGTGACCATCCGCCTCACCACCTAATCAACCAAACTTACCCATGAGCAAAGTCACTACTTGAAAACCCAAATTCACAACGAAACAAACTATATTTCGATGGAGTAGGTAGATTCTCGAGCATTTTTTTCGGAAGTCTTAATGCCACCGGCCACGGATAGTAGTAGTTAAACGGAATTATCTCTGGGCGGTTATTGCAAAGAAGAAAGAGCTGAATAGGAGCTGAATTTTTACATCCATCCATGCAGGGAAGTAAAAGATGAAGAAAAATGGTATGTACGGACCTTCCGCGAGCCATTGGTGGAGGGTTGCGTGGTCGAGCCGGATCTCGACGGCGGCGCGGTCCCATGGGCCGGGGCCGGAAAAGGTTTCAGGCGGCGCAGGCGGTGGTGCGAGGGCGATGGGATGCGTGGCGCGCAGGAGTTTCCTGGACGCCAGCCTCGCGAGCGCTGCTTCGACGAGCGCGTCCCATTGTGCCATTCCGTCGAACAGGAGGCGGGTGCAGCCTCCGCGGGGGGACGGAGAAGACGAGGCGAGGCGCTTGGGCAGTCACGCACACCGACGGGGCACACGGAGCAAATATAGGGGGCCTTATTACCCTGAAGATTTCCCGCCTTCGTGGTAGGAAGACGTAAAGGAAAATGAATTAAGCTGATTCCGTGACTGGAAGACGTAAACAACTAGACCACCTGAAAAACAAAGGAATTAATGAAGCCGAAAGTTTCAGAGGGGGCAACACCGCAAGTCCGCACCCCGCAGTCCGCAGGAAAATTTAACTATTGACAGCCTTCTAACTGCCACTCTTATACTTATTCCTATATTTTTACCACTGAAAAGACATAGCTTCTTAATTTTTTTCCACTTTTATATACGTGCCTTGCCAGCGTAAACAATTGCGCCGTCAGCTTCTTCTTCCTCCTCCAGCCTCCTCTCTGCTCCTCTCTCCCTTCTTTCTCCTCCTCTCTCACCCTCTCTCTCTTTGCCGATTGCCGCCGTGTGGACGCCGCCGGCTGGTACACACGGAGCCGGAGGGGGGCGGGCAGCGTGGTGGCGGCTTGGAAAGGAGCTCGGGCTGGAGGCGGCAGGACATCGGCGAGCTCCGGCGATGGCTCCATCGGGCCCGCGAGACCCCCGACGCCGGTGGGTGCTCAAGCTCGTGGTGGAAATCTCCCATCTCTCGTTGGATCAGAGCCACCGGCGGAAGCCCCCTCCCCCCTCGTACTCGGACTCCTCCGGTGGGGAAGAGGAGACGTCCGACGACGGGAGCGACGGGGGAGGAGCAGGTGAACTAGTGAACCCGCGGCGGATCTGGCCGATGATTTTTTTCTCAGATCGAGTTGAGTCTCTCTCACTATCTATCCCTTCTACATATGATTTTTTTCCCAAAAAATTTCACCATTGAACTTAATTGAAGTAGCCAGGCAGATCTGACCTAGACAATGTTGTCCTCCTTCTCCACCGCGGTCGCCATGGCTATGGTCGTCGACAGACCGAGCCTCCTGCTCTGCCTCAAGCTCGAGCCCGACGAGGCACGGTGAAGCTCGGGCCCAACGATAGCGTCGGCGAGCTCCGGTATCGACGCGGGCTCAGCGATTTGGCAATGCTTTGCCGGCGGTGGTGGAGCTCGTGCTCGGCGCTCGATGAGGGGGAGCTCGTCGGCTGCCCAAGTGCTCTCCTGACGGCAAAGAGAGAGAAGGAGAGAGGAGGCTGGAGGGGGAAGAGGGTGACGGGGCAATTATCCATGCTGGCAAGCCTCGTATGTAAAAGTGGAAAAATTAAGGCCTCTTCCGTGAAAAAAAAGTGGGAACAAATTTAATAGATATTTAGAGAATTGGTAAATCTAATTTTTTCGGTCCGCATGGCAACATGTATCTTTGAACTAAACATTTTCTCCTTTCTAAACTAAAAAATATAATATGGTAAAACAGTGCTCCCTCTCGCCTCTTTGTCACTGTAGCACTCGCCTCTTCTTCTCCTTCGCTCGCTACCACATCTCATCTCCTGTGGTTATCGTCTTTGCATGTGCAAGGAATGTTCCCAATGTCGCTTCTCGACACCTAAGCATTTTGCCGCCGTTGCTGTCTCTCTTCTTTCTCTTTCTTTCTCTGTAGCCACCATCGCCTAGGCTAGAGAAGCATGTCGTTGCCGCCACTTCATCCTCCTCTAGGTTTAGTTTGGATGTCACTGCCTCATCATCCCAAGCATATGCCACAGCAGCCGTCGCATGATAAATTTACTGAAAATTTAGTATATGCTTATAAATTCAGTAAAAATTTAGTATATGCTTAATAAATTCAGTAAAAAAATTAGTATGCTTGCAAGTTGAAAATCTTAATTAGTATATGCTTGATAAATTCAATAAAATTTTAGTGCATGCTTGTAAATTGTAAATATTTGTGTGCGGGTTATAAGGACAGGTGAGAGAGCAAAACATTGCTTATTTCATGTGTTATGAATTTTTTTCTCATGTGTGTCATGACAAACTAGATGATTTTTAACACTATATAATACCTTCAATACATATTACAAAGAACATTACATACTAGTACAACAAGGGTACATATTACATGGATAGGATAGATGAAAATATAGATGTCTTACATCTAATCTTGGAGATCACCACGGTGTTGCTAGAGGTGTTTAACAAGGTAGTCTTTAAGCTGGGAGTGTGCTCATGAGAAGGTGTCACCGTTTTTCCATCTCATCATAGCGGTAGTCAATCTCTTGGTCTTGCTCATCTTCGATGATCATATTATACATAATGATACAAGTTGTCATGATATTTCTCGTTATTTCTTCATCCTAATAGTGAGTTGATCCACGAACAATTGCAACACCAAAACCTCTTTCAACATCTTTTCTAGTAGTTTGTTCTCTAGCAAAATATATTCTCTTGTTTTCTATAGGTGATGGTATGTTCTTCACAAATATAGCCCATAGAGGTAGATGACATCTGCTAGGTAATATCCTATTATGTAATTATGACCATTAATACTATAATTAATTTGTGGAGCTTGCCCTTCAGCTAGCTTTGCAAAAATGTTAGACCAAGAACATTTATATCATTGAGAGAACCAATTAATCAAAGGAAAGCATGACAAATCCAAAGATCTCTCGAAGCAATGACTTCTAGTATAATTGTGGTCTCATAAACATGCCCATATATATATCTTGCCATGTAGAAGGACATTTTTTCCACTTTCAATGCATGTAATCGATGCTCTCGAACAATCCACGAAAACCTCTTTGCTCTCTAATTGCAAGTAATCTAGTAGTGTCATTCTCCATTGGAGATCTTAGGTACATATCATCGAAGACTTCAACAGTTGCCTTCACAAACCTTTTCAAATTCTCTATGTGCTCTCTCCTAACTCAACGCATTCATCATTAGTATCTATAGGTAAACCATAAACTATTAACCGCATCGCTGCCATGCATTTCTGCAAAGGAGATAACCCAAGACGACTAACCAAATCTCTTCTCTACTCAAAATACCTATCATGTGTGTGTATAGCTTGCACTACATGAAGAAATAGAGGACAATGCATTCTATACCTATTCAAATTAACTAGTTGACATATATACTTAGTTGATCAAATTGAATAAGTATAGATAAATCGAGAATTATAAATCTGCGACAAAATAAAACTAGGCTGTATGTGGGATCATCTACAAAATAATCTTGGTATAACCTCATATGCCTGTTCACTCTATTGTCGATAGATATAGGCCAACTGGGTACATAAACACCATGTCATAGAGTATTTATTTGTTGATGTTGCACATGTGCTATATATAATGTGACAATGATCAGTTTATCATCGTCGTCCTCAAAGGGCGATAATGACAAATCTAGGAGCAATCAACGACTCATCTTATCAAGAACACTAACGAAAGTTGAGAATAGAATAAAACTGGTATGTATAGGTTTGGTAAATATGCGTTGATATAAATTATAAAACTAGTCGTTATAAAAATTAGAGCCATCCTAATAAACTGTCGCTGGTAAATTATAGTCCAAATCATGGTAATTATTTAATATTTATGAGTTATTTATGGATGTGAATAGAGAGCGAGATTTAGAGAGGTCACTGAAATATGCAGTTAGATTAGAGAGTCGGTTTATCAAAAAGCTTCTTATTTCTCTAGATAGGCTGTTCAAAATATCTAGCCCATTGGAAATGTTCTTACTAGGTGAGAGCTCGAGCTTCTGACTCCTGTGCGATTTCCAATGGAATCCAAGCCCAGCCGCAGCGTCGTGCTGTACGCCGGCATGGGCGCCGGTCACCTGCTCCCCATGGTCGAGCTCGCCAAGCTCTTTCTCAGCCGCGGCTTCGACGTCACCATCGCCGTCCCGGCCACCCCCAGATTCGCCACCACGGGATCCCCCACCATCGCTGGCATCGCAGCCTCCAATCCCTCCATCACCTTCCACCACCTCCCGCCGCCGCCGTCCTGCGCCGACCTCGATCCGAACCCCCTCTTGCTCATGCTCGGCATGCTCCGCTTGTCGGTGCCCTCCCTCGTCTCGCTCCTCAGATCGATCCCCTCCGTCGCGGCGCTTGTCCTCGACATATTCTGCGCCGAGGCAGTCGACGCCGCGGCGGCGCTCCACGCCCTCGCTTACACCTACTTCACCTCGTCTGCGGGTGCTTTCGCCGCCTCCCAAGGCCTGATGCACCACTACGCCACGACTAACACCTCCCTCAGACGTGGGCAAGGCGCTCCTCCGTTTCCCAGGCGTCCCGCCGATACCGGCATCGGACATGCCGTCCAGCGTGCAGGACAGAGAGGACCCGTTTTACAAGGCGCGGTGCAGGCTGTTCTCGTGCGCCATGGAGGCGAACGGCGTGCTGCTCAACACGTATGAGTGGCTCGAAGCGAAGGCCGTGGGTGCACTACGGGAGGGAGCTTGCTTCCCGGACCACCCGACGCCGCCGGTCTACTGCGTAGGGCCGCTGGTGGCGACAGGCGAGGAAGAAGGGGTGCGCGAAGCAGAGCAGCACGCCTGGCTGGACGCACAGCCGGCGCGGAGCGTGGTGTTTCTCTGCTTCGGCAGCATGAGCTCCTTCTCGGCGGCGCAGCTGAGGGAGATAGCGCGCGGGCTGGAGAGCTCCGGGCACCGGTTCCTTTGGGTCGTGCGGAGCCCGCGTCAGGAGCCGACCAACTTCTTCAAGGCACTGCCGGAGCCAGACCTGGCGGCACTGCTCCCCAAGGGGTTCCTGGAGAGGACGGCGGACAAGGGGATGGTGGTCAAGTCATGGGCGCCGCAGGCCAAGGTGCTGCGGCACGCGGCGACGGGCGCGTTCGTCACGCACTGCGGCTGGACCTCGACGATGGAGGGTGTGACCGCTGGAGTGCCGCTGCTGTGCTCATCGTGGAGGAGATGAAGGTCGGAGTTGTAATCGATGGCTACGACGGGGAGATGGTGAGCGCGGAGGAGGTGGAGGCGAAGGTGAGGCTTGTGATGGAGTCGGATGAAGGGGAGAAGCTTCGGGAGAGGCTGGCCGTGGCGAGGGCGAAGGCCGTGGAGGCGCTCGCGGAAGAAGGGCCCTCGCGTGTGGCGTTTGACGAGTTTCTCGGAGTGATTGATCATTCGACATTTGGGCGCAACAGCGAGATGTTTGGCATCGAAGGAAAATCAGTGCTTGTGCCTTAGCTGCCTTGTTTCCAGCTTCCATAAGATCCATTTCAAAAAAAATAAAGGGCATGTAGTCAAAAGTTACTCGAGATGATGCGGCTCGAGCTAGTTGACGAATTTGTTGGACTTGCGCTTCGACCCTGATTCTGGATTTTGGATTTCATACGCACACACTTTTTAACCTCTGAACAGTGTTATCGTAAAAAAAATGAAATTCTAGAATAAATTAAGTAAAAGTTAATTTATTTATTTATATACATTCAAATATAGGTGTCCATTTACGTGGCTAGATTTCTATTTAAGTTTATCGTACAAATGATGTTACTATTTAGAAAAAAATGCCTAAGTATATTAATTAGATCTTTTTAAATATTAACCTACTTAATGCTTTTGTGCTTTCATCCGTCGTCTTGGGTTTGATCAAGAACCCCAAAACAACCCAGGCAATGTCGCCCGTTGTGAAAAAAAACCTTTGAGCACGCTTCTCGATTTCAATCAACATGTCATAATAGCCAATAGCCCGATTCGGTATCGCATGCTATATTCATCCTCTCCACGCCATTAGCCCATCAGGGAGTGGTGAGGGTTTTCCTTCACTTTTCCTTATCTAAGTTGTTCCTTTTGCTCTAGAATCTAGTCTACCAACATCATCTCACTCTGCTCTTCCTCTGCCCTTGAAACGGGTTCCTCGAGAACACGTTTTACCTCCTTGTTGAGTTGAGCATGAAGCTTATTACCCAACTACCAACCACAGTCGGATCCTGAGCTTCGCCGCATCGCTCTCAACTTTTCTAGTGTTCCCTACACTGGCCACCTCTTCCCTTGGGCGAGCTACCTCGAGAATGATTTTGCCGCCATTCCATCACAAAAACGGTGCCCGAGGTTGCTTATCTCCTAAAGATAAATACCGCGATGTGTAGCTATGGTTCGACTGAAATGGGCCGAACCGCATGGTCAAACCCAACCAACTCTCCATGGTGCCCAAACAGTGCTGAATCTGAGTTTGACCGGTCAGCTAGAAAGCCTAGATGAGCCGGCCCAATTGAATCTGATACATCGCTGCTAGGGTCTTTAATTAGGTAGGATGGCTATGAGCATTTTATATACCTTTGAATTGCTGGCTGTTGCAAAATTTCAATGCACACTAGCACCTGAAGGCATGTTTCAGTTAAATTCTGCATTATACACTAGTACAACAGCTCCGTGGGACCAACGGGCAATTCGCTGACTGTGGTGTGCCAAACTCCAGCTTTTTTTAGTATCAAAAATATATAATTCAGCAAATGTCTCCGGCGCCGCCACCCTGCATCATCTCGGGTAGATTCACGTCACGTAGTGCGTACCTGGCGAAGGAGCATAACCTTTTGTTTAATTGTCGGAATAATCGTTTGTATATTAATTGGATGATCACTTAAAAGTAATATATTTATCCTCGCAATTTTTAATTAATTTTTATTAAACATATGTTCAGTAAATTTTTTATTAATATATTATGATCTTATAGTTGGGTTTATTTTTAAATTTTATCTAATTTATTCTGTAAAAGTTTTAGATTGATTGGAGTTATGATTTGGAAAACACATTTTTTTTATTTTTTGTGATTAGAAAAAAAGGTTAAATTTTATTTTAACTTACACAATTATTCATCCTTTCAGATATGTGGTTCAGATGTAAAACAGACGTAGACATGATATTTCAATATGAAATTTGAGCCTAGTTATTGTGTCGCGCAAAAAAAGAAGTAAACGAGATGTACCAGGTTGTACACAACGATGAAAATGGGAATATGGAACTGACAGAGTATCAGGAATTGGATTCCACAATGGTTAGACCAAAAACTTCCATGTCTGTGATACAAAAATGTGTGTACTAACTTAGGGGCATTTTCACAAATAATTTTAACATTTAGTGAAGTATAGGATAATAAATATTAATAGGGATGAAGATGAAAAAAAGAGTAAGATTCACAGGACCTTAGGACTTGTGAGGGTAAATTTAACTATTTATTACTCTTACAAAGTGTCAGATGTCATCATTCCAATTGTTTTTATAAATTTGTCACTAGAGACAACACCTATCTGATGCCCAAGTGTTCAGCGAGCGTATGGCTCTGGAGAACTCCCCTCTCTCACAAGGAGCCTTTGCGAGCTCCCTCCCATGCGTAGCTCTAGTGAGTTCCCTCTTCCTTACGCACATTCTACGATGAGCTCCCTCCCATGCGTGGCTCTGATGAGCTTCTCCTTCATCATGCGCAGCTGCGGTAATCTTCCTGTCCCATGCATAGCTCTAGGGAGCTCCCCTCCCCCACGTCCAGCTTCAATGAGCTTCCCTCCCTATGTGGCTCTAGCAAACTCCCCTCCTCCACATCCAGCATCGGAGAGCTCCCCTTCACCACAGGTACCTACAGGCCTACGGCGAGCTCTGTCTCCTATGCACGGCTTCCACAACCATCCCCTATGCACGGCTCTAGTGAGCATCCTCCCCATCTCTTATCCTTCCCACATTGTTCTTCTCACACTAGTGTAGTCACCGAGATACTCTTGTTTCTTTAAGTATGCTCATGTCAGAGCTTGTCACGCCACCATGGGCCCTATGCCAAACGTCAGCATTGCTTTATTGCCAATGAGATGGTGGAGTTGAACGATCGTGTGAGGAGATAGCGACGACACTAGAGGAGGCCAGTGGCGATGCGTTGAATAGCCATGCAGGGAGGCAAGGATGGCGCAAGGATGAGGCTCACAGTAGCATGGCGAGAAGGCTTGCGACAGTGGTGGTCGAGGTGATTGGGGTGTTGCTGGATTTGAGAGAGACGAAGGGGAGGAGAGAAATATCCATGTTGGTGGTACACATGTCACATCATATCAGCAAAAGTGGCACAATGTTAAGAGCAACTCTCTTCGATGGCAAATTTGTAAGAATGATGAAGGAATGGCATTTGAAGAGAACTTAGAAGTAGCAAAATGTTAAATTCCCCGCGGTGAGCTACTCCTCTCTCTATTGGTTAGTCTTCTGTTTTATCTCGGCTTTTCCTCATCAATAGCAGCCTCTTGTCATCCTTTTGCCTATCAGAGACCTTTCGCTTCATCTCTCTCGATATTTACCATCCAATTCCAAATTCTCTATCCAAGCTATCCTAGCTATCTCCTCTTTAGAGGATTCCAATCAGTTCTCTTTGAGTTGTGGATTAGTCATCGTCATGCCAGAGCTCAAACAGTGGCTAGGGTAGGTAGGCTTGAGGAAGGGTGAGGCGATGATAGGGCAACCCAGATGTGGAGCGGCGATGACATCCTTGAGCTTAGCTCCAGCATCGGCGCCACTGGCCTCGTCTTACACGGTGCTCCCATCCTACCTTCTCGCGCCTCTTCTCCTATCACTCGATGTTGACGCTTGCCTACATGTCGTCTCTGCCGTTATGGTCCTCCCTCGGGCTCCATCATGGTGAGTGACCTCGGTGTCACTGACGTACTATGCATGGTGTCATGTGACCAACACAATGAGAATCAGTTGCTTGGTTTGTATGTGGCGTGTCGGGTGTGCAGGTATGACTAGCGTAGCTCGTAGCCTAAATAGCATGGCATGACCGGCATGGCCTACGACATGGATTATACTCTGCCCTTCTACCACTGTACCCTCGTCATTGTTGCTAGATGGGAGTGAAGAACTCGGTGGCGGCACGTAGGGATGGGGGGAGGAAATCAGCAAGTGGCATGGGTATAGATCCAGTCCCTTGTTCTTTTGGATGAGGCTACAACGTAGCGACGTGAAGGGTGGGAGAAGAGCTTGGCAGTCATTTTCAATCCCACGGTATCAGACGCGTCTACAAATTGTTGCGTCACGTGACACGATCTTTTGCGTGATAACCTACCCAGAATTCAATATTAGAGATTTGAATGATTTGACTGGTTCAACCCATTTAATTAGAGTTTCTATCAAATCACCTCTAGCTCACTCACTTTTATGTCTTCTCACTTCCAGTTTTCACTTTTACCGCTTGATAGAGCAACCATAGGCCTTACATGTTCTTAAAAACAATAGAAGAAACTTAATTTATTTTTGCAGGGAAGAAGAAACTTAAATTAATAGGCAACGGGAGTAGTATGAATGAAGCATGAGTTTTGATCAAGTAAAATTAGTTGGTATAATCAGTTATTATTGTTGTGTCTTTTACTATCCGGGGGATCATTAGTGATTGGTAATATATTAGTAGAATTTAATTAAACTGATGACTTAAGCCGCATTTGGTAATGCGGGTACCCGCATGGCTTCAAAATATGCATCATTTTCAATCCATCGTTTGTGCAGCAGAAAGGAGAACGTGGCGGGTCGGGGTTTAATCGTCGACCCCCGGTAACAAACCGCTGGATCAAATTTGCCGCTTGGATCTGAGATTTCTATAGTGACTGGCGATGTTTTACAGCCTTACGGGTTCGTGAATCTCACAAGGTAGTCAGACCATGTATATATACCGGACTAGCCCAGATGCATGACAGGCCGTGGAGTTCAGCGCGTGATTTACACACATCGTGGTCCAAACACAGGGAGTCGCCTTTGCCGCGTGTCATATCAGGGCCGAATTGGCAGTGGTGTGTCCATGTAAATCCTGTTCCGCCCATTAACGGTGGCATTGTTGCACAGTTGTTACAGTGTTTGTCCTTTCTTTCTCCGAAGTGACTTGTCACATCTTCTGCCGCACGCAAATGGTCAGAACAGTGAAAATGAATTATTGAAATTCTGCCGCATGCAAATGGTTGGAACAGTGAAAATGAATTATTGAAAAATGAATGATCATTGACGAGAAGGTGTCTTACGTTTCCACTTCGTAAGTTTCGCCCACAGAAAAGGTGCCTTCAAGGATGCACCAATGTTATCTTACCCGCTCTCGTCCATCGACAAAAGAACCCGTCGTTTTTGTGAGTGCTACTCATGTATTGCGCCTTGCCCGCAACACGCATGGCTATTGTTTCCGTATATTTCCCGCCCGCGGTTTTGGACGTTGGCCTTGTTCGGTCCGTCATGGCGTCATCAATACGTGAAATCGTGAACGCATGAGTGTAGGAATAAGAATAGCCGAATAGCCGTGCACGCAAACACACCTCTTAGCTCCCCTAACAGCGTGAAGCAGTGAGTAGCACATGTTCGTAGAGCGAATCACTATTGTTACAGGCCGTGTTGTGTCGAGTACTCGAGTTCTGTTCGCCGTGTGATATATACGGCTTTACATGGGCCATTGCAGACAAACACAGTGCTGTGCGTGAGAGCTGGTAAAGTCAACCGGCCGTTTCAGCAATCGAGGTCACCGTCTACAGCTAATTCTAGACAAACTACGTCTCCGGATCGTAATAGATTATTTACCAATCACCACAATCGTCGTCTCTCTCTGTCGTCTACTCTTGAATCACTCTTCATGTCCAAAAATATAAAAACAAAATATAAATTTAAATAATTGATCATCTAGTATAAAATTGGACAAGTGTTTGTTCAGATTTTATATTATATGTTCTCCTATTTTTGGAAATAATTCGTCATGCTGAACCTTCTTCAGCCACGTGCCAACACAACATCGTGCCACACAGAATAGTCTACGGTTCAGATTCGGCGTAGGGTAGCTGCAATCCACGATACAGATCCATGCACCGTACACACTGCTGGAGATGGCAAGATTACGAGGGCTTTTGGCTTGTGGGCTTTATCCCTCTTGGCTAAAGCCAGGGGCCATGATTCCGTGGCCATCTAATATCCATTCCCTAACCATTCTGCATTCACTCCAACTCTGCTGGGAGAAGCTTGCCATGGCGGAGAAGAAGACGGTGCTGCTCTACTCTTGCCCACAATTGGGCCATCTCGACCCCATGGTGCTGCTCGCCAAAGCCCTCGTCCGCCGCGGCGTCTCCGTCACTCTCGCCATCGCCGACCAGCTTGACAAGGGGGCCGTGCTGTCTGGCGTGATTGCCCGCGTCGCCTTCGAGTGTTCCTCCATCGATGTCCGCCTCCTTCCCATCCCGCTCCTTGAGAACAAAGAATATTCCCACCCCGTCATGTGGATCGTAGACGCGGTCTGCCTCGCCAACCCTGCGCTCCATGAGCTCGCTCCCAGCCGTCGAAGCCATCGTGGTCGACATGTTCTTCATCGACGTGCTCGACATCACCGCCGAGCTGGCCGTTCCAGCCTACATCTTCTACCCGTCCGCGGCCAGCGACCTCACGATCTACCTCCAGGTTCCGTACGTCGCCAGCTCGGCCCCATTCTCGTTTAAGGACATGGGCAACATAGCGCTGAACTTCTCTGGCGTGCCGCCGGTTCGCGCGCTGGTCATGCCTGACACCATGGGAGACAGGGAGAGCGACGTGGGCAGGACCCAGATTCACCACTGCTCCCGGATGCCTGAAGCGAGAGGCATTCTGGTGAGCAGCTCGGAGTGGTTGGAGGCGAGGGCCCTGGACGCGATCCGCGGCGGCCTCTGCCTGCCGACCGGCCGCTCGGCGCCAGACATCTACTGCGTTGGTCCGCTGGTAGATGGCGGCAAGATCGGGGAGAACGGCGAGCGGCACGGGTGCCTCGAGTGGCTGGACAGCCAACCGAAGCAGAGCGTCGTGTTCCTCTGCTTGGGGAGCAGAGGAACTTTCTCGGTGGCACAGCTGAGCAAGATGGCTCGGGGGATAGAGAATTCCGGGCACAGGTTCCTGTGGGCCATGCGGAACCCACTGGATCACCGGAGCAAGCACGACGCCTTCGGTGCGTTCGTGACGCACTGCGGGTGGAACTCGTCGCTGGAGGCGATTTTGTCTGGCGTGCCGATGATCTGCTGGCCGCTGTACGGGGAGCAGAGGCTGAACAAGGTGCACATTGTGGAGGAGATGAAGGTTGGGGTCGTGGTGGAGGGCTATGACGGCGAGCTGGTGAAGGCCGACGAGCTGGAGACCAAGGTGCGGTTGGTGATGGAGTCGGAGGAAGGGAAGAAGCTTAGAGAGAGATCGGCGATGGCCATGGAGATGGCTGCTGATGCCATCAAAGATGGGGGCTCGTCCGACATGGCGTTCACTGAATTCCTGAACAATTTGGGGACGAACAACGTGAAAAGCGGTATGAGAGATACACCCGTGCATGACTGAAACACGATGGCCGAGTTGCCGGACCAAGAATTTCGTCAGTTTTTGGAACTGTTCGTTAGTTTTTGGAATCTCGTCTGACATGGCATTCTTCAGCACAAAGCAATATTTCATCAGTTTTTGGAATTGTTCATGTCATGATATGGCTGATTCTTCGCATGAGACTACGGTGCAAGTGCAACGATGCCAGCGCATCTCATGCACGGTGCGGGGGCATCCTTAAAAAGCACACTCTGTTTTTTCCCCCAGTTTTTTCTCCATTCAACTTGATACTACTTGAGTATTTGAATCACCGAACACGTGCTCTCGTTTATTTTGGTTGGCACGGGCCTTCGGCGAGCCATTGGTGGAGGGTTGCACGGTCGAGCCGGATCTCGATGGCAGCGCGGTCACATGTGCCGGGACCGGCGAAGGTTTAAAGCGGCGCTGGTGGTTGCGCGAGGAGGGCGATGGGTCGCGCGGCGCGCAGGGAGGTTCATCGAGCAGCTTGGCGAGCGCGTCCCACTGTGCCATTTCGTCGGTGGCGGATGCTGCCTCCGCCGGGAGGACGCACAAGAGTAAAAGACGACCCATATCAGATTTCTGAATGCTTCGTACACTTCAGACTTCGATGCCGCAACCTCTCACCTGGCAGGCTGGCATGAGCATGATCTAGTAACAGTTCTGAGTATTACACTCCTGCAGAACCATACAACAAGAAACCTTATGAACTTGTTGTATTGCAGAAAGCTATGTCCCTTGCTATGGACGCTCGTGGCCGTGTAATGCTGGTTCACCGTTGCCGCATCTGCCTGCTGCTGGGCCTAGGAGAAGGAAGAAGATAAGGCGAACAAGGGAGCGCCACCGCCGGCGGAGCTCGCACTCGCTACGTCGATGGCCATGGAGGCGTCGCGGGTGGTGGTGCTACACGTCACTTCTCTTGCTGGCCATCAGGGAGAAGCTGTCGCCACCGCTAGGGAGCAGGAGGCCGGCCACTGCCAAGCTCGTCCCTCATCGCCCTCCCCCTGCCTCGGCTCTCTCGCGGCTCCTCATGCCACCGCTTGTCCGCTCGGAGCCGCCGTGCTCGGCCACCTCCCCCTTTTTCTCCATCTGGAAGCAGCTCGGCCACTGCGGGAGGGAAGGAGTAGCGCCACGCCTATGCTGTCGCCGCCCGCCAACGGCGGTGGTAGAGACTGCTGGTAGCGAAATCGAGAGGCAGCGATTAGATTGAATCAGGAAGTGGCGATGGAATCAAATCAAGCAGAGCGGAGGAATTGAATCGGGCAGCTACAACAAGATCGAATCCGGCGGAGGTGGCAGACTCGAACTCTTCCTGAGGCTGAGCTCGGGCAGCAGCGGTGGAAATGGAGTTTGGAACTCGGGGTGGGCAGCCGGATGGGGAGCGTGGCAGAATGAAGAGAGAAAGGGAGGCACCGCTGTCGCCTATCTCTGCTGTTGATCTCCGGGCAGGCGCGATGCTCGAGCTCGAGCTCCTCGCACGCGCGGCTCCGGCGAGGTGGCAGTAGGCGTGACCTTCTCCTGGGACAACCTCAGTGACTTCTTCCACATCTCGTCCCCATCCCCATCGCGAGGGCGACGCTGGCGCTGGCGTCTCCATGCCGCTAGGGCCGAGGTGTGCCGCCTCCATGGAGCTCGGTCTCCATCCTGCTGGCCTCTAGAGCCCTCCGCCGCCACTGCTCACCACCACAGTCGTGCACTCCTAAGGAGAGGGAGGGGCAGAGAGAGAGGTCGACTGAGCCTTTTCTTTTATCTGTTGACACGTAGGTTTATTGAGTTATTTTATTTTATTTTTTAGTG
This sequence comes from Oryza coarctata, assembly GCA_030770085.1. Taxonomy (NCBI): domain Eukaryota; kingdom Viridiplantae; phylum Streptophyta; class Magnoliopsida; order Poales; family Poaceae; genus Oryza; species Oryza coarctata. The sequence goes on along the minus strand of CM061463.1, from coordinate 23,225,682 downwards.
TCACGTAAGCAGCACTTAGATATATATAAAATAAAAACTAGGATAACACGTCACGTGAGTGCCATGTAGCTGTTGTCGAAACTGTCCTGAAATTTCGCTATAAAATATGTATATAAACTTTCTCAACCTAAACCATTTTGAACAAACAAATATTAAATTGGTATTGACTCAATGACAAGTCATAAGAAACATTTTTTTCAGCTAGTTCTCTCTTGCTTTCTGTTGAAAAAGCGTCACCGTATTCAACATTTAAAGTTAATTTACTTCAAATACTATGAGGAAAAAAAATGAGAGGAGTTAATACTACACGTTAATCTAATGGGCATGGTTGGAACAAAATATAAATTGCCACCAAACTGAAGTTGTGGCTCTCACTGGTAGAAAAGGTGGAAATTGGGTGTGTACATCCTGTTTGGATGTAGAGGACGGGTGTTAATCCATTATTAAAAAAATAAAAAGTGGGAGTTGAATTACCTGGTGAAGTAAAAACCATAACAAATGAGGCCTTACATGGATGTCATCACAAAGCTACTGGCTGCATGGTCCACGATCGACATCCCGACTAGTACACGAGTGCATGGGTCCTCGTGTTTCCTAGACCCCTAGTATTGCTATCCTGCCTACTAAGTCAGCTTAGAGCAATGCACGACCAAGAGCCATGGATCCGTGATGGAACGTTTCTGGCATTGTAAATGATCCCATTGTAAATGGTGCGGCAACAAGCTGTGGGCAGCAAGGATGGCATTGAATTAGGCAGGGGAGCGAAGCAAAACTATTTACAAACTGAAATGGATGCTACCCTGGTCTACATCTGCTCAACAACTTCCATATAAATGATGATGGGCGAGAAGTTTGTGGGGGTACCAGCATATCTTTTCGTTGTGAATGATGCGACCCTTCGCAAGTAGTTGGCCTTGACGCTGTGACGGGCAGATTTTTGTTTAATTATCATAACAAGGAGGCCGGTTGGCGGGCACCCATCGCCGGAGCAATGCGACAGATAAAATAGAACTGCATGAAGTCATAGTGCATGAGTAGTACTATTACTAATATAAGCGCATCATGTTAGTGACAGGGCCGTACAACAGCCGGTGCAACATGAGCATGTGTTCAGGCCCTAAATTCTACCCTTAGTACTAATTGTGTATATTTAATTAGCAGCTAATTAAATGTCCATAGCAAGAAGAGAAGCCACAAAGTTAGAAGGCACAATGGACCAATCCCATGCCTTAGACACTTCGTATCGTATCCACCATCGTCACCCATCTATGCCGCCTGGCTTCATCTGCAAGAACAACTCACGACACTAGAACTTCGTATTTCCTAATCCCTAATTTTTGACCGTCTTTGTATCGTTGCGAGCCATCACCTGTTGTCGTCGATCGTGGTGAAACCGTGCCGCCACGAGAGCCGATTAATTGATTATCTAGGAGATGGACTAGATCACTCGCAATTCGTCGATCGACCAGGAAGGTACGTCCTAAGCAGCACACTAAGAAGCACACATATCTCTCCTCATTTCTTATCTCCAATTTTTTTAAATAAATCATATTTTACTGTATAGAGTATTAATTATTAAAAATAATAAAATTTTATGTTATAATCAAACGACGTAGGAGGAGTCATTGTTACTTGTCATGTCTTCTAGAAACAGGAAGTATAATTCTGATCATGAAAAATATAAGAAGAAACAAAGATTGAAGTAGCGGCTCAAACTCAAAGGAGTGCCCTTGATAGATATGTTGTAAAAGAGTCTAATTTTGACAAGATGTTAGCAACACAGGAGAAGTTGAAACTCAAACTGTTAAAATTAATAATTAAGTTAGTGGACATGTTCATGAAGCTCATGCTAGTTTGGATGGATCACCATATCTTCACTTGCTAGGAGATTTAAACAGTATTAGGAGTTCCAAACTTTTGGTTTCTTGATTACTTCAGACAATCTGTGTGATTCAGAGATGATAAGAGTTTGTTTACTTCCGCCGCAGTTAAGAGTGGAAAACATTCAGATATTGATGAAAAAGAATTATACGTCGAGTTAATGTTTATCTAAGAATCTATGAGCCTCTTGATATTTGATATTTTAAGTATTTGAAACAACACGGCTATTTTCTAAATAACTTTATTGCCTATAAAATTTTTATTAACCATTTCTGTGACCGTTGCATTTGTAGAAAGGAGCTTTTCTAAACTTAAGTTATTGAAGTCGTACCTACGACTCAATGGGTTGACAACAATATCATTGTCCTAAAAAGATTAAGTATAAAGATATAGTTGAAGATTTTATTTCTATAGTTTACTGTTTAAGTAGTTAATATTTACTATTTAATAACACTAATATTTGATATGTTATTTATACGCTAAAAGTTTAAGTACTTAATATTTACAATTTAATGGTATTAATATTTGATATGCTATTTGTACATTAAAAACAGAAGTTACCGTTAAGTTTTGATTATATTATTTTTTTAAATTTTAGGATGCTATTTTGTGTTTGACACCGGGGCCTCTAATTCAATGTTATGTCCCTTGATCCAATACTACTAGCGACTAATTTTGTCCCTGTTAATAAACCATTTGAATATTTGGCTGGTGACTTGGTGAGGTTAGTGATGTGACAAATTACGTTATTGCAGGTTGAATGGAGTTTATATTTCACACTTTAGGTAACAGGGGCTTTTCTACAGTTAAGTGGATTAATATATACCTTGCAAATATTACATGTTCTTTTTACCACTTTAAGTATTTGCTCAAGTTTCTCTATATGATAATCAACTCTAATGCACAAGAAGGATGGGTCGACTCAGCCGCCTCCTGCATATTTTTCATCAAGGAGCTTATCAACTATATATATATATATATATATATATATATATATATATATATATATATATATATCACTTGTCGCAGGGTGTTTGCTAACCAAAGATTGCCCTGTTTAAGATAGTTGAGATTAAAGGATTAAATGGTTATCTAATTATTATGATGGTTATTTAAGGATATAAATGAATGTTTTAATTACTACAAATTTAAAAATTTGATTTCAAAAGTTCAGATGAAGAACTTTTATATTAAATTTTTTACACGAAACGAGGTTAGGAAACGTGTCCATGAAAATGCAAAATCTAAAAGAGATTTCAAACGGGCCTGAGTGTGTGTTTCAATTTTTCTTGAGGGATATAATGTTTTCTAGCTGAAGAATCTTCTGATAAATTACACATATTTCTATAGATTTAGCTAAGAAATGACCATAACTTATTTAGTGCTACCATTAGTCATTGTACAAGGGTTACCGTTATGTTCTGTGTACAAGCCTTATTCAGTTCAACCATTCGATCATAGATTGAACAGTAGGTATATGGCCGTGAGTGTCAAGGTAACGAGACAAATTTATCTCCTATTGTTTGCACCTACATTCTTCGTTTTATTCTAATTCTTTTTCAATCAAGTATCATAGTCTGCTATTCATGTTTGTGTTTTTGGGCGATTCATGGCTCCTGCCCATTTTATTCATACTAGTTTGTCATTTAGATTTTTTTGTTGTGATTATGCAAATCTTTTTTATTGATACTAGATCATCGATATATCATGATGTTTAGCGTGTGATCTAAATATCCCACAGCAACACGTGGTGCGTCATGTAGATCCTTCTTAATTTTCGCCACTAGAAGAGGTGCTTCATGCATGCGCTTCGTTATATTATCATCGATGCGGCTAATGGCCAGGTCATGCTTTCCCACTATCGCCAACCGACAAAAAACGGGCCGCTCTCTGATCTTACCCGCTTTCGCCATGACAAGAGAACTGGTCGCACTCGGTGTGGAACTCGTGCATTTTTTTAGATAAATCAACGGAGGGGAGAGTTTGGAACTCGTGCACTGCGCGCACAGCGACGCGATTGTCAGTGAACATGTCCCGGCTTTGGACTTTGGCCTTGGTGGTCGGTCCGTCATGGCATCGTCAATACGTGAAAAAAATCGTGAATGCATGTGAAAAAAAAACCGTGAATGCATGAGAGCAGGACTAGCCGTGCACGCAGACACGCAGCATTCAGCGAAAACAGCGTGAAGAAGACCGTACTTGAAGCGAATCACTATTGTTACAGTCCGTTGTGTCGAGTTGTGTGTCCACGGTCCACCGCTTGCAACACGTGGCTTCGGACGCGGGCCAATGCAGACAAGCAGCACAGTAGTGTTCTGCGCGAGAGATGTAAGGACGCCGTCCGATCCAGCAATCGACGATCGAGATCACCTCCTATAGCTAATTCGAGATACACTCACCGCTGGCGTTAGTGCTACAGTACCCTGCTGGTGTGCTGTCTGCTGTCTTTTTAGTCAGCCAGGAGCCACGATTTCTGAGGCCATCTATACTATACATAATACATCTAAACATACTCCCTACCCGTTCACTCCAACTCTGCTGCAAGAAGCTTCGCCATGGCGAGAAAGATGGTGCTGATCTATACTTGTCCTGAATTGGACCATGTCAATCCACCGGTGTGACTTGCTAAGGCCTTGGTCCGACGTGGCGTCTCTGTCATTATTGTTGTCGCTGACCCACCTGATAGTGGCCCTGGGCTGGCCGAGGAGATCGCACATGTTGCCACCACGTGTCCCTTCATCTGTGTCCACCTCCTTCCCGTCCCTCCCTACGAGAACAAGACCTACTCTCATCCCGTTATCTATGCCATAGACATATCCCGCCTCGCCATCCCTATGCTCCGAGAGCTCCTGTGCTCGCTACCAGCAATCGACGCCCTTGTGCCCGACATGTTCTAAATCGACACGCTCGACATCGTTGTGGAGCCCGTTGTCTCGGCTTACATCTTCTACCCGTCTTCGGTCGGCTACCTTGCGGTCTACTTCCAGGTTACATAGGTGTCCCACTTGGCCTATTCTCGTTTAAGGATATGGCTAATACGGTGCTGAAATTCTCCGATGTGCCACCAGTTTGTGTGCTGGACACCATGGTAGACAGGGAGAGCAATGTGGGCAAGACCTGGATTCACCACTGCTCCCGGTTGACTGAAGCTAGAGACATTCTGGTGAACAACTTTGAATGGTTGAATACAAGGGCACTAAAAGCTATCAGCGACGACCTTTGCTTACCGACCACAGTAGGAGGTGCTACGCCACGATGCTGTCAGCACATTCATGACGCACTACGGGTGGAACTCAGCAATGGAGGTGATCATGTCTAGCGTGCCAATGATCTACTGGCCACTCTATGTAGAGCAGAGGCTAAACAAAGTGCACATTGTGGAGGAGCTCAAGGTTGCGGTGGTGGTGGAGGGCTACGACAAGGAGATGGTAAAGGCTAATGAGCTAGAAACCAAAGGTGAAGTTGGTGGAGTCGGAGGAAGTAAATAAGCCTAGAGACGAGGGTGGCAATGTCCAAAGAAATGGCTGTTAATGCTGTGAAAGATGTGGAGAGAGAGGGGGTCGTCTGTCATGGCATTGGTCAAATTACTGAAAAGTTTGGGGGACTAGCACCTTGAATAGCGGCATAAGAGATACACCCGTGCGTGACAGCAACACCATGCCATTTTTTAGCTGACAGAGAATAAAGTTAATCCGTACAAACATGTACATAAATTTGTATTGAAATTTTAATCATACATGTAGATGTATATATATGTAGGTTGAATGCTTTTCCTTCAAAATCTCTTTAAAAGATGGTACTATGACAAATGAGAAACTAATGCTAATAAAACTATTTATGGCTGTCACAAATCATAAATTTGTAGAATTGGACCTCCCGTGAATAATAAAATAATATTAATTTTCCAATTATGATAATTATGTTTTTATTATTAGGTAGGTTCACATGACATTGCTCCTTAAAAATATCTTTAGATATTAAAATTTACATTTATTTATTTTATCTTAAGGTATACAGTAAATTTACATTAAAACAATATGATATCCTATGATATCTTTCAAAGGATGATAAAATCGTCCTCACGTTTTCATGTGCCGTGGCATTAGTCTATCTTAGCGAGGCTGGTTACTGCGCGCACGTGTATAAAACTATAAAACAGAAGTTACTGATAAAAATATAGACAAATAGTTATCAAATTTAATAATAGTAAATAATTAAATTCCCCGTATGTTACAACTTACAACCGGTTACGGTTTATCTGTACCAGTAGCTTGGGATGTCATGCCTCACTTCATCTCGTCAATAATTTGCCTTCGAAGTTTCAACACAAAGCAGCAGGGTCATCGGACCTTCAGTCTTAAAAAAACGTCATCCTTTCTAAAAGGATATACGAGCCTTTTGTTCCAACCTTGTCAACAAGTCGTCGGTGATTGCCAACAAGGCAACAACTCGCTGCCGGCACATACAGCCAGAGCAATATCCACAGCCATTTATATTCCCCCTTGTCAGAAACACACAAAGAACACAGCCTAGAACACGACCTATCCTAGCAATGCGGAGCAGCGTCGTTCTGTACACATGGATGGTCCGGGGGCACCTCCACCCCATGACGCAGCTCGCCGATCACATGGCCAACCATGGCGTCCCCGTCACGGTCGCCGTCGCCGATGTTCCGTCATCAGGTGTGTCCCATAAGACCATTGCCCGCCTCTCCGCCTACTACCCTTCCGTCTCCTTCCAGCTGCTACCGCCGGCACCGACCCGTTCCGGCGACACGGTCGACCCCGACGCTGACCCCTTCATCAGCCTCCTCTCTGATCTCCGCGCCACCAACGCCGCGCTAATCGCTTTCGTCCGCTCCCTCCCGTCCGTGGAGGCCCTCGTCATCGACTTCTTCTGTGCGTGCGGGCTCGACGCCGCGGCGGAGCTTGGCGTCCCAGCCTACCTGTTCTTCGTCTCCTGCGCGTCGGCCCTTGCTTCCTACCTGCACATCCCCGTCATGAGATCCACCGTGTCCTTCAGGGAGATGGGGCACTCCTTGCTGCACTTCCCGGGAGCCCATCCGATTCCGGCGTCCGACTTGCCGGAAGTCCTGCTCGACCGCGACACGGACCAGTACAAGACAACCATTGCTTTGTTCGAGGAGCTGGCTAAAGCGAAGAGCATACTGTTGAACACGTTCGAGTGGCTGGAACCCCGCTCAGTGAAGGCAATACAAGACGGGACTCCCCGCCCTGGCGAGCCCGCACCGAGATTATTCTGCGTCGGCCCATTGGTCGGCGAAGAGCGGGGAGGTGAAGAGAAGAAACACGAATGCTTAAGATGGTTGGACGCGCAACCGGTGCGGAGCGTGGTTTTCCTCTGCTTCGGGAGCGCGAGCTCGCTGCCAGTGGAGCAGATAAAGGAGATCGCCGTGGGGCTGGAGAGGAGCAATCACTCCTTCCTGTGGGCCGTGCGCGCGCCGGTCGCGCCGGACGCGGACTCGACCAAACGGTTAGAGGGGCGCGGCGAGGCGGCTCTGGCGTCGCTGCTCCCAGAGGGGTTCTTGGACAGGACCCGGGGGCGCGGGCTGGTGTTGCCGTCGTGGGCACCGCAGGTGAAGGTGCTGCGGCACCCGGCCACCGGCGCGTTCGTGACACACTGCGGGTGGAACTCGACGCTGGAGGCCGTCACGGCAGGGGTACCTATGGTTTGCTGGCCGATGTACGCAGAGCAGAGGATGAACAAGGTGTTCATCGTGGAGGACAAGAAGCTTGGGGTGCTGATGGATGGCTATGACGACGGGATGGTGAAGGCGGCGGAGGTGGAGGCGAAGGTAAGGCTGGTAATGGAGTCTGAGCAAGGGAAGGAGATCAGGGAGAGGATGGCGTTGGCGAAAGAGATGGCCACTCGGGCGATAGAGATCGGTGGATCGTCGATGGCATCATTCGCTGACTTTCTTGGCAGCTTGTGTTGAGACTAATTCCCGGCCTTTCTGTTCCGATCCTCGTGCGACATGTGTTTGTGAGAGTGTATGGTGCGTAGTGTGCGTGGGTGTTGCTCGCTAGCCTTCGGCCGTGTGGATGGCGTGGCCCAGTCCGTCGGAGTTTTAGGATTACATTACGAGTAGGTTCGATCGTGAGATAATATGATCTAATAGGAGGCTGCTAAGACGTGTGTAATCATCTATTTAAGATCAATAACGTATAAGAAATCATTGCACAATTTGACAGCACAAAATTTACTCTGGCGCTGAAATGCTCTGTTTTGATCGGTATTTCCTCGAGCACGTTCGCCGACAGCTTGAAGATAGCTATGGACAAATGATTTGGTCAACAAAAAACACAAAGTTATGGTCTACAGCATAGAGAGACATCCGATCATTGTATTTTTCAATCATACAATCGTAAAACATAAATATATAAAATTTATTTTCTGAGACAAATTCATTAATTATTTTCACATATTGAATTTATTTTTTACATGTAGAAGTGATTTAAGTAATTTTTGAATTCTTTTTACCAAAGTTGTTATCAATAAAACTAAGAGATTTCCTACGTAATTTTGTGTGGAGCTAAATAAAAATATAGAATTAGATTTAATATACAACTCTTATATATATTCTATTTGTATAAACACATACGATTTCTATATGAAACTGAAAATGAAATTCAATTTTACATACACCTATTAAAATAGAAATTAGAATTAGATATATATATAACTCTTATTTCCTTTTCCTTTTCTGTTTTCATACGTACAGTTATAATTTGTATATAGAATTTAAAAGTGAAATTAGGACTCTTAACTTTTCTTTATAGATATATATGTATTTTATATACTACTACATCAATAATATAATTTAGACTCACTGCAAGCTCAAATTGTTTTTTATTTAATTAATAGGAGAAATTCTAACCTCCAGAGCAAACGTGGTGGCTCTTTTATTTATAATATAATAGATTATTGAAGTAGTTTAGAAGGTTATTAGCCTTACTCAAACTTATGCTAGGTAGAAACATAATGGAGGGTGTTGTGATTTTATATGAAAATTTTTATGAGATGCACAGAAAACAAAAGATTTTTAACATAAATTTTGAGAATACTTATAATAAAGTAAAATGGATATTTGTATAACAAACCATGAGAATGAAAGGGTTTTCACTAAAATGGATTGCTCTTTTTTAATCTTTGGGGGCTCATGTTAGTAATAAGGGTAGTGGCCAGGTAGTACCTAGTTTTTAGACGAGAAAATGCTTCGAGACAACGTGATCCAGTACTTCCTACCTCCAAGGAAGATGTCCTAATTAAGTGAGCTAAGTAAGATTACCAAATAGGGAGTAGTGCTACATCTGATTGATAATGGCCTATCTATTTTATAATATACACATAATACTTTACTTTTTATTGATCATGATTTGGAGAAAGGCAAGAACATAAATGTGTTACTTTCTGTTTTTAGAAGTTTTCAGGTTGCAAAATCATTTTTTTATAAAAGCAAACTCCTTTTATTTTGGCCAAGCTAAAGAATATGAAGAACAATATTCTAATATGTTTGTGGTGTCAATAAGGATCTTTCCTGATAGATACTTGGTATTCTAATGCATTTTAGAAAGCTAAGGATTGAAAATTGATTAGGAAAGAATTAAAATAAGTTAAGTAGTTGAAAAGGTAAACACATGTCAATAGGTACTTGGTTTTGATTAGCCATGTTTATAATCTTGTTTTTTGAAATTTCTAAAGGAATATTATAGATCGGTGTTTTTTTAAGGAAAAGTGATGTCTATAAGAAGAAATATAGACGGACAAGATAATATATCATTTGCCAAACAAAACAACCTGATGGCTTTGGTGTCCATAACATATATGCTTTATGTTTTCGTCTTAAAGATCTATTGTCCTTCACAGTGCCTCCTCTAAAACCCCAAATCAGTTCTTTTTTATTTCTTCACGTGTAAACCAAATTTGTTCATGTATATCCTTTTCTAATAACTTTTCATATGGATTTAAAAATCTTCACCCATTTTGTTGCTAGCCATGTAAGCAATCCAAATAGCTGGATGGAAATAACGGGGCGCAACCGATTGCGATGCTCACCCATATCAAAACAGTCTGTTGTGCATTAAGGTTCATACTGCATAGGAATTACCGAAGTATACTATGCAATTTATTTTTCCCATGGACACAATACCAGAACATTTTTTTTTAAAAAAACACAAGAGTATAAAAAAACACCCGGAGAAAAATACATTGGATGTGCACATGTTTGAGTGTACATAGAGAAACTCGATGGTGTATAACGTCATTAAATGTGTATAAATGGTGAGAATGACAGCCAAAAGAGGTGTACTGTTGTGAATGACACCGTGGTGCATCTAAGGCCATGTGCAATGGGAGGTATTTAAGATTACCTTTGTTCGTTAGATTCAGGGTATAGTCATTGTAGTACCAGACTTAAAAGACAAACTATGGTGCACAAAGTCATAAAATATGTATAAATGGCGAGAAAGAGTTGAAAAAGACTGCCCCCACATCGCTTTTTGGGACGACACAAGTGACAACCGTGGCGTCACCACCTCCACCTTCCTCCCTTGCTACCACTTGTGTAGATAGTAGAAAACCAAGACGCTATGAGGATGGTGATGACATGACCTACTTTTCCTCAATCTTGTAGAGGTGTGATGACCATAACATGGCCAGAAACATGAGGGCAAGATCTGGCACGACTGTGATAGCCTTATTGCCACCGGTGCTAGGGAGGGCTCTAGTGATGATAGGGTTGGTTTAAAGAAACAATTATGTGGTGATGACGATTGCAGTGGTAAGATAGATGGAGGTGACGAAGTCAATCTAGCCCCTACGGCCATACTAGGTGGCCAACGTTGGTCAACATGAAATTTGGTTTTGGTATGGCTATAAGGTAGGCCGTGGGCATCTTAGCAGTTGACCAAGGAGGCATCGGCTTGGTGTAGGAGCGCAATGGTGGCTATTTAGTTTTGGTCGTGTTGGTGGTAGTGTCTCCCCCACTAGTCGACGGCGGCCAAAGTTGTGGATGGAGAGCTAGCCAAATTTGATGGCAGGTGAGGTATACATGGAGGAGCTAGCAAAATCTAACGACTAGTTTGGCTGCGGCATAATAGGTGGCAAATTGATTGGCATCACAAGTGTTGAGCGGTCTCCTTCCATTTCTTTCTTTTGTCGACTAATCCTATCTTCTTCCTTAAAGCTACTCTATTATGTGGCCAGCCTCCTTCTAGCCATGGGGAGCTCTAAGGTGAGGTACCTACTTGGCTAGTAGGGAGTTGCTCGATACTTGGGGATGGTGTGCAGCTTCTAGGTGTCCTATGAGGTGTGGTGTGGTTGTAGGTGGGAAATAATTGTGGGATGTAAAAAAATCTACATCGAATGTGATGAGCTGGGCAATGCTAACTATTATCTCCTTTCATTCTTGGCTTTGTTGGTGGCCACTATTAGGTGTCATGCGTGAAAGGACATGGTTGCTAGTGTGGCATTGCTAGTCATTTGTAGGATGTGGAGTTGTAGCTGCTTGTTAGGTGTGACGAGTTTAGTAATGATAGCTCTCTCATACTCTTTCATTGTTGGCTTTATAGTAGTTGTTCTCATGGTAATTCAAGAGTGTAAGTTGTGAGAGTTTGGGGAAAAGCCTTGCCTAGCCTTTGTCTAGATCAGCGACGCTAGCACCTATGTGTCATGGTTAAAAACTCAAACCAATGGATGACCTAGTGTAACTCTCGGTTTGCTGGTCAGCCAGTCCAACCGGTTGTATTACCGGTCATTTGTTGAACTACTTATTAATAAAATAGTATATATTAATAAGTTTTAAATCTTAGGTCTTTTATATAGCTAGTTGATGGCCTTTGGCTAGGCTAGCTATGTCCTAGTCTACGGTAAAGTGGTTTAGCGGTTCTCACAAAAACTATTGGTTTTGATTTTTTTTATTATACAATCTGTTTTTTTTACTATGCTATGGGTGCCAGATTTTCTCCTTTGAGGCATTGTTGCGGTGCTTCTCACTTCCTAGTTCCAGCGTTCTGGACAGACAATGATAATGTCTTTTATATTGTGTCTTTAAATATGTTGTCTAAGAGTTTGGCTTTTGCGATTATATGCCATAGAAATTCAGAGTAGGTTACCTTGTGGTGAGCTGGCAATGATGATGTGTGTCGGCTCCTCGTTTGGTTCATGATGGTGCATTAGTTTTAGATGTTTGTTTTGGGTGCTCTGTGTGGATTTTCGCTGATTTTCTTTCAATTAACAGTATAGCTGTTAGGCTTTTAGGCTCAGTTTCTCTCCTAAACTGATCAATTCTCCTTTTTTTAATAAAATGCAGGAGCCTTTTGTTTTTTTTAGTTTTGCAAAAAAAAAAGGCGAGGATTGCAATAGTAACCACGAGGTGTACTGGTGCAGGTGACGCCGTGGTACATCTGGGGCCATGTGCAATTTGAGGTGTTAAGAGTACGCCATGGTACACCTAAGGTCATGCGCAATTAGAGGGGTTAAAAGTACCTTTGTTCGTTAGATTCGGGTGTAGCCATTTCATGCACCGAACTTATGGGATTTTTTTTCATTAGATGCGAACCATATGTTCAGAAAGAAACACGATGGTAAACAAAGTCATAAAATGTGTATAAATGCCGATGATAACAGCTAATAGTGACCACGAGGTGTAATGGCACGGATGTAGTCGTGCATGTAAGGCCATCTGCAATGGGAGTTGTTAAGAGTACCTTTGTTTCATAGATTCCGGTGTATGCATGCACCGGACTTCAGAGAAATTTTTGTTAGATGTTCGTTCGGTAGACACACGAAAAAAATATCTTGTATTCTACGCGCATATTTTTAAACGGTCAATGTGTTTTTTTAAAAATAAATTCTATAGAAAAATTACCTAAAAATTATATTAATTAATTTTTCAAATTTAAAATAATTAATAAATAATTAGTTATATGCTAATAGCTCTCTTTCTTCTTCTCTTTTCTCCTCTATTCAAAACACCCTTAAATATGTAGAAGGTGTGACAACCATTGTTTTTATCGGATCCACTGTAACATACTACCACTAAAATCCACACACCCAATATAACTATGACTCTGTTTACAGTTTTCTCATCATTTCATATAACTATCTATATGCCCATCATACATAGTACACCGCTTGTTCTTATTTGTTATAAAAAGATTAACCCGATACTATGGCTACGGTACAAAAGCTTAAGGTTAGCTCATACCTATCTAAATTTTCTTTATATAAAAACTACTAGTACAACCACTCCTATACTATTTGAGCTAACTCTATATCACTACTCTAGGCTACAAATGGCTAGAATGTTATGTTCGCCATCCATGCACGTCTTTGTCCGAAGGCATATGTTGACGACATTTAAGAGAATGTCCAATAGTCTTGCTAGATGACTCTCAAGCTAAAATTTAAAAAACCTAAAAAATAATAGCCCCCAACAGCCTTGCTAACTGGATGGCCAAGCCATCCGATTGGGCCAAGCACCATCTCCTGATAGCTACAATAGCTCTCCAAATATGGGTCCCACCTGCTCTCTCTCCTCAATTGGCATCACTTCGACCCTCTCGCTCGCCTTAATCCGCCATAGGACATCATTGCTCCCCTTGCCCGCTTTGATCCGTCATCGTTGTTCTAGCGTTGCCTCACCCGCTTTCCCTATCGTTGTCGGTCATCTCACCAATGCCTCCTCTACATGCCAATGTCCATGGGGCCAGTGGTCTCTAGATATCAAGCTCGAGCTTGACCCTCTCTTCCGCCTTCTCTCTAGATCTTCGGCTTAGCGGTTGCCTTCTCTCTATCATTATCCTTGCTCTAGCTCCTCACTACACGTCCACCTCCACCTCCTCCTCATCATCTCCGCCTCTGGTCCTCTCCTACATTGAGCTATGAGCAAGCGAATGTCAGGCAACCTCCGCTCTCCTAAATCAGCATCTTGAGCTCTGCCTAGTGTCCAAACCAACACCACCTCCTCCTATCGCTTCCCCTCGACCACCCTTTTCCTTTGTCCCGAGCTCCGTCATCACGCAGGAGGAAGGCACTAGGGCCATGCACAGGAGCGAGCCTTCGTCCTCCTCGAGGTCGTTGTCGCTCCTATCTAAGCGCTTGTCGTCACAAGTGAGAAGAATGTGTGGTGGGGAATAACTGTTACTGGTAGTAGAGTCCACAGTATAAAGATAGAATTATTTTTCTTCCATGCAGCACGGATCTCAATGCACATAATGATGGTTTTGATACGTAGTACGTGAGTTGCAAACAGTTGCACCGTCACTGTATCCATAGGCACCATAGCTTCGGACGTCACCCTCACGTCTCTCGTAATTTGCTTTCAAAGTACATCCGTTTCAAAAGATAAACATTCCAAATATACACATTTTATATCACAAGATAAATTTTATACTCATTCTATAATTTTCATCATCTCAATGATGGCTAAACTAATAAGGTGATTTGAAAAAGAATCTAAGCTATTCAAAATTCAAAAATTAACAGCTAAAGTAACTATTTTTTAAAAACATAACCTTACTATTTACTATTTAACTAAAAAAATGATTATATAAAATAATTATATTTTTAAATGAAGAAAGTAGAAAGCTTGGTCCTCGTAGCTTTGGAAGTACAAATAAACGCCATCTCATCCATGTACTCTATTTGGACATGACTAGCGTTGGGACTTCTGATCACTTGGTACTCGTACCTTTGAGAGTACAAAGAAACTTCTTTCGTCAATGTACTACTATATTGGACATAATTAGCGCTCGGACGTCCGATCTGGGTTCGAACATCATACACTACTTTTTACCTTCGGATCATCTGGTAAAGGTGAAAACAAGCAACAACGTGGAGCCAATCGCCCGAAAAACCATCGAGCGCAACCCAAAAAATGCTAGACATGGAACTCGCAGACACGAGGCATCCTCGTTTGTTGTCTAAATTTGCTTCAGATCGTCCATTCTAGCTGTCCTACTGTATTAAGAAATAAATTAGATATCGATCGTCAAAACGTGGGCGCTACTACAAATCAGGCCACCGATTGTCTTACCAAGGACTGATCTTAAGGATTTTTTTTAAGTCACTATCAAATATTTCATAGAGACGAAACATTAAAAAAACTATTTGTAACATTGACAACCCACTACTTAAAATATTGACTCAACGACTAAAACATAAAAAAAATTAAAGCTTAAAACGTGCAACAGTTTCAAGTTTCAATCAAAACATTTGTTTCTTGCGCGTCTGAAACATCAAATCTGTTATGGCCATAACATTCACTCTTATGCCTATAAATTCTCACATTAATCGAAAAAATAGAGTCTAAGTAGAAATATAAATTCAAAATAAAAATTAAAAGAAGAGTCTATGTAGAAATACAATTTAGAAACATCTAAAATTTAGATTAAAAATAAATAATATTAAGAGAAATAGTCCATATGGAAATATAATTTAGAAATATCTAAAATTTAGAATATAAATAAATATTATAGAGAAAAGATTTCACGTGGGAGTATAATTTAGAAATATTTTAAATTTAGATTAAAAATAAATAATATTAAGAGAAAGAGTCCATAGAAACAAAATTTGGTAATATCTTAAATTTGGGTAAAAAAATAAATATTAGTATAAATAGTTCATGTACTACACTTTAGAAATACTTAAAATTAAAATTAAAATTAAATAGTATTAAGAGAAGGAATCCAGTAGAAAAAGAATTAGAAATGTAAGTTAAATATTAATATTATTGAGAAAAGAGTTTATGTAGGAGTATAATAATATATTCACCTATATTAATTGGAGGCTATCTAGCAGCCTCCATATTAATCATATAAGATAAAAATAGGTTAATTAAAATTTTCTAAAATTCACACATTAATCAAATAAAAAATAGCTTTATTATACAACTAAGAGATGAGATTGGATCATCTAACCTATATCAATATAACAATGGAGTTTCTAGATTTCAAACTATGAGCAACAATAACTAAGTAAAATAAAAAACCTAGTAGTAATGAACTATTACGAATATATCATGTTTAGTATTTGTAAGAATGTTATTAAAGATAATAAGAAAAACTAAAGATAAAAATGGAGGAAACAAGAAAACCAATACCTAAAGTTATATATTATTAAGATAATACTACAGGGACATCACTTGTTATATTAATCGAAATATTAGACTTAAATTTGGTCGGAGTATAAATTATATTGTATTTTTTTATTAAATAGGGAAAATATATATTATATTATGTGAATATATATATATGCTATTATGTTAAAGCATTTATTATAGTCACTATGATAGTTTTAATGCTCGAAACATAATTTTCTTTCGTCAGACTATAGCCAACGGAGATCTAGTTATAATAAATGCTTTAATTGCATCGAATAATTTAGGAAAAAAATACTTAAAGCGAGAATAAAGAAGAGATGAGAATATAACTAACTGCAGCCACGTCACCGTTACTAGTTCACCCACACATGTTACGTTGCTTCTGCTTGCTCGGGGAGCGCCTCATTTTTCCTCGCGTCCGACGTCCGGAAGGAAGCATTTCCTACTCTATTTCGTACACAAATTTTCCATCAGGATATATATAGCATGTGGTTCCAACTTTGCTGGTTGCTACGGCTAGTCGCCGATTAGGCGATTACTACAAACAAGTTGGCACTTACCGGCATACTGCGCCAGAGGAATATCCACAGCCATTTACATCCCCTTGTAAGAACAACAGACACAGTCAAATCGAGCAATGCAAAGCACCGTCGTGCTATACACATGGATGGCCAGGGGGCACTTCCACCCCATGATGCAGTTCGCTGAACACATCGCCAGCCATGGCGTTCCCGTCACCGTTGCCATCGCGGACGTTCCGTCATCGGGTGAGTTCCCTGAGGCCGTTGCCCGTCTCTCTGCCAACGACCGTTCCGTCTCCTTCCAGCTGCTCCCACCGGCACCGGTCCGTTCCAGAGACACGGCCGACCCCGACGCTGACCCCTTCATCACCCTCCTTGACGACCTCCGTGACTCGGACGCAGCCCTCATCGCCTTTGTCCGCTCCCTCCCATCCGTGGGGGCTCTCGTCGTCGATTTCTTCTGCGCGTACGGGCTCGACGCCGCCGCGGAGCTCGGCGTACCGGCCTACTTGTTCTTCACCCCCTCCGCGTCGGTCCTTGCTTCCTTCCTGCACATCCCCGTCATGCGATCCACCGTGTCGTTTAGGGAGATGGGACGCTCCGTGCTGCACTTTCCCGGAGTCTATCCGTTTCCGGCGTATGACTTGCCGGAAGTCCTGCTCGACCGCGACAAATACCAGTACAAGACAACCATTGCTTTCTTCGAGCAGCTGGCCAAAGCGAAGCACATACTGGTGAACACGTTCAAGTGGCTGGAGCCCCGCGCCGTGAAGGCGATACAAGACGGGATTCCCCGCCCTGGCGAGTCTGCACCGAGATTATTCTGCGTCGGTCCCTTAATCGGCGAAGAGCGGGGAGGCGAAGAGAAGAACCACGAGTGCTTAATGTGGCTGGACGCTCAGCCGGCGCGGAGCGTGGTCTTCCTCTGCTTCGGCACCGTGAGCTCGGTGCCGGTGGAGCAGCTAAAGGAGATCGCCGTGGGGCTGGAGAGGAGCGAGCACGCTTTCCTCTGGGTCGTACGAGCGCCGGTCGCGCCGGACGCGGACTCGACCAAACGGTTCGAGAGGCGCGACGAGCCGTCGCTGGAGTCTCTGCTCCCGGAGGGGTTCTTGGACAGAACCCGGGGGCGCGGGCTGGTGTTGCCGTCGTGGGCGCCGCAGGTGGAGGTGCTGCGGCACCCGGCCACCGGCGCGTTCGTGACACACTGCGGGTGGAACTCGACGCTGGAGGCCGTCACGGCAGGGGTACCTATGGTTTGCTGGCCGATGTACGCAGAGCAGAGGATGAACAAGGTGTTCATCGTGGAGGACAAGAAGCTTGGGGTGCTGATGGATGGCTATGACGACGGGATGGTGAAGGCGGCGGAGGTGGAGGCGAAGGTAAGGCTGGTAATGGAGTCTGAGCAAGGGAAGGAGATCAGGGAGAGGATGGCGTTGGCGAAAGAGATGGCCAATCGGGCGATGGAGATCGGTGGATCTTCGATGGCATCTTTAGCTGACTTTATTGGCAGCTTGAAGATAGCGATGGGCAACTGATTTGGTCAACAAAAACGCAAAGTGATATACTCCCTCTATCCCAAATTATAAGACTCTAATAATTTTAGAAAAATCAATATTTACAAACAATAACCAAACTAATGATATATATATATATATATGTTTACTATCATGCATGTAACATCACTGGATTTATATTTTATAACTGTTGATTATATATTTTGAAAAAAAATGATTAAAATAGAGCATTGAATACCGTGTAAGAAACAAGACGGAGGGTGTACTCCTTTTAATTGTAGAGATTGGGAATTGATGGACTTTTATTTGGATTAGTTTTTCTGTCATAGGACTCGCATATCATGATTTTATCATCTCATTTTGAGGACTCACAAATCATGATTCAGCCACGTTCGTACCAATTTATCCTCGTGGACGTGTCTATAACATAAAGAATCATTTTATTTTTCAATTTTACAATCATAAAAATATATTCAGAATTTTAATACTATAACTGAATCTTGTCTTGAACAATTATGACTGAAGGGAGTCGAAGAGTCATGTCCGTTATGAATTTATTACTGCTAATTTGAAAGTGGAATTAATATGACAACAAATTGAGAGTCTATAAGAGGTAAAACTTTATATTTATGAATTCTGAATTGTAGAACATCTCAGAATAACTAAAATTTGGTCTCAAGGGCTTTCTATTCACCAATTTTGAATTTACAGACTATTTTATCGACAAAAAGTAGAATTATGGCACCACCGCATGTTCCAACCATAAGTTATTTTTTAGTCCACGATGGTTATGACTTGGTATTTTGTTAATTTAAATTTTAAAATTATTAAATTAAGAAATATACTAAATGACTAGAATCAATACATTCACTTTTAATGTCAGAATTATTAAATCATGAGATATTATTACTAAAGGTCCACATATATTGCAGTTTCTTATTTATTAAATTCCAAATATTTATTGAAAAAATGAAGTCGAGATTCCACGATCAGTACTACTTCGTATTTATTTGAAAACGAGAACCCCTGTGGGTACTAGTATGTGTAAGTGTAACACAATTACACAAACAGTCTAAAATGTTATGACCTTTGGGAGCCTATGGGCAGGAACTTTGGACTTTCAGGCTAGGACAAGCATGACAGTTGCTACTGCGGTACTGATGGAAACAAATCCTCTACTGTACTAATTAATACTGTACGGGTGCTGTAGATGCTATAATCCACTGCTCGGAAGGCACGGCTGCAGGACGTGGGAGATGGGCTCCGGCTTCTGGCGGAGTGCCAGCGTCTACAACACGGGCGAGCGCCGGTGGCGAAGCGAGGGTGTGTGCACCGGCTGCCGGCGCAGCAGTGCCTGCTGTCGTCTGCGAAGGACGAGCGCCGGCGAGCAGAGCATGAGCGTGCGCAAGAAATGGTGCGATGAGCAGGCGCCGACGACCACCACCCACGGAGCTCGGGAGATCTGCAAAGCACACCTCCTTCGAGTGGCGGCCGTCGATCTGGCAAGCGGCGTCGTTTTAGGCTTTTAGCACGCGCAGGTGGGGGTCCTTAGTAATGGCGGAAGAGGAAAAGGGGGATTGTGGGGGCAGGTGGCGTCGATCTGTCGGGGCTGGGATGGCCGGCGTCGATCGTGGGGGCAGTCATCGAGCGTCGATCTATCGGTGCTGTGGGGGCGACGCTATTTTCGCTCGCGCCGGAGGCGGAGGGGGAGCGGAAGAGAAGAGGAAGCACATAGGATCGTATAGAATAGTAGTAGGGCCCACAAAACGTGTTTTTAATCGCCCGTATCGGCTGCATGTGAGCTGTAGCGCGTGTGAAGGCGTGATATCGCCCGGCGCTATATTTGAATCTCGCTTCACGCTCTCTTTTATTCCCTTTCCTCCACGTAGGAATAAGATGACATAAATTTTTTTAGACCTTGCTGAATCAATCTATTGTATCTGCTCACTTATAATTAAAGACACGAACATTTAAAAATACACCTCTCCAACTTTGTCCTCACACGCTTAGCATTTTAACATGGTCCATGTTAATGTCTAGAAGTTCCAGATCTATTTTGTACAGTTAAATTTCATGTCAAGGTGAGAAATCTAACTAGGAATTATATTCATCCTTCAAAAGTAGTACCAACTATTTCTTTCACAACTATACTATGAAAGATTGCTTTTGTAGCAGAACTGTCATTTGACCAGTGTCAGAAAGGGAAAATATGTTGCACTCTTTACTCTTACAATGATTTTCTCTCCATCCGGAGTCTCAAATTTTCCTATGGAAATCAGGGGCACTGGTGCAACCGAACGGTGGATCGTAGCTTCTACAGCACCCGTACAATAGTAGCTATACAGTAGAGCACCCATTCCCTGGAAGGATACATACAACTCTCATTACTCTTACTGTCTGCTTTTAGCTTATTAGCAATAGATAAAATTTAATAGTCTCTCTATCTTAAAATAAAGAATTTTATCCTTCAATTATTTTGTGATTGAGACAGAATTTTATTCACCTACCAAATTTTGAATTCATCACTTTTTTAATTATAGTTTATTTTTTATATTGATTTTTAAATCATTAATAACACTTATATAATATTTATAACTTATTTTTTTCATTCTTTATTCTTTTTCCCCAGCTTATCACGAGCACTTTTAGGGAGCTTGGGTTGCACCTTAGAGTTACTGTGTACAGTGCTTTGAGTATGCTACAATGATCTACTGCACAAAACAATATTCATCAACCGTACGTACGGTACTGAATATTTTACGGCCGTGACAGAAAGAACGCTATAGCGAACTCCTGTAACATTGACCTGGTCTGTTCATTTTATATCAATCGGTTGGGAAGGCTAGCCAATGCACACTACTGTTCATCTGTGCCATCCTCCCTCTTTCAGTAGCTTTTCCATTGACCTATGAGTTGTAACAATGCCATTTTAGACTCGCCGTTGTTGTCATGCGCCTCTTTCACCTGCAACATGGCCGCCAAAGTCCGCACCCGGAGCTCTCTTCCGTCGTCCGACTCCATGGCCCACCTTGCCTTCTTCTCAATCTCCTCCGCCGTCACGACCCCTTTGCCGTAACCTTCCACCGCCACGGCTAATCGCATTTTCTCAACCAAGAACACCTTGTTCATCCTCTGCTCCGCGTATAGCGGCCACGCCAGCGTCGGCACGCCCGCCGTGACCGCCTCCGGCACCGAATTCCAGCCTCAGTGCGTCATGAACCAGCCCACCGCGCCTTGCTCGAGCACCTCACGCTGAGGCGCCCATGACTTGACCACAAGCCCCCTGCCCATGGTCCGGCGCAGGAAGCCTTCCGGGAAGATGAGCGCATCGAGGTCGGGGCCCGCTAGGTGCTCGAAGCCAGTTGGAGGCCGCACGACCCATAGGAACCGGTGTCCGCTCGTCTCCAGTCCCATGGCCGCCTGCTTGATCTGATCCACGCCGAACACGCCCATGCTGCCGAAACAGAGGAACAGAACGCTGGCCTTCGGCTGCGCGTCCAGCCACGCGAGGCACTCGTGGCGCTCTGCGCTGCCGTCCTCCTCCCGCGGCTTTATCAGTGGCCCTATGCAGTGCAACGGCGGCGTTCGACGCCCTGGGAACGTGCAGAGGCCGGCGACGACGGCGTCGGCGGCTCATCGCTCGAGGGAGCGGCAGCTGTTTACTAGAACACCGTGGGAGTTGCACAGCTGTTCGGACAGGGCGAGGAAGTGCCTGTTGCTCGCGTTTTCGCGGTCGAAGTTAGCTGTGGGGAGGTGGTCTGCCGGTATCGGCGGGATGCCCGGCGCGTGCACGAGGTCACCGCCCCTTGGATGACGGGAAGGTATAGCAGGAAAGCGAGGCGGGCGATGCAAATGGTGAGGAAGACGTACGTCGGGATGCCGAGCTCGGCGCCAACGTCCAGGGCGCCGTAGCAGAAGAAGTCGATGATGAGGACGGCCGGGGAGGTAGACCGGAGGAAGTCACGGAGTTCGGGCTCGGAAGCGCGTGCGGACTCGAAGAATCGAGACACGTGATCATCAGCGGGCACGTTGCAGGGGCCCGTGGGTTGCGAGAGGCGGTGGAAGGAGAACTCCGGGTTGGCGGCCGAGGCGGCCGCCAGGAAGGACGCGGTAGCAGCGGCGTCCTTGTCGTCCTGCCCGCCGAGGACTATGGTGACATCGAGGCCGTGCGCGGCTAGTAGCTTGCCGAGCTGCACCATGGGGACCAAGTGACCGATCATCCCCGGCGGCGGGTAGATGACCACCAGCTTCTTGCCGCCCTCGCACTTGTTTGGGATCATCCCCGGCGTCTGTGACTCGCGCGGCGTCTGTGACGACAGGCTGCCGTCTGATATGACCATGAAGTTCAGAGAAATCTTGCGTCGAGACTTCACAGCGCTCGCCGTGTTGCTTACTTTCCTCCTAGTGAAATTTTTGTGCCCGCGTGTGCTTCATTCGAACCGCAAATGTTACTTAACCTGCTGGCAGCTAGACTGACTGTGGCCTAGGAATGAACTACTTTGGTCCATGAATTGGGCCGGGAGATGACTGTATAACGCGGCCACGTGACTGTACTATAGTCTGTAGAGGACGACACAGTACAGGAGAGAAACGAGAGGGCACTGTGGCCTGGCCACTCCCGGGTGCATGCTGTAGTGCTGTACTAGTACATGGAATCAGGCAGCCGTGGCCTTGTGCAGTCTTGGGCATGGCGTTGTGCAGTCTTGGGCACATGATTGATAAGGGACCTCCTCCAGCATGTTTGACAAGTTTTACTACAGAATATCTAAAATTTATATAATTAGCTATAAACACTATAAAAATATTGCTCGGCTCAAGAACACTCTAAAAATATATAATTTGCTTAAGTACATCGAATACACTATTTTATTAGTCTCGGGCTTAATGAAGAGAGAAATAATAAAAAAGATGAGATTGTGGGCCAGCAATATATAATCTAACTAGGTCTAGTTCAAACACACATACAATTAAATGAGCCATTTACCTTCATTCCACTGTCTTCTGGCGTCGCTCACCGTTGCTCTGCCACGTAACCACTTGAATTCGTCGCCTTCCACCGCCTATTGTGACGTCCACCATCACTATCGCTATAAAAGCTAGGGCTTTTAAGAGGGGATCAAGGGAGACTATGATTAGGGTTTGGTTCGAAACAAACCTGGTTGGGTTAGATGTTGCTAGCCCAAGGAGCAATCTTATCTTTTTTTTTTTGAGTGTCGTATAGCAATTTTTGCCAAATTATTTTTCAGCCTGCGGTCTACATCTTGGCCTATTGATATTCAAGTAGTAGAAATTAAAGCACAACATATGCCGGCAACTTTATTTGATGAGATGTTAGTTTGCACTCTAAATGTCATTAACTCAGGATAACCCGCGTAGTTGCAGGCCTAGACTTATTTTGAATCTTAAATCTTTGCATACCGTTCATTTTTTTCTTATTCAACCTTCTGTTAAACCCCTTATTTCTTCGGCCTTTCTTAATCGTCGCCTTGTTTTATGTTGTGATAATGAATATCTCTGTAGTATGTGGATACCCAGTTGCTGGCTCCAACCTCTGAATGGGTGATTGAAGCAGTTTTTGTTTTGAAAGAACTTAAACAAGTTTTTCTTGACCTCGAGTGGTTGACCCAACGAAAAGACGTCGAATAATTGGGCATATCTGGTGTTGATTTGTAGCGCTAGGCCATTAGTAGTGGGAGGTTTCACTTTCTTGTTTTCAACAAGTCCATATATAAGTAATAAAACATTTAATTAATAATTAAAAATAGTATATACAATGTATT
This sequence comes from Oryza coarctata, assembly GCA_030770085.1. Taxonomy (NCBI): domain Eukaryota; kingdom Viridiplantae; phylum Streptophyta; class Magnoliopsida; order Poales; family Poaceae; genus Oryza; species Oryza coarctata. The sequence continues at coordinate 23,201,864 of CM061463.1, read as the reverse complement.
GTTTTATTTATACTGTTTTATAAAAGCGACAAGCTATATCGGAAACAATATGATTTGGTATAAATGAAACTCATTTTATCTCTCTTTTCTTTGCCACATAATCAAAAGGGTTAACATGGCACCCTATTTAATGAGAATTTTCTAGTCGGCATTTCATTTTTATGTTTTCAAAATTGCCACATGAGCAATGAGACATTAAATTGATGGTTAAAATAATATATACACTGTTTTATTTTACTATTTTATAAGCAATACATATATTGAAAATAGTCTACACATGGTTTCATATAGATGAAACACATTCTATCTTTGTTAATTCATTGCTATATCATCAAAAGCATTGACATGCCATCAGATTTAATTAATGAGAATGAAACTTTCACTGGAAATGGTATAGTATTTCTTTCGTTCAATTTTAGTCGTTACTCATCACTATTCCAACTTTAACTAACAACTAGTTTGAAATAGTCGAGTTATAATGACAGAAAGTGGTGTGATTGGAGTAGGTAGCCCCACTTACACCATTAACTACAAGTTTTCTTGTTCCTAAGTTAGCCACGCCATCTTATCTTTCCTCTCCCATAAAATAGCAGTCATTATTACGTCTTAAGAACTGAAACAGTCCATGGCATCCCAACAGTCCACAAGCTCAGGAGCTAAGAAGCCTACCAACTAGATAACCTAAATGTCAAATGCCATTTATTTTCTTCTATACTCTCGTATGTCAGTAGTTCATTCTCATATCCTGCACTGGAAGGAATGAATTTTGATCGCCTGTTCTGAAGCCTTTTTGCGTTTGCTCCTGAAAACATCCGGCTGTGGTACGGAGTAGTAGTACAAGTCACACTAAAGACCTACTCCCTATTTAAAAATATAAGATATATTTTATTTTATTATGATAATACCTTGAATAAATATTACTTTATTAATATATTATTTTTACACCAAAATATATTTTTTAAATTACAATCTAATAATATCGATTTTGTGTCGTAGTAGAGTAATCATTGCCATTGGTTAAGTCAGCATTACTTTGTTTTAGGCAACGTACAAGTCATACTTCAGAGTTATATCTTTTCTAAACACTTTGTTTGGTTCCGTGTAACATAGGTTCTTTTACGCAACGTGCATGCGAAAAACTCACAATAATCTAACTTGCACGTATTGATCGCTTTCAGATGGGCCTTACGTCTGCAGTGCTAATAGCTATTCGATATTGATATAGGATATTTTCAAGCTAACGTATTCATAGAACCAAATTTCAAATGCATATCATCTTTTTTTTCTCACTAAAAATCGTACTGTAATGCATGGATATCATATAGTATATTATCCTTTTAGAGCAACTCTAAAAGCTTCTTTAGATCTTGCTCCCAACCATTTGCTCATTTGGGTAGCTCTCCAACACACTTCAACAAGACCCTCCAATATAGCAATGGGACATGTACGGTAGCCTCATCTCTTCTTCTCATCCCTCCCTATCCTCCTACATGTACACGACTATACCACCCATTTATCTCTATTGGCATTGGTGCATAGGAGGACCATCTCTATCACCGTCGTGCAAGAGTAGGTGATGAGGAGGGTGGGGTGGCTATCTTTACCACCACCGCTCAACAGAGAGAGAGGTCAGTGATGGCGTGGAGAGTTAGTAGGTGGTGATGGCATGGAGAAGGTGCTGGAGTTGTGGCTGGAGTGCGCGATGGATCTAGGCAACATCGTTGAGCAAATTAGGTGGTGGAGGTGTTAACCTAGGCAACAGCGGCCGTCCGAGCATAGGGTGAGAATGGGTCTGATGGCGTTGACAAGAGGATGAAGCAGGAAGCCAGTGTGGAGGGAAGGGCTCGATGACACTCCTAGGCAGAGCTAGTAAGCAATGAGGCAGCATGAAGGTAAACGTGCGACGCTACGGTGCTGAGTCCCTCGAGGATGGTGGAAAGCAGAGAAGACAACCCCCGACTGTGACGTAGTCCAATGGAATCCAAGCAGGGAGGATGCCAGGATTGGCCAAAGGTATGGTAAGGATGGTCGATGCAGAGGGGGTGATACGGCGCTCTAGATGGCGGCAACAATGGCCTTTGATGGATCGATGCAACAACGATGCATGTAATTTGTGAGTTGGACAAACAAGAGGGGTGTGTAGGATTGAAACACCAAAACCAAGTCTACCAAAGAGGATGAATGATAGAAAAACTAATAAATCAAATATTTTAATGGAAATAAAAGATTTTTTAAAATTTGTGGACTAACCTATTGATGAAATCTCCTAAGTGTCTAATATTTTTAGCTCTTATCTAGTTCTAGTGTTGCTCTAAGTATGGCTCCACTATCGCTAGCTGTTGTGGGACGCTGCAATGTGCTTTTTCCACTGCTTTGCAGTCCTTGTCGGTGATTTTTTTTCTTTCCCTTGTCCCTTTTAGACAATCTCACCGCTAAATCAATTATCTTTCCATCTTTTAAGTATTATATACAACACTCATCTATCCCTTTAGGTGTGCACGATTTTATATGTAGCCCATGAGAATAGATATGTAACACTTACATATCTACATCTTATGTAAATACAAAGAACCAATTGCAATTATTTGTGAAACAATGTGAATCATGAGGTACATCATCATATCAAAAAATGAGGGAGGGAAGTATATTTCAAGCTAGCATAAAGTTTTTGACATGAACAAACGAATATGACCTAAATCTTTAGAATCAATAACCTTATGTGAAATTATATTTAAAAAGTAACACATTCTTACCGATTCATTCAAGATGGCATAAAGTCAATGACTTCTGTAATGATTTGAAATTATCTAATCCTTTTAACAACCCCATTAACACATTCAGTTTAGTGTGGCATAGCATCTCCTCTAAGTCAATATCTTTATCACCTACACTCTCATAACAAACCATCGCAACATTATCTTCATCATCTATTACAACATTGTCAGATTCATCCACTTCGTTCTTCAGGTAGATTTTTCTCGCTGTGGTAGGACCAAGTATTGTAATTCTTAATAATTCCACACATCATTAAGTGTGATTTGTTTACATTATGATTGCCCTGTACTTTTGTTAACACTAAAATTTAGTAAGCTCATATAAATAGGATCGGAGAGCCAATCAGCTTATGAAAAGAGGGCTCACTAATAAAAAAAAGCTGATCGGACAGATAAAGTTGAATTTGTTTTAACTGAAAATAAAAAATTATCTAGATAGAAGAGTCGTAAAAGCCACGATGAGATGAGATAGTTGTATTTTTTAAAATATATATCTTATAAGATAAACAAATTTAGTTAGTTTTGTTAATTTCTTAGAGAGAGTTTTTTTTCTGTTTAGGAAGTAACATCTGGGGATTATTTATAACTACATCAGACCTTATAATATAAATATATATCCCTTTGAGACTTATAAATCATTTATAAGATCAATACAATCTCGACGCATCGCCACCTTAATTACTATAACGAAGCGCATCAAAGCCATCATTGTCAACCATTGGGATAAAAAACAAATGATATGGGATAAAAAAATAATGGATAAATTTCATAGTAGTAGTTGCAGTACCATGCTTAATTAACAGCAAAAATAATTTGAGAATCGTTTGAATGCTAGACTGATAGTGTAACAGCCCTAAAATTTGACAACTTTTTAAAACTAATTTTTAATTATTAAAAATATAACCATTGAGTTCGTTGTTTATTTAAAATTGTATCTTTCATGTTTCTTTTCCCGTTTCTTTTTATTAGAAAGTGCATTTAATCTCTTCAATAATTCCACAAACCTAATTCAAATTTCGTCCAAACATAAGAATCAGCTATTTCCCCAACTCAACTCCCTCTTAATCAAATTCCACAAACCCCTTTTTCTCTCTTCTTCCTCCTGTATCTCCTCTGTTATCTTCAAGCAGGCAGCCATCTCCATCTTTGTCTCCTCGGCCCAAGACGTGCCAAGCCAAACAACGCCCGAGCAAACCCAGCCGAACCCGAGCCAGCTCGGAGCCGAATCAGCCAGCCACGTCCGCACGCGCCCATGCCCGCACACGCGCTTGCCCATTCCGCTTCGCGCCGGCCGCGAGCTCGCCCGCGCTGCCTCGTGCCTCCTCCTCGCGTCGCGCTGCACATGCCAGAGCCGCGTGCGTCGAATTTCGGCCCGCCGCAGACGAACGAAGATGGCCGCCGCGATTGCACTACGGACGCCGCCATCGACGACCTCAATTCCCTCCTCCCCGCACTATAAAGCCCGGGAACGGAGGCAAAAAAACCGCATCGAAGCTCTCTACCACCCCCTCAAATCCGATCCTACCTCCGCCTGTTCCATCACAGTCGCCGGCGAGATTTCTCTAAGAAACCTAGTTCGGCCGCCACCGTCAAAAACGTCAAATTCGTCAATCACGTTGCGAAATCTCTCGAATTAAAGGTAGGAAGAAGTTTTCCTCGCCGTGTTCTACCAAGCCCCTAACCTTTCCCAGTCGATAAGCCGCCGGAGCTCACCGTCGAGGCCCCGGTTGCCGCTGCTCTGTTCTGGCCGCCATTCCCGGCCTCATCTACCCAAACCAACACTACCACTAGCTCCGCCTCATATCACCGGTACTCGACGACCTCTCCCCTTCGCCGGAAACCCGCCGGAGCCGCCGCCGCATACCCCAAGGTCCTGACCGCCGCCGCCAGCCTCTCACAGCCCGGCAACCTTAGGGAAAGGGAGCGCCGCATCGTGTTGATGTTTTTCCCGACCTTATCCATCCAAGCCGCTGGCTCCCTCGCCGCCGGCGACGCCAAACCGCCGTCGACTTTCAGCATTCTGTTTCCCCACTCTTTTTCTATTGAAAAATAATTATTTTCTCCTAAAAATATCAAATCACCATCAAGATAATTTATTTTGACCCAAAAAAAATATTTCCACATTCTTCACATTTAACTTTTATTTAAATCTGACTTAACCGGTGCCCGATAAAATTCCAGAAAAATATTAAAAATCCCCAAATCAATTTATTTAATTCATTTTAACCATCCTAGCACTTGTTTTATTGTCTATTTTGTGATGATTGCTGCATAATTAGAAATAGCCGGAACAATAGAACTCCCACATGGAGATAAGTTATACAGCTACATCAAGCCTAAAGGTTGTAAGATCGTAGTAGTTAGAAAATTATTTTAGTAGTGTACTCATGTACGATAGAATGTATGAGTCCTTTTAAATTAATTATATTATTATCATTGTATTTTATGATATACCCTAATAAGCCAGTCTTATTAGGCTAAAATTTGAGATATACCCAAACAACTTTTGCTTAATTAATTATTACTTAATTAAACTTGTTATAATCACATGAGAATAAATGGTTGGCTGTATGCCGAGGATGAATTATATTTTATGGATACAACATATGAGCGGGTGATGCATATGGATAGATATCATACCGATGGAGGATATATGATACATTTATAGACTTTTTTAATTATGATTAATTGTTGATTTAAAAATTGATAATACCAATATAAATAAGATAGTTTCATCCATCCAATTTATTGGACCTGGTCGCATGTTACTCTAGTTGATTAAACTTCAATAGGCATTTCTATGTATTGGCTATTAGCTTTAGTGTGTGAAGCAATGTGATATGGCTTATGGTATATGTTTTGTGGATGTGTTAATGTTTTAGATATGGGATACTCCACGTGCGTGCATATAACTCGGTGGAGTACCACATACTATATTCTTTAAAAAACCTTGGAAAGAGTATGTAGTAAATAAGAAAGGTGTCTTTGAGAAGAAAAGAGATATAAAGTTATATTTGGGCCTAATCAGAACTACTCAAATCATATACATACTTGTATCTCTCTAGTTCTATTTGGATAAAAGAGCAATTGAGGATATAAATAAAATACCCATAGGAGGAGGAAGAGGGCCATGAAGCCAAAGAAAACAAATCTCACTCGAGACAAGCCAAAGCCACATCAAGTCACTTGTCCGATCTCATCGAGTCAACAATAGAGAAGCCCGATACTACTAGCCATCGACCATTGTGCTTGAGCTTTATGTCGATATTATAGTAGACTAGATTAGAGTTTATTCTTCATACTTTATACTCATGCAATTAATATAATAGAGACCATCTAGCTAAACATGAGTAGGACTATTACCTCTAAAAGATCCAAACTTATATACATTTTTTTGTCTTCATGCATTTTCTTCCGAATCTTCATATTAGTTTTATCCTCTACGTATAAATATATCAATATACATAGATGCTACGGTCGGTTACCAACTTATAGGCCGGCTCGATGGGCCTGAGAGTGTGTTGTACTACCCATTGAGTAATGAACACTACTAAGTGGATATGGAGGCAAGTTGGTACACACTTTGGACTAGATCACTTCGAGTAATGGCCTAAGTATCCATTAACTTATTAGGCAGAAGGGAGAAATATTTAGGGTAGTATGCACCTGCTACTTTTTAGCCTAGCTATAAAGGTAGGTAGACTCTGCAGAGCCGTATTATACACCATGTTTTTTCGGTTAATGGAGATGTGTCTATACTTGATTCCATAGTATGAGTGCAAGGTAAACTAAATAGCTATGATATGGTAAAAATTATTGTTATACCAACACCGTTAAGGTAAGTTAATATATTTAAAAATATTAATTAATGATGTTTGTATTAAATGTTTATTAATAATGTTTAAGTTAAATGCTTATTAAAAATGCTTTCTGAAGTAACCGTTAAGATTATGGTTAAAATCTTCATCCATCTATTATTATATTTGTTATCATTTTGCATGTTTTGAATTCAAATAACGAGGATAATATTGTAAGAGAAGATGCTGATGATTTCTAGGGACGATTACGATTTTTAAGTCGCTTTATACGCTCCGGTAGTTCCTGTAGTGATGATAAACACTATTTGGTTTATATATATGGCTTTATGACCTTATGTGTAATAGTTTACGCTTTCATTGAACTGTGAACCCTATGGTTGGAATAATTTACATTCAAAGTTTATTCTTTTATTCTTTTTATATCATCTCATACCTAACTGAAACTTCCTGAGCAGCTACGTATACATGGGGCACTTTAATCTTCTTAGAGTGTCCCCACAAGGTCAAAGTGCCCCACAGATGGTTCCAAAGAAGGATATGAAAAAAAAAAACTCTAACGAAGCGCATCAAAGCCAAACCATACGATAAAAAAACAAAGGATATGAGACTAAAAAAATAAAGGATAAATTTCATAGTAGTAGTTGCAGTACAGTGCTTAATTAAAAATAATAATTTGTGAATCGTTTGAATGCTAAACAGATGGTTCCAAAGAAGAATATGAAAAAACTCTAATGAAGCGCATCAAAACCATCATCGTCAACCATTTGATAAAAAACAAAGGATATAGGATAAAATAAATAAATGATAAATTTTTTAGTACAGTACTTAATTAACAGCAAAAATAAAGTAGGAGTACACAATAAGTTTTTAAACTATTATTCGAGCCATCAATGTTGAAGGGGCCACGTTGGGGTAGGAACTAAACGCATGCGACAAGAACATCACTATTCTTCGTCACTTCTGGCCAAGATTCTCCGCATCGGACAAGAACTGGACGAACGCTGCGTGCGACGAGCCACCTTCCTCCAGCGCCGCCTCCGCCTCCTCCTTCCGCGCCGCTGTACGAGCCCTGAGCTGCCTCCCTTCCTCCGACTCCATCACCAGCCTCACTTTGGCCTCCAACTCCTCCGCTTTGACAAAGTCCGAGTTGTACCCCTCCAGCTCCCACGCGATGCCCATGTCCGCCGTCATGAACACCTTGTTCATCTTCTGCTCCGCGTACAGCGGCCAGCACAACATCGGCACCCCCGCCGTGATGCCCTCCAGCGCCGAGTTCCACCCGCAGTGCGTCACGAACGCGCCGGTCGCAGGGTGGTGGAGCACGTCCAGCTGCGGCGCCCATGACGTGACGATGAAGCCACGGTCCTTGGTGCGCTCCATGAACCCCTCCGGCAAGAGCGCGTCGAGGTTCATCTCTGGGCATTGCTCGAAATACTTTTTGAAGCCTTCGGTGACTGTCGGCGGTGTGCGCACGACCCACATGAACCGTTGCCCGGAGTTCTCCAAGCCGACGGCGATCTCCTTCAGCTGCTCCGCGGGGAACGTGCCCTTGCTCCCAAAGCAGAGGAACACGACGCTGTGCTCCGGCTGACCGTCGAGCCAGCGGAGGCACTCGTGCCTCTCGGCCGCCTCCTTCGCGCTCTCGCCGACCAAGGGCCCGACGCAGTAGATAGGAGGCAGCACCTTGCCTGGGAAGCAGAGCGGGTCCCTGAACGCCTGCGCCGCCCGGCTCTCCAACGATTCGAACGAATTCACCAGGACGCCCATGGTTTCCGTGTTGCGCTCCCAGCAGTTCATCATGGCCTTGCACATCTCGTCCTCCGGGTGCTCGGTTAATTCCTTGATGAGATGAGACGCCGGCATCGGCGGAACGCCGAGGAAATCAAGGGGCGTGTCCCCTAGCTCCTTCAGGCCCGTCTCCCTGCCAGTGACAAACGTCGGGAGCTGCGTTAGGACGGACAGCGCCGAGACGCCCGAGGCAAAGAACGTGTACACCGGCACGCCGAGCTTCGCGCAGACGTCGATGGCGGTGACGCAGAACATGTCGATGACGAGAGAGTGCAGACGCTGCCGAGGGATGGAGCGGAGGAAGCTCTCGAGCCGCTCGTTGTACTGGCGCAGGAGCTGGAGGACGAGGAGGAACGGGTGCTTGCCGAAGCTGCCGAAGTCGGGGGCAGGGAGTGGCGGGATGACGTGGAAGGAGATGGAAGGGTTGGAGGCGGCGAGGCGCTCGACGGCGAGGGCGCCGAAGTCGAAAGACTTGAAGGGCGGCTCCAGGAGCACCATGGTGACGTCGTAACCGTGCTTGAGGAAGACCTTGGCGAGCTCCAGCATGGGGACGACGTGGCCGACGCCGCCGCCGGGGTACAGGACGACGGTTTGCTTCATTGGAGCCTAGTGGACGGAAGTGTGGAACAGTGGAAGGCGAGTTAACTTCAGATGTGGTGACTTCAGTTTTGGTGGAACCTGGATCGGAAATGGTTGTGGTCGTACTTAAAGGCCGAACTGCCTTGCCGGGGAAGGTATGGACTTGCTTCGAGTCGCGGGAATCAAAGGTTGTATAACTAATTAACTAAAGTCAGATGAGGAGAAACGTGATCTGCCTTGGAGGAAGCTGAAAATATTGTGATTCCTTGTGGAAGAAGACAACACTTGGCAACAAATAGTGGCAGAAACTCAAGCTTGGGCTGCCTAGGTCAGCCTGGCTGGATGTTCATAAGCCTCGAGCTATTTTTGACGACCCCGCTAGCTATCAGCAAGCGACTATCATACACGGTCTGTATCTAACGTGTCGAGCCAGATATGGTTAGTGTGGCTCATGGGGCTAGTCCAGCTCAGCCTGATTAGTAATTTTAGAAAATTTTAATAAATTTTCTTATTTGTTTTATATTTCTATTTTTTACATAATTTATATATATTTTTTCATATTTTATTTTTAATTTTTTTAAATTTTTTTTACGGGCTATCGGACCGGATCGGCCTGCCTAAGTCTCAGCCGCGGCAGCAAGCCGATCCTTAACGCAACATTTAGTAGCCAAGCCTAATTGAATTGTCCGTTTGGCCATCTCTATACTTGAAAGTTACTTGATGTTCTCTGCTCAGAAAGATATCTCCGTCCGTCGGATTTTTTTGTTGTTAGTATTAAAACAGTTTGATATAGTATTCGTTTGCGTCCAGAAAGTTTCTGGTAGCACACCCGAAGTTTTAATCCCAAAGCCTTCGGATTAATTAACTAGGATGAAGCAGTAAAGCAGATAGTACACACTAGAGTACTACACGCTCGTACACACGCGTCTGTTCCACCAATATCTTGTCTGAAAACTGAGTGAACGTCCATTGTCCGATCCGAAGAGGACCATACAATACCATAGTGATCACAGATAAACCCACTGGAGGCCACGCAAAATTATCAGCACTCGAAATCACGCGCGAACCAAACCACTGGAGGCCTGCAGGTCCTCGAGGAACTTGACAAACGCTGCGTGAGACGAGCCCCCATCCTTGAGAGCCTCGGCTGCTGCATCTTTCACCGTGGCCACACGCTGCCTGAGTGCCTGGCCGCCCTCGGACTCCGTCACCCACCTGATCTTCGCCTCCACCTCCTCCGCCGTCACCTCCTCGTCATAACCCCTCATCTCCACGCCAAGTTTCATCTCCTCCACAATGAACACCTTGTTCATCCTCTGCTCCGCGTATAGTGGCCAGCACAACAGCGGCAGCCCCGCCGTGATGCCCTCCAGCGTCGAGTTCCACCCGCAGTGCGTCACGAAGGCGCCGGTCGCCCTGTGGTGCAGCACCTCCACCTGCGGCGACCATGACTTCACCACGAGCCCTCTCCCATTGGTCGCCTCCATGAACCCGACCGGTAGGAGCGCGTCGAGGTCTGGCTCAGCCAGTGGATCCACCAAAATTGTTTCATCGATGCGCGGGCTCCGCACAACCCATAGGAACCTCTGCTCCGACTTCTGCAGGCCAATAGCGATCTCCTCGAGCTGCTTCTTGCGGAATGTCCCCATGCTACCGAATGAAAGGAACACGACGCTGTTGTCTGGTTGCGCATCCAGCCACCGGAGGCAGTCATGACCCTTGTCTCCACCGCTGCCTTCCGAGACCAAGGGCCCTATGTAGTACACCGGCGGTGTGTCTCGGCCTGGGACGCAGCACCCGTCCCTCAGAGCGCGCAACGCGCGCGTCTCCACGGACTCGAATGTATTGACAAGAATTCCTCTCGACTCTGGAAGCCGTTGGAACGTGGGTAAGATAAGTCTTGATGCTTCGTTGTAATTGAGAATATCTGGTGGTAATTCTGAAGCTTTGAACGGAGGAACGCCCGGAAAGTGGATGATGGAGTCACCGAGATTCCCGAAGCTTGTGTTGATGCTATCTCGCATGTTGGGTAGGTAGAGGAAGACAGAAAGGGCGCTGGCGGCCGAGGAGTAGAAAACGTAGGCGGGTATCCTGAGCTCAGAGGCGACGTCGAGAGCGTCCGTGCAGAACATGTCGATGATGAGCGCGTGGACGGAGGGCAGAGAGCGGAGGAGGTCACGGAGCGGCGCGTTCATGGTTTTCAGGAACCGAAGCACATGGACGATCGGTCGGGCGGACGAATTGGAGCCGCCGCCCGCGGGCGCGGGCGGCGGCGGCGGAAGCACGTGGAAGTTGACAGAGGGGTTGGACGCCGCGAAGCGAGCGACGGTAGCGGAGAACTCGAGTGACTCCAGTGGCGGCTTGACGAGCGCAATGGTGACCGCGAGGCCGTGCTGGAGGAACACCTTGGCCAGCGCGACCACCGGCACCAGGTGGCCGACGCCGAGCCCGGGGTACAGCACCACGGTTCTCTCCATCGCGTGATGCCGCTCAGTCTCCGGTGATGCTCGCGGGGAAGTAGTGGCGCGGCGGAGACTCGAGTTTCCCGGCCTTAGGATGAAATGCGTGGTCTTATCCCTGACACGCCTGGGCTATATAAACGTGGTGACGAACTGACGACTGGTACGTGTGTGACCGTGCGCAAGTGGGCATTGCATGTGTTGGCTGCGCGAGTCCGCTTAACTCATCGCCACACACGGCAGGAACGAACCAGCCCAGCGGCCCAGGAGCCTTTACTGGGCTGGACGCTTCTAAAAGGGGTTCAATTTAATCCTTGCAACATTTGTAGCCAGCACAAGTGCACGATTCTTCTATCCTATTATTGCTCCTACTTAGATTTGCCAGCCACCCTGCAGGTTAGTACGAGTATATGGTATATATACTACGTATCAATACACAAGCGCCACCAGTTACATGCTGCGCTGACGCAATAGATGAGTTCATCACTTCAACGGGAATCGGGAGGTATTTTTGCACTGTCATTTTTTCCTTGTGGTTGACAGTGCATTGAATGTGGACCTCAAAATGAATAGCAAGAGGACAAATTGAAAAGAACCCGACAAAAAAAATCAGTAATGGGTGCAAATAGTACGCTCCGCACACCAGGTAAGCATAAGAGCAAGATATATTATTATATTTTAGAATAAAGAGAGTAAAAAACAGTTGTTAATTTAACACATAGTAGTATCATTTTTGGTAGATAGAGTTGTCTCAACTCCATTGGACTGGCAAGTGTTAAGCTTCTGCCGAAATAGCTATCCAGTCATGTTGAAACTACCAAATAGGAGTAATTGGTAGAGTATCAAACCATAGGGCACTCAATTTAATTACATATCTCTCTTAGGCTACAGCAAGCCATACTACAAGTAGTATAAGTTTCCATTTCTGGTCGTTAGTCGGAAACCATTTTCATTTCTAAACAGCGCCCTAGGAGAAACCACTAACAAGTAGCACAAGTTTGATGACAGGTGAACAAAAAAATGATAAATTTGACCAACATAGATTATATGGTGGCATCTAGCACTGTAAACACATACTACATGCTTGGTCAAATAGATGTATACATGGAGGGAAAAAAATCAGCCTGGCGAGAAAAAAAACAAATCAAACTTGAAGAGTGTAGCCATGTTCACGATTGGACTTGCTATTTTCATCGGTACATTGAAATTTGGCCTTGTTTCTGTGGATAGGTAAGTGACACGATAATCTATACTCGACCTTGCATCTAGATCGATGCAAGGGACGTGTGAAGAAGCCTGTCTTGGCGGGCTGGCTAGATCCGGAAGAAATGTCTTTTTGCTTCACAGGCCTCAGCCGCCACCAAAAACGACCCAGCGCCTCCAGACCACCACCAAAGCACCAATCCCGCCCGCATGAATCCCCACCACCGCATCTCTCTCCAGTCCCACGTCGCCTCCGCACCCCAGGTCCCCGGCAGCGTGGGGACAGGCGGGCAGCGCCGCCGAGACTCCGTGCCGAGGCCGAGCACCGCGGCAGCCGTGTTTGTCCTCTCATCTTACGCGCTCTCGTGTCATACGGACTCTGAAGTTGTACACCGGGCAGGGGCATGGGCCCGAAAGTCAAAAGTACCATCCGCTTCTCCAATGCCACTGTCGCATGCTAACCAACGTGATTTCCACCTTTGCAGCTGACTTCATCTCGTAGACTTGTAATGTAACGTGATTACCGTTTTAAAATATATCAATTTAAGTATTAAATTAAATATATTTTAATACCGCGAATTTGGATACAACATAGTACGAGAGATTCGTATTACTATATGCTTTGTTAAACAATTGATAGTATTATGATGCATTTAATGTAACACTAAATTATTATATTTTAAGATAAAACGGAGTACAATATTTATATATAAATCGTGAATTTAGTACTAACTTATGGGCTCAGTAGTAACCCAGAGAATCCCTGTTGAATGAACATATTACTATCTTGTAGTTTCTTTTCCGGTCGACCACGACTCACAAATCACAGCAGTGCACAGAACCGAATGAATTTGGTAGGTGCACTCAACCTAGGGCCAATAACCACCATGCACTGTATAAATTACAGATTAACACCTTTCCTTTTTTCCATACGCGTATACGAAACGGCTGTTGCGCGAACATGCCCAATGTGTACACATACAAAATGGTTATTGCACGAATATGTCCTGTGCAAATCAGTCGAAAACGGTTTTTTTATTGCCCCGTATAACTGAGATATGTGGGATGCCTTTTTTTGCCGGTAGCGTGTCGGAGATTTATATACGGAATATTTCTATACTGATCATTTCTGTGCATAAAATTTCTATGAATAAACTTTTTTGGGCAAACACGTTAACCGCTATGAAAGGAAGGCCGGGAAAAGGAGGAAAACACTAGTGTGTTGGGACACACGCGCACATGACCTAGCGGCGTTGGCTTGACGAGTACACACATATGCTGGAATGCATGTGGGCTACTAAGCTGGTTTCCTTGTTCGTGCACACATGCGGAACGCAAACCTTCGTACAATAGATCTACCCACACAAATACAACACATGAACAATATGCTTCTAGCCTTTGCAACACACTTAGCTGCATGAATGAAGAATAATATACAACTAATTAGCCTGACGTGCCATAGAAGTATGTTATAATTTTTATTTAATTGTATTCCAATTATGACTATAACTTAAGACCTCATAAGTTACATCAACCAACTAATTCAACTCAAAATATTAAACCCATGACAAAAGGGACCACATATTTTTTAAGAGTTTGTCCGAGTATAATGATTTGACATCTTTCTATAATATATTTGAGTTTGTTAATTATTTTATAATATATTGTTGTGCCGGTTTTTTTAAACATACCCAAAATATAGTTAACAATTCATTTATCATATTAGACATTTTAAAAAATTATGAATGATTTTGGACCTTCCTTACACTGTATAAGTTTTAAGATTTTTCCATTTATATTTTTTATAAAATATAATTTATCCGTCATGTGCTATATAGAATATTTTTTCATTGTTTTTTAAAAATTATCTTTTATATGTCACACAAAATATTTTTGTGCTATTATCTTTTGTGTGAGCAATTCCATAAATTTTTTTAAAAATAAAAAATAAAAAATCTAGAAACTTATACCTAAACTTTTATTTAAACACACTGCAGACTCTTACAAGCATGATGGATCTGTTCAACCAACATGTTGTCCGATAATGGAGAGAGCATCCAATATCCAATCCTAAGCGAACGGTTGTTCACAGGTAAACCCAATGCTAGACGAATTATCAGCACTCGAAATCACGGCTAACCATGCCATTGGAGGCCGTGCTGGAGGAACACCTTGGCCAGCTCAACCATCGGCACCAGGTGACCGACGCCGAGGCCGGGGTACAGCACAACAGCTCTCTCCATCGCGTGACGCCGCTCAATCTCCGGATGCCGGGGAGGTGGTGTGCCGGAGACTCCAGTGCCAATTCTGAGGATTAAAGGTGCGATCTTATCCCTGACTCGCTGAGCGATATAATTAACGTGACGAACGAACGAACCAGGGCCAGGAGCCTTTACTCCGATGATCCGATCTCGACGGTGCTGAATCGGCGACTTTGGATTGAATGATGGATGTGGATGGACTGCTAGCTACTTGCATGGCGGTTGCTCATCGCTGGAGGCTTCCAGAATGGCCTCATTTAGTCCTGGCAACGACGTGGTACAATAGTCTATTATTGCTCCTACACAGATTGGTCAGCCGCCCTGAATCCCTGATTGGTACTCCAATCTAGTAGTGTACTCCATTCAGATTCGTATTTCCTGTCATTTATCAAGGAGTAATTAATTAATGTATATGTTTTCTATTTTTGCCGATAGTAAATACTTTGAACTCAACATTTATCTGATTTTAAAAACCATAACAACGTAACTACAAGAGGTACTCATCTAAAACGTTCGCTAATCCCTTCAACGACAGAAATTTTTAACCAACTCACAAAACGCTTCAACGATGG
Organism: Oryza coarctata; assembly: GCA_030770085.1. Lineage (NCBI taxonomy): Eukaryota > Viridiplantae > Streptophyta > Magnoliopsida > Poales > Poaceae > Oryza > Oryza coarctata. The sequence continues at coordinate 23,186,410 of CM061463.1, read as the reverse complement.
TAGTAGTATGTAGCAGCTGTGATGCACAAGTGCCAACCATTCATGCAGCAGCGAAGTAATGGATGAGTTCATCACTTCAGGGACGCGAAGACTGATCGGTTCAGTTAGGCTAATAAACTATAGAAAAATAAACATAACACTTTTATATCTATATTATTAATGATTTAAAAGTTAAGATTAGAAAATAAATTATGATAGTGAAAACCTAAAATTATTTTAAAGTTAGGTTTCATAATTTAAATTTTAGTTTAAACCTAAAAGCCTGCATCTTTTCGTCGTGTGGTTGACGGTTCTTTGGGTGTTGAGCTCAAAATGAATACCGAGAGTACAAATAGTAAAGGATCCAACGAAAACAATAAACTACAACTCTCATTGAGTGCAGATATGTGCACGGATCCGGCTCATCTGACTTGGAGAAGCAAAGTTATGGAGAAAAAAAAATGAAAAAACTCCGACCACTGTAGCAACAATGTAGATGATTAAAAATATAAAATGCTACTGCAGCATTGGTATTATGACAGGATCTGATCCATTCTTCTTAGATCCAATGGCTATAGTAAATTCAACGTTACAACGCTGTTCATTTTGTGACTTCATTCCTCTGGGTCAGAGGATCCTGATCCATACGTACACCGGATGGTTTGATTCGTGCACTGGATCAGCATGGGAGCCCTAGAAAAAAAAATTCTGTGAAGGCAGTTCTTGCACATACACCCTAACGAATAGTTTGGGTGAGTTAGGTTCTCTATCGGAGGTGTCTCAACTCTATTAAATTAGCAAGAATTGGCTTCAATCCAAATTGCTAGCAAGTATTATATATAAAACTACCAAAATATTGGTAGGACTGTTTGTTTTCGAACCAAATTGGACTCAATTTAATTGCATTCCCCTATTAGGCTACAAGGTCATACTCTGAACATATGAATTTTGTAGAAACGCTTCAATTTTGATAGTTGTCGGAAAACAATCCCATTTCAAAACATGCCCCTAGGCAAAATCTTTAACAAACACTAGATGACTCCAGTGCCTTTGCTGCGAGAAAGTTGGTGTGTAGAGTGCATTTGCAAATTGCAAGATATGAAGCTGAGAAATGATTAATGTAACAGCCAAAACATGACACATGGCAAGCTAGAAAGACTATGAGCTAGTCTGAACCATTAAAGTACCATATAAAAATATCAAGGCCAAGTGATGACGTGGTTTCTTGTGGGCTTCTTTATAATAATAACGGTATTAAGTGGGTTGTCACTGTATAGATTTTAAGACGGTCAAAAGAGAAGCTTATATAATCCAACTTGCTTAACCGCAAATTATTTTAAGCCCTCCATAACAAGTGTATTTGTTTCTTGTGTACGCTAATTGGCATTTTAGGTTGTTTTGAATTTAGAAAATAATATTTAGAGGATGTTTATAATCTTAGGGTAATACAAGTACACCAAAACCTTGTAAATCATCTTCACTAATTAATATAATCTTAGCGCATCGTCATCCTAGTTTATCTAGGTTTTTTTTGGCGGGTTTTTGCTCTTAACATGTGGCTGTATCGGTTAGGTCCGATCTCTGGTGAAATGGTAAGTCCTATTATTATCGTGTTGTATCCACTTTATCTAACGCTGCATCGTTAGGTTCAATTTCTTAATCCGATTGGATATATGACATCATGTTTGCATGAGATTTATTAGCTTATTGAACTTCTTTTACCGTTATCAAGTCTCGTGCTACATCGGTTAGGTCTAACATTCTAGACTACTGATAGTAGATATGAGTCTTAAGTCGGTGGGTCTTTACGTGATGATTCATCAGAGTATCTAGCTAATAAGTTACCTTTACACTGAGCTTTACGCTTAATATATCGGCTTTTCAGTTGATATACATAGATTGTTCACAGTTAATCTGCTAGCGTTTGATCAAGACTATGTCTAATAGGGTTGGTATCATAATCTAGAGGGCTCCATTCTTACCATCGGCTCAGCTAATTGATGAGTTTACCCGTTTATATCGTAAATAGCCGATGGGTTTACCTATTCTCTCCGTCAGCATAACCGATCTAGTTTTTGCCGTTTGAGTACTATTAGCTTTAGCCTTATACTGTCTCAGTTCGTTCCAATCTATCAAGGCTATCTCTAACGGTATGCTCATTGGTGGTCGGTTTTTAGAAGATTGAACTTCTCTCTTTACTGCTTATTGTCTATTTTATTCTGAGTGTCAACAGCTCTATACCTGATGCGTATTTTATTTTATTTCTCACTATTTGCCTATACCATCATCAGCTTTCTAGCCAATGTATAAGTGCTACAACCCCAATCGACAACCAACTGATAGCAGGAGTGTATATCAGCCTATCAACCGATTGGCTCAATGATCTAACTCTATCTATTTTTCTTGTCAATTAGAGGTCAAATTGATTGGTACGCCTTAAACAGATTTCTTAGGTTTTTACATGTGCAGGTGCATCGCATTGAATCTCCATTGGTGAACACACTCTCTCTTGGTATGCCCTTTGCTGAGACCGATCTCTACATCAACACTCCCACTCCTCCTTCCTTCATCCTTTCGCTTCCTTTAAAAGCGCCACATTTAATTCCCCTTCTCCCCAAACCACCAGCTACCTAAACGGTCTCTATTGGAAACCAAACTCCCTCTCCCTCGCAATCACACTTGGCTTCACATTGCCCGCCATCGTTGAGCCCATATTCTCAAATCTGAGCCACTCAAAACCTTCCTCATTCCTCACTCGTCCTTTCACTGCTCTCCCTCCTCCTATCTCACCATTGTTCACTGCCCATCGTTGGTCATCGTGAGCCATCAATTCCTCAACCTGTCTCCCTCTCCTAGGTCAATGCCATGTGGCCACCATGTGATAGCCATGTTGGCTATGGTGGGCCCACTTGTGCGAACACAACATAGCCAGCTCGGGCCAGCCAATGGCTATTGGGCCGGCCATAGTCCATTAGCCCCTCTCATTTCTCTCTCTTTTATTTTCCTCTTGGGGCGAGGCCTAATCAAGTAGGCCAAAGACCAAAAGTCCTTTTCTCTTCCTCTCCATAAGCAAAGTCTACATTATCTTTCTCCACTTGACCCGACCTGTTAGCCTCTATCATTTTCTCTTTTCTGTCTAAAAAACCTCTAATCTTTTGTTTTTCAAATCTAGAAAATGATTTTATTTTCTAAAATTTATATCTCCTTATCTGTAACTCCAATTTATTCCGTTTAAGTCTTTGTTTTTTAAATTAAGATATATCAAATGACACTAATATTTATTAATAATAGTACTATTGTTTTAGGGTTTTGTGTGGTTTTCTCTATTTTGTGATTAGTTGATGCCAACGGAATTTATTTCGGAATAGGATTTTCAAAGACTTTGAAGGCGAAGATAGAAGTAAGACAAGATATTTTGTTTGTAAAATTGTATATCTAGTGTGCATGATTACTTGACCGGCCTTGGTTTGCACGGCAAATTAACGGACCTGCCTAGTAGCTATTATTTGTCGCTCCACCCTTATGGTACCTTGGAAACTATGCTCTCGTGCATAGATGTTGACGATCGTACTCACTTCCCCCTTATTTGTCAAAATGGGAAAATAGGTTTGTGAAACCTTTGAAAATCTAACACATGGTGTTAGCAATTTTATGAAATAAAACCTATTTTCAAAAACTCGCAATATAAAGTGATCGCTTTGGTGGTGGTGCTCTGTATTCGAATGTAAGTACCGATCTCTTGGGGAATTCCACCCGAGCATCTTATAGTACGACCACATGGGTGGTATGGGATACCACTAGTTAAGTAATTAGCTGGTCAAAAATGACTTGTATGCCAATAGCTGGGGAATGGCAGGATGAGGAGATGTGAGCTGATATGATGCGTTGGGTGCAAAATGAAATTTAACATGCTGGCCACGATTGAATAGAGACATCCTAGATTCTTAGGTAAAAGAGAGTTGATGCTTGATTGATACTTGGTTTAGAGAGAATTCTTCTATGCGGCATGAGATATTCTTGGTTGGCTTTGAAAAAGTCTTGTTGTGAACCTCCCTCACTTGGCCAATAAGGAAGTAGGCTCGCGTCTTGTGGGTAAAGCATTCACCCTTCGAAAAGGTTACCACTCTATTTAAACAGTCGTGCCAATGGTCAAGAGCGAATGTGAGGTGATTCCTCTAGTGTAGATTTTTTACCTGTGCTTTACAAAATTGGTTTGTAGGATTGGGAACCATTACCATAATATATCATGATGGCTGATGGATCATCATTACATGGTCTAAAATGATCCTATGTGGATCAGGATGTCAATTGACATAATAAATTAGGCTTTCTGAGGGGAAGTAATGTGTGATGGAGATTATAAATGGCTCGAAGAGCCAGAGAGTTGAGATATGAGATGGTTTGTTACCTAGTGATTATGAAAATAAAAATAAGCTAATAAAGAAGGAATGAGTTGAAAGCTGTCTAATGGCAGGTGACTCTAGACCGCTGTTGTGGTCCAACAACCAGTATAGGAGTGGACTCCACTATTAGCTTTAATCAACTAAAACTTGATTCATCTGTTTGAGTTTTTGCAAAGCAATTCACTGACAGGATCAAGGCGAAAGCCTCTTTTCAACTCAACTATTAGCTTTAATCAACAAAAACTTGATTCATCTGCTTGAGTTGTTGGAAAAAAATGTTTTCAAAATAACAGTTTGTGAAATAAACCTTAGCCTCTCTTTGAAGTCTACATATTTTACTTTATCCAGTGACTTGTTGAGTACGTAATTACTCAATCGTTGTTTTTCCCTCCTCTAGAAAGTTGAAGGTGAAGATTAGGGTTTCCTCCCTAGATCCAATCCATTACTTGTGGATTGGGTTCTAGCTACACTATTGGTTTACTGCCGCTTTTCTATTTGAAGGTTGCTTCTTAGGTTTACTCGAAGTTGTAATACGTAAAGGTATAATCTATCCAAAAGGATTGCGATGATGCATCTCCATTAACTATGGGTACCATCATTTTATCTTGAGACCGGTATCGACATCATGGTTCCATTGGGGTTTGTTCACATCGAACTCCTACGGTACATCCTCTCTAGTGCCACTGTAGGTGGTGTCAAGGTAGGGTGTGACAAAAACTAATACAAATAAAGCACACATAGTCAAGTACAATCAAGTCCAAATGTTTGACCAACAATAGATAAAGTTTTATAATGAATAAGGTAATACTGTGACTCTTCCTCTTTGACATCAAAAGCACCAAAAATGATTAAAGAAGCGAAGCCATCACTCATTCTCCTCATCATCACCACCACAAAATTTCTGTTGTGTGTAGAATTCCTGAGAAGAAAACATTGCTAAGGGCATGGTATTTTTAACATGGCGGAAATTCCGTTGGTTTTTAACGGAAGTTCTATTATGTGTAAAATACCAAGTCCTAGAACAACTAAGGAAATCTGGTAAGTGTTGAATAGAATTGTTGGCTATCTTAATGGCAGTCTCATTGTCATATAGGAGGGTCAGTTTTCTCACATTTAGGCCATACCCCCTCAAATATTGTTTCATCCAAAGTAATTGAGTACAACAACTCCCTGCTAAAACATATTTTGCTTTGGTGGTGGATAGGGCGATGGAGTTTTGCTTCTTGAAAGACAAAGAAACATATGGCCTACTCAAGAATTGGCAAGTACCTGATGCGCTCTTCCTATCCACACTGCACCAAGCATAATCCGCATCAACATAACTAATAAGATTAAACCTCGCTCCCTTAGGGTACCATAGACCAAGATCTAGAGTGTGAATAAGATACCTAAGGATTCTTTTCATAGCCACCAAGTGACACTCTATGGGAGCGGCTTGACATCTTGCACATATGTACACACTAAGCATTATATTGGGCTTAGATGCACAAAGGTAAAGCAATGAGCCAATGATGGAATGGTATAAATTTTGATCGATGTCTTTACCTTGCTCGTTGGGGTCTAAGTACCCATTTGATGGCATAGGTGTATGAATGGGCTTTGCACTCTCCATCTCAAAGTTATTGAGCATGTCCTTTGAATACGTTGTTCGGCAATTAAAATTTCCTTCCTTGAGTTGCTTGAATAGAGGCTAAAGAAGAACCTTAATTCACCCATCATAGACATCTCAAAGCAATTGGTCATCATCCTATTAAATTCTTCACTAAAAGCTTTATTAGTAGAACCAAATATAATATCATTGATATATATATTTAGCAAACAAAGATATTCTTATCATGTCTTTTAGTAAAGATAGTAGAATTAACTTTTCTAATTTTAAGGCTATTTTTGAAAAAAAATTATAAAGGCATTTATACCATGCTCTAGAGGCTTGCTCGAGCCTATAGAGTGCCTTGTGAAATAGATACACATGGTTAGGATACTTTGGGTCTTCAAAGCCTAATGATTGTTCCACATACACCAACTCATTGATTGGACTATTGAGGAAGATACTCTTCACGTTCATTTGGTAAAGTTTAAAATCATGGTTAATTGCATAGGCTAATAAAATGCTAATTGATTCAAGGCTAGCTATCAACGCAAAGGTTTCACCTAACTCTAGTCCTTTGATTTGAGTAAAGCATTGTGTCACTAACTGTGCTTTGTTCCTTGTAGCCACGCTATTCTCATTTTGTTTGTCTGAAAGACCCCTTTTGTCCCTACCATGTTGTGCCTTGGCCTCTCCATTGGTGACCACACTTGGTTTCTAGTGAAGTTGTTGAGCTCTTCTTTCATGGTTATTATCCAATCCGGATCACCAAGCTGTTTTTCTAGCCTTAATGGTTTAAGAGAGAACACAAAAGAGTAATATTCATAAAAAATTGTAACTCAAGATTTAGTGGATACTCCTCTATTGATGTCACCAAGAATGTTGTTGGTAGGGTGATCTCTTTGCATACTTTGATGTATCTTTGGATGTGCAAGGTTAATTTAGGGAATTGCTACCATCTCATCTTCCACCTTTTTATCAAATCTTGTGGGAAAGGATTCTTGGACTTGGTCTTGAGTCTCTTGTGGGTGTATGTCACCAATGGCTAACCTCTTGATTGCCTCACAATCCTCTTCTTCATCACCTAGCATATGTGAGTCAACTTGCTTTACTTATGAGCTATCAGTCTCATCGAATGTCACATTATGTACGATCTCAACAACACTGGAAGTCATGTTGAAAAATCGTTATGCACATTCATTAGAACCACAACCAATCAAGAAACCCTCGTCTACTTTAGGAGCAAATTTTGAGGATCTAGCCTTCTTATTAAGAATAAAGCACCACCCACTATTGAAAACTCGAAAGTATGAGATATTCGGTTTGTTACCCCTAAGAAGCTCATAGGGAGTTTTTTTAAGAAGGCGGTAGAGGTAGAGGTAGAGGCAGTTGATAGCATGATAAGTGGTATTGATGGCTTTGGCCCAAAAATGATCCGAGGTGTTATATCCGTCTAGCATAGTGCGTGACATTTTCACAAGGGTACAATTCTTCTTCTCGGCCATCCCATTTTGTTGTAGGGAGGAGGGAGTCAAGAACTCATGTTTGATTTCTTATTCATCAAGATATTACTCGACATAGGTGGTTTTGAACTCACCACCATTTTCACTTCAAATATTCTTGATCTTCACATCAAACTCAATTTGGGCTCTCTTTGCAAACTTCTTGAATGTGGCTTGAGTTGCACTCTTATCATGCAAAAATAACACCCAAGTATAGTGGGAATAATTATCCACTATAACAAGAACATATTTGTTACCTCTAATGCTAAGATAAACAAGCGGGCCGATGATGCCTATATGTAGAAGCTCCATTGGTTTTGTTGTGGTCATTTCATTCTTAGTGGGATGATGTGGCCCAACTTGCATGCCCGCTTGACATATGCTATAAATCCTATTATTCTTAAAATGATCATTATTTGTTAGTCTAACGATGTGCTTGTGCTTTAGAAGATTGTGAAGATTCCTTATTTTAACATGGGAATGAAAATTTCATTAGCAACTAATGGATTTTTTGTTAATTTTTTTAGTAGACCCAATTTAACCAATAATGAAAGCTTCATTAGCACCTAATGAAAGTTTTGTTAATATTTCAACATAGCCAACAGAATTGATAATATCAATAATGGAAAATCTGTTGATATACAATGCAAATTGCTCCTCATAGCGGATTCACCAAAAACTTCTCATACTTTGAAGGAGTAAATTTTCTTTAAGAAACGTTATTTTTTTCTAGTTATTATTAATCATGAAAATTAATTGTAGGCCTAGTTGTACTTTCACACTTCTCACCACAGTAGCATGTAGTCCCTCTCTATGTCGAGGCTGAGCATCAGCTGCACCATGGCAGCCATTAATTGTGTACACCGTCTCATCTTATCCTGGCTAGGGGTGCTAATTTTGCCCAGATAACACGTCCGATGGGTGTGGACATGGGTTAATTTTTTTTTCCTTTAGTATGCATGTCCGAGATATGAGGATTTAGTGATGATCTAGTGAATAATACTTAGTTTTTATATTTTACCTGTGAATAATACATACCCGATCTGATATATATATATGTATATATTAATTAGTTGATTTTAACCCATCTCTTATATCCCCTTCCTTCTGGGTGTATTTTAAATCTTCATTTTTAATAAAAATATATTAGCTTGATTGTATTGCTCTTTTAAACTAATAATAATACTTTTATTACTCTTTATTAAATTATCCATCTATTAACATATTTAATTATTAAGATATTCAATTAAAATTCATTGAGTACCACTGGGCACAGTTCTATCCATCAACCCTATTAAAAGTGGGTCAACGGACAACGGACAAGTTAAACACTAGGTCAAATATAAATTTACTCTATCCATACCCAACCCAGCCCATTGCCATCCCTGCCATTAACCCAGCCCATTGCCAGCCCTACCAATGGCAATGGCAGGTACGTCGTTTCCTTGATTTCATTGTGTACTGTAATACGATATATATGCTTGTGCATGGGGGCGCACGTAGCCCGTGACGCATGCAGAGATTATGAAGGAGCAGCACACGTGAGGGACGCGTAAGCATATGGAGACATGCACAGTAAGGCAACCGACTAAGTTTGAAAGGATTAGTTTAGTTTTTTATTTTTAGTCTATAGTAGTAATTGGCTAAGTTTGAAAGGTTAGTTTAATTTTCTATTTTTAGTCTATAATTATAAGAGCAATTGGCTAAGTTTGAAAGGTTAGTTTAGTTTTCTATATTTAGTCTATAATTCTAAGAGCAATTGGCTCTAATTAGGTTGAGGCCTTTGGATATATATTTATGTAATTGAACACTAGAAGGGGTAAGTAAGTATTATTTCATAAATCTCCTCCTCTTTCTCCAACCCCAATAGTAGTACAGAGGGGTAAAATCTCACCTCTACCACGGATCGTGACTACGAACTCCATAGCCGTGATCCAGCTACCCTAGGTCTCGGTGATCTTAACAACCTAATATCATGATCCCGACGATCCTCGTCCTTCTGTTCCACCTCTCCATCCCCATCGCCAGTTGTCGCACCGCTCTTTCCCGCGATCCCCTCCACCGTGTTGTCCTGCTCCGCCGCCATGGGTGACCAAATTGACTTCAAGACCGCTGTGGAGATGCTAGCCGTCGCCGTCAACACGCTACAAGCCACCGCAGAGGCCAATGCCAAAGCAATCCAAGCCTTGTTCGCTGGCCGTTCCTCTTTCTTGAGCGGCAAGTAGGCCTCCGGCGAGCACCACAACGATCGGCCGCCAAGGTTCCAGAAGATGGATTTCCCGCGGTTCGATGGCAAGTCTGACCCGCTCATCTTTATAAACCGCCGCGAGTCGTATTTTCATCAGCAGAGGATCATGGAGGAGGAGAAGGTGTGGATGGCGTCGTACAATTTAGAGGAGGGCACCCAAATGTGGTATATCCAGGTCCAGCAGGATGAGGGTACTCCTTCCTAGCGCCGCTTCCCCGATCTGCTCAATTTGCGCTACGGACCTCCGCTATGATCTACGCCGCTGTTCGAGTTGGCTGATTACCGTCGCATGAGCACGGTTGCCGAGTACTAGGACCGATTCCGAGCGCTCCTGGCACGCACCGGTCCTCTGGAGGAATCACAGAAGGTGCAGCTCTTCACGGGGGGGGTCTCCTGCCACCGCTCAGCATCGACATGCGCATCCAGAACCCCTAATCGCTGGCGGCCGCCATGAGCCTAGCGCAACAGCTAGAATTACGGGAGCAGTACACGTTGGTGCTGACTAAGCCCGTGACCCACGGCCTGCTACCTGCCCTAGCCCCACGCCTCGTCCTACCGGCTCCTCCGGTCGACAAAGCAGCACCGCCTGCGGTCATGGTGGCGGGACATCCAGTGAAGCGTCTGTCCTAGGCGGAACAAAAGGAGCGCCACAGACTCGGCCTCTGCTACAACTGCAATGAAAAGTATACACGTGGACACAACCGCGTCTATAGGAGGCTCTTCTACATCGGTGGCGTAGAGATCGCCGACCTTGACGACGCTGCGATGACCGAGGCACCGGATACCAAGACACCGGTCTTCTCCTTGCACGCAGTCGCCGGTGTGCCGATCTGCGACACAATGCAGATCAGCGTGTCTCTGGGTGCCACCACTCTCGTCGCGCTCCTTGACACCGAGTCGACCCATAATTTCATCGCCGAGGCTGCCACTCTCCGTACTGGGTTATCCGTCCAACCCCGATCGCGCCTCACGGCAACCGTGGCCAACGAAGAAAGGGTCACCTGCCTCGGCGTTCTCCAGCAAGCTCCAATCTCCATCAACGACAACGAGTTCCCATCGACGACAACGAGTTCCACGTCGACCTCTTTGTCATGCCACTTGCAGGGTATGACCTGGTCCTTAGGGACGCAGTGGATGGCCACCCTTAAACCGATTGTCTGGGATTTCACTGTGCGCACCATGTCCTTCTACCGACACGGCCGTGCAGTCTACTGGATGGGCGTGGCGACGGCGTGTACACGGGTCCTCTCCACTACAGCGGCCAGTGACTCTCTCCTCGACAAGCTGTTGGCTTCTTTTGGGGATGTCTTCACCGAGCCCAAGGGGCTGCCACCTAAGCGTGCCCGCGACCACAGTATTATTCTCAAACCGGGCATGCCACTAGTGGCAGTCCGGCCGTACAGGTATCCGGAGGCTCACAAGGATGAACTCTAGCGGTAGTGCGCCACCATGATTGAGTAGGGCATAGTCCGCCACAGCGACTCGACGTTCTTTTCGCCGGTCATCCTCGTCAAGAAAGCGGACGGCTCGTGGCGGTTCTGCGTCGACTACCATGCCCTGAACGCGCTTACCGTCAAGGATGCGTTCCCCATCCCCGTCGTCGACGAACTTCTCGATGAGCTCCACGGCGCGCGGTTCTTCACCAAGCTAGACTTGCGGTCGGGGTACCATCAGGTGCGGATGTGGTCGGAAGGTGTCCACAAGACGGCGTTTCGTACCCACAACGGCCTCTATGAGTTCTTGGTAATGCCGTTCAGGCTGTGCAACGCCCCGACGGCATTCCAAGCCCTCATGAACGACATCCTCCGGCCATTCCTTCGTCGCTTTGTCCTTTGTCTTCTTTGACGATATTTTGCTCTATAGCACGACATAGGCGAATCACCTTCGCCACCTCCGCGTCGTCCTAACCGAGCTCCGGTGGCACTAGCTCTTCGTCAAGCGCGCCAAGTGTGCCTTCGGTGTCGCTTCCGTCGCATACCTCGGCCACGTCATTTCAGCGGTGGGCGTTGCCATGGACCCGGCCAAGGTGCAGGCCGTCCATGACTGGCCGGTTCCTTGCTCGATGCGGGTGGTGTGTGGTTTCCTCGGCTTGGCGAGATACTACCGTAAATTTGTTCACAACTACGGTACCATCGTCGCGCCGCTAACGGCTCTGCTCAAGAAGGATGACTTTTCCTAGAACAAGGCGGCGGCCGCGGCGTTTGACGCGCTCAAGGCTGCGGTCACCTTAGCCTTGATCCTCGCCATGCCAGACTTTGCCAAGATGTTCGTTGTCGAATGCGACGCCTCATCCCACTGGTTCAGCGCGGTGCTCGTCCAGGACGGCCATCCGATTGCCTTCTTTAGCCGGTCAGTCGTGCCTCGGCATCGCGTTCTCGCCGCTTATGAGCGGGAGCTCATCGGACTCGTCCACGCCATTCGACACTTGTGTTCATATCTGTGGGGCCACCGATTCCTCGTCAAGACGGATCATTACAGCCTCAAATACTTGTTGGATCAGTGGCTCGCGACAATTCCCCAACACCATTGGGTGGGGAAGCTTTTGGGCTTTGATTTCTCCGTCGAATACAAGGCCGAAAAGGCGAACGCGGTGGCGGATGCCCTCTCGGGGCCATCTTGGTCCTCTCGGCTCCTCGCTTCGACTTCGTCACGCGTCTTCGCCAAGCGCAGCTCTCTGACCCGGCTCTCGTCGCGCTCCAGGACGAAGTACGCGCGAGATCTAGAGGAGCACCGTGGGCAATCATCGACGACATGGTGCAGTTCGGCGGGTGCCTCTACATCCCTCCGGCGTCCTCCCTCATGTAAGAAATCATGGCAGCCGTCCACGAGGACGGGCACGAAGGGGTCCAGCGCACGTTGCACTGGCTGCGGTGTGATTTCAACTTCCCTAACATGAAACAACTCGTGCAGGATTTCATATGCACGTGCGCCACTTGTCAGCATTACAAGTCAGAGCATTTACACCCGGCTGGGCTCCTACTCCTGCTGCCCGTGCCGCAGGGTGTCTAGACAGACATCGCTCTTGATTTTGTCAAAACACTGCCACATGTTCAGGGCAAGTCAGTCATATTGACGGTGATCGACAAGTTCAGTAAGTACTGCCACTTCATCCTCTTGGCACATCCGTACTTCGCCGAGATAGTCGCTCAAGCATTCTTCGCCGACATCATCCGTTTACATGGCGTACCGCAGTCCATGGTGTCCAATCGTGATCCAGTCTTCACCTCAAAGTTCTGGCGTGAGCTCATGCGCTTGGTAGACACCAAGTTACACATGACCACTGCTTTCCACCCCGAGTCGGATAGGCAATCGGAGGCCGCTAACCGCGTCATCATCATGTACCTACGCTGTCTCACGGGAGACCGGCCGCGATAATGGCTGTGGTGGCTACCATGGGCGGAGTTCGTCTTCAACACCGCCTACCAGACTTCGTTGTGAGACACGCCGTTCCGTGTCGTCTACGGGTGCGATCCACCATCCATCCGATCGTAGGAACCGGGGGACACGAGAGTGGCCACCGTCGCCAAGAGCATGGAAGAACATGAAGAGTTCCTCGCCGACATCCGTTATAGGCTGGAGCAGGCGCAGACAATCTAGAAGCTTCACTACGACAAAGCTCATCGCCATGTCTCATATCAGGTGGGCGACTGGGTGCTCCTTCGTCTCCTACAGCGCGCGGCATCGTCCCTGCCCCAGGCAGTCACCGGCAAGCTCAAGCCACGATTCTACGGGCCCTACCGCGTCATCGAGTTGATCAACGACGTCGCCGTTTGTCTCGCTTTGCCTTCCTGGGCTAGACTTCATGACGTGTTCTACGTCGGCCTCCTCAAGAAGTTCCAGGGGCCCCCCTGGATGCTCCGCCACCTATTCATCATGGAGCCATTGCTCCGAAGCCAGATCGTGTAGTGCGGACACGCTTGGCTCATGGTACGCGCCAGGTCCTGATCCAGTGAAAAGGAGAGTCCACGGCGTCGACGACATGGGAAGACGTTGAGCCGTTCCGTGCCAAGTACCCTACGTTCCAGCTCGAGGACAAGCTGCTCCTCGACGAGGGGAGAGATGTCATGTCGGGGTGCACGTACAACAGACGACAACGAACCCGTGACGTGCGCAGAGCCACTGAAGGAGCAGCACGAGTAAGGAACACGCACAGCAAGGCAACTACTAAGTTTGAAAGGTTAGTTTAATTTTCTATCCATAATTATAAAAGTAATTGGCTTAATTTTCTATATTTAATCTATAATTCTAGGTGGCTATATATTCATGTAATTAAACAGTTAAGAATTATTTTCTGAATCTCTTCCTTCTTTTTCTCCAACCCTAACAGGAGTGCTAAGGGATAAAATCTCACCTCAATCATAACTCTCATGACTACGAACTCCGTAACCGTGGTCCAGCTACATAAATTCCATAACCGTGATCCAGCTACCAAGTCTCAGTGATCTTGAACACATCAGAATCTTAGTTCTTTTCCGGTCAGCAATGACTCACGGATCACAGCAATGAAAAAGGCCGAATGGATGAGGTTGGTGCGCCAAACCTGGAGAAAATAAAACTGCCAATGCACTGTATAAATTACAGATTACAAACACTCCATTCGAGTATACATTTCTCTTTTCGCTTTTTTTTTCTCGTTCACTGTATGCATACAAACTTGACACGTGCTTCTGGCGTTAGCCAGACACTCAGCGGCATGAATAATATACAATTAATTAGCCTTGTGACATTCCTATGTGTAATACCATCCTAATATCAACTAAAATCAGGAGAAGCTCAAGGTCTTCATGTGAGCTCTGTACATTCACGACTTTATGGGACATGCTGCAAAAGCCATGAACGTTCTATGAATTTATATTATTACCACAAATCCCTTATTTATTGGTACTGAACTGTCGAGCTAACTATGGTTGCTTCCTGACCTTGCTATCTCCTGTCCATTATAATGAAGAATATACGAAGACAAAAATGCTATACACACAACATATTCTATCCTTGTTCTCTTCAAGTATTTACTTGATTTCAGAAATGCTCCTTATGGAATTCAAATTTGGTTGTGCATTTCCCATTGAACTCGTGGCAAAGTTTGCTTAGTTCTTGTGCCAGGACTGGAGCTCCACAATAGAATACACCTGTATGCAACACAAATAATTACTCAACCATATATAATGTTTCTACGAAATCACTATCGTAACCATATATTAATTGTTGATGAATAGGTAATTCGGCCCGAGCTGGTAACTTCTTTACAGTTCTGTCCATTTACAACAGAGCTGAAAGTGTGGAAGACATGGAATTTCAAGTTATCTCCTTTCCCATTTTTGATTATATACCATTAGAAGTTTTGCCTTTATTTATGTAGTCCTCAGTGCAAATAATAAGTTTAGCATACATATATGCAGAGTTTGCAAGGCCTGAATGTCAATGACCAAAGGAAATCAAAATAATGGCATAGAGCTTAGTTAGACCTGAAGCATGTAAACTAACCTATCTTGGCATATGGATGCTTGGAGGCAATTTTAGAAAGGACCTTTTTCCAATTTGGTCTTGCAAAATGTGTCCGGACCTGCAAAACAAGTGCAGTACCAATTAAATGGAAGTAGTATTATATGCACCTTGGACAAGGTAAATGTGATTTCTTTCAACTTCTAGTTCTTTATGGTACTAATAAACAATGAGGTAAAAAAAATTAATATTTTGATATGGCTTTACAGCATGCACTGAGCAGTTAAACATCGTATGAGTACTTACTCTTGTCCCAGAGACTATATCAACTCCATTTTTGGCATGGTTCAGGGCTTGGAGCATGGTGATGAGTGCTGACCTAGCATCCCCCTCCTCATAGACGCTTGTTAGGTAGTTGTGCATCTCAATGATATTCTAGCATGGATCAAAGGTAACAGTAAGTACAAATTCACAAGGAAATGTATGGCAAATTTCTGAAGAGAAACAAACTGCACTGCAAAAAAAATCAATTGGTCTATTACCCTTTGATCTAAGTCATCAATCTCATTCATGACTCCTTTGAACCAATCAAAAGAACCTTGCTCACGTGTTACCCAGTAAAAATAAGCATTTGTGGTCTTTAAGATCTTTTTTGGTCTTGAGGTAATTGTCATAAGTGTGCCCAGATCAATATGTGGCTTATTCCGACCAATTGGTGGATAAAGATCAGTAGAAGCATCCTGCAAATATGGAGAAATAGAGGACAGCGAAAACGTAAACATAGCTAAAAATGTAAATGGTTACTATACTATACAAAGAAGATAAACATGGTAAGAAAGAGCAATATTTTATTTACTTGCAATACTAAGAAGACAACTACAGATGACATACCTCTTCTTCCTCCATTTTGATGATGTTGTTCAGCAGATCTTTTAATATGCTAATAAAGGGTGTTGCGCCAATTCCTAATCCAACAAGTAATAAAACATCATACTTGCTGTAATCCTGTGCAGGAGAACCATACGGTCCATCGATCAGAAGCTTGGGTAAGCTGCATTGCCAAATGACATATTTATAAATGGTAGTGCCCACAATGCACAAAATTTACTGTGGTAAACATAGGGAGTTTTCATACGCTTTCTTAGTTGTCTCATCTGCTCTAAGAAGGCCACTTTTACCACCCACTGGAGGTTCACAAGCTGCAGCAAATACTCTCTTGAGTTCTCGTGTCCAGTCACCAAGTTGTCGAACATGAATGCTGACGTAGTCATCCCCAGGTGCTGAAGTAATTGAGAAGGGATGCCTGAAAGAGACAATAAGTGTTAATGTTTGATTAATTTCCCTGAGTTTGCCTTTGGTAGATATGCAGTACACATGAAAATTAGAAGTAATCTATCTTAGAAATGGTATCCATCATACATAATTCAATTAAATTTTAGTTCAAAAAGCACCAAGTACCATTCAAAGGGTGACACTGCTGGACATTGAACAAACATATATTGTCCACTCTTGTAACGAAACATGGCAGGCTTGGACATTTGCAGTGTCAAAACATTACCTGGATATATGGCCACCTGCTAAGAAAGTCTACTGAATTAGTACAAGGCACAAAGTATGAATGCTCAAGTTTCTAATGTCTTCAGATTGACCTTTAATAGACGGACAGAATAACTGCCAGACCTGAAGAACCTTAGAATCCTCTCCCCTACATACAAGCAAACAGGCACTGAAAGATACATCCATGTCTGCATTAAGATAAAAACATAAGAACATCAGAAATTTGACTTGTATCAGAACAATGAATGAAGATAAATTCAAAAATATCTCACCGTTCTTCTGTACCAGACATGAATAAGGTATAGACACTCTCCATGAACAATGAGTGCGATATACACAACGATGAACAGATGATGAGAGTACCAAAAAGCATTGAAGCCAGTCAGTTTGTCAAATGGCCTTGGAAGCTTCACCAAGCTACGGCGGAACCACCGGGTTGCTAAAGTAAAAGCAATTATCATGCATACAACCATGATTACCCCAGTGATGCCCTCCACTCCTTTTACCAATGTAAAATATGTCGGTTTTATTTCCCCAAAATACTGACCCAAAGGCACATACTTCTCATCTGATGACTTTATTAGTCGTGGAAAATCACATACAAGGTGATTCCCTGCATGGAGGATTATACCAACCACAATTGCTGCTGCAATAGTCTGCCGTTACAACAAAAACACGAGTTGCCGTTAATTCCTCTTCTAGTTGGCCAAATTTGCAAGAATGTTCGATGTGCTGCATTATATCTATTTATATTATAAGATTTCCACTTGTGTTATGACCCTATTATTTGTGCTTGTATCTCAAAGGTTGCATCTATATTATAGAGTACTGGGTTACCCCTTTTAGTTCCTTTATTCTGTTGTGTGGCAGATAACTGTCACATGCAGCAACCGTGCAATGCACAACAACTAACAATTTTCAGGCTTGACACGCAAATAACATGCAACAGCCTACCTCTACATGAACAGATGATGCAAATGTACAGTCATGTATTTCAAGGTCTAAATTCATTGATTTCAGTACAGATCACTGTACTAGATTGTATTTTAGCAGATAATTGAGGCTATGACAGATTACTTGCTAACCTTGTGGAAGTTGATGTTGTCATCAAAAGGTAATATCCGTGCAGCCCTTGTACTTCGCAACCAAGTAATGGTGTTACGGCATACTGGCAGGAGGATAATTGCCATATTCAGCTTCAGGGTTTCAGCAGCTCCTTTTGCAGTTGTGACACAGTAGCCCATCACATCAAAGACATATCGGTTACGATACTGCATGAATTTCCAGGTGAAAATTCCAGCCATTATTCCAATCCACAATGCAAGCACCCATAAACGTTTCCAGTTGTCCTCGAAATAGTAGCTTAAAGTGGTGCTTATTTTGCAGATTGAACTCTTCTTCCTTAGCCCTGCCAGGTTCTGGCTTAGTGCTTGGCTTGTGTAACTAAGGGCCTGACTATAGTTCATGTAGGTATCTTTCTGCAACAGAAGTGTCTCCAATTGCCATAGCTGTAACACAAACAACAAGCAGTGTATTTTCCACAACTAATGTCATTTACACCTCACTGATGCAAAAACGTAAGCACATTAAGTTGATTTAAGGATAATATTCTATGAACAAAAGATAGACTACTCTCTCAAAACTGGCTCCTAAGGAGTAAATTGTAATATAAAGGACTATAAGCTCAGCCAATCGGCTACTATGCATGTACTACACATGGAGGATAGTGTATACATACATTAAGACCGCCTAAATAAAGTGCTCTGCTATTAAAAAAGAAAATTGGTCCCTTACATTAACTCAACAATTTGTCCTCAAGAAACACATGACCATGTCAACTACAGCACATCAACTTTCTCCATCCAATACATAATAAAATCAAGATTGTGTAACAACAGAATTATGTTGCAATGGCAAATAAAAAATGCTACACTATTTTACAAAAGAACTTTCATGTAAAAAAGTTGTGCAGTCATGCCAGATGCAGCACATCGTACTTGGGAATGGATGCAATGCTTCTTGGTAAGAAGATACGGCCGTTTTTTTTCAGATGTATATAATTCATAGTTCAATAATTTATTTAAGAGAGCTTCGAATGTACAATTTGCAGTTTTAGTAATATTGGCAAATGTGTCCTGAAATTTCCCTATCAAATATGTATATAAACTTTTTTAAGCTTAACCATTTTGAACAAACAAATATTAAATTGGTATTGACTCAATGACAAGTCATAAGAAACAATTTTGTCAACTAGTTCTCTCTTGCTTTCTGTTGAAAAAGCGTCACCGTATTGAACATTTAAAGTTAATTTACTTCAAATACTATGAAGAAAAAAATGAGACAAGTTGGGCATGGTTGCACAAAAGTATGAATTCCCACCAAACTGAAGTTGTGGCTCTCACTGGTAGAAAAGGTGGGAGTTGGCTGTGTACATTTTGTTTGGATGTAGAGGACGGGTTTTAATCCATTATCTAAAAAAATAAAAGGTGGGAGTTGAATCACCTCGTGAACTAAAAAACATAACAAATGAGGCCTAACATGGATAGCATCACCAAAGCCACTGGCTGGTCCATGATCGGCATCCCGACTAGTACAGGAGTGCATGGGTCCTTGTGTTTCCTAGACTCCTAGTATTGCTATCCTGCTTAATAACTCAGCTTGCCTACTCTTGCACCTAGGCAAGGCAGAGCAATGCACGACCAATAGCCATGGATCTGTGATGGAACGTTTCAGGCATTGTAAATGGTGCGGTAACAAGCCGTGGGAAGCAAGGATGGCATTGAATTAGGCAGGGGAGCAAAGCAAAACTATTTCCAAACTGAAATGGATGCTACACTGGTCTACATCTGCTCAACAACTTCGATATAAATGATGATGGGCGAGAAGTTTGTGGGGTACCAGCATCATCTTTTCGTTGTGAATGATGCGACACTTTGCAAGTAGTTGGACTTGACGCTGTGATGGGCAAATTTTTGTTTAATTATCATAACTAGGGAGGCTGGTTGGGGGGCACCCGTCACCGGAGCAATGAAACAGATAAAATAGAACTGCATGAAGTCATCAATTCGGTTCTGCTGGTACTACCCCACTAAGGCACTACCTTGCCAAAACAGACAGCTTCAGTCAACTATTCCTAAAGGTTTGGTGGAAGTAAATAGTGAGGGTGTACTAGTACAGTGCATGAGTACTACTATTACAAATATAAGCGCATTATGTTGGTGATTGGTGATTGGTGACCCCATAGAACCTGTGCTCTTTTTTCGGCAGAATGAACTCATTGTCCTTATGCCCAACATGAGTGCCATAGAAGTTACAGCAGGTGGTTAGTGAACTAAATCATTTTTACTGCAAGAAGTTATCACAGTTTGCGGCATAAATATAATGTACACCAACCTAAGAACACCAAGGTTACCTCAATGTAGCCGAGTCCTTCAGGATCAAGCTCCTCCATGATCAACGCGGCGTACTCTTCTGCTTGCTCCTTAAGCCTCGACAGTTTATTGGCAGACGCGCTCAACATAATAATCTGGGCGTAGTAGAAAGGAAAAACACGAGCTGAGTCAACATGATCCAACATTTTCCAAACCTCAAGAAAGCAACCCAGAACAGCCAAAACCTTATCACCTCCTTTCCGATTCAACTTGCTCCACAACACAGTTAGTGACATCAGTGACAGGCAAAAAAGTAGCAAATAGTTTTAGAAAAGCTACTTCATACCTCATCTTGTCAACGCATCGTTTGAGCTGATCAGAGAGCATTAGTGGGCTTGACGGAAATGCCCCTCACCTACTGCTGCAGTGCTGCTTTGTAACGCTTTTGTAAGCTACAAGCCCACAGGATTACCGAAACTGCCCCCTCACGTTCTAGAAAGGGTAACCTTTTCGGCTTTTCCTAAAAGCCTAAGAAACGAGTGTCCCAAAACTGGCAGGTAGAAGTTGGTGTCGCCGTGATGCTTTCCCCGCCGGTTTCGCTCACCGACTCCTACTGGAAGCCAAGCATTTTTTCTTTCCCTTACCTTTGTACTGCATGCCCCTCCCCTTTCCCTGGGTAGTACGCTTCTAATCTAAAATATCCTCTCTTATCCGATTGTTACTGGTTAATTAAGAACTGTCCATCCCTCTAATCATAATTAAGAAGTAGTCCTATCCGGTAAGGTATACAACTCAATGGACCAAATATACAACTCAATGGACCAAATATACAACTCCGGTTGTCGAAACAAGGTCTAAATTATTCGATTTGGTATCCTGAAGTAGCAAATTTAAAAAGAAAGGAAAAAAAGGCAAGGAAGAACTCGTACTGCTGGACCACCAATCACAGGAACAGCATAGACATGGGTGTGGATTTTGTGTTCTCACCTCTTTCACCTCCGCCTCTGTAATCCGGCCATCCGCGTTCTTATCCACCCTGGTAAAAATGCAGGCCAGAATCGCCACAAAATTTTTTAGCGTTAGATGCTGTTGTTCTAACAGTAATAACGGTGAATTGCAGAGATAGTGGATTGGTTAGGTAATTACATTTCGAAGAAGATTTGGAGACGGGAGTCGAAGCTGTTATCGGTGATCTGCTGCCAGATCTCGCGGAGCTCCTCCTTGTTGATCGTGTCCACCTTCATCCGTCGTCGCCGGCTCAACGTGTCGAACAGCTCGAGCGCGAACTCCTTCGATTCCGTCATCCCTGCACGACCGTGTCGCCAATGTTGCATGAGAAAGCAATTCGGTGGGGAAAATGGTGGGGACAATCGTGGATAGGGATACCAATGCATTCGGCGAAGTTGCAACGGGAGAGGTAGCCGTCTCGGGCGAGGCGGTCGAAGTTGGCCTGCACCTCCATCCAGGCGTTGTTGGCCTTGTTGCTGCTGATGAAGCGGAGACCGCGGAGCGCCTTGTGCGCACCGGAGCGGGTGCGGTCGAGCTGCGCGCGCTGCCGGCGCGCGGCGCGGGCGGCGAGCGCGGACTCGAGGCCCGACGAGTGCTGCTGCCCTGGCGGCGCTTCGCTACGGCTATGGCTGCGGCCGAACCGCTTGGTCAGGTCCTGCGAGAACTGCCTCGCGCGAGCTACGGCCTCCGCCTTGAGCTCCTGCGAGAACTGCAGCAGCCGGTGCGACGAGCTCCTCCGGATCGACGGCGACCGCGACCGCGACGACGATGACGACGCGCCGCCACCGCCGCCCGCGAGCTGCCCCCGCGCCGCCGGCAGCCTAGGCGCCGCGGCCGCCGCTCCCGCCACTGCGGGCTCGACGCTCCTCAGCACAATGGTATCGTCGTCCTGCAGGTCGAGCGTGACCTCGACCAGCTCCCCGTCGTCGGACCCGCGCGGCGAGGAGCCCGTGCTCAGCGACCGCGGCGTCGTCCCCGCCGAGCTCCATCGCTGGTGGTCCGCGGAGGCGGCGCCGCCCCTCATCGCCGGACCAATCCAGCCAGTCAAGTCACGGCCCCCTCTCCAGCTTGCGAGATGGCCCAATGCTCGTCGCCCGCGGGCTGGATGGATGTGGACTCTCTGGGGAAAGGCGCCCGCGACGCGTCAGGGCGGGAGCCGAGGAAAGAGGGAAGAGCAGCAGGAGAGCAATATATGGGTGACAGACAGGTCGACCAAAAGCACAAACAATACAATAATTAACAAAAGTGATTTGAGTTCTTAAGTACTGGGATTAGGCTCGCATAAACTAGTGGGGAAGAAAATAAGAGAGAAGTCGTGTGCTCGTGAAAATGACGACCACCTTTTTTTTCGCTTTTCTGCTTCGTTCCGTTCGTACTAAACTTACATCAACCGGCCGATAGTTTTTTTTAAAATATTTCTATATGCATTATACACCATTAGAGACTCTTTGGTATGGATGATTTTAAAGAAAAAAATAGAGAATTTAAACTATTTCATATAAAATTATTTAAAAATACTATATTCCGAAGAGGCTTTTGGGCTAATCATGCAGTGAGTTACACCATTAAGGGTGACAGTAGAATGTGCCCCTCTATACCCTTCTTAAGTTCCGTTAAATATAAAATATCATAAGATATTGTAAGTTAGTATAGCACATGAAAAATACTCTTTTATCCAATTTCAAATCATAAACAACAAAATAAAATAAAGTTATTAGTAGTAGCAAACAATACTCAACACACAATAGTACATTTCCTGAGAAAGAGTTTTTTTTAAGACAATGGATAAAATTATACATTTATTTTCACTAAAGTAGAACCATTTATTATAAAGTTATGAGAAATTCATGTTGAACTAGTCAGATTATTAACTATACTGATTTATAAACGAGTCAGCCAGACTAGCCATCAATTCGTGAGCTGAAAGTAATGTTATAATCGATATATTAAAACTACAATCTTATGATAATTATAATAGCTTACATTAGAAAATAGTTCAATTGCAAATTGGTAATTATGTAGTTTGAATTTTGAAATTAAATTAGTAAGATATTAAATAAGAGTTCAAGATAGGTTGAACTCCAAATTTATTGATTTTGAATTTTGCTAAATTTTATGTTGGTTATTTCTAGAATTACAGTGCTTGTATTATCAATTACTATTTACTAATTATTAATCTCCAATTGACACTTTAAGATGGAAATAGCTTCATATTTATTAATTTTGAATTTTTATCAAATTTTAAAGTAAACTAATTAAGAGTCTAAGATAAATACAACACCATATTTATTAATTCTGAATTTTATCAAAATTTCAAAGTGTCTAATATCTTCAATTACGGTAATATCTTTTTTAATATGAATGCTACTATGAAATGACTAATTAGGGAATGTTATAATTGATATATTAAAAGTACCATCGTATCTTAATTATAATGGCTTAGATTAGAAAATAGTCCAATTTTAGTTATTTATTTTAAATTTTAGAATTAAATTAGTAAGATATTATATGGGAGTTCAAGATGAGTTAAACTACAAATTTATTAATTTTAAATTTTGCCAAATTTTATGTTGGTTATTTCTAGAGTGCAGAATAACCATTTCAATTATTACTTACAAATTAATAATTTTAAAATTTAAAATTAGATTAATAAGGTACTCCCATTGAGAGTCAAGATGAATATAGCTCTATGTTTATTAATTCCAATTTTTTAACAAAATTTTAGAATAAACTAACAAAAATCTGATTGAGAGTTTAAGATAGATAGAAAATCGTATTTATTAATTCTGAATTTTATTAAATTTTAAAGTAAACCAACCAAATAGTCTATAGTCAATTGTATCTTCAATTGCATATTTTATTTAACATTAATTTTTAATATAATCTACAGATATGATAATTCGATCTACTTAATTTATTAGTGGGAGATAATCAATTATATTATTTGTAGGCGTATAGTTTTACTGATATTCATGAGATGGTAATTAAGAAGACAATGTAGAAAGATTTTTATATAGATTTGACTTCTCGATGTAACATACCTATTTTTGTTTATATGTATCTGGCGAATTGAATAAGTACATGATGAAAGCAATCTACTCTAACATATCATACTAGTATGTAACAATCTATGTAGCAAGATATAGTCCATAGGTAGTAGCGAGACAATTGCATGGATCTTGGCTCAATGCGACTTTTTCTTTGGCTTGAGATTAGATCTTATTCCCTCATAGAAAGTCATTATATTTATATCGGTAGAAGACACATTCTCTAACTAGAACTTAGATAGCTACTTAGGTAATATACCTAAGTAGGCTGATTTATTCCTAGATCAGACTCTGCAGTCTTGCCTTATCCGAGATTGGTTTTCTTTCTCAGTCATATATAGTTCTATCTTTAGGTACACATGTCTATATGCATATAGATTTACAGTATTACCGGATATGTTTAGTTTAGGTATAGGAGTTATGTCATATCTAGCACATTGATAGTAGCCCCCAACCTCTATAAAAGTTTCCTTCCAACACTTTTGTCTTGCATACTTCGTAAGCCACATTATCAGTAATATAAACGTAGTCAGAAAGTGTTCTTAACTAAGGTACAATCCAAGAATGTTGTTCTACCATACGAGTAAGAAGATGGTGTTATTGAAATTTAAATTTGAATGGAGGTCAAAAATCTAAACACATTCTACAAATCCCCTCGGGAATAACACCACTTTTATTGGAATACGGTCGATCACTATGCATCTATGAAATCCAATGGTGTGATATGTTTGAGGTCAGTTTGCTATTCTAAACTTTGACTCTTCATGTTCCTAGCACCCAAGCCTCTTAACCGATAAAGCCCTACTTTCCTCACAACCATTTCCACCATCACTTACATGGATATTCCATACTCAGACATGAATACGGTGGTGATGAGGAAGCTAAAGGTGGAGGGATCAATTCCTTGCTAGGGTTCCTTGGCCTATCAAGGACATGCCCCAAATCTGTCATTGATTTTATCTTGATTCTTTTCTCTTTCTACCATTGTGGGTTCATTCCTCTCCCATTCAAAATTTTGTTGAACATTCTTAATTTCTATGGAATCCATCTCTTACACCTAAATCCTAACTCCATAGCCTTCCATAGTGTCTTTACCCACCTATGTGAAGTTGTGGAAGATATGTGTAATGGATACCCATACGGCCTACTATTCCGACTAGAGGTGGGCCAGATCCATGTAATATGAGATTGAGTAGATTTTGTTGCCATATTACCTCGTATCCCAAGACAAGATATAAAATATTAGCTAGATAATACCATGTATAGATAGTAAAGTTTAGGCTGAGTCTGGTTTGAACTCCTATGTTGTAACTTTACCCTTCATGTTTTATAGGGTGAGCAGGGAACCCCTCAATGGCATAGCAACACAATAGCGAATCAACACCAGAGAAATGTTGACAAGTTCAATACAATCAGTGGAATATAATCCACCAAAACAGGAATAGGATATTATCTCACATTGAGGGTCCGAATATGTATAAATCCTTGTCTTCCGTCTCCATTGTACTATAGATCTTATGTGCTACCCCTTAAATTATTGCTGATATAAAATATCGATAGAAACATACATAGATGTCATTCCCTTCTTGGATTTGTGGGGATACTTTTATAAGCTCCGAGTTATGCAACGATCGAGAACTAGGTCACTATGGGTTTGACTACGCGACTAACTCAAGGACTCCTATATTCCAATTAACAACCATACATCCAAGAAGGACTAGTGGTAGAGTTGGTTTTATAAGGAACACACAACTAAATTCGGCAATCTAGATATCCCCATAGATGTGCCAATGATGATAGATGATCGAAATGAACCCATAGCCAAATACCCCTTTCTTTGAGCCTTCATCGAGTATATGGGTTTAGAGTTTGGAGCTTGATGGCGCACAAGGTCATCAAAGACTTTGTGTGTCGTTGGATCCAACCTTTACAACATCGTCCTCACCCTGCTTTTATATACTTGGGGAATGAGGGCAC
The DNA here is from genome assembly GCA_030770085.1 of Oryza coarctata. Classification (NCBI taxonomy): domain Eukaryota; kingdom Viridiplantae; phylum Streptophyta; class Magnoliopsida; order Poales; family Poaceae; genus Oryza; species Oryza coarctata. The sequence continues at coordinate 23,160,288 of CM061463.1, read as the reverse complement.
ATCCTAGATGTCATGCCAAGTTATACAGGAGGCATACTTTACCTCAAACTTTGTACCTGTTTATGCTTAGAAATAACTCTTTATTTTTAACATTTTTGGTGCAAAGTTTGATGATGCAGTAATCTAGGGCCACATCAAAAAGGTGGTGATAGACTTGATGAGCACTAATGAGAACATCCCCACTCCCATATGCTCTCCCTCAAACATCGAGCGGGACAAGATTGTCAATGTACACCCTTACTTTATTAATCCCTAAGTCCTTTCTTCATTACCGTTATCAACATCATATAACTTAGATACTAATATTATTAGGATATTACATTGGTCGACACTGTTGGACCCTTAATGGATCATGAGCTCTCTCTTATCGATAAGGCAGTAGCAGAGCAAGCAGTGGCCAAGGCAGTCAAATAGGCAAGGTCCACCCTAAGTACTATTACGGGTAGTAGTAGATATCAGAAAAATATTGATGTCATTTGGCGATGCTGCCAAAGCCACTCGCCAGACAATAATATGTATTTTCACCTCTCTATAGAATATATACTAAGTAGGAATTTTTATTTTAACATGCTAGTAGATGTAACTTGTCTCTCTTGTCAAAGTCTTTAGACTTCTCCTCTGGCCTAGGGGTTCCGCAAGCTACTTTGTCTTAAGGGCAAAATCAAGGCCAGATAAACAAGTTAGATAATTGTTCATTTTGGATCTTCTGACATTGATTGTTTTATTTTTCGTAGCTCCACTACCACCACCTCAAATTAGCAGTTCAAGAAGGAAAAAGGGACAGGCTCAGAGGTCCCCATCTCCCTCACGACAAAGTATTTCCCCTCCTCTTAACCAATCCTCCTTCCACCACCTGCTACCGCTACAAATCTCCAAATGATTGGAACCTGCGCTGTTTTTCTACTGGGGCACATGTCATCCCTATGCCAAGAACTGGTGATCCAAGCTAACGCTATCGATAAGGAGATGGTCAGGCTTCAAGGCAAACTCATTGATGCACAAAAGTGCATTGGCCAACTTGAGGGTGATCTGGTGATGACAACTACTGACAACGCTACTCTCCGACTTTTAGTGCAAGATAATGAAGTTATCTGAAGGCCAGAGAAAAGTGCTGGAAGAGGAAAAGGAAAAGAGGGAGAATCTCTAAGAAGGGCTTATGGCACACTACTCATCTTTGAGTGATATGACCCAAAAGTTGGGACATCGAGTTCCATAGCCACCATTTAACAATGAGTTTATGGTGATGACTTCACTTGAAGCCCTCGTCGAGAAACTTCACCAAGTTCTTGCTACGATCTTCATGCACAGTGTCAAGAAGGCTTGGACAACAATATATACTGCCACCGAGCACGCCCTTGACTGTGTCTCACTCCATCACCACAAGGTGAATGTGGGAGAGGTAATCAAGAAAGGCTTGCCCGATGATAGGTTGGAGGAACTTATAGAGTAGGTGGGCTCTGGCAATCAAGCAGTGGTGGACCTTGTGAGGGATATTACCCCTAAGTATGCTAAGCATAGGCTTTGGAGTTGGCCCATCATGGAGTGGGTTGAGTATGGGTTAGTGCCATTGACAAGGGGTATAACCCTAACTTGTAATCTCTTATTTGGGAAATCTTGAAGCTAGAAATAAGGAAACAATATCCGACTAGGTTTGTTAAGCCGAATACCCTAGGGTTCGATTTCTCCCAATATAATAGGGAGTTGTGATCATCAAGAGGACAACTTCTTGTAACCTAGATACAAACGATCTAATCTTCATAAATGGGAGTAGGGAAATACCTCATACCGAGGGCCTCAACTTGTATAATTTCTCTGTGTCACCATCGTTTCTTAGATATTTTGCACATCCCATTGGATTATTGCTGATTTCTTATATCAATAGATGGCCCGCAAGGAACAAACATCTGTTAAGGCAATGTCTAACATGGCCAACAAGTACGCCTCATTTGCCAATGTCGTGGCCACTCACAACGATGATGTCTCTTGTCCCTAGAAAGACACGACTAACTCCTTTAAGAATAAAGGACTAAAGTGCAAGGGTTTCAAGAACATGGCTATCGCCAAGCGCAGTGATCGTGGCTCACCACAATCGACTCGTGCTGACAACTACAGCAAGATCATGAGGCTCCATGCTTCTATCACTTGAAGGACAAGAACGCAACTAAGGATTGCCATATCCTCAAGCGCTTTGCCCAAGAATTGACAAGCTAGGTAGACATGTCTAGAACCAAGGCAGCAGAAAAATAGACAAGCCAGATGATGGCCCCACACCATTCCAGAATCCCCACGATGAGCTCAATCATACCTTTAGGGATCCAGATGCATACGAGTCCAAGTGTAAGCAAAAGCTGATCGCTTGGGACACCAACATAGTTGCCCTTGACACACCATAGTTCCTTTAGTTGTTCGAGTGCTAGATAACCTTTGACCAGTTTGACCATCTAGACCAAGTTCCCCATATCAGACAATACCCACTCATCCTTGGCTCGGTCATCTAGGGAGTCAAGCTCAAGAGGGTGCTCATCGACGGTGGTAGCACCCTTAACATCCTTTTTTCCGAGGCTTTCCATGACATGAAGCTCCCTAGATCTGAGTTATGCCCAAACAAATCCCGCTTTCACTGGGTAATCCTAGGGCTATCCTCAACTCCACTTGAGCAAATAACTTTGCCCGTTACTTTTAGTACTTAGGATAACTTCTAGATAGAGAATGTTAGCTTTGAGGTCACCCACTATGAGACGACGTATGACACCATTTTTTGGAGACTCACGATGGCCAAGTTTATAGCGATACCTCACTATGCCTATGCAATGATGAAGATGCTAGGGCTGAATAGATTCATCACTCTCTACACTAATCTTAAGCCAGGAGGAAGCCCTTTCCTGACAAGAGATTTGATAGGATGCCACCACTTGCCCCCAAGTCAATGAGTTGCCACCAACCAAGAAGGCTACCAAGATAGGACTCAAGCTCACTGACAAGCAGCCAAAGAAAATTTGATGCGTTGCATTCTCCCTAACAAGGGGCGCAAACTACTCCAAGAGATACACTTGCGCATCTAGAATAACCACACAGCTTCAATGACGCTAGTTGGCAAGGCCTATCATGGTCGTTGATACCAAATAAATCGTATGAACTTGCGAGGGATGTCAGTTCTTCACTTGACAGATACATGTCCTACTTAGGAATTCCAAATGATATTGTTATCCTAGGCATTCATAGTCTAGGGTCTCGATATTGTGGGACCATTTAAAAAGGCACCCCGGGGTTTCACACACTTGCTCATAGTGGTCAACAAATTCACTAAATGGATAGATGTGAAGATGATGGCTAAGATCACTGCCACTCGAGCAAAAGAATTTATTTGAGACATTGTGCACCAGTTTGGGGTACACAATAAGATCATCACCGACAATGGCACTTATTTCACAGACTCTATCTTTAAGAAATTTTTTGATGAACTCGACATCAAGATCTGTTTCACCTTAGTAACCCATCAAGGTAGTAATGGACAAATGGAGTGGACCAATGGCATGGTCCTACATAACATCAAGATGAGTTTTTGATTGATTAAAGCCTTATGTGAGAAAGTGGGTCTTTGAGCTATCCCTATGCTATGGTCTTTAAGGACCACACCCAGCCGAGCCACTAGCTAGTCCCCCTTTTTTCTCATTTATGGCATAGAGGGAGTGCTCTCAACCAAGTTAGAGTTTGGGTCTCCTCCGACGCTTCTACCAGGAGCAAGAGGCAGAAGGAGGCTGACTAGAAGACATTGACATGCTGAAGAAGCACATGATATCATGGCAATCTAGTCAGCCAAGTACCAACAATTACTCCAATGCCACCATAGCCGCGTCATCCATGATAGAGCATTTTTAGTTGGGGATTTGGTTCTTTGGAAAATCCGATCCATCAAAGATAGACACAAGCTCTCACCAATTTGGGAAGGACCATTTGTGATAAGCGAGATAACACTTCCAGGGGCTTACCAACTACAATGTCACGATGATATCAAGCAATTGACAACTCTTGGAACATAGAGTAGTTGCGACACATTTACACATGAAACTTTAGTACTATACATGGTTAATAAAGCTAGTTGGTTTTACTTTTACATCAAAACAATCTTTTGCCGACTGTTAATTACATCCACGATTGCTATAGTTCAAGGTCCTTTTCAAGGATTGTAGTTGTGCCCTTTGCTTCTTCTAGTAGTGCAATGACATCGTCATCCGAGCAGGTACAAGCAAACCCTTCCTCAACTGCCGTTAGGTCTACTAGAGGATATAATGACTTTACCAAAGTAAGGACATGACTTTGCTTGTCGTAGCAACCACTGTAGTATGCTCCTTCATCGTTGTGGGTGTCTGTAGTAGTCAAGTGATCAGTCGAGCACTGGGCAACACATCACTCAATGCATCGTCATGCGGGAAGTAAAAGTCCATGGTAGGTGCCACAACACAATCAAAATTCTCCCTTGATACCTTGATGAGCTGGACATCTTCTTCAAAGGATCAGAACTAGTTTTGGCACCGTTCCTGGTACTCTGCCATACACAACAACTAAGCAACCACACTCAGACACTAGAAATAAGGGTGGCTAGGAGAAATATACCTTCTAAGCTCTCAGCGCTCACCATGGTCTTCTCCTCACAATGGACTCCCAAGCGGTTGCCTCCTTCAGTTTCTTCTAAGTATTTGTAGTCAGGCTTGTCAAGAACATATCGTAGAGTGACAACAACATAAGATGATGTATTACCTCTAAGGACAACTTGGGATTCAGCAATAGTTGCTTCTACGGTTTTGGCCCACCTCTTCCACTTGTCACTCTCTACTCTACCTGCTCTTCATCTACTTAGGCTACAACCATCAAGCAAGATCAGAGTTAATGTAGAAACAACTACAAAATATAATGCTTTGTTACAATACCCAAGTTGGCAGACTCTGCGCACAAACAATCTATCTCTGCTTGAAGCTTGCACTCTGTCCTTTGTGCTTCAACCTAGAAGGCATCATGCTAGAACTCAACAATCTCAACCACTTGGAGAACCATTCAGATCTCCACCACTTAGTTGAACGTTCATTCTAGAGCCTTACTCTTCTTTTTGAATTGGTCAACTACAACCTAGGAAAAAAAATGAAACTTTCAAATACTCCCTAACATGTCAATCTAGCATATAGGCAGTCGAGGGCTAGAGGAGGAGAAATACTTTCATTTTTTTAGTGATATGCCCTAGAGGTAACATAGAGATGTTGTAAATAACACATACTATGTTTATGATATATTGATTTGTTTCTTGAAATATATATTATCATTATTGATCCATGAGTATGTGAATTATTCATGAGACTCTTAATGTTAGATGTTGCTATTTCTAAATGATCTTTGATCATATATCATATGAGCAACAAATATGATTGTAAGATCATCATATGTATTAATTGATGAACATGTCTTATGAATCATGGTACAGAGATAACAAATCGATAATATGAACATATGTTAGTGAATATATGTTGGATAGAGCCACTATGAGATACTGAAGATATTTTATATGTCATCAGTTGATTTTAAGTAGTATTTATATGAAGTCCTTAGACTTGACATCATCATGATTCCAAACATACATATTAGCTTATTTTGAGACTACCAAACGCTACTTCGTAACAAGATAGTTATAAAAGTAGTCTTCGTGTTTGCTATGAAATATATAGTGGGATGTGAGTGATTAAGATATAATTTACCCCTCCTGTACAAGAGATATCTCTGGGCCCCTTAATGTAATGGATTATGGAAGTGCATGCTCATGACAAGGTGATTGAAGAGTCAATCACAAGTTTATAATCCATCATAGGATCGAGAGAGTGATTGAGCTATTAAGAGAATGACAAAAGTCTCGCCTTGAGCTCAATCGATATCATAAGGCAAAAAGATCCGTACATCAGAGCATTACAAGTTCAGCCGATATGATCTTTACGTACACTTTGGGGTTAATATGCTTTGTTAGAGACCGCTATTAATAGGGTGACTGAAAAGGCATTTCTGGGTCACGACCAATATACGTGAACTTACAGAGATGCATGTTTAATAGGTTGAAATGCTTATTTGAATGTGATTCGGATAAGGGCTCAGTTCGGATATAGATCCGAGTAGAGTCCTATTGGGCTATGGTTCCCTAGGCCCAAGTGAAAAATCTTGTATATAGAGAGACAAGGAGGTCGAGGACATATATCTCTATTCACCTCAAGTAAAAACCCTAGCTGCTTGCGAGTGCTAGTACACTCGCAATCAGCGTTCTGGCCCTAGACATGTGGATACTGGTGGAGGGCTGCTCGTTGCAGCATTGATCGGCATTAGGATTGTGACGATCAACTACTTTATCTACCACCTCGACACTTGCATGGTTGGATCGGCTTCTCCAACCCTACTTCTACCGCACTGTGCTGTCTCGTGGTAATGGTCCATGATCCCTTCTTCTCCTAATGTCTTGGTGTGTGTGATAGAAAAAATATGCTATCGTAGTCTACATCTTCCCTTATAATTTTCATACATCTTGTCGATCTCCTCATCCTTGGCATCGTTGAACCCCTCTAATTTGCCTTGGTCATTGAACCAAGCAACTTGTAGTAGTGACACATACTTAGGAGGAGTAAGCAGAGACAACCGAGGGATTTCTTCAGTGTCATTAGCGTCACTCTTCTCTTGCTTGTCGACGGTTTCTGGCATGGTTGGCGAGGGATTTTCTCCCCAACTAGGACTGAAGTGGCTAGCTTGCTCACTTGCAGACTTAGTTGGATCGTTAGCCTTGGTTAGAGATCATGCAATGGATGGCTTGTATGTGGCTAATGGCTCAACATAGGGGTTTGGGATAGCCTCGGTTTTAGCCTCTTAGTTGGTGTTCCCTTTGTACTCAGTTGGGTTTCCACAACCACGGTAGCTCACTTGTGAGAGTCCTCATACATAGCCTTCTCTGTTAGAGTTAGCCTATCTTGTGCGCCACTGGAAATCTTCGTAAGCATATCGTGTGCGCCATTGGTAATCTTCGTAGATGGCTGTATGTGGGAGCCCTTGGAATCAGCTAGGGCCTTGGACAACAAACAAGCGAATGCTAGGGAAAGAAAATTTTACCTAGAGGACTTTTGAATCTTGAAGTCTAGAGCACTGCATGACACTGGGGACTTAAGCTTCTACTCTACTCTTTGCTGCAGAGAGAAGGTGTCGAAGCCTTGGTGCCACTGCTGGGGCTAGCAGCGACAATTGGTTTGTCCAACCACATTTGTGTTGCACTAGCCCACTTGGTTTGTTCCACTCGAGGAGACAAGAGAGGATGTGAGCTTGGTGCTAGGTCCCTTAGTTTTAGGCCACCTAATCCTGGCGCCTGAGTGGCAGCAATTGACTAATCCTCTCTCAAGGGCTTATTCTTGTCTCTCTTGGAGTCGAGAGATCCAGTTGGCCCTCCTGCCTCCCTTTTCTGCTTGTTCTTGGTAGCTGGAATAAGAGGGTCAGATGAGAAAACTTCACGACCCTGGCATGACATGGGTTAGCTTTGTAGACTGAAGTCAACAAAGTGCACAAAAGTGTAGAATGGTGACCTTTGGTTAGGGATTCTTCGCGCTATAAGGATACAAGTCGTGTTAATTGGAGATGACATAGACCGACTTGAAGAAGGTGCTAAGTTGGGTGATAGCCTCTTGATCCTTCTTCTCAGACGATTCCAAAGTAGGATCCTCGAGTCAACCATAGTCAAACATCAAGAGTGACCGGTTATTGATCGGCTTGATATGCCGGTTGATGAAACACATTGAGGGAGCAGTGCCATTCAGCTCTGTGTTCTTGGCTACATCGTTGAGGTCCAAAATCTAAATAACCTAGCCCAACTCAAACTGAGTTTACAAGGATGACTAGTTGGAGTTCACCACCAAAGCATGACAAACAAAAGGAGGCAAAGATGGCTTAGTGTTTGAGCAATAGAACCACGTCAAGAGCCACCCTTTTAGAGAAGATTGGAAAGAGATATCAAAGTAGTCCTTCCCCTCTGGACAAAGTTGGAGACCGACGCCTTTGACCACTTGGGGTTTTGCTCAAAATGATTGGGGTTTGAGGTGAAAAAGATAGCATAACAAGGGGAAGTGGGAAGGGATCCCTAAGAAAGATTCACAAAGAGTGATAAAGATAGATATCTAGAGGATGGAGTTAGGGTTGAGATGTACTAACTTGATCTTATATTAGTCAAGAAGCCACGAAAGAAGATGGAGGCAGTAGCCCAAATCCATTGCATAAGAAGGGCTTGAACACCACAATCTCACCAGTATTAAGGGTTAGGAAGGCCTCGCAGGTGGCAGCATACCAACCGATGATCTCTTGCAACTAGAGGACCTTGTCCACCATCTCGTCAACCTCTACGTCAGTACAGGTGGATCTCTTCCACTCAGTGTTCATGTCTGGCAACAACATCGACATGTTGGATACAAAGGACATGGTGGTTAGGGTTTGAGGAATCAAAACCTAAGTGGTAGCGGGAGTTGTAGAGGTTTTGAATCTTCCCTATGCTAAACCTGGTTTGCTTGGAGCACTAGTGAGAAGGGGGATGAACCCAAGCACGACTGTAAACTTAGGAGGTAGAGAAGATGAAGGGGTAACCAAAGGGCTTGGGGAAATTTTCCTAGACCATTCAGTGCATTATGTATATGTAGTGAGTGCAATGTTAGGCCCTGGCCTATGAACCGCATAAATAACTAGGCTTAGGGTTGCTATCACATGCCTTAAGTGGTTGCTCTATGGGTAGTGTGTTGCACGGTGCTAGTGTAGACCTAGCAAACACCCATTTAACTTAGATGGATTAAAACATGACCTAAGGGGTTGGCTGCAGGATACATCAATCCTATAATGTTGGTGTGATACCATCTGAAATCTTTCGATTTCTGTTCATTAGGTGGCCAGTTTGGTTCCTAGACTAGTTGGTATCTGCTAAAAATGTGAGAGGGATTGAAGTCCTCCATATTTTTGATGCTTACTATGGCATGAGTGCACATACCTATAGGTTCTTAGATGCACCAATGTTGTCAGCTAACAATCAGATGAGGAGACAACTCCACCGTACCTAGTTGGATGGCTCTTGGCTGAAGCAATTCGGGCGAGTCTTCCTCAAAAGATGAAGAACTTTGGAGCTACTATGGGGGATATTACCCCCGAGTAAGCTGAGTATAGGCTATGGAGTCAGAGTGTCATGGAATGAGCTAAGTGCAGGTTAGTGCCACTGGTAGGAGGTATAACCCTAACTTGTAATCCAAGGATAAAAATAATATGAGATGAGGAGTAAATCTCTAATCGGGAAATCTTGGAGCTAGAAATAAGAAAACTATATCTAGCTAGGTTTGTTAAACCTGATACCCTAGTGTCCAGTTTCTCCCTATATAAGGGCAACTTCTTGTAACCTAGGTACAAACAATCTAATTCTCATACAACAGGAGTAGGGTTTTACTTCATGCCGAGAGCCTAAACCTTTATAATTTCCCTATGTCATCATCGTTTCTTATATCTTTCGCTCACCCCATTAGATTATTGCCGATTTCTTGCATCGACAAAACTCTACTCGAAATTGTAATATTTCTATGAGGCTTGTGCTAGCATCTTGTTGTGCTTGCTATGGAATTGCCAAGCTTCGTAATGATAAACCAAGTCATAAGCGTCTTGTAGGACGGTAGACCAAAAAAAACCATGTCAAAAGACTTTTATGACTAGTGTCTACCCTACGGTATTATTTCCACATATTCCATCATGAATGTTGTGGAGTAGTTTGACGCTCGCTTGTTAGCTCTTCTTCGATGATAGTAGAGTTTCAATTGGCTAGCCAACTTTTCTACTATGATATCATCGTCGATAATCAAGTTTGATAATAGATATGACTAAAGAGGAATTACCTAGTATTTGTTCACCTCAATGTTAGTAATGGTTTCGTTAGGACTACTAGGAAGGTACTGGGTTCAAGCAATTTGTGTCTAGAAGCCCATTTGGTGAGTTTATTAGCACCCAAGTTGTCATTACGATAGATGTGATGAACTTCGATCTCGTCAAAACACCGCTTCATCTTTCTCACCTCTTCCAAGTACTTTGTTAACTCCTTGTTTGAACATTGATGCTCTTTCGGTGCCTGATTGGCAACTAGCTATGAGTCCCCTCTCAAAATTAGTCATTTTATTCCAAGTGCAGCGGCTATTCAGAGTACTACCAGGAGAGGTTCATACTCAATGGTGTTATTTAAGGCCTTAAAATCAAGTTGTATTGCATATTTGATCTTTTATTCAATTGGTGATATCAATATGACACTGGCTCCCACGCCTTGTCTATTTATCGCTTCATCATAAGTCATAGTCCATGTACACTAAGCATATTATCGATCTTGATTTTCGTCCCAGCAGTCCAATCAATGACAAAACCAACTAAATCATGGGACTTTATAGCTGACTTTATAGTTGTATGAGGAACAAAATTGAGGTTGAATTGGCTAAGCTCTATAACCCACTTAGTAATGCATCCTGCCACTTCCTTTCTTTGAGCCACTTCTCTGACTGGAAAGGAAAAAATGATTGTGACGTTGTGAGTTTGAAAATAGTTGTGCAACTTCCTTTACGTCATGAGGACTGCATAGAGCAGCATTTGGATGTGGTGGTATCTTGTCTTAGCATCATCGAGTACTTTAGTGACGTAGTAGGTTGGTTACTGTATGCCATCTCATTCATCAACGAGGACGGTGCTGACTGAATAAGATGTAACTATGATGTATAGGAATAATTCCTCTCGAAGTTAGGGGGCAATTAGTATGGGAGGGTTTGAGAGATACCATTTGATTTTAAGAAATGCCTTCTCGATGTTTTGGTTCCACTCAAATTTATCATACTTCTTCAAGATATTGAAGAAAGGCAACACCTTCTCTCCCATCTATGCCATGAGTTTGCTCAAAGCGGTCATGCACCTTGTTAGCTTCTTCACATCCTTAAGTCTTGTCGATGATTTTATTTCTTTGATCATCTTGATCTTCTTAGGATTTGCCTCGATTCCCACGCCTAAGACAAGAGGTTGAGTACTTTTCTTGATGGTACACCGAATGTGTATTTCTCTGAGTTTAGCATCAGCCTATGTTTTCATAGATTGCACAATGTTTTCTCAAGGTATCAATTAAGTGATATTGGGCCTTGTTCTTGACAACAATGTTGTCTACATATGCTTCAACGTTTTGTCTGCGCTAGGATTGAAAAGCATTATAAACTTCTCATTAATAAATAGCTCTAGTATTTTTCAACTCAAATAACATTTTAACGTAGTAAAATATACCACATGGGGTTATAAAAGATGTTTTTTTTCTCGTCCTCTATAGCTATGCTCATATGATGATAGCAACCATAGGTGTTAAGAAAACTCAACTCATATCCAACTATTGAATCGATTAGTTGATCTATCTTAGAGAGCAGCAAGTGATCTTTTGGACTCGCCTAGTTGAGATCAATGAAATTCACACATATCCACCATCTACAATTCACCTTCCACACCATAACTAGATTTGTTAGCCACTTAGGGTGCAGAACTTCTCTAATAAAACTTGCCTTCTAGAGCTTGTCAATCTCCTTCCAAATAGCTTTCTTCTTATCTGTCCTTCATAGTTTCTGTTTGACTGGTTTACATCTGGTCAAACCATCAACTTGTACTCAATCACTTCCGTAGGGACCCCAGGCATGTCAGATGATTGCTAGGCAAAGACGTCTGTGTTTACCTAAAGAAAATCAATGAGCTCGAGTTCAAATTTCTCCTTGAGTCATGCCCTGATCTTAACTGTTTTTTAGGGTTAGAGTCAAAGAGTGGTACCATCTTGATAGCACCATCAGGTTTCGCATAGACCTTTGATTTACTTTGCTTTTGAGAAGACTCTTTCGTGGTGGGTGAACTTGGAGTCCGAGTGACCATGTCGAGACTCTTTTTGTCACACTACACAACAAATTTAGCGTTCTTTGAAATTGTAATGACTTGCTTAGGTCTTGGAATCTTGACAAGCTAGTTCACATAGTGAGATACTACCATGAATTTTACTAATGCAATCCATCTGAAAAATGTGTTATATGCCATGTCAAAGTCAACAACATCAAATGTAATTTTCTCGTTCCGAAAGTTATCGGGCATGCCAAACATAACTAGCAATATGATCTTCCATAGCGGCTTTGAAGATTACTTTGGTGTGATCCCGTGGAAGGGCTAACTTGAAGGCTTGAGCTCGCTTTGAGAGATTCTCATGGTTTTGAGTGTATTGCCAAAGAGTAGATTGGTAGAGCTGCCCTCATCTATCATAATGCGAGCAACCCTAATATTCATGATATTGGGCTCAACCACTATAGGATATCAGTCAGGGGTGGCATAAATGGTTGAGTGATCATCTGCTGATAATGTTATGACTTGATTTAACCAATGCAACCTTGTCATCTATCCCTAAGATCTAGATCATACTTTATTCTCAATCTTCTTGCACTCTTTCTTGGAAGAATATGAACTCTAACTACCAAAAATATGAGCCACCATGAGATCAATAAGAAAGTAGTCATCATCCACGTTAGATGACTTGATGACATAATCCTCTTTCTCAACCACACTAACTCTCTAGTTGGGCAGAAGAGTCATCTGGTGGACTATCTCCTTCTGAAAAACTTGGCAATTGGCAAGAGAGTGAGAGCTTGTTTTATAGATCGGGCACTACCTTTGACCTAGGATTCGTATGTCCTTAGCTTTGAGGCCTTGCATCAGTTTGCTTGTTCCTGGTGAAGTCTTCTCAATCATCCCAACATTATGATCTTATATTGAATCTAAGGAAGAGTCCTTGGTTCTATATTCTCTAAGTCTGTAAAGTATGGAGGCTTATTTGGATCTAATCCAATGAACCGCACTAAACGATCAAAGTCAACATCAATAATTGGTTGATCTTGCTCTGCATCATTAGATTGAATTTAACCGAAGTAGAGCGGATCACTTATCGGTGCAGGTTTGTTGTCGGAAGCAGCTTGTCTAGCAGCCTCTATCTTGAACACCTTGCACCAAGAAAATAAGTGAGAACTTGTTTTGTGGATGGGACACCACAAATGCTTTGTTGAAACCTTGTTGCTCGAACGACGGTTGACTCTCCTTACAAACAACTTCAGTATGCAAATTGACAGCTCTAGTGGTGTAGTTATCACTAGGATGGTGATGGTTCCGATTTAAAGGTAGGCAACTATTAGCCGGGTTGAATCTCCTAAGCCTAAGCTTTCATCGAGATCTTCGTCGAAAGTGTCGCTTCTTGAAGTTATCTTCGATGAAAACCTTCAGAACACTAGGCCCATACTCGACACGCCAACTATCGATTAATGATACTCCACTACGGTATTTTTAGTCATAGATTCGGCTGATGCCAAAGTATCTACGAGAAGGTAATTAAGAAGACGACACTGAGAGATTTTTATACATATTTGGACCCTCGATGTGAATAATAGCCTACTCCTATATATATGTATTCGGTGAACTGAACCACACATAATACAAGGTAGTAATCTACTCTATTTATCATATCCCACTAGTATGTAGCAGCCTATGCAATGAGATATAGTCGCTGGCTAGCAACGAGACAACTCTGCGGATCTTGGCTGATTTGTGGCTTGTGTTTAGTTCAACATTAGATGGCCTCTTCTCTTAAGAGGCCATTATATTTATACCAGTAGATAACCTCTTTTTCAAGTAGAACGAGTAGATTGATTTGTTCTCAAATCAAACTCTATAGTCTCATCTTCTTTGTGATCGGTTTCCTTCCTCAATTATATATATTTCTGCCATATATAAGATATTGACAACAACTATGATAATACAATATACTTAATCAATAGTTACATTAACGTAAAAAAAAATTAGAAAGTATCTATGATAGATAGATTGATATAGACAGATTTTTATTTCAGTAGTCCAACTCTCCAAAAACAACACCCTATATCTACCCCCTCGCCTATCCAGTTTATACAAGTTCTATCTTTTCCACCATACAAAGTACTAATATAATTTTTGTAAAAAATAAATAATACTTGGGTAGAGCAAGCGTAGAAGGCAGTAAGCGCGTGTATTATGGGTGTAGTTTGGGCCTTGGTCCTTGGGGCACATATAAACAAACACTTCTGTCATTTTAGCCGAGTCAACTGTTGCCCTTCTCCTAAGGCTGGTGGGCGCTGCGTCATAGGAGGGGCAGGTTGTGTGCGGCCACAACAAACATTTTTAGCATAAACCCATTATCTGGCTCCAATGGAAGTCATTTCCTCAAGAGAACTCCACTGTGCTGTTTGATGTGTGCCACTTCACCTACCGGACGATCGATCGAATACGTAGATGAGTGTACGTAAGATCTATAGGGGATCATACGTGTGCTCGTGTACCAGAAGACTATTAATGCAGCATCCTGCCGCAAAGAGGATGGAAGCTGTCCCAACTGGAAGAAGAGTTTAATTTGACTCGAAAGGCAAGGAACAATTTCAGTTGCATGCATGTTTAAGCTACACCGTGTCGATCTGCATCTAGCTTGCAGTGTCGATCTGCCTTTGAGACATGAGTGCGAAAAGACAAGGCACCACACCGAGTTTAGGCCAGGGCACGCCAGTTTATAGCCGCCGTCGCTTTGTCTCTTGCACCACCTGCTCGGTGAACGTAGTTGTCAGTATCAAGATACGTATCACGATATCGTATGATCCTAATATACTACTCAAATCAGATGGTACCTATCACTTAAGTGTCGTTTTCGGGTGGTACAACTGTGATATTGAGATATGGATAGTATGATTATTGAGTGTAGTTTTTTCTTAACAAATTTCTATATATTTATATGTCATATATTATTATAACTTTATTTTTATATAAAAATGACAATATATAATCAATTAAAATATTAAATTAAACAAAAAAATTATTATAGTATCTCGATACCACAATACGATCCTAAGATGTGATACTACTTTTAAAAAAGTGATCCTACTTGATGCTAAACTCTAACAATATTAAGTATGATATAATCCTATAAATAGCTTTAACATTGAATTAGACATAAGTTAAGTTATATCTAAGTAGATGAATTAAACAGTGCTATGTCTTCGTGTCAATTGCTAAACTATATGAAATCTGTCGTGGTTGATCGGTGTGGATGGGGCCAATTAAACAATATGCGAAGTGATTAAAACGAGCTAATTGCTAGGTTGATAATGATGCAACAGTACTCTCTCTCTATATATATATATCGGCTCATGCGTGAAGTGAAGCCGTACGTAGCTGGAGAACAGCACGTACGGTGCCAATTTCCAAGTTGTATGTTTGCTTGGTGCGTACGTGAAGGAAAAAAATACTGGTCGTATATAGATGGAGCGTTGACTGCATGCACATGGCCATTAAAAATGAGAACGTCTGTAATACTTAAAAATGTCAAATTTACATACATAGGGGTGAAGTTGCTCTCACGTACGTGCCGAGAAATTGTATCCGTTTCTTCCGTGCAACGAACTCGTCCAAAACCGAAACGATTTTCTCTTGAAGAGAATGCATGTCATGTAGTCATCATCAGTGCTCTGCTCAACGCCTCAACTAACTGTTCAAAGCATGGGGGCGTTGAAAATATTAGAAGCTGACTTTATAAGGATTATATGATATTATTTCCATTTAATTCCGGCATTTACTAATCGGCAGATTTTAGCCAATTTGTTCTAGCATCACATTGAACCAATCCAGTCAGTGAATGAAGATTAGGTACCAAACAATGGGCGCGTCAATAACTAATTCTCGCTGACAATCAGCGGGCATTGGCTGGCATGGTAAACCGCTAGTCCTCCCCGGATTTTCGAGTTCAATTAGGTTAATTACTCAGCTTCAAATCTAGTGGAAACCATAAAAAAATGGAACAAAATCCTAACCGATTCCCTGGGGAAAATAAAACGGAATCGCATCCTACTCCAAACCTTGGAGCCAGCTCGAATCGAGAAAAAAAAATCCAAATGCAAACGACAGTCTTATCTCCGGCCGAAAGGGAAGACGAAGCAACTGGACCATGCCCCCCGTTGCTATGCGACTATGCGACAATGCGACACGAAGAAATCCAAGCAGGGGTATGATTGATTGATCTGGGCTTGGAATCACCTCATGTCATGTGTGATGTGTCCTCGTGTTCGTCTGGTTAACCATCCGTACTGCAGCCTTGCGCGGGAGTGTACTTCACCGAGTTCTGGTGGTGCCGCTGTATACTCCCTCCCACCCAAAATGTAGGGAGTACTGGATAACCTAAAGAGCAATGTCAAATGCAATTCTTTTATAAACTTAATAATTTTATTGACGTGTTTTTTCCCTGAGGAGTACCATAACTTGAAAAGCACTTCATCCTATAAAAAATATTTAAAATTTAGAAAATAATGTAGTCAAACTTTTAAAATTCTAGCCACCAAATTTAGATGAATAAGTTTACAATCTAAGTTAGGGAGTGTCTAGATTTTAGGAGCTTAATTCATAAAAAAATATAAAATTACATGTAAAAAGTTTAAATTTAGAAAAAAAATAAAAGTAAACCCACATATAACTAAAAAATACAATTAAAAATAAACTAAATTTACATATTGCATGTTAATGTAACTTTAGTTTTAGCAATGTGTAATTTTAGTTAAATAAAATTTACAAATTTTAGACGCTTGAAATCTAGCAAATCCTAAGTTTATAATATTATGATGGTAACGCCGACGGCTTAGCTCTACAATGCGGTGAAGCTCCATGAAGGGTAGGCCTATGACAGCGTGGGATAGTGGGGTTTTCGTGGTAGTTCACGGTGGAGTTGCTAGGTGAAGTTGGAGCTGTGGTTGCTGAGTCAGCATGTAGTTGTTTAGGAAGTAAAAAAGACACAATTCAAGGTCACGGCATCACCGACAATAGCTAAGGTGTAATGATGGATCTATGGCCTAAAAGTCACTAAATATGTGGTGTCCATGGGTGGAGCAAATTGTATAGCGACAACTGACATTGGCTTTGCTTCTTCTTCTACAGTATTGGCAAGCGAAGTCACTAGGGATCATGAGCTGCTGGATCTAGGTTGATTGGTATGACCGATAATAAAAGATAAGATGGTAGAGGAGCCAGTCAACTAGATGGATGAAAAGTGGTGTAGAGTTGTAAGAGTTCAATTTGTTTCTTAGGCAGGACTAGTCATACAGCGGAATGAGTTTGTAAGTAAATAATTGGTGTGGTGGTTGTTGTTGCCCAAGTTTAAAACAAGACAAAAGAAGATTTAAAGTTTAGTTTTTTTAAAAAAAAATTGGTGTTTCTAGGTTACGAGGATCCGAAGTCTAAATATTCTTGTATATATCCACGTTGATATAGAATCTGAATTTTTATCTATTATATAAAAATATATTATTTTCTTTTTCAAACTAAGTATTGATGGTAGTAATTTTAAAAGATTAATTATATCTTATTTAAATATGTGTCAAATATTTTTGGCCGATGATAGCAGTACTAATAGTTTGAACCGAGCCACGGACCGGCGACCAGGCGACGCGAGCTGATCTGGTCCAGCCGCGATGGCTGAGCGCGCACCTTGGGTGATGGCCAAGGGTGACACCGGGAGGCATGGCGAGCGCGCGAGGGGCTTAACAAACCAAGTGTGCCATTGCATCTGCGGCTCGGAAACCAGCGACACCTGTTGCTCATTTAGGCGCCCCCGGCCGGTCTGGCTGGTGTCCATGATAACCCAGGGATTTTACGTGACTACACTGGCCATAAAGCTCAGCATCACATGATCTTTTTTGTACGCAAAGTGTGCATGCCCATGAGCTCGTGTAGTACTACCCATCGATCATCAGCTCGATATAAAAAGGGATATTATTGGTATTAGTGGCCACAGCATTACAGGGCCTTTAAATGAGTGATTGGTCTGGAGCTAGTTGACTAGAGAGACTAGGTAGTGATTTCATCATTTGAGTACTGCACAGGAACAGGGATGGCGATGCATGCGCGTTTGACTTGTAGCAGAAGCAGTATGTTCTAAGCCAAGGGACAGCTCAGCTCAAGGATAGAACTGCACCAGGTATATGATTTCTGGCCTATTTCAATGAACAATCTTCTTAATCGCCTTCCATTTAGCGAAGTGCATGATGCTGATTACAGTCGCAGGTTAAATCGGACAGAGTTACTGACTTGCTACAGCAGGGAAAGCATGTTGCCAGGCAGGGTTTTTAACTATGCACTGTGCTAAATTATAAGTAACCATTTTAACGAAGGAATGCAGTGTAATTGATAATTCAGCAGTGAAAAACCTGTTCACGTCTCCGTGATATCACTATTTGATGCTTTCCAACTCATGCATAACAACAGTCGAAATGGATGTTTTGTGAGTAAGAATGGGGAGAAGAATTATCAAGTTGCCTATCTGACGATCAGAAAAGCCAAAGGGAGTGATGAATAAATCAAAATCTGTGATTGACTAAGCTGCCATACACGTTTCCCGTCTGACTCTGCAACGCAAAGTAGGGAGACCATGAATAAAGCTAAATATTCATTGTAAACTCGATTACAACGCAATAAATTAGGTCGTCATAAGATCCTGTGTACATTCTTGAAAAGTTGACTTTTTATATGAGAGCACGGATTCCTTCATATTTGACATTGTAATAAGTCTGGAACACGGAAAACTTCTTTCAACGAGATGAACAATTGATCCAATTTCTTTTGTACGATTTGAATGAGGTCTAATAAGAAAAACAAAAGGCAAACATGGTTGAAAGAAGAGAAAAAAGATCAAAAGGTGATACCTGTTGTCAATAGAGTATAATTGCTTTGGAAGGCAGCTATGGCTTACTTGCACATGAAGAAGCGTTTTTCCCCTTGAAAAGTTCTCTTTGACAGCCAATCTAACAACATAAATGTTTCATAGAAATACAACCTCTGTTATTTTTCTAATAAAATGGTACATTTTCAAGGTATCAACGCATTTCCTGTGGATTCCTTTGACGAGTTTTTCATGTCACTTTCTCTATGATCTCACGATTTCCCCTTAGTTACAGGGACTTCATCTAGCCAATAAAATGAAGAACATACCTGCTTCTCTTCTCATTCAGCTTTCCCAGGAACGACCTGCCCTAAAGAAACATAAAAAAGAATTACAACTAGTTGGAACTTGACAAGATCAAAATTTGACAAAAAAAAACATGACTTCAAAGGCCAAGTCCAACATTAAGCTTCGTGTACTACCTCCTGAGAATAAGCGATCGCAATCCAACAACGTAAAGGAGAAGATCAACCACCCTCAAGTAAGAAAATGAAATGCTACAGCGAATGTATAAAGGAGATACTTGGTTCTCCCGGAGAGGCAGAGATGTCATCGACCTACCACCTAACACTAGAATAACCCCAGACGTTCAGTGAACTCATTGTTTCCACGTTTCTCTGGTGATGGAGATAGCCAAGGATAAGGCAGGAGTAGACCATGAAAAATTGAAAATGGACAATAAATGAATAAATCACATGTTGATTTGCAATGTATTAAACAAGGGCCAAGCAAAAGCATCAAGAGTTAACGGAGATAATCCATCAACTTGATAAAGAACACCAATTTTTTATTAATAAAAATAATTTATATCTTCGGTCTCTAGACATACAACCAATAAATCTTGGAAGTAAAAAAAAACACCATATGAGAGCTTGCAAGGAGGGAAACAAAAGAGCTGAACGGCACAGAGAAACTGTACCATGAAAACTCATGGAGAAACGGTACCATTAAAACTCGAACAGCAACATTTTAAGCAATGACTGCCAAAAAAAACAAAAAAATGCGGAATATATTGCTGCAATGCTCGAACGTTTGAGCTGTGCTTCTAGAGGGAAGGTGATGGAGCGAGGGCACCAACTATTAGGTCGCAAATTGCAGAGTCAGGAGCAAAAAGGTCAAATCCCTCTTTCTCAAGCCTCTCGAGTAGACGTGCTCAGATGAGCATGACCATTATTTTTCCAGAGAAGGCCGCCTGTCTTCAAGACTGCATGACAAGCGGGTCGTTTTTGCGCCAAAAGATCATCTTAAGCTTACATGAGACCATGCGTGATGGTTGTATATTCAATAAAATGATTCGGTGGTGTAATAGGCATACCCCGCATATTCATTGCTCATACCTAACACTATTTAAAGATGGTACGGGCAAGAAAAAAATTATTCATTTAATTTTTAGGTAGAGGAAGTGTAATACTTATTTTACTCACTTTACTCATATTCATCATATATATGAATAAAACCTTGTTCTAAAATTTTCAAACTCGATCTTCACACTATAAAAGTTATTAAATTCAGTTAAAATTTATGTCGTGATTTATTACATAGAAAAATAACTTTATATAACTCCATTTATATAGTACATATGGATTACCTTAACCCATTAGATAATACCAATTTAATTTGAATACGGGTAAGCTGTTTTGAAATGGATATGTCCCCAGTGGAGACCTATGGTGAAACTTCCTGCAGGTTGAAACACAGATCGCTTCCCTCAAGATGGCTGAATGTTTCAAAATGTATCTTTCAAGAAGAAAGTTTTAAAATATACTATCGTATTGATTTGAACATTACAGTTTTTTAGGCTACTATATCCAAAAGTGAACGATCTTGGCTACGACCCTACCTGCTGTAGAGCTACGAAGTACTTTTTGACAACTTTGCAAACATGATCCAAAGGAATATCGATGGAATGGTGGAACATCTTTGACAACTTCGCTTCATGCAAATGCTTCCGTGAGAAGCCTCTCGATGCCCTCTGCTACTAGATTGTTCACGAATGTTGTTTGAAAGATTTACCCTCCTGTGAACTTTGTGTCGTTCACCTACTGATGTCCCCGTCATAAAACTGCAAGTTCATAGCAATCCCAACTGAAAACATCCAAGCACTCCAGTGATAACCTGGTTATCTAAGCAGTGTCGTGTGCGCAACGGAGCTTTCAGAAGCAGCACAAGTGAGCATCTGACAGTGAACTGGTTCCACGTTCACACAGTGTCAAAAAATTGGAGCCACGTTCCTTTCCCCTTCCGCTTACATACATAAGAAAAAAAAATAAATTTTTATAATGAAGTTATTTTTCATGTTTTTTCATCATAATTTATTTTCCACGATTTGCTTTCAAATCGCTAAAAAATATATAAAATTTATAAACCACTTCACTTATAATAAGTATAAAGTAAAACGATGAGTGGCAAATGTCAAAGGGAATTAAGGCAAGATATACTACAAGAATGTACTATCGCGTCATATGTCTCAATCAAAAACAAAGGAAATAAAACCATATCTTACGAGGATGAATGATAGGGCTAGAGGAGCACAAATAAAGCGAGCAGAGAATTTCATTCGAAGTGCACACTATCTTCGGTTCCAGTTCAGACATTAATAAAGTCCTTTTCTGTAACCTGTAAAAAAGATCAAAAGTTGAGTTGTCAGAAATGCATTGTCGATAAAACCATGCGCTGCTACTTTATCCTCTCAGTTGATAAATACTATACTAGTGCAATCCAGAAAAGAGAAACTAGAGCCACAAAGCGCACCAGCTGCATGGCTTTGGTTGCTCCGATCAACATATTGTGTTCACACTTGCATGGAGACAAAATTTATGTGCGGATTTGCTGTGCATTTCGTTATAGACTTGAAAAGGGAACCAACATAATCTTTGCGCAGAAGAAAATTCCTCAAACCAGAATAAATGTCTTTGCTTTCTTCGTATTCTGTTCAGAAAAAAGGTAGATCTAGACCAAGTGGCCAACACTAAAAAAGTTTGCCTACAATTTCTGTACACACCATAGCATTGTGACTTCTATCCTTATAGATTACAAATCATTCGCTAGAGCACATACCTTCCAAAATGTCTGAGTGCAAGTTTGATCTGAAGCAAACTGGCATGGCATAAAACATTTATTGGTTAGTCCTGATAGCTAATCAGTGCATTGGTAAGCACATATAACATGCATCAGAAACATATTTCCTGTTTTCTGGATAAGCTCTCTATTGCTATATTTTTCATTTAAAAAAATCAGACTCTGCTTTAGCAAAATTTGAAGTTCGGCACAGAAAATATATCTGAATTCTGTAATGCACATGTGCACAATTTACAAGGATAAAAAAGATGCCTCTCAATGAAAAATATAGCTCTCAGGAACACACAGTAATTCCAATACATTATGAAAGGTAAAAGACGAAATGAACCATATGATTAATTAACTTGAGATTTGGAGGATCGAAGCATTAGAGCTTCCCATCTGAATCAATAAAAATGTAGTTTGCTAGACCCATTTGCATGGGTGGTAGGAAACATAAATCAGAAGATATATAAATTTTATGAAGGGTGATGCATTAAGCAATGAACTTACTGTAAACGAGGTGGAAGGTACCATGATCCTTTAAGTGGGGAGCTTGACTCAACCAAAAGGAATTGTCTGTGCACTATTCTTTTCTTTTCTTCTGCAAATCAAAGCACTGTAGAAGTATATGCATTTCAAAGCTAAGTTGCTTTGTCAACTATATAAATCATGCAAAGCAATTGCAAAGAACTATGCAGACATAATAAGAAACCAAACTTGCAAAGTTCGATAGGCAGCATGGCCACCATTATAAGGGAACAACAAAGTCATGACTCTGCATATATTATGACAGAATCCATAGTACTGTTGCTGAAATTGTCAACAGTAAAGGAAGAGCATTCTCCATATAACCAACAGAAGGGGGCCAAAAGAACAATAATCCAATTAGACAATTCCTGCTACAGAGAACACCACACAGAATAATATAAATATTTAATATAGGTAAGGGAAAATTACATGAGCCATCTTTGAGCTAAAAGACAAAAATAGCAGTAACTTTCAGTTGCAACAGCCATAATGAGTGCTGTGTGCTACTGAACAAAATCATCTCACAGGATGGCTGCTAGACCCCCCTTTTTAACAGGTGGCCTGTTCCCTGGAAATGCACTGCGAGATACATCAACAAGTGCCTTGAAGCTGCATGGCTCATGCATAGAAAGCTCTGAGAGCACCTTCCGGTTGAGCTGGATGTTCTCTTTCATCAATCCATGCATGAAATTGCCATAGTTCACCTGGTAGTCAAATGCAGGAAAAGAGCTACTTAAACACCAGTATGAGTCTGGTAGTGTTATCTTGAATTGGTTATTTTGAAATTATCATGCACAGGATGGAACGACGGATGATTAGATTTCTCCTAGCAACTATCAAAACTCTTTCCATTTTGACAGCATGAGTGCGATGTATACTTACCCCATGCAATCGTGTGCCAGCATTGATACGTTCGATCCAAAGGGACCGCATGTCCCTCTTCTTGTTACGTCTATCCCTGTAGGAATATTGCAAGGCTTTCTCAACTCTCTCCCTAGCTATCCTTATGCAATTTTTCGCCCTTCCTCTAAATCCCTTAGCCAACATGAAAATCTTTCCTTTGTTCATTTTCTAATAAAAAAGGTTCACCGCAAATCCTTCCCCCTTCCTAAGATGTGAAACAAAATTAAAAAATATATATATTAGATAATGCTTAGATAGAAGAAAGCTATTCAAGTAGGGTTCCCCCATTCTGTTCTCGTAAAGTTAACTAGAACTCTAGAAGGAAGCTTAAGTCCCCTTATCCTACACTAAAAAGGTACACTGAACGGATGGATTGTACAGACACACAAATTTTTATGAACTGTGATCATCCTGTGGGAAACTAATAGTATTAATCAAATTGAAAGGTCTAACAGATATAACTAGCATCGATAAAATTCAGGAAAATATGATCGACGACACGTTAGAACCCTGCTAAACACCACTGAGTATGAATTACACAAAAATCACACTAGCTGATCATGTACTGAAATTATGAGGAGCATAACGTAATGTAATTAACAGGGACAAAACGTTAAAATTGAGAACTTGAGAACGGTGACTTAGATGAAGGGATTGCCGAGGTGCAACTGTGCAAATCCCCGTCGATCCAGTCGGCGGCAGTTCACCGGAGCCGAGGAAGGAGGCTCCAGAATCCGGAGGCGCGGGGAGGTTCAACGTAGGGGCTCAGCGGATGGTGGCCTTAAGGCGTGCCCTCCCCGCAGCCGGAGTTGTAAGAAGAGAGAGAGAGAGAGGAAAGGGCGGAGCGGTGGACGGAGACGCCTCCAGAGATTCCCAGAAAGAAAAGGAAAGGAGAGCAATAGAGAAGTCTCACGGCGCCTGCGCGGTAGCCGCCGGGGCCCGGGTGGCTACTCCTCGCCGGGACGAAGAGGCAAGGGAAAGGCGAGACGGCGACGGCGGCGGCGGCGGCGGATTGGCGGAGGGTGGTCGTACTGTCACTGTGTGTGTCTGTGGGTAGGCTTTTCCTCTCTTCGTCCTTAGTGGGCTCATATAGTCATATATCGGTTGGGCTTTCTCTATACGTCCTTATTGGGCTCATATATGGGCTATATCGATAAATGCCCCACTCCACTCAGAGTTGGCCTTTTCTTCTCTTGCCCTTAGTGTCTATAGACTATACGTGATTCTGAGAAGGTCTTGTGTGCCTATGTAGTTTTTTTTTTATAATGAAAGCCCATATAGTATTTGAACAATGTAATAATAATTGAATAAGCATGGTGCATAGCTTGAAATTAAACGGTGGCATGCTGTTCTCATGAGCTGATAAAATAACAGCGACATAAATCTTAACTTGCCTGGCTTTATTTTGTGCCACATGACATATTGCAAATGTGTAAGCTTCCAGACGAAAATATACAAGGATGCACGTATGAGGAGTGCGTGTATGACATATACATAATCATCAGTTGTGTATGTACTGTATTAACAGGGAAGGTAGGCACATTGTTCTCCTTTTCTTCCCCCTTGTATGATGGAGGGTTTGCTGCAGGTACGTACAATAATATACACATGCATGTGTTACTGTGTGTTTGTGTGTATAGCTTGCAAGATCGATCGTTTGAGAGTTGGGACCGATCGATCGTTAGAACTGGGAGAGGAACTGGAGCTGCTTGAGGATGGGGGTGAGCGCCTCCATGAGCTTCTCGCAGGGGTGGTTGTGCACGCCCTCGTACGTGGTCACCACGATGCTCGTGTCCTTGGCGAGCCGCTGCACTTGCTTCTTCACGTTACACGCGTGGTGGGTGCACCGGTAGTAGCTCCTACATATACATAATTTTTCGTCACCATATATGTCACAGTGATATTTGGTGCAGGAAAATAATATGAGTAAATTTTAGAAAGCTACAACTATATTATCAAAATTATTAGTATGCTATAACTTTGACTAAATATTTCAGAGAAATACAACAATACGATGTGATTTTATTAGAAAGATGTAACTTTATCTAATAATTTTAAACCCACCTATTATAAACATCTAGAATACTTATATCATTGTAAATTGGGTTCACGTACCATACACATAGGGGATAAAAATTATAGTTTTCTAATAAAATCATTTGATATTATTATAGTTCTGTGAAATAACTAACAAGTTATAGCAAAACGAAATTTACTCAAATAATATACACTCCCCATTCCCTTTTACTCCGCACTGAATGTTTGTCACCTATAAACTTTCACCACTCATCTTTTTTATAAAAAAATTAGCAATATTTAAAAGGATATGGTCAAAGTGTACTTTGCATGCTAAATATAGCTATACATTAAAACATTATAATTTTTTTTTGCTGGTAAAAGATAAGACCATACTGGTCAACAGTATCAACTAAAAGGAAACGGGTGAAATATTATATTTGCAGACTCAACTACTAGTATATTAGCATTACCAAGTATGAATGCCGAATGCAATTTAGGCCTGTTAATAGACGAGGGCAAATTAATGTTGTCGTTAGATGTTGAACCCGTTAACCATTTCCTATAACACATAATGCTCTAGTTATATGCACTAATCAGTTCAACTTTAAAAACTTAAGTTAATAGAGGAAGACAGGTAATTCACTTATACTTCAATACTTCCCTTCACGCAAGCCCCTTAAGACTTCAATTCAGTGTGGAATAGAAATAGGCTGTATTTTTTTAATTAATTAATTACGTGTCAACAGAATTCGAACTTATAAAATCTCTGGCTCTAATATCACATCGTATTGAGTTACATGTACTAGCCAGTTGAATTCAAAAGCCTAAGCTGATGAAAAAAAGACGCGAAATTCACTTATACTCTAACAAACGTTAACCACGACACAACAAAAATGGCATGAGGTTTGCTCCTACACACTATAATCACTGTTAAATTCTCGTACGCTTAATTGCTGTTGGTAAGAATGAATGTATCCATGTGGTTCAAAACGAATAGTGTGAACCAGGATTCAAACATTCAAAATTTAAAATTTAAAAATTGTTTGAACCTAAATTTAATTTATTTGAATTTGACTCTACAATCGATAATTCATTGAACCAGGATTCAAACATTTAAAATTTAAAAATTGTTTGAATCTAAATTTAATTAATTTGAATATACACATCCTTATTTTTTATCCATAACCTTTAAAAATTTGAGCCGTAAATTTAATGATGTCAATTTCCTTATGTTTCAATTCTATATTTTATTTCTATTAACATTAAATTACAATCCTAAAACTTTAACTTTGAGGCTAGTACTTTATTACATTTGACAAGTTCAATTATACAAATTTGTAAATTCTTAAGAAACAAAATTTATAGATAAAATTAGAGATATTTTAACCAAACAATTGCAAAACTACTAAGATGGTCCATCACAAAACGACATATATATTTAAGAAGTATTGTAACTTTTTAATTAAATTTATATTTTCATGATAATTTGGTGCTAAATCTGTTACTTTGTGATACACCACTTTAAATATGTAGTTTTGCTATGGTTTTATTAAAGTATGTATATCTTTGTGAAATTTTAAAAAGCTATGATATTACCAAAAATATAAAGGCCAAAAAGTCATTTTAGATGCCATCATGGGCAAGACGACATATTTATGAGAGAGGAGGGGAGGATAAGGGTAATCCAAAAAGATGACTTTTAAAATTCATCCTAATTCTAATTTGAAAGTATGAAAAATAGAAAACTCTACTTGAAAGTTTTTTCGTTTAATTAATTGAAGATGCATGATTTTTCATTAATTGAATATTCCTAAAATTAAAATTGAAAGATTTGTTTGGTTCATTTAAAAATCATGAACATTGACTGAATTAGTTCATCATTTACTTGAAGTGTTTGATCGGATCATTAATTGGGATTTGAGTTGAATATGAAGTATTTTTTGTTCAAAAGCGTAGTGTTAGTCTCCAGAGTTAGAATTAAACTTGATGTAATCCTATATAAATTAACGACATGAGTTTTGTGTTGTCACTATAGGGGAAGAGATATTTGGCGAGCAAGAACGGGGCGTAGCTCTCCTAACACAATCTGTGTGTATATAGCCCCTGATATCCAAACATATATAGGCACGTCATGTATGCTCATGCTTTAGTTAGGGAGCGTTGAACCTCCTAGCCGTTCTTAATTCCACGGTCAAAAGATACATGCATGCCCAACGTACGTACGTAGATTCAGTATTTGAGTTTTGTTTTGGGTTTGTATAAATGCTAATTTCTTCTTTGAATTATTATAATCAGTTCAAATTTGAACTAAATCTCAGCACTCTCAACACATGCATTACTTCAGGTAAGTTAGAAATGTTCATATGCTGCATATACTTGCTAATCCAATGCATGCAATCCACATATGCAGCATGCTGCATCACTACCACACAACGCATTAGTGCCATCTTTCTCAGAGGTGGTTTAATCAAACCCAACACTGATAGGTTTTCCTATCCCTCAAAGCCATCATGCGCCCCATAGAAATAAGAACCGTTACTGATGGCCATCAAAAACCAACATTAATTGGTGGGTGCACCATCAGCGCCAGTTGAAGAGATTAACTGGCACTGATTATGCCCCAATCAATGTTGGTTTTACAAAATTGAAGCAGTGTTTGGGCGATAAGAGTATCGGTACATGTTTTTCTTATCAACCAGCACAACACTGATATAGACATCATTAGTGTCGATTTGATGAAGTGGCTTCCATCAGACACAAAAAAAAGGATAGCTTTTATAAGAGAATGCCCCCATCTAAAATTTGGCTAAGTCCTAGAAGCCATGCACCCTCCACCCAGTCAAGAGGAGGAGGGAGAGTCGCCATTGCTACATGCCACTAGATCCCACTGTCCGTCGAGAGTAGGAGGAAGGAGGCACTATCGCCTCCATCCTTATCACCGCCATCAAAGGTGAGACTCTCCCCTCATCCCTTCACGTATGGCCTTCCTCCTCCCCTCACACGCTATCATCCTCCATGTCTCCATCTAGATCTAGCCAAACATTGTCCGTTACTACTAGATATTACTACTTGTGTGCCGTCGGTTGTTCCTAACCTCGTCGTATTTATGTTCTGACTAGATCTAGGACACCGCAGGCTAGGATAGGCAGCAGCGACCGTCTCTTTTCTCTTCTCTGGATCTGTTTGATTCTTCAGTTCGTCAAGCAGAATGAGATGATAAATGCCTTATTGGTCCAGCAACGACATCTTATGCTATTGTGCTGTTATATGAGTGTATGGTATGATTTAGGCTTGTTTGTTGTGTTGATGGTTTAGGCTGAAGTAGTATGCACTCAATAGTTTCATTTCAGTTGTATCCGCTGAATTTTCTGCTCGATGAGTACATATTGGTCATTTGATCGATTGTGTGCAGTAATTTGTAAATAATGATGTTTTAGATTCTGACTTGGTATGCTTGATATCACTAAGAGGAAAACGAATATAATGTAGCACCATTCTTTTTTTTAATTTTGGAATCTTACATCAGTGCTGGTTATACCTAACCCTGACACAGATGTTGAAACATCTATACCGTGTGTTGGTTAAATCTTAGCATAGATGTGCCTATCTAGAACTCTAGTGAGATGCTCTTAGGGCTATCAATACTGGTTCGAAAACCAGATAATGGGGTCATTAGTGTTAAAAGTTCTATATCGATTTAGGAATCAGTACTAATGCCAGTTATCAACTGGTAATGATGTATTTTTCTGTAGTAGCGCAAACATGCATGTAGCTTAATTAGCCGATCGAACCTGGGGTGCTTGCTCTTCTTGACGGCCTTCTGTCCGTACTTCCTCCATCGGTAGCCGTCGTCCAGGATGTCGTTGTCGCTCTTCGTCTGGAACGCGAACCGCGGCTGGCTCGCCTTCTTCTTCCCCGACCTCCCCACGCCGGCCTGCGCCAGCTGCTTCTCCTTGTTACCGGCGCCTCCGCTTCTCTCCGCCGCCTGATCGCCGTGATCGTTCTCCCCGCTGTACTGATCCACCTGCGTCACCGCCTGTTGTTGCTGCTCCAGCCCCGGAGGCACTACCTGCAGGCACGTCTGCAAGAGGGACTGCCAGTCCAACGACGCCATCGGCGGCAGCATCATCGGCACCGCAGTCGTCGCCGTCGTCGTTAGCTGAGGGCCATCCAGGCCGCCGGGATGGTTACACGGCGGCGGCTGGAGCTCCTCGAGAGGGGCGCCGTGACGATCGCCTGACGTCGTCGTCGAAGCACCCGACTCGGCGAGTGGCGGCGGTGTCGTCAGCGGCACCGCGAAGTAGGGGAAGTGAGGGATCGTAGCAGCAGCGTAGGCTTCGTCGTGATCATCTCCCCGCCGATTATCCATCTCCGCGCCGCGCATGCGATCCATGGCACTGGCAGAGACCGGCAGGACATGCGCCACGTACACTGGAGATTTATAACCGGCGATTGAACTGGTGAGACGCTAGGGTTGCATTGCATGGGCTTGGAGTGTGTGTGGAATAAGACACTAGAAGCCAAGAGGAAGTTGGGCAAACGTGCACGCGCAAAGCAAGGGATAAAGATTACAAATCAGACAGAGATGGAGAGAGGGCGAGAGACAGAGCAACCAGATCACAACCACCTGTATCTAAGGTCGCTCAACTGCCCGTCGTCTCGTCCCTGAACGAGTCTTTGAATTTTTATCTTCGCCCGATCAGTGCACAACTACACAGCATAAATGGAAGCTTGTGGAATACGTGCTGTCTCTCTCTGTCTGATGCCTCCGTGTCCATGATGTATACGAGTTGATAAAGGAGCTATCAAGTCGACCGTTTCACAGAGCTTGGACACGAAGTCAGCCGTCTTCCTGCCCGTAAAAGTTACGTACGTACGTACTCCTACTGGTACGTTAAGTTAACTAGAAAAGGCTCTGATTCACGGCAGTACGGCACGATACGTTTGTTGATCGTTTATCCTCTTTGGTCTTTTGCAGTTTTTCCGATGACCGGTCCAGCGCTCAGCGCTGCAAGGCAATGATCGATGCTCTATGGAGCTGGCCAATGGTTGTTTGCGTTCGGTTTTGCTACACATCACGAGCATGATTTTAGAGAGAGAATTCACGCGATTTTCTGATCAGACGATTTGCTCCGAGATTTGTACGCCTGATCCTCTATGGCAAGCAGGGACGATGCCAGGGAAGGGGTGGGGCCTGGAGGGGTCCTGGCCTCCCCCAACAGCCCAGTAAGTACGTACCCCCCCCCCCCCTCCTCTTAACAGCCCAACAATGATGTGGCTAATACACCTATAATAATCTCTATTATTTTTTACATGCTTTAGTTAATTAAGAGAGCAAGTAAACTGAACTGGAGTGACATGTGCAACGAGGGAAAGATTATCGAAGCTGTTACCGTGAGAACCATTTAATTAGCAACGGGCATTAACACCCTTGCCGAAATATAATATTATTTCTACATGTAGGGGTGAACGAACGGCCAATGAGAAGTATATTTTTCTTTTAGAATATCACATTTTATTAATACCTAAATATCTAATAATATGGCTAACATTTGATACAAATATCAATCCCTATTGTATAATTTACTCTATACTTATAAATAATTCGTTGCTTATTTTACCAAGTTGTATAATTGTTTCACTATTTATCTATACTTTGAGCTTAGAAAATATTATCACCCATCTTTCCTATAGTTGTATAATTGTTGTACTCAAAAGAAAAAATTAAAATGAATAAATATATATAGCATAACTATATGCCAATCTTTTCGTATTATCGTGTATTTTTTATGTTGATATTATATATTACATATAGGATACCTTGCATATATATTTTTATGCTAAATTTTAATTAACCATTAGTAAAGTTGACCTGTCACTCGCCACCGTTGGCAAGCTCCAAAGAGCGCCCAGCAGTTAAGTTTGGAGGTGCAGTAGAAAAAGGGATAGGAAATGAAAAAAAAGGGTGTTACATGGCTTAGTGGGATGGTTGGGATGGTTGGGGTACCGATGGACTAATAGTAGGCTAGTTTGAATAGATGTTAATGGATTCGGTAAAAAAAAGAAAAGAAAGCCAATAAATTCGATATGATTATCCAAAGAAGAATGAATTAAAAAAGTTTCTTAGTTGATTTCTTATTTATAAATATCTTAGTTTTCTTTTCTTTTTCTTCCAGGTTCGTTTTGACCTTCTATAAATCGCATAAATATATATATTCAGAGGTCTTGAATGATATCAGAATTAAATTAATATAATTAAATTTGACGTATAAGTAGTAGTAAGTAGTACTGATGAGATGTTACTTTGGATTGGAAAGTATTAGTTAAGTTCGATCTCCAACGAGAGATAAATCTTATCTTATAGTAAACTTATCAATAAGGCTATATTAATTTAATCTTTTTATGTTTATCTTATTATTTTTAATCTTACTGATCTGTGTAACGCATTGATGTCAACATTCGGACTATTTTTACATTAATAGATGGCCATAGAAAAAGAAAAGGACAGTGGGCAATATTAACGGTAGGTGAGAGTGAGAAAGAAGATGGGACAGGAGCACCCCGCTATTGTCTTAAGAGTGGTCTATGACGGAAAGCGGTGTAGTCAGGAGAGTTGTAGGACAAGAGGATCAGGTTGCACGAATCCAACGGTAAAAAAATCACATGACATGACAGGGAGGGATCATGCGCGTGATGAATAAATAGTCCCATTGGCGTTTGGTGGGGTCAGGTGTATGCACACGCTATCCGACAGTTTTTGTATGTTATTTACGAGAGACTATCTGTGTTTGTAACGTCATTTACTAAAAATTAATCAGGTCACTACATTAAAATAATCGTGATTTTTAAGTATCAAAACAAGTGCGTGCTCCCTAATTACAACAAGAAGCTTAACGCAGAAACCTCTCGATGATGTCAGACATGGATTCATCAGTTTTAATTTAGGATCGACTCTCATCAAATTCATCAGCGTGACAGCTATTTATTCGAATATAAGCACATAGCTTGTCGGACACTTCGTAGATAGCACATATAAATAACTGAGATTACGTGTTGCAATTCGATCGCCTCTAATTAATGGGCGCTTCCTCGTTACGCGATGTCTCCGTCAGACATGAAAACTGCGTCGACAAAAAAAACTTCGTGATGATATTCTCATGCAATTATATATGTAATATTTTTTCACAATGAACGTGTTCATCTGTGACTCGTTATGCAGTTTCTTTTCTTTTTGCATTTATGGTTAGTTTGCAAAGTTGCAATACGAGTACAGAACTACATGGTCAAACACCAGGTGACTCATTGGAACAACAGCTGGTTTCGCAAATCTTTCGTCGCAACATCAACCAATATGAAAACATATAAACATCTTGAAGAAAATAAAATATGAATAAAAAAATCCTACTTAGACATACTTTTCTTCATCTCCTATGATTCCTAAAAAGATTAAATACATAAAACTTTGTCATATTTAAATTCATATCCTATCATCGATGATGGACTGGCATTTAGATCGTAGGCTATTACACAGATAAAAACCCAACTCCCGAACTCTGTTGAGATGGACCGATCTATATCCAAACCAAACAAACCCACGCGCCTCCACACAGACAAGTGGGCATGCCTCTATTCGTTCCTCTTCTTCCCCACCTCCACGCCACGCTGTTGCGCCTGGTTCCCAGTACACAGAGCCATGGTGGAGCCTCCGTACATCACCTCCGGCGGTGGATAGCCGCCTCCTAATTATATACGTCTCGTAGATAGAAAACACAATAGACGTCGTCGAATGTATCGGCCACCAGGCCACGTGGTGGCTGCCTAGCCATTGACGCAAGCTTACTCTTGAAACGAAATGTTTTGTATCGATCCATACCAGTGTACTTTAATTAAATAATATAAATTTATTTTTATATAATATTTTACTAAATTTTACTTAATGATTATACTTAAAAAGATTAAATATGATAGATAAATAAATTAATATCTTTACATTTTAAACATAATTTATCACATAATAAAGTTCTAACATATAAATATACAATTTTGTATTATTTCTATAATCAGAAATTTTGGATTACTAGTCTATTATATTTATGTACTGGTACTTCGATTGTCAATTTCACTCATTTTAGTCGGAATTTATCAGAATGGCCAGTATGGACTATAATTCTAGCCGGAATGATATGCTAATCCTATACTGGTGGAGTGATAAAATGGAACGTACTGTCAGTATCGGAATGGAATTAACAATCCTGCGTTGACGTCCTCTCCATGGACAGCTTCGATCCTGTAAGCTTCAAACCCTTGAAAGTTGAAACCCCAGGCCCACGGTCCTCTCGGCCGACGTTGTCGTGATCACCGCTCGAATTGATGCGTGTGCTTGGTTTTTTTTTCAAAGTTGCTTGCCGAGCGAGAGGTTCGTGGTCTTCGTCGTCTCCACCACGGGGTAGGGCGATCCCCCGGATTCCATGAAGCTCTTGGACATAGGATTCATTCGGTTTGGTACGATCTATAGTTTTGAGGCGCTAATTGGGTTTTTGATTCGTTTTTTTTTTTTTGGCGTGGCAGGGGTTTTGGAGGTACCTACTTCAGAAGAAATTGGGTGCTAGGTGGCTTGAAGGGGTCCGTTATGCTGTGATTGGGTTCGGAGATTCAGGCTATCAGAAGTACACTGTGAGTTTGGACTATTAGCTTGTATTGCACTGTCCGTCCCTATTTTTAGGTATGGTTGAGGTAATTAAAGGCTAGTTTGGAATGTATGAATTTCCCTAGTTCCTGTGGCTATGGGGATTGAACTATTTTCTATGAAATCCTTTTCTTCCAAATATTCTTGTGAAACACAGTATCTCGCAGGATAAATGTCATAGCAGCACGTGAGGTCTTTCTCAATTTTTTTTAAAGTTGTGAAATATGATTTTTGGAGACCTCTTTGTACCTTAGCAATGGTTGTTGCCACAGTAACTGCTTGTAATGTACTATCAGAGGTTCGGAAGTTCCATTGAGTACGCATTTGAAAGCTTGCTAAGGGCTATCACCTAGTTAGTTGTATATTATTTCTGCATACTCTAAACATGACTTCTCTTGCATGTTCCACCATGTTGATATAGTGCCATCTTTTATTTCCATTGAAATTTATCAAAACAAATGTAGGCTAGTAGTGTTGTTTGTTGTTCACAAATCATAATTATTAACTTGTCAAGGATTCTTGTTTCTGTTCTCTTCACTGACGTTCATCTGCTGCAGTGTGCTGAAAAAAAGCTCGATAGAAGACTTTTACATCTTGGTGCAGAACCAATCATACAGGTAGGCTTGGGAGATGATCAACACCCTTCAGGGTACGTTTAAATTCTGTTACTTCTTCATTTACTATTGTTTCAATATTACACATGCAAATCCTAGAAAAGTTAAATGCCATACATTTTTTGGGTTGCCAAAATCTGCGCATTCTCATTTTCTCTTGTTGCAACTTGCAAAAACTCCTGAAGTTTACCAAGCAATTCGTTGTTATTGTTTACCAGATATGAAGCTCTAGATACATGGTTGCTGTCTTTGTGGGAATCACTGAATCAAACAACTCCATCGCTGTTACCAAGAATGTTTGATATCATTAATCCTGATTTGAGTATCTTAGGAAAGCAACAGTCGAAGTCATATATCACTCTTCTGGCGAGGCTCAACAAGACTCCAATCTTTCATGTGTGAAGTGATAATCTTTATAATATTTGGTGACTGCAAACAATAGTGTGATATTTCTTTCAAGACTTTAGCTTCCTTTTATTTATCAGACTTCAAGAATTTAATTAAGAGAGCACGCTCAATGTTCTCTACTCTACGGTTCAGAAATAATGACGAAGAGCCACATTATATGTTACAGATGCTCTGTATCCTTTCCAATAACTAACATCAAGTCATCTTTCTTGTTACATTTTATCATCCATATGTTGATTAATGGTAATTCATTTATAGTTTGATAATCTGATTGTATGAGGTTAAGCTTACTGTGCAGTTCCGATTATAGCTATACAATCATATTAGGGAATATTGTGCACTTACCCACAATATACTGCCCTATGTTGTGTAATGGGTAGCTTGAACTGTTTTACTCCCAATTAACTTCCAACTACAACTCTCAAAATTCATCAATTCATCAGTGGTTTATGTATGACTAGGTCCTGATGATTGATTGCCCAATGTAACACTGTTGAAAGGATCAAACATATTTACATAAAATTACAACTTGTAAGTTGTAACCCATAATTGCTCTGACATTTAAGTTTAATAGTAAAATGTCAACACTAAAATTTAGAAAAAAATCATTAATAAATTCGGTCAGAAAAGGAAATGCTTAGTTAAAACCAAATTCCAAAAAGTTTTCATAAGTAAAGAAAAATGAATCTTAAAGCCATTACGAATAGGTTTATTATTTATAAATATCTCTAATAAATATGTAGAGTACTTTTCTTTCTTTTTTTTATCTCATGTCTGTCTTGGATTTATATAAACCCAAAGTCATAAATATATATATATCCGGAGATCTTATATATATCAAGAAGATCAATACAATCAAATTTGACATATCGTTATCTCTACAAGTAGAAGTAATGCAGTTCTTTAATGAGATCTTATTTTAATTTGGGCTGTATCGGTTAAATTCGATCTCTAGCAAGAGTTAAGTCTCATCATATAGCAAACGCATTAGCTTGTTTATGACTTTTTCGATTCGTTTTGATATCTTAACTAAGTTTATACGTTTGTTGGTTACCAGCTTATTAAGTTTATCTTGTTATTTTTAATCTTACACTATATCGGTTAGATCCGATTTATTAGATTAATTTTAATAAGTTAAATCTTTATAATTCTATAGGTTTTATTCAATGTTACATCAGAGTTTTAGGCGATAAATTACCTTTATACCGTGCTTTCACTTCTATCCATATTAAATCATTATCTGATATACCTTTTATATCATGTTTAATTTGCTATAAATCTTACTTAAACATCTTAGCTGCAAACTTATACTATTTCGATTTAGTCTGATCTATCGATTGTCTTTAATAAAGTTAGTAACGTGGCTTACAAGTTTTATCTCACTTATCATATAATCTTTAGTGGCTAGACATCCATAAACTCTCTAACTAATCTCTATCAACTAAATAGCCGATAGCTGTCTATATTAGGCTATTGGCCGAGCGGCTCATTGGTCTATTTATCTATTTTTCTTGTCAATTGTAGGTCAAATTAACCGGCATATTTTGAACCTCAAGAATTTAAGGATCTGCACTAAAGCTAAAAAGACCTGCTAGGCCTTCATACGTGTAACACATCGGTGCGGATATCAAATGATTTTTGTGCCAACATAAACTTATTGGTGGGACATCTTATTCTGGATATATTTTTCTATTCATTGGATAAGTTCCGAATATATGCATGTTGTAGGGATGCAATGTTATTTGTTTAGGAGACACCTCTATAATCAGTTGTCTACTATGGGGGCGTCCCACCTACTGTGCCATTATTCAATAGATTGATGATGTTAAAATTGTAGTGTGATTCGGTAGTTGTTATTAGTTGATGAGATTGCTAAACTTTTCTAGGTATCAAATAAGCATTTGACTAAGAAAGATTCAGATAGAGATGTGCGTCACTTTAAACTAGAAAATCCAACTTCTGTATGTTCTTTGTACCATTTATGATGATATACTCAATCATTTTTTAGGTGTAATATAAACCTATTGAAATTATCTTATGTTTTTCATGTTAGAGAATTACTTATCTAGCATGTGACGCTCTAAAAATTCTACCAAGTCAGAATCCATCCATTGTTGACTCTTTCATTGAATGCTGTAACTTGGATCCATATTGTTACATTGTGGATCTGTATTGTGGTTTTAGTTCTATAATGTGGAATAATTACTTGTACATTTGTGTTTTCCTATGCCACATATGCAATTTTCTTTAGTACTCTTGTACTATTTTCCCCATGATTCCATATTAGGAGTTTTTCACCTACTATTCATCATGTGTACAGTCTTTTTTTAATAAAAAACACATTGTTCTTGAGTTTATCCCCAAAGAATGGAGAGTAATTATAGTTGTGTCTTTTGTATCTTCTCAACCAGTACCAACCTATTACGGTTATGTGGCCAACTAGAGAGGAGAACTTTTTTCTTTTGGTCTTCATGGTTGATAGGGTTAAAGTTTCCAAGGGTTAACTAGTGAACGGATTTATTGATCATATCAAGTTAAAGACCTTTGTTGTTTTGACAATGGATGTGGCATCAGCTTCCCCTCGGCGATATTTCTTTGAGGCAAGACATCATCTTTAGTGCCTCATTTATACAACACCTTTTTTCTAGTTTTGTAAAATTTATTATCGATTCCTTTGATATCCTGATGCCTACGACTAGTATGATTTTATGTTATCTCAATGCTCATGGAAATCTATTGTTCTGCTTCGGGTCATGAGCTTTTTTGCAACAGCTGAACATGAAAAGGAAAAGCTTCAGTATTTTGCTTCTCCAGAAGGAAGAGATGACCTTTACCAGAGCAATCAAAAGGAGGGCCTAACTGTTTAGAATTAAGCAATGTCTTTACTGAAGATTTTTTCCTAATAATGTTTGTGCAGCACATGCCTTAGCTTATCAGCTTCAACATGACAATAGGCCTTCGTCCTTCTAATCTACTATTCATAGTTCAACTGTGACATGTGGTTTTGTGCTGGTTTTAGGTATTGGAGGATTTTTCCCTCAGTACAAATGCCTTTTGAATGGTTGGCGCAACTAATGCCTCCATTAAAGAAAAGAGCCTATTCTATATCATCATCTTCATTAGCAATACCAAATCAAATACACTTATTGTTAGCATTGTATCGTGGCATACTTCTTTCAATGACGCGGCACGGTCTCTTCTCTTCATGGCTGGCACGACTAAATCCAAATGAAGGTATTCCTCACGTCTACTAATTACATAAAGAGATCTCTATGTGTGTGTTTTCTCCTGTTCTTTTCCTTAGTTTGGTTGCTCCTCATGGTGCCATAGCACTCTATTTAATCCATCCTAACTTCAGTTATTGCACACCACCACGGAAAAAGGCCAGCAGTTGTTGAAGTGTGTTATTGTGCAGAAAATCTTATACCATGTTGGGTACACCACAGCTCCATGCCTCCTCCACATCCCTCAATTCCCCTTATTCTTATTGGACCAGGAACTGGATGTGCACCATTTCGGGCATTTGTTGCGGAAAGGGATACATGTAGTACATTAGAACCAACAGCGCCCATTATATTCTTCTTTGGCTACAAAAACCAAGATAAAGATTTTATATGCAAGGACTTCTGGTATGATCATGCCATGATGAGGGAGTATTGTCCTGGAAAAATGGTGGTGGTTTCTTTTTTGACTTTTCTAGAGATCAGCCTCAAAAGGTCTATATGTAGCATAGGATAAAGAAGCAAAGTACAAGAGTGTGGAACTTATTAGACAATGAGGCAGCAATATACATTGCCCGCTCTTCTACCAAAATACCAGCTGATGTTACAGCAGCACTAGAAGAAGTTATCTGCCAGGAAGGAGGTATGTCAAAAGAGGATGCCTCGAAGTGGCTAAGAAAACGAGAAAGGGATGGTAAATTTCACATTGAGACCTGATCATAGTTATGATGGTTTCTAATCAAACAAGTTAAAAATGTATGCACTCTCAGGTTTCCACAAATGTCTTCGTGGCAAAGAACTAAGAGAATTTTGGTTTACATCAGTGCTGTTGAAATTGTAGAAGTACATACACGTGCAAATGCATAAAGGACAAATAATTCTTGGACAAAACAATTACAACGGGAAAGCATAGCACGTCGGTTTAACACCTTACCCCTTCCGGCTGGAATCAGGATGGTGAGGATTTTAGAATGAGGATGAAGATTTATGGTTGACTTTTCCATTTTGGAGATTCTTGATGACACAAGAAGAGAACATTTCATTTGAAGTTAGGTGAGAGCCTTGCACAGCTTTTGTTGCATTTGGTTTCTCTGTCTACGTTTCCATTCAGTTTGTTGGACTCTGAGGATGCACAGACTATGTAGTCACTGGTCGATCGGGAATCCTTGGATCTTGCTACCATATGGTAAATGATTAATACATTCAATAATCATTTCACCGTCAGTGTAACTCTTCCTTATATAGCTAAACGTTGATATAGCAGCCCTGATCACATTTCACCTATACTACTCTGCTGTTTCTACGTACTACATGCTTTCCTTGATAACTTGTGCTCACACTCAACTTCTTGTACACCAAGTACACCTTAAGGTCTAGTTAAAATTTGCAATATTATTTCAGTATTGTTGTTTGTCTTGTAGTTGTGAATTTGAGACCCTACTGCTACTAAGGCATTATCCCCAGCCTGCTCTGGAGCGTGTCCTCGGTGAAGTGAGGTCTATTTGGTAAGTATTGAAGCTAGATGGAGAGCCCGTCGTCTCTACCGCCTGATTCGGTTCAGCTGAGCTATTCTGCTACAACAGTTTTTATTCAGGGAACACTGACAAAGAGAAGTAAATAACAGTCTGTTTATTGCATCAACATACTAAATTACACATCAAACATCTAGCCCACAGTATCACCTAGCAGGTGGGCGATGCTGGCAACACCATCCAAATAACGAACAGGTGGGCGATGCTGGCAACACCATCCAAATAACGAAGTACTGAATTGCATGCGTGCAAATATGCAAGATATATAGTAAGATACCATACAGTAGCACATGCATGGAGACTAAAACATGATCAACTCAGGCACCAAGATCATCATGTATATATGCATGGCATCTGGTCAGCTAGCCGCGCCGGGTCCAGACAACGTGATCCTGCGGCAGGAAGTGGCAGACCGGCACCGTGCCGGGCTTCACCTTGAGCACCTGGAACGCGATGTGCTTCGGGTTCCACCCGGCCGTGTCGGCGTGGCACACTGCGACGGCCTCCACGGGCGTGCCGTCCCTGCCGGCCATCGACACCGTGTACGCCCTCGTCGCCTGAGTCCTGTGGCACGCGAACACGGCGTACGCGTAAGGCTCCGTGTGGCAGGCGACGAGCTGATCGCCATCGCCCGCCGCGCGCTCCACCGCCGTCATGGTGTACTCCTGCTCCGGCGATCCATCGTTCCCGACCACGGTCGACACGGCCCTCACGTGGTTGGTACCGAGGCTCGACGTGGCGAAGTCGACCATGGACTCGAGCGACGTGGCGCACGCCTTCGTCTCACCCTTCGCCGCCGGCGCCTCACAGTCGCGCAGCGTCTGAGCCATCTCCGCCGCCTCGACGGAGTCCGGTTTCACGGAGAAGCGGCTGAGGATCTCCAGGACCTTCTTGGAGGAGAACGGTATGGCGTCGGCCTCGCTCCGGGGAAGGAACTTCTCTCCGGCTGTGATGGTGGGCGTAAAATGGACGGTCATCGTCTTCCCGGAGTGGAGATCCTTCTCCAAGAAGAAGAGCACCACGTTGGGGTCGTCGTGCAGCTGCGTCTCCGTTGCGGCGTAGTTGTAGATGAAAGGTGCGACGTTGACGTTCACAGGCTTGCCGCGGGGCTTCACGTTGACGCCAACACCGCCCTTCCCGACGCCGACGGTGGTGCCACCGGGCTTGTCATTTCCTGGCTTCACGTTCACGCCCACACCGCCCTTCCCGACGCCGATCGTGGTGCCACCGGGCTTACCATATCCAGGCTGCACGTTCACGCCCACTCCTCCTTTCCCGACGCCGACACTGGTGCCGCCGGGCTTGCCATTGCCAGGCTTCACGTTGACACCCACGCCGCCCTTACCGACGTCGACACTGGTGCCTCCGGGCTTGCCGTAGCCAGGCTTCACGTTAACACCCACACCGCCTTTGCCGACGTCAACACTGGTGCCGCCGGGCTTGCCGTAGCCTGGCTTCACGTTGACACCCACACCGTCTTTCCCGACGTCGACACTGGTGCCTCCGGGCTTGCCGTAGCCAGGCTTCACGTTGACACCCACACCGCCTTTGCCGACGTCGACACTGGTGCCGCCGGGCTTGCCGTAGCCAGGCTTCACGTTGACCCCCACACCGCCTTTGCCGACGTCGACACTGGTGCCGCCGGGCTTGCCGTAGCCAGGCTTCACGTTTACGCCGACGCCACCCTTGCCTACATCAACGGTTGTGCCGCCTGGCTTGCCGTGCCCCGCGTCGACATGGATGCCACCCCAGCCGATGTTCACCGACGTGTCTCCGCCTGTAGGCAATTGAGGAGAAGAGTTAATTAATAGGTAAATCAGGTAGTTTAATTGTATCCAAGATGTTTGCTTAATTACCTGGAGTACTGAGGAGCTGAGAGAGCGAGCTCGGCATGGGCGTGTCGGGAAGAGTTGATTTCCAGTATTGCTCAGGAGCCCGAGCTGCATGGATTCCTACAGAAGAGATCTGCATGCAAATTACCGCTTAAAGTTACAACAGTTTCAGCCTTTTCAGATCAGTAGCTCTAATATTGATTTTACGATTCCAGCAATCGTGTAGCGCTATCTCCCTTGCTCAGTTGCTCAATAAGTGACCAGCTATGCAACTAGTACAGAAAAATCAGAGTAGCTTGCACCTTGCAGGTTGAACTCAACCTGTCAATAAGCTATATACGTGCAAACCTTTGCATGTAACCGGCTTGTAATATCTATAGCACTACTTTATTGTTGTTGAACTGGTTTTCCATAAAAGTTCCTTTTAGGTATGAGCATACATGCTGTGAGTTTTGAGCATAATACTGTGAACTGAATCTTGCAAACTTGCATGCAACACATGCCAACCACATTTTTTAAGAACTACTCATAATGATATTGACAACAAAAAAACAGGGGCAGAACAGAGCATTTCCTTACAAAAAGAACACAATTGCAAGAGTGTTGAAGCTGATGAGAAAAAGAGATACAGATGAGCTGCCTGGTAATGAGGAACTGACCAACAGAAAGCAAAGGAGGCAGGCGACGAGCCTATCCATGGAAACGCCAGTGAGCAAACCTGACGAGGCAAATATCGAGCTGCGCTTGGAACGATGCAGGTGATGGCCCTGCACCCAACTCAGATCCGGTTTATTTATAGAACCGAGACAGAGTAGATAGGGAGTTGGGGGAATTTAATTGGCACAAACTGATGAATTAATCGCGCTGACCAATACAGCAGTAGTACACCACTGCTACGTCCGCAACCGGTCACCCGTAACTCTGCCCCGCCTGGTACACATGTTCATGTACAACAATACAAGTAAGAAGCATACCAGCCAGTGTGCCAGTGTGATTCTCTGCTCCTAGCTACAGTTGTGTTGCTGATTGCTGACACGCACAAAGACCACCGGGGTTGCACACCTAGAAGAACAGTGACCGGTGCTACAGAAACTGCAGGCTCAACCGTCCCTGCCTCAACTCGCGCTATTGAATGCATGCTCGCCGGCCGTCGCCGTCGCCGTCCCATGCCGATGCCACCCTGCCCCGGCCCGGCTCGCTGCTGCATAAGTATATGCGTGTCTCTCTCTGTCGCGCGCACCGGCGGCCTCCACGTACGTCTTCTCCGGTCGACGGCTGCTCGGTGAAATCATTTTTCCTATCGTCTCCCCGACGGCCTGACCCTTCTAGTATAAGAACGCAAGCGTACCACCGAACAAATCCATTAATCATATCGAGCTCCATAACTGTCCGTCTGGGGTGGTTGTGGGATATTGTCCACGGCAGTTATTGAAGGCTAGCCGGCATGTACCAGTGTACGCTGTACGGACTAGATCAAGCCAATGCGTGTATCAAATGGCGCAAGCTAAAAAGTCCTGAGATGACAGAACACGAGGCAGCACTGCGGTCTTGCGATTTTGCGTGTGACCATGCCTGAACGGCCACCAATGGAGCGTGGAAACTCTGGGGCAGCTCGTCTCACTTTCGGTTGGGAGTTTGCTGGAGACAAGAGCAGGAACAGGTGAATTCCCCGCCGTTACGTGTGCGCACCCACCACCTTTCCGCCGCTGGATCATGAATTGACTCGTGGTTGGCAAAGAATTTATTTCCAGATATATTGCACCGTTCTCCTAACATAATGTTGAGTTAATGGATCAGAATTTGTGTTCCTTAATAATACTGTTAGACCGTTAGTTAATACACAAAATACTGCTCAACTGTCATTAGTTAGGGTCAATTACTTGTTATGCATACCCATGTTCTTAGCTACTTTCTTCCACCTCTCCTGGTGTACCGCATGCCACCGTACCAAG
The DNA here is from genome assembly GCA_030770085.1 of Oryza coarctata. Classification (NCBI taxonomy): domain Eukaryota; kingdom Viridiplantae; phylum Streptophyta; class Magnoliopsida; order Poales; family Poaceae; genus Oryza; species Oryza coarctata. The sequence goes on along the minus strand of CM061463.1, from coordinate 23,116,689 downwards.
CCTGAAAATGATCGTGATCGAGACTTTTTCCTTCCTACTCTCCCTGCAGGTACAAATTAGTTTCCAGAACCATCCCCTCAAATGGAGTAAATTTTGCTATGCTTAATGTAATGTGCATGCTAGTGCGTAATGTAATGAGAAATGCATGCATGCTAGATGACCAAACTCTAGCTTCTTGTATACAGTCCATTTGCAACTTTGCAAATGTTTCCTATTTGATGCCACACACTGTACTGATCCATTGAAAGAAGTAACCGATCGAGTTGCACCGGCTTTATATACGGTGAGCTAATAGTGAAGGGATCTGATCCAGTAGCACGCTTATTGCAAATGGATTTCCATGACTGATGGTGAGTTAGTGACGATGGGATATTTCTCCATGACGGAGGATGCATTGTGCTGGTAACCACAAGTTCAGAGTTGTTACCGCGCAATATCGATTCTTTCCAAATTACAGACTCCAGAGGCAGCTAACAGTCACACTGGATGATAGCTATCAGTTCGTTACCGATTTATTTTGGATTAGATACTGGCTCGAGAACCCTCAATAAGCATTTAGTCCACATGTTTTCGACAACCAAACTTGACCAGCAGGCCTCTGACCACTAGACCTAAAGAGTGTAAGCCTTTGGCTAATGGACTTTTAGGCTGAAGCCTCTGTATCAACAAGTTAATCCCATGAAACCTATAAGGAAAAAGGCTAGATAGTGGACTTAGCTTAGTTAGGTCTAAACCATTGTACCTTTGAATATGTATCGCGGGTGGCGAAGCCATATACCACCAAAGTGAAGGTCAATACGAAAGATAATTGTTCCAAGACGCTACACAAGCACTAAAGAGTTCGAGAGCATGTGGAAGTCCAAAGCCAAAGTCGAGATGGAGTCCAAATTTGCGCTAAGTCGAGCAGTTGAAGTTGCAGCAAGGGTTAAACGATAAGTCAAAGACGTTCTAGAGCAGACCAAAGCCACTCCGACCTCCGGGCCAAAGAAGTCATAAAGGCCAAAGAGGAAAGCCAGGCGGTCAAAGAAACCCTCAAGCTAGAGCAAATGGAGGAGATAACTAGCGTGTCTAGTGCAGCAAAAGCTCCAACCAGTGGCAAAGAAGTGGCTAGAGCTTTGATGGAAGCCGTTGCGACAGGGACGAGCAAAACAGTCATGATGCCTAGAGTAGAATAGATGTGGTAAAACTCTAATACATGCTTTGACAAATGTAGCAGCAGCAACAGACCATGCAAGAAAAGGCCACTACTGCGCAGGTGCAAGGCCAATCGGTGAATCCAAGAGCTGAAGTTGTGCCTCATCGTTCTCATGTCCAAGATGCTTTAGCGAGAGCAGTACAATTGCACCCGTCACAATCAATTCTGCCCCAAAAGCAGGTTGCCGCCATTTCACCTTCACCTAGCCACCTAACCTCTTTGACACAAGTGCCCCTACCTAGTCCGTTGACGATGACATAAGCACATCTCCAAGCATTGTTGTAACTCAACACCTAGCCATATGTGCAGCCGATATGGCCTTGGCAAGAACCAGGTGTTGTTCTAGGTTTTCAAATTCCGCCACAGTCGTCCCCTCAACCTCAGCCTTTTCAACTCTCGCAAGAGGGTGTGGGTTTTGGTACCCCTCGTATGAATCTTTAGGTTTCTCTCTGGAAGCTTGGGTGACAAGAAATCATCATTGAGTGTTGGCCTTTAGAGCCACCCAATTCTCCCGTCATTCAAGAACTTGTCCATCACCAAGTATAAAGGTGAATCTAATCCTAGTGAAATCCTCTGTCTACAAATCGGCAATCAAAGCGACATATGAGGATAAAAACACCAAGGCAAAGGTCATCCATCTAGACCTCACTGGTTACAGTAGGTCATGATACTTCAATCTCCCCCCGAGCAACACATACTCATGGAAACAATTGAGGGATATGTTCGTCACTAACTTTTAGAGAACCTATCAAGAGCCTAAGATACAACAAGAGCTTTTCAGAATGCAGCAAAGACCGAATGAGTCCATATGAAGGTTTGCCCATTAGTTCTCCTAAACAAGGTGCCAAGTGTATGACATCATAGAAACATCAGTGATCAACGTGGTTTTGACTGGCCTTCGTATGGGTCCTTTGACTAAAAAGATAATGAGGTGCTAGCCAAAGATCATAAATGAGGTGTTCAAAATTACTGATGACTACGCCTAGGATGAAGAAGATACCAAGCAAAGGAAAAATATTCAGGCTGAGCTCAAAGCTCTAGCTGCACAAAATGCCTATCTTGCAACAATGCCGAAGACAGATGATACATAGCACACCATGAAAGCGTCGATGCAGCAACGTTTGTAGCAGACATGAAAGAAATTTTGAAGCGACAAAAGCAACAATAATGATGGTCAAAGAAGTGCATGAACTACATAGAAGTTATCATGCAAATCAGTCATCATCAGCACGAAAGAGGCCAAGAAAAGAAAAAAACAAGTATTGTGTGTTCCATGGGAAGTCCACACACACCATAGAGTAGCGCCTAAACATCCAACAACTAGTCCAGCAATAGCAGAGAGCCGTTTTGCCTATAGCAAGTGATGAAGTTGCAAACTAGCAAGAAACACCAAAGCAGTTGCAAATTGAAATAAGGGTGGATGCCCCTAAAAGGGTGATTGAAGTCATCACGGGTGTCTCTACACAAGGCTTAGCATCAACGCTATCATTTTCAACCACCATCGTTTTCAACCACTCCAATCTACTTCCAATTGGACAATGCAAAGGGCATCTTTTTCACACACCAAGACCCACTAGTGATCTCTGCAGATATTGTTGGCTATGAAGTACGCCGCATACTGGTGGATGAGGGTAGTTTAGCAGACATCATCTTCACAATTGCTTTTTGATAGATAGGTATTTCTTGAGACATGCTAGAGCCGGCATTGATGCCCCTTCAAGGCTTCGACGGGGCACTAGTATGAGCTCTAGACCAAATACCTCTACAAGTGACATTCGGCAAAGGCCATAACAAGAGGCAAGAGTGGATCACCTTTGACGTCATTGACATCTTGTACCACTACAACGTCATCTTTAGTTGCATAATGCTAAACAAGTTCAAAATTGTGGCCCACCACAACTAATTGTCCATGAATATGCCAGGTCCCCAAGGAGTGATCGTGGTACAAGGGAGCTAAGCTTCAGCAGGACAAGACCATTGGATGATTGAAACACCACGTGAAGTCCACAACATCTAGCCAAGATGGAACGAAGTACCGAAGGAATCCTACAAGGTAAAACCGTCCTCACAAGAAGGCATAAACAAACACCAAGTTGATTCGGACAATCCATCAAGAATGGTGTCCATAGGGGGCAAAGACCTTGCAGTAGGCATCTTGCAGGTTGTCAAGAAAAATATTGACGTCTTCACCTAGGGACCTGAAGAATTGCAAGGAGTGAGCTAAGCGCTGATCGAGTATCGTCTAGCAGTGAAGCCTACGGTAAGACCACATAAGTGAAAGCTTCGTAAGATGGTGGATTGCCAAGAAACAACCAAGAAGGAGATAGAAAACTACCTCACGCTTATGTCATAAGAGAAGTGCTATACCCAGAGTGGCTGCTCAACTCAATGCTCATCAAGAAGTTGAATGGCAAGTGGAGAATGTGTGTAGACTTCACCGACTTTAACAAATCTTGCCCAAAGGATGACTTCTCTTTGCCAAAAATTGACTAGCTCATTGACTCAACAACTAGGTGCGAAGTAATAAGTTTCCTGGAGACATGCTCAAACTATCACCAAGTCTTCATACTAGTGGAAGACGAAGAGAAAACATATTTCATCACGCCCTTTAGGACATTTTGTTCTATCAGAATGCCCTTCAGGCTCAAGAATGCCATAGCAACTTTCATTAGGCTGGTGTACAAAGTGCTCAAGGAGAAATTAGTTCACAATATTGAAGCATATGTTGATGACATAGTGGTCGAGAGCTGAAAAACGACCGGTCACACTCAAGATCTGCAAAAAACCTTTGACAACCTACAACAAACCAATGTGAAGCTAAACCCAGATACGTTTATTTTTGAAGGTGCAAGAGGGCAAGTTGTTGGGATTTCTGGTGTTCGAAAGGAGCATAGGACCAAACCTAGAGAAAATTGAAGCAATACAACAAATGCAATCACCGAAGACACCTAGAGAAGTACAACACCTAATCGGGCGAATCATAGTGCTTAGCCGGTTTCATGGCACGCTCGGTAGAGAAATCATTACCCATCTTCAAGACATTGAGAGGGGCAAACAAGTTCCAATAGATGACGGAGTGCCAAGAGGCTTTCAAAAGCCTCAAATCATACTTGTAAGATGTGCTAAAGCTGGTAAGCCCCAAAGAGGGCGAAGAGCTATTGTTGTACCTATCAACTTCACTGGTCACTGTCAGCACCGCCCTAATGAAAGAAGAGAAAAATTTATAGTAACTCATATACTTTGTGTCTGAAGTCCTTCAAGGGTCTAAGACAAGGTACACAAAGGTGAAGAAGATAGCGTATGCCTTCTTGTTGGTATCATGAAAGCTTAGATACTACTTTCAAGCGCGCAAGATAATGGTGTTCTCGTAGTATCCAATTTGTGAAGTGCTTCAGAACAAAGAAACAACAAACCAGTTGAGCAAGTGGGCAACCGAGCTCTCCCTCTTCGACTTACATTTTGTGGCAAGAACCACAATCAAGTCTCAAGTCTTGGCGGACTTCATCGCTAAGTAGACTTCGCCAGGAATATACGCCAATGGGTCTTAGTCATACTTGGGAGCAGGTGCTGCAACAATACTATATTCGCCAAGCGGCATGGCCATGCAATATGCGGAGAGATTGTAGTTCCTTACAATGACCAATAGGGCAGAGTACGAAGCAATCCTATTAGGGCTAAGAAAGGTGAAAACCTTTAGGCCGAATAGGTTGCTAGCCAAGACCGATTCCAAGTTGGTGACAAGCCATGTTGATAAAAGTTTTAAAGACAAGGATGAGGGCATGGCAAGGTACTTAGAAGAAGTCTAGGAAATGGAGAAAGCATTCATTGGTATTATAATGCAACACTAATTAAGGGGTGATAATGCCGAAACTGATGCACTGTCAAAAGCCGTTGTGTTCAAAGTGTTGTGTGCCGTAGTGCGAAGCTTACAAAGGACCACTCTGAAGTGATAGAAATTGGCATGCCAGGAGAGCTAGGTGAAGACTAGATAGTCTTCTTGGTGAAATATATCTCAGAAAGAGTATTGCCAGGGGCGAGGCTGAAGCGCATAAGCTTTAAGCAAGGGCACAGTACACCTTGGTCAATTGAAAGCTATAAAAGACAGACATCTTGCAAGCCCTACTTCTGTGTGTGTCAGTTGTCGAAGGCAAGAAGATAGTGAAGAAGATACACGAAGGCCAATTTTGGGTGCACCAGGCACCATGGGTAGTGGCAGTTATAGTGCTTCGCTAGGGCAAATACTAGCCCACTATTATGTGGGACTAGGAAGAGCACATCAAAAAATATCCACTTTGCCAACACAACCGCAAATCTCAAAATGCCCCATTATATGACTTGTACCAACCCCAGCCGGTCTAGCCCTTTGCCTGGTGGGGACTTGACATCATAGGCCCATTCCCTCTAGAAAGAAATGACTACAAGTTCACCATTGTAGATGTTGAATACTTCTTCAGGTGGATCGAAGCTAAGCCATTAGCAAGCATTACTTCGGCAATCATGTAGCATTTTGTGTGGAAGAACATAATCTGTCGGTTCAGTATACCGAAGGTGATCACGATAGATAGTGGCAAGCAATTTGATTCTGCCAAGTTTAAGGAGATGTGCAAAGGCCTAAAATTATAAATCAACTTTGCATTCGTAGCCCACTCATAGTCGAACAAAGCGATGTGAGGGCAAATGGCAAAATCCTGAAAACACTTAAAAAGAGACTAGATAAGGCATCAAAGGGCTAGTGGCTGAACAAAATATTGTTTGTACTATTGGCACTTCGAACCACACCAACAAGACTTACCAGGTTTAGTCCATTCATGTTAATTTACGACCAAGAGACTATGACTCCAAGTGAGTTCAGAGTAAACACCCCAAGGGTAGTGCTGTTAGGCAAAGAAGAAAGTGGCTGAAAAATAAATCTTGAGCTGCTCAAATCTATGGCAAAGTATACCATCTCTACTATTGCAACATACAATAAGAAAGTGCAACTGAAAGAAATCTTACCAGGACACTTTGTCTAGAAAAAGAAAGCAAACCCACTTGCTGTTAGAAAGTTGAAGTCGAAGTGAGAAGAACCATACTTGGTAACACATATAGCAAGGCAAGGGGCTTATAGTCAAGCAACCCTAGGTGGAAAAAGGTTGGACCATTCTTGGAATACAACCTTTCTTAAGTGTTTTTACATTTAAGTCACCGAAGTATGGAGTGTAATATATGTCTAGTGTAAGCCTTTGGTACTATCCTAAAAAAACTAGAGTAGGATTATTATCCGCATCGAAGGCCTGAACCAATATAAAAATTATTATTTTGATTATATTCACTTTGAAAATATCCTATAAAGACAACGCTAGATTAGCATTCTATCAAAATGGGGGAAGCGAATTGATTGAAACATCGTTTGACCAAACATGGAAATTGTGCTTCGACATCATCGAATATAGCGCCACAGGTGTAATCGTTACAATGCATGAAGCATACTAAGGGTCAAAATGCTCTAGTATTATAAATAGTACAAATGAGCAAAGAGGAAGAAGCAGAGCTATTCACCTGTCAAGAGTAAACTTATGAAAAAAAATACAAGTCTTATTATAGATACATAGCAAGTCCTTTTGTCTAAAACACAACACATTATTTATCAAGCAAATCCTTACAAGACAGTGTACAAGTACAACAAGTACAAAGGACATAAAGGAAATACAACGTGCATAGTGCAAAAGTTTACAAGAAAAATAACATCTAGGGGGCGATTCATCCCTTCATCATAAAAGATTTCAGAATCACTAGAGTCTAAAGCGATGGACGAGCTAGAATCTAAATACCCAATGTAACTCCTAGATTGACTGGGAGTACTAAAACTATAACCAAAAATGCATTTGTATTTGCTACTCTTAGATCCGCTTTTAGCATCGAAGAACATATGAAGAGGGATGGCCGACTCCATAATACTCCATCTCTGTGCTAGCTCAAGCTGTCGAGAAGAACATTTGAAACACTGCCAGAACTAAGCCTTTTCCTCTTGGTGAAAGTGGTAGTTTCAGTTGATGTCATTCAAGTCGTAGTCTAAGTTTTGGTAAAGCCACTTGGTGACTATGCGAATTAAATAACAATGTCCGTTTATCGATGTCTTCGAACCTGAGTGGAAGGTCTTGCCGAAAGGGCAATATGCTATGCTCTTGAAGCTTGAAGAGGTTCGAAGATAATCGAATCTCAGTGAGCAAAACTTAAACATTGCAACCTGGCAAAGGAGATAGACAAAATTTTAACTCTTCATTCATAAAATGAGTGGCCAAAATGCCTTACAATTTTTTTACAAAGGACTAAGAACCAACGAAGAGAACAAAGGCCTAAAATAAAATCTAAAGATAGCTAAAGAATGGCCTCACACCTATCGATTCGGCTCATCCTAAGGGCCTTCGGTTGCATCGGCTTTGGCAGTAGTGGTGGCATCAACTTTGACCGCCCATTCTAAGAAGGCCTCAACGGGGGAGTCCTCGTTAAGAAGCAGCATGGGCTTCACCCCCATGCCGGCCAGAGCAAGCTAAATGGATTGGCTAGTCTCCTTTGCCATGTCAGCAAGTAGGCATTGGAGAAAGAGGCTTCGGCAAGTTCAGCCTTAAGCCACTCTACTTTGCCATTGGACTATTGCAGTCAAGTGCGTTGAGCTTCATTGTCTTCCATCAACTTCACTATGTTAGCCCGCACAGTCTGCAAGGCATACCTAAGCACACCTTGCTCATTGGCCAACTTCCTTGATGATTCAGCCACTTCACACCTACAAGTGTTGAGGCTATCAGGCTGGTTGTGAGCCATGCGGTCAATGCCATCAAAAAAGGAAAGCGTCTAGTAAAAAGAGTAGTCAAGAAAAGGGTGAAGGGAAAATATAACAAAAAGATGAAACAAAAAAGTGTGAAACACTTACCCGGGTGAGCAAGCCCTGCATGGCTAGCCCAGCGCCATCCAAGTCAAAGTTCTCTTTAAAAACTTTATAGATCTCGGGCTTGGAGATTAGGCTAGTGGGGCCCCCAATGAAGGGCTTAAGCTTGTTGTGAGTTAGGAAGTCCTCCGCCATGAACTTAGCCACTGGGAGGACATTGTCCAAAGTAGAGGCGGCCGTAGCAGAACCAACGGCAACAGCCGGCGCAAGCAGCTCCAATGGCCCACCACCAGCGCCAAGAGATGGGGGCTCTAGCACCAAAGAGCCAGTCCTTTTGACATCACCCGTGAATACGTGTGCAAGTTCAGTCGATGAAGGATGCACGGTGGACGGCATGACATCTTCACCTAAGTCTAATGTTGAAGGACATAGGCGTGCTGAAGGCAAGGAGGACTCACTGTTGCTCCAAACGTTTGCAATACAAATGAAGGGGACTTGAGAGAGGGGCGATGGAAAGTTGAATGGCCAGCCTTGCCAGTCAAAGCTGATGCATCATGTGTTAACAAAGGGCTTGTCCCTATGCACCTAGGACGAAGGGGACGGGTAGTTTTAGGATTGGGGTATAACCCTTGACTCTCCTAGCGATTGACCTGTTGTTGGGTGTTTGGAGTCAGTAGCGACATTGACTTTGACGTCTTCTTCGTCATTGTTAACGCCAAAATCTGGCGGATCTGATGGCGCTAAAGCCGATCGGCTGAGAGATCCAAAGCCCGTGCCTTCTTGCGCTAATCATCGCCTAGGCCGTATCCACTTTCATCGGTTTTTCCAGCCGATGGATCACTGTTCGGTTGTCCAGAGGGATCCCGTGCGCCTCGATATCCTCTGAGCACACCCTGGTTCCTCCATCGGCTCTACGGTCGATCGCTCATTGACACCTGCCCACATCGGCTCCTCAGCCGATCAAACAACATCCCGAACCTATCGACAGCCAGCCGATAGCGAGCGTCTGTATCGGACCCGCTCGTCTCACCTCTTTGTCAATTGCAGGGTCAAATTGACTGGCACGCCCGCGAACCTCGAGACCTAAGGACCTGCACTGGAGACAAGCAGACCTCCCAGGCCTTCGCGTGACCGAGCCGCCATCCCTCCCCGGTCGTGGAATTTTTTGGCGGTGAGCACGCTTCTTGGCACGCCCAGTGGGGCCAGAAGACCTTTTTCATCAGTTGAAAGTCTCTCAATCAACGGTGCTCAAATGGAGGGTAAAGAAATCAACGCAGACAATATAATCCCAGTAACGATGAAGGATTTAACTGAGGAACAGAGATACCAGGTGGAGCAGAACACAGCTAATTTTCAAAAGCTCTGTCTGGAGTCCTTCAGTATGACTCGACAAGGGCCGATTCAAAAGTCATTGCGCAAACGAAGGAGTAGCGGCCGATGAAGAAATCTGCGAGAGCTCGCCTTCAGTCTTCTGAGCTCGTCAAGATTCATAGAAATTTATGGATGCCTGTGGAGCTCGTCGAGGTTTGGGGTTTTTGATGAGAAGAAGTGTGTGGAAGAAGGCTAAGGAGGGGATATATTTTATAGAGGCGGAACAACCTAGGCAGAGATCTGAGCCGATTAATGAGGTTTTAACGGGTCATCCTGGTTTGCGGAGGTTTCTAACGGCTTGGAATTTCGTAGTCTATTGGCAAACTCTGAAATTGGGGAGCATGTGTTAACACCAAAATCTGGCGGATCCGATGGCGCTAAAGCCGATCGGCTGGGAGATCCGATGGGGCTAAAGCCGATCGGCTGAAAGGTCCGTTGGAGGGTTTGATGCAGCCATTGGCCGATGGAGATACTAAGACAAAGCCGATGGAGAACTGTAGAAAAGCCGATCAGATTAGTAGAAGATTGGATCGGCTTGAAAACAGGGGATTGCCCAATCGGGATTAGGTCCGAGAAGCCCGAGGGAAGGAAGGAGAAGGATCGGCTTGACTTAAAGAAGGTCCGATAGCTACAGTGGAGAAGCTGATTAGGTTACAGCAAAGGAAGACTCAGTTACAAATTGAAAGATTATTCAGATGAAACCGGGTTTGCGGAGGAGCCGTGGACTCCACGGCAGGGTGCTTATTTTTGTAAATTATAACCTTACTCAATTAGGGAGGTCTAGCTGGTTAGTTAACTCCTTTAGGAATATTTTCCTTTGTTCTTACTAAGAAATAATGTCCGGTGGTCGTAGACATGTCGGACTCTGTTTGTAAATCCAGGGTATAAATATAGACCCCCTGGAAACATGTAAAATATCTCTGGATCATATTCAAACTCGGCGCATCGCCACCCTAGTTTATCTAGGTTCTACCGGCGGGTTCTGGCTCTCGACGCGAGGCTGCATCGGTTAAGTTCGATCTCCGGCGAAGAGGTAAGTCCCGTCACCATCCCGTTATGTCTTGCTCTATCTAAGGCTGCATCGGTTAGGTCCGACCTCTTAGGCCAATCGGATGTATCGCATCACGTCCGTGCTAGACCTATCGGCCTGTTAGGCTCCCTCTGCCGTCGTCCGTCTCGTGCTGCATCGGTTAGGTCCGACCTACGGGGCTGCCGACGGTAGATCGAGCTTCAGGCCTATAGTCTCATGCACGGCGTATCATCGGAGTGCTAGCCGATGAGTTATCCTTGCTCTGTGCTTCACGCCCAGCTCATCGGCCCATCGGCCGATACGCATCAGCCTTTAGAGGCGTCCCACGACGTGTAACGCCAAAAGTATCGGACCTCCAGCCGAAACGCACCCGCCTTTAGAGAGGCGTCCCCTCATCGGCTCAGCTAGCCGATGGGTTCGTTCCTATTCTTGCTACGGCATAGCCGATCCGACGTCCTCTGTATCATCGCCGCTAGCCCTGGCCTCGTACTGTCTCGGTTAGGTCCGATCTTCAAGGTTCGGTGTTGATGGCGCTGCTACGGCGAGCGACGGGTCTCTTGCTGTCATATCCGGATCGGCATCGGCTTTGCAGCCCATGCCTTCTTGCGCTAATCATCACCTAGGCTGCATCCACTTTCATCGGTTTTTTCAGCCGATGGATCACTGTTCGGCTGTCCAGAGGGATCCCGTGCGCCTCGATATCCTCTAAGCACACCCTGGTTCCTCCATCGGCTCTACGGTCGACCGCTCATCGACACCTGTCTACATCGGCTCCCCAGCCGATCAAACAGCATCCCGAACCTATCGGCAGCCAGCCGATAGCGAGCGTCTGTATTGGACCCGCTCGTCTCACCTCCTTGTCAATTGTAGGGTCAAATTGACTGGCACGCCCGTGAACCTCGAGACTTAAGGACTTACACTGGAGACAAGCAGACCTTCTAGGCCTTCGCGTGACCGAGCCGCCGTCCCTCCCCGGTCATGGGATTTTTTGGCGGCGAGCAGTCATTATCATTCCCGTCGTTGTCAATAGCGAGCATTGCAGCTCAAAGAGGCCCGGTGGCCTTCATACGTAGAGCGCTAGTAGAGCATGCATGTCATTTTCTTTTCCTTAGGATGGCATCGGTGGCTTCACCATCCCCAACCTTGCTAGTGTTCTCTCAAGCAGGGACTTTTTGGCGTAGCTTAAGGCATATGTGGTTCGCCATCCCCAACTTTGCTAGTGTTCTCCCAAGCGAAGTATTTCACCATACTCTTTAGTGGAGAGGGAGCCTATTATTTTCTTAGCTTGCACTTCTGTTTCACCAAGGCCTAGGGCTGCAAAATGAAAGAAAAAAAGGCAAGTTAATAGGCAAACAAGGGGTGAAAAAAAAGAGCGAGTGGCAAAGACCACAAAAGGTCTTTTGGCCAAAACGACGATCACAAGAAGATTGAAGAATTTCTCCTAGAGGTTGAGCAAAGCTGCCTAGAAGGTAGCTAGTGGCTGCACGTCATGCATTAGAAACTCCTCAACTAGGGCGTGGATCCTAAAGCATCCACAAGGCTGGCGAAGTAAGATCTTCTGGGCTTCGTGTTGGGCAGTTGAAGCCATCTTCGGCTAGGAATCATGGGTGAGAAGGCCACGCCTAGAGCGAAGGGCCTTGAACTCCTTTGTCTCAACGTCATAGGGGATGTTGTGGTAAAACCACTTCTTTATACAGTTCTGGTCCTAGTTTGGAATCATCGCATGAATTGGCAAGAGGTCGGCATAGTCTGGACGGGTGGTGAAGTTCACCACATTGAAGACCTTCTTTGGCCCGACCGGCATGTCGATGATCTTAGAGTAATTCTTGGCTGCATGGATCATGGTAAAGAGGTTGACAGATGGATTGAACTCGAGCATTTGGCATATCTACTTGAACACTACTACTTGGACAATGGCGCTCGGGCTAACCTACGATAACTCTAGGTTGAATGCCACAAGAGCATGTGAAAGAAAGTTGGAGCATGGGAACCAAAGCCTAGTGTTGAAATACACCACGAAGACCATGGTTTCTTCATTGTATGGCAAGGAGGCTTTGTCGTCATGCGCCGCTCTCGCCTACTCCACAGTGAGAATCCCTACTTTGACTATCTTGGCGAGGTTGGCATCATCAATGGTTGACTTTCCTAGGAAAATAAAGAAGCCTTCGGCCACATGCCCTGGGTCCAAACTAGTATGCGAAGAAGGTTTACAAGGAGCCATGGAAGTGAAGGAGCGAAGAGTTAGAAGGGGCGAAGCGGGTGAACACGAGTGTGTCGAGTGAAAGAAGTAGAGCAAACATTTATAAACTTGAGCGCAGGTGCAAATGAAGATGGGGTGGTTTTATCCCTCTTCTAGGGATATATAGAGGGGAGAAAACCAAGGAACATCAACCACAATGCGATGTGTGTCTTGGTGGAAGGAGAAGTGATCACCAATTACAAGTTGTCACGTATGTTGTAATAATCGAAAATCGAGGAAATTGGGAAGCACAAATGGCATGACCGTTAAGAAGCGCAAACGACATGACTATTAAGAAGCAAAACTAGCGCTCAAAACAAAAAAACAAGAAGGAATAAAAGCTAAAAGATGGCAAAGGGGATGAAGTGAGCGAATGACGAACACTCCATCCTTCTTTTCTTTTCCTTGAAAAGCCAAAAGATGGTGAAGAGGGTGGAGCAAGTGAACCGCAACAAATCCATCCTTCTATCTTTTCCCTAAGCAACACAAGATCGACCGAAGGGGGACAACCTAGGCGGAACAGACAATCCAGTTCAAAGAAGCCACCTAGACCGAAGAAAACCTGGCCAAGAAAAAGCGCCGAAAGAGATCGGTTAGGCAACAAGGCCAAACAAGAAAAGAATGACGAAGCACAATTGATAGCCCATGAAAGAAAGGCAAAGACCAAGACCTAGACAATCAAAGTAGCACGACTTCAGCTGAACTTACGGTCACCCTTATCCATGATGAGCTTCTTGAAGGAACCCAACTGCGACCAAAGGAGCATGGCTTCGGTCAAACTTGCAATCACCTTTATTTGTGAGGCTCTTGTTGAAGGATAGCTATCAACCTGTTGCGAGTCCATCTTCCATAGACGACTAAGTAGCGACCTAGAAACCCTCAATAGGTCTTCAGTCTACGGGCCTTCAATGGGTAGGCCTTCGCCTAGCCTTTGGGCCTTTGACCAGCAATCCTCTGGCCATCAAGCCTAAAGAGAACGAGCATTCGGCTAATGGGTCTTGGGGCTAGAGCCTGCATATTAATAGGTTAAACCATAAAGTCTTTAAAGGAAAGTGGGCTTAATCTAATTAAATTTAAATCATATATAGTATCTATCAAGAGGTAAATTATATAATCCTAACAAACATTCATTCTTAAAACTGAGGATCATGTAAGATTTTAAGCTCTATATACTACTATTTATATCTACTATTTATTTCGATGACAAATTGATTGCACTGCTCGTTCGAAAGAGCAGTGTAACAAGACCGACAATTCTTCGAAGACTTCCTTGTGACATCTGAATGCTTGGGGCTTATCATAAATACTTGTCAGTGTAAATCGCTGCCGCAACCGCATGTGCCAGTAAGGGAGAAACGACACATATTGGAGTACTAAACATACAGCAATGAGATTAAATTGGAGTCATCTAGTAGTATGGCAGTTTCGTTGTTTTGTTGCATTTTTTTTAACTGAAGCCGCCGTATATTGCCATCGATTTGGCTATCCTTCGCATCCACGGCGAGATGTTAACCCAAAACGGCTCTCCTTAAATACCTCTGAGAGGTTGGGCGTTGGGTGTTACGACGTTACGTGCAAAGCTATCCTTAATTAATTGATCGTTGATTATGTTTTTGCGAAATAAGTGTCAACTAATTGATCGTTGATTATGTTTTTGCGAAATAAGTGTCAATTAATTCTGACGCGCATGCGGGAACTGCAATTGTTATCTTAAAAAAATGCGGGAACTGCAATTGATCACTAAACTGACACTATGACCATCCATGACATGATTCCGGAATCGCAACCTTGGACCCATGAGCACCAGCATGGACACTATTCACAGTACTCGAAGGAGTAATTTGGCCGTTGTACCTAACAATCTGTTGTCCATGGGGAGATGATCGCCCTGTTATATTTTTGCTGTTGCGTTACTTGCGTACAAACCACCTTGTAGTGGGCAAAAATGGAGAAGAAGATCTCTGCAGCAAGTATGAAAGATTGAGCGCTGGACAGATTGATTGCCAAAGCTTGTTGAAGTAACAGAAAAACAATGATCACCTTGTGGTGGAGTCGGGAATTATTCAGGTTTTCCGCCGGCGAGAATTGTTCAGATTCGGAGTAGCAGACCTCCAACTTTTCGATAAAAACAGGGCCTAATGGGGTGCATCCTTATAGCTGAAGCTTTGCTGACACATGAGGTTTTTGCCTTCGTCATGTTGGGCTTTATGGGTGTGTTTAGTTTAATGTCTAAACAAACCATACAAAAAAAATGGTGATGGTAAAGTACTAATGGACTTATTTGTTTTGTAAAAAAAGTTTGCCATGCCAATATTTTGGCAAGGTTATACAAAATTTTTGAACTAACTATGACATTTTTTTTATTGAACAAACAACCCACTTTATCAAAATTTTGGTAAGGTTGTCAAAAGCAGCTCACTATTTAGCGTGCGCGGACAGCATGAAAGATGACAAAATAACAAGTAGTTCTAAACTTTCAACTCCACTTGGAAGCTTTCAACTTCAGTTCAAAACTTCCAACCTTAAATTTGAAACTTTCAACCTCAAATTCAAAACTTTCAAATTAACTTTAAATTTCAAAACTTTTAATTTAAATTTGAAAGTACTCAGAATTAAAACTTTCAATTGAAATTATTTGAAATTTTGAACTAAATTTACTATTTATTATTTTATAATTAAAAATCATTAAATGCTAATAACGGTGGTTAGCGCTAATGGTGGCGCTCCCCCTGCATAGTAGACCGCCCATATGACAAGGGGCAAGACTTTTTACGGGAGAACATGCGAATGTGTTTTGTTATAAGCGAAGCCCATATGGCGCAGGCCTACCTTCCGTCGGTAGCCCATGTTTCTCAGATAGACCGAAGAACGAATCTTTCCGTATGGCCCAGGCCTAACTTGGATTAGGACCAATGTAGTCGCTTTCCTATTGAGAGATTCCCAATTTTTGCTCTTTTCGCGGGGCCATTCCCAATTTGGTCTCACGGAGAGAATGCCCATCTCAGTTTTTGTTGAAGGAATCCAGTTCCCTCTTTTCTCCCCGCCTCTCTCCATGAGTCCAAATCCGGTTCCGTGAAAATACCTACCAAAAAGGATATTATATTACAGGTTGAATGTCAGGAGAACATGATACCATATCGAGAGCGGATGGCACCAAGGTTGGTAATGGACGGGATAAGGCAGGATGCAAGATGAGAGCGAACGGGGTGTCAGAGTTTGAAGGCGGTCATCGGTGGTCGTACGTATCGGCAGCGTGGTAGCCACGCGAAGTTCGCGTCGATACGTCCGATGTTAGCGCGCGGCTGTATAGCATGGCTAGTCGCCAAAATCGGAAGAGGGGTGCCATGCATACTTATACGGCATAGGTGCCGTCGAAAAAAATTTCGACCGATCTAGAGCATTCTTCGCATAATTGGGGCTAGATGGCCCCGTGACGAGTGGTCATCGTACATCTTGTCCGCCTGGTTCAGTTTAGTTGAGTTAGTCTGATACCCAAATGTGTATGCAGGGAAAACTGACAAATACCAATCTGTTTATTGCATACACGTACTAAACCATATACATCAAACATCTAGCCACCAGTATCAACTTGCTGGCGGGTGATTCTGGCAACACCATCCAAATAACCATGTCCTGGACTTCATATGTGCAAATATGCAAGATAGTAAGATACATACAGAAGCATCCGCATGGGGATTAAAACATGATCAACTCAGGCAACATCAGCATCATGTATATATGCATGGGCATGGCAGCTGATCAGCTAGCCTCTGCATCCGGGCCCATACTCCAGACAACGTGATCTTGCGGCATGAAGTGGCAGACCGGCACCGTGCCGGGCTTTTTCACCATGAGCACCTGGAACGCGACGTGCTTCGCGTTCCACCCGCCCGTGTCGGCGTGGCACACTGCGACGGCCTCCACGGCCGTGCCGTCCCTACCGGCCATCGACACCGTGTACGCCCTCGTCGCCTGCGTCAGGTGGCACGCGAAAACGGCGTAAGCGTACGGCTCCGCCTGGCAGGCGACTAGCTGATCGCCGCCAGCCGCCGCGCGCTTCACCCCCGTCATGGTGTACTACTGCTCCGGCGACTCATCCTTCCCGACCCCGGTCGACATGGCCCTCACGTGGCTGGTCCCGAGGCTCCACGCGGCGAAGTCAACATGGACTCGAGCGACGTGGCGCACGCCTTCTTCTCGCCCTTCGCCGCCGGCGCCTCGCAGTCGCGCAGCGTCTGCGCCATCTCCGCCGCCTCGACGGAGCCCGGCTTCACGGAGAAGCGGCTGAGGATCTCTGGGACCTTCTCAGAGGAGAACGGGATGGCGTCAGCCTCGCTCCGTGGGAGGAACTTTGCTCCGGCCGTGGTTGGCATGAAATGGACGGTCATCGTCTTCCCGGGGTGGAGGTCCTCCTCCAAGAAGAAGAGCGCCAGGTTGGGGTAGTCGTGCAGCTGCGTCTCCGTTGCGGCGTAGTTGCAGAGGAAAGGTGGGACGTTGACGTTCACAGGCTTGCCGCGGGGCTTGACGTTGACCCCAACACCGCCCTTCCCGACGCCCACCGTGGTGCTGCGGGGCTTGCCGTAGCCAGGCTTCACGTTGACACCCAGACCGACGTCGACCGAGGTGCCGCCGCCTAGTATAGGCAATCAAGGAGAAGAGTTAAGATCATGTATTTGGTATCCAAGGTGTATCCAAGCTGCTTGCTCAATTACTTGGAGTGTTGAGGAACTGAGAGAGCGAGCTCGGGATGGGAGTGTTGGGAAGAGCTGACTTCCAGTATTGGTCGGGAGACCGAGCTGCATGACTTCCTACCGATGCGATCTGCATGCAAATTAACCACTTAAAACTGTTTCAACGTTTTCAGATCAGTTGCTCTGATTTTACGACTCTATCAACCCAACCGTGGAGCTAATCTACATCGCCCAATTGATCTACACATTCAGAATTGACAAACTATGCATCTAGTACAGCAAAATCAGTAGCTTGCACCTTGCGGTTGAATTCGACCAGTCGATATGCTATATACGTGCAAACATCTTTAATTAATGATGAAAAAGCACAAATTAAAAGATAGTGCGTACTCTTACCCATCAGACTAGTGTTTTATACTTGGTGTTTAAACCCATAGACATTAAACTGTGATTCCAATTAGGGTCCGAGTCCTAAAATGATCTTCGAATTACATGGATGTGTAGGGCGCATATCTAATGTATGACTAGAGGTAAAGCAAGGTCATAAACCCATGGAAAATCTCCGATGGCTCACATGAGAAGTTAGGCTAGACCTGAATAAGTCACTGTAAAGAGAGAGATTGTTGGGTTTAGCCCCATACCAATATTTGATGATGGGGCATAACTCCGCATGTTTTTCTCGAGTTGTATAGACCATAGACATGTAACTAAAACAATCTCTGAATTTTGCATTGGTGTGTAATATAGGAAAGTCTACTTGTCTCTTAAGATGATATTCCCTCGTTTTTACATGTCATCTTAAAAAAGTTATCAAAAATAATAAAATAGGTTAATATGTAATATATTACTCTATAAACATACAAATTTAAATTCCAGATGATAAATTTGATTACAATTAGTGTGTACTTCAAATTTGTTATTTTTACTTATACTTGCATATATCAAATTTAAACTTACATATCTATGAACTGATATATCATACACTAATCTATCTTATCGAATTTTAAACAAATTTTATGACTTTTTATATGGCATACACAAAACGAGTTGACGTTCACTTAAGAGACAAAAACCCACTTTCTGTGTAATATCTATAGCGCTACTTTATTGTTCTACTGGTAGTTTCACAAAAGTTTCTTTTAGGTAGTATGAGCATAATACAAGGCGTAAAACAATTCCATTATGTTCAAAATAAAAAAAAACGCATGAGCATAATACATACCATAAGAAAAATACTGTTAGTTGAATCTCTTATAAATAATTTGCAAATTGACATGCAACACACAACAGCCAGTGTTTTTTACTACGCGTATACTGATACTGACAGCATCAGAACAGGGGAAGTAGAACATAGCATGTATGCGTGTATGCAAGAGTGTCGGAAATGATGAGAAAAAGAAATGCAGACGAGCTAACTGGTAATGAGAGGAACTGACCAACAGGAAGCCAAGGAGGCAGACGAGGAGCCTATCCATCGAGAAGCCGGTGGGCAAACCAGACGAGGCAACGATGAGATGCGCTTGGAACGATGCTGGTGATGGCTATGCCCCAAGCGCGGATCCAGTTTATTTATAGAACCAAGTAAGAGAGGATGTAGCTCGACATTTTTAATATTTTAGTCTTCTATAAAAGTTATTTTACAAATATATACTTTAAAAAAACTAATTGAAGAAATAAACGCTAATCTCAACGCCATCTGTACTACCCAGCATGTACTTAGTATGGTTTGATCCATATGTGCTCTGATTCTAATCAAAATGTTTATTTGATAAAAATAGTCAGAATATCTAAATATTTTTGGACTAGCTTATATATCATCCAGTTCACTCTAACAATGTTAACCGTTTTTACACGGAATAATAATGAAAATATATGTAAGATACTATGTGTAGTAGGCACACTCTGCATAAGGGTTGGGCTACGTAGATTTTTAAGCCGGGTGTTGTAGATAGTATTAGTCTCAAACCATATTGTACAGATGGGCGTACATGGGCACATGGAGGAATATGATGCAGCGTCATAGCGCAGAAGGGAGATACTAGTATTCGTTTACTGAGTAGTGATAAACTGTTAAGGGAGTTAGTCCATGAAGTCCAACCGTAACATCTCTGGGCTTATAAGCCAATTCATTCCAAATATAACACTTTCGAGTTAATAACAAAAACAAAAGTACAACTATAATATCATATATTTAATAGTCCACCCAACAGAAGGGTTGTGCCATATGGATTTAAAGTCTGGGGTGTTAAATCCCTAAGACTCTAACCCATAGTATCCTAGGTCCTGTTCAAGGTGGCACATTAATTACATGCATGGTTCAACTAGCAAAAAGACAAGTCTAATGTAACGTTGTTAGGTACTTTAAACACATATCAGGCTATAAGATGCACCACAGTATACTACATTTTTTTTCACTACTGCATTCGTTAGACACTTCTATTATTTAAAAAATATACTAAAATATAGGTCTAGCACTATTTAGAGTAACAATTGTCCTATTAATCATCTCTTATTTAATTTTTTTTCATCTTACCCCAACTACTTCACTCCACTTTTAATTATCTCATATTTGATAAGAAGCATCAAATTCTTTCTCCTCAAACTTAATTTCTGCTAAATATCATATAAATAATTATGTTTTAAAATGAAGGGAATATATGTTACCTTTCCATTTGTAGAAAAGAAACCTCGCCCTAATGTCAACTGCCACAATGTTTGAGAGATAACTCAGGCTTGATACCCACTTCTCTTTTCACATTGCTGATTCCCTGAAGCTTTTTCGCTTCCCCCTGGACCAAGGTTCGCTTATCCATGAATCTTTTGGCTAGATTTTTCTCCAGCAACCTTCCGCTTGAGAATTATTCTCCAAATGTTCTTTTCTAAAATCATATATGTTGTTTAATTGTAAATGTGTTTTATTTTTACTACAACATACATATATTCATATTTTAAAAATAATTAAATTAAATTAAAAATCATTTTAAGACATGGAGTTTTAAAAGAAGATTGGGAGTGTAATCATGAAGCGTGAGGTTCCTAGAAAAAACTGATTTGTTTTTAATATAATTTATTTTTTTCATATTTTTAAATTTGAAACTTAAATTAAAAATTGATTTAAAATGATGTGATTTTAGAAATATGAGAGTAATTATCAAGTGGATGGTTGCTATAGAAAAATCTAGCAAAAGATGAATGGATCTTGAGCCTCCCTGCGCTTTAACATGGGAGTGTGGGATCCACCGCTTATTAATAAGGGAGCCACAAAGTCTTCTCTTCCCGACCTTTGCATCGTTTTTTTCCTGACTTATTTCCTGAATGCTTGTTCTTTGTCGAATAGTTGAATGTTTGATCGATGGTTTATTTAAGAGCACAAATAAATTAATTAACTATTATAAGGTTAAAAATAGATTTAAAATAGTTTTCTAAAACATTCATTTATAGAATGTTTTTTCTTTCAAAATCGCAAAGTGTGTGACCATTCCATTTGGAGAAAAAGAAAGGCCCCCTAAGGCCAGCTGCCACAACGTTTCAGACCGATCTTGTTTGGGACCGACCCGAGCGAGACAACTCACTTAATACGTGCTCCTATTTTCACATTGTTGATGTGCTCAAGTTTTTGGCTCCAGACTCTGTCATACATGTATCTTTTTGCTAGATTTTTTTCTAGCAACCTTCCATTTGAGAATTACTCTCCAAATCCAGTTTTCTAAAATTATATTTGATGTTTAATTGTTAATATAATATACATATATTTATATGTTAAATTAATTAATTAATTAAAAATAATTTAAAATGCAGTTTTAGAATAAGATTGGGAGTATACTTCTCCAGCGAAAGGTTGGTAGAAAAAGTAATTTGTGTTTAATATGATATAACTTTTCATATTTTTAACTTTAAAATTTAAATTAAAAATTAATTTTTAAAAACATGTGATGTTAAGAAAAGATTAAGAGAGTAATTATCAAGTGGAAGGTTGGTAGGGAAAAATATAGCAAAAAGATGCATCAAAGCATTCATGTGCTTTAAGATAAGACCCACCACTAATTAAAAAAGCAGCCACAAAGAAACTAGCATGCTATCTTATCTCTTCCCATCTTTTCATCGCTTCTCCTAATTATTTCTTAAATGTCTGATTCTTTCCGGTTCTTTTGTGCCAATAGCTGCTCTATGATTTATAAGAATTATTGGATAATATAAATAAATAAATTGACTATTATAGAGTTTGAAAATGGATTAAAACAGTTTTACAACCATATATAGATTTTTAAAAAATATATACTGTTTAAAAGCTGAGGAAACATATCGTCATATTCTATTTGGTAGAAAAGAACAAGCACCTTGCCCTAAGGCCGACTGCCTCAATGTTTGAAACCGACCATAGCAAGACAACTCAGGCTAAATACACACCTGTTTTCACATTGCTAATGCCTTTAAGCTTTTTGGCTCAATCCATGGGCCAAGATTCTCTCATCTATGTATAGTTTTCCTTGAGTTTTCTCTAGCAACATGAAGAATTACTCTCCAAATCTTCTTTTGTAAAATCATATGTGTTATTGTATTTGTAATTTCTTAATGCTTTTACAAGAAAGTTTCATAAACGCATAGAATTACCATTGGGGCATTTCGTATTATGAGACATTATATTTATATCCAAAGGTCACTGCTGGCATAAAACAAGTCTTTTTTCTATCATGTTTGTCTAATAAAATTTATACTAACCAAATCATGAGGGTAAATTCAATAAATGATTAGGAAATTTAGACACAAATAGCATGGGTATAAACAAGCACCTAGTTTAAGAGAATCAAAGAAAGTCATTGGAGTCAAAAAAGACTTAGGCAAAAGTAAAACTTTTTACACTTAGAACTATTTCAAAGGCTTGTTTACTTCAGGCACAAGAGCTAGTTCCCGCTATCAATGAGTTTCTACCTTAATATATAATGCCAATGTACTAAAGCCAACGTGACAATTATAGAACCTAACGTTTCTCTAGCTAACTTTTCTTAGAAATATAAGACTTAGCTCCACGCTCATGACTTATACTAAAGTTCTCCTTGTAGGTAGGAACAACTCTGCACATAGTTAGATGAAGTAAGTTCTTTATAAAACTCTAAGGAAAATAAATTATGAAAAGTAATTGCTTAAATTACTCAACAAGAAAGTAAATATGAAAGCAAAATATATATTAATTGAAATATATGACATCAAAAAAATACACAATCATTACCAAAACTCCGAAGACAGCTCCTCTGAAATTTAGCCGATCTCCAACTCGACTCGACTTCCAACCGAACTCCACCTAATCGCCAAACTAGAGTCAACAAACCTGATTCAAGCTACACTATATGAAATGACGGACTTTGGAGATGAAATGAGCTACATGCATGTGTGGAATGAAGTGGGTGGATAGAGGAGTGAGGGGTATTTATAGTGTGAGGAAGGTCGGTGCACCGACCTGAAAGTAACTTGAGGACCATTGATATCGTCTAGAGGAGGGTGAATAGGTATTAACTAAAATTGTAAAAACTATGTAGCAGAATTAGTACTAACTGGATAGTTTAGGATTTCTATAGATAGTCCAACAATACATAGTATCGAACAGTTCAACTATAGCTGAAAAGTCTAACTCACATAGAGAAAAACAAAAGGCACCTAAGCAAGATAGAAGCCCACACAATCTGATTTAGGGTGGATAGTCCAGCCTTCACAGAGAGTATGAAAAACCTCGGTGAAATAAACTCTTAACCCACTTGAGTTTCACATGAGTGGAGTGGTGATTAAGAAAGATAAACAAGAGAGACGAAGATCACCAAATACCTTAAGAGATAAAGCAACAAATGTATGGTAAAGAGAGAAGAGGAGACAACAATTTGTTTTACTAATGTTTAGAACCAATTGTTCTTACTCTATGTTGAGGAAGCTTGTATCAGAGCCGAGTTTGTTTCAATCATTTTCTTTTTCAAGCAACCACCTCCGGTAAAGCCTTGGTCTCTACTCTACCACCAAGGACAAGCCTATGCTTCAAATGATCATCAAGACCCAAGCTTAGACACCATATCCAACAGTATGATTGCAACCAAACAGTCCAACCCATATAGAAAAAATAGAAAGCACCTCCAAGTCTTCTCATCACTTAGCCACGCAATCATCCAGCCACTCCAAGTCTTGGTTAAACAGTCTGGCACCACACCGGAGAAGGACAGTCAGTCACACCAAGGGTTGGCAAGACTTGGCTATGCGAATGACCATGCATGGAGAAGGGCAAACGAGGGCTTAGCATCAAAGTACTGATGTAATAGGAGCAAGTGGTTGTCGTAATGCTGACAGACTAATCGAATCTATGAGAAATCACAAGTTGTTGAATATCAATCTTTGTTGAAGTAGAAGCGAGCGGGGAAAAGCTCAAAAGTAAGGAGATCATGTTGCTTTAAAACTTGGGTGGGTCAGACAATCCAAGTGATGCCGAATAATTCGACCCAACACATGTCTAGCTGACTATTACAGCTAGATCAAACAATTCAAATCGATGTCGAACTATCCAACTAAACAATGATCACATGATTATGTGTTGATGGTATGGGATCAAGTGTTAAGTCGAACAATCCGAAGTTAATCAAATTATCCAGCTAGTTCAATGTCTGGAGTGATCATGTATTGACCAGACAAATAAATTAAACTGGCCAGATAATTCTACATCGATCAGACAATTCAATCTTGTTGTGATCAGCTTTAGCCGAATAGTCTGGAGCAGTGTTAGATAATCCTGCTTATACTTTGTCCGAGGGTGATTGGAAAAAATGTAATGGTGGGTTTGTCCAACGTCAGTATCGAACAATATACATCAGACAATCCGGTGTGGTGTCGGATTGTTCAACCAAGACTTGGAGCGATCAGACAATTACAAAGCTAAACGAAGGAGAAGAATGGACCAAATAATCTAGTAATGACCAGACAGTCCGGTAAAGGCTTGATCGAATAGTACAATAGTGGTACTGGATTGTCTAGCTTTTTATGACCTAAGAACTAGTTGTCACTAACCGTTGAAAAAGTTGTATAGAGTCGAACTATCTGGTGTGGTACCATACTGTCCAGCCTAGTGTATTTCTAGCAGACTTTTGTAACAGCTATAAACAACTAGTTAGAGAAGTTGGGGCTATATATGGGCGATGCTATGAAGTTATTTGAAGACTTTTGAACCCACTACAACCTGAGAAAACTAAGTGATAGTCCAAGAGCTTCAAGTGCTTATTGAAAATCTTTTAAGAAGAGTTTTAGCCTTGAAAATGTGCTTAGTGTAAAGTTTAGAATGCTTGTTGATCTCCAACCATTTTAAGGGTGTGTTAGAGCTTATGTGCTGCTAGAGAGTGAAATTGAGAGTGGTGTAAGAGTGTATGCATTTCAAGTTGGTGAACTTGCACAATTATAATCGGAGAAGGAGAAGCTCCCAAGAAACCAAGTTGTGTGTGGTGTGCCTGAGAGAATATTCTGAAGGTTCTACATCATATTTGCTACCTCATATCCACAAGGAAATGGGTAAATTGAGTGGAAGTCAAGCTTTGCCTTGGTGATTGCTTGGTAAAGCAAACTTAATCGATCAAGGGAAGTTACGTGGCGTTCAAGCTTAGGTCTTAGTGATCACTTGGAGTACGGACTTGCTTTTGGTTGTAGCCTAGAGACAAAGGCTTCACCAAAGGTGATTGATTAGAGAGGAAGGTGGTTGAAAGAGACCTAGCTTTGATATGAACTTCCTTGACGGAGAGTAGGAATGGTTGGCTCCAAGCTTCGATAAAACAAATCGATTTCTCATCTTCGCTCTTTACCTTGCATTTGTTACTTTGTTTCTTGAGCTATTTGGTGATCTTCCTCTCTCTTGGTTATCTCTCTTGATCACCACTTAACTTGTGTGAAACTCAAGTAGGTTAAGAGTTTATCTCGCCAGGGTTTTTAAACTCTCTGTGAAGGCCGAACTATCTGGCCTAAGTAGAATTGTCCAGACTTCTATCTTGCATATGCGCTTTCTATTTTTCTCAATGTGGGTCATAATGTCTAACACTATGTGTTGTCGGACTACCCACAACGATCCCAAATTGTCTGGTCTGTACTAACTCCATTGTAAAGTGTTTGTAATTTTAAGTAACGTCTATTCATCCCTCTCTAGACAACATTAACAGTTCTGAAGGTTATTTTACTGACTAAGTCGGGCATCCAAGCCTGACCCCTTGACTCATGCTAGTGTGAGTAGGGCTTTTTAGTTAGCCAACTATTGATTGTTGTCCGTGTATTAGGAGCCAGATGTGATCCAACTATAGTACACATGGGTTTGTTATCAGGCAAAAACCTTAACTATTGAGTGAGCTAGGTCTTAAAACATTTTATGGTCATCCACACCCATTAACCCATGGGTCCAAAACACTCTCAAAACAAGTGAATGTCCCAAGGCCCAACAGCCAATCAACCACCAAATACTAACCCCTAAGACTCCTCATCTTGCGCTGCTCACAGTCTCATCGAGGCCACATCACCGTAGCTGCATCTCTACTCCCTTGTGTCAACGTCTCACCTGTTTTGGCCTCCCTATCCAAACTTCTCACTATTCTAACCTCAAGTCTCCCAATCTCCACACTTCCACAACGGCATGGCATCGGTTTCCGATTCCATCAACAACGAAGGCGCAAGTGGGTACCAACAGGCACCCACTACCCACACCGATATGAGCATGGGGAAAAACTGCACCAAGCCAAGGGTGTGGATTTTAGAGCGGCATGTTTAGTTTACATGGGTGTGGATACGGGATAAAGAAACCCTATGGTACACACCCATTATCATCTGTAATTGCAGCTATAGGCCCATGAGTACCAGAATGGGCACTATTCACAGTTAGGTAATTAGGTAGTTGTACCTAACATAACAGCCTCGTATTCACGGCGGGAGATGAGATCGCCCTGCCACCTTTTCGCGGTTGCGTTACTAGCGTACAAACCTTCTTGCAGTGGGCGAAAATGGAGAAGAGGATCTCTGCGACGCCTACGAAAGATTGAGCACTGGACAGATTGATGGCAAAGGATATTTGCTCGTTAAAGTAACAGCAGGACAATGATCCATCGCCTTTGTGGTGGAATAGAGAATTATTCAGGTTTTTCGCCGGGCAAGAATTATTCAGATTCGGAGTAGCGGACCCAACTTTTGGATAAAAACAAGGCTTGATGGGGCGCATCCTTATAGCTGATGCTTTGCTGATGTCTTCATCGTGTTGGGCCTTATGTCTTTGTCAGGTGGCAAGAGAGCTAGGTTTTTTTCATGGGAGAGCATGCGAATCTGCAGTGCGTAGCCTGCTCCTGGTATGTGTTCTGTTCCAAGGGAGCCGATATCTACAGAAATTTTTTTTCATCGGCCTTATGTTGGCAGCCCATGTTTCTCAGATAGGCCGAAGAGCCCAGGCCTGCCTTGGATTTGTCCCAATGTAGTCGCTTTCGTTCTAAGAGATTCCTAATTTGCTCTTCTTGCTGGGTCATTCTCAATTTGCTCTCACAGTCAGAGAGAGAATGCCCATCTGTCACTGGCCGCTGAAAATGATCCATTTTTTGATGAACGAATCCAATTCCCTCTTTTTCTCTCACACTCTCTCCATGAGTCCAAAGCCGGTTCCATGAAAATATATACCAAAAAGGATATTAGAGGTTGAACGTCACGAGCACATGTTACCATGTCGAGAGTGGATGGCACCAAGGTCGGTAACGGACGGGATAAGGTAGGATGCGAGATGAGAGCAAACGGGGTGTCAACGTTGAAGGCGGTCATCGGTGGACATACGTATCAGCAGTGTAGTAGGCAGTAGCCAGACCGAAAGGTTGCATACCAAATAGCCACGCGAAGTTAGGGTGTTTCAGATCAGTTGTTTCGAAGATGGAATTGACAAACCGACGCCAATGTTTCATGCTTGGTTTCTTACATGGTACTACTCTCTCCGTGCTCCGAGGATACAAACCGACGAATTGCGATTTCTTTTGCGAGGAAGACCGGTATTCCTTTTGTCTTGGCGACATAAAAAGATTAGTCCTACATCTCTGATGGCTAGTAACATACTCCTGCCACAAGCCACATCTTGCGAGGTACTTCAACTGGCCAGGGCGAGGGTAACGAAAGGGTCCAAGGGATACCGCAGTATCACACCGTGGTTAGAAACTCATAATCAACCTTCTAATTAACATTTTCCGCTGAGAAGTCATAGGCACGATACATTGAATAAACAGGCATTATTAGCCGCTTGATAGTTGATATATACACACAAATCCAAAGATAGCGACTAAGGAAACTCTCCTATATGCGCAAGTACACTAACTTAACAGTACACAACTAAACCGAGGCAAAGTTACACTGCTCTAAATACAACAGAAACAGCATACGTGTACACCTATCTAACCTAGTTGATGTTGCCTAGTAGTAGAAATCTTTTTTTTCAGAGCGCCTAGTAGAACACTTGGCCGAGAACAGAGAACGGGAACGGCACGGCGCCGCCAGCTCGGCCGCGTCGCCGCCGGTCGCCACGCCGCCGCGACTCGCGTCGGCTCCGATCCGCCGCCTCTTGCAGGGATCGGACCCGTTGTTTCCGGCCGCGGCCAGCTCCTCCTTCTTGGCGAGCATGGCGCGCAACACGACGCCCGGGTCGTCGGCGAGCTTGGCGAGGAACGTCATCATCTGGCCCGGCCGGCTCTCGGAGGCGTGCAGCCTCTGGTCCATGGCCTGGAGATCCTCCTCCATGCTCCTCTGCTCGTCCCGCAGACGCTGCACCGCCTGGATGGTGCCACGCACCTCCTCCCCCTCCTTGCACAGCTCCCTGCCCGACGCCGCCCCGGACTTCTTCTTCTTGCGCACGATCCGCGGCAGCAGCTGCGCCTGCCCCCGCAGGAACGACTCGTGCGCGAACTCCCACCTGTCCGGATCCACCTTGCGGAACCCCTGAGAGAGAGAACACAGCAGCGACGCAAGAGTCACAACCACGGCGACACACGAAGCCACACACAGAACTATACAGAGTGCTCTGATGGCACAAGCAGAGGAAGTGCAGTGCTTTGATGGCAGAAGCAGAGGAAGTGTATACGTACGTAGGTGTTGAGCTGCCGGACGAAGCTGGCGAAGTTGCGGTGCTTGAAGTAGGAGGGGAGGAGGAAGTCGGAGAAGGCGGCGGGGTCGAGGACGAGGAACGTGTTGCCGGCGCCGCCCCAGAGCACGACGGCGTTCGTCGACGGGTCGCTCACCATGTGGAACGTCTTCGACACGAACGGCGCGACGGCACCTGGTCCCCCTCCGCCGCCGCCGCCGCCGTCGCCGGCGACCTGTAGCTGGTGGACCTTGCACTCGCTGCCCATCATGGCACCACAATCGATCTTACTTCGTAGGCACGCACCTGGGCGGTCGTGGCAGCGCGCGCGGAACGGGATAAGAAAAGGCGCTCGCTTTTTCCTCGCAAACTTTGTTCCGTTCGTCGGTGGGGGCGGGTGGAGTGAGTCCCTACTCCTACAAGTGCACAGGATAATATCGCCCGGGGCGGTGAGGCCTATATAGGGGTTTCGATGGGTATTAGTTATCACGCGCGGTGCGTTGCGCGCGCGTGCGGACCTTATCGGGCGTCGCGTGGTGGTGGAGGTGGCGGCACAGGCTTCGGCCGCGGGCGCGGGCAGGTGGGATGCGAGGGAGTGGCCGCTTTAGATGCTCGGGCGAACGGCAGCAACAAATGGAGCCATCCGATTTGCGCCGTGACGTGGTGCCGGGTGGTACCTGATTTTGCGAGGATTCGGCCTTGTCGCATACGGGCCACGTGTGGCGGCACACGGGCGTAAAGCGTCGCGCTGTCTCCCACGGCATGGCACCTCCGTTAGGGAAGGGCTCGCTTTTTTTGCTTTTCCTATTTGAGCGTGCGACTTTATATCGTTGCTATTGGACAGGACAGCAGATCTGTCACATAAAGCTCGGTGTTCGGATCATATCCGATCTTTTCTGTTGTACGTAGTACTCCGTATATCCATTGCTGTGTAAATTGGACTCCTGATTGATCTTAAATACATTTATAGGGTCGATTTTGAACTATAGAGTAATAATAAAGCGTGTACCTGAGGTCCACAACATTACATACCTATGGTGCAATTTCAATTAAAATTATGTTTCCATGTAATTGGTAAAAAAAACTTTACTTTCACTGTTTTCAATAATTAAAGCGAAGACAATTAATTAGAAGAAAGAAGGTGAACGCAACGGTGAATATAAGAGGGAATTTTTTAAGTACTCTTCTCTAGTTGATCGTGTTGCGGTGCTCATGCCGGTTAGCAAACAGAATGGTTGACACATCTTGTGGCCTCTGATGCCTTTCACCACCAGGTAGTGCTCCAACTCCTTCTGTCTTCCATGCTTCCTCAGCCCATTCTATGATTTTAATAGTTTTCAGATGGCAAAATTATTGTCATCACAGTTAGGATTTTGGTATGCTTTGAATGAACATTGGCGATGCCCAGTAAATATGTTAAAATATTAAAATCTATTAGAACTTGATTGTCTTAGTAGATTCATCTCCCGTATGTTTTTTAGATTGTTTTGGTTTAGTGCCAAATCTTGTCCTACTAAATATTTGGTAGCTTAAATAGTACTTGTGTGCTGTTTGAATTGATTTCAATATTTGCCATATCAATACAGCTCCCTATCAAAATGTTGATGCCGTTAAAACTTGTCCAAAGTTTGACACTAAAGAAAAATTGAGAGGATAGAGAACCAAACCTGTCCATACATACAATTCATCCATCACTACCATTATAACATCTTTGATGATGGTTATGAACTATCTTGATGCCATCTTTTAGTGACTCAAAGTTTCTTTTAGAAAGAAGTCCAACAAGCCCAGTTTATATTGCAGCAAGATTGTGAGACCGGCTTTATAAAAGTAGTTATAGCGACTCAAATGCATGTAAAGCATTACAAACATTTTCATACCTCATACAAGTGTAGAGTGCATGCCTTGTTTTACTAAGATTCTATTGAATATACCTGTGTATACATTATTTAAACCTAGTAAATAAAATCATACACACACAACTGCTATATAAGAACTATAATTACATAAAAAAAATTGTTGCCTAAACTGATGGCAAGGAAACCATGCTTGCTTTTGTTTTCCCATGTTAACCAGTTACTTATCGGTATCTATCTATTATATTATAAATATAACTCAGTATCTATCTATTATATTTTTAAATATAACTAAAAAAAAGTTTCGCGTTCACTCTAGGTCTAGAACAGGAAAAGTAAAAAAAAAACTGTACAGGTTTTAACGCTTGAGATTGATCGAACGTGGAGTTGTATACAGATCGTTAAGGCAAAGTTAGAATTCCAATCAGATTTACCAATGGGAGAAAGAAAAAGTTTTTGCTATCATTCGCTTTTGATTATGCTTATAAACCAAATTTTAAAATTTAATTTTGAAGTTGATTTTATGCTTTTTTTTCTTTATGTTTATTTTACAGTTTTTTTTAAATTACTAAAACTACTTATAAATTATTTTTTAATGATAAACCGTACGACTAATATTTCCAATAAACAAAATTATGAAATAGTGAGGAAATAGTGCATGTGTCCTTATGTATACACTGTCATATGGGCGGTGTCTTCGAGAGAAAGCAGACAGAGAAAATGTCAGTTTTTTTTTCAAAGATTGGTAACTAGCTAAAGATTCTCTGCCCTTCAACTGCCAAGGACTCTACGGTGGTGATTACTTCCAGGACTCAGTCTCAGATAGGAAAATACAAAGAGCTAAAAAATCAAATATGTACCTAAAAAATCAAATCCACCTCCCGTAGACCGATTGCTAATTAGAAAAAGTAGCTACAGGTTTGATACGAAGAGCTAAAAATTACCATGCTAATTAAAGAAAAAAAGATATCTGCCATTCTGATTATGGTGGGACCACATTAAATGGTTGAGATTAATCTACGTACCTTTTATATTCAACTTGAAAGTCATATCTGATATGTATGTTATTAATGACAAAAAGATATAGCCCACGTCTGTATTCTTGGCAACCATGTTGCTACAAAGTTCCACGCGGATACAAACTCCTATATGTATAACCCACTTCATCCTATATTTCTTTGATTCCTCGGCAGCAAGCGCGCACATATAGACACTTGAGGCAGCCGACTGAGCGCAAGGTAACACGAAGGAAAAAGATCGGTCGAGTTCATCATACATGGGCTTGAGAGCTGAGGCTCCAATGTAGAACCGTACCATTCGATTTAGATAGACATGCTAGATTTTGTATGGCGTTGGAGATTACAATGGAATGGCACCAAGCAGGTGAGCAGAGTGGTAATAAACAATCAGAAGGTGACAGTTGTCACAGGACAGAAAGTAAAGAGGGTGGCAAAGGAGTAAGAGATGACGGCGATGACAACATGACCTTATAACAATAATCTTTAATTTTGTGAAGTATTGACGATAGCCAAGAGTAACAACTATTAGATAAGCAAAGTTGTATATATAGGACAGCTAGCAAAAATTCTAAACACTATGAATATATAATCTTGACGATGATAAATTTGGATTTTTTAAGGTACCAATAATTAATAAGAGTGAAGGGATAGTGAGCATGGCGAGCAAGACTATGACAATCAAGAGGGGGTGGTTGGCAAGTGATCCAAGGGGAATGAAAAGAGTAGCGAGATAGTGGTTGACGGATATCACAAACAATAAAAACACAATGGCTATAAGGCTAGAATCTTGAAGTTCATCATGACAATAAAATTGAAAAAGCATAGAGTTGTTTGGCGGATTTTTTAAATCTATAAAAATACAACCTATTGATAATAAAATTTAAGTTTTAAGATACTGATAGCATAGGTGGATGAGTAGAGTTAATAGTGGATGAGTGTTTTAATGACTTATCACTTTTAACTAATATTAAAATAAGAGTTGGTAGTCATTTTTATAAAAACCTTAAATTTTTAATGGAGTAGGGTAGAGATTTTTGGAGATACTATATTTTATTAATTATTTCCTCAGCAATAACGTATTATTGATTTATAAGCTATTTATATTCTAAAGATATGTATTTATATATGCAATATGATACGAGAATTAATAACAAACATAGCCAACAACTCAATAAGATAATCATGTAGTAAAAATATTTTTTGTTATTATGATATAAATTTATTTCGACGTTAGTTATACAATTGCATGGAACAACTTGCTATTTAAAGAATAACAGTCCTTACCAGACGACGAACTCCCCTTCCTGCAATAGTGACTAGAAGACCAACACGTTTCTTAACCAACGATGACGATCCTGAAGAAAAGACACGGCAGATCTGGCAGCTGACTACAGCAACGTGAACTATTTGTATTTCGTACCCGTTCTGGCGAGGAACAAGGACCCCCGAGCGGGGAGCCTATAGTTGGCAACGCTATCGACCGGGTCTCGGGCTCTCACATCAAGTCACAGCCCACCGGGCGCAACGGGCCCCGAGTGGAACCCCGTCTCTAGCGTCGACGTGCGTGTCACGCCCCCACGAGCCCGACCAGGTGACCCCGTCGCGTGGCGCGGCCTGTCCCGATCGCGCCCGCGTGCTGGTCCCTGCGTTTTTCTTCCCTCCTTCCTAGCGTGCTAGCTGCGCGCGGCATAGGCGGTGGCATCGCGCGATCGATCAGTAATCGCCACGACGACGACGACGACGACGACGGTTGTATCATCCGAACACGGAACACCAGCACCGCACTACCGCGCATTGATTCTGGGCTCACCGGGCGGATGGCGCCCTCGATGTGCAGTACGTGTAGTTTTCGGCACGCGATCGAGCGGTTCCCCCACCGCGCGCTTTTCGACGATCGTGCCGGCGGCGGGTCAGGGAAAAGGCAACGGCAGCCCGGATGTGCGCGCTCGTTGGCAGCCATGCGCGCTCTACGGCGACGGCTCACCCGACATCTTGCGAACCTATGGGAGTCGATCTGCACGGCTCACGTGTAAGGAGATTACAGCACGGGCCACTTCCATCCTTCGGTAGAACGTTGCCGCCATCGATCTTACGCCATATCAGGTGTTCTTCTATATGGAATTAGCCAATTACTAGTATCTTGTCAGAATGATCCTAGAAAAGGGTCCTTAAACAAGCATATCTTGCGCGAGCAAAGCCGGTTGAGATAGGGAGCTTGCGCGTTACTGTTCCTACTACGTGGCACTGCGGTCTGCGAGCATGGTTTTCTTAAGAGCAAAAAGACAAAGGAGTAAGACGCGCGCTTCCCTTTGGGAGACACGTCCATCCAACACATGGAGCTCTCGGTTTCATGGCGAATCTGCGGCCCAAGTCGTGCGGAGAGCGTGGCTGGGACACATCGTCGTACGTACGCGATCGTGGAGAAGCAGAGCTGAAACCACGTGTATCATCTGCTATTTTTTTCGTGTACCGCCCGATCGTCAGAGCATGTGCTCAATGCCCACTCTTTACGAAAGGGCCTCGCACAGGTGCGAAGAGTACGTTACGTGTACAGTGGCGGCATGCCACAGCAAGGTCCAGCGCTCCACTTGGCACAGCTTCATTTGCATGTGTTCAGGCATCACTAATTTTAACTGACTGAGTTTGGTGAGCTTGCCGGCTGATCGAAGCAGTACGTTTGTTGGGGGGTACATCCACCACGCATCACATGCTCCTCTGCCGATCCACCACGCATGCGTGTCTTCTGACCGATGGCACAGCACGGTGGAAGGGGGAATCCGTGGGTGCGTGGCTAGTTGCCACCTCGCCGACTCCGAGGACGCGAGGCGGAGGCGGACCTGCGTATCGGGCTAGAATTTCGCTTGGTTAATTAAGACAAGCGCGGCCCATTCGACCGGCAAGTTTCGGGCGCAGAGCTGTTTGGGCCAACTATAGAATGCAAGATTTTCGTGGCCTCCTGCAGGACGGACTCCAGTCTCCAGTGTGCTCTGCTGCACTGTAACTCTGATGAAGTACGCTAGAAAAGACATGCACGATCGTAAACTTGAGACTTGAGAGCTAGATATATAATATACACAAGCTTAATTCTTAATTAACATTGTCACCTGCTCTGCTTCTGCGTTTGCACATACACGCGCACGCACCGGCTTCACTACTGCTTGCTCTCGATGAGATCATGAGAGCATGCACGCAGTAGTATAGATGTTTTTTTTTCTTTACTTTTCGTGGAAAGACTAATTAATTACTGATTTGTACCCTATTAGCTACTAAGACTTAATTACTGATTTGCATAACCTATTAGCGAGCGTATCTAGCTACTTAAATATGGTAGCATTAATTATAGATAGAGGGGATGTAAGGATGCTGCACGGGCATGACTCAAAGCTGAAAGTGCCACGATAAACCAGTGTGGATTGGCTTGCTCTCGTTTCGATGAATCCACTACAATCCTCCTTTGCCTCAGTTGGGAATAAAGGCACGGCCGCGTGACTTGTCTACTACGCCCACTTGGTGGAGGCAATACCAAGTACTAATAACTGGATGTCGCTTACATATATTAGACTAGTGACAGTGGATGCAAGCATGCATGATGCACCATCTTTTTCAGGCATAGATTATACAACGCATTAGTAGATACCGGCATATTGTCACGACCGGTGGATGTACCCAGGAACGAGCAGACAAAAAGGTTAGCCTTTCAAGGAGCCTGAAGGGGCATGATACACTTTCCCAATACCCCAACCGTAGCAAATACTTTCTATCATAAAATAACTTTATTTCTATTATCTAACGTTTGTTCTAAAAAAATCATTTTTATCCTTTTAATTACTCTTGATTTATAGATCATAAAGTTTTATCCCATCAATGCATTTTACTTATTCACCCACCAATACCACTTTCCTATTAATATGGTGCACTTTGGTAATTTTCTCTATATTAATTTTAATCCCACTGGCTAGAAATGAAGTTATTTTTAGAGTGTTTTTTATTTATTAGCCGATTAATATATTTTCTTCAAAACACCAGTCAACTAATATTGATTATTCATGAGTCCTCTTCCACCCCCATCCGCTCTTCAATGTAAGTGAGTTAAAGCTATAGCGTCACCAATAACCTCCAATTACTTTTACCCCATCGACGACAAAAGTATGAATTAAGTCATGGACAAGGAGAGGATGAGAGGGGTACAGACAAGGTACCAGAACGACGAAAATCTCAAGCATTGAGTTTGGACTGTGGGCATGCCATAATGGCGGTGGCTAGGTGTTGCAATGGTGATGACAAGTGGCAAAAGTTAAGTGTCACCATTGGAGTGGCAAGGGTGGAAAGAAGGCTAGACAATAGGAGGTTTCAACGTGCCTAATCCAACGGTGCAAGCCACTATATGATAGCGATGATGAGGCAGCGACAAGCATCTTGTCAGGGCAAACTCAAAGGTGACCAAAATGAAGGGGTTAGGTGTGTTAACGTTAAAATTTAAAAAGCCTAAAAAAAATTTAAAAAAATCGGTTGAAGTAAAAGAAAATTCTAGTTGCTACAAGGAGAAAGCTGATCGGATAAAGTAAGAAAAGATTTGGTCCAAGAATAGAATATTATCTAGATAAGATCGAGTTTGAGGAAGAGCCGTGACACTCATAGTAAAGTATTTTATCTATATAAATAAGTGTTTAGTTAATTTAGTTAACTTCCTTAGACATATTTTCTTTTATATTTTTAGGAGATAATATCCGATTGTTGTTGTAACCGCGTCGAACTCTGTAATACCAAGTTATAAATATATAACCCTAGAAACCTGTAAAGATATCAACATATGTTTTAATCAATACTACTTCGGCACATCGCCACCATAGTTCATCTAGGTTTCTACCGGTGGAATCTAGCTCTTAACGCGGAGCTGCATCGGTTAACTTCGATCTCCGGTGAAGGGGTAAGTCCCGCTACTATCTCGATATGTCTTGCTCTGTCTAAGGCTGTATCGATTAAATTTGACCTCTTAGACCGATCGGATGTATCACATCATGTCCGTGCGAGGTCTATCGGTCTATCAAGCTCTTTCCGCCGTCATCGGTCTCGTGCTGCATCGGTTAGGTTCAACCCATGAGGGTGCCAACGATAGATTAAGCTTTAGGTCTATAGGTCTCTGTACGGCGTTTCATCGAAGTGTTAGCCGATGAGTTATCTATACATTGAGCGCCACGCCCAACGTATCGGCTCCTCGGTCAATACGCACTAGACTCGCCTCAAGCGTCACGCCAAGCGCATCGGTCTTCTAGCCAATGCGCACCTGTCTTCAGAGAGACGTTTTCTCATTAACTCAGCTAACCGATGGGTTCGCTTCGCCCTTACTTCAGCACAACCGATCTGATATCCACTGTTCCGTTGCCGTTGGTCTCGGTCTCGTACTGTCTCGGTTAGGTCCGATCTTCAAGATTCGATGTTAGCGGCGGTGTCACGGTGGGCGACAAGTCTCGTGCTGCCATATTTGGAGTGACATTGGCTTTACAGTCGGTGTCTTTTATACAATTTTTTGCCAATTTGCATATGTCTTCATTGGGTTTCCACCCGATGAACGAGCGGTGTAGCTTCTGTCGACAACTAGGAGAGATCCCATGTGCTTTGTTGTTCTCTGAATACCCTTCGGTGCCTCCATCGGCTCTGCGACTAATGGATCAGAATCTCGCTTTCGCTACACCCGGAGTCATCATGTCCTTCGTCGATATCTATCTGTGCCTTCATCGGCTCCTTAGCTAATGAAAGAGCATCCCAATACCTATCGGTGACCAGCCAATAGTAGGAGCCATTCGGACGCGGCCGATGATCAACTCGATCCTATCGGCGGCCAGCCGATAGCGAAAGCTCGTATTACCCCATCATCCGATTGACCTGTTCGTCTCACCTCCTTATTAATTGCAGGGTTAAATTGACTGACATACTCACACCCGTACTGTCACGTCGGAGCCGAGCAAGCCTCACAGGTCTCGGCGCGCGTACCTTGAGCCATGGAGAGAAGCCGATTGACCTACACTAAAACTAATTAGATCTTTCAGATGTTGACGTATCTATATCGGACATGTGAGATCCGGCGTGAACATGATACAAAAGATGGGAGACGATGAGTGCATGCGAAGAGGATTGTAAGTAAGGCTACAAAGAGACGACACGTAAATAAGAGTTTAAAGGTGGCACATGAAGAGAGAGAATAGTGGACCTCGCAGGCTTAAATGAGGTGTCGAACAAGGAGATGGGGGCACAGATTGAGCGTGGGAGAAGGGATACATAGGGGTAGCTAGGAGTGCGATACAAATCTTGGAGCAATCATGATCGTTTGAAGCAATCATGATCGTTCAAATATGATTGATAGTTCGTTGAATAAACAATCCCATGCTCAAAAGAGCATTTCCTGAGCACTACGTACTAGATGCAAGCCCACATGTGGGCACAACACATGGGAGGTGATTGGGCTGAGAGGCCGAAAGCTAAACCTAGCTAGATTAACACAGACAGCCTGCTTAGTTAGCATTGACCTTTCCATGCATTTGATCATTTATGGTAACCCACTATCCTCGCCTTTTGGCAGCCAGAAAAGACGCGGGGGCAGACCAGTACGCACTCAGTAGTCAGTAGTACTAGTGTACTACTACTACCCCCATTGACATGACTAGAAGAATCTCTTGTGCATATTCCCCTAAGCGAAAGGGCAAGTTGCACCCAGCGTTCCCGCATGGAATCACTCGGAGGCGTTGCCTTTAGCAAAAAGCGCTGAGGCGCGCACGCATCCATCCCACTCTGCAAATGCATGCGCTGGGGTTCCCTGTTAGCCCGTTCACTGTGGCCTCCATGCCTCTATGCGGCTAGGCAGAGTAGAACCGAATCGCTTGCCGAGAATGCACCGCCCGGCGCCCGTGCCGCGAAAGCAGCAGGGGCAGAGCAAGGAGGGGGTCATGCATGGGTGCACCGAAAAGCCGAAAAGCTGCCTACTTTTGCCTGCCCTTCCAGGGACCTGGGAGATCGATTGAGATTTGAGAGGGGGAAGGCGACGGCGACGAGGGCGATAAGGTTGATGGGCTAGCGCGGACGGCGCGGCGCGCACTTGCGTGCACCCATCCCAGCTGCTGCTGCTGCGTATGCGTCATGCATGCGTGCGAGTACAGCGTGCGACGATCCGCTTTTGCAGGGCATTTGCGCGCGCCGCTATACCACGTCCACTCCTTTTTGGCGCGAGCTATAGGCGCCCTCCGGCCTTTCGTAGCTAC
This sequence comes from Oryza coarctata, assembly GCA_030770085.1. NCBI lineage: Eukaryota > Viridiplantae > Streptophyta > Magnoliopsida > Poales > Poaceae > Oryza > Oryza coarctata. The sequence goes on along the minus strand of CM061463.1, from coordinate 23,078,072 downwards.
TAGCAATCTAGCTGAATTTGTTTGATCCTACTGGATCCAGCGTACATGCAGACGGCTGCACCATGCTATCTGCCCATGGATACGGCTCGATCGAGTTCGGCCACTGTGGAACAACATGGGTTCCAAATTTTGACCGAATTGACCAAATTTTGATTGAATTCACAAAAATTTGAAAATTTCCAAAGAATAGTTCGCTTGTGGGGGGGGGGGGTCCACAATGTTGGAAATTTCCAACCAAAATTTCAAACACTGGTTTGAAGCCAGTGAGTACCAGCCCGTAATACAAACCGGTTGAAATACTTTAAGCAATTCAAAAGTTGAAATTCAAACCTGTAATAATTCAACGAAACTATTGGTACATTCTCGTGCCATCACAGTGCAACAAACGTTCCGACGATATATTGTCCCACCTCCTATAGTCCTATTTGTTGAGTTCTATGAATTCTAACCAAGCATATATTGATGTATGTGAATATGTGATATACTTCTGAAGTAATGCTATGGACTCTAATGATATATGTATGCAACGTATTCATGTCATGTGTAATGTTCATTTGTTATAACTACGTCTTCATGCCATCACGTGTATTAATTAATTCAATAATTCTCCATGCCTCTCCATTGTTTTATGAACTCTAACAAAATATGCATGTACGAGACATATTTTGGCCTATGAATTGTGATACATATATTTCATGTTTTTCATTTGTCATGGATTCATGTATCTTATTCATTTTGACGCGTGAAATTGCGGCAAGTCGCGGCACCGCGCAGGTGTTCAGCTCACATGGATGCAGGCTAGAAACAGAATCCGCACAAATTGAAATATGGTGTTTTGTAACATTGTGGAGAACTTGTTGCTACCTTCATTTGTTCTATTTTTCGCTTGGTGTAGTTCTATCGTAACTTGGGCTTTATGCGTGTTTGATGTAGCGGCCGGGTTATCCATTATAAAAAAAAATGGTGGTAGCTAGTAACAATTATTTGAATGTAAATATTTGGAAATTTGTCCAATAAATTACAATTACCGGTCTGCGGGCTAGAAAATATATATTTTTGCAAGTGAAGGCTTTAATGTAGCGTAGTGATGTGGAGGCGTGGAGCCACCTCCCGAACTGGGAGGACGGCTGCCTGGGCTCAACGCCGACATGCGCAATTGTTCAATGGGAGCTCCTTGGTTGCCCCGGCTCCACGTAACACCTGGCTCCACCACTGATACCGTGATGCAGAATAAAACCATGAGCTCGACCGATACTCACAAAACGAAACGTTAGTATCAGGTGTTCCGATTCGGGAATCAGGACAAGCAAAGACCAAATGGAAAAGTAAGGCCACATTGCCACAGCCCACAGTAAGATTTCCACCGGCGAGAGATACTCCTTATGTCGCATGCTGCCTTGTCCACAGCGAAAGGAAATCCCTGGGAAATTCCCGTTGTCTCTCCAAGTCCAGTACCAAGGAAATTACCTCGATCGTCTTCTTCCCAAGTGACTTCTGGAGGGCCTCAATGTTTTGTGCCCGGTCCGTTACATTGGCAGGGCCGAACTGTCATTTTGCCCATGGCACCCAAAATATTGCTGCCCAACTTTGATGCATGGCTGCCGAATGGAAAACGAGTTCCAAGTAGGTAGCCGATCTCGTACTTTATTGAGGACTAGAGTCATAGCAGGGCTCTCTCAAAGTTCCAAGCCGAAAGTCACTTTGATTGAGCAAACTAACAATCAAGAGTATGACATACTATATGCTTAGCTAGCGGCCACGACACTAACCATGACTGTTGGAGGGAATCTTGATCGGAGTTTAGAAACGAAGCTTTCAGCTGCTTGGCTAACAAGATGGAAATAGCCTTAATTGAGACGATGTAAACTGCCTTCTTTCTTTCTGGCTTCTGTTTCTTTCCTGGGGTTATTGGTCACTTGGTCCCTTTTTCTCTATACTATCCCTCCTGTTCCTCTCATGGTGCCTGCTGCTAGCACGGCGCAGAGATGTAAATGAATTTTTATAGCTTCTAATACATTTACACACAAAGCTTTTGCATGTTCGGGAAAAAAATTGGGACGATGTAAACTCGATAGATGGGAAAAACCAAGCTAGATTCGTTGCTGATGATCAGCCGAGGCCAGAGTCCGATTGTCGAACATGGGCACTTCAGTATTACTCCACCGAGGATGATACAGAGCAGCCTATAGGATGGTTAGCCATCAAACGCAAAAGACGGCACAAAAATTGACAATACAATACCCTATACAAGCACCAAAATGCAACCAGCATGCAGCAGCGCACGCATTACACCCTTGGACCACTCCAAACGCATCGTTGTTGAAGTCGGCAGAATATCATCGGATCATCATTTTTCTCACCAAACCTACTAGCTAGTATTCACAAGCTTATCCATGACCGATGACACGCCTCCCCCGTAACCGTGGCGAACGACGGTGACGGGAGCTAGAGAAACACGTCCGGGTGCTTCCCTCTGGCCTTCCATTGATGCTCAATGTCGTGAGCAATTCTCCGAGCATCCACCGATGTTCCCATCAGCCCGCGCCGGGTGAACCCGACAGAGTAGAGCCCGTTCTCGCCCTTCCAACCGTTCGGAAATGCCTTCCTTGGCAATCCATCCTTTCCGGAAAACAACTCCCGCTCCTGCCAATTTCAAAGCAAGCCCATTTGATTTAGAGATCAGAACGTAGATGATGCACGGAGTTTATCAGTTTGCAAAGTTAATACTTCGGTAAAAAATATTCTATTATCTAAAAAATTACTTATATAAATGAGGGAAGAATTATTGGGAGCGGTTGCATAGCATGCCGTTGATATTTTTTACAGACATGCGTCTATGAAGATGTAATCGTACCTTTAACCAGGAGGGAACGTTGCTCTTGTAGCCGGTGGCAAGCACAATGACATCAAACTCTTCCAATCGTTTGTCCATATACTCGACCTGTCTCCCTGATATTTGTTTTATCGCTGGCCGTACCTGTACAGTTCAATCATTTGGACAGAAAAGAAAGTACAGATCAGTACTTGAATAATGATAGCAGATCAATGTATCCTCTCTATTGAACAATCGTTTTCATGCTGATTTGTACTTCAGTTATAGTGAAACAGACCTTGATGTCACCAGACTTAATCTTTGCAAATGTGCCGACATCAAGAACTGGGGTCTTCCCTGAGAGTGACTTGAGCTCGAGAGGACCGATCGTAGGACGTTTTAGCCCAAGCTGAGCAGTATCCCCAAGCATGGTCCGAGCTATGAGCAGTAGAATCCAGTCCACCACGTGGACTGGGAGCCACTTGAGCAGCCACATTGACAGCCCAAAGGTGGACTGACCCAGCATCTCCCTGGGCAAGATGTGTACCTGCCAATGATGAACAAAATCTTAGCGCTCAACAAAAAGGCAATGCAACACTTGGAGTAATGATTGGAACATAAAAATTATTCAGAATAAATCTCTGTTTTCCAAGCCCTGCTTTCCGCATGCTACAAGAAGCAACATGACCCATTTGAAACACACACCCTGGACCAAACTTATTCCCTTATCTACAACATAATATAGTATGCAAAACCCAGCTAGCATTTTTTTTAACCTCACCAAGCTCTTTGAAAGATGAAGGTGCTGTGAGAAAGGAATGCACCTAGTCATGAAAGGGTAGGTTCTCAAGCCATTTTGTTAATGTTTCTTTTTAAGTGACAGACTTATGCTATGCTCTCATGGTGATGATGGGGACCCATGCATGGTTAATGTGCATAGATAATTGTTTTTTCCATGAAGTATAGACGAGAAAGCTCTTTGCACTATCCTTGGGGCAAGAAAACACAAGCAGAACACTAATCAAAGAACCAAAAGAAAATGGACATGAAGGACGCAAGTCACGCAGAGATGGCCAGAAAAGCTTCAAGTACACACGCGTGGGAATGAATCCCGAGAAAGAACGACCGAACAACAGCCAGAGAAGCCTTCCGTTTCAAGAATCTCTCCTTTCCTCAAGTGACAGCTTAGTCTTAACCCTGAAATTACATAAATTAATGGCAAGTGTGCTGCTGGTGCAAAGAACCAAATGGGCCTTTACAAATGTTGGTTTGGTTCATGCTAATGATTTCAGACACCATGTTCATGAGCAAGCACACTCGAGCCGCTGACATCCGACATAAACAGAACAAGCACTCCAAGAACTATAACCTAAAACAGCAACCCAGGGGCACCACCTCCTATCATTACAGCCTAGGACTATCAATTCTTATAGGGTTTAGACTAGAGTAGGAAATAAATAAAAGTTATAGAACATAGCCTATGGTTAAGTAATACTACTCAATAACATTGACAAAAGAGCTGATAAAGAGGAGACGTCACGTACAGTGTCTCTTACTACAATATGGGGCTTTGCATTGTGGTTGCAGAGGTCTAAGCACACCTCCATGCCGGAATTGCCACTCCCAACAACGAGAACACGCTTCCCAGCGAATGCACCGCCGCTTTTATATGAACTGGTGTGCATAACAATTCCCTTGAACTCATCTAGGCCATCGATCTCCGGCAGCACAATCTCGGCGTTCTCACCAGTGGCCACAACCAACCATCGAGACACATACTCGACCTCCTCTCCCATTATGCCAGTGGCTCGCGTCCTCGCCCGCCATAACAGAAGCTGCTCATCATATTCTGCACACACCACTGTCCTGTTGTAACTGGGATGGATCCCGAACCTTGCGGCATAGCCTTCCAGGTAGGCTACAAACTGCTGCTTTGAGGGATAAATAGGGTAGTCGGCAGGGAAAGGCATGAGGGGAAGCTCACAGAACTGGCGAGGAAGATGAAGGCTGAGACGGTCATATGTCTTGAGCTGCCAAAGGGAAGCTATGCAGTTGGAGCGCTCGAGAACAAGGCTGTCAACCCCCTTCTCCTTGAGACATGCAGCAACAGCGAGCCCAGATGGTCCAGCACCCACGATGATTGGCCCCGGAACCCAGATGCATCGATCGGTGCGAGCGACGGCTGCGCTCCTCTCTTTGAAGAAACCATCAACAGGTTGGCGGAAGTTTTGGAAGATAGGATCATGGGCTCTCTTGCCCTCAATTTCACTCCAAGGGTCCATGCAGGTAGGCAGGCTTTCTAATGGTGTTTACTCGATCTAGCTAGTAGCGCATGGCTGTGTTGGCTCCAATCTTGACGTTGTTGTACATGAACACATGCACGACACAAAAAGGATAGAAACAACAGATATGTTGTACCCCAAGAAGATTTGGTGAAGAAGTGGGTGATATATATGAATCCTGGATGTTTTGAGGAGGTTGGTGGAGCAATCTAGCGGGACTGCTCTTTGTTGTTTAAGTACAGAATAGCTAGAGGGAAAAGGATGAAGAGGAGAGGAGAGGAAGTTGAGGGTGGCTCTCGTCTGTAGTTCTATGCCCAACTTTTGAATGCATGCCTACAGCTTAGCTGGCTCTTTTGCACTATATACCCCGTGTAAGTAGCCTTATAATTTAACTGAGATCAAGTACGCTCATCATAAAATAATATAAACAAGTGCGTACCAATTAAGGGTTACGTAGATACTGGACGGACGTGTGGCAAGTCCTGAATAAACGGGAACATGCATAGGGCAGCAGAGCATATTAGCAGAGAGTACTGAGTTTAATCGCTGAACTGTGCATCACGCTTAATCCTCAGCAAGATTGATCATCATGAGATGACACTTTTTTTAGACGAGGAATTAAGTACGTAGTCATCGTTTCTGCAATTGTAAAAGCTAAGTTAACTAAAGCAAGATTTCTAAAAAGAAGTGAAGTGAATAGATTAGCAAAAGCAACTGCGATAGGTTACTTCGCGTGCCATTATTTATTCTCTGCCTACATAATGTCCCAGCAATGAACAAACGCAATTTAAAAAGGAATAATGGTCAGAAGCCTACAGGTTAGCATGCAACTTAAGCTTGTTACGTGCTACTAGTATTCTTTAAGCTAGATTGTTTACCTGCAAAATCTCCTTGAAGTATCCATGGATCATAATCACCGATCAGTTTTCTGAAGACAAATATAACTCCATCAGCGTCTAGCACCATAAAAATCTCCGGAATAGGATGCGTTATAGTTTAGATGATTCTTAGAGTAAGATTCTCGGTAGAACGCTCTATATATTACTTTATCAGGGTATCAGGGTATTAGAGCTACCCACCTCGTTCTCCTTCTCGAAGTCCCCATCCATGCTTCCCTCCGCTTCAATCCCGTGACAACTCGCTTCTACTTTCGTTTCTGCTCCGTCGCCATTGCCATGACCTCTCCTGCCTGCGTCGTCGCCATGCCACCTGGAGACTCTCCGCCCGCTCCCGTCGCCGCTGAAGCCAAGCAGCGCGTCCTCGGACATGGCCGCACGGGAGAAGGCTCGCAAGGACCTGGTTGACGCCGCCGATGAGGCCGACAAGGCCACTGTTGTAGCTCAAGATCGTGTCCGTGCCACCTAGGATGTTCTCATGAAGGAATGTCGGGCTGCTGCCGATCTCGAGCGTGTAGCGGCTGCTGCTCGCAACGCTGCCTTTCCACCTGATGACGGTGGTGCCCACGACGATGCCATTGTCGTGACAACCTTGACGTCCACGACTGCGAGGCCGCCACCATCACCAATCTCCACGCGTAGGCGGCGGGTGTCTAGAACATCCATGCCCTCGTGCCCGTGGTTCTAAAAACCCCTCTCCTCCCACTACAACTGCTGGCGTGACCTCATCCTCTTCACCCTTGAGTGGTATGTCCTCACCACCACGTCCTCTCCGACGCCGCCTTCCCCGCCGTGCCTTCTTGGCAGCGCATGGACGTCGTCGTCCTATCGTGGGTGTTGGGCACGCTCTCCCCCGAGCTGATGGAGTCTGCCTGCACCTGCAACGGCACAACACGCCACGCCTGGATCACCATTGAGGCGTAATTCCTCGGCAACCGTTAAGCTTGCGCCCTTCGTCTCGACACCAAATTTTATGTCTTCGTGCAGGGCAACCTCTCGATCAATGCCTACTACCGCAAGATGAAGGGGATGGTCGACGCTCTCGACAACCTCGGCGAGGTCATCCACGACCACACCCTCGTCCTCAATGTGTTGCGTGGCTTAAACGAGAAATTTGCCCACATGAAGGCCCACTTCAAGCACTCCAAGTCGTTCCCCTCCTTCGATGAGGTCCGCAACGGCCTCATCCTCGACGAGATCAACTTCAGCGTGCCAATACCACCTCCAGCGACTGTCCTCGTCGCTGCTTCGGTACGGCCTTCCAACGACTCTACCTCCTCTGCTGGTGGTCTAGCGACACCCCATGGTAGATCCGCTAGCTCCACGGCACCCTTCGAAAGCATCGGGGATGGCGCCATGGCCCTCGATCTACAACCCATGAACCGGGCAAATCACCATGTGGCCCAGTCCATAGCAGCACGGTGGCCAGACGTCGTGTGCGCCCACGCCCCAGGCCATGTCCCAGCAAGCCCTATTGGCTGCCCCGGCCTACTACACGCCTTTATCGGCCTACTTCACCTAGCTCACCCCTAGGGCATTCCTGCCGACGTTGTTCGGGCATGTTAACGCCAAAATCTAGACGATTCGATGGTGCTAAAACCGATATACTGAGAGGTGTTCGATGGAGAATTTGATTCAGCCTATAAACAAGATCGATCAATGGAGATACTGGTCGGCTCGTGAGATAAAGCTAATCAAAATTGTAGAGAAGCCGATCAAATTAGTAAAAGATTGGATCGGTTTGAAGATAGGGAATTATCCGATCGGGGTCAGGTCCGAAAAGCCCGAGGAGAGGTAGGAAAAGGATCGGCTTGAGTAAAAAAAGGTCTGATTGCTACAGTGAAGAAGCCGATCGAGTTGTAGCAAAGAAAGACTCAGTTCCAAATTGGAAGGTTACTCAGATAAAATCGAGTTTGCGGAAGAGCCGTGCACTCCACGATAAGATGTTCTATCTTTGTAAATTGTAACCTTATTAGGAAGGTTTAGTTAGTTAACTTCTTTAGAGGTGTTTTTCTTTGTTCTTATTAGGAAATAACGTCCGATGGTTGTAAACGCGTCGGATTCTATCTGTAAATCCAGGGTATAAATATAGACCCTCTCAAAACATGTAACATATCTCTCGATCAAATACAATCTCGGCGTATCACCACCCTAGTTTATCTAGGTTTTACCGGTGGGTTCTGGCTCTCGACGCGGGGCTGCATCGGTTAAGTTCGATCTCCGGCGAAGGGGTAAGTCCAGCCACCATCTCAATATGTTCTGTTCTGTCTAGGGCTGCATCGGTTAGGTTTGACCTCTTAGGCCGATCAGACATATCGCATCACGTCCGTGCAGGACCTATCGACCTGTTAAACTCCCTCTGCCGTCGTCAATTTCGTGCTGCATCGGTTACGTTTGACCTACAGGGCTGTCGACGGTAGATCGAGCTTCAGGCTTATAGTCTTCTGCACGGCATGTCATCGGAGTGCTAGCCGATGAGTTATCCATGCTCTGAGCTTCACGCCCAGCGCATCGGCCTCTTGGTCGATACGCATTAGCCTTTAGAGGTATCCCTTGACACATAATGCCGAGTGTATCGATCTCCCAGCCGATACGCACCAGCCTTCAGAGAGGTATCCCCTCATCGGCTCAACTAGCCGATAGATTCGTTCCTATTTTTGCTTCAGCATAGTCGATTCGGCATCCTTCGTATCATCGCCGCTAGCCTCGGTCTCATACTGTCTCGGTTAGATCCGATCTTCGAGGTTCGGTGTTAATGGCGCTGCCACGGTGGGTGACGGGTCTCGTGCTGTCATATCCAAAGCGGCATCGGCTTTGCAACCCGTGCCTTTTTAATAATATTCCTTGCCAGCTCGCATGTGTCTTCATCGGTTTTCTAGCCGATGAACTACTGTTCGGCTATCCGGAGAGATCTTGTGTGCCTTGCTATCCTCTGAGTACATCCTGGTTCCTCCATCGGTTCTACGGCCGATCCCTCGTCGACACCTGTCTACATCGGCTCCTCAGCCGATCAAAGAGCATCTCGATCCTATCGGCAGCCAGCCGATAGTGAGCGCCTATATCAGTCCACCGTCCGACGGACCTGCTCGTCTCACTTCCTTGTCAATTGCATCGTCAAATTGACTGGCACGCCTGCACCCGTACCGACACGCCAGAGTCGATCGAACCCCACGGCCCCTGGCGCGCGTACCTCAAGCCACGCAAAAAAGCCAATCGGCTTGCACTGGAGCTAAACAGACCTCCCAGACGACCGGCGTGTTCGCGCCGGGGCGCGCGAGGGACCTCGGCGCGAACAGGGCAGGCCCAGCAGCAGCTTGGGCCACCTCCGCAGCTCACCACGGTGCCTGCTACCTTGGCTTACCAGGCCTCACCGTGGACACCATGGTCCGAATCTTGGAATCAGTAGTCCCTCGCCAGCAACTTCAACACCGTGACCCTTAATCCTCCCGGTGCAACTAATTAGGTCATGGACTCCGGCGCCTTCAGTCATATGACTCCCGACACTGGTAACATCTCCTTGTTTCGCCCACCACGCTCCTCCTCCATTGTAGTTGGCAATGGATCTACTTTAACTGTCACAACGTCTGGCCACTTTATTCTACATGTTCACTTTTATCTCAATAATATCCTTGTTGCCTCTGATATCATTAAAAACATCATCTCTGTTCGTCAGTGCACTATTGATAATAATTGTTCTATCAAATTTAACCCGTTTGGGCTCTATGTGAAGGATCTCAATTTCCAGAGCATGATCGCCAGGTGCAATAGTTCTGGCCCCTTTACACTCTCACCACCCCAGTGCATTCCACGGAGTCATGCGCCCTTGTTGCAGCACCTCCGTTCACCACTTGGCATTGTCATCTTGGACATCCTAAGCATGAGGCTCTGTCCAAACTCGCTAGTACCTCCACCATCCGTTGGAACAAAAATACTAGTGATTCTCTTTGTGATGCATGCCAAGTTGGGCGTCACATTAGATTACATTTTAGAACCTCCTCCTATCAAGCCCTTAAGACTTTTGATTTGGTTCATTGTAATTTATAAACCTTCTCTGTTACCAATATATCCGATTATAAATATTATCTTATTAGCTCGCAATTCCTTTGGACATTCCTGCTTCGGCTTAAATCCGAGACATTTCCTACCTTGACTAAATTTTCTCTTATGTGAAGGCGTATTTCAGTTGCACCATTTGGCATGTTCAGTGTGACAACGGCCGTGAGTTTGATAATTCCTCAAATCGCACCTTCTTTCTCACTAATGGCATCCTGCTTCGAATATTGTGCCCCACACATCCTCTCAAAACGGTAAAGCCGAGCGTATGATTCGTTCCATTAATAACATCATATGTTACATTCTCTTTCAAGCCTTCCTTGCCCCGTCATATTGGGTCAAAGGTCTTTACACTGCCACATATCTCATCAATCGACTACCCACCAAAACACTAGCACTCGGCACCCCCGACTTTACCCTGTTTGGTTCCCCTTCCTCCTACGACCACCTCCATGTGTTTGGTTGCACGTGTTACCTCAACATGTCTGCTACCGCGCCTCACAAACTTGCACCCCAGTCGAGTCTTTGCATGTTTCTTGGTTGCTCCAGTAACCACAAGGGTTACAACTGCTTGGACCTCTCCTCCAACGGAATCATCACTTCTCGCCATGTGGTCTTCGATGAGACATGTTTTCCCCTCGCTGGCTCTCGAACATCATCCATTGACCTTGACTTATTGTCTAAGTTTAAGGTTTTGGTCTTTCGGATCGGTCCCTCCCCTGTAGGTACTCGCTTCACCTCGCCTAGCGCCTTGCCCACCGCGGTTGCTATGACCAATGTTGCACCTGCTATGGCTCATGATGCCTCGGGCCTGTAGCGTCTAATTCCGCACTTGCCCACCGCACCTCCCACAGTATCGACCTCGATGATAGTGTCCGTGCCATGTGCAGCCATAGTGGCATCGCTCGCGCCACGTGCGCTCACGGAGTTGCCTTCACCCGTCGCACCACGCGTGGCCCTGCCGGCGTCGACATCGCCCGTGACATGCTCGTCCATGGTGTTGCCTTCACCCGTCGCACCATGTGTGGCCCTGGCGGCCCTGTCATCCCTCACGCCACGCATGACCTCATCCCCGGCGGTGCTAGCGCCTATTGCGCCCCGTGCGCACGCAACGACTATGCCCCTGCTGGTGTACAACCATCGTCCGCACCCTGTCACTACTGTGCCCACCCTGGCAGCACCCTCTCCTTCGTCGCCCATGGCTCCTGCACCTGCCTGGCTTCCACCTTGTGCTGTCCCCATCGCCCCAGTGGTTAACCAGCATAGGATGGCCACCTATGGCAAGTATAGCTTTCGTCTGCCAACTGCGTTCAGTGCCATGGCCCTCTCGCTCATTTTGAAGACCTATCGCAGCACCATCACCGATCCACACTGGCGACGCGCGATGGAAGAGGAGTACAATGCCTTGCTCTCCAACAACATGTGGGATCTCGTCCTGTGTTCTTTCGGCGCCAACATCATCACCGGTAAATGGATTTTCCGCCACAAGTTCCATATCGATGGTTCCCTTGACAAATATAAGGCCTGTTGGGTCCTCCGTGGCTTCACCAGCTCCCCGGTGTGGATTATGACAAGACTTTCAGTTTGGTGGTCAAGCATGCGACTGTTTGTACTGTTTTGTCCCTAGCGCTCTCTCAACACTAGCCGGTTCACCAGCTCGACGTCAAGAATGCCTTCTTGTATGGTACTCTCACTGAGACGGTCAACTGCTCACAGCCCACAGGTTTTATTGATCCTATTCAACCACATGCTGTTTGTCATCTCAATAAGTCCCAATATGGTCTAAAGTAGGTGCCTCGTGTCTAGTATAGTTGCTTTGCTACGCACTTGCTCACTTTGGGATTCACCGAGTCCAAGTTTGACACCTCATTGTTCATCTATCGACACGGGACCAATAGGGCATACTTATTGCTATATATGGATGGCATTGTCCTCACTGCCTCTAGCCAGGATCTCCTTCATCGCATCATCACTACACTTCAAAAGGAATTCTCCATGAAGAATCTCGATGTCCTCCATCACTTCCTGGGTGACTATTTAGCAGTGTTCTAAGGGCCTCTTCCTTTCCTAACGACCGTACACTCTGGATGTGCTTGAGCGAGCCGACATGACCAATTGTAAGCCATGTAGTACCCCCGTTGACACTCATGCTAAGGTCTCCTCCACAGTCAATGCATCTGCCAGCCCCACTCAGTACCATAGTTTGGTTGGTGCCTTGCAGTACCTCACCTTCACTCGGTCCGATATCTCTTATGTTGTTCAACAAGTGTGTCTCCACATGCATGATCCTCGTGATGTTCAACTCTCTGCAGTTAAACACATCCTGCGCTATCTACAAGGGACAATTGGTCATGGTCTTCTTTTACAACCGTTGGCAACCTCTGCTCTGCTTGTCTACATCGATGCTGATTAGGCCGGTTGTCTGGACACACGCAAGTCTACTTTCAGGCTACGCTGTGTTCCTTGGCGACACCCTGGTATCCTGGTCCTCCAAATGGTAGAATATGGTGTCCCGTTCTAGTGTCAAGGCTGAGTACCGAGCGGTTGTCAATGACATGGCCGAGGCTTGCTGGCTTCGACAATTGTTACAGAAACTCCACAGTCTCTTAACGAAGAGCACCTTAGTCTATGTGATAATGTCAGTGCTGTGTACTTATCAACCAATCCCATTTAGCACCAACAAACAAAGCATATCGAGATCGATCTCCACTTTATTTACGAGCATGTTGCTATTAGAGATGTTCGCGTTCTCCATATCCCGATGACATCCCAGCTTGTTAACATCTTCACCAAGAGGCTTTCCATTTCTGTTTTTTTTAGTTTCGCTCTAGTCTTAACATCTGTCCTGTGGACATTCCGGAAGTGTTAGAGTTTATCTCTTTTTTCTGTTTAAATTTATCTCTTTCCTTGTTTAAATAACCCTAGTTTCTACTAGGTGGTTGACGATTGAGTCTTTTCTGTCTGGTCTTTCCTTATGCACCTAATCACTTGGATCTTTTCTTTGGTCTTGATTCTATAAATCAGGTGAAGGAAGATTATCGGTAGAGCTCTCTGTATATTATATTTACTCTTATTATTATTCAGTTAAATACAAGTAATATTCACGCTATCAGGATGAATTAGAATTTAAGAAGGTTCTATGAATCAGGACGCTTACTGGGGCCTCGGCAGATCAGAAGTCTTTCAATGATTGTTCATGAAGCATCTTGCTTCTATCACAATGCCCATTCAGAAGAATTATTAGACATAAACAGATGCCAGCCGTCAGCACTTCATGCTGAACCCATAGTGGTACTGCAGCAGACAAATGATCGCTATAAACCGACCAAGTGTTGTACACTTGTACCTAATTTCCATATTCCCTTTCATCGTAGGGAAGATCCCTACAGAAAAATAGTGCTGTCCCCAACATCTCTCCATGATAGGACCTAACAATATGAGTCAACTCCGAGCAAACAAATAAGGATGCCCAGAATTGGGATTCCATGTTCTACTGAAAATGAACATAAATTTGCCAAGAACAGGAAGAATCTAATTGCAATGATGAAGATACGACTACTTCCAGGAAGTCCAGAATTCCATTTTAAAAAGGTCTCCTCAACCGCTCACCGCCTGAGCCTTCTGCTAATTTTTACACCTTACATGACTTTATGTAGCGTACCCACTACCCAGCTCTGTAATTGGAGCACGGGCAATATGGGCGGTGGGTAACACCAGAATGGGAGTTACAGGGGTCAAGAAAAGTATTTTCTGTAGCAGGCCACAGAGGTTGATCACAGCTATAAAGGTAAGACGAGAATCTACAAAAAGGTCCAGGTGTGCCGCAGGACTAAGACATGCTGCAGCAGTTCTTATGGTGGTAGCACTGGTGTGGTGCGATCTGTGCATCTGTGCAGCAATGTAGCAAGTAGCAACACAAAACATATCATTTATATCTGATTCCCGAAATTCTCCACTTATCAATATGCAGACTGCACGCCATTCCTATGCTATGTGGGAAGAGATGAAGCCTAAACATACATCTACAGCTCTAACAAACCCTAGGAAACCAAATATCCACCTGTTGTGGGGCCCTAAAAAAAGGGAAATCCAACAACTAGCTTCCTCAGTGGGTGCAAGAAAATTGTGGCCTTTGTGCCCTAGAGAACAGCAACTGCCTGCCATTGTGCCAATCAGACGCAAATCACTGCTGCTGCACACTCAGCACATGTTACAAGAATCCATCTTCCAATGATGGAGGATCTGATATGCAGCTCGTGCCTGCCATGTCTCCCAGTATACCTCCTCCTGGATTCCCACTGGATTCCTCTTTGGCCACACCACTACCGTACATTGCGATCTCTTGAACAATCGCTTTTCAGGATTCTTGCAGTCACAGCACTCCCAGAATGCTATTGCCTTTATTTCAGTGAAGGAACAGATCTAATCTACCCTTTCTCTAACAGTATATAGTCCTTTCACATGTCATGGAACCAAATCTCAGACCCAGCATTCTTGCAGTTAATGCTACAGGACATGACTTGGAGTAAGTATATACTTCTCAATAAGAGGTCAAGGTGAGACAACAGAAAACTTGATGCAGATGGTGGCTTGGACTGGCATACATTACTTTTTTTCTAAGAGCCCCAAAGAGTTTTGGAACCCACTAGTGCGATGGCCTTGTCAATCTGACAAAGCTATCTTTCCCTTTGAAGAAATGAGGAACATAACTGTAGTGTGCGCATATTGCTTGGTATACAATGTGTTTGGTTGCCTGGATATTCTGTACAGTCCATAGATGTTAACATGCTGTGCATATATCTGCAGTGGAATATGGTGCTAAGGGTCATTCACATATTTAGAGCATATAGTTACTTTAAACATCCTTATTTTGTAGCCATATAGGTATGTGCACATTCTGGTTAACCATTCTGGTATTAGAGAACAAAGGGTACTGCACGGAGGTTTGAGCCTCTGAGGTTCAGTTCTTTGTCTGGACAAATGTTGATACTGACTCAAATGAATGTACAAGTGTACAATAAGTATCATCAATATGACTATATGAAACAAATAATACCTAAGGATTACATGATATAAGTACCAAATTGCCAGTAAGAGAGATCCCTGCAATTAACAAAAAAATGATGAAAAACATCAATGTTATTTGATCGTCCGATTAATCACGATTAATCGTCCTGATCAATCTTCTGACTTAAATCAGGACATTCATTCGATCAGCTTGATTAGATTTTTGATAGTCCAATTAGTCATCAATCAGGCCTGATTAGTCATCCAATTAGACTAGGTATCAATTACTTTCTATATGAGTTTTGGATTGCATGTGAATATACTATGGGACTGGAATCTGAAGTTATAGATACTTCACAAATCAAAACTCACAAGTAAGAGATCATCTTGCCATCAAATATAAATACTATTGTTTTATACTATACACTATATAGAATATAGTGCCTACTATATACAGTATCGATTAGCCTCGATTAATCTACCTGATCGATGATTAATCGTCCTAATCGATCTGATCGATGCCTTGACAATCAGGATTGATCAGCAATCAAATAACATTGGAAAACATACCTCACAGCTTGATTCCGTCAGTAATATGAGCATGAATTGAGCATTTGGCCATTGTCACTCCCTCAATGCGTGAGCTTCCAATATAAGTCTGACGTATGTGAAAAAATCACTCCAACAGCCAGGGACTGCAAATCTTCACATCACACAAGGGCATCCCCAAGAAACTGCAATGAAATGTTTCTATTAGTAATGCTTAACAAGTACATCTGCATCAAATGAGGGTGGGTTAATCAGAATGCTGCAAAAAAATGGGGAGAATTAATACACGATAAAAGAGTACCATTCCTTGAGGTCTACAAAACAAATCGCATATGCCAATGATGTAATTTTAAGTGATATATCAAGTTGGCATATCACTATTCTGCAGGCTGAGAACCAGATAAAATAATTTTTGGAACATCAGATTAATTTTTTTATGGAATACGCAAAATATTTGTGGATATTTGTATTAAGGAACTTGAGTTCAGTGACTAAAACCAACTGGATGAAGATTGACCATGAAAAAAGAGAAAGATAATCCAAACTGAAAATCTCACAATCTTTTGCGACTAGGAAAAAGAAACTCTAGTTAAACTCCTGGATTGTTGCTCCAGTCAATCACCACAATGCTGCTTCCTCCACATATCCTTAGATAGTTGGCACCAGGGCTTGCTGATTTGATTGAAGATCATGCTATGTCTCTCCTTCCAAATCATCCAAGACACCACGGACTCAATGGTATCAAAGCCGAGCTGCTGATGCTTAAGAATCTACTACTCTCAGAGAGCTACTACCCTCAAAATTGTTCTGACCACTTGATAAGCAGCTTGTCAGTATTCAGGTTCATGCAACTTAGAATTAATCACCGCACCTGCAGGGATTCTGGGCAATGGGAAAGACTAAGATGTGGCCAATGGTTTCTAAGGTCTGGTCTCAGAAGACATAGTTTCCTCGATTAGGCAGCCTCTTCTTGCAAGGGTCCGATATCCAGCACCGGTGATGGAAGGTGAACCACTGAAATAATTGAATATATGACCTGTATTTGTACATATGAACTTCCCACAAAATGCAAGTGCTCTGCTGTCCAATGCCGAGGGAAGGTGAGACACCAAAATCATTGGCTATATAACCTGTATTTGTACATATGAACTTCCCACAAAATATTATGTCATAAGAAACGAGTACAAAGTTATAGCCTGGAGGTTGCCATCACTGAGCTTTTATTTTGTAGTTTGTTGTGGCCCAAATGTATTAAAAGCTGTAAAATTCTGTCGGCTGTTCGAGACAAGTAAAAAAAACTACTAAAGAACCAGTGGTCTGATCAGTGATCAGTCAGTAACAGAAAAGCTCAGTACAAAGCTATATGCTTCTTCGAGAAAACAGGTACATGAAAGCAAAGCACTCATCATCGTAACTTGTGTTAATGAAGCAAGGAGCACACAATCATATTTTATGATCCATCACAATGATGTGGAACTAAACCACTAGGAAAAGTGAAAGTCTTGGGGTATCTGAACTGTAAACTAAGGGGCCAGGGCCACCAACAATGCAGAAAAAAATTCCTTTTCACTGCTTTTGCTTGTTGGGTTTTGATAACTGATTACACTAATGGCAAGGTGCATGCTCATGTAGCTTGAAATATAAAGTTAAACCTTTTAAAAGATAGAGAATCTATCCGGTGAAGAAGCAGTCTGTTTAACTTTAAATAATATAGAAAAGAGCACATGAGAAACTTTCCTACATTTTTTCCTCGCTGTTAACTTTTAACCCGAAAGTGAACCCTCAATATAGAATGTCACATAAGGAAGAGGTAAACTGGATATATTCGATCACGCTAACAATGAGTTGACTGCAAATATGCACAAAGAGAGCTATAGGACAGAATAGCATAATTAGTTAAGCAAAAGAACTGAAGTTTCGTAGTGCACAGGACCTTCATCTAATGCACTAAACTACATATACGATTCCCAAGCCCTAACATCCTAATTTTCATGTATTATTCCTTCCATCCTGACCTCATGAATAAACTGAGAAAAATCCTAAGATACCCTCGAGTTTTACTTAATCCCTTCCATGCTCCTAAGAAATGTTTTGTTCCCTCCGTGTCAATTCCATCACCTCCTCACTGTTAACCTCCATAGACTTTTTAATATGGCCAAATTGCCCATATGGCTCAGTGCACTTGGCTGAGGTCCAAGAAAACAAAAGGGAAGAAGAGTAAGAGAGGGAAGCCCATGAGGAAGAAGAAAGCTTTGGGGCAGGGGGAGCAACTGGTATTTTCACGTTTGACATAACCACAAAAGATTTATACATAAAATTTGAAATATTTGCTTCACTGGAAAACATAATTTCTCCACAAAAGGCCTTCAATGAATGAATCAACTATTACATTGCAGTGGTAATCATGCAGGTGCAAAGCACATTTAGCCAATATATTGAACACACTTACAATGGGATAGTGTTTTTTTTAAAACCATGATACCAAATTATAGTATCATCAAACTTAGAACAGCATTCTTGAACACTTTAAAGTAAAAGTGATTTATAACTATTGGCATTCTACATGATCCTTCTAGCATAATAAAACCAACATAGAATGCTATTGTTGTCAATGTGTAGCTCTTAGTTTATCAAGGCAATTCATTGTTTTGAGAAAAATACCCAGTGCATTAAACAGGAGTTGATGGATGGCAGTGGCAATTAAAGTGGATTACCATGGAATCATGCAGCGACGCTCGAGGCAGGAGGCGATGACTGTATGACAAACTGTGGAAAGCAAGGAGGCACATTGAGGACCGCAGTGTGGCTGCATCAGCAAACAGATAACGGAATAGAACATGGCAAGTTGCAATAAATAAAACAATAAAAATCTTAAAATTTGAATACATTGAGAATTTGTTGTTGGTTCTAGTAAAGGTAAAAGACGTTCATCTAATCAAAAGATCAGAGAAAACAGCATATATCTCGAACTTAAGTTCTATATTTTAACCAGGGCGCAAATAAGAAAAATACAGGAACAGAATAATTGGATGAAGCTTGGTTTTAAGATGGGGTACTTTTGTGTAATATTATTGAAGCGCACTGTGCACATGGCAAGGAAAATCCATCTCCTAGGTGCAAAACTTCATCACATATGGAATATGAACACAAAAAAAATAGCACCTCAGAACAAATAATAGTCTACTGTAGCGCAAGTAAACATTCTAGTGATGACAAAAATAAAAACAATTAATCCTGGTTCCTAAGAATGTTATCCCTAAATAATCAAACTCTCACCAGAGCTATTAAAAGTTAAGTAGTTCCATTAATAATTTAGGTCATATTGAGGAGACTATATAAACTAACTGGATCTGCAAAAGGATAAGTATTTCAGGGAAAGCAGGCCTGGTCAATATCCTGAAACAATTTTGAAGGGTATAGAGTTCCCATTTCTCAATCAAATTGTATTTAAGCAATATTATTGTGCATGCAACATGTGTAAGCTCATGCGTGAGCATCTCCATTTTTTGGCCGTATTTAAAACAATATGGTAAGAAAAGTGAAGAACCATATTCTGTAATGTGCTCTCTCTCTCTCTCTCTCTCTCTCTCTTCCATTTTAATATATGACTACAGTTGCATTTCGAATTTCACCATCCTAACTCAGCGTTTTTAATCCAAACCATGTTCAAAAATGAAACTTTGCATGCTTCATCATAAACTTCTGCAGAAAGAAAATGTAAGCAGATTCACTACTAAAAAGGCATATGCACATTAATTATACCTGGTGGGCAGGAGTCAGTTTACAGGCATAGAGATTTAGAGTGCAGTCCAAAACACCATTGAAATAACAAAATATGGGATCATAATATAATAATATTTATTACGTAGTGCTACTCCCCTGAGGATAGTGATCAGAAATGATTGCCCATGCTGTATGCTAGTATAATTAAAAATATCAATCAAGAACAAGTGCAATTTGCAGAAAGAAAAGAAAAAAGTTAGCTATTCTAGCATTATTGCACACATTTGATATAATATAATTCCACAATATATAAGCAGCATAAAGCTATCATGGACCAGGTTCAAGGAGAGAGTATCGAATATAAAAATTTAAGGTATGGATAAGAAGTACATTAGTTTATTTTAACAGCATACTTGACAATAATGCAAACAACACATTAAGTCAGAAATCTCCCTTCACAAGACTGATTCTCATAGAAGTTTATGTTAAACCCTAACTAGATAAGAAAAGGTTGCAAGAAGTTGACATAAATTGTGTGTTTAAGTGATGATCCAAAGAATATCCACCATAAATTCTACATAATATTTTATTTGAGAAGATAACAATGCATAAAGGGCAATTGCTAACATCACAACACACATGCATGCTTCAGTTCTCCATTCATAACAATATAAGACATTATCCACGGAACTTAATATGTTTTATCTTATTATCTATTATCTAACATTTCAGCCTTGAGCACTTGACGTCAAGCTTACTGTACGTCAGAACGAAAAAAAATACATGCGGAGGCAGACTCCCCATTGATTACTAAAGAAGAAATGCTACATCGCACGAAGACAAATGTAATAACTAATCCTATATATCTATAAAGTTGTTCCATACTGAGTATAGTCAATGATAATTGTCTCTTCTCTCATCAAGCCACATCACCTAAATTGTTAACCTTTGGATGATTGATTAAGGATGCAAATTGCCTCTCTTCTTCCAAAAAGCTACACAATACATGTCAATTATTTGTAGCCTTTGGGTAATTGATCAAAGGTGCAAGATATAGAAAGCACGTGAAATGAAATCATATAGCAACAAGGAAAGCTATTTTTTCAACTCATATCTACTATTTTGTCATGCATTTTTCCCGCAGCAACACACGGAGTTTTCATCTAGTTTGCCTATGTTTTGTCCCACAAATTGGCAAATTGAGGATGCCAAAAGCGTGTTACTACGGGCAACTATTCCATGACTAGCAGAGGGACCGGCAATGGTAGCAATATATCGCTCTGGTCTCGTCCAACATTTTCTATTCTAGTATGACACATCCTTCACGAATCACAGTAGTAACAACTTCCTCCAAAACCTCAAAAACAATAAGGGGGTGCCTTTTGAATCTAATTTCAATCAGCACAGCGATTGTGCATCCATGAACCAAATTCCACCTTCTAGAAACCAATCCACCATAATAGACAACGTCACTCGAAACTTTTGACGCAACTGGAAGTCTGGAACAGGAGCGTTCTCCGCACTAACCCTGCCCAATCTGGCCGGCCCGAACCACTCCGCATGCTAATTCTCCTCACGATCGCTGCACCCAAATCGCACCAAGACTCGGAAACCCCAACCAAATCAAGCACCGAACCAGACGTTACCCCACGGCGAGTAGCAACGGGGACTCACCTCCTTGCTAGGATAGGGGCAGTTTCGGAACCCTAGCCTCGCGAGCTCGATCGGGACCGCGCCGCCGCTCCGGCGCAGAGAGCTCTGGGGCTCCCGGAGGGGCCCCCGATCGCCGGGGGAGGCGAAGCCTCGATCGGATTCGGGCGCCATTGCGATCGGAAGCTTCCGTTGTACGCTTCTGGAGGCCACTGTTTTCCCCTCTTCTTCGACTTCGAGAGATGGACTTGGGTGGGTCCCGCCCAAAGTAGTTCGGCCGCGGAGGGTTAGGCGGAGAGCCTGAGAGGTATCCTAGTGGGCCTCCTGACTTCTTATATATGGGCTGAAAATCGGGAGTAACAATTGGTGTTCTGTGTTGTTCCATGGGCCGCAAACCCACAAGGCACAAGTGCAATAGGCCGTACGGCAGGATCGAAGAATAGTGGAGAGAGATCACCTTTTTGGGGGGTGAAAGTTGTGGTAAGAAGGTGTTTCCTGCAACTGCAAATCTCGACATCTCGTTAATGTAAGTTGTACAGTTTGTTTTCGAAAAAAAACAGTCCAGTTTTTTTTATAAAAGAAGCTTAATTGATCATTAGACAATTATATCAAGATGATGTACTTATTATAAGAGCATTTTCGAAAAAGCTGCCCAATTTGGCAATCATTTTATATGGTTTTATCCACGTAGAGTGTTAGTGTCCCACTATAGTATCACTAAAGTATTGTAGTATACTACTACAGAGACACACTATAGTATCCTATACTAGAGAAAAATCTACGTATCATTACAGTTAGAAAGGCATCGACATCGATATCCTGTGCCTGCCACTCTGCCTTCACAGCTGCACTGTTTCGCCGGGGGAGTCGAGCCGGAATGCCCACTCTAGACTAGTAGACGGTACGCAGATGTGGCCGATTGTAAATCGAAGCCGGCCCAGCGAGGCATCCCTCCCGCTGACCCGCAGAGAGGATAGCATCAGAGAATCATGATACAGGCGCAGCGGCTCAGCGTGGAATCTAGTCGCATTTTCGTCAGTATTCACTTCTTAGTTATATAGAAGCTACATTACGTTCTGGAGGAAGGAGAGGGGTTATTTTCTGACATACAAAATGAGAGAGTACCATTAATGCGTGATTAATTAAATATTAATTTAAAATTTTAAAAATATAAATTAATATGATTTTTAAAAATAAATTGTCTATATAAATTTTTTATAAAAAATATATTCGTGAAGCGTACGTATAAAAATGAGAGAAAAATTTTAAAAAGTTGGCAGACTTAGAAGTTATGATCATTGTGAAAATGCCGTCGTGTTGGAAGTTTAGATTTTCCTAGCCGGATGATGAATAAGCGGTATAAATTTGTAATGCTTCAAATGGAAGAGATTAATTTACAAATTTCAAAATACTTTGATGGACTAATGCGGTTCACAATGCAGGCGTTTAACATACCGTTGAAGAGAACCATGGGATGAACACGTACGAACTTCGGAGTTATTTCGATGGATCCATGACTTGATGCACGGTACAAGTGTACACTGTACAATGAGAGTAATGTAAGGTCGGAAATACCACGGGGAGAAGCTGCGTAAATTTCGAGAATTTCCGGATGGAGCAATGCATTGCACAAAACTGGACCGTGCATTCATTCATCTCGTAGCACGCACGGTGGCAGTACTGTAATGATACTAGTGTGTGTCTAGAGGAACAATCTATGTCATGCTCGTGGCCCTTAAAACCCGGTTGTCGTGTGAAGTATAGCTATGAGCAGTACGGCACCGAGGCAGAGATAGGGCAGTAAAGATATTCCTACTTACACATATCACAGTTGGCAAGTCTTCGCTTGGGGAGATTCCTCTCAAAGCCTGTTCTTATATAAACTTGCACAGTTTCGCGTAACTAACATCGTTCCCATTCATAAGATTGTGTAAGATTTTCACTTGCTGACTTCGGACTTCAGAATTAGTAGTGACTTGTGAGCCAGGTCCAGCACAAATGCACAATATTTCTGCCTCTGAATCGACAGTTTTTGACACAAATTTTTTACGGTGTTAATTACCTCATTCTACCAAAAATACATAGTAGAAGCAATCTGCATCGATAGAAACATTCAAGTGCAATAACGTCGTACAAAGTTCAGAGACTTCTGTGCTGTCCGGTTTTCTGATCTTTTTACGACACACAGCTTACTGAGGGTACAGTGTACAGTAGTGTACTACAACTTCAAGTCATCTACAGCGCTACTGTACAAACTATTACAGCACCGGTAATCATCGTGAGCTAAACCGCGTTGATCGACTGCGAGTGCTGGGCACGGTGCAAAATTTAAGAAGCGACATCTACGGCTTCTACGCTCAGCGCTACAGGAGATAAAAGGACAAGGTCGGTGTAAACTTGTAATGGCTAGCTGTCGCGACGTACTATGTGCATACAAGTTACTACAACTCATGCTCACGAACGGGAAGAAAAAAAAATTCAGAAAACACACGAAGAGGACAAACTGAAACTACATCCAGCCACGATAAATTTAACGCGCGCTAGCTTAGCAAGCCACGGCAATAATTAGGGGACATCTACTATCCTTCATTACATAATCATCCTAGATTCTCGTTAGCAGCTATAGCTAGCGTACAGCTATTCGTATTCCGTACTACGCGCTCTGCCCGATCGATCCAGCAGCGTGCGTTCCCTCTAGTGCCACGTCGAGAGTCGAGACAGGAGATGCCATGCAGCGCAAAGCATGCGGATATACTCCTACTAGTAATTTGCATGTGTCGATTGGGTAATTGACTATTGAGGGCTGTGAGCTTCGTCGCCCGTTCCTTTGCACACGGACGAGCCACGTAAAGAAATTTCGTCCAGCGGCCAGCTGCTCGGTTGCCATCGGCGGAATCTTTGTTGGGTGTTCTAGCTGGCGTCGGGGGCGAGACATGCATGCATCAGCTGATCCGTGTGCGTACCAGTTTCCGATGCAATATTCAAATGTTTTGTAGCGGTACAAAGTTAGTCCATGTTTAATTAGCGTGTTCCCACGGATGTAAACATGGATGGTCGTTACGTAATCAACTAATCATAGCAAGCTGCAAGCTGGACAAGCTAGCGAGGCTGTTTCACACGGCTAACTTCATGGTGAGTGCATATGTAATGTCCACAAGTTACTGTATAATGTGTACTGATTTTCCAAAATCCGAATCCAACATAAAACGTGGGTTAGCAGTTTACTCCGAATCCAATATAGAACGTGGAGTAGCACACAAGATAAGCGGTAGTACATGTCACGTCTCTGTTTCATCTGACCTAGCATCGACAAGACGCGACCGCAACGTGACCTCGTGCTATCCGGTGCCGGCCCGGCCGGCGCCAAAAACATCACGTCGGTCACGGAAAAAAAAGTCCGTCCCTGGGCCATCCGCCACGCTTCGATACGTGCTTTCATCCAACGACTTTTTCCCTCCCCGGCTCCCCCGCCCCCACGACCACCGCAATCCCGAAGACCGCCGCAACGCACGCACGGATCGACCCGACCGATCTCTCTGGTAGAGTCTCTACGTCCAGGAATCACTCGCCGAACTGTGTACTACGCGGCAGAGGCTCCAGCCGTCGGGGCGCGTAGCTAGCCAGTCGCGCCGACGAGACGAGACGCGACGGTGAATGGCAACAGTCTGCGCGCTGCGACGAAGCGCGTCACGTCTGTCACGCGCGCGGACGGGGCCTCTCGGCTCGCGGTGCGGTCACGTCGCGCGGAGAAGCCCGTGTACCCGTCGCGCCCAGTACCAGCCAAGCGAAGCTACGGGCTTTTGCAAGATAGATGCGTACAAAGGAGCCGGCGGCCAGTGTCGTCGCCGCCCGTCGCTCCCGCCTGGGACTGCCTGTGGCCTGCGGCGCGAGGACGGTTCGGTCGATCGATCGACGCGCGTCCCCGGTTGGCGCGGTTCGCCGCCAACCATCCCCTGTCTATCTACCGATCCGTCTGATGTGGTCAGCAACCGCGCGCCAACCATGCACATGGCCGCTCCAAACGCGCGAGCCCTATAGCACAAGCTGGCTAAATTAAGCTGACGGCACGACCAGTGTGGTATCCCTCCCCAATCTACAAACTAATATCGATATGCATACGGGGAGGACTAAGACCTTCACAGGCCTTATCATATGCGTCGCGTTTACTTGGAAAGGAGAGGACGTTGCCGATTTGGCACTTCTTCTTTGTTTGCCGGTTACCCCTCATGATTTTGTCTGTTATTGTATTGAGGCAGAGTCAGAATGAAAATCACAGAATATTGTACAAGTTCGTCAAAGAAAATATAGTTTTTGCAAACCAACCCACATGGCCCTAAGGGCGTGGATTGTTTTGTGAATATATTAGGGAAGATTGACTATATATACTGCTATGAAGGAATTCAACAAACCAGAGGATTAGAAATAAGATTTTAAGTCAAATGCGAAGCGGAAATGAATTTTGTTAGGTGACCAAATTCCCCCAATTCTAACGAGGAAGAATTCAATGAAAATCTGGAGTAGATATGGAAGAAATACTTCCCATCCAAACACCCAACTTGAAAGAGTTGAATCAAGCAGGGTATTTGTAATTTGTTTTCATAAAAAAATAGAGTATTGTTGGACATTGCTATATCAAAAGTATAATGAAACAAAGCTCTGCCACTCATAGTGATTAGCACATAAATACTGTTCAAGCTCATTTAACGTCAGGAAACCAAAGAAGACTACCATCGCACAGTCACAGAGTGACTACAGAATCCGAATGAACCAGAAGTTAGCAGGTCAGGGAGAATCAGCGGTGAAATGAGACAAGCGATGCATTCATGCTAGTACACACACAGGAAGCCACAGGTTCAACCGCCACACCGGTGCCGCCCGATCGGTTGCTGGGTTCAGGGGAAGAGCGTCTCCCTCACGTCGGCGAACGCCGTGAAGATGGCAGGGTAATGCCGCGGCGAGTTGAGCATGAGGTAAGTCTCCAGCAGCCGCTCCGCGCTGAGCTCCCCGTCGCCGTCGCCGCACGCCGCTCCCTCGGCGATCATCTCCTGCATTGATTTGCGGAAGTCCTCGTAGGGATCGGACGACCGTTTCACCACCGCGAACCCGCCGTCTGTGGCGGCCGAAGCCGTCGAGCCGCGCGGAAGCTCGAAGCTGTACCGGCAGCTCTGCGACTTGCCGCGACGCGAGGATGGCGGCGGCGCGCGGCACGGGCCGGACACCGATGCGCGCGCCCTGGTGTTCTTGCGCGGACAGTTGTAGAAGTCCGACGAGTCGGAGGAGAAGCTCCTGGAGGAGAAGAGGTTCCTCGAATCCTCGTCGTACTCGTCGTCGGACGACGAGCTACTCATCAGCCTGCGCGAAGAGTGCGTCGAGAGCCTGCGCGACGAGACGCTCGCCCGCTCCTTCCATCGCGCCAACGGCGGCAGAGGCAGCGGTGGCGCCGCGAAGAAAGGCGTGGAGGGCGGGCACTTGCGTCCCTCCCACTCTCCGGTCTCGTACGGCAGCCCCGTCTCCGTGAGGCGCCTCTCCACCTTCCTGCCGTTCATGTCGAGCGGCGCGAGGAGGGACGGGTCCGACGCGTCGACGGAGCGGCGGCCGGCGCAGTCGATGGTGATGTGGACCGGCGGCGGCGGGCGCGGCATCGACAAGGACAACCGGCGCTCGTGCTGCCCCGAATCAGCCTTCTTGCCGCCGGCGCCGCCTCCGAGGCGGGAGTAAGAGGGCAATGCCAGCGGCTGCGGCGGCGGCGGCGGCGCTCCCTCCTCGTCGCGGCGCTTCCTGTCCCCCGTCCTCCTGGTGAAGACCGAGAGGATGGCCGCGAGCCTGTGCTTCAGCTTCTTGCGCCCGATGCTGGAGCGGCTGTCCATGACTTCGTGCCCGCGACTCGGCGCCTGTCTACTACTACTCTTCTTCGTGCGTGCGTGCGCGGCGTGTATGGATGGGCGAGCGCGGCAGCGGAGCTGTGGATGTTGGTCTATCGCTTTCGTGCAGGGGCTAGAGAATGCGGTGTCGCGCGTGACTTTTAACTGGGTGGCGCCGTGGAGCTATAGCTACAGAACAAAAACTGCCAGACCAGAGCCAGGGGTCGTGGGTGCTCTCGCCTCGCTCAGTCTCCGCGGCTGCGCGACGTGGCTGACTGTGACAGGATACATGTAACGTAGTGGGAGTTGTGGGAGAGCTGGCCCGAGGCGGTTACGCGCGATGCCACTTGCTGTTGCTGCTGCGCGACTGGCTGCGAGCCTGCGCGCCGCGGCGGCCTCCTGGATTTCTCGGCTTAGCTTATGCAAGATTGGGCCTGCCGTAATGTTGGCTTCTGCTGCCGGTGTGTGCCGCATGGGTGTCTCGCACAGTATATAGGAAAGGATCGTTTACGGTTACGGGTAGCTTGTGAGCCGGTGCTGATTGCTGAACAAGGTTTATTGCAGTGTTGGTACAGTTTTGGGATACAATATGGAGAGGAAAAGGGAAAGGGAAAGGGAGAAGTAAGTGGCCTGGTTGGCGATTTGGCATACATTCTTTCTGAGCGTGAACTGCTCTCTGCATTCTGCAAGACTACTGCAAGGCTGCAACTGCCCCCCAGTTTTACTGTACAGTCGGGCGGCCATGTGCCAGTGTTGACCCCGGCAAACTCTCAGTCTGTAGCCTGTACACCACTGGACGGTACCAATGGTACATGCTAGTGTAGTTTTACTTCGTAGCAATCAACGCGTAACTGAAGCGTTGAACAGAAAAAAAAAACGGTGTACAAGCTTCAGTTTGTCAATTTGTCAAATGCAGCTTCTCCCTGGAATAAGAACCGATTTCTACGTGACATAAGAACCGATTTGCCCTCAATGCGTTGTTTAGTGGCAAATGCCAAATGCGTGCTCCAGCTGTGGAGAGCCAGCTGATGAGATGTTCTTTTGGGTTTATAATGAGTAGTATCTGTTCTTCTATCTATCGCTTAGACGGCGCACAGCTTTTAAGATCTGACCTTATAAAAACAAACAAACAGGTGTTAAGCAGTTAGTAGTAATACAAAACTGACAGATAGGCAGTAGGCAGGGTAAGCCTAAGAGAGGAGAGGAGCCTCGAACAGACAAAACACACATCAGCATTAGATCCTGCGGATAAGAACAATTCACGATGGAACTAGCCTGCAATTACCTGACCATTTTTCCGTCTCCGTTCTCCAGGCGGATTTGCACCAGCTCTTTGTTGATCGAGTATGCGATAAAACTAACCACTGTATGATGGATCCTAATAATGTGGCATGTTCAATGCATTCTGCCAGTCACAGAAACCATTCCTTAACAGGTCTGAGTCTAAGATAAAAGAAACCACTGTATAATTAGATCCCAATAATACGACATTTTCGATGCACTGTACAATCACAGAAATCATTCCTTAACAGGTCAATGAGTGTGGCCCCTGGCATGTGTGTGATGCAGGGTCCAAGGGAGCACATAACAAACAAAAAGTGGGATTCTCAATGATGATCAGCTGGTAGCAGAGTTTTTTTAACCTATAGAATACAAAAGCTTATAATCAGAAAGCAACAAAGATAAAATGTTGAGATTGTACAACATACAAATAGAAAACCTAGGGTAGTTGATTTAGCAGCTTGTCTGTATTCCCAATTGCCCAGTCTGTTGATTGAGTAATCATGTACAGAGGCAATAGTTTACAATCAACAGCTCAAAAGGCAAGTCAGTTGGTGAAGGCCTGGTTGCAAAGGTGCCAAACTGCCGAGGCATTAATGAGCAACAGGGTTTGCATGCCGTTGCTATTGCTTGGGTTCTTGTATTAGTATTTGTTTCGTCTTAATGCTTAAGCCAATAGTTTCTGAGCTGAGACATGTGCAGAAGTATCTCGTCTCGGCCTTGGTTGGTCACGCAGCTCGTCATGATCCAAAGAGGTGCTGCCTCAAAATATTCACGGATCAAACTCTGGAAGTTCTCTACATTTTCTTCCGGTCTCTTTGCCCCCGTTTTTCTTCTTGCGCTTGTCACATTTTGTGAACACTAGCGTCATGGGGACCTGAACAAATGGACATACGAACATTACAAGTGAACAATATCAAGATTTTCTGTTCAAGTCCTTTATCAATATCATCGCTTGGATCAATTAATAACAATTTATGTTTGATGCAGTATCAATGACATGCACATCACCTGTCATTAATAGTTTATGTTTGATGCTTATCAATATCGAACACATTCATAAATACACTCGGACATCTTTAATTGGATTTACACATGTAGATGCATCAAATAAATAATTAGCCAAGACAATAATGCATACTTCATCACTGTATGTTTGAAAAAGTCTTTAATGGATGTCTTCGGGACCAGGTTAGTGCCAACATAAGTACTTGTCTCAAGAGGTTTACTGTATTTTGCACTGAATTACAGAACAGGAAAGGTGGTAGTCAAAACTCGAAAAGATGAAATAATGGACGCTGCCTCGCTGGGGGAGCTTATAAAGGTCGCTTTCCTCATATTGACTGGGTAGGACAAGCGGTCCAAAGTCCAGAGTAGAGTCAGGACTTATTGCAAAGAGCGGGTGGGTGGGTGGAGACAGTGCAGTATTACACAAGGAATGAAATGAGAACAAGCTCCAGAACAGCAAAAGAATGCATGAAGCTAGCTTTCACAGCCTTACTGATCAGGTACTACCATGTGTGTCCAACTTGTGTTTGCCAGAACATCTACTTTGTATTTCCAGAGTCAAGATGCGTTCTGCAGGTTTGGTTTGGTTTTGAGAGAGCTTTGAGCGCTAACCAGAATGTTCACATTGCCATATTTAGTACGACAAACTCAGAGATAATGGTAGGTATATAAGATCTTCTGAATATAAAATGAGTTTCAAATCAATAATAGGACCAAAAAAATCAAAGTTTCAATTGGTGTAATAAATGGAAACCAATTATTCGAAGATTGAGCCCATTATGAGAACATGCATCATGAATGCCCTCATGAACTTTTTTCTAAAAAAAAAAACTAATGACGTGCATTTAAGCAAACATGTGACTATTGTGTTCATGTTTCTCGGTGCTTTCCCCTATTCTTGTGTTATCTTATTTTCATAATTCTGTCATCAAGCCATGCAGATCTTCCTCTTGTCCAGTTTAGCGAAGGTAAAATGATGACTCCTGAACATCATTTTGTACCTTTACCCTCCATGTATGATTTTCACCAAAAAAAAAGAAGGGTAAATGACTGTGATTTGGAGATAACTTTACTAAGCTCTGTTTCATATTTTACCCTGAATGAAGGAGGTATATCACATCATTTGAAGAGAGCTTGTTAAACCAATTATTTTTAGCTTTGGCTGTTCAGTTGAACTTACTCATTTGAATGCAATTATGCACTATTGTATTCATTATGTCTGCATAAGACTTGCCATCGACTTATATGCATCTGAGGCTTCTTAGAAGGCTTCATGCTGTGTCATCTTCTATTATTCATGTTATAAAAAGGTTCAAACAATTGCCCTTACAAATGAAGCATGAAGACATCACTGCTATGTTTATCATAGAATAGATGTCGACATGTGGTTCATCTGTTCTTTTAAGAATATTATAAAACTGTTGTAGTAAACATTTTAACAATTTTTGAAACTATGTAAAAAAGGCAATTCATGAAGCATTCTCAGAGTTGACTTTAAGGACCAGAATTGGTCCGTAAACAATGAGACTTCCATTGAATATGCTAAACAACACTTAGTTCTGACTGCTGAGTGTACTCTACAATATCTGAAGAACTTTATTGTTTCAAATGCATCAAATTCAAAAATTTCAATATTACTATATTGTTTTAAAATAAGTTACTAATAAGTTTTTACTTACATTTACTTGAAAAGTTTTAACACGATACATGCCCTATGAGAGTTCATAAGAAAAAGAGATTAAGAGCGACAGCATGAAATTTATTGTAGTAATTTGTTTCATCAAAACAAAAAGGAAGATCGTCAATTCAGCAGGGTCACAGGAATACATATTTTAATGCTAAGGATAAATTAATTAAATTAACAAGACGGATTATCGTTCATTCACACACGATATTAATAAATGATCATTCTATTGCTACAATCATGCACTTACGCAACTTAACAAATTGACATAACGACATTTCATCTTGCTTGTAGACTTTCAGTAATCTTGCTACCTGATGCTGATCAACTAAAGTTTCTCATAACAATATCAAGGAGTGCTACTAACACTGATATGGAAGGATAACGGTATAGTTAATTGATTAATGAAGGTTTAGTTTAGTTGTTTTAAGAATTGTCTTACCTTGTTTTGACCAAGCCAACTAGCATAGTCAAGATCAATCTTCTTATCAGGAATACTTGCATCTATAAGGAGAAAAACTGACACCAAATTATCCCTGCTGAGGGAGTAATTTCTAGTAAATTCATCCCAATTCGTACAAGCTTCTTCTGGTGCAGCAGCATATCTGTTCAACAAGATCTACTTAAGTCCAAAGAGACGGAGATATTTCACCAAGTATATAGGCCACTTCAATTTATATTATAATCTGCCGTGAGTCATGTCCCATTGCTACATGTACAACGAAGAAAACACACTCCACACATGACATTACTTGTCATGTTGTACATTAGCATGCTCACTACTACACACTTTTCATGATTACCTAGTTATATTAGCACAATATCATTAAAAATGTATAAAGAAGTTTTAAGGAAAATTCTGGATTTTTCACACATGTAACAATTTAAATCAAGTAAACAAACATATTGGAAATGCATTCGTTTCAATTGATAATGTGAAGCATTCTTTGAAAGTGAAACTCCCATAGATCTCAATGCAATTGAATAATTGAAAGCCATTTAATTCCTAAAATCATGCTTAACCACAAGTATCAAACTGTAGATAAAGGATATGATCATCTGTGTAATTAAGAAAAGAAAGGAATTATATTGCCACGAATTATTTTTTTTGTTGCAATACTTTGGTGGCGATAGTTCAATTTGCTTGTAGTGCTACTCTGTCAGATACATCATACAGTGAACTTGATAGAAAACGTTATGCTGACAGAGTGAATAATTACAGGCTAGCATCTTGGATGCTTAGCCGCCAGGTGCATACTATACTCTTGGATCTTCCATAAACTATTCCAATAAGACATCATTGTACGTTAGAGCTGACGAGGGTGATTGCCGTAGAGACAGTTGAGCGGCTTGAGCCGGTGCTATACGAAGGTGAATGGTTTGATGGGACTTGTGAGGGCGACCAGCGCTTGGTGCGTCCATGATGCACTTCCAAAATTACAAGATGTGTGATTAAATTATACCCACCTCATCAAGTGAGATACAGGTAGTGTATATTACTGTTAAAAAAAACACTTGCCCTAAGAAGTATCTGACATCGTCGTCGATCGTCCTCCTCAACATGGCAGCTGCGGATTCCTCCGGTGGCGACAAGTACAGGTCTCGCCTGCCCGGCGACGGCGAGAAGAACACGGTGTGCCACCCACGTTCGACGTCGTGAACAGCCTCTTCAAAGCCGAGAGGATGCAGGTCTTTTCGATCTCTCGATCTTCAGATCAGTTGATGCACGCGTACACCGGTACACTAATTTGTATGCATGGTGTTCGACGACGCGCGCGGGCAGGAGTGGCCGGCGGGGTCGCTGGAGGAGACGGTGCAGAAAGCGATCAAGACGTGGGAGATGGAGCTGTCGCACAAGGCCAGGCTCGAGGACTTCAAGTCGGTGAGCCCAGGGCGGTTCCGGCTGTCCGTGAACTGCGGGAGGGCGCTCACCGTGGAGGAGACGCTCGCCGTGGGCAGCTACAACGCGCTGCTCACGAGCCCGATCCTGACGGACGCCGGCGCGTACGACGCCGAGGCCGAAACGTTCGAGTCCTCCCACGACCTGTTCCGCGCCGCGTTCCCGCGCGTCTACTCTGGCCCGCCGCCGATCACGTTCAGGTCCGGCACTGGGGCCACATGGACAAGGTGCATCCCTTGTACAGAAATCTTACCACTATGGTCAGATCACAATTGCTACTTACGTAAAGCATACGCCATGGTGGATCGATGTTCATGCGTGCAGGTGGATGAGCAGCTGCGAGCGGAGGACGTGGAGGTGTACTACGATCCAGGCGAGCTACGGAGCGGCCTTCTAAGGGGCCCCTGCTGGTGCCGTCCAAGGAGGAGGACGACGCGCGTCAGCTCGCCGAGAGGCTCGGGAAGGCGGCTACCGTGTCGGCGTCAGGCGCGTCCCCGCAGCCGCAAGCCTGCCCGTTTCTCGCCTCCGGAAAGCCGGAGGAGTGATTGGGTCGGTCGAACGAGTCCAAATAAAACATGCCTGTCATCTGGGGCGCGCTGTACCACCGTAATCGTTTCTCCCTCGAGATCCGGCGGACACCGACTGACCGTTTATTTGCATGCTCGTGTGTAGTGTGTCTTTCTGCCTTTCTGGTGGTGCTAAGATGTTTTTACGATTCGGTTGGATTTTGAAGGCATCGCATCGCCGCACCTGATTAACTTCTATAAATCCACCTATATATAGGTTCGAAGAAAAACGGTGTAAAAAAATCTAAATCCGCATGCGACTTTAAAAGTAAAATCACGTCTGTAAAAATGCAACAGCCTGAGCATCACTAGGAGCGGCCCAGAATTTGATTCCTAAAATTTTGGATTAGGGTCATCCTAAAAAATTGAGCAAAAAACCCTCCTATAGTGTTACTAAGTTTACTCCAAAAACTTTGATGGATTCTCCTATTTCTAACTGATCTATTTAGATTTGGACGTCAACGTCTGTCCTAAGTTTGGCTTAAGAGTACCCTAGATTGGAAGAATCGATAACATGGGGTGGACTTAAACATCCGTTGAAGGTGGTTTTAGGCTTAATTTCTAAAATTTATGAACTTGTTTTAGGTATTTTTAGTGATGCTTATGTTTGCGAAATGAGACTGTAGAAGTTAAATAATGTACGGATCACTATCCGTTGTAGTGTTCATGGTGGAATGGTTCTGTCGCGTCGATTTTAGCTGCTGGTTCCTTCCATCGAACAGCAGTATGAGGTAGGCTTCAACTGCTAAAGTTACAGTAACCATATCTCAGCTGCACAGGATCCTTATTCGGAAAAAAAAAGGGGACACACAAACCTAATACAATTGTACTGGCTCACATCGGCATGCGACGGAAAAGGATATGTGCTTACGTTTCGGATTACCACTATCACGCTGTTGAATATTTCGTATGCAAGGTAAGAAAAATAATATCATAAACTTGGGAAAAAATGATACTGCTCCATCAGTCTATCTCTCACGAGTGGATCTATTTCACGGACCTTTCGTGCTTCCCGTGCATTATACAATGAAATCTACTTTTTGAAGAACTTATCACCCTCGATTCGCATGGTTTTATTGCTATTTGTTTCTAGATATTAAAGGATGTAATCTTAGATTAATTTTTTTCCTTGAGATGATAAGTACTAAAAAAAAATAGGATTTGATAGCTTTTCTTGTAACCAACCTTAACAAACCTGCTATATATGTAAATGTCATGGATAGGGCTTTTTCATCCATTGAATCAACACTAGATTGGGCCTAGTGCTTCCGCTAGCTACAATTGTCACATGATTTCAAAGCCTCATGTGGTAGATCTCTAGGTGCTCTTCGGTTGACATTGACAAGTTGAGGTCGCTGGGTGGAAAAGCTTCAAGCGTGCGCAGACTTCTCCCAAACCTGAAGATCATCTCTTTAGGATCATTGAAGCATCTCCACTGGAGTTGCCGAGGTCACTGGGCGATGAAGTGACGAACGTGCACAGAACTTATCTCCCAAGTTAGATACAATCTCTAACAAACTTGCCATGGCGAGTTCTTCCTCAGTGGTGGCTAATCCTCTCTCCGGTCATCCAGTATCGGAGAAACTCACCAAATTTAATCATGCCCTATGGAAGGCACAAGTTAAGGCAACCATCTGAGGTGCTCATCTTCAAGGATATCTCACGGGAGACACCAACCATCTGAGGTGCTCATCTTCAAGGATATCTCACGGGAGACACCAAAGTATCTCTAGAAGAACTTGCCATGAACATTGATGGCAAGGAAGAAATAAGGTTGAATCTGGCCTATGAAGAATGAGAGGCAGTGGATCAGTAGGTCCTCAGCTACCTTGTTTCATCACTCTCCAAGGAGGTGATGATTCATGTCGCCACATGTGATACAACAGCAGCGGCATGAAAGGCTACTGAAGAAACATTTGCAGCGCAAACTCGCGCCCGCACCGTAAATTTTCGCATTGCTCTTACCAACACCAAGAAGGGCAATGCAACGGTTGTGGATTACTTTGCCAAGATGAAGTCTCTTGGCGATGAGATGGCAGCAGCCGAACAACGACTGGATGATGACTAGTCGAGTACATCATTACTGGCCTTGGAGAAGAATTCACGCCATTGGTCATTGCCCTTACCACCAGGGTAGAACCGATCTCAATGAGGGAGCTGTATTCACAGCTTCTCTCAATTTTAAAACTCGGATGGACCTCACATATGGAGGGGTCATACTTCTGGATCTAGATCTGTTAATGCAGTTAGCAGTGCCAGGGGTGGAGCACATAATGGAGGACGCACTCACGGTGGTCAGGGCGGTCAACATGGGCGCGGGCATGGTTCCTCGTCCCGTGGTTGTGACCATAGTACACCACAGAGGGGAGGTGGTCGAAGCAATTACAACTTCAACAACTGTGCATCCTCTCTAGAGAATGATGATCGTCCACTTTGTCAGGTATGTTAAAAAAAAGACACTACCAATCGATGTTGGCACATATTTGAAGATGATTATGTCATGGATCCAAAATTGGTGGCGGCAGCGACCAATTCATACACAGTTGACACCAACTGGTATACTAACACTCATGCTACTGACCATATCATTGGGGAATTGGAGAAGGTGACCCTACATAATAAGTACAATGGAGAAGATTAGATCCATACAGCAAGTGGTGCAGATATGAATATTAGTCATATTGGTCATACTACTGTTCGTACCCCAAATCGTAATATTCATCTTAAAAATATTCTTTATGTTCTCCAAGCAACAAAGAAACTTGTTTCTATTCATAAATTAGCCTCTGATAATTCTGCATTCTTGGAATTTCATCCAAACTTCTTTTTGATCAAGGATCAGGCAACGAAGAATATAATTCTTAGAGGAAAATGTCATAAGGGGCTTTATCCTCTCCCTTTAAATTCAATAAAGCAGGCCTATGGTGTTGCTAGAATTCCTCTATCACGGTGGCACAGTCATTTAGGTCATCTCTCTTTATCTATTGTTAAACAAGTTGTTAGTAACAATAACTTGTCTTGCCTAAATGAATCATCTAGTAAGTTAGTTTGTGATGCATGTCAGCAAGCTAAGAGTCACCTATCAGTTGCCTTATTCAAAATCCTCAAGTGTGTCCACTTTTCCTTTATAACTTGTGTTCTCTGATGTCTGGGGGACTGCACCAGAATCAATTGGTAGAAATAAATACTATGTGAGTTTTATTGATGATTACAGTAAATTTACTTGGATCTATCTCTTGAAGTATAAGTCTGAAGTTTTTCACAAATTTCAAGAATTTTAGGCTATGGTTGAGAGACTCTTTGATTAAAAAATTCTTGCAATGCAAACCGATTGGGGAGGAGAATATCAAAGACTTAACTCCCTCTTTGATAAAATAGGAATCACCCATCTAGTGTCATGTTCCCATGCACATTAGCAAAATGGGGCGGCAGAATGAAAACATCATCACATAGTAGAAGTGGGTTTGTCCTTACTATCTCATGCTTCTATGCCTTTAAAATTCTTGGATGAAGCCTTTATCACAACTTCTTATTTGATAAATCATGTTCCAAGTCTAGTTATCTAAAACTCCACCCCTCTAGAACGCATGTTCCAACAAAAACTGGAGTATGATACTCTTCGTGTTTTTGGATATGCTTGTTGGCCAAATTTGCGCCCATATAATTCTCATAAACTTGAATATTGATCCAAACGTTGTGCTTTCCTAGGATACAATCAACTCCATGAAAGATTCAAATGTCTTGATATAGCTTCTGAGCGTGTTTATATATCTCGGGATGTTGTTTTTGACGAAGAAGTTTTTCCTTTCTCTGAACTCACCCTAAGACAGGTGCTCTCCTTTGTTCTGAAATCAATGTACTTCATCCAACTTTGTTAAACCCTAGGGGTGAATATATAGTTGATCAATTTAGTAATATTCCTGCTAACCTTGATGATTTAATCGTGGAAGAAAATTCAGGAATAGTTGGTGCAGAAATTGCAGCAAATAAACAGTCGGAACATAGCACGTGCAATGGCACTGGACACGAGGTTGATCGGCGTCCGACAACAGTCACTAGTGATAGGATATCTTCCTTGGAATCAATACATGGTACATATGACAGCGAAAACAACAAACCAGAACACTGGCGTTAGGTGACCACGTCCGAGATTACGTCAAGTGACAGCGATAAAGCAGATTGTTCGCGTCAGGCACGAGATGGCGTACTCATAATAGCGACGGCTAACAACATTGACGCGTCAGGTGACCACGATGGGACGCAGTTGTCCTCCAAATCTGAATTATCTACGCAAATACATTTTGGATCTTTTGCAACGCCTGTGCCGACCACCGAACATCAAATGCTGGCTCGTCGAAGAACTCGGCTACAAAGTGGCATCAGAAAAGAAAAGATATATATCGATGGTACTGTTAAATATAATTTTCTAAGAACAACCGGTGAACCATGTAGTGTTGACGATGCACTAGTTGATTTAAATTGGAAGCTAGCAATGGTGACATAATACAATGCCCTGTTGTAAGGTAGATGGGAGTTTAGATAGATACAAAGCTTGCTTAGTGGCAAAAGGGTTCAAACAAAGTTATGTAATTGATTATAGAGATACTTTCAATTCTGTTGTTAAAGCTACCACTATTTGTATTATTTTGTCTATTGCCATCTCTCGAGGATGGAGTCTTCGCCAACTTGATGTACATAATTTATTTCTTCATGGTCATCTTGAAGATGAAGTTTATATGCAACAACCATCAGGTTTTGAAGGCACATCTAAATTAGGGTATGTTTGCAAACTTAACAAAACATTATATGGGCTAAAGCAGATACCTAGAGCTTGGTATTCTCGGCTGAGTAGAAAACTCCTTTCACTTGGTTTTCATACCTCAAAAGCAAATACTTCACTGTTCTTTTATAATGAAAAAGATGTAACCATATTTGTTCTTGTGTATATTGATGACATTATAGTAGCCAGTTTCATAGGAAAAGCTATTGATGCTCTTCTTTAGGATCTCCAAAAAGAATTTGCATCGAAGGATTTTGGACAACTTCATTATTTTCTTGGCATCAAGATGTCCAAGGTATGTGATGGTATGTTATTGACACAAGACAAATATGCTTCTGATCTTCTTAAGAAGGTAGAAATGTTAAATTGTAAACCTGTAGCTGTCCTATTAAGCACAAGTGAAAAAATGTCTTTACATGATGGTTCTCTATTTAAGTTCAAATGATGCTACTTATTACACAAGTATTATTGGTGCTTTACAATAGTTAACACTCACTAGACTAGACATAGGCTATTCAATAAATAAAGTATGTTAGTTTTTATATGCACCAATAATTGTGCATTGGGCAGCGGTGAAAAGAATTTTGAGAAACCTAAAATAATGTACTATGCTGGGTCTTAAGATTCATAAGTCCTCATCAACGTTAGTAAGTGACTTTTTATATACAGATTGGGCAGGTAGCATAGATGATAGAAGATCTATAAGAGACTTTGCAGTTTTTATAGGCTCTAACCTTGTATTATAATGCAACAACTGAAATAATATGGATACAAACACTTCTTTGAGATTTGCATATTTATAGTCCAAGAGCAGCAAAGTAACGATGTGATAATAATATTGGTGTAAAATATTTATCAGCTAATCCAGTATTTCATGCTAGGACTAAACATATAGAAGTTGACTATCATTTTATCAGAGAAAGAGTATCACAAAAATTGTTGGATATTGAGTTTGTTTCTTCAAGTGATCAAGTGGTAGATGGCTTCACAAAGGCTTTGTCAGTTCAACTCCTAGAAAATTTCAAATATAATCTCAACCTAGTAAAGTTGTGATTGAGGGAGAGTGTTAAAGGATAGAATCCTGGATATTAAAGAATGTAATCTTGGATTAATCTTTGTATCCTTGAGATGATAATGTACTATAAAACATGATTTGATAGCTTTCCTTGTAACAAATCTTAACAAACCTTATCTCAAGATTGCTATATATGTAAACGCCACGAATGAGGCTTTTTCATCCATTGAATCAACACACAATCATCAAGAACTCTAGGTTGGGCATGGTGCTACCACCGTCTACAATTGGTGCAACATCTATATATCATGACGCATCTATGCCAACCTCTAAGGCAGAAGAATGAGTTTGCCTATCCATCTTGTAAAATACTTTGAGATTTTTCTAAAGGTTTTTGCATTCCCTTCTATAATTCTACTTTATCCTTTTTTTTATATGGAGCTTATAAATTTTCAAGATGGTTTTCTACTTTACAGTTAATCTGGTAAGAAAGTATAGGTTTAGTGTTACATACGTGGCATTAGTGTATTTATAGTTTGAAGTGCTTTAATTAATGGCTGTACACAACATGCTAGTATACAGTATATTGCTACCATAATTAAAAACGATCATGTCAAATTAAATTCCACGTTACAAAGTTGGCGAATGGAAAGCAGACACACGTGTGCCATGCGCCTCACTTTCGACACGTTTGAGTGAATAATCCAATAGAATTTAGGACTCTTTTAATGTAGGAATGCAAAATTATAAACATAGAAAAATAGAATAAAAATACCCATGTAAAACATATAATTTAAACATAAAAAAATAAATGATCATTTGTATCTTCGGTGGGAAAGATGTAGAAATGCTTGGTATTAGTATTAAGTAATGTAAATTAGAATCAAATGATTTAATCCATGTAACTTGAGAGGCTAAATATACATAACAATGAGTGATCCGCCTAAATCCTATGCGTACGAATATAAAGAATAGCTCTAAGCGGATATAACTCGTTCTATGAATTTTCTTCAAAATCATAGCCAAAGGCAATTCTTATATGCTTTTTCTGTGTTTTATTCCTATAAACCAAATAGACGAATGGACACTTCACATGTATAGCATTGGATCACTATGCTTGTTCTCGACTTGCAAATTGCGAGGAGGGGAGTCGACTCATCTTGGAACAAACCAAAATCGTCGTTATCGTGGCCCATGACTGCTTACATGTTGAAATTCGATGAAACTACAGATAACCAATCCAAATATCTGCCGTATCAACTGGCCGAAAACCAACATGTACAGGCACATGAGGTGCACCAGTATGCAGCTCAAAATGAAGCTGCCAAGTGTGCGTACGCGAATCAGGCAGGTGCCTCGAATGAGCATTGCGAAATTAACGGCACGGCCAAACCAAACGGACACTATTCGGTCCATCGTCGAGCCCGAAACACTGGTGCATGCCCACAAACGACGCAGTCACAAAAGAGTAGCCATAAGATATATATATATATATTATAATGGAGGTAATAGTGAATTTCTTATAAAAATCACGATAATGTTTCATGTCAGACGCAAGATGTACCGCTCTCAGTGCAGAGCACCGCCTGCATTTTTCATTTTCTTTCCTTTTTCTTTTTTCTGCCAGGCCATCTTTTTTACATCGTCGTTGTGTTACCGGGGTGCTAGTTGCCTTGCCTTATTAATGCCCCACTTGGTTTTTTCCTAAATATTTATCTGATTTGATTATATCAATGTCTCTAATATAATTATATTTTTACAACAAAATATCATATTGTTTGCATGTAAAGATTGATCCACCAGATTGACCATAGAGGTCCAATGATATCATATCCGAACACATAAAAGAACTGAGAGATTTGTTTAGCTTTAGTGTAGATCATTCGACTCATTTGAATCTTTGGTTTATTATAGTTATGGGTATGCCAATTAATTTTATCTCTAATTGATAAATAAAACAGATAGAGTTAAATCATCGAGCCAATTGACCGATAGGTCGATATGAATTTCTACTATCGGCTATAAG
The DNA here is from genome assembly GCA_030770085.1 of Oryza coarctata. Taxonomy (NCBI): domain Eukaryota; kingdom Viridiplantae; phylum Streptophyta; class Magnoliopsida; order Poales; family Poaceae; genus Oryza; species Oryza coarctata. The sequence goes on along the minus strand of CM061463.1, from coordinate 23,036,979 downwards.
TAACGTTATAGCTAAGATAACAATCGGCTATGAGTCTAACGTATTACTATTGGCTAGTTGCCAATAGAAACTATAGCGCTTATACATCATTAGAAAGCCGATGATGGTATAATCAAATTGTGAGAAATAAAATAAAAGACATATCGGCTATAGAGCCGATGTCGCTCTGAATAAAATATGTGATAAGCGGTAGAGAGCGAGATCTAATCTCCTAAAGAGACAAGACCTAGTGACTACCAATGATGTTACCATTAGAGCCAATCTTGATAGATCGGACCGAACTGAGATAGTATAAGATTAAGGCTAATGATACCGAAATGGTAGGAGCTAAATCGGATGGACTGATGGAAGAAACGGGTGAACCCATCGGCCGTTATAGACTGTGGGTCCGATGTAGGCACATAGATAAACTCATCTGCCACCTGAGCCAATGGGAGAAATAAAACCCGATAGATTTCGATGCTAGCCCTATCAAACACAGTCTTAATAAATTGGACCTAAACAAGATAGTATAAGAACGACTCTAACAAAATTAGATCGATCGCTGGGCAAGATATATGCATATCGGCTAAACAACTGATACACTAGACGTGAAGTTTAGTGTAAGGATAAATCATTGGCTGGCTACTTCGATGAAATCTTGTGTAAAGACCCATCAACTTTAGGCTCAATCTACTATCAACAATTTAGTAAATCAGACCTAACTGATATAACAAGAGATTGATGATGGTAAAATGAACTCGATAAACCGATAGATCCCATGTGAATATAATATCATATATCCGATCAGACTAAGAGATCGAACTTAATCGATACAGCTTTAGACATATCGAATACACCATGATAATTGCGGGACTTATCCCTTTGTCGGAGTTTGGACTTAACCAATATAGCTCCACGTCGAGAGCCAGAACCCACCGGTAAAAAGCTAGATAAACTAGGGTGGCGATACACTAACATTATATTGATCTATGTAGATAATTTACAAGCCTCAAGAGTATCTATATTTATACCTTGGGGTCACACGAGTTCAATATGTTTACAAACAACCTCCGCACGGTACTTCCTAAATAGAAAAGAAAACTCTCTCTAATAAGTTTACAAAGCTAGCAACTACCGCCTAATTATAAGAAATAACTTATAGATGCAAAACCACCTTACCATGGCTTCCACGACTTCTTAGATCCGATCTCAAGTAAATAAACTTTCATCTTTGTTTGAACCAAATCCATCTCCATCTGTCTGATTGGTTCTTTTCCTATATCAATCAGTATCTTTCCATAAGTCGATTGACTCTCTCATATTGTCTATAGGACTTATTAAATTTTGGTGTTAATATATATGATCATATTTTTATGAAAAAATATAAGTGTTTCAACCGTTGTTTGAGCCAAATCAGTCTCACCGGGCGTGCCAAAAGTGTGTTCGTCGATAGAGGTTTGATCCGATGTGCCTAAACACGAGGAGTCCTAGGAGATCTGTTTAGCTCCAGTGCAAGTCCTAAATTCAAGATTTACGGATGTGTCAGTCAATTTGACTATACAATTAACAATGAGATAGACATAATAAGATCTTTGACCCAATCAACTGATATCAGTCAGTTGTTGATGGGGTTGAGGCACTTATAGGTCATGTAGAAAACCGACCATGGCATAGGCAAATAATAAAAACTAAAATTGTAGATACACTGGCTCGATGATGATCTAAAAAATAGAAAATTAAGCAATTAAGAGTAAAATCCAGTCTTCTAAAGAGATGAGACTTATTAACCAACGATGATCGTATTGTTAAAACAATCTCGATAGATCGGACTAAACCAAGACAATATAAGGTTGAAGCTAACAACAGCGGAACAATGGAAACTAGATCAATAGTGCTGATAGTATAAACCGGTTGTCAGTCTGATGCAAACATAAAAATATGATATAAACAAGTAAGCTCGTTAGCTAGGTTAGCCATTGGGAGGAACAAAATCTACTTAGATTATAATGCTAGCCTTATTAAACAATAACCTCGATAAATCGAACCTAACCAATATAGTATAAGGATGGGTATAATAAAATCCGATCGATCACTAGTAGACTGATCATGAATAATCTATATATATTAGCTGATAAACTAATACGTTAAATTTGAAGTCTAGTGCAAAAAATGATTCATCGGATGTCTACTCCAATGAAACGTGGCATAAAAATCTACTAGCTTAGACTCAATCTATTATTAGTAATCTAGAAGGTTTGATCTAACCGATGCAGCATAAGAATAATGATGATAAAAAGAGCTCGATAAGCCGAGAAATTCTATGCAAACGTGATGTGATATATCTAATCGGATTAAGAGGTCAGACCCAACCGATACAACTTTATGTCAAGAGCTAGAACCCACCGAAAAAACCTAGAAGAACTAAGTTGGCGATACGCCAAAGTTATTGATTGAGAGATACCTTACAAGATTCCTGCAGGTTTATATTTATACACCGGGATTACTTGAGTCCGAGATGAAAACTTCGGACATTATTTTCTAAACAGGAAGAAAACTATTATAAGAATATAACAAAATTAACTACTCCTGTCTAATTACAAGAGAGATGTTATATATACAAAACTACTATGTCATGTTTTCTACGATTATTTTCTAGATTTGTTCTCATCTGGATAATCTTTTAAACTAAATCCATATTTATCTATCAAATCGACTCTTTCTTTGTATCAATCAGTCTGTTTCCAGAAGCCGATCAGCTTTTTGATTCTTAACCGAGTCTATTTGTGATTTTACCAAATTTTAGTGTTAACAACCGTTAAAATTTTATGTTTCATATGCAAGTGCGAAATGTCCTAAAGGGATTTTATATAAGTTTCACATTTTCTTTCAAATGTTCCAATAAATAACTTTTTTTGTTTTACAACATATAACTTGGCATTCCAGCAATGGTCAAACTGAAACATTTTAACCGTCTAATTTATGGGCAGAGGTTGGACACCTGATTCCAACTCTTATCCTAAAAATTACTGTACTCTGGTTAACTTTCATTGATTTTAAATGTAAGTAGTTTTAGATTTGTGCATGGGAACTTAAAAACTTATATAGTCTTCTTACCCTTTATTTGTATCGTAATGAAAGAAAAAATGAACTATTTATTTGTAAAGGGATAGCATTTGTTTAGCATAAAAATAGTTGAAAAGGTGCTTAGAAATTGTAAAGTGACTTTTATTTCACGAAGTCTTAAGACAACTAAAATGATATATTTTAGAATCTCAGGGAGTAGTTATATTTCAATATTTTTATAAATATATATCTGAGAAGCAATTATGTTAGTCATGTGGATTGAAGACTATTATTTGTGAATGTCCTAAATCTTCAATTTAAAAGTCGGAGGAAGTATTTGGAATGAAGAACTACATATAATAGATACCATGTGAAGGAAAGTAGATCGTCTAACGTAAATTGTACCATAATACGGTCACTTACATGTGAACATAGGCTATGGGATCTATTTGTCAGCCACCACGCGAGGGAAGTTATCCCACGCCAAGACGTATTCAACCGAGATACGTTCGTCTCCCATTTCTGTGCCAGAACAGACAATAATGGTTAGGAATTCCTTATGGGAGAGGTTGTCTAGTCTAGCCGCATCGTTGAATGCCAGCCACAAGTAGAATTTTTACCACAGTACACCACTTGTTTTGTGATCTTATCTTTGTTTCAACTTTAATAGGAAGCTTAAAGGATTTTATTTTCATAAAAGGGCTATTCTTCCCATCAAAACCTCATGGTCTCTATCTGTCACTCCCTCCATATATTGCACCGGGTGACAGAACAAGCCACAGCACTAGACATCGCGCGTTATCCACGCTACATCTGCCTTCCCGGCTTCCCGGTGTGCGTGAGTACAGATGGAGGCGACAGCCGTGGATTCCTCCGGTGGCGATCGGTACAGGTCTCACATGGCCGGTGACGGCGAGAAGAATACGGTGTGGCGGCACGGCGCGCTACCCACGTACGATGCCGTGAACAGCCTCTTCGAGGCCGAGAGGACGCAGGTTCGTTTGATCTCTTGATCTTTTAGATCAGTTTGATGCACGTACGCGCGCGCTGATTTGCATGGTGCTCGACGATCGATCGATCGACGCGCGCGGGCAGGAGTGGCCGGCGGGGTCGCTGGAGGAGACGGTGCAGAACGCGATCAAGACGTGGGAGATGGAGCTGTCGCACAAGACCAGGCTCAAGGACTTCAAGTCGGTGAGCCCAGGTCGGTTCCGGCTGTCCGTGAACGGCGGGAGGGCGCTCACCGGGGAGGAGACGCTCGCCGTGGGCAGCTACAACGCGCTGCTCACGAGCCCTATCCTGCCGGGCGCCGGCGCGTACGACGCCGAGGCCGAGACGTTCGAGTCCTCCCACGACCTGTTCCGCGCCGCGTTCCCGCGCGGGTTCGCATGGGAGGTGATCCGCGTCTACTCCGGCCCGCCGGTGATCACCTTCAAGTTCCGGCACTGGGGCCACATGGACGGCCCCTACAAGGGCCACGCCCCCACCGGCGATAAGGTCGAGTTCTACGGCGTCGTCGTACTCAAGGTGCACACCCGTGTACACAAATCTTTACCACTATGATCAGACAAGGATACCGTGGATCTGCTGCACGTGCAGGTGGATGAGCAGCTGCGGGCGGAGGACGTCGAGGTGTACTACGACCCAGGCGAGCTACTCGGGGGCCTTCTCAAGGGGCCCCTGCTGGCGTCGTCCGGGGAGGAGGGCGCAGCGCGTCAGCTCGCCGAGAGGCTCGGCGAGGCAGATACGGTGTCGGCGTCAGGCGCGGCCCCGCAGCCACAAGCCTGCCCCTTTCTCGCCTCCGGAAAGCGGGAGAAGCCATAGGTTCGATCGAGCGAGTGCGACATGGTCCTGCCGAATAGTGAAACGTGCCCGCCATCTGGGTCTCGTCGCTCTGTACCGCCCGGCGTTTCGCCATCGTCGATAGTCGAGGTTACACCCACTGAAAACGTTTATTTGCTCGTGTGTAGCGTGTGTACTTAACTACTTATGGTGGTGCTAAATGCTTGTACGATTTGGGTGGATTTTAAAGGCGTCGCAACTCCGGACTTTGATCGATTACTTACTGGGAGTAGTATAATAATCCACTTACGTGGGAAGGAAAACAAAGAAAAAGGCGCACCAAGGTGATACGATTGGATTTGACACTTGGGGGTTACATCCGTGCAACGGAAGCTGTCTATGCTTACGTTTGTTTCTTTATTGCTCTGCTTTTCACGTTTCGGATACCACTATCAGGCTGTTTGGAGTTGGTACTCTATTCATGAACGTCGGAAAATGAATAGGATGTATCAACCTAAGTGGAGGATCTATTTCACGGGCCTTCAACAGCTGTCTTACACATGGAAGAGGCCTTTTGCAGGCCATTAAAGTTTGGAGGCCCGATTCTTTGGCTCATATGTACTTTAGGCTATCTCGTGGGCATTATGTGCTCTGGCCTTCGGCACAGAAGAATTTTTTTATGTATATATTTTTAATATATATATCTTTTTTAAAAAAAATTAGAGTTGTATACCCAAAACTTTTGGGAGTTTTTTTTAAAACACTATTCCAAAAGATGTGAAATTCGATGTGGCAACTATTAACGACGGACTGACGAGAGGCTAGAAAATTTATAGGTGGCACTTTCTCGTCCTAGCCGACAGTATTTTTTTCCTCGGTAGAAAGTTGTCTATAAAATAACATGACAGAGCGTGTGAGGGAGGAGGGGTTGTGGTTTTTGTAGTTGGTCCCTTACCACCTTCTATTTTGGTGTTTTTTTTATTTCTATGAGACCCTTACAAAATTTCTAGGTTAATTAGAGAAATAAATGATTAATAGATTTACACGCGGACGATAATAATAATAATAACGTTATATGGTTATCGAGAAGTTTATAAGTTATGGACGTAATACAAATAATAAAACAGATAATACAGTATGGACACCTGTTTGTAACTTATGAAGATCACTATCTATCGTCTACTTTAGTTATCTATTGCTATTGCTATAGTAGTCGACTATTCGCTCATACTTCACTTTAAAAAATATATATATTATTTAATTGTTTTAGGTTGTTAGTATCCATATAAAGTTATACAGTAATTTCTTTATCTCTATCTATTGTTTAAATTTACATTTTCTTGATGGTTTCTATGAGAAAATCATATATAACTATTGTAGTCAAATACGATAATAAAATTAAAGCAATTTAGAGAGATGTAAAGTAAACTTATAATAAAATCATCATCAAGAATGTTTGAACAAACATAATACCTTCTACCAAAATTATCATCATTTATTAATCTTACCATCTACCAACGATTACTACAAACACATTTAGGATGCTCTTACCATAAAGATAGTAAAGAGGTTGCAACATCTAGTTTGACCATTTGGCTTGTTAATATCATTCGTACTCTTCCATTCTCCTTGTGTATTGTCTATTTGACTTTGAGGAGAGAAACGAATGGCTCTTAGAGAATTAACGGTTGGGGTCAAATACTAGATTTTCTATATCAACCCACTAAATAAAGCTATACATACTTCTATGGATATGGCAAAGAAAATATTAGTTTAAAGAAAATATTGTAATAAGGAACGATTTAAAAAACAGTAGCATACATACAATCCATATATTTCATGAGAATAGTTTGGTCATTGAAAAAATCTCCTTCCATGAGTGTTGGGGTTCGAAGATGTCATAAGTTATTATCAATCACCATATATGTAGAATATATGGTCACGCCAAAGTGAAATGAACCAAGCCAAAGAATCCATTCTACAATACGGATCCTCAGTGATTGCGCGTTTAGTAGTCATTGTTCTTTAATGCCATAGAAGATCAAATACATAGATGGTATCAACAGGCAAAAAACTTAAGATTTATTATACATACAGAGATTTTATATAGTATGGGTTGTGTTACGTGTGGATATGATTGAAAGCGTTGAAAATAACATAACATTCACACATGAAAAGTACATTGCCTGCAAAAAAATCTTTAAATGCAACATGACATTAATGCGCCAAAAGTTAAATGGCAGGTTGTGTTGAAAGCGACATAACGGTCACGCATCAAAAGTTGGTTAGTATTACTCAGCGTTAATTGTGACTCATAAGTCAAGTGTGCACAATAAGAAGTGAAGGTACTAAAAGTTAGCTGTCATTTATTACCTATGGTCGACGTGTTATTAATGCATAGTAAATAATGTATGAATGTAAAGTTCAAACATTGAATACAAAATTATATAAACAATAACTATAATTGGCACAACGTGAAAATGGCCTAGGCCTAACCTCTACCCCTCTCCATCCTCCTCACTTACACTCACACGTGACCCTAGGAATATTTGAGGCAGTCAGTTGAGACGCCATGGTTAGCGTACAAGAGTTAAAGTAGGTGACTCTTGTGTATGGTGGCGGAGCTCTTGTAAGCTAAAAAGAGCTGAGCACATCCTAATCTACCATGAGCTTATTAAAGTCAAAGAAGTCGTGCATCTATCTAGAGGTGACTTACCCGTCCACGACTCCGAAGATTTACAACAGTGTAGCTTAAAAAACCTATGAAGAAAATGGTTGAGCAGTAGAATTTTGTGGATCGAATGAAAATATGTACGGTGAAAAAAAATCTAAAAACGCTTGTGTCTACATTCCTGCTGCTCAATGTATCGACGTCTTTGCTCACTGTACCGATATCCTTGCTAGCTGTGTTGACGTTCTCGCTAGTGGATAATCCAGAAGAATGCGGAAATTCAATTTGTCCCGTGTAGGCGTTGGTCTTTACACAGGATTGGTTTTGCGAACAATCGCCGTGGACGGTGAACGCTGCTCCATTAACCCTCTTCAAGTTTCCACCGCAATGCATCGAGAAAGCCAAGGAAAACCGGATAGATGAAAAACGAGACGAGTTCGGCGCCACCTGCACCCGCACCGGTTTTTGTTGGTTAGCTAATCACATGCCGAGATGCGTCCGTCACCAACTCCTGCTCCACTGATCCACTCTGCCCCTTTAATCCACCGCTTTTCCCCCCCTCTCGAATTGTCCTCTCCCCGCACCCGCAGCCGCCAATCCATCCACACGCCCCCCGCTTCCAGAAGCTTCCGGAAGGGAAGTTCTCCCATGAGCGTCTGACCGGCCGTCGTCATGGGTTGCGCCGGATCCACCCCTAAAACCGATGGTACCGTCGTTTCCCCTCGTCTTTTTCGGTTCTTTGCTATCTGTGTTTTCGTTTTCGTTTTGTGGAATCTTGGATGGAGATCTTGGGTAATTTGGTCCCGAGAGCAGCAATTAGGAGGTAACTAGTTTGTCCTTGTTCTGGATCGATCGTGTTTGTAATCACAAAGTCAGGTTAGCTTAGCGAGCTATCGGATATTTAGCGGTATGAAGGTCATGTAAGATTAAAGCTGTAGAATCATCACCTGGGTTGCAGGGTAGAATGAATTACTGATAAAACGAATTAGTTTAAGTAATTTTGGAATGCTGTTCTGCATTGAGTTTTCTTATGTATTGACCATAAGTGAACATCTATATATATTTCTTATATTATTAAGAGAGGTCCAAAAAGGAACCACCACATTCTTTCAGGCCTAGAAATTATCATGTTAATCTGAGAAAGAGAAAGATCTGTACCGATAGATTACAAGGGTGTATATTGGTTGATATAGCTATACAGAATACAATTATTACGAAAATAAAAACTAAGAGTTGTATATCAAATCCAATTCTATTTTTAAAATTAGCTGCACGCCAAACTATGTGGTTTAATCTGCTAGTTCCACTAATTTTTCACAAACTTTGCTAATTCCGCTCATACTTGAACAAACAGTTGAATTACCTAGTTGTTATTACCAGGGTGATCATGTTGATTCCAGTGCAAATTCTTTATCATGGAGATCATGAAGAGAAGGTATAATTATTATCAGAAAGAAAGTCGAAGGGGTGCTTTAATTTGCCTGTAAGGACAAAAGATATAGAATCCAGCTATTGTGGACTGGCTGAGATACAATTATTATGAAAGTCAATGGAACTGACAGTTTATTCTTTGGTATGAAAAAAATCATTTCTATATGTGCCTACTATATAAAATGAAAGCTGTGACACCATGAAAGATATGTTGAAATGATCTCAATGAAAGACATCGAAATGATAGATTTTTCTTAGTAAAGGATGATATACATTTTTTTGGAAATTGAGAGGGGAGGCCCCTACGTAAACTTTTATTAAAAAAGCAGCAGCAAAAAAAAATTCAGTCAATGTCACTTTCTTTTATGAAGGCGCAAGCTTGTAGAAAAAAGGTGTTGCAAAAGGCACAATAAGAGAGGGAGGGAAGGAGGGGAGGTTGGGGGTTATTCAGGATAGTTACAAAACATCATCGCCCTTGTGCAATGTCTTGAGCTTGAGTACTGCGTCTTCTCCTGGGTTTCTGGCAGCGCGCACAGGGTGTCATTGGCCTATCATTTAAGTGGGGAGGTGACATCCTCAAAGACCATCCTGTTTCTTGAGAGCCAAACGTTCTAAAGAATCGGCCATATCCACCCATTAGGCATATCCTACATCAGGAGGTCGTGGCCAGATGAAATAATAATTTAACCTTAATATTGGAAAAGAGACATTGTAATGGTAGTTTGTTCTTAATATAAGAAGAGAGATGTTTGCAGCGATTCAGAACAATTGCTTTCTACTGTTAGGTGTTTTATCCATTATCCTGATTGAGCAGGAACATTACTACAATATCAGAAGGTTGCATGTGCAGTTTGTATTGCTTGTTTGTTTATGATTTTTTTGCACTATACTATTTTTATCTAATGTGGCTTGACTCTTGACTGTTCCTGGATTCCTGGTGCATCCTATGTCCTATCACTCCCTCCATCATCAAATATAGGATGTAACTACTTTTTTTTCATGTCCCCAAATACAAGGCGTGCATGCCAGCATGCATTAACTGTCACCTCTCTCACCTCTAAATTCGATTTATTTTAAATTCTTGGCCATCAAGCCCCCAAATCATAATGCATGCATGCGTGCATGCACCGAGGAGGTGGTTATAATTCTTTCTTGGTCTTTGCATTAGTAATAGTTACGTCTTATATTTTGAAATAGAGGGAGTATAAGAGTCAAACTTTTTAATTAAGGTAGTGAAACTTATTAAAAAATTCTCAGTCAATCGAAAAGGTTGTATGCCAAGGTAGTGAGATGCATTTGCTTTTTTTTTTTAAGTTCAAGCAAAAGAAAAACAATAAAATGATAATAAATGGCCTTCTGACATGTAAGTTTGTTCAGAAAAAAAAATCTTGAATATGCTTGGAACTTTGTGAATAAAAAGTAGATACCAACATGGCATCTCCCATATTTGCAGTAATTGTGTGTTTTCATCACTCTCTAAGTCTCTATACTTCTGTCTCATTGTAAGTTTGTTCCCACTTTAGACATTTGCTTCATAAGCACTAGTGCACTACTATCTGATTTAATTTAAGTCAACTGCTTATTTACAATGATTTAGTTGTAGTGCATGGTTGCACTTGGACACATCGAGTTGTTAATGCTCAACTCCTTCTCTTGAGTCCAGATAACAGCAAGAAGCTGAAAAATCCCAGGCCTTGGAAACACAATCAAGCAATAACATCAACACAACTCAAACAGATGCGTGATGAATTCTGGGACACCGCTCCTCATTATGGTGGACAGAAAGGTACCGTGTTGTCAGTTTTGTATTTACAGCTGATAATTACTCCTGATTTTCGATTTTATAACTATATGTCTGCTTCAAAGCAGTCAAATTTGACTTAGTTTTGCTAAATACCTTGTGTGTGATTAGTTTCTTTGAAGGTGAATGTCCAGTAGTGTTCATTTTTCTGTTCAGGTGTTGCTTAGTTCACTGTTTGTGTTAAATTTGACATGTCCACTTATAGTTGTTAAAGAGGATAAAACATGATTCGCAGAACAAAAATGACATACCCTTGATTTTATCTTTTTAAGATTCAACACCCTTGGTATTATTGATATAAGTCCATGCATGAAGTGAGTAATTTTCTGAAGTTTGTACTTGCACTGACCATACAAAATCATTATGAATTTGCTTCTCAATTAGCATTTTTTTTATTTTAGCACAGGAATGCTGTAGATGTTTTACATAACATAAACTGTTTATTTCTCATATTGGCAAAGTACATGTTTATTGTTGAATACAGCAAAGTAATTGAAGGGAAAATAGTTATTGTGTTTTTACTGGTATTCTGCCAGAGATTTGGGATGCCCTTCAAGCTGCTGCAGAAGCTGAGTTATCTCTTGCACAAACGATAGTGGACAGTGCTGGCATCATTGTATCAAATTCTGACATGACAATTTGCTATGATGAAAGAGGTGAAAATTCTTTCGTATTCATTGTTTTCCTTAGTCATGCCCTGAGTGCCACATTAACGCTTTTCTTGGAAATTATCTTTTAGGTGCCAAATATGAACTACCAAAGTATGTTCTGAGTGAGCCAACAAATTTGATCAGGGAAGGCTAAGTAATAGAATTTGAAGGGCCCATGTAAATTATGTAAATCTCATTTGTTCACTGACATCAGTCTTTGACTTGCTCGAAATTTGAATGAAGATATTGTTCGACTTAGTTCTGGTACTCTTATATCATCTTGACCTGACTCCTATATACAGTTTATTGAGTGAGCCCCGATTCGCAGTAGAAGTTGACCAGTTGCATTCTCAAACACGTGTGTGAGAATGCAAGAATTTTTGGTTAGTAAAGCGAAAAATATGTTGTTCGAGATTTGTATAATCTTTGCTTTAGTCTTCACTGGTGCAGTCCGTGTAAACAGCCAGTACTGAAAGCAGGATCTGGCATTGTTGTGTCCAGCACATTTTCACCTGCTGCATTTTAAGAAAATTGGTGCTGGTGGTTTCACCTGATAGTTCCATTGCCTGTACAGATACTCGGCACCTAACATGATCCTCTCTTGGACTTCCAGTACTGTCGTTCACTACTTACTGTTTCCATTATGCTCTCGGCCGTTCGAGTCTCGTACCTACAAGCTATACATCTCCAGTAGTAACATTTACTAGGTGTTCACGCATATCTCTTTCAGAAGTTTCTTTCAGGTCTGTAAAGTGAGTGCAGAATGCATGGTGATGGCAGGATTCACGGGCGTCGATTTTCCTCTCCTTTTATAGTTGGGGAAAAGGAAAAGTGGTGAGCTGTGGGCATGCAGGATGATCAACCAAACGTTATACATTGCCCATTACTGGAAGTATCCAAGAAACTTAATTTGGAAGGGTGAATAATCAAATCAATCGCAGTGATCCTTCAGACTTCAGAGCAGTAGGTAGGGCCGTTGTGACGAATGATTTGTGTAGGATTCCTTGTGCTCGATCGGATGCCGGATCTGAGATCCGAATAGAGCTCGAGTTTTATCGTGACGGATCACATGATCTGAACTTTTGGGCTCATGCAGTGTAATGGATCAGGATGTAGAAGCTTCTTGAAGTATGTTTGACAATTGCCATCTTGACCTCGTATTTTTCCTTACCAAACACTTGAAGGCTCCTCCAAGACTAGAGCGGGAATCTTATAATATCACTAGACTTATTTGCATCAAGGGAAGAAATAGTATGGTCACTTACAATAAGTACAATAACCTAGTTATCTGGATTCTATGCACCACTCTATTTTATTTCCTAAATACTACTACTCCTGTAAAAAAAGACAATCTTTCTCCTATCTCACATATATCAATACAAAACTAAAAAAACTATTATACTCTATATTTTTTAAACTTAAATACTTTTTCAAACTCCAACGTATTGATTACTTAAAAATAAAAGTTTTTGTGAAATAAATCTAAAGGACAATTTTTTTGTGGGATGAAAGTACTAATAGATTTCAGGACGCATTATAAACACGTTGATATCAGCAACCCAAAATGTGTGGCCTACAGCTACAGACAAAGGCCACTTCAAATCTAGTGCCCGTGCACGATTTGCTCCTATACCAAACAGTCAGTTTATGACTAGTTACAGTAAAAGTACAAAATCAAATCCTGCAAAGCAAAAGTCGGGGCACGAAGAATAAAAAGAGTAAAGTAAACTTATCTCTAAACTTATGTAAATACGTCATCTAAATTAAAACTCTCACATTATATTTTTAAATTCTTAAACTTATTCTAAATATTACATAAGTCCAAACAGAAACTAAGCTCAGTAAGTGAGCTCAGTGCGAGTAGTAGTGAAGTGCGAGAGAAAGAGCTCCAAAGCTACTTTTATCCGGCCGATCAAGGTGCCATGTGCATGGAGATTGGAGATGCGAAAAGCTATTACTTCTGCGGTAGGCAGATGAAGAGCTGGACATCAAGCCTCGTGTGATTGGAGCGCTGGTTCCCAAGTCCCAGCTGAAGTGTAGTTTTATGCAGAGATGAGATTAGGCAGGATTCTGCCTACAGCTGCTATAGCTAACTGCTCTAGTTTTTAAGTACTTCAATAGCCCACAACTTTATCCATATGTTGGACGATATTATCAAATTCCTAACCTTTAATCATAGTGTCTAGTACTAGTAAGATTTAGCATTGCTATATTACTAGTAGTATTAATCAAGTGGTTTAAGCTTGAGTGTCTTTGCCTACAACTTTTGCTGGCGAAAAATGGCTCTTTTTACATACTTTATTATGCTAGAGTGGTGGTTAAGATTTCATATAGAAGATGTCTCGCTCAATAGATTGAGTAACCAGAAACATTTTAGATTGAGTGACTCGCTGCCAGGCAATGCGCTACTGCTCTTTACAACTTTACCTTTTGCTGGTGTACCGCCTGCATCCGATGGTAAACGATTTGTTTGGCCGACAGCATAATAATATCAGACGATTTTCTAGTGCTAAAGTTAAGCGCACAGCGACAGTAAAATTGATGAATCGGATGGTACCAGTATAGCTGTAGCGCTGTCGGAAGTCATGTATACAACCAGTACTGCATGCTACATGCTTCACGTGTGCTACTAGTACTAGTTCACTGGTCAGCAGTCAATACAACTACGGTCTTTGCGGAACTGAGATAGCCGTAGCCGGTGTGGCATCTTAATTTCTCCCGTTGCTATGCTGTACAGGTTTCTCATGGCTATCCACCAATAAACTGCACTGGAACGGTCGTAGTGGATGCAAACGCCTCTTTTCGATTTTGGAAGCGTGCCGCAACTGAACCGAACGGCGGCAGCGCAGGCATGGGCCTCCTCGCTTTCAGCGCTCCTTTGCCACGCGCAGAGCCGGCAAAGAAGCGAAAACGCACGTCTCCTCCTGGTGTCCGATGCCGCACAGATTCTTGATGCTTTGTTGAGCGAGCGTTGCCCGTGATAGCGCCGCGGAGAGCCGGAGACGGTGTTCGATTGCGCCAGTGGGAGCGAGCGCATCGGCGTCGGCGCGAAGGATGCGCACAACCTGTCAACACACAGCTTCTGGCGCCTCACGGCCTGATCGTATGGGGCAGCGTCCGGCGAGAGAAGCCAACCACGTTCGGCGCGTCCTGCCGCTCGACTCGCCAGTCTGCCGTGCCCGTCGCTATGCGGCCGGGGCAATTGATGAGGGGCATCCGATCCCCGCCCCTGAGCCCGAAAATCATTGCGCGCGAGGGCAAATCAAACCCCGTGGTCTCCACCCGCCAGCGTGATTGACCGCCCTTGGGTCCTACCGTGTCAGTACACGCCAACGTTAACTCGTTGATCTGGTAGAGTACAGTGCAGTTTACAGGCACCTTGGGTACGATCTGGTACAGACTGCAGGGTACGGTTACATGCACCTGCAGCAATGGAGGGAGGAGATGCCGCGTACGATTGTACGAGTACTCCGCTGCGCTGCACAGTGCACACCACCATCACGCGAATTTTAGTTTTTTTTTACAGACCGAATGGCTGCTTTGTGCACGCAAAGTTTGCTCCGCCTCACGTGCCCCACCGCTGTCGAGCGCGCGCGCGTCGACTGCAGGTTTAGAAGGCTAAGGGCGAGTTGCTAAACCAATTTAATCTAAACTATTAATACATAATTAATTATATTTTTTAAAAAATTACAGTGAAGTTACTTTAAAATAATTAATACATAATAAATTAATGACTTACCTAAGTACTAATAAATTCATTCTGGCGTTGTAGGCCGTGCCGAACTGGCACTAAGTATAGAGTATTACCCCACTAATCGCGATGGTGTACAGACAGCTGCGCTGACACGGCCTGGTTGTCTGTTCAAGGCTACAAGTAACAGAGCTGTTCTATTGGAGCATACTGTACGTGTTGCCGTCGCGTCTTATCACCAATCAGCTGGCGTTGCTGTTTAACTCCCGCTGACGCGAGTGACAAGACAATCACGCCAGCACTCCAGCGACAAGCCGCCGCCACTGCCACTGTGTGAGAGCACCACAGTAAATCGCCCTCTCCTTGCCGCGCGCTTTTGCCAAGAGCCCAAGCCCGGTCTCGGTGCCCACACCAGTGACTCCGCCGCCCCCAACCCCAAGCCGAGCCGGATCCGCTTCACCCGTGCCGTACTCTCTCCTCTCGCCCTCTCCTGCCCCGGCGACGCGGGCGCGAGCCCCGAAAGCACCGCCCGTTCCTACACCCGGAACGAGGCGAGGCCACTCGCCACCCACCCTCCTCCAGTCCACCTGCTCCCCTCTCGGCTCTCGATCGCGGCTCTCTCCCTCCCCGTGAAATCCTCCAGGGATCCAACCAAAAAGGCGAAATCTCCTAACCATACCGCCATAATTCGCACGCACACCACGCAGCAGGCCAACCGACGCCCCGAATGGCGTAGCGTTTTGCCGGAGCTCCCCTCCTCTTCCGTCTCAGGGGCGCTCCGTGCCGAGCCGCTATGCCAACGCCTGACCGTGCCGGTGCCGTCGGTGCCGCGAGGGGTGGTGGTGGCGGGCACCTCCGCGGCCACGCGCACCTCACCAACTGCATCCACCTGCGCCACCACCACGCGCACGGGGGAGGGGGAGGTGGAGGCGGAGGGGCGTCGTCGTCGGGGAGGAGGAGGAGCCCCACGTCCGTCGCGTCGGCGGCGCTCATGCGTGACCTCCTCGCGCTGCAGCGCTCGCGGTCGCTCCGTGACCCGTCCACGCGCCGCTCCGTCGAGTCCTCCTCCAAGGTGGCGGCCGACCCGGACGCGGACACCGACGAAGACGACGTCGATCTCCCGCCAAAGTCCCGACGCAGCGCCTCGACGACAGCTGCGCTCAAGACGCTCCTCGACCAGCTCACTGAGAACCCCCAACCAAAGCTCGCTCGCCGCCCGCGGCGCCGCTTTAAACGCGGCGCTGGCCGCCGGGCTGGCACCACCAGTAAGGCCCCAGATCGATCGGCAGCCGCCGCCGCGGCGCTCTCCGTCAACTCCAGCTCCCAGGAGGCCGTCTGCGGCAACAAGTACCTCTTCCGCGATGGTGAGGATGACCACGAGGAGATGCAGCAGCATGTGCCTCAGGACTCCCGCAACGTCTGCGGCATACCATGGAACTGGTCGCGCCTCCACTACCGCGGCAAGTCTATTCTCGACATGGCCGGCCGCAGCCTCGCATGCGGCCTATCCGATCCCAAGTCAGCGGCGGGGCGCAAATCCGAAGCCGCCGCCGCCTCGCGGGGCCACCTCAGCGGGTCGCACTCGCTTTTCCCAGTTAAGTCCGAGAGGTTGGCCTCGTCGACTAGCTCGGACTCCGACGCGTTGCCTCTGCTAGTCGAGGCGGCCGCCTCCGGTGTGCGTAATGGCGGCATCGGTGGGAGTTACTCTGGCGAGCTTGGAATTTCCTCAAACCAGACCTGCGAGATGGACTCCGACCTCCTGTCGGAGGGGCGGTCGGGGCAGAAGTCTCGTGGCTCCCAGCACGGCCGCGGACGGCACCGTAGCCTGACGCAGAAGTTTGCACCGAAGACCTTCAAGGACGTGGTCGGGCAGAGCTTGGTGGTGCAGGCGCTATCGAACGCCGTCCTGAGGAGGAAGATCGGGCTGGTATACGTCTTCTACGGCCCTCACGGTACAGGGAAGACGTCGTGCGCGCGCGTATTCGCCAAGGCGCTCAACTGCCATTCCGCCGAGCACCCAAGGCCCTGTGACTCGTGTGCTTCGTGCATCGCGCACAATCTTGGCAAGAGCAGGAGCGTGATGGAGATTGGACCTGTCGGCAACATCGACATGGGCGGCATTGTTGATGTCCTCGACAATGTCATGCTTTCACCAGCGCCATCGCACTACAGGGTGTTCATATTTGATGACTGTGAAACATTGCCAGCCGACACTTGGAGTGTAATCTCGAAAGTAGTGGACCGGGCGCCCTGCCGCGTGGTGTTCATCCTCGTCAGTCCCAACCTCGATCTTCCTCATATAATCCTATCAAGATGTCAGAAGTTCTTCCTTCCCAAATTGAAGGAGTGCGACATTGTTAATACTTTGCAATGGATTTCAACCAGCGAAAGTTTCGATGTGGATAGGGATGCATTAAAGTTAATTGCATCCCGTTCAGATGGATCATTGAGGGATGCTGAGATGACTCTTGATCAGCTGAGTTTGCTGGGGCAGAGGATTTCCTTATCTCTTGTCCAAGAACTTGTAAGATATCTCTCAAGCTTAATATTACTCCCTCAGCTTTTTTGGCGCTTCTGTATCTACTGTCAATATCTTAGCAGCATCTGGGTATGAATAGAAACTATCAGCTAATTATGTGGGCCAGGGGCTGAGCATTGGTAGCTTTGTGTAATTAAAAATGTAATTATCTGCACTTTTGTGTAGTTTCACAAAACAACACTTTCAGTTGCTAAATGTTTCACAAAATGACACTTTAAGGAGGATACAACTAAATGTGTAGTTTTCTGAAACGGTTTGAAACTAGTTCTTTTGTTTGATAGTTGTTGGCTTGTTGCATTGGATGTGTGGTATGCAAATTCGGCTGCCACATAGAGTAGATAAGCACAGCCACAGGGGAATAGTTAGAATAATCAGTACGCATTGAACCTTATCCCTTTGGTATAGACTTACTGCTTTCCTTCACATGTGTTTTCAAGTCTTGCTAGGAATCTTACCTACCTAAGTTTTCCCTCTAAAAAAGGAACCTAACTAAAGAATTGATTGTCACACCTTGATTTCATTTGCTATTATATTGTTCACAACAATAAACCATCAAATTCTTGTTCATTGTAACAGGTCGGTCTTGTGTCTGATGATAAACTGGTAGATTTGCTTGATTTGGCACTTTCTGCTGACACTGTAAATACAGTGAAGACTCTAAGAGACATTACAGAAACTGGGGTTGAGCCTTTGGCTCTAATGTCTCAACTTGCCACGATAATTACTGACATCCTTGCTGGTTCTTATACATTTACACGAGAAAGAGTACGAAGAAAGTTCTTCAAACGTCCAACATGTAAGCAACATTTTCATTAACCAGTGGATAGTTCAACGTCTATGTTGTTTTCAGGTTTTTCATCCTGTATAAGATTGTCAAATTACGTCTAGTTATGCCTTGTTCTCTTGCGGTAAAGATTTTGCATTCACATAGTCATTGTATTGGTGTACTAATTTCAGTGTCTAAAGATGATATGGAAAAATTACGCCAGGGTTTGAAAACACTATCTGAAGCTGAAAAGCAGTTGAGGGTCTCTAATGACAAGACAACCTGGCTTACAGCTGCTCTTCTTCAGCTTGCTCCTGACAAACAGTATGTGCTGCAAAGTTCATCAACAAGTACAAGTTTAAACCATGGTGTGTTAGCCGGTTCCTTTACCAATAGTGATATGGCAAGACACACTGCTCTTGAGCATAGTGGTAATGTGGCAAGCACTTCTTACGGGGAAAGGAGACCTGCTGAACATACAGCAAATTGCCATTTGTTATCAACCAGTGCTCCCAGAGTAAATGAAGAATCTAGAAATAGTAAAATCGAAAATGAACTGATTTGGCATGCTGTGCTTGAGAGTATTCAGTCAGATACACTGAGAAAAATGATGGCTAAAGAAGGAAGGCTAAGCTCCCTCAGCCTAGGCACAGGCAAGATTCTCATCCTGGCTTCAAATTAAGTTTTTAAAGAATACATCATGTTGTAAGTTTGTAACCTGAGATTGGTTTCTCCTGTTGCTGTAGATAATGATGTACTATTGATTTAGTACTTACAAAACACACACACAGACCTCATGCTGTACTGTGTTAATATGGTAACTGTAGAATGTGTACAGTGACTATGACCCCCCAAGCGTATACAAGAAGGTCGGGTCTATATATATATAGCCCAGGCCAGTGGTTTGTCTAACACCCTCCCGCAGTCACAGCGGGAGGGGAACGGACGCAGAAATTGGACCGAAAACTGGTGAACAAAGGCGTGGGTAGGCCTTTGGTCATTATATCGATAAACTGATGTGCTGATGGTACATGGAGCACCCGAACCTGTCCTAATACGACCTTGTCACGGACAAAATGGATATCGGCCTCAATGTGCTTGGTGCGTCGGTGATGGACCCGGGTTGGCGGTCATGTAGACGGCATTGACATTGTCGCAGTAGACGACGGTCGTGGTGGAGAGGGGTGCACGGAGCTCCTGGAGAAGCTGGCGAATCCAGCAGTACTCGGCGACGGTGCGATACTCGGCTTCAGCGCTGGACCGGGACACTGTAGTCTGGCGTTTTGAGGACCAGGATACGAGAGTGTCACCGAGGTAAACGCAGGAGCCGGACGTAGAGCGTCGAGAGTCGGGGCAGCCTGCCCAGTCCGCGTCGGAGTATGCGGTGAGGGAGTCGATGGAGGGCTGGACAAGTCCAGCCGATAGAGACGACGAGCGCGGAGGTGCGTCGGCGTCAGAGAAGGAGAGATACACGAAACAAGAGGAAGAGCGGAGACGGGTGCGAAACGAGACGAGGTGGCGGATTGAGACCGTCGCCTGGTCGCGCGGAGGTGGGACGGAGAAAAGAAGGTGACTGCGGGAGGGACGGGGAGAAGAAGAAATGGAGGCGAGAGAGCGAGGATAGTACCGGGAAGAGGGTCGGCGATGGGAAGAAGACGTCGACGAGGAGAAGGAAAGGGTCGGCTCGCCGGAGAAAGAAGCTAGCGCGCTGGGATGTCTAGACTCGCTCTGATACCATGTAGAATGTGTACAGTGACTATGATCCCCCAAGTGTATACAAGGGGGTTGGGTCTATATATATACAGCTCAGGCCAGTGGTCTGTCTAACAGTAACCAGGCAATAAGTCGGCTGTTTATGTTTTAGTATTGGTTATTTAAGATGATTCTTATCAGTTTGTTGAAGTCAGTTGCTTTACTCATGGACAAAAGGCATCTAGATAAATTAACTTAAATATTTCTTCTCGATAAGGTGCAAAACTTCAGTTATTGGGTTGATAACATTCTTTTATATTATAGTCCAAACGTCAGAATCTTTTTGTAACTCAAAGCGTATGAACGGAATTAGTTATCTATAGAGTAATTATTGCTTCTAGCTGTTTTAGTGTGAAGTCCTATTTATATAGCACAAATATGCCAGTGGCACCTTCATCTAGTAAGTCATGACCTAGTATGTATAAACCTTCATATTGTCTTTTCTTAGGATATTTATTTAGTTAAAGCGTGATCAAGCTTTCTTTCAAACTGCTTCTTTTCATTTCTGATGCTAAATTCTTTATTCCTACAGCACCAACAGTGCAACTAATATTCAGCTCACGTGTCAACAAGTCCAAAGCTGAAAACTTCCGAGGACAAATTCTGCAGGCATTTGAGTCTGTTCTGCATTCTGCTATAATTCTTGAAATCCGATATGAATCAAAGAATGATGTGAGAGGCAGTCATGCTCCAACTGTATTTTCTCATGGGGAGAATGAGTCTTCGAACACGACATTAAGGAGGTCCTTCACTAAACATAGTACACTCTCTTTTGGAGATGAGAATCTCCGTAGGAGGCTTAAAAAAGACAGAGCAAACTCTAGCAAGTCCAGATGGATGCAATCTGATCCTCATATATTGACAGAAGGAGAAATCATTGAAGTTGGGCCTTCACACATGCATTGGCATGATGAAACAAACAATGATGTGCATAATGTAAATCAAAGAAGAAAGGACAATGTATGGGAAGAAGAATCTTTGACATCACCAAATAACATGGCTAATCAAGGAGGAAGAAATGGGAATAAACAGCGTCGACAGAACAGCATAGTCAAAGGAAAGGTGTCTCTTGCTCATGTTATTGGTAAGGCAGAAGCTTGTTCTCAACAAAGTGGCTGGTCTAGACAAAAAGCTTTGTCAATTGCAGAAAAGCTGGAACAAGAAAATTTGTAAGTAATGTTTTCTCATGATCAATTCATGCTTCAACTATCTAAAATAAAGGGTGTAATATTCTAGCATTTTCATCCAAAAGAAAAAAAAACATGTTACAAATGACAGCCCTTTACAGTTTACACCATTGCATTGTAGGGGGAAAAGCATAAGTAACTGTGCACACTAATAATAACTTGATATCAAGAGCGTATTAGGCACAGCGTGCAGTCAGTACTTTTATCACACATACTATGTGAACGTTAAGCCATTAAGACACTACACCTACCTTTTTGACAGCACACCTGTCCAGTCAAAATTACTGTTACATATTTCGAATTCGGCTTGCTTATTTGTCCACAGGAGATTGGAGCCTAGATCAAGGAGTATACTTTGCTGGAGAACTTCAAGGACTCGACGGAAGGTAATATGTCTGTTTGCGCTATGTCATAATCTGTGTCCTTACGAAATTTTATGCTACTGGGTCCTGAATATAACGTGAAACATTAACTTATTCTACTATTTCCCTTTTGACTACTCATTAGCATATGGCCTAGTCATTTTTGTATGTGGAGTTATAGAGATGAGTCATGGTCAGTTTGTGTTTTCAATAGATGGTTTTTAGAATCTAAATAGATCAAAAGTTATCAGTAAGCCCCCTTTTGAACTAACCATGTGGACTTTAATAGAATCTTGTTTTCAAGTTGAGCATACTTACCTGGAGGTTAAAATGGAAAGTAAAAGGAATCTAGCCTGTTCTAAAATGAAAAAAAGGCCCTCTTTCATTGACGATATACTTTCCAGTAACAAATCAAATTTATCTTGCTTCCTTGTGGGTTTTTTTCTTTTTCTTTTGCATATGATTGGTACGAACGTAGATTTTGCTCTTGTTTCATAGTGGTGAGAATGTAAGATAGTTCAGCACAGAAATGGTGTTCACCACAGAGGGTGTGTATGCGTGTAATGAATTGGTGGCAGAGTATCTGAATCCTTCTTAAATTACAGTTATATTTCTGCATGGTATTTTTTCTCGTCGGCTGCTGATTGAAACATTTGTCTACAGCTATCTTCGTTGAGGGTCAGATCTCGGAGGTCACGAGCTGTCTCAAGGCTTATCTTGTGCGGAAGATGCATCTCCACAAAATCTCCGAGATAGAAATGTTAGAAGTGCTAGATGTTACAAGCAGTTTCTACAGCCTCCGTAATTTATTCACTCTGTACCTTGTAGGCCATAACTGTCAGTTTGTAGGTTATTCGCTAGTCTGTATATTGTTCGACATCTTGAAGAATGATAGAAATGGCATAGCAATTCTTTTCTGCCAAATATTCTTTGTAATTTTTTAAAGGCAATCTACACCAATATTTTAGAAGCCTTGCTAATAAATTCAATTTGGCCTACAATCTATACAGTTCACTGCATATTACGTCATAGGGAAATTATTCTCATGTTTTTTTTTCAAGACTGTACTGAATCTAATGTTTCAAATTTCGATGCCTTCGTTGTTCAATTACGGAGGCAACTACTTGTGCGAAATAAATAAAACGAAACAGAGAATCCTCAGGACTTTTGCACGGATCCGCTACTCCAAAATCCTGTACTCCCTCTGTAAAAAAAAAAGATTTCTAGAATCCCAATGAAAAAACAAGAAGAAAAAGAAAAAACTAAAATACTCTAAATATAAATATAAACATGGGTATTGGTTTGTAGTTAGACGAGATATGAATCAATGATAAGTAATAGAGGACAAATTATGAGGGAAAAAAATGACTAAGGCATCTTTTATTAAATGAGATATATTTATGAGTAGGAGAATGGTTGAAAATAGAATTGAGATAAATTTAAATAAGAGATGGTAAGTGATAAATAATACTGCATTATTTATTTTAGGATCATTTCTAGCTAAAGTAGTCACTTATTTTAGAACAAAGGAAATAAGAGTGTAGAAGTTGATTTATTTTAAAATAAAGCTTAAATTCTAGAAGAGTTTGAATTTTTTTAAAGACAAAGAGAGTACCTGCAAGCAGTTTGTTTGTTGCTGTGGCATTCGCCCAACGTTCATGTTTTTCAGCGGTGTCATCCAAATTGGCATATATCCAAATATGCTTAAAAGAAAGCCTCTACACAGCTCAGTAGAGTGGGAAATGGACATGGCAGTCCAAACCGAAATCAAATACAAGTGAAAAATGCGCCATCTGAATAATGTGCATCTATTCAGGGTCTGGGTATTAGTATGTTCTTGTTGTCATGCAAGTGTAGCTTATTGAACAAATAATCAAAATTACAAGCACCTTTCCCATTAAATTAAAGGTAGATGCCCCATACATGTTTTGACAAACGCAGTTTCTCCATCGACCTTGATCTCGAGACCACCACCAGAATTCAGTCAATGACGAGGCAAGCGCCAGAATTGTCCAGGAGGCGAGTCTACCATGTACTTTACCACCAGAGCAAAAATTAGCTCCTTCGAAACCTCCTCCATAGCGGCAGACTGAATCCCCACAATTACCCAAGCAAAATTTTTGCTATGGAGTCACATATAACATGAAGAACGAGTCTTGTGCATGCCCTATAACATAGTATGTTAGATTGTTCAGATTAGAGTTGCACAAAAAGAATGCAATTATGCATCAAATACTGTTAGTCTGGAAACAAAAGAGTTCATAAAAAATTGCACAATAATTTAAATTACAGTTACTGTGCACCAAGTTGAACAAAATTTAGAATGTTCCAAGATCAACCTGGCAACCTGAAGATATACTACAGGTTTCATTTGCTCATAGTGGTTGACAGGTAGAAGTTCCAAAAAATGGAACAAGAGGACATGAAGGCAACTCGAGCAGATAAAGGAACCATCCTGGTAGAGAAATCAAATAGTAAGATGAGAACTAGCAACTTTAGCAACTTTGATGAGATGGAAGTAAAGTAGCAACTAAATTAGCCCATTCAATAAAACATTGACATGTACAATAAAGGTGAGCTAACTAAGAAAAAAAAGTTTGAAGGGACTATACCAAAAGTTAATGATCGATACAGGAATCCAAAATCTAAACCCTGTAATTTCAGAACAAAGAGAAAAATGTCATAATGCCAGTCATCCTTGTGCAGGTGTTTCTTTAATAATGTATTCAGGCAGAACACTTACCAAAAAGAAGTGTAGGAAGGGAATCATTCTGATATTTAGATGGCAGTTCTGACAGTTTCCCTGACCATAAGCTATTCCAGGCAAAAATTACACCAATAACACAAGGACCAAGCACAATCTGGTTCAATATGACCTGGGACAACAGAAAACAAAAATGGAAACTGGTCAGTTGTGAAACAAAATACTCAAGCGTTTTCATGTTACATGGAGAATGCACAGCACACCTTAGTAGATAGATTTACAAATGTTGGCTTAGGCATACACTGATCAAGGAATTGGTACCATGCTTGTGACCCCGGACCATAAAGAAGAAATCCGTAGGAAGCCATACGAAGCGCACGAAGCCAATCATGGTTCCTCAATATGTCTGGTAGCAAACCCTGAAAGGGGGAACTCTACAAATGTCAGAATTCCCAACTTAAAACACCATGTTTAACAACCATCAAAGCGTCCAATATTACAAAATGCCAGGTATACTGTGAGGAAGAGCAAATGTACACAAATCAATGGTTTGGACTCAACATTACAAAATGGCCTGTTGGAGGCCTCTGGAAGATGGAGATTGTCTCAGGCACAACAAACCATTAACGCATAATTAATTAAGTATTAATTATTTTAAACTTAAAAATTAGATTAATATGATTTTAAAAAACAGCTTTCCTATATATATATATATATATATATATATATATAGGAACGTAAAAATCTTCTATCAACAATCATATGCGAACACAGCCTTTAAGTCGAATTTCATCAACTCAGCAACTGTTCCTGGTAACCTGGTTTCAGATTATTTCTATTTGTACGAGCCCTAGACGAGCTTCGAGAACAACATAATTCCATATTTATCGCTGTTTCAGGAAAAATAAAACAGTCAGGGTTTAGAACAAAGGACTGACCTTGCTGTCAGGTTCGGGGCCGCGGAGGCGGCGTTCGACGATGCGGCTGCGGACCTGCGCGATTGTGTCTCCTGTAAGAGTAAGAGAGGCGGCAGTCACGGCCTGCGTGAACGGGAAGCCGATGGGCCAGCCACGGCTTTGGCCGGTGGACTCCGACTCCGACGACGACGGCGGCTCCGGTGGGGGCCCGCGGCGCCGGCCGCGAGGGTCCGGGTTGCGGCGGCCGCGGCGGCGGGGATCGGACTTGCGGCGGAGGGACGGGAGGTTCCACCACCACTCACCGCCGCTCCCGATGGCCTTCATCTCCGCGCCGCGACGAAGGCGGCGGCGGCGGCGAGGAGGAGGGGGGAAGCGCGCGGAGTTCCTGAGGCGTGCAGCACAGTGTCGGCAGCAGATACGGAGTTTGAGGGGATGCTCCAACAAGCTTTGTGAGGCTCCGAATTCTCTGGCCCGCGTGTCACTGCAATTTGGGCCCACATGCAGCCTAGGTTTGCCTATTCCCAAAATCAAATTTTCTAATCAAACAAAAGAGAATTTCTGGACTGTTCGTCCATGGCCATGGGTGTCACATTCAACATTTCAAATATTTAAATTCTCTGATCCCAAACTGTTTTTTGATAAAAAAAATCCCTGATGTTAGACTTAATGATAGCTACCCACGACTCAAACATCCTCTTTACACATGTTAGACCGTGCATAAAAATTTTGGCCTACCAAGCCTAGAAATTTTTCATCTTGATCTAAACGAACGTATCTATAAAATAACGACTTACTATTAGATATCATGAAAGATATGTTTTTCATAAATCATTAGATTTATTCCTTTTCCTTTCCATATTAGTAGTAATAAGATAAGTTATAGAACATTCGTATCCTATCACATCATCAGAGAAGCAATGGACAAGAGATATAAAATAGGTAAAACTTTCTCTTTATTATATGTGTTTTCGCTACAAAATCTCAAATGTTTCACGTTCTCTATATATTAAATTCATATTGGTTAAAGAAAAAAACTTAGCTCTAACACTCACCCTTCGTCCTATATAATCAACTCATATCTTTCAAAACTACTTTCAAATCCGACTCTAAAACATTCTGATATGATGACAACCATCATGTAGCAAAACTCCCTCCGGCACAACATTTGTCACAATCCATTCTTCCTATGGTAACAAACACCTCCTAGATGTATAGTAGGTAAAAATCTACCATATGCTCCAACCTTTAGTCTCAAAAATTTTTCATCTCATTTTATCTCTAGAACGAGAATGAGAACATAGAGGGGAATGTATTATATCATTATCATGTATAACAATACTGCATAGTTGTGCAACACAATCTAATTTGGAACCTTCCACAAGGCTATATGGATAAACAAGTCAGTAATGGTACACAGGAGCACCTGACTTTCAAGCAAGTTCATAATCCCATTCCATGGAACTTGCTTGCCAATGGGTTGACACTTGATACTACCACTGTATCTCAAGTCTCGGGTTAAAAAGCAAATCTTGAGCAGTCAAGATCGTATGGGTCTAAGCAAGCTAGCTACCGGCTACAGATTGCGGCGAGAACTGTTGTCAGACATGCAGTCAATTCACCTTGCCAGAATTATCTCTTGCCGTCTCGTTTTCTATAAGAAAAAACAACTGTTTCCGCGTTGTTATCCAAGCGAGGCTGGCCATGACGAACTAGCAGCAACATCTCCCAGATAACTTAATCGGTTGGTTGAGCTCCTTTTGACAAACCGATGGAGTTTAATTGTGCATATATGGAGGACAGAACGCTGTATGATGAATTGATGATGCCCCATAATTAAGACTGCAGTGGGAACAAGTCAAGACCCATGAGATGATGAGAACATCCGATGATTAAAGAAAGCTAAGACTGAAAACGATGGTGACGCGATAACTGAACTGATCAACCATAAGATAATAAAAAATTGTAGTCGCATTATATATGCACGATGATCAAATGCACAATCTGTCTCTAGCTAGCTCAGGTTTCAGAGTTTGCTGCCGTACAGCTTCTACTTAATTCTGTGTGGGACACGACAATTTGATGAACGCGGTTAGAACTGTCAATCAGGAAACTGCCCAGGACTACTCTGACATGACACCTTGAATAAGGCTGCAGTGTTCAAGATGCAGAGATCTGGCCCATAACATCAAAAGTCAGAAGAATTAATTAATTTGTTTTAAACAAAAAACGATCACATGTTAGCTAGGATGCATCACATTTGCCGCTCCTAACAAATCCAAATCAAACATCTTCTTTCTCCTCCAAGCAAAAGAAACTGTTAGAAAAAGAATACACAAATTTTAATGTGAAAAATCTCTAAATTTAACTAATAATGCTATTAGGTCATGCTGTTTATACCAAGAATTTTCTTTATAGGGCTAAAATCTTTTATAAGTTCATGGCTAAGTTAAATTTTCAACTCATCGATTAGTGACTTGTCATGAGAAGCAATGAGGATATAAACTAACAAATAGACAAAAGATACATTAAAAAATTATTTAAAATAAACATAACTATCATAATTACTACATGAATATTATTGTACAATCATAAAAGAATTAAATCTTTTATACCACTCTTTAGAAACTTGTTTCAGACTATAAAAAGATTTCTTCAAATGACAAACTAAATGCTCTTTTTTAGAAGGAGCAAAACCTTTAGGTTGTATCAAAAAAAATACTCTCTTCTAAATCCCCATGTAAGAAAACAATTTTAATACCAAGTTGCTTTAATTCCAAGTCAAATAAAGAAATAAAAGCAAATATCACCCGAATGGAAAAATAACGTACAATAGGAGAAAAAACTTCATTGAAGTCAATACCTTTCCTTTAGTCATAACCTTTCACCACTAAACGGTCTTTTAATTTTATAAGTTTAACTCTAGAAATACATTCTTTCTTATAAATTCATTTGGGTTTTTTACCTGTTAAAAGCTCTGCCAAATCCCATATATGATTTTTATTAAGGCTCTTAATTTCTCCATTCATAACTATCAACCACATAGAAAAAAATTCACATGAAATAGATTTAGAATAAGAAGAAGGTTCAACGGTATCACCGACATCTTATACAACAAGAAGAGTATAACAAGCCATATCATTAGTGTCATGATATCTAAAAGGCAACTAGTTCGTTATTATTATCAGAAGACGATGAAATAGAAACTTGTTATGTACTAGTAGTAACTTATTGTGTAATAGTTGTAACTAAAGAATCTAAATCAATAGTAGGTGAAACTACCTCAAACTCTGTATCTCTTGTAACAGTTTCATTAGTTTCATATTTAATTGTGAGTAAATTAACACTACTCGAGAGAGAAAAACATCTTTATAAAAAGTAACATCATGACTAACGATCAATTTGTAAGGATCAGAACACTATAAACAATATCCTTTGACACTAGAAAGGTAACTAATAAATATGTATTTTCTTGCTCTAGACTCTAATGTTCTAGTGTTAACATGACAATAAAAATTCTTGAATTAGAATAATTAACTATTTTATCAGACGAAATCTGAAAATAAATGACATAATTTAAAGTGTGATTGATTAAATAACAAGCTATTAAAATAGTTTTAGCCCATAAAACATACTTATTCCATATACCTCTATTTGAAAGCACGCAACAAGCTCTTTTTAGAAGAGTACGATTCATACGTTCTACCACACCATTTTGTTTTAAAGTTCCTCGAACAGTCAAATATCTTGCCTTACCATAATTAGCATAGAAATTATCAAAACCATTATTATAAAATTCTAACCCATTATCAGTTCTAAGCTTTTTTATTTTTCTGACAGTTTGGTTTTCCACCAAAATTTTCCACCTCTAAATTATTGAAAGAGTTTCATCTTTATATTTCAAGAAATAAACCCAAACTTTATGAGCAAAATCATCTATAAATGCTATGAAGTATTTACATCTACCAATAGAATGAAACTTAAACTTGCTCCCAAAATCAAAATGAATATAATTAAGAATTTCTTCAGTCTGATGAGTAGCAGTAGTAAAACTGACCCTCTTTTATTTGCCAAAAACATAATGTTTATAGAAATTAAGTTTGTCAATATTGTTTAAATGACCTTTCTTATAAAGAAAATGCATATATTTCTCACTCATATGACCTAAGCGTATATAGCAAAGCTTGGTGACATGAGGATTTGATACAATAGTAGAAACACCTGTAACTATAGATTCTTGCAAGAAATAAAGAATGCTAATTCTATTACCCTTTAAAATAACAATGTTGCCTTTCAAAATCTTAAGAACACCATTATCACCAACATATTTATATCCCAAGGATTTAAAAGTGCACAAAGAAATAAGATTTCTTTTTATTCTAGAAATGTGACAAATATTTGAAAGAGTGCTAACAATGACATCATGTGTGTTGATTTGAATATAACCAATTCTAATAATTTCAAGTGAATACCTATCACCAATAACAACTTCACTAGTATCAATAGAATCATAAATAGAAAATCATGACATATATGAAAGGTGCAAGGCAAGTTAATAATCTAAGCAGTTTGATTCTTTATACTAGCAGTGTTAATTAGAACATCTCCATCAGAATCATTGGCAACAAAACTAGCCCTAGATTTGTCCTTCTATGTTTTACTTCTTTCTTCTTTTGTTTCTAATTTGAAGTAATCAGACATATCATGATTTATTTTCTTACAATAATAGTAAAATAATATGGACTATTTACTAATTTAGATCATATAGAAGATAATATTTTTGGTTGATTTATCTCTAACTATTAAACAGTGAGTCTTAACTTCAGAATAAGAATCAATAATAAATTTCTCTTTAGACAATAAATTTTATTTAACATTATCAAAACTAAAGGAATCATGATTGTCATAAATCATAATTACTTTAAAGTGTTTAAAGATAGAAGGCAAAAAGACAACCAATAAAACAACCTTATCCTCATCATAAATTTTCACAACTAACCTTTTAAGATCAATAATAAGTGAATTAAACTTATTAAGATGAAACTGTGTATAGAGTTACCTTCTGCCATGCAAATTGTGTACAGACATTCAGTGAGACGTTATTTATTTGCGAGACTTTTTGTCATGTATAATGTCTTCAATTTCATCCACAACAAAGACGTAGATGTCTCATTAATAACTTCGCGTGAAACATCTGTAGACAAGCTGAGTTGTATAGTGGATAACGTTTTTTTTATCTAATTCCTCTCATTTATTATCTGTCATACCCATTGTTTTAGCACACCAACTTGTATAAGAACAACTTTTATGTGAACTTGTCATATGCTAAAACTGACATTGCCATCGAACTTCTCGATGCCAAATTTGGTGGATGACATGTTAAAGAATAAATTACAGATACGGAAATATCATATGTTGAAAAGAGAAAGAAATCTTGTGTGGATGTAGAAAAAAAACACAATGTGAAATTGAATTCACATAAACATGAACATGAGTGATGCTGGAAAAACTTCTTGGTACGTTGACTTGGATGCACTTCAAAATTTCCACTGAAAAATTGACCAGTACGTGATCAAGATAGGAGCAGTAGGCTTGCTATCCCTCTTGGAGACAGCAGGACAGTAGGGTTCTTAACTTTTCCATAGGAATTGTGCATGCTGGTAGCAGAGGATGGAGAATGGCATCGGTGTAGACGCTGACAGCTGCTTTTCTCCTAGGGTGCGGGCAGCAAAAACCGAATCGAAGTCGACGAAAAAACAATCTCATAAAGTAGATTGTTTGACGAGATAATGAACACCTCGGCGACTATAAACCCAATGATGACACAAAGATAGATCCGGTCTCTTGATCTTTGGATAAATCTCCTGGTATGCTAGTTGCGTGAGTATAGCAAAATTCACTAAATAATTACCTGGTTTGAACAGGAAACTCCTTTTGTTTTTTATTTGCTTTAAAAACCGTGCACTTTAGTAGTAGTAGGAGAGGATGCAGACGATTGTCTGCTACTTCCTCGGTATTGCTACAAAATTGATCTCGTCGAAGTGAATCGACGAGGCAACTGCTACTTTGCTTTAGACTAAGGCTTCCAAAGTCCGCTCTGCGTTGGACAACAACGGATGAACACCGCCTAGGACGACGTCTGCACTTCCAACTCAATGTCGCAGACCAAACGTTGAATTGATGAAAACACCGAATGAAGCAGCAACTGGCTAGGAGATCGATCAATGCGCTGATGTCATTTGTTAGGGAAAATAGGGTAAAAGAGAAATAAATTTTAACGTGAAAATGTTAAATATAGAGAAGAAAAAACCAGATAAGATAAAATCAACTAACGATATAACCTCTACATATATACATAATAAACTAAAACTAGTATTAAAATATAACTAGTATTTACATTATAATCTAATAGAAACAAACAACATTGTAGTCCTGCCCAGAATTACCAAGAAATTTACTGATTCTATTATTCTTCTCAAGTTCTCGACCGTTCACTGAAAAAATTCTACCATGAATCCAAAACCTTGACTCTGCAATTATCCTTCGAAATGGCAGTGACAGGTATACTATTCTATCCTCACCAACCACTCCTATGCAAATCTGAACACTCCACATTAAACTAATGTGCTACTACTCGTCTAATTGCGTATGAGAGGAAGCAATCAAGCAGCTGATGTTTGATAGATTAGACGGTGTACAGGCATGCATGAGATAGTTGGGGGAGGCGTCGCCGTCACACGCTCGGAATATTCTCTCCCAAACCCCGCCTCGTTGGTTTAATTTCCCCATCGAAGAGCAGCGTGCGCGGCCACAACCCACGTCCTCCTATCGCGCGCGAACCCAACCCCCCCCCCCCCCCCCCCCCCCCGCCCCCCCACGAACCGAACCCGCTACTACACATGACACGCCCTCAGCTCCGGTTTCTTTATATCCCGTGGCGTACGCCTCGTTTGTCGTAGCTGGCGCTGGTGACGGGATCCATCCAAGAACAGCCTCCTCGATCCCATTCCGGCGGACAGATCACGCCGCCGGCCGGTCGGTCGGTCGCGTCGTTCTTGTGTATATATGGACGGCGAGTGGAGTGACGAGGCGGTGTCGTCGCCGACGATGTCCGGCGGAGGGGAGCAGAAGGCCGGGGAGGGCGTCGTTGTTGCTGCGGTGGATTGCCCGGGGTCGCCGGTGTCACCGTCACCTGCTGCTCAGCGGTCGGCGGCCGGGACGGCGGTGTCGCCTAGAGGGAGCCCGAGGAAGTCGGCGCAGAAGCGGGTGGTGACTGTGCCGCTGGCCGACGTGAGCGGGCCGCGGCCGAAGGGCGTCGGGGAGGGCAACACGCCGACGGACTCGTGGGCGTGGCGGAAGTACGGCCAGAAGCCCATCAAAGGCTCACCTTTTCCAAGGTAAAATACACTGACACACGCATCGATCCCGTGGCACCGTGCTCTTCGATCAATCGAATTCTTGCGCAGGCAGCAACGCAGTAAGTTGCGCCATGCATGGAGGAGTTTTGTGCTGATCTAGCTAGGCTTGGGCATCGTGATGGGCAGGGCTTACTACCGGTGCAGCAGCTCGAAGGGGTGCCCGGCGAGGAAACAGGTGGAGAGGAGCTGGGCCGACCCGGACACGGTTATCGTCACCTACTCCTTCGAGCACAACCACTTCGCCACGGTGCCGAGGGCGCAGAACCGGCAGGCGGCGGCGCAGAAGCCCAAAGCACAGCCCTGTCGTCCGCCGGAGCCGGTGGTGGAACCTGAGGAAACGCACCACGGGATCACCGCCGGACCTGTCGCCGGCTGCGGCGCGGCGGCCAGCGAGGTGCGCGACGAGTTCCGGTGGTTCTACGACGTCGTGTCCGTCAGATCTTCAACCTCTCCCTCCGACATCGACGCGGCCGACGAGATGCAGCTATACGATCAGCCGATGTTCTTTGGCGGCGCTGTCGTCGACACGGCCGCGCTCCTCTCCGACGAGTTCGGCGACGTCGGGTTAGGCGGGGAGGGACTAGGCGAGGAGGAGGCGATGTTCGAGGGGCTCGGCGAGCTGCCGGAGTGCGCCATGGTGTTCCGGCGGCACGCAGGCGACGGGCTGGCGATGGCAGGAGGGGTTAAGGTCGAGCAGCCGACGGAGAGCACTGCCATGACATGAAGCCTGACAGACAGGTGGGCCCGGTCCGGCCTCCAATAAGGCCAGACAAGCTCTTCTAGTTTTTAGCTTCCTGTTCACTTGCCAATTGCCGGTTAGTTTTTTCCTCCATATTTTGGTTCCTTTTTACAATAACACAAAGAAAAAATTGGTACAATATTACTAATGGACAATGTTGATTGGAGGAAGGATTGAGAGAGGCAAGTCACTTTGTCAATGGTTTGGTTGAAGATTTTTGTTTTCTCCTTTGGCACCATCAATGGATACATAAATAAAGATTAGAGAAAAGAAACACCGAAGGATTGGAACTCTATTTTTTTTCTCTGAAAACTTTGCTTACGTCCTTGTCATGTTGCGCAAATGGATAACATTGAATTGTTCAAGCCTGCAGATTTTTTTTAATTCACTTATCGATTTCGTGTCAGACCCAAATTCTGAATAATGCCTTCAGCTGCAATAAAAGTTTCTTGTTCAGAGTCTGACAGAATATCATGTTATGAATTGCAACGACAGATGAATCAAAGATACCGTAATTTTATCATGCTTCTGTTAATCTGTACTCCTAATGGTCATTCATATATATCCTTTCCTTGCCTCAAATTTTCCTATGGTTTGGCGTGTTGCATCAGCGAACGCTTGACAGCAAATCGCGTATTCTTATCGTTTGACTCCCTCTTCCAATGTGCTCACATGCTAGTTTTAATTTTCTTTACCAGAAAGAAAGTCACCAAGTACGAACCAAGTGGCTCTTGCACGAGGGAATTAACAATCCCCGAGTAAACGTTCTACAGCTAATCAAATTATTGTCAGAGCTAGTGGTGGTGGTAGTAGTAGTATTTTTCATCCCAAGAGCAGGTTGATGCTAGTACTGTACTGTAGTTCGTAGGATACGCTCGATGTGACTGAGATTCGTGCTCCTCCTGACTGGTTTCGCTCCGTAGTACACGGAAATTGAGGTGATCGGAATGCTGGAACCAACCCCAACAGACTACAGTCTCTAAACCACCCAGAAATGGCAGCATGGATCAGAGTACATTTAGCACAAAGAAAATACAAAAACATGTGGCATGAGTTGCAAGCATGTATAAGTAATCCCATTCTAAAATATAATTATTTATATTTAGCAAATACTAAAATTATATCAAAATATTCTATTTTAATTATTTTCGTGGTTAATTTTTAAATTTTAAATTGCTTAGATTCTATTTTTAATTATTTGTTTGGCTTTGAAATTATTGAAACTATGATAATCATGATAATAATAATAATAATAATCAACTTAATATAAAATTTAAGTAGTAAAAATATTTATATTTTAGAACAGTACATACTACTACTTAGTTGACTAGACAAGTAATTGTTGAGCTTGTGCAAGGTATATTAGTACAACAACGCACCTGCGACATCAGTGTCAATTGCAAACAATAAACATGCATTTCTATAGTCAAAAGGTAAAATGTTTCGCATGGAGGTGATGATGCTAATATCAATTTTATTGTTTTAACTTTCATATAAAGTGGACTAGACGAGAAGACCAAATCTGTGAACAGTACTAATTAAAGATAGTGATATCAATGCCTGAAACAAGTACCGAAGACATTACTGGCATGCACTATATGCAGACCTACTATTCAAATCATCTATCCGAGAAAAAGAAACACAGGAGAGAAAAAAAAAGGGAAGTTTGCAAGCAGAGATATGCGATCCTAAGGGCTTGAACAAACCACAGCCCACAGCACTGACAGAATGTTGCCTCGGCGAACACTGTACCGGTACGCCGATAGAAGCTGTCAATAGCGCAACAAAACCGAACACCAGCAGACAAAATCGCAGGGCAATTCTCCTTTGACACGAACGCTGAATGTCTGAACCATGCAAACCGCATTGCTAGTACGTGCTACCAGCCAAAGACTAACATAAACTAGCCTACGGCCAGTATCATTTCCAGCTCTAGCACGCTTATGCATGCATGGTTTTACTCCTGCTTGCCCTTGTGCCCTGTAATTCACCGTCGGTGCTGGGCTACCTGCTGCTACCTCCACACTACTTGTCACTTGACAAAATTAACTGACATATATAAAACTATCGCGAGTGAAGCTGCAGCTGGCCTCGAGGAAATGGATCCGAGATGGCGTATGCTCGGCCGAGAGACTATTCCGGGGGAGCTTCCTTGCTTGATGGCGATCTGGAGGCGTTTCTCCGGATTTCCTGTGGAATGTGCTGCGGCTGGCCGGCCGGAATGGTCCCGGCCGCGAGCTATCCCCCTATCTAGAGACTCCTCTTTCTTCTGAACCTTCAGGGTTCAGACTTAATTGGCCGGCTGCTGCTACTGATTCTGCAGCGTTAGCAGTATCAGAACTCAACATTAGTATTACAATCGGTGTTCTGCTCACCTAATTCAGATCAAATCCTACTTGGAATTTGGAAATGGAACACCCAGATCAACGTGGAACTTACAGCGAGAGGGGCACATTCCGCAAGATCTTCTCTTCCTGTAAAAGTCGCAGGCAAAAATGGTGAGCCTTGGCCTTTAGGCCTGACTGAGACGCGAAACTAGCTTTCCTGAATTCGAGCTACTTTATACGCAAGGAGAACCATTCGTGCATGCATGTCGGTTTTGCTGCCACATATGCAAATCTGTTACAAACATGAATATACAGAGTTAATTAAGGAGATATCAAATGAATAACAGGGTCCATAACTCAAAGAATGGACATGTGAGATAAAATCGAAATTTCAGAGGGTAACATATAGACAAGGATCGAATGGAATGACACCGATTTCGTTCCATCGTCCACCGTCTATACACCGATCTACCAATACATGCAGAACGCGAAACCTCGGAAATGCAGCAAGCAAAGCAGCAGCTGAGCGCCTGAACCCTAACAAAAGATGGAAAATTTAGTCAGAAGCTTGCATGAGCAGGAAGCATGCATTATCGGGTGAATCTTCCTTGGCAGCGTTCGAATCCACAGTACTGCAGGTGATCGGTCAATCGGCAACTGCCAAAGGAGATTTGCCCAGCAATGCAACTTTGCGGCCTTACTAGTTACTACACAGTTGTTCTGCTTGCTTGCATGCATGGATGCTCAACGGCTCAAGTTACATCATCCTACATGTGTTTCTGGTCTTGTAAATCTTATTGTTTTTTCTTCATTTCAGCAGTGTAGCATTCTTCCTGCAAAACAGTTCGTTATATTGGCTTACAGCCATGAATTCATTGTCTATCCATGAAACGCACGATCCAGGCATACATCCTAGCGGATTTGCAGGTGCATATTCAAATGCATGCACCTGCAAGCTTGCTTACATGCATGTGTGCAGATACGGAATTACCAGTACATGTTTAGAGAAAAACACCATTAAACTAGATACATGCTCTGTAACATCTATACTATAATGGAGCAACTTTGACGCATACGCTCAACCCTTACCGTCTAATTGTCACATCCAAAGTCTTAGATGCATCAACTGATTCGCGCGTATTGTCCCGTACCACGATACATTGGCCTCCTCTCCCGTCTCGCATCCGCACGGCCACGCCTGTCTTCCCTCTCGTCTCATATCCACGCCGGCGCTAGTCACCGTTGCCATCGTTGGTCTCCTCACACCGTCACCGGTTGAGATCATCCTACTGCCTTCGTCAAGACGCCTCCATCCACACCACAGCCGCTAGCCTCTTCCTCCTCCGTGCTCGATTCCACCGCCGCATCCCCCTCATTGCGCTGGTCGACGTGCTCGATCTGCCACCATTATTCACGGAGTCTCCACCCTATGATCGCAGCCACACGCCCGTACCTCCGTCTTCTTTGGCTACCCATGCTTCCATCCATCCTCACCACCATCGTGCCCTCTCCCTCCTCCATGCTCCATCTTCGGCTGCTGCATCCCCCGCGCCACCCC
Organism: Oryza coarctata; assembly: GCA_030770085.1. NCBI lineage: Eukaryota > Viridiplantae > Streptophyta > Magnoliopsida > Poales > Poaceae > Oryza > Oryza coarctata. The sequence continues at coordinate 22,999,642 of CM061463.1, read as the reverse complement.
GACCAATGCGCTCAATCTGCCGCCACCATGCACTGAGTCTCCCCCTTGAACAAGGGCCCTCAATCTCGTGTCTGTAGCTCCAACGCTGTCGTCAGGTTTGTGCCACTCCGATATTTCTGTTGTCTAACTACTCCCTATCCTTTTTCACTATACTCTGATCGACCATCGTATTTAAAAAGAAAAACAATTATTGAAGATTCTAGAGGTATATTTGAAAAAAAACAGCAAGCTGCTATAGCATATTTTGTAAATCTGTACTACTTAAAAAAAATATGACTTGTTAGTAGGATCTTTGAATACACTTCGATCTAGCTGAACTTGTGAAGGTCTTTTGAGCTGAAAAGCTTGAGTAGCTTTGAGTTTCATTACATATAAATGGGATATCACCATTCTTATACTACAAGTCTTGCTAGCTAAATTGAAGCGATTACACTACCGAAAGGCTTATTGCCCAAGGCAAAAGACTCAAGACATGACTTGACTTGACTTGAGTTATACCATACTTGCTAAGAAAGTTCTACTACTTTACAGTATACTGATTATAGGTTAACAATTCTCCTCTTAATCTCTGAATTTATTTTTCATCTTCCCATCCAACTAGATCATTCCAATTTTGTGGCGTAGCTCTTGAAATCTGATTCTTCCTAGAGTCTTTGTTAAGAGGTCAGTTAGCCGATCTTTTGTATTGATGTAGTTTGCACTAATACTCCCTTTCTCCAAACGGTTTCTGATGAAATGGTACCTCAGATCAATGTGTTTGTAGTGTTCAAGGAAGATTGGATATGTCCTTAGTACTAAGATAGACTTGCTATCCACCCTTAGCTCAACTGCTTAAATTTTCGTCCCTTTGAGTTCCCTAGCAGTTGAGCCAGCCAAATTGCTTGAGTTACGACATTGGTGGTTACTACATACTCTGTTTCAAAGGACGATTGAGCCACAATTTTCTACTTGATAGATTGCCAACTCACAAAGCTTGAACCAAGAAAGGATGCCATGCCGCTTGTGCTCCTCCTTGTATCTATGTCATCGACGAGGTCGCTATCGCTGTAACCAATCAGCCATTGCTCCTCTGTTTCCTTCCTATAGTAGAGGTCATGCTCCAAGGTGTCAGTGACACACAAAATGCTTCATGGCCAACATGTGTTTTGTAGTAGGGCACTCCATGAAGCGACTCACATATCCGACGGTAAATGGTAGGTCTGGCTATGTGTGGCTGAGGTAGTGGAGACTACCAACCAATAGCCAATATCCTATCACGTTGACTGGAGTCGACGTGCTTTCATGGCTCAGCCTGAGCCTCTCCTCTAATAGAGTGGCAGAAGGATTTCAATCCTTGAGGTTGGCTGACTCCACAATGCACTGAGCGTAGCACCCCTGATTCAAAGAAATCCCCGTTGCTCCCTACTTCACCTTGATTCTAAGGTAGAAGGTGAGTAAGCTAAGATTACTTATCTAAAATTTCTCCTTCATCTCCTTCTTAAATTGCTCAATTGTTGATGTCGATGGCTCTGTGATCATAAGGTTATCAACATAGACTCTAAAAAGCAAAGCAGAGCCGCTATTGTTGCGTCAATACATGGCATGCTCATGTTTGCTGTGCTTGAAGTTTAGTGCCTTCAACGTGCAATTGAGCTTTGCACTCTAGGCTCTTAGTGCCTGCCGTAGGCCATAGAGGGTCTTGCACAAGTAGAGTATGTTGCCTTCTTCTCCAACAACAACAAAAATAGGAGGCTGCTTCACATACACTTATTCTCTCAATTCTCCATCGAGGAAGAAAGATTTAACGTCTATGTGATGGATGTGCCAACCCTCCTGGGCAGCGAGCGCATCTAGAAGTTGAATTGACTCCATATGCGTGATGGGTGCGAATATCTCATTAAAGTCGATCACAGCTTACTGGTTGAATCCTTGGACAACGAGGTGAGCTTTGTGCTTGATCACTTTCCCATCATCATTCTTCTTCAATTTGTAGACCCACTTTAGTCCAATTGGATAGTGGCCATGCAGGAGATCGATGAGCTCCTATGTCTCATTGTGATTCACTGCATTCATCTCCTCTATTTATGGCACACAATGCCTTGTGCTTTGCTTTAGCGAACAAGCACGGCTTACCTGATCCAACAAGGAGCAAGGATGCCTCCTTGAGCTCCCACTAAACGATCCTTGGCATCGGGGCATCCTTCCCTATTAGGTTGTCAATGGTGCAGTACCGAATTGGCATGTCTAAGTACGCTGCATCAAGCCTCTCCTCATCGTGAGAGGGAGGTGACACAAACTTCACCACAGCTAAACTTGTGGCTGGTGTTCGTATAGTAGGAGATGGTGTAGCAACGTTCTCCTATGCCAAAACTAGCAATGCTGATGGGGTCATTGTGCCTCCTTTAGAATTAGGTGCATAATGCCCAATGGTCTACTCAACATAGTACTCAATGGTGAAGGCACTGCTCGATGTCACAACTATGTCATAGTTTAGTCCAGCCCATGTCTCTCATCAAAGATGACATCACAAGCGAGACAAACACATCATGTCCTTGGATCAAATACATGGGACACCTTCATCCCTTCCTTGTAGCCTTGAAGACACCAAGCGTGATACGTTTGTCGAGCTTGGGCATATCATGTAGCTCCTTCACAAACGCCTAACACCTGAAGGTGTGCAAGAAGTTGAATGCTGGCTTCTTGTCATGCCATGCTACATATGGCCTCTTGATGGTGAGGCTTTTAGTCTACACATGATAGAGGAAGATAGTCATGTTGACTGCCTCTCCATAAAACTCAATAGGCATTCCCGTCTGCTTGAGCAAGGCGTATGCCATGACACAATCATCTGATTTTGCTGCTCAACAACACCATTCTATTGTGGGGCGTATGGCACAGAGAAGTGATGATGGATCTCCTCATCGGCACAGTAGGCAACAAACTCTAGCAATGTTAACTCATTGCCATTGTTCATGCAAAACACACACAACTTGCACCCACAATGAGCCTCAGCCGCTGTATGAATTTTCTTGATGGCATTGGATGTGCAGTTCTTGGTTGCTAGGAGCACCACCCACATGTACCATGTAGCGTCATTGACCAATAGCAAGAAGTAACGTTAGCTACTTGGCGTCATTGGTGTAATGGGGCCACAAACGTCCCTATGGATGAGGTCAAGTGGCTCCTAAGCATTGTACTTTGCCACCTTGGGGAACGAGGCATGACAATGCTTGGTGACGATGCATGTATCACACAGCTGCTTGACATGCTCCAATCAAGACATGCCGCGCATAAGCTCTTGCGGCCCTGTCTTCTCTAGCAAGCTAAATTGGATGTGCTCAAAGCGCTTGTGCCAGTGCCAAGCAGATCAGTTGAGTGAGCTCAAGACGGATGACGTATAGGTGGTTTCGTCCTGCTTGATCTTGGTAAGGATGTGTTGGCATCGATCGCAAATGCGCATGATGTCGTCATTGACTATTACCTTTGTGTTGCTCTCATTAAGTTGGCTAACACTAATGATGGAGCTCTTGAGGCACATAATGTAGTAGATGCTGCCAAGGACCTTATGCTCACCATTCTTGTTGGTAAAGATGACATTGTTAGCGCCCTTGATATTGATGATGGGGCCATCGCTAAATTTAATAGTGTTGGTGACGCTTTGATTGTGCCTGGCAAAGACGTCACCATAGCCTATCATAAGGTTGGTGGCTCTTGTGTCGAGGTACTAGACCTCCTCCTTATCCTCTGTGTCCATGATGCTAAGGTTGACCTACATGTGTGGCTTGAAAAGTGAACCAAGGGATGGTGCGGAGATGGGGTCATTGTTGAGCTTGCAAACCTAAGCCATCAGTAGTGTGACATCATCATCTTCATGCCTGCTAGCCTATGGGAGTAGCAGCACATTGTCATCGTCATCTCCTTGAGCCAGGTGTGTCGCCTCCTTCTTGGGATGTCGACAGTCATTGGCTCAGTGGCTAAGTTGGCCACATTTTTGGCTTTTATTTGATGTCGTGTCTTGATTCCCCTTTCTTCTTGTCTCTTCTACTGCCACCACTAGCTCCTTCCTTTCTATGGTGCGAGCGAGGTCATTGCTAACCCCTACCACCTTGCGACTAGTTAGAGGAGCCCTTCTCCTTCTGCCATGTGAGCCATTGCTCCTCTGTGAGGAGAAGCTAGCCTCCAACTATAGCAACAGATGGCACTGGATCTGACCGCCGTTCCTTCGCTACCTTTAGGTGCCCTATGACATCCTCGATGGTGAGTATCGAGAGATTTAATAAGGTCTCTATCGGTGCTGTGACTTGGGAGTATAACTCTGGGACAATGCACATGTACTTCTTGATGACACTTTGCTCCTCGATCTATTCTCCTAGTGTCCCAAGTTAAGACAGTAGGCTTGTGAGTCGCAGGGCAAAGTCATTGATCGATTCCTCATCATGGAACAAGATGTATTCACCTTCTCGGTGTAGCTGCTGCGCTTTTGCCTTCCTCATGTGGTCCACACCAATGCACACCACTTTAATGGCATCCTAGTCATCCTTCGCGGAGTCCTTGGTGGCGAGCAGTGGGATCATCTCGCTGGGGACGGTATGCAGAACAGTCGTCATGCTCCATCTTGTCCTTCTGCTCGTCACAGTCACCATGCTCCATGACGTCCTTGAGCTTGTGGGCTTATAGTATCACCTTCATAAGTAACAATCACTTCGTGTAGTTAGTACGTATGAGATTGGGATACACCGTCGAGCCTCTAATCTTCCTCACAATCCGCCTCTAATCTTCCTTACAATCCTATGCACCACATGCTCCTGAGGCCTATCGCCTTGATCTCGACCTCACCGTGGTTTTGACAATGCTAAGAGGTGACCTAGAAGGATTACCAAGGCTAGCCGATGCTCACCTACGCTCTGATACCAATTATTATTAAGATCTTTAAGCTATAGTCTAAACTAGTTGAAAGATCTTTTAAGCTAAAAAGCTTAAGTAGCTTTGAGTTTCATTGTATATAAATAATATACCATTATTCTTATACTACAAATCTTGCTAGATATATTAGTACACGTTACCTTATTTGCTAAGGAAAGAGGAAGTGATTACTACTATTGACAGGCTTATTGTCTAAGGTAAAAGACTAAATACTTGACTTGACTTGACTTATATTATGTTTACTTGCTAAGGAAATACTAATACTACTTTACGGTATACTGAATTTTCAGAGATTATACGTTAACATGATTTGCTTCGGTCGTCCGTTTCGTTTGTCATACGATCCTATTCGGTTCCGCTCCTGATCGTCTGTCGATGTCGCTCCCTACGCTTCCTTCCAGTGCATATATATAACAAAGCCCATACGGCAGCGGCCCAGCATACCTGGGCCTCGGACTCATCTATCTCTCCGTACGTCCTCTCGGTCTCGACTCCCGTCTCGTCGCGACTCCCTGAGTTCCCCTGCCGCCTGCGCCAAGCGAAACCGCCGATCTCCATCCCGTGATGAGCTTCGCCGTCGTGCTGTTAGCTGCTTCCGTCGCATCTTGTCATCCCTCTCTACTTGCACCTTTTCTCTTTGCCCTTAACCATATGCAATGACATCAGGACTAGACGCATTAATCCTTTATCGTATGGAATTAAATTGTAATTCATGACTTTATGCTTGATGTTCACTTGTAATTCAAATAGATCAATGCTGCTTCAGAGTTTTTTTCTTATAGCTAAATATAATGAATTTGTGATGAGACTTTCTACATGTATATATGTATAAATTTTTCTATAATATTTTATGATATTTATCATTTGATATACACGGAATTTACACGTTAAACCTGTGTGCACATGATATATTCCTTAGCCTAATTAGGGACTATACTACTATCATTTTGTTTATAAGAGTTATCATTGGTTTACCATGACAATCATTCTAATAGTTTCTTTTACATCATCATTTAGTTTTAAAAATAATTCAACATAAGCTAACTTTGAATACAACTATTGTTTATAATATTGGTTTAGATCAATTCTCTACGCTTGATTGTCGATTTTCAAAGCATAGCTTGGAATAAATACCTAAATTACGATGCATCTACTAATTTTGGAGCTAGATCACATCACACTCTTCTCACTTGGCCCTATACTGACCATGCTCTCTAATTTTTTTCTCAAATTCCTTGTTTTTTCTTCCCGTTGCAATACACGAGTATTTTGCCAGTCAACTGATAAAAGGTTTCTTCCATATTAGGAAAGGCACATGCTTAATAGTGTACAAGATTATATATCAATAAACTGGACATCCCAACTGTTTAGAAAGCTCAATGCAAGATTAGCTGCATATACATTCAAGGGCATTATATGAACCGTCTTTTGATGAAGCTCCATGTCAAGTTCACGTCATAATTCAAGCACTTATCAAGTTATCATTGAGTTCCTTGGCAAGATCACGTCAATAGCTAGCTAACTTGGTACATGTGGCTGATATCAGCAGGTCTTGTTATTTTTCTTTTAGTTTAGGTTTTGTCTTTAGATGTTTTATCTTGTGTCTGTCATTTCTAATATTGCAATTTTCTCAGTTTACATAAATTTATATTGAAATTGCTTCATGTGCCTTAACATTTTGAAATTTGATGTTGTTCTTATTAGATTTTTTTTGTCAGCATACTGTTGAAGATGGATTTTAGAGAATAAAATTTGATGGAAACCCAGCATTATGGATGCTCACGGCAGAACGCGTCTTAGGCTGTGATGGCATGTACAAAATATTGTTCATGTTTGCAGTAATTTTGATTATTTGTAAATTTATATATATATATATGGACAAATCATTTTGTACTAAGAAATGCAAAAGGCATTTTAAAGCGCTGTGTATCTGATAAGATGTACCGAGCATTCGGATCCATATAGTGTGTTGGATGGATTCTTATATATTGATTTCATTGTGTGTTGTGTGTGCACTAGTTATAGTAGTAAAACATCGTAGGCATATTTTTCAAATGGAAGGTACATTAATGCTGATTTAGCTAGCGATAGGACCATCCACGGTCTTGCGTGGAGTAGGGAGAAAGCGCTTGCAGAAGCGTCCAGCAAATAGCACGGTAAACTAAGAGCATGCTCTCATGCAGTCAGTACGAGCCACGTCTGACGCGGTTTGTGGGTCTCCGTTTTAGTTTTCTTGATCTCATGTGCACCCTAAATCATGGCTGAGGCTTCGTGCATGGTTCGTTGGGAGCAGAGCACGGTACTATTTCATACCAAGCTACCAACGCTTTGCGCTGGAACACAATGGATCACAAAGATGGAGCTTAGTTTTGATCACCTGTGCATGCAACACTTAAATGAGTTCATGCTTCTATCGAACCAACATACAGCCAGTCCTTTGTACAAACTAACAACAATATCAACTTTAGATAACATGGACAAATACAATAGCCAACCGCGAGCTTTACTATTGACCTTGCTATTGCTATTAGGCCATCCCATTTCCTAGTTTTTAGTTGTGACATGATTTAATCAAGTTTTATTTATGTTTTTAAGATATAGAATGAAACAATTTAGTTATAATGGGATTTCACTCTGTTTTTTAATGTCCAGCAAGTTTCATTTAGATAAAACATATTTCTTCTCTTACTTCATAAAATTTTTTATCATGTCATCAATTTAGCCTATATAACATCTTATTTAATAAGATTAAAAATCTAGCACGCCTTACCCCTCAATGATTTCGAAAAAAAAACATCCTCCCACAGATCCACTGGCCAGAAGGCCAGATCAAGTGGGTCCCTTTCTCCAGCCAGCCCATCCCCTGACCTGGAATCCAATCTGGTCTTCCTGAAAAGCCGTGCAAAAGATGGACCTTTTCTCCCCACAAACCGTTACACTCGAAAGAGTCCAGTTCAAACCCATGCGGCCGAAGCGCCGAACTCCCAGCACAAATCTCTCGGTCTCCAACCGTTTCTACCCTCCTCCCTCCCTCGCATGTACCGAACCTCGCCGAATCCAGTTTAGCCAAGAATCCAACATGGAAGGGGAGGAGGAGATCTTCGCCAGCATTGACTCCCTCTGGTTCTACTCCAGCGTCTTCCTCCCGCGGCCTGTCGAGCAGTTAACCTGCCCTCCTCCTCCTGGACCCGGAGAGTTGCAGCCCAAGGTGCAGGATTCTACGGTGATCCACAAGATGGGCAGTGATTGCGGACACCAAGATCCCGGATGCGTCAGCGAGACAGTGGCGGTAGCAGGCAGGAGGAGAGTAGCTGCAGCTGCAAGAAGCAGGGAGGTGAAGGAGGGCATGTACATATGGCAGGAGCAGCGCCGGCAGATGCGCGTCGTCGCCGCGGCGGCGCGGTGCTCGCCGTTGACGATGCCGCACCTGAGCGATGGTCCAGCAATGAAGGCACATCTCAGGTCGTGGGCTCATGCCGTTGCTTGCTCGGTCAGATGAAAGACAAATCATAACCCCATTAGTTCAGAATCTCTTTTTTTGTTCAGAATCTCTTTTTTTTTATGGAGGATTAGTTCAGAATCTTGTCGCAATGCTGTAAGGAAATTTCTTCGTTTTTTTAGCTCTATCCATGAATAAAAGATTTATCTTCTGATTTGGATCAAAGATGTTAACTTTAATCTGTGTATGCACAATACCAGTACCAGTATAACCAAGTTTTCTAAGCTTTCATAACATAACTGTATGAGTGGCAATGGTACGGTATCTTCTACCCTTTGTTTTTCATCTGTAATATGCAATTCTTGATGTATTCTATGGGGGAACAACACCAACTATTTCTAGCAGAATATTTGAAGATATGACATATGGTCATCATGTGGAATCGAGGGCGAGAGAGCGAATACTATACAGCTCTCTGCAAATAATTAGACTATACATGATTTCAATATGGGTTAGGTAGCATTGCTGGATGAAAATCCTCATTTGATTGTGTTCTCATTCCTTGTTGGACAATGCCTCTGGAAGTTTGAATGTGGGAGGCTTGTCTGCGCCTTTCCTTGAGTATTCTCTCCACCTCCTTGCTGCTGCCGCCGCTCGCTTCGCTCTCTCCCTTGCTTCATCTTCTGCTCAATGTGTTGGCAAGAGCGTTAAGAATACGGGGTATGTGGATGTGAATCGAAATGGCATAAGTAATTGCCATTGGCAAAATATGCTAGATTTACCGTTCTTTCGATATCTTGTTGGTGCTCCCCAAACATCACTCCATGAGCTCTTCTTACTAGAATCATCTTGGCTCACACGTCTTCTGACCTTTTCCTGCAAGACGACAGGTTCCAAAGAAAGGCAGACAGTTTACATGTGAAAAAACAAAGGTTATGGTCCTAAAACTCTTAAACTGGAGAGTGTGATACAAGAAAATGTATCGAACAGAGAATTATACCAAGACTTTTGCCTGTCTTTTCTGCCATCGTGTACTTGCCTGACAGACAGAAAAAACAACAGAATAAATTAAGGTCTTACGAAAAAAATGGTGGCTCAAACTTTAGAAAAACCACACTGTACGATACTGGAGTACTATAGTATGAACATGTATCAACTTTAGTGCTGGATGCAACTAAAAATTATAAACCATGCTTTTGGGATGAACTAACACCATATTTTGAATCGAAAATGTGGAATTACAAAATATTGAAAAAAATGGGGTCATCCAGTAAGAAATTACCATCCGAAACACATCAACTGAACCTCCCATCCCGGCAAGCATCAAACCAACCTTCTCAAATGGAAAGAATTTTAATACGCTTGTTGTAAGGCGGTAAAATCTGGTATGTTTGGAAATAACAAATTGATAAACTATTATTTGATATATATATATATATATATATATATGAGAATATTATAAGTATCTCTGATGTTTTCCTTACGTTCACTCTCTCTACCCTTCGCATTTCATCCTCAAGGAGTGAAAGTTGTGCAGCTGATGTCCAATGGATGCAGTCTACTGGACTGCATATCAGAAATTCATAACAATAAATAATATTTAGCGTATAAATAAGGAAAAACATTTAAATTTGTTTGGCGAAATTTGTAGCAATTTTTTCAGTTTGTCGATAACTAAGAAATTGGGTAAACTGATGTTGCAATGGGAAATTTGACGGTCTCACCAAGTGTCAATAGCTTCTTGAATTATATTTACATCGCCTGATTGGCTGTAAACTCTTGCCCGTCCATAATCTTCCTCAATTTGGAAGACCTTAGAACATACATTAGCACAGTTTTTACATCCTGTATAAATGCCAGAATAAATTAAATAGAAGCCAATAACTACATAGGTAAATGCCAGAATAAATTAAATAGAAGCCAATAACTACATAAGAATACATGGTCTAAGATAAACTTCTGTCAGTTATAGTCGTTAATACCTATGCAGCTAAACTCATCGACAAACACATGATCCCTGGGTGCATTGTCATCCAAGAAGGGGTTGGTTGCTGTTGCGGCATAGCCATGAATCTCATCATACACAGCTCGCTGGATGGGATCGGTAAGCACCTGTTCGCCCCTTTGTCATGTTAATTTCTCATACAAATTTGAAAAACAAGCAGAATGCTCCAAGAAGTAGCAAACTTTGGTCTCTCAAGTGTCCAGATTACCGTGTATACTTCATTGATGAACATGCAGAAGTTCGTCACATCGGGGTCATTCCCACTGAGATCAGGATGACATGCTTTCATGCAATTGTAATACGCTTTCTTGATCTGCTGAGGTGTTGCATCCGGCATCTGAAAGCATGAAACGAGTAACATCTCAGTACTCTGCAGCACTGTGAGTACTGACTAATGCAAGATGTGTACCATCTACCATTTCTTTTCTAACCATTCCAAAGGATAGAAAATAAAATAGATTACCATTCCATAGGATAGAAAATAAAATAGAGAATAACTGAAAATAGGTAATGTGGGTTTAATGCAAAAAGCAAATGGAAAATCATTTTTTTTTCAGATAATGGAAAATCACACTTACAACGCCAAGAACTGCGTAGTAATCTTCGGCGACGCCACCCCCGGTACTTGGAGACTCTGCCGCCACCGCAGAAATCGTCAGGACACTCCTTCCCGACATCTTCCGTCTCCTGTGCCAGTCTCTTCTCCCGGCCCCGGTGACCTTTGTGACTACCCATCGCCGGACACTACCAGAGCAGGGGGTGGGCGGCGTGGAGGAGCAATGGAACTTGGCAACCGAGTCGGCGAGCAGCGGTGGAGACAGGAGAGGAGCCATCGGATGGGAAGAGGCGTACCTTTGATCGGGCTCCGGCGAGGCAGTGAGGGAGGAGGACGAGGAGAATCCGGTTGGATCCCGTGGAGGAGTGGGGGTTTGCTCTGTTTTTTGGTGCGTTTTCTTGGCGGACTCTGTTTATTTTGGTTTTTCTGGGCCACTCCTCTGCCGCGATTTTTCTCGTTTCTTCTTCTTTGCAAATTGACATTTATGATCTTTTATATTTATGTTTAGGTCCTTGAATGTTTTTTCCTCCATGCCTTTGGCTTTAGTTTGGCATTACCATAACCATGGTTTACAATTTCGACGAAAACTGATCGAAAACCGTGAAATTTTGAGATTTCAAGCCGGTTCAAGAGTCAATTTCAAGAAAAATTTGAACAGTTTTCAAGAAATTCAAATTTAAAACAATAAATTCGATTAAAATTTGATCATGATTGGTTGGAATTTTCTTGTTTTTCAATGTTGTGATCCAATGGATAAAACATGGTTTGAGTTGGCATAGAATTTCAAAACTAAACTTTCACATTTAATCTCTCTTACTAATAGTGCTACAAGAGCTAACAGAGCTACTCGTTGGGCATGGGTTCAACTCTAGATTTCTCACATTTCTTGTAATATATCGATATCAATGGGTCAGAAAGCAGGTCTATGATATCAGCAGCGCTACAATCTTATTATGATACATTAGGCAGCTACGATGAGCACTACGAATGGTTGCCAAGTGCCAACTTTTTGTTTGATGCATGAAACCGTGTAGACCTCGATCTTTATGAACCTTTTGCATAGCTAAAAGTTGCCAAGGTCGTCTAAAAGATTTATTCAAGATTCATGATTTGCGCAAGATTATGTAAAATATTCGTAAGAGAACCGATCAAATCTTAAGGGTTGGAATGTATCAAGCATCAAATATGTTCAAATAGTGCCAAAAATGAATATGCATCTTTCTGTTGAAATGGACACAAATTCGAGTCGAATATCTGCACTATCCGGTTGAATGTTGGACATTTTACAACATATCAATGTGTACAAAATGAGTTTAACAGCACTAATTTAAGGGATGTAAAACCATGTTTTGTTTAACATTCATATAAAAATGTAGATGCAACCAGAAAAATTGGTATTTGGATTGAACACAAATAATACTCTTGAGTCCTGATTGTATCCTTTTCTGCTGAATGGGGACAGTTTTTTTCCCTTTTTTTTACTTAATACAGATAATCTCCATGTAAATTAGATATGTCCAAATAATGTAGAAATTATGGAAGTTTGAATACGAATTGTTTTCCTTATGTGACCACAGATGGTGCTTTTTTATGAATATCGGTTTATCCTAATCCGTTTTCCACCCATAGTAATTTTACACAAGGAGGGCCTAATGTCCAATTGACAAGATGTGAAGCGCTTGGAAGAAATTTTCCCGTGGAAGAACGAGAAAAAGGCTTTTTTCTTGCTAAATTTAAATAAAGGTGAACAAGAAATGGGCGATATTATTGTCTAAGGGCACAGAAATGTGGATGGAAATGAGGGTGGGTCCTACTTGAGAAACTAGTTAATGACAATATCTTTCATCATGCAAGGTACTAGGGAAATAATCATCTGGATATTGAAGGACATGGAGATGAAAGAAATGTTATGCTGACTTGGCATTCTGAGTGCCTCCGCTTTTGCGTTTATCGTCTGGAAAAGGACCAACATGGTCAATACATGAGTAAAAATCTCCAGGACAAGTCATCCACTCGGTGAAGTTGTGTGGTCCTTGTTGTCACGTCACCTGTTGATGTTGTGGTAATTGCTGGAGTGCATCTCAAATTCATGTGGACGGAATTGCTCATCCTTATTCATTCCTAATGGAACCAAGCTAGGTTTATTTAGGTTGTAGAGTCACTTCCAAACTCTCATATCCATCTTAAGGTATACACACATCCCTCTCACGATTATGGATGTTTTCAGTTCACGTGGGATTAGTAGCAGTGTCTAATGTGTCATTAGATTTATATATGTGTTTACCACCATTTTCTTTAATTTCTTGTTAGGTCCTTTGATTATATGACTAAAATAAGACACGTGCACGCGTACAGTGCATTGCAGTCCAGACCTAGTCGTTTGATCAATCTCATCAGAAGCTCGCCAAGGTGGCGGGATCAAAGGTTATCCATTTTAACGAAACCCGACGTAGCCTGCCAATGTCACATTACCCGATCGGCATTAGCTTTGCCATGCCCATGCGTGATAAACGAATCGAAACAAGGGCAGCCCTGGCAGGAGTAGAATTTGACCGCGCACGCCGTTCCGGGGCCCGACCGGCGCAACTGGACGCACGTAAAGCGCGCGGCGGCCTACGCCTTCCTAGCACGGCTAACCACCTAGGCCGACGCTTACAAGACCCCCCCCCCCCACCCCCCCCACCCCCCCCCCCCCCCCCCCCCCCCCCGCGGCTCGCGGCGAGGCCAATTTGCGCGAGAAAACCCGGTGGAAACGAGGAGCTTCTGTGTGCCGAGCCCGCGCGCATATATACCGGCGGCTCGCGTAACACGGTGGTGTGACACGCCGACGCACGGGCGCAGCGCAGGCGCCGTCTTGTGGAGTTGTGACCGACTCCACATCCGAACCTGAGGCCACTCTGACCGATATCACCCAATACTGAAAAGCCAAACAACATTATCTCGAGCTTCGAACTGATCCAGCCCGCCCTGATACAGCCGAGGTCGTTTGCTCACCATGGGGCTCATCGCCGGCGTCGGCAGCAACAGGGAACGTGCGATGCAGCTGCGCCCAAGGCGGGCGTACTGCGGCCTGCTGCTTTGCTGCGGCTCATTGTGCCAGAGGGCCGCGTGTCGCCGGGGATGGGAGGAGGCAGGGTATTGTGCTTGGAAGCTGGCGTTCGCGTGGTGGTCAGGATGTACCTGGCCAGCTACGGGAAAGATGCGCGCGCGATGCCAATGCCACCTCCGGCGGCGGGGACGGAGCGGCTGCTGCGGTCCGTGCCGAGCCCTGGTATTGGGCACTAGCTAGGTAGGTCGCTCGATCGGCTTCTCCGGTTGCCAATGCAGAAGGTTTTATGGTGCTAGCTCGTCATGAATGTTTGCTCACGTTCCAGATTTCTCTCCAGTCCCTAGAAAAGGCAGGCGCTGCACCATGTTGCCTGATTTGAATGCTAAACCGACGTACGTCCAGGTTTCTTCTCGTTGTATAGGTGTCATGGTGGCATAAGTTGACATTGATCATCACTGTGTAATATGTTAATGCCATTTGGTTATATTTGGTGCGAGCATGGGTGTACGCAGTTCACCACCCAAGTTTGTAGTTATCAAGCTCCAACTTGTTCGCTTATTCTAATTCTGCCATTTGGTTGTAGACTTATAGTTGGTGTGGTGCAATGGTGCAGAGTCCTAAACCAAGTTTCAATTCTCAAGCTCGAATTTGTACTCATAATTTAATCTACGGTATAATGGTAATGTCCTTTCAATACTAATTTAGTAAGGTCAGTCCATTGATCCTTAGCCTCTTTCTCATATTTGTAAGTAAACCCTCGTATCTTCTTTCTTATTGCTAAAACAGCTTAAATCCATGGAAGAGTATTGTTATTTTCAAACAACACAGCAGTCCAATCCCATTCACTAAACCACATACATGACGGTAGAAGAAGATGACGTCACGAACTCTGTTCGCTATAAATTACGAACGTCAGAAAACAACTTAATTAATTGTGATCAATAGTAAAATAAAAAAATAACAGTTTTTATTATATTAAGCAGCTCTTATATAAGTTATTATCACGAACATATCTCAGAAGGACATAATATAGAAAACAAAAACAATAACAACGATTAAACGGAAGCTAACAACACAAAGCAAATTAAATGATTAAGCACTAGGCACAACACCTAGATAATTAGTTTATTTCATAAGTACTATTTAAAAACTAAGTCCGAACCCTAAAAGCTTTTATACTCTGCCTACTCTAGAAACTCAATGCACTAGTCGACATCATCTTATCTAAAGCAAATATATAAGTAAGGGTGAGTAATTTATGTACTAAACAAGCTAAGGAAAAAATAACATATTTTAGCTTAACAATAAAGACTATGGTTTTCACTTGCGAAAGTAGACTTTTCTTTAAAAGTGTTATTTTATAAAACACTAGTGAGCCAAACACTAGTGTGGATCAAACATAGTTGGCAAGAGAGGGCTCACTACAAGATTTTTTAAAAGTAGCCCATAAATACCTCATGTCATATAATTGGGTTAAATCTCTCAAACCGAGTATTAGACAGGTCTCATGCCCTCATTTACTTAGAACATACCGGAGATGTCTTCTACACCTAGCCAGTCGCCTCACACAAAGTTAGGATAACATCCATCTCAGATAGTAATGATCCATAATCCTATCTCCTAATCCCGAGTATTTTATAATTATTGATATACAAAATTTTTATATATGATAGCTAATTAATTAGCCATGGACATTACATAACACCCATGTTGTCGCATTGTAATGTGCTTAGATAAATATACCAAAGAAATCAGTCCTTAATGATAATACGTAGTAACGCCACAAAAGCACTAACTTCACACCATCTGGATAAAACAAATCATTTTTATTTTACAAACAAGCCGACATCATATTAGATTTTTAAGTAAATATTTAGAAGTCTTAAGTCCTTATAACGGCATCACAATTGTACGCGGGCTAAGCAACTTCCTTAGTAATCGCATATAAAGGATGATAATACCAATGATTATTTGGTGGAGCTAACAATAATAAGGTCATCAATATTCTATATAATAAAAGTGTGACTACCGAGTAGCTATGTCGGTTTCACATAAACTGAGGCTAAACATTATTAAAGTATGATTTAACAATATATCTTTATAAATAAAGTAATTCATAACTATAGGTTTAAAATGCTCATGACTAGCTTGTCTTGGTATGCGGCAATTCCTGGTGCGATGAAATCCGGTGGAAACACTCCTTCGGTTGTGATCTCTACACATGAAAAATACAAATATTACATGGGTACTAATAAAACTAACAAAATATAGAAAATAATAGCGTTGTTGCGTATAGGAGGATTTTAGAGAAAAAAGGGACTAGAGTGAGGTAAAACAGGATAAAATATATGATTTTTTGAAGATTAAAGTATTTTATAGAAAATTAAAATAATTCTAAAAATAATATTCCCTAGAATATTTTTTAGTTGATATATAGGGCCTGAACATCACTGGGAGAGAGAGGATAGTCTACGGTAAACCAGGTTTATAGGGTCGGCTAAAGGATGGGGCCAATGTGGGTCTCCTCTTCTTTTTTTTTTCTTTCCTCGTACTCTCCCCTTTTTTGTGTTGGGCATAGAGATAGGAGCTCCAATGGAGGCAAGGCATAGGGAGGAAGCGAGAGAATCGTGGCCTCACTGTTTGCAGAAACGGTCGGCGATGGAGCTTCTCTGTTCTGCTACAACATTTCTGATGGTTGTCTGAGCTCAACGTGGTGAAAAAAAATAGAACCAGGATGACGCAGTGGTTACAGCTAAGGAATATGGCTAGCCTTTGGTGTAGTGGATGATGGGGAACAGAGGGAGCTTAGGGAGGACAACAGTGGTGTGGCTAGGGTTTTGATTCTTGTCACTAAAGAGAGAAGAGGGGGTATAGAGAGGATAGTGATAGTGTGGGCAATGGTCAAGATCTTTGTAGCACCTTCGATATTTTGTGAGTGATGATGAACTTCCGCATGGTGCTGCGAATCACGCGAAACTATCATGGATGCCTTTCCACATTCGTCGCAACAAGACAATGATATTCTACGTCCGCTGTCGTTTTATCCTAACTTATTTTTTTTATCATTCTATGGGTTTGGATAGAGGAGTTTTACATGTGAGTCTTTATTTGAAAAGATAGATGAGACATGCAAATACCGTCCTACCTTAACATGTAACTAAGATGAATTGAAAGGATAGAGTAGGGAAAGTTGCACGGATGCATGCATACGTGTATGAGGCAGGATGCTTTTTGCTCTTCTTTCTACTTGCCATTTCATTGTTTGTGTGAAAAGATGTAAGAGGAAAGCTAATAAATTAGTTAATTCTTGCCTCACCTCAATGTGATAAGATGGAAGAAGTTAAGAGGTGTTATAGTTGAAGGAATGGATGAGGAATGGCAACGAGAATGTTGGCTGTGTAGGTTTTCATTTGCACACAATTTAATTCGACGAGAAAATAATAGGCGACCCGACACACACATAGAACATAAATAAAAAAATATTAAAATAGAGAATGAAATATTCACTAGACGGTCAAGGTGTGAAAATAAGATTTAAATTTTGAAAAAAAAATTTATCGATACGATCATCCTCTGGAATTTTAGAGAAATTTAATGTTTTGAAGATGGAAATGATATTGAATGTTACCAATAAATAAAATTTTAAAATTAGAATTTTATAAAAATAGCGGACATTACATAAAACATTTTAGATTTTTTTTCAAATAATGAACATAATAAAATACATCTAGCGTCTATATCGCTTGGCATGAAAAAAAACTAAAAAAACAATATGATGTCTTGCTACAACACACTCTAGGATTAAAGTACGTACAACATAACTATTCCAATTAGCCAACTTGGCATTAATGACTAGTCTAATGCATCAGAAGAGTTCAATGGTGGAGCAGGATTTTACTCTGTATGATCAATTAGCATTGCATTATATCTTCGTGCAATCATTTCCTGTATTTTTATGTATTTTAGTATAAAAATAAAGGGCCACCATGTGTTTCTAGAAAAGTTGTGGGGTTGGCTATCTCTACGTGTTAAACTGACTCCACTGCATGTTCTTAACGTTCTATATGATCTCTGTCATTCTCACATAATGCGGAGTAGGAGAAATGTTCTTTTTTTCCGCTTAAACTTATCGGTGTATGGTTTTAAACTTTTTTTATTTTTTTCCTTCTGTTATAGTAGTTTAACTTCGTATATGTTATCAACATAGTAGATAGCAGGTCTTAAATTTTACTTAAAAAAGAGAAGAGTCCCGTCCCTAAAAACTAACATCGGTTTGATGAGTAAATATAAAAAACCAGTGGACTGAAAGACTTTATGTTTCTGCTGTAGTAGTTTGCAAAGTTGGGGCCTTTTAAGTCACACAATTCCATGGTTAGTGCGACAGGTGGGTAAAAAACTCTATCCTATATTTTAACTTATAATGGCAAGATGTTTTTATGGCTTTAAACTTAAAAAAAGAAACTAATACAAAATTGCTCACAAAATTTTCAACTTGTATAACTCCCGCAAATACTCCAACCTTCCATACTGTACCTAACAAGCAAGGTAAAAAAAAAGTTCTACGCCATGGATTCTCTCCCTCCATGCTCCCTTCTAATCTATTGATATTATGAGAATTACTCCAAAACTACCAGAAGGCAAAGCAGAAAAATGGCAGAAAATAGAGCAACGCTAGATTATTGACATTGATCTGACTAACTGAGTATTACTAAAGTTCCACTTCTTGCTGATGGAAATCAGCTTCAATTTTAGTCAGGAAAGACTGCTGGTGGCAATTGACGCATTGACATCTCCAATTTAGAAGATCATCACGCCTACCCCGAGATAGATGTTCTCTCTTCTGCCTCTTCCTGTGATGCATCTGCAAGCGCCTCAAGCATGCTCAAAACATCATTAGTATCGTCCAAATAGTACTTGGCCTTGCTTGGCTTCTGGCCGACTGTGCTGGCATATAATGAGGTTTGGGGATCAACAATGCTCCTCCTCATAATGTCAGCAATTTCTTCAAACATATCCTCATCTGATCTATCATCGCCTATGCAGAGAACAAAATCTGCTTGTCTATTGTTCAATGTCAGCGTCGATAGGATCTTCTCAGCAACAAATCCTTTGCTGACTCCCTGGAATCCAACAAAGCAGGAATGTAAACTCTGAGGTAGCAAGTAAATTGCTGTCGGAAGACAAAGAAATCAATAAGCTAAGCATCCGCAGATTCGCTATCCCAGTTGCCCATCACACCACACCATGTGCGATAATGCATTGGATGCTATTGATATGAACTAATAATCACAGTACATCAAATCATACTTACAATATCGACATGTAAAAAAACAGAGTAATGATGTAACCATTCCAGCATTACTACAAGTACATTGCAACTTATAAGGGTTCCTTATAAGTAGCAAGCAAAATTAGCTGCCACAAAAAATTATCGATGCCAACACTGTAAAAGTAGATGCATGATGTGTGAGAAATGCAATACCTGAGGTTTCACTTCCACAATCTGTTGGCCACTCTTTACACAGACAGGCTCGTTAGCAAGAACGCTTTCCAGATGATCTAACATCTCTTTAGCTTGTGAAGATCCAAAACCAGGGTCAGCATCTTGGTGGTGCCAGACCAAAGCACTCTCCTTGGTTTCAATATATGATCCATCGGTTGCTTCTGTATACAGGTTCATAACTGGCTTGGCCATCTGCATCCATCCAAATTCTGAGCACTGGTTATTCAATTGCCATTGCTCATCTCTGGTCCACCTACAGAAGAGAGGGTAGACGATGAGAATTTGATACGAAACTTGCTAAAGAAGTAAAATGTTTTCGATGCATTAACCATCATAAACATGAACAATATTGTAAAACCATCCATACATGCAAAACTTCCAGGCTGGACTTTTTTTAATTTAAAATCAACATCAGAGCCTTTTAGTCCCAAGTAAATTAGGGTAGACATTTTTCTTTCAATTTAACAAACAAGAATTTCTGAAATGCAGGATAACGAGTTGAAATTGAAAGCCTTTCAGTGGAATTTCAAGGAATGCATTTCAGTGCATTCCTATGAATGTTAATTAATCATTACCAACTGATGGCATCACAAGTGTTAGTGAGCAGTTATATACCATTACAACTTCTAAAATCCTGAAGTGTGGGTGCATTCGTGATCAATGTCACAACTCCCACAATGTTACACATATTAGGCTAACATACTTATCATGTTAGAATTTTTAGGCTCCTCTTCTGTTGACATTTCTGATGAGTTGATCTGTTGATGTAGTAAGTGGTGACATCTTCATTGATGACACATCAAACATATGAATAAGTGAATATATATATATATATATAACAAAGACTTCTGTTATTCCTTTTTCTTTTCAGACACCAATACAAAGCTTCCTTACCATACTCCAAATCATTTATACATGTTGCTCATCTTCAATTAATGTGTCTCATCAAAATCTTGGGTTATGATAAAGAGCTTTGAAGCAGTCTGTTCACATGATTGCTCTTCAATGTCAGCACATCACATGCACAATATAATAATCATCTAATATGTTTTACAAAAAATAGTAGCAAAGAGATTTGAAGGCTATAATACAGGCAACCTCTCACCAGGTATACTCCACAGCATTACAACAAGTTAACAGCCAGAGGCACAAAACCAATCAAGACACTAAATAATGGTAACGTACCGACTGAAATATGTGAAAAAAAAACGAGGTGGGGCATACCTCATAAAGTAGCCATGTTCAGCAGCAATCCCAAGATCCGGGCAAGGGGAAAACCATTTCTCAAGGCCATCCCTTCCTCGTCCACTAACAATAAAAACAACGTTCTTCTTATCGTCACAAAGAGCATTCATGATTTTGACAACACTTTCATTTGGAGTCTTGTTGATAGTAGTTTGTGGTACTAATGTTCCATCGTAGTCTAGCAGTATAACCCTGCCCTTAGACTTCTTGTAATCAGTAACAATAGAATCCACAGTAAGTTTTTTGAAGTTGCGATCAAGAGCAACTACTCTAAATCCAAATCCTAGTCCTATACCCCAGCACCTCCTCCTAAAATGGTCCCTGCAGCTTCTCTCAAAATCATGAATATAGCTCTTGGACCAATAGGTGACATCATGTGAGCTGACATATTGGTAATGTTTCTTGTGCCGCAGTTGCTTCTCGTTCTCTGATAAAGCAATCGACTCGTTCATTGCCTCTGCCGTTGTATCAATGTTCCAAGGGTTTACCCGAATTGCTCCACTAAGTGATGGTGAGCAACCAATGAATTCTGACACAACTAGCATACTCTTTCTCCTTGGCCCATCATCCCCAGAACCATTCAAATCTGGAAACCCCTGTCTACAGACAATATACTCATATGGTGTGAGGTTCATCCCATCCCTCACTGCAGTTACAACGACACACTCTGCCACAGTGTAGTATGCCATCCTCTCCACACTTGAAAGCGCCCGATTGACAATCACCACAGGAACATATCCTGGCCGAGCAAATTGTCCATTTATCCTCCTGCAACTCTCATCAATCTCAGCCTGTATCTCTTCCAGATCCTTCCCACCACCACCCCTTGGGTTTGCAATCTGCACCAACACTGCTCGGCCCTGCCATTTAGAGTGCGTTCTCAGCATCTGCTCAAACGCAAGAACTTTCAGATTAATCCCCTTAAATATGTCCATGTCATCCACACCGAGCATGACAGCCTTCCCATCAAACTGCTTCCGGAGTTCAGCAACACGCCACTCAAGATCAGGCAGCCGAAGCTGCGTCTGCAGCTGCGTCATGTTAATCCCAACAGGCATGATCTTTATCCCCACCGTGCGACCAAAGTAATCAAGACCAATATAGCCCCTCTTCGACTGGTACTCGATCCCGAGCATCCGGCTGCAGCACGACAGGAAATGCCGGGCGTAATCAAAGGTATGGAACCCAATCAGATCGCAGTTTAGCAGTGATTTGAGGATCTCGTCGCGAACAGGGAGGGAACGGTAGAGTTCCGACGAAGGGAACGGGCTGTGCAGGAAGAAACCGATGCGGAGCCTGTTGAACCGACGGCGCAGGAACGACGGGAGGGCAAGGAGGTGATAATCGTGGATCCAGATGTAGTCATCTTCGGGGTTGAGGACCTCAATGACGCGCTGGGAGAAGAGCTTGTTGGCGAGGACGTATGCCTCCCATTGGGAGCGATCGAAGCGGCCGCCGTGTTCGGAGGTGAACGGGAGCATGTAGTGGAAGAGCGGCCACAGCGTCTGCTTGCAGAAGCCGTGGTAGAATCTGTCCAAGAGGTCCTTGGGGAGGAAGGCCGGGACGCAGCGGAACCGCTCGAGAAGCGCCTGCGCGACGTCGTCCTGCTCGGCGGCCGGCACGTCGCCGCGGAGGGAGCCGACGTAGAGGACCTCCATGTCCTCGGGGAGGCCGTCACGTAGGTGGAGGAGGAGAGAGTCCTCGTCCCAGGAGAAGCTCCACCCGCGGCCGTCAGGCCGGCGCTCGCAGCGCACGGGAAGGGTATTGGCGACGACGATGAGGCGGTCGCTGGCGAGCGAAGAGGGCACGTCAGAGGTGACGCTCCCGGCCCGCTCCTCGTCCAGCTCCGCCAGCGTCCCCGGAGTCGTCAACGTCCGCTGCATCCGCCTCGCCCGCGGCGGGCGGCCCCCGACCCCTCCGCCGCCACCACCATAGTCCAGGGCGGAGAGGTTGCCGTTGGCGAGATCGACCAGGTTGGTGTAGGATCGCGAGAACATGGCGGCGATCGGATGAGGAACAACAGATCACTCAGATTTTCCCGCTCCCCCCTTCCGCCCCGATTGGATTCCCAGATTGATTCAACCGCGAGATCACTGAGGACTCCAATGGAGGAGCATAGCTAATCGACGGGGGCATCAGCCATACCCTTCCTCCTGAGGTGCAGGGGAAAGACGATTATTAATGGACGCGCACATGCGGGAATGCGATAGACGTGGGGTGCCTGGTGCGCGTTGGAAAGCGGCCGAGAAGAGGAGGGGTGGTGCCCGTGGTGCAGCGCTGGGAGGATAACTGATAAGCCCCGCACCACGCCTAACCGTGAGCTGGGCGGCCCACTGACCCGCGGGACCGTGGGGCCCACCGTGAAGCGCCCGACGCGGACAAAGCTGCGGGCCCACCCGTCCGTGAGTGGGGGCCATCACATTCTACGCTGCTCGACGGCCATGGGCGGCGCAGCTATCATAAATCGGTTAGCATATCGAAAAGGGTTCGGTGCCCCAGCGTGCGGCAATTTTTTTACGCTTTTTTTTCTTTTCTTTTCAAGGCGATAGAAAGGTCGAGTACTCAACCGGCAAAAACATCGTGATAATGTTTTTGGGCTATGGGGCTGAGAGCAATGGAGTTCCACTCGGAATCCGCTCGATCCAAAGCCGAACAGGTAGGACACCACACGCTTTTTTGAGCGTCGAAAAATGGCCAGATGAGTGCCCTGTCTGCAAAATATTCTCGCTAATGCACTTGGCCGGAGAGTATGGCAGGCGGGGCCTACAGCGACAAGTGTCAGGTCTGTCAGGGTGGTCCAGAGCCAAAGTCTACCAACCGGAGCTTTCTCAGGCGGGCCTGGGCAGCGACGGGCCAGCGAAACGCGCCGCTGCGTGGGACGTCGGCTCTTGGGCTTGCCTCTGACGCTCTGACATAAGGAATTTGGGCCGTTCGTACTCTATCATGGGTGGACCCGGGATGTCAACTTGTTGGACCTTTGGTCTCGCCTGGCCGTAGTAGGAGTATTAGCACATGATTAACTCCTAACCAATCTCATGTAAAAAAAACTCCTAACAAATCTGACATCATAACCATCGTCGTCACCATTGCTATTTCTCAACAGTCAGTGGTTTTGATGATTTCTCAACATGTCAGTTTGTTAGATGGTCAGACTAATTTATTTTTCAATTATATAGGAGACACACCATGCACATATACCACTAGACAAGTACATACTTAGAATTACATTTCCTTAAGCATATGCTCAAGAGACGGAAGTTTGCGATTAATCGATAAACCTCGCTGAATATTTAGTGTTGTTTTTATGTTTTGGAAGGTAATAAAATATTGTACGTATTTCACACTCTGCAACGTTAAGTACTTCATGAGGTTAGCTTGATTTTTCCTTGATAATTGTATATTTCATTCAAGTTTTACTCTTGTCCTAGTTGCTAGATGTGTCAAATTATAAATTCTACTTTGATGGCAAACGCTTCTAACCTAGCGAGTTGTATACTTGTATTAGGTGTCACTTAATTTCATATTATATGAATACCTCTACGACTGAAGAATTCCGTTAGCATCTAAGAAAGTGGATCATGCTTCTACAAAGCGAATGGCGTTACACGTTCTTTTCGGTTTTATTGACTTATGAATTATCTGCATCATGTTTCTTAAATCACAATTTTTCCAAAAACTTTCTTCATTAATATTATTTAGATAGCATGTTCTAAGCTAGTTTTAGGTATGCAGCTTATATTAAACTCTTTGTTAAATTGCCTATAATATCTAAAACCATCCATAAAGATAATGCCTCTAGTCACATTTAAATTGACTACTGGTTTGCCCAGAAGTACTTGTCAGCGATGAAACCAGTCGGTTACATAATTTCTAAAAATTCAAATTCAAATTTAACTTTAACTAGTTTTTTTATAATCTTTTTGCTGCCTAGTGACAAAATTTGATAAAAGCTTTGAATTCATAGCCTTTTGGCTTCAAAATTAGGTAAGCGTATGGATAGATTGGAAAAAATATCGGTTTAGGAAAGAATAGTTCGTTTGGAGAAGCCAATCGAACAAAACGAAAAATAATTCAGTCCAATTATAAAATACTATCTAAATGAGGCCGAGTCTGAGGATAAATCGTAGAAATCACGGCATAATTTATCTATGTAAATCGTATGTTATTTTGATAGAAATGTTTAGTTAGTTTAGTTAACTATATTTTCTTTTTTAGAAAATAATGTCCGATGGATGTTGTAACTGTGTCGAACTTTGTAATGACAAGGTATAAATATAGACCACTGGAAGCCTATAAATCAATCTCTCAATCAATATAATTTCGACGCATCGCCACTCTAACTTGTTTAGGTTTTTACCGGCGGGGTCTGGCTCTCGACGCGGGGCTGTATCGGTTAAGTTTGATCTCCGGCGAAGGGGTAAGCCCCACCACTATCCTGGTATATCTTGCTCTGTCTAAACCTGCATCGGTTAGGTTCGACCTCTTAGTTAGATCGAGTGTACCGCATCACGTCCGTGCGAGATCTATCGGTTTACCAAGCTCTCTCTGCCATCGTCGGTCCCATGTTGCGTCGGTTAGGTTCGACTTACGAGGCTACCGATAGTAGATTGAGTCGTAGGCTTATAGGACTCTGCCCGATGTTTTATTAAAGTGCTTAGCCGATGAGTTATCTATACCTAGAGTAACATGTCCAGCGTATCAGCTCCTCAGCCAATACGCACTCATCTTCAGAAGATTTCCATCGATCGTCACGCCAAGTGCATCGGCCTTTCGGTTGATGCACACATACATTTAGATATGTCTTCTTACCGTATGCTCTGCTCCGTCTAAGACTACATCAGTTAGATTCAACCTCTTAGTCGGATCAAGCGTACCTCATCATGTCCGCACGAGGCACGTCAATGTGTCGGTCTCTCTTCTCCGTCAACGATCTCGTGCTACATCGGTTAGGTTCGATCTATGAGATCGATAGCGGTGGTTTGAGCTAGCACCCTAGCGGGTCTTTGCGCGGCGTCTTGTCGAAGTGAGTAGCCGATGAGTTATCCTCAACATAGGCTCCACATCCGTCTCGCGTATCGTCTAATGATCGATCCTCTAGAGGTCGGATGCTTCCTGGTCCAATCTTCTAAGGCTAGCGTCTGACGTGGCCGGCGTTGAGAGCTAGTGGGTCTCGTTCAACATCGGCTCGAGCGCTCGATGGGTTTAGGTGTAGGTCTATGTCGAACATTCGATTGGTAGGTAGCCAATGACCTCGCCTCTTTCCTCTCTCATCGTCATGTTCAGTCTAAGCCTCCATCGTCTTTATGTCATTAGTCCCCGGTCTCATACTGTCTTGATTCGGTCCAATCTATCAAGGCTAGTCCTAACGGCACCGTTACCACGGTCGTTGGCCCTCATAGCTTCACGGGGATCGGGTCCCGCTCCGCGAGTCAGATGCCACGGAGCGGCATCAGCTCTTTGGCTGATAGGTCCTCTAATACGTTCCACGCGTCTATCTCTCACACATCCATCGGCTGTTCAGCCGATACTCAAGTGCTACAGCTTTCATCGGCAATCAGGAGGGATCCCGTGTGATTTGCTATTCTTTGAATACACTTTGCTACTCCATCGGATTTGCAGTTGACAGATCAAGATCTTACTTTCGCTACACCCGGAGCCATCACGTTCTTTGTTGATATCTATCTATGCCTTCATTAACTCCCCAGCCGATGGAAGAGCGTCACAATCTCTATTGGTGACCAGCCGATAGTAGGAGCCATTCGGATGCGGCCAATGACCAACTCGATCCTATCAGCGGCCAGCCGATAGCGAGAGCTCGTATTGACCCATCGTCCAACTGACCCATTCGTCTCACCTCCTTCTCAATTGCAGGGTTAAATTGATTGGCACGCCCTCGAATCTCAAAATTTAAGGAGCTGCACTGGAACTAAGTGAATCTCTCAGGCCTTTGTGTGATCGAGCCACCGTTTTTCCCTGATCGGACCTTTCTTACGAGGTTTGATGGCGAGCGGTAACCTCCTAGAACATAAAGCCTTAGATGCTATATAGATTGAAGCCACAAATCAAAAAATATTTCTCCCAATATGGCTTTAAGTGTGGTTTTAATTTTTTATGTCAGTTTTTTATATTTAATATTTTAGGCCTCATATTTTTTATTTTCAAAAAAAATCCTAAACACTCCAAAATCAAAAAATAATATAGATGAGTACCCAGTCAATCGGTCCATCACTCAATCCTCGCTCCCATCACCACCTCTCCCAATCCTTACACCAGCCACCACTACCCCTAGCCCCCAATCTCCTCTCCCTTTTAGCCAACCCCCTCTCCGGTGACATAGATTCCTAGCGGCAGTGCACCGGTTGACCGACGAGCTTTCCAGTGGGGGCGTAGATCCCGTCCCATGAGCTAGAGAGCTCGCTGGCAGTGGCGTAGATCCCATCCCGCGAACCGGGGAGCTCGCTAGTGGTGGCGGGTCAGTGAGCTTCTCCGTTGTCGCCACCATAGTCTCGAGGCCCCCTCTCTCCTCCACAATGTTTCTCCCCTCTTCTCTAGAGCAAATTCAAGATGGATCTGTGCATAGATCGAAGCCATTCCTCCCTCTCCGGCCGACGAGCTCTCCAACTGCTGCTAGGCCTGGCCATTCTCCTCACTTCTAGTGGCGGCCTCGGTGGCTTGGATCGAAGAGACGGAGCTCCGGACGGCGCCGATCGAAGCAGCGGGCCTGAAGGAATTCAAGGCGATGCGGATTGGTGTGGCGAGGGCCGGCGTAGCTCCACGCGGCGTGGATCGAGGCCTACTTTACTCGGAAAGATTTCACTCGAGGTGTGGGCAGCATGCATGCTCGGGGGAGGGGACCACGCGAAAGATGCTGTTTTCGGGCGAGGCTGCGTGTGTCTTTTGCAAGGCACGTGGGGCTTGCAGAAGCCACTGCCTCCTTACCCTCTCTCCCCACGGAAGCTGTTGTCCGACATGGTGTGATAAGACCACTCGCCACCTTCTTGTGTTGTGCATGGCCTTAGGCACTCTGTAGTTTGTGGGCCGGCTACCACTGGTTTTTGGAACGTTGATCACATTGTTTACATGAGACGTGACACGTGTACAACGCTACAGTCACATGTAAAGTAAGCCACAAAACCCACAACACCGTACCATGCGTACTCGTACCTGTTCGGCCACAGTATTTACGTTTCGCGTGACACCTGTATACCAGACGAGAGTCGTCGTGATATAAGCGAAGGGTTCCCCTTCTGACAATTGATGATGCCATATGCGAGAACCCCGCACAGGTATGTGTACGCACCCTTCCTCTTCCGCCTCCTTGCGCGCCGCGGCGTCCGGCAACTCGACGTCGACATGTTGTACACGGCCCCGACACCGCCCCTCCCGGGATCCATGCTCGAGTTCTCCTCGCTGGAAACCCTCAAAGTGTTCAACTGCAACTTCCTCTATCTTTGCGGCTCCCGGCCCTTAGGACGCTTGACCTGTCCAACGTCCGCATGTCCCAGGACTTCCTGCAGCCCATGATGTCTCATCCCTGGAGTGCACAAACCTCAAGAACATCGCCGGACTCGACAAGATATGCCTTCGGTCGAAGGGCCTGGTGCGCCTGTTCGGTGACTTCGGTTACCTGAACGAGCTCGTCGTCGAGGACGCTCCCAACCTCGAAGAATTGGTGGGAATCAACCTCCCTCTCGGTGGTGCAAAGGTCAAGATCGTCTCCGCGCCGAAGCTTCGGTTGCTGGGGTACCTGGGGGAGAGCGTCCGCCCGCTCGTTCTACATAATACCGTGTTAGATGTAACAATTCTTGGCTCCTCTGTTGGTTGCAGCTCTGCTTCTGTCACTAGATGCTGTTGCTCTGACATTGTTCTGGTTTTTGAATATTGCAGGGAGGCATCGTGCAATTTAGGACCCTG
The DNA here is from genome assembly GCA_030770085.1 of Oryza coarctata. NCBI lineage: Eukaryota > Viridiplantae > Streptophyta > Magnoliopsida > Poales > Poaceae > Oryza > Oryza coarctata. The sequence continues at coordinate 22,971,029 of CM061463.1, read as the reverse complement.
ATGAACAACGTTAAGACTTTGGCTATCCTAGTGCCCTTCACAGAGAAGGGGCACACATCTTCGTTGTCCAATTACTGAAATGTTTCCCATGCCTTGAGGCCCTTCATATCGAGGTTTCACGAAATTGGCTGTGCTTAGCAGTCTAGCACCACTTGTCTGAATCAGAAATTAAAAAGTGAAGGCTCTGTCTTGAATCTTGATTGTTCATTTACGACGTTTGATCATTGCAGCCAGACAGCCAGTCAATTTGAAGAGTAGGACACAGTAACATCTATCCAGTGCATTAAGCATTCCATCAACAGATTGGTCTTCGAGAATTTCGGAGGTGAAGAGTGCCAGTGGGGGTTTCTGATGTTTCTGCTTGGGATGGCTAATGCTCTGAAGGTTGTCGACTTCCACTGTGTAGAAAGCATAGATTGGGCTAGTAACCAGCTAGGGCTACTAGGCTCCACGAACAGAGCCTCGGCCGACGTCAGATCCATGTTTTACAGATTTAGTTGGCCGTTCAGTAGCCTATACCTCTGCCACTGCTGACCCCAGCGATGCCAAAAGGAAGATAGAGCTGCTCTCATATAGCTTATATGATATAAGCTATTGATGTTTTATAGGTCTGAAAATGTGAGGTAGTTTCAAAGAAGCAGAAGAATAAGTGGTGGTCCTTCTTTGTCGCCTGTGGGTTAATACGTAGTGTTGTCTGAAAGTTCTGATGTCATTCAGAGACTGCATAATTTGTGTGATCCTTGTTTCTGAATCTGAGGAACAGTTTGGTTAGTTTTCATGTTGTCGATAAAAGCATTTAATTTAGTTTAGCAAACAACCTCAGAAACTGCATATTGGCATATACTAGTAGCAGGGTAGTTGTCTTGGTGTTCTTGTTGGATGTATAGCAATTAGTTGGCAATACGCAGTATTTCCATGATTGAAATTTTTTATACCTCATACTGCAGTTCCTTACATTGAATTCATAGTTTAGAAGTAAACGAGGAATATGTATTGTGTATTATTAATTCATAGCCAGTAAACGAAAAATATTTGTTTACATGGACTGCTTCCAACGTATTGCATTGGGTTCCAGGGGTAGGCCTGATGATGTCAAGTTATCAAGTCATAATTTAATCCTATATACGTGTTATATAACTAACCATTGTTTTCTTGAGAAAGTTGTTCCATAGGATCGGTGAGAATTCACCGTGCCACGTTAGCAATTTTTCCAAAAATGTCCACGCACTGTTTGTTAATTGCACACTGGTTTCCACTACCGTCATGCATTTGATCCTGCGCGAGGAGCGATCTAACCATCCGTGTGTAGCCCTTTTACACCCGTGGGATCGTCATATCGGGAATGGACAACATAAATATTGTCAACACGCGCCAAACCCTAGTTGCCTCAACTGTGGCCCACCACACCAATATCCTTGTGTGGCCTACGCCCTCCTCTCCCCATATGCACTGTGTCCTCCTCCCTTTGTGTGCAACATCTTCACCGTACCCTCACCCTCCTTAGCTATCATCGTTGTGCAACCGGTGCCATTCTCTCACAACGAGGGTGTCACATCGATCAGTGGTGGCCCTTAGCCTCCTCCTTGATAAATCTAGTTACTCGAACGAGAGGTACATGAGCCGCCACCACTGCCTCTTCTATATCATCTCTACTCCACCATAGCCTCTCTGTCCTATCCCACCATCGCCTCTTCACTGTGCTAGATCTGGCTCGACGGATGTTAGAATAATTCCCTGTTAGTGGCTAGATGGCGGTCTCGGTAGCTCCGCCGTCCCTTTCACTGTCCTCTTGATTACCATCACCATGTGGCGTGCTTGGCATTCTGCTGCTCGCCGTCGTTCCATCATCTCCTCGACATCCTTCTTCTAGTCTCCAACTGTCCTCTTTTTTGCAGTCTGTGCCTAGCCTGTGTCTCCTCTACCCTTGGAAATCATCCTAGACCAACCTGCATAGGTCACTGTTTTCCTAGATGTCGTCGGCATAGGAGCTTGACCTGACAAGGGTTTTATGGGAGGTGGCAGCCATGTCCGCTTCTGTAAGAGGACCAGAGGTAAGCAAGGTTGGGGCTTTCTTCCCCTCTGCTTGTGCTTGCATTGATGCGATTGGACATATGTTCTGGCCATATGTTTCTTTACTTATCCATCTCAGCATCCAATTCTCTCTCTTGATAATTACCGTGTGATGCTATGTTTGATTTGCTAATTTTTTGTTGCGCTAATGTAACGCCTCGGTTTTCTTGTGCCGTTAAAAGCTATCTCAATAAAATCCTATGTTTCAAAATTTTGGATCTTGTTGTGTGCAATTAAGGACATAATGTGTCAAAGATCTTGATTAATTCCCTCCTTAAGACCCTAAGATTCTCTAAATACATCCTTTCATAATTCGTAAATCCAAGAATCCTCTAAAAACACTCTCCAAAATTTATAAATTAAATATTAAAACTTTGAATCAAATTCTTATCATTTTCCCCTATTTCCTCTCCTATGTCTGGATCACCCTTCTTTTTAAAAATTAGGGTCTATTTACAAAATTTTTAAATTCTAGTCAAGTCCAATCCAAAATTTTGTGAACCTATTAATTAGAATTGAGTTCAAATAATCCATTTTAAAATACCTAGGTATCCATCAAATAACGCTTTGAAGAATTCCCAAAAACTATTGTTCCAATGTGCAAATTATCCCCAGCCAATTCACTCTCTCTCTTTCTTGTCTTCCTTGGCCTCTCATCCCCTTTGGCCCACCACCTTTGGCCCTAGGACTTGCGGTCACCATGACCTAGCAACACTTGCCCATACCCATGCAGACGCCCTCATTTTCCCCTTCGCGTCACACGTGCTCGGTAGAATGCCAAGCTGGTCACCTCATTTGCGCACATGTGCTACGATCACACTGCGCCGTGCCAAACGCAGACCCACCACCACGAATCCGATCATCGACAACCTTAATCCACATAGCGCCGTGCGCCTCGTGCACCCGCGTCCTACCTTCTCGTTCCAGTGCAGCATCGCCACAAACCACGGATGCACTCCTCATACCTCCATCTTGGAATCCCCTGCCATGGCCCATGGTGCCATCCTCCTTGTTGCCTTGTACACCCATAGTGTTCCGTCCTATAGACAAAGTTGTCCATCTGTGAATCGTACAACCCTACCATGACGCCTATACTACCAAACTACCTCACTACGCCACCTCACCTCTTCCACACCGCTTGCGCCAGTGCCTCTCTTTTTATCTCCTTTCTCCCGCACCATCACCACCACCTTCGGACTTGGTCTGGTGTGCCATTGCCTCGAAGCACCGCTACCACTATCTTGCGTCCATGCCAAAATGTCTGCACCTAGTCCATCTCCATCGCCTCCTCACTGTCCTCTTTCCCTGTGCATCTCCTGGTGCTACCGTCAGCCACACCACCTCGATTGGACCAATTTACCTATCCCTATTTCCTCTCCTCGTCACCAAGCCTCGCCATGACTATATAAAGTCACCGTGCCTTCTTCCTCCTTCCTCCTTTTGCCCATCCACTACCACCCGAGCTGCCCACCTCTAAGCCGCCTCTCTCTTGCTCTGGTTAGCCACCCTCCTGACACCAAAACATCACCACGTCAGGCCAAGAAGAACCATGTGCACGTGCCTTCTTCTCCTTTCCTGCATGCAAGAGAAAAAGACAAAGAAAGAAACAAAGAGACAGGGGAAGAAAGAAAGAAATGAAGAAAGAAGAAAAGAAAGAGGGAGAGGCTAATAGGTGGGACCTATCTTTCCTAATCTTCTTCGCATAGTAATATGCTTTCCTAACCCCTCTCTAATCTCTTGCTAAAAATGGGCCTGATCATGAGCAAATTCTAATTAAACTCTTATTTAGGTTTTCTATCGTTGATAGGTAGGACCCGCTATTTCTTGACCTTTCGTGCACTCGGTCCATCACCCTAGAGCCATTGACATGTGGGCCCCACCGTCCGATCAATCAGTAGGTCTACCCTCGTGCACCCGTCCCACCAAAACCCTTCTCCTGCATCCACATGCTCCCGGTCCACCTACGCCATCCTACTGGTAGATGAGCCCCATGGGCTGACACATGGACCGTTGACCTAGCTCACGGTGCCACCCCTTTGCTGGTTTGGTAGACACAATCTACCACGAGCCACTCTCTTCTATCTCTATAAAAGGTGGGCCTCACTAAGTAATATTTTCAGAATATTTCTTCCAATATTATTAAACCATTTTATTTATATTATAAATTCAACTTAACGTGAAAAACTCACATATCTTAAACCGTAAGTCTCTTTGACTCCGTTCAACTTTCATAATTTTTATAAAAATGAGATCTAACCAATAGCATTGTTATTTACTTATTGTTTTATTATTTTTTTGGGCTTTATTTGGATTATTCACGTTTCACGTGTAGTTCACTGTCGAAAAATTCTTGTACGTCGATTCTGAAGAGTTTTTCATCAACCAAGAGCAAGACAAGTCACCCTTAATTATATTGCTCGTAATTTATAGAACATAATTATTTGTAAAGTTACATACTTAGCATCTATAATTAAATTAATAGAACTCAGTTTGTGCACAACAGACGGACCAACCCAATAGTTACGTTACTTTACATAGAATATTATTAAATCATATTCTTATAACTCTATAATAATAGTGCTTTGAAATCCTCACTCTTTGAGCAGGAATACCACAACCCCATGTTACACTGTTATTTATTGAAATGGAAAACTTGGGTTGTGAAATCTTTGCGAAAACCTGACTCGTGGAGTTGGCGGGTTTGAAAAAAGAAAATGTTTGTGAAAACTCACGATGCAGAATTTTTCCTATGTGGCTTCATTTTATAATTGCATGTAAGAATCGATTCCTTAGAAAAGTACATCTAAGAATCTTATAGTATGATCATACGTATATTTATGGGATGTTCCTCGCTAAGTAATTATTTATCACATAAAAATTTTATATGTCAATAGTTGTAGAACGCTGGAGATGAGGAGATGGATCGTGAATCCTTATTGCCTAGGATGAGTGTTATTTTGGCATTTTGTAAGATGATTGGTTAGTAGTAGGAGACATTCCTGGTGTGTACTAAGTAGATGAAGGTATGAGACTTGCCTAATACTCTATTTTGAGAGATTTGACCCAACTATGTGATATAAGATATTCATGGGTTAGTTTTAAAAAAGCTATGTCATGAACTTATAGTACTGATAGGTATCCGGTGTTAATTTCGTGTCGTGTGGATGAAGTGTACAAACTCTATAAAGCTTCAATTATTCGAATAGTCATGCCCATGGTTAAGAACGAATGTAAGCTGATTCTCTTAGCGTAGATTTATTTACTTGTGTTTTATAAAAAATATTTATGGAGATGGTACCATTATCAGGGTCAGTCTTGGTAACTAACGGATGACCTTAATGGTTGAAAATAGGTCTATGTGACACTAGATGTCGTGATGGCATTATAGAGTAGACTTTCCAAGAGGAAGCGAAAACTAAAGATTTGGTGGTTTTGAGGAGTAGTTGATGAAAAAAAGATGTTGTTTTAGCTCTAGATGGAGCAAAATAAAGGTTATATGGCTTAAGAAATGATGTTGGTTGAAAAAACGGAAGATGAAAATAAATTATTAATGAAACTAAAACTTTGTTCTTAGATTTGGGTTGTTGCAAAGCAACTCGTATCGAATCGAGACAGTAAGTCTCTTTTCAAATGAATGATGAAACTCACACTTAGAAATTACGAAATATTTTTTAAATAAAAAATTTACGAAATAAACCTAGCCATCTTTTACACATTGCATACTCACATTTCCTGTGACTTGCGAGTATGAAAATACTCACTCACTCTATTTTATTATTTTTTTCTCACTCCTTAAGTTTAGGTGCAAGATGGTAAAGAGTTTGATTTCGTTTCTAAACCTAAGTCACTAGTCACTACTTATGAATTGGTATGCTAACAAGTTCTGCTGTTATAGTTTTTTAAGTTGTTATTAAGGATCTATCCAACATGATAATAAGTTATAATGTATTTATTTATTTTTTTAATGATTATTATTTTGTTACTATGGATTTCAGTATGAAATCTTGGAAATAGCACCAACACGTTAGAGATGTTTGGTTGTTTTCGATGGCACATACTGGTGTTAGATTGGTGTGTGACAACTAATAATCTTAATTGCAAGTGCCACCGCTCAAAACACTTCATGGTTCCATGGTTTCTGGTTTTGTTGCCGGCTACCTATCTTTTTTCTGTCTGGTTTATTGCAACTGATGTTGTATAACATATGTTTCATACTTTTCCCCTCCCAATTAGCTATGTTTGTTAGTTAGATCTATTGTCTCACCTATATTTGGATATAGCTTCTCATACAGTTCTTTCTACAGCTAGAGAAAATAGGATGCAGAATAACTCAGCAAGTCTTTCTCTGGTTATATCTTAAGAGGCCAACAGGTCATGTCTATACATGATCTTTGTAGGTTATCGATTCAGGGACAAGGTTAGCTTAATTGCGAACTATATTAATTCAAGTTCGCTCGCCAACACCACTGTACAACAGAATACTATATTTGTGTGTACATGTTCAATGTCCTTTTTTCCTGAATTGCACCTATGCATATTCATTACAAAATTTTTGCATATCCCTTTCCTCTATCAAATAGTCACATTTAAATTAACCATGTCTATCATTGAGCTAGGATAACCATGTCTATCATTGAGCCAGGATAAAAATAATGTATTGAAAGCTTATTTTGCATGCTGCTTTTTTGTTTTAAGGTAACAAATTTCCTTTCATTAATCATTATCTTATACTAACATGTTGTAGAAAATTGTCTATTATTGAGAAGATTTAACACAAGGTTTCATTTGAAGAAGTGCCTTCTTTCATACACAACAACAATGTACAATGATTAATATTTGATAACGTGATTGCCGATTTATTAGAGCTGATTTCTCATGCTTTCCATCTTCATTTCGTATTGAGCAGATAATTGTCAATGAGGCGTGCTATAAACTGGAGTACCCAAAGTAAGTTCAAACTTCCTATTTTAATTTTTCCTATCTATGCATATGATGTGGCATATTTCATTGGACTAAATAGAGAGAGATGGTAAGCACGAATATAATTGGACATGGATAATGGGAAATCAAGCTTAATTACATGTTCATTAGCTTAGCCAAACAAATATGGTTACTTTTGACTGAATCAATCAACTAACCTAACTAGGGCTTACATGTACTAAACTAATGGGAAATCAAGATTTAGTTATAAAGAACACATCAATTACAATTACAAATAGTACAGTTAATTTTAGTGCTGCAGGACCCACTACATTTATATGTGTCAGTTATCCTCCATATAATATGGGGTCTTAATTCCTTCATCTGCAACAATTCATATGCCTAAATGTACAACAGCTCTTCCTTTTGGTCACAACCAAGTGAAGCAGTTGCTGTGGATTTTTTTAGCACAATCTTAACGATAGTGTTTGAAGAGAATAAAATCACTCTAAATATTTTTTAGATGTAATTTAACTATTCACCAACCAAAATTAGTAAAGGCAACTAGTATGCTTGCTTTACAGAAAGTCAAATCCTTTTTTTTTGTATTTCAAGATTCAACCATACCTCAAATAGCCGAGCCAGATATTTATAGTCTTATCCATATTATAGATTAATATTAAAATTAGTTGGTTCAAGTTACAAACAAATAATTTTGCCATCTGGTAATAATTAGTTCTTAAACAAGGCTCTCAAACAAACAATATAATTACTTTTCCTGTTCATGCTCTCGTGTGGTGTTACATCATCATGCTATGTTATGCCTTCATGGCATGCATCTTCCTGGTATATGGATTAGCTAAACAATGATCGGTGGAGTGCCTACATTTAATTTAATATTTGTATAAACAGGTTGATGTGCATATCTATGGTTTTTTTTTGATGTTAACTTGCACAGAATAATTTCTATATATTTATTCATTTATTCATTCATTGCCCTATTGAATTATTCTCTCTTTCGTTGACTGCATTGCTAATTTTTAATTATTCTCTCTTTCGTTGACTGCATTGCTAATTGGTGCCAAATTTCTTCACGGCAGGATCAGGTTCCTCAAAGACATGGAATTCCACTGCATGGGCGATAGACGTTGCAGCGAGCATTTGGGTGAAGAATGGGTCAGGGAGCAGCAGGAGCTCCTCTGCCTTGACAGCAGAGCCTCCATGGACGCTCGTTTCCTCTTCTTCAACGGTCTGCTGGTGAATAATCATCATGATGTTTGCCACAATGAGTGGTACAAGAGGAAGTACTATCATGGCCTGTATAAGGTTTAAGGAAGTCTTTGTTAGAGCAGGAGTTCGTTAAATTAGATCACAGTAGAGTGAGTGATGAATAAAATATAGGGAATTCCAAAGGTATGGTATCAAAGGCATAAATTTCCAATCTTTTCTGAGCAAAACATCAGATTGTGTTTCTTAAGTTGACTGTAACAAACATAAGAAACATAAGAAAGCGAGACGGCCACGTCCAGTTTCTCCCTAGAGTTCACTCCGACTCTATCCTAGCGAAGAGTGGTTTAAGAATCAGCGGGAGCTCGTGTGCATGAACAGCCGGCCGTACAGCGATATCCGGTTTTTTTTAGTCACTGGACCAGATCTGACTCTTGATAGAGTTTTAATACTGTATATCATATTTTTATATAGTATCAGAGTAGGTCTAGACATCTTGGCACGCTAGTATCCTCTCACTGGTGAGCCGACGCTTTCTTTCCGTCGCAGATTTTCTTTTTCGGTATTCCTCCTCTGTCTTCTCGTCTCGGTTACTCCCCTTTGCCTTCTCGTCTCCGCTGCCTTCTCGTCTCGGCTCTCTTCTCCCCGTCTCCTCCGTAGACGGTTTTCTCCTCCTCCACCACCCTCTCCCCTCACCTTTTCCACTACGTGACAAGGCGACAACCTCTATCCGCCTCCTCGTCTCGTTCAGACCCATCTTAACTTTTTTCTTGCTTCGGCGCACCTTCCCCTCCTCCGACGCCGGCGCAACTCTGCGCTCGTCATCTCCATCGGCTGGACTCGTCCGCTCTCCATCGGCTAGAATCCTCTCGGTTCCCGCTTTTCCGACACGCTCACCTACTCCTAGACACGAAACTTCTCCACTCGTATCCGATCCACTCCGACGTGTTCACGTGTCTACGGACACAAATTTCTGCTTCCCGGATGCGAACCTCCTTTCTTCGCGTCTGTGCCTTCTCCGATTTTTTGCGTCCGCTCCACTCCGTTGCGTCCACAAGTCCACGGACGTGTAACCTCCCTTCACGAACGCGAACTTTCTCACACCCGTGACCCACCTACTCTCTCCCACTCGTGACCTACCTACTCTACCACCCACTCCTCACTCAACTACTCCGCTACCTACTCTCATCGGCCAACCACTTTCCTCATCAACCACCTACTCCCATCGGCCAACGACTCTCCTCATCGACCCTTACCTCATTGGTTTATCACGCCCCGTTACTCTCTCATCATGATGACCGAGTCGGCTCTTATTTTCGGTACTCTTTCAGTCACCGGATCTCTTCTAGCCATCGGCGCTCCTGACCATACCTCGGGCACCACTTCACCGATCTTCTCACCACCTTACGCCGTCGTTAACGTGAAATCTCATGTTCCCATCTCCCTTAACCTCAATCCTAACTATTCTAAGTGGGTATTTTTCTTTAAATCCCTATGTAAAAAGTTCGGCATTCGTTCTCACATCGATGGCTCCGCTCCACCTCGACCCGATGATCCCCAGTGGGACATCGTCAAGTGTTATGTGCGCAGCTGACTGCTTGGCTCTGTCGATAACTCCATCCTCGACCTTGCAATGGACGACACCGACCCCACCGCTCGGGATCTCTAGGTGGCCATCGAGCGGATCTTCCTCGTCAACAAACAGTCATGCGCCATCTTCCTCCTAAATGAATTCCACTTCATGTTACAAGGAGACTTATCTGTCTCCTCGTACTGCCAACGCCTAAAGATCAAGGCTGCCGCCCTCCGTGATGTCAGTCACCCTGTGGCCGACCCACAACTCGTCCTTATCCTCCTACGAGGACTTAACCCCCGCTTCTCAAACACCGCTGATGACATCGCCAACTCCACACCTCTTCCCACATTCGCTTGGGCACATGACATGCTAGTTCTCAAAGAAGTATGCCTAGCCAACGATGAGAAGACTGTGGCCCACACCGCTCTCCTCACCACAACCAATCATGGCTGCTTCAACCCCATCAGCTGCCGACCACTGTGCATTACTGCCACCTCTTGCGGCTCTAATAGTCATGGCTTTAGCCCTGGCAACAAAGCCCGCGTCGGTGGCAATGGCAAAGGCAAGGGCAAGAACTGGAGCGGCCTAATGCAACTGTGCCCTGCTCTAGTCCCTACCCCATCTGCCAGTCCCATGGGTTCGTGATTTTGCTACAACCCCTAGGCGCCCCAGCCCCAACTACGCAGTCCCATTGGCTGACAACCAGGGGTTCTCGGCGCCCATCCTTAGACCCACCTGGCATCGGCTCCCACTTTACCGCCTCAGCCGATCCTACCGTCACCACCCACCTAGTCGGTTCCCTCGTGGAACCAGGCTGACCTTGTCACCGCCCTCAATCAGATGATGCTCCAACCCTAGCACTCTTGGGTGCTGGACTCTAGTGCATCATTCCATATGGCATCATCGGTCGGTATACTTCTCTCTCGCCATCCCTCCTCCTCCCCTTTCATCACCATCGGCAATGGCCACTCTCCCCCTATCCAATGCTATGGTGACTCCCTCCTGTCTACACCCACAACTAACTTTCCACTTCGCAATGTCCTCATCGTCCCCTCCCTCATCCACAATCTAGTATCTGTCAGCCAATTCACAAGAGATAACAATTGCTCAATTAAATTTGATGCTTCTGGTTTCTCTGTGAAGGATATTCGGACCCGGCACGAGATGCTTCAATGAAATAGTGGCGGTGATCTTTACACCATCTCCACTGCGCCGTCCACTCCGCACGCCAGCATCACCATCTCCACCAACATATGACATCTTTGCCTTGGTCATCCCAGCCCCAACGTTGTCGCCAATCTCCGTCACAGTGCCTCCATCACGTGTAACCACAACAGCTCCACTGTTTGCCATTCTTGTCAACTTGACAAACACATATGGCTGCCTTTCTCAAACTCTATGTCTTGTACTTCGCAAATTTTTGAGTTAATACACTGTGATGTGTTGATTTCTCCAGTTAAGAGTATTTCTAGTAATCAGTACTATCTCACAATACTCGATGACTATGCACACTATTGCTAGACTTTTTCACTAACCAGTTGGTTCGAGGTCGCCTCCCACCTTATTAACTTTACCAACTAGGTCTCCAACCAATTCAACCTCTCTATTCAAGCCATGCAGGCCAATAACGGTACGGAGTTTGTCAAATGTACCGTCCAAACCTTTCTTACCTCCCGTGGCACCCATCTTCGCCTCTCTTGTCTCTACACCTCTCCCCAAAACGATAAGGCCGAACGTCTTCTTCGCACACTAAACAACATGAGTCGTACTATACTACTTCATGACCACCTACCCGCAACCTACTGGACTGAAGCACTAACCACCGTGACTTACCTCCTCAATCGGCGCCCTTGCTCCTCCGTTCGTCACAATGTCCCCTACACCCTTTTGTACTACAAGACACCTGACTACTCTCACCTACGCGTCTTTGGGTGTCTCTGCTATCCCAATCTGATCACCACTGCTCCTCACAAACTTGCACCCCGCTCCACCGCCTGCATTTTTCTTAGCTATCCATCATCCCACAAGGGATACCGATGTCTCGATCTCTCTACCCGCTGGATCATCGTCTCCCACCATGTCGTCTTTGACGAGTCATGCTTCCCCTTCGGTTTACTTCATCCCGGACCCTCGTTTGGCGATCTCGACTTCCTTCTCACCAACACCATACCCTCCCGGTCCCCTCCATCAATATCACCTCCAGCCTCCCCATCAGCCACTCTGAGGACTTCTTGCACAGCTATCCCACTCCTCTCTGCTCCGATGCTACTCACATCAGACCTCCATCGGCCCCACCACCCTCATCTGCTCCGGCTGATACTGTCTCACTCCCATCAAACATATCAACTCCATCGACTCGCCCACACCTATTGGCCCTCAACCTCCATCGGTTCGCCCCTCCCTATCAGCTACTCCGTCTCCATCGGACCACCCAACCCTATCGGCCCATCAACCTCCATCGGCTCAGGCCGACCTTGTTCAGCCATTTCCCCGCACATACAGTCACCGATCCCGAGCCGATGCCACCCTTTCCCAACCAGTCCCCACCTTACCTTTCACGCTCCCATCAACTCCTACAAACCCTACTATCCTCTCCACCTCTCATATGATCACCCGATCACAAACCGGGTCTCTCTGCCCTACCAAGCGCTACGGGCACTCAACAATCTATTGTATCTTCTCGCCCATTCTGGTGACTTCTCGTTCAGCCCTGGTCGATCCTCAGTGACGCGCGGCCATAGCCGACGAGTACAAGGCCCTTATAGATAACGAGACCTAGCGCCTCGTCCCTTGTCCTGGTGCCAATGTTGTAACCGGCAAGTGGATCTTTAAACACAAGTTCCACGCCGATGGATCGCTTGCTCGTCACAAGGCACGCTGGGTAGTTCAGGGTTTCTCCCAACGTCCCAGCATTGACTACGACGAGACCTTCAATCCTGTCATCAAACCCGCTACCATTCGGGTTGTTCTCACTCTCGCTGCCTCGCACTCTTAGCCGATCCAGCAGCTTGACGTGAAGAATGCCTTCCTTTATGGTCATCTAACGGAAATGGTCTACTGCCAGCAACCTCTAAGCTTCGTCGATCCATCTCGTCCCGAGGACGTCTGCCTCCTTTAGCGCTCCCTCTACGGCCTCAAACAGACCCCTCGGGCCTGGTACCAGCGTTTTGCTGCCTATCTTTGGCACATCAATTTTGTGGCCTCCGTCTCTGACACCTTCCTCTTTGTCCTTCACATTGGCAACACCACCGCCTATCTTCTCCTTTACGTCGATGGCATTGTTCTTACAGCATCTTTGTCGTCCCTCCTACACCAGATCATGGCCCGACTCCACTCCGAGTTTGCCATGACTGATCTCGGTCCTCTCATCACTTTCTTGGCATCTCTGTCACCCGTTCTCCTCACGGGCTCTTTCTCTCCTAGTGTTAGTATGCCATCGATCTCCTCCAACGTGCGAGCATGGCTAAATGTCACCCCACGGCCACTCCCATCAACACTCGCGCCAAGCTCTCCGCCACCGATGGCTTTCTCATAACCAATCCCTCCCTATATCGGAGCCTTGCTAGTGCCCTCCAGTACCTCACACTAACACGGTCCGATCTTACCTACGCCGTTCAGCAAGTGTGTCTTTTCATGCATGCTTCACACGAACCTCATCTCGCTATGCTCAAGCGTATTATTCGCTACGTGAAGGACACATTCTCTACCGGTTTACATCTCAGCTCTAGCCCCATCGACTCTGTCACCACGTACTCCGATGCGAATTGGGCGGGTTGCCCCCACTCTTGACGCTTTATATCCGGCTATTGCGTCTTTCTCAACGACACTCTAGTCTCCTAGTCCTCAAAGTGCCAGACTACAGTGTCTCGGTCCAACGCCGAAACCGAGTATCGCACCGTTACCTACGCCGTCGCCGAGTGTTGTTGGCTTCATCAGCTTCTCTAGGAGTTCCGTGCACCTATCCCCTCTACGACCATCGTCTACTATGACAACGCCAACACTATCTACATGACCGCCAACCTAATCTATCATCGACGCACGAAGCATATAGAGATAGACATCTACTTTATATGTGACAAGGTCATACTAGAACAGGTTCGGGTGCTTCATGTACCGTCGGTGCACCAGTTCACCGATATTATGACCAAATGCCTATTCGCGCCTTTGTTCACCAGTTTTCGCTCGTCTATGCGTCTGTTTTTCTCCCGCTGCGACTGTAGGAGGTTAGACCACTGAACTTGTATACCCGATAGTTAAGGTCTTAATCTTATTATACATTATATTATACTTTTGAAGGGCTGGATGCCAATGAACCACGTAGAGACGTGCCGCGACGAATGCTATAGACGGAGGAAACCGTCATAACTTCAGGTTTAATTCCCAAAACGCTATACGTCAAATGCAAATTTAGCAGATGGTATGTAAGTTATGCTAAAATAGGTTGTGCAAGTTTAGTAAGAACAAACTTATTTTGAATAATCACGGGCTTAACAAATCACCCACAACATCATAATTAGTTCCAGATCGTGCTAGTATACTGAATCATGGTTTGATGGTCTAATTTGCAGTGAGTAAACTTCGTTGGCCGTCAGATATTCTCTTCGAAAAAGCGAGGCAAGCGTCCATCTTCTTCCTTCTCCACATGGTACATCCGGTCCTTGAAGATTGCAATGCCCTCCTTCCCTGTAGTGCAACAACGCGTATATAACAACTGGAAATTGTCATCCGCGTAAGGTGATTAACTGATCTACCAATTTGCTGACACACCTCTGGTGCACATATACAGAGCTTTCACAGAAAGGCACTCACTTGACAACCTCACAGCTTGCTCTGGCGTGAGCCTCGCCGCGAACCCGAGGCCGCTGTAATGGTAGATCATCGCCGTCTTTGCTTCCGATGCGCTGTACGTAGCGCAAAACGGGAAATCGTCAGTAGGAGTATTAATTTCTGAAAGACGGGGGAAGAGGCTGTCTGCTGTGCATCATCGAGTGTGCCGGAACAGCCACCACCTTCCGACGACGGAGGCGAGCAGCCGAACGTCGTAGTCCACCGAATCGACGTAGTCGTCGCGGCTAACGAAGACAATGTAGACGTCCGAGCCGTTCTCGTCGGCCGCAGGGCCCAAGGCTGAGGGCGCGAGTTCGTCGGCGGCAGGGGCCAAGGCAGGAGAGGGCGCGGCAGCGGTTGAGCTTAGGAGGAGAAGCGACAGCAAAATGCACGGTGCGATGTCCATGGCTTGGCCTTTCTGAGGTTGAAACGGCTGGGTAGAGACGTAGAGTGGAGGTGTTCTTCCCGGCGTTGAGACTAGAGAGCTGTCTACATCTGTATGTTTGGTGCACTTTATACAACAAGTGGCCCAGTTACGTTGTCTCCTAATTACTCTTCCGTTCTGATTAATAAAAGTTCGTAAATGCAAGCTCTGAGTTTGGAATTCAGATCATGCCTTGAATACATAGATCGATTGTTTCTAGGAAAAGATTAACTGAGCACGTTCACTTCTATCTTAAGAATAGAACGCTCCACATTGAGTGACATGGAAACAGCAACTGGCCAGTATGTGTACGAAGACGATGTGTATTCTTGTCAGTACACGTATGAAAACGATGCGGATATGACAGTACCACCCCACCAGACAGGTCATCCGTCCCATCCCAGTAGCATTTCTTAGTTTCATTGATTACGAGTCTTTACATGACGAATACAAGAGTGCAGGGGGAAATGGCACGCTAATTCATCCATCAAAGTTTGTCTCAACAATGCGATTGTCTAACGATCAATTGTGGTGGAGAATAAAATCCAGCACGAGCGGAAAGCCAGCAAGCAATTCGCTATCAGTATGTATCAGTATGGTCAGTCTGGCCCCAAAGGAACATAGACATTCGGCTTCTTGGATACCCACATTCGTCTTGGCTTCTTGCATGGCCGCAAAACACCTCATAGCCTTTTCCTTTTCCCAACTTCCAGAAAGTGTCTAGTGCTGATCTCGCAACTCTCTCAAATTTCAAAAAGAAACCTTGGAACTGCCTAAACACTTGATCGCTATCTCTTGAAGGTATATATGGATGCCTCTGTTGGCATGGGGAATAAACCTTTGATTTGTTGAGATGAGAATTATCATCTATGACAACAAAAACGAGCAGAAACCCACTTCCAGATACCATTCATAGGCTGTGCAGCCATCTCCGCAGGGATGACACGGGCATTAGTAGGAGATATGTACAGTGGTATGTACAGCTTACTGCATACAATATTAAATTTCAAAACCACCATTCAATTGAACGGATAATGATGGCCTTCCAATGTTATTAAGGGGTGTTTCCAAGGTAACGACCACTCCAGAACTGCCCATTTGGCCATTCCACTTGGATCTCCCAATCTGTCATTTAAAAGTTTGGTTAGAGACAAACAACTCAATAGAACCAAGCTGAGGCTCTGTTTCAATAAGAACTTACAGAAAGAGCAGTAAAGGCTGATGGTTGTCTTGAGCAAGACAAACCGCACATTACATTTAATTCCTCTTTCAATGAATGGATAACCTCTGCACGTACCCCAGGATCATTTCCTCCAAATGTAGGGCATACACTGTAGAATAGAATGACATTAACATGAGTATTTAAAATAGGGAAATCAAGGATAGACAACTAAAAAGGGACGCATGCTATAAGTAACAGATGACCAATGGCATCAATACAATACACCATCAAGCACAAGAACTACTGCTTCACAAAGTAAAGAAAAAAAGAGCAACAAGAAAGAAGTATTAAATCTGCAATGGGTCGAAACAATAACATCTATCAAGGCTAGTCATTTAACAAATTCAAGTGAAACAAATGCATGCCTTTAGCATGGCACCAACAAGGCTAACAATGTAGAGATAATTTAAAGTAATTTCCATTTGTTTTCAATTCAACAGCTTAAAAATGTTTTAACTCATGGCATAAAAAGGAGGGATAAGAATTGCCTATGTTTTTTTCAGTAAACTACCTGACTTGCACACTGGGCCTCACCATGAGACCAGATCTTTTCCATGCTAAGGCTTGAGTAACTCCAAATGATAGAGACTTGTCAGGCCATTGAAACATAGGAGTGAACCTGGTGCCTTGCTTATTCTTTAAAGAAAAAAGAAGTTGAAATGTTACCAAAGGTGAA
The DNA here is from genome assembly GCA_030770085.1 of Oryza coarctata. NCBI lineage: Eukaryota > Viridiplantae > Streptophyta > Magnoliopsida > Poales > Poaceae > Oryza > Oryza coarctata. The sequence goes on along the minus strand of CM061463.1, from coordinate 22,954,087 downwards.
AAAGCAATTCACTAATATAGAATGAACACAACAGAAGAGAGCTAAAACAGATCAATGTTGGTTATGCAGATAAAAAGAAAACATGAGGGTACACAATAAATCATACAGAAGATTGTCATTGTAATAACACAAATAAGAGAATGGCCACGTTTCTGCAAGCATGTGTGCCCAATTCCTAACTCATGAAATAAACTCGTAAACAATGATAAAACATATGAGCATGCAGAGTGTTCCAACAAAAAGGTTTTGATACTATAAATAAACATAACAAATTTCTGATCAGAAGCCGATTAACAATGATGTGAAGTTTAAAAGTAGTCATTGCTTAACTTATACCATTACTCCACACTGAATTAGAATTTTTCCCCATAAACAGCAGTGGCACTGCAACTTTGCAGGAGCAGCTCACAATCCGTAGGTATAAATAATTGACTCTAATTTTCACATGCCAATTTTCAGAGATCATAATTAACTAAATATATGAGAAAAGATATATAGGGAATTTGCTAACCTTGCAAGAGAAGCTGACTCTAGTATCTCCTGGGTATTTTCCATGAGCTTGAAGCAACCCACCAAATAATGGAAGAAAACCACTTGCCGTTACCCCCTCACCAGCAACATATGTTACTTGTCCATTGGGGAACTGCAGGTCCATGAAGGACTGCAACAAATAACCATGTTACTCTGTTAAAATCAATAATCGAGCTTCAAATGCAAAGAACAATGCGGGGAGGTTATACTTATATCAAACAGATCTTGCAGATTGCAACAAACATAATGTCTGCCTAAGAATTTTAAAAAGCATGCAGACAGCAGAAGTTGACTGAACAGACTTCACTCGCAAACCATCAACACAAAAAGAAGCACGGCCTTGACTTCACAAGAGAATGCAACAAAAGAAACCTAAAGGCCAGTAAGGCCTGTCCAACTCAATTGCTTTCGTGTTATTAGCATATAGGATGGCGATTACCAGTAAACTCGTTCTAACCAGTGACAACATATAAGATAATGTGAATACTACAATGCATAAACTTAACCAAAAGATATGCCACACTTACACAAGCTACTGGGTTGAGACACATCATTGACATCATTAGCCATTTCCGATGTTTTGACCAAATAGCTGGGCAGAGGGAATGGACTCCATTCTGTAATTATGATGTCATCTCTAGTGAGAAATTTACAAACTACAAGAAAATAATAAAAGAAAGAGACCACAAAAAAGATAAACAAGCAGTACAATAGGTTCATAAAAAAGACCAGTATGTGTGAAGCAACAGAAGGATATGAATACCTTGCGATCATAACCATACCAAAGCAGATGTTGCTTTGATAGATGAACAGGCAAAAGAAGTGTAGAGTCTCGAACAAAAAGCAACGGTCCCAACTGAACAAGGTATAGAGGCGAGCTATCATTTCCAGAAGTTGAACTGCTGCGTGATGCCTCCAGCCTCCAGAGGGCTCCACGTGCAACAACAGAACTCTCAATGTCATGGTTCCTTGTATTGTATGCCGCTGAGATATTTACTGTACCCTAAAAGATCAACAGAAAAGCCAAAGTGCTATGTTGAGTGATTTGGGTACAAGATTGCATGACCTCAAACTAGCAGTCTGGCTGAGATAACTTTAATTCACATAAGATAAACAACCAATTTATTCATATTTAGGAAGTTCAATTTCTTCATTTACCGACAACTTTAAGTTCAATCGATCAAACAAACACTTTAGTACTAAAAGTATCACTAAATTGCAGATATAAGTCATGGCTTCAATTCATAAATTACATGTACAATCCTCTTTTTAACATGAGGACTACCAATAAGAAGTTAACAAACCCTCAGGCATTGCTGACTTACATTATTAATTCATCACAAAAGCGTAAGGTAAACATTGCCTATATTTGTACAAAGAATAACCATATCAATTTTAGCAAATGAAACACCTAAATTAGAACGAGCATCAAGACAAAATCACACGCTTCCTAGAATGTTGAAAAAAATAATTCCAGTTCTCCGATAGTAGGAAATCCTAAACTATGGCGCCTCTCCAAATTGAGATGCAAACTATACTAAATGCCAAAAACCATGCCAGAAATACGAATTGGATCGTACCTTAGCCTTCTTAAAGTTTCCGAAAGTCCCAATCTCGCAGCCGAATCCCTCATCTTCCTCGTCCAAATCATCTCCGCCCACAGCATCACTGACCGTGGACGCTGCCGCGCTACCGGTCGCCGCGGCGGCGGCGGCCGCCGCCGCCTCTAGAGGGCACTTATCGACAGCCCTTTCCACCGAGAGCCCCACTGCCCCCTCACCCACAGCAGCCGAGTGTGAGGGCGCCTGCGGCGGCGGTGGCACCTTGCGACGCCGGATCTGGCCGTTCCGTAACGGCAGGGGTAGCTGGCGCACGGCGTGCTGCACGGCCCCGCCGACGGACGCCCCAATCTCAACGCCAGCCTGCCCAAGCCTCCCGCCGATGTCGATGACGGAAGCAATGGCCGCGGCGGGGAAGAACTCCTTCCCCGCCCCAGCACCGCGGGAGGCGCCGAAGGGGACGACGGGGAGGTCGATCTCGAACGGAATCCTCTTGTGCGACGCCGCCGGCCACGGGAACTGCGGCGGCTGCGCCTGTAGCAGGCCCGTGAACCCCTGCGCGAGGCGGTCCGCGATGTCCTGGCCGTGCCGCTGCACGCCCTCCCACGCCTCGAACGAGATCTCCATGTCACGGATCCGGCAACCCTCTAGCTCGTCGCTGCTCCTCGCAGATTGCAACCCAATGGAATCGAATGGAATTGAATGGAATCGAAGAGAAGGGAGGAGGAGGAAGCAAAATGGGAAAAGGAGGAGAAGAGAGGAGGAAGAAGGGGCGGTGACGCGTGTGCTATGATAACAGTGGCAGACGATTGGCGAGGAGAGGGGGGATGGGGATAATGGGCTTGACCGGGTCGACGCGGATCGACGCGGGCAAGGGGATCAGGCGCACCGCTTCCGCCGCGTGGCGTGCCCCACCCCCCCGCGCCGCTCCGGCTCACCGCGGCGGAAGAAAAAGAGAAATGGATAAGAACGCACGCCGTGTGCGTGCGGGTGCTCGCGGTGACGGAATCCGACCGACCTGCCTGAGCGGGCCTCTTCCCGATCGGATTCACGAGAGAGCACGAAACGACCGTGGCTTTTGGTGCGCTATCCTCCGCCTGTTTCCGCGCGTGCGTGGACGCTGACACGGATGCGGTTGGGTTTCCGGCTTCGGCTGCTCGCTTCGTTTAATCGTTTCGTTTCGAGATTTGGAGAGCGCCGTGCTGGCGCTCGCGGTTCGCGATCCCGGATTGGGTAGAGTTGGTATTTTTCCCACGTTGTCCGCGCGAAGATGTACGTTGCTGCTCCGCAATTAGGAGAGCAACAGCGTAGCGCTCCCTCATGTCTCCCGTTTCCTATCGCTGTCTGTCACCTACGAATACAGCGTAGCGCGCTCTGTGTATCACTGCGTCAGGCCACCGGCTAATAAATCGCGTCTCTTGACAAAAAATAGAGCAGGCTTTAGCTAGGGGAGCCAGGAAAGAATTCGACAATGCGACACCTAACATTTCATTATCGTTTTTTCTTAGAAAGGAACCCAGCAGGAGTTTGATCGACAAGCCTCATCTGTGTTGGTGCGGCGTTGCTTTTACAGTGGCCGAAGAACCCATGCTATCCGGAGCTTTGCAATCTAAGCAAAAGCGATACCGATCTTACTAGAGCTACCACCTGTCATTGGACGAACACGGGAACGCTGTTCTGTTATCGCGACGTGCTACGCTCTTCACCGTTGCGGATTTTTTTTCGCCGCCGCTGTTGGGTTAAGAGTCGTCCCGGAAGAAAGAGACACCGACATCTGCAGGGTTTTTTTTTAAAAAAAAATCAAATTAATGTTGACAAATGACGAGTTTGGTATTTTGGTGGCTCGTAGAGCCAACTGAACTCAATTGAAAGCGAGTACCTAACATAAAAGGGGATAAAAATCAAAACGCGTCAGTGAGCTTACCGAATATATCGCGGGCGCGGCGACGGTCGCTACACGATTGACGAAGTTCGATTCCTCATCTCACGGCAGCTAGCAGAGTTGGGAACAAGGAGTACCGTGCTTTGCAGGCTACCCAAATTCAACTACCTTTTGAGAAGCATTTGTGAGAGAATCATGGCAAGCTGATTCAGACAATACAGTAAGCGATTCACTTCTGATTACAAAGGTGTTGCATGCCTCCTTCCATACGGCAAAGTAAACTAGCAGCTGGCAGTATTTTTATGTTATCATGTGCATGGCACCGTCAGTCTGCATGAATGCATCTTACGATTCATAACAATAATTGAAGAGAGGCAACTTGAATCTGAAAAATAATTGGATGACTGTTTTCCCGATGTTGACGTGAAAACCCATCATCAAAAAGAATGGGGGAAAAACAGCCTCTCTAGCTCCGAAGGAACAAGTTGTACGCAGAATGCGGTTGTCGATGGAGCAGTGAAACGCGAGTACGCGATGACCCAAGAAAGGAATGTTATTGTCCTTCTAGAACGCGCAATGATAGGACCGATCCGTGAGGATATATCTGGATCTCTCGCCCTTATCTGATGACAAGCTGACAACTGAACATCCGGTAAAAGCTGCCGTGAGGATAGCTGATGTCTACATTCACAGGTGATGCATGAGAAAACGAGAATATATGAATGTTCCGTGAATTCATGAGGTTAATTGTGGATCGTAAGAACTTCCCCCTGCAAAGGGAAAAAAAACTTGGGATTGATTATGAATTTCGGATGTGGGATGGAAGCTCACTGGCAGTGGAACAGCAACAAAACATAACCACATGATATTCAGATTTTTCAACGGGCCCACTCACTCTTGGGAAAAATTCTCTCATAACCTGACCTAACATGCATACAATGAGGTCAACTCGGATCTGAATGCTAAATTACTCCGTTATCGTGGCTTGTCCCGCAAATCAAATCTCCGAGAGGTTGCATCCGTTGTTCGGGCTGCTTTTGCTTTATTTTCTCTGCACTCCTTTTGCCTTGTTAAGTAAAGTCCATGGTCGCTCTCCGTCAGAAATTAGAGGTCAGGATTAGCCCTTCTGTCATAGTTTACATGATTAGACTCTATTTTAATTGCGATGATGTTGTGGTGCGCAACATCTTTTGTTCTAGTATGTGATGCCTTTTCAAAGTAACAGTGAATATGGAGAAGAGTTATGTATCGAAATTAACAGTGAGCTCTGATTATTTTGCCAAATGGTATCTATCATACTAGTGTTCTTTGACGAAAACGATGTCATTTTGTCGACTATATATCTCCCTGCGTCTGAGAATCGATGTTCTTAGGAAGTATTTTAGACGTTTTGACAGGATTTTAATGCAGACAGTTCGGTAGTTCCTGATCTAATTTAAACAGACATAAAGCTCAGGATGTAATTTAGGCTCTAATTGGTCATAAAAATTAATAAAAATAATTTGTAAATAAAATATTTTTTATTTTTAGTACTAACCATTGGCCCGTACAACTTACGCGGCTAAATTCAGTGAGGACCAACTAAATATTGATGTGTTTAATCTATTCATCGTGGCCACGTTTTACTATGGTTTTTTATGGTCTGTTCACTCTGCCGTGTCTTATAATATCGTTTGCATAGTTGAGCTATTTATATTTTTAAGACATATTAAAATTGATGCTTAAATCTCAAAACTAAAATATAACTTGTAGAATATTATCAGGACAATGCCTCAGGAAATAGGATTTGTCCTCCTATCCTTAAGAAAATGTATGTAGTCTTAATTAATTCATGCTCCCGTTCGTATTGATCCGGTCTACAATTTATAGGGTCAATTACACATAAAAAAGTTACAAAAAATAACCCTATAGGTGGAACGGATTTTTTGTGCTTGTTCCAGCCCACAATGATTAGCTGTCTCAATTAATCATTGCACTGTTTAGTATAGTGGTCCTGATGGTTCCCCGACATATTCGTTTGAATATTCTATGGACGATGTCATTCGAACCGCGAGTGTTTGAACTATCTTCAAGCCAATTCGAACTCCTTGGCTAGATTCCACCTTGAACCTCTTAGATCTTCAGTAGGTCTTCTCACACCTCTTTTGGATTGAAGGGGTTTGAGGACTTAGACATAAACCGAAGGCTTGGATGGTTGGAAGGTTGGGATTTGATTTGAAGACGCTTTGGCGAATTGGAGGAAGGTCCTAGGTCCCTGCTCGGGCAAATATATTTTTTTTGGGATTTGATATTCGTAACATGTCTGATGTGAAGTTTAGTATGTTATTATATTTTTCAAATTACTTGTCCTAGAAAAAAGAAATAAATTTTAGGACTACCTACATAACTTCTGATTGAAAATTTCTTCAAAATCTTTCGAACTATAGTAATTACGGTGTAATTATAATATAACTTGAGTGTAATCGGAATGTAATATGTAAGTTGCATGTAACTGTGGTGGTGCGGTGGTTAGCACAGTGGATGTGTAAAGGGCTAAAGGTGACTTTGTGCGTTCGATCCCTAGGATCTGCGCATGCGATTTTTCACGTGGAATTTTCTCCCTTGTCATCAACATAAATCTTGAATCAATCCAACGATTGAAAAATTGAATGTTCTTCTCCTATTTATTGTCAACGGATTTCTAGCTATTCCGTAAAGTTTATGCTACTGAAAGTGCTAATTTTCAAATGGATAGCATATATGGAATGTATCTCATGGACGTGACTGCATGTGTGTTGAAAGGTTAAAAGTAATATGCAAGTTAAACCTCCTACACGGCATATGGCTCAATATAGGATAGCTTTTGCTTTTTGTTACATCCCATGTCTATCCTTAAACCATCATAACCTTACCTTGTTATTCCAAAATATATACAGTTTTACTTATCATCGGATTGTAATATCTAGCTTAACAGCCAATGCGGATATTATCAACGGAATGGATTAGCAGAGTAGTTAATGCCATCTAGCTCAAAGAAAACTGTCCTTACTTCCTTTCTACTTGTTCTCTGCTTATAACAACCTTAAGCACAACTAAGCTGGTTGCAAGTTGTGATTTTGGGCCAAGTTGTGTGCCGTGTGTTTTGCTTGATTGGTAGTGGCGTTGCACGCAGCCAATGCAACACAATAAAAATGTCTCTTGGCATTAATGTTTTACTGGATCGTCTATCGGCACCGTGATGTATCTAATGCTTGTACTTTTTTCAACTCATTGGACATTGGTTGCAAGATTAGCTCCATATTAGTGTCCCAATATTGCCCTTTTGATCCTGTGGATAACCTGCTGCTATTGCTGTGACATCTCTTACCTCAAGTCTTAAATCCATCATGAAGGTAGTCCCATGGACTTTTCTTTTAAAATCATTTATTTTAATCTGACTTTTATATGTTTCTAAAATATATTTCTACATAATTTTTTTATTTAATCTAGACCGACCTACTCCCTTTTATCAAAAATCAATTTTCTGACTTTAATTATTTTATTTTTCTTCTAAATTTTAGTAAATCGTGTGTTGTGTTTTTTCATTATTTTTAAGAAAGTTAAGAGAATCTTAGTTCTAAAATTTTAGTGCCATATTTCTTGATATAGAATTATGATAAATTTTAATAAGGCATATATTCTATGGTTATAGTTCCACACATATAGTTATATTTCATAAAACGTCACCGTGTCCGAAATTTAACTCATTGGCATTGGAATAAATGTCGTCGGGAGATGTGATATATGATAAAAGGAGACTATTTATGCATATATTGATGACTAATTTTCTAGTGAGAGCCAAAATTTGAATATCGAAGTGTGCTGATTAAAAAAGTACCATGACCTTTTTTATACAACTAACCTTATCTTGTGAAGAGAATAATGTGCCAATTAATTTTTGAACTAAGATAACATACCAATTTTTATAGTCACTTTTGCCTAATTTATCATCTAGACGCAGAAGATAACATACATGCATGAATCTAGCTAACTGAACAATGTATGGCAGATCTACGTCTGTTTGCACGTTAATGTAACTTGATTAGGACATTGTGTCCGATTGTACCCGAAAGCATCTCAGTTGTGTCCGATTGATCTCTCTCAATCCAAACGAACAGCCACACATGAAAAAAAAAATCCAACCGTCCGTTACTCATGCAGTACATAAATTAAATCAATGGCTGAGATGTTTTCCCTTTTATTAATCTGAGAATTTATTTTTTGTTGATTATCCGGCATATTTTTTCCTTAATTAATTTCTCATTAACGTGAAAATTTTTAGATCGCAAGATTAAATGTGATGGCTTTTTTATTAATAATAGATTTAAAGGCCAAGGAAAAATAGACTACGATGAAAAAACCCAAATTCAACTCAAGAATTATGTTTTAAAATTTAAATTTTGGTTGGGTCAAATAAGCCAACAAGTTTTTTTGCTGCTTTTTTTTAATCCTATAGAGCACAGAAAGAGAAGTATTCGTATTTGCATTGCCTAGATGATCCTGATTACTGCTGGGTCTGGGAGTCTGGGACCTTCAAGTAAGATGGGCATGAGATATTCTTTGAGAAGCTATTGGGCCGCACATGCATGACCATCCCTGGCTGCAAGGCCCATGATGTCGGTTGGATGGTTGGATCGAAGGCGTAGGATGAAGTAGAGCCCATTATCTCCAAATGAAGAGAGATCGTAGAAGAATATCTCCAAGGCCCTCGCCATTTATACCGTTTGAATTTTGCTATACATCACACGGGTGATTTTGGAGAAGAATCACACAATTTTATAACCTTTAGACCTTCTTAAAAATTTGTGCTCTGGTTTTATCTCTAGTGATCTTCGGCAAGCCCCAAACTCCAACCTAGAAACTATAGATTAGGTTTTTAAGGAGGAGGTTGTGGAGGAAAAGTGTGTGGTGTTACCTAGTGGACAAAAATCTCAAAACTCATGTTTCGAATCGTCTCGAATGCGTAGTCTTCATGAGTTGAGCTGAATTAGCCTTTTAACTCTTGAGCTTAACAAGGAAGATCGCAAGTTGCTCGTTTCGCTCGTTAGTACAAAAGATCACTATATCTTCATATAGTTTGGGCTTATTAAGTGTTAGAGTATTAGATATATCATATCCTATAGACATGTAATGCAAAGCCTAGAAATACCGCATAGGTTATACAGAATAAAACAGTAAAGGATGGAAACTAGCACGGCTAGGAAGAAAGTTTGTTTCAATCCGAGTATGATAGGGATTATTGTGCCCATGCTAGGATAGGAAGGGACAATGTCGATAAAAATATAAGGGTCTCACAAAAGGAGAAGACATTGAATCATAAGCCAGAGAATATAAAGCATATCAAGTATATAGCCAAGAGGATTCTCGTCAATCTCATCGAGTTTAGTTGGTAGGCTATGTTAGACACTTTCACATACTTGTACTTGGTATAATCTACTCACCATCAATACATATAAACTCACGCATATGTTTAATATATGTGCATCTCTATGGATACATTGGTATCACACGAGCCCTACGTCACTCAATATTGTAGTTAGGATCTTACCCCTCGACAGTTGGCGTGTCAAGTAGGGACAAGTATTCCAAAGGATTGGTCGAGATGCCACCAAAAGATAGATTTTCCAATGAAGGCTTTTACAATCGCTTTGGCCTAAAAGAATAGAGCCGACCAACTATCACCCTCCTTCAGATCGAATCCATCACCCTTCTAGTGTTCTTAGTACCACCACAACTTCTAGTATTCTTTCCTCGGCTAAAATCTATTATCGGTAAACCTATGCAGAATACTAATAAGAGGCCTTACCACAGGGTGTGGTGCACGATTCACAAAACCGGATCTTACAACCTTATAGTTTGTCGGATTTTTCAAAAAGAGATTGACATAATCTTAGATCCTTAGTCATAGGACAACATTCTAAAGTAGTGCCCTATCCACAAGATGAGCTCTCAAACCTTGGTTGGATGTTAGGTCTTCTAGCGAGAATCATCTAACCTGACACAACCTATGTCAGACGAGGGTGTTTGCCAAGGTTGCCCAATACATCATCATTGGGATATCGTCATTGGTTCTCTAAGAAACAAAACTCTATACTCTTATTCACCATCGAAGCAGAATACATAGCTGTCATGTTATGCTCAATTCCTTTGGATGAAATAAACCCTTTAAAACTTTGGTTATTCCATGACCAAAATCCCACTCCTATGTGATAATAAAAGTGCCATCAAAATAGCCAATAATCTAGTTTAACACTCAAGAAACTAACACATTAATATCCGACGCCATTCTTTAGAGATCATGAAACAAAAGGAAGTATCACCCTTACTCATGTGAGAACCGAACACCAACTTACTGATATCTTCAACAAGCCATTAGATAAAAAAATGTTTCACAAGCTAAGGAGTAAACTCAATATCCTAGATTTTTGGAACCTTGCTTGACGAAGTGCTTAACTAAGCAATAGTCAAATATTAGTCATAAAAGGGTTTACAAAAGTAAGCCTATGTGTTTTTTTAAGATATTTTATTGTGTAGAAAATGGTCTTAATACTATGAATGGTCCTCTAACATTCCCCCTTAGTCTATAAGAAAACATTTTTCTAGAAAAATTTGCAAAAAAAATTGTGTGCCATTTTTTAATTGCAAAAATGGTGTGAAAAGATTTGCTTTTAGAAAATTTTGGTTTGTTTGCATGCTTGTGTTGAAAATTCTTTTGGTTGCAAAATATCAATGGTTCTAAAAGAAAGAAGATGAATTCAAGGGGGAGAGAACTTGGCTTATTGTTTATTATCATTAATGGCCTCCTTAATTATCTAGCATTCTTATTCTCTTTTTGGTGTTTTGATGCCAAATAATGAGAGAAGGTGAATAAGGGGAGATAAGATTAAAAGGGTTAGAAAAAATTTAAATGAACATAAGGGATGAGAGGATAAAATTTTAAGATTTGCTCCAAAATTTTCAATGTCTTTTTTTTCTAAAATTGGTGTGTTTGAAACTATTTAAAAATTTCATTTGATATCTTTGCATTGCTTTTAATTGGCATCTTGACACACTTTACACCCCACGAATATAAAGAAACAGGGGAGCTCTCACATTCTAAAAAATATATGCATATGAATTCACTTTACATATTTGTATACATACATTTAGAGGAAGCACAAACTATCCATTTGGATTCAAAACCAAACTTTGTTCAATCTTTTGGGATCTTTAATCAAGTTATCATTAATCACTAGAAAAAGATGAGATTGAAAGTACATCTAGGCCTCCTAGTGGATTTTAGCTAATTGATTATAAACGATTAAATGACTAATACAATTATTAAGTAATATCTAGGCATTAGGTCCTTTGAAGTTACAAAGTGGGCAAAGATAACCCTCAAAGCAAAAGAGTTGAAGTGGAAACAATTTGAGAAAAGTTTAAAACATACAAAATAAAGCTACCAAGATATCACAATGGTTGGACAGTCTAGTGTGGTACTATTGTAAACACCAAAACTTGCTAAGCCCCACATATAGAATCAGAGAGCCGATCGGCTTATAAAAAGAGACCAATTAATATAGGAAAAGAGTCGATCGAACAGATGAAGGTGAATTCAGTTCGGTCGAAGATAGAAGATTATCTAAATGAGACCGAGTCTAAGGAGAAATCGTGGAAGTCACGACAGGTTGGTTTTTATCTTTGTAAAATATGTCTTATAGATAGACAAGTTAATTAGTTTTCTTGTTATCTCTAAGATTTTATTTTATCATTAGAAAAGTTTATCCTGTATTCGTGTAGGATTTGTCTAACCCCAAGGTATAAATACAAAACCCCTAGAACCTTGTAAATCATTTTCACAGATCAATATAATCTTGACACATCGCCACACTTCTGACTCTCGACGTTAGGCTGTATCGGTTAGGTCCAAATTTTGGCGAAAGGGTAAGTTATTTATCTCTATGTTGGTTAGATTATCCTATCAAAGTTGGACAATCCGAGTCCTTTATTTCATTGCACTGGCAAGATTATCCAATAACCACCAAACTGTCCGGCTACTCTATAGTCAGACCATTCATAATGGTAATGGATTGTTCGGCTGGTTCTAATTTCTCCGCAAGTTTTTGTAATTTTAGGTAAATGCATATTCACCCCTCCTCTAGGCTACCTCTCAGGCCTTTCAACCATGGTTGTCATCGTGGCCACTATCATCATCGAGGCTCACCTCTTCAATAGGAAGACCATCAACATCGCCAAGATCAAGATCAATAACCTTAGGGGCATAGGGACTTTCGAGATAGCCTAAACCGAAGGAGAGAAGAACATGAATGTTGTGAACGGTACAATGAAGACCATCGGCGAGGCCGAGGACAACGGAACTGATCATGAAGCCTGATTAGGAGGCATAATGACAACTGAAGACCTTCTAGGGGGCATGATCCTAGTGATCCGTCTTCATCACCATCCTCCTCATCTTTGTCATCATCCTTGGTCTCCTCGGACCTCCACCATCGATGTCTGAGGTCCCACAATTGGCACATAGCTTTCTAACCAAGAACAAGATATGGTGCATTCACCCCTGCCCTTCGTGAAGTAAGATGACCACTAACGCTTTGGCCTAGAGCTTTGGAAAAGTACGATGGGAGTACGGATCCTGAGGAGTTTCTTCAAGTATACTACATAGTCCTTCATGCAGCTGGTATAGATGAGAATGATGTGGGTAATTATCTACTAATCGCATTGAAAGGATCTTCTCGGTCTTGGTTAATCCACCTACCGCCTGAGTCCATATCATCCTAGGAAAATCTCTACCACTAGCTCATTGCTAATTTGCAAGGCACCTAAAAGAGACACAGATGAAGATGACCTTCATGCCATGATTCAAAGCCTGAGAGAGTCCCAGTGAGATTTTATGAGGAGGTTCAATGAGTACTGCAACACTATCTTAGAGATCTTAAATTCCTCTGTTATCAGAGCATTTAGGTCTAGAGTTCATGACACCTATAACATTTACAAGTTGGCACCTATAAACATCACGATGACAATGAAGCTCTTTAGCATTGTGGAAAGATGTGCCCGAGTCGATGAAGTTGTTTGGCAGAATAGTGATTAGGGTAGGATGGTAGGAGATGTGAAGCCAGGATGAAAAAATGAGACAAGCTCTGCTAAGCCAACGGAGCAACCTAAGCCCAAGAAGAAAATCGAGCATCGTAGAGTGGAAGGAGAAGTTTTGGTCATGGATCACAGACTACCTGCTCCTAAGTGATACAAAGCGTAGGGTAAAGCTCTAGGTAGGAAGTGATGTCCTATACACAAGATTGGTTCCCATACTCTGGAGGGATACAATGTTTTCCAAAAGACAATGGCTCAAGAATTGGCATTGCCCTAATACCAAAGGGTGCAGGTAGTGGAGAAATAGGATGTCATCCCACAATCACTAGATTCTGAGGATGAGTTTCCTAACACCGACCACCACATTGCTCATATCTTCAGTGGTTCTACCTCCTATTCCTCTAAAATAGAGTAAAAGAAGGTGGAGCGTGAAGCCTGTGCCACAACCAAGGGGTTAGTAGCCAAGTTAGCCCAGTTGGACATATCGATAACTTTCTTGGATGCCAACCACTGGGCCATCAGCACTACCCTTGGCAAATATCCTATAATAGTTGAGAACACTATAAGGAATATTAAGGTTACGCATGTCATGATCGATGGTAGGTTCTATCAATCTCCTCTTTGTCAGCACTTTGGATGCTAGGGGGATCTCGAAAAGCGAGTTGAAGCCATCATAACAACCTTTCGATGGGATCAACCTGGAGTAATCATCAAAACCGTTGGAAAAATCACTCTACTAGTCACCTTCGAAGAGCCAACCAAATTTCAAACCAAGAAGATCATGTTCAACGTTGCTAACTTGACTATTGAGTACATCATGATCATTAGCGAGACAACGCTAGCCAAGTTCATGGTGACCTTCCACTACGCATACCAACTCTTGAAGATACTAGGACCGAATGAGGTAATCACTGTTTTTCGAAATTCAAAGGTTGTTGTGCAATGAGACAAGAAAAGTCTATACATGGTTGACCAGACTATTGGGTTGCCTAGTATGAAAGAACTAAGCCAAAAACAATGTAAGTTGAAGATCTCGGCGAAAGCCAATGGCACGGTGAAGACAACATAGCTGACGAACTCGGACCTAGTTGAACGGTTAATATTGGGGACGACCTCAAGGAAAATAGAAACTTGAACTAATCACTTTTATCTAGGAGAACGCGGATATCTTTGCATGGCAACTATTCGATATGATCGGGTTCCATAGGGAAGTGATTGAGAACAAATTGATAGTGCGACTAGATGCTAAGACTATCAAGCAAAAGCTGTGGAGGTTCACGCCTGATTGCCTGGAAGCCATACGGGAGGAAATTGACAAGCTTTAGAAAGCAGGATTCGTACACAAAGTGTTGCACCTGAAGAAGCTAGCAAATCCAATCATGGTGAAGAAGGCCAACAACAAATGAAGGATGTGTGTGGACTTCATCAACCTTAATAAAGTTTGTCCAGAATGCCATTTAAGTTGGAGAACATTGAGGTCACTTATCAAAGAGGGGTTTATGGCTCTTTTTAGTCCCAGATTGACTGCAATATGGAATTCTACGTGGATGAGGTGGTCATCAAGTATAAAACTTGAGATCGCTTGATCAAAGATCACTAGAAAACATTTGACAATCTCTGTCGATATTGTATGAAGTTAAACCTAGAGAAGTGCACATTTAGAGTACCCTATAAGAGGTTACTTGGATTTCTTATGTCAAGACAAGGCATCAAAACTAACCTAGAGAAAATGAAAGCGATTGAGGAGATGAAGTCGCCAAATAGACTCAAGGAGGTACAAAAGCAAATGGGATGTATGTTGCTCTCAATACAATTATTGCGCAGATGGGTGAAAAAGGGTTGCCCTTCTTCAAACTCTTGAAGAAGCAAGATGTCTTCGAGTGGACTAAAGAGGCAGAAGAAGCATTTCTGGCATTGAAACAATATCTATCAAATCCACCCGTCGTAGTCGCTCTCTACCCACACGAAGAACTCTTCATGTACATTGCAGCTACACCATATTTTGTCAGCATTGTGCTTATCGTCGAGTGTGAAATCAAAGCAACTGGTCTACTACTTCAATAAGGTTCTTCATGAAGCTAAGTTGAGATATCCCCATATTCAAAAGTTGCTCTATGCCATCCTAGTGACATCAAGGAAGTTGCATTACTATTTCTAGGCGCATCAGATCACAACAGTCTCTACTTTTTCGCTTGGAAAGGTGATGCATAGCAAAGAAGTGTTGGGTCGAATTACCAAGTGGGCAATCGAACTCGATGAATTTGATGTCAACTTTGTTTGACTTTGTCCCAAGTGCTGGTAGACTTTGTCATTGACTAGACCACTCCAGCATATATCAATAATAGCACATATGTACATGACACTTGGAAAATGACGTTCAACAGGGCATTCAAATCTCAAGGCGCATGGGCCATGGATATCTTACAATCACCAACTAGAGAACAACTCAAGTATGTCATATGACTTGAGTTCCAAGCAACAAAAAACACAGCCGAGTACGAAGGACTTTTGGCGGTATTATGAGTAGATGCTTCCCTTGTATCTGATGATTAGTTGTGAGAGGGGACTTACAACTGGTCACAAAACAGGTGCACCAGAATTATCAATACTCTGATCTAGAATTATGAAAGTACTTGGCAGTGGTTCGAAAGCTTCAAAGACGGTTTGATGGCCTCGAGGTATAACATGCTTATCGCAAAAATAACTTTGAAGTTGAAGAGTTGGCAAAGTTCACTTCCAAAAGATAACCTGTTTGGCAAGGCATTTTCTAGAAGTTCTTCGTACAGCGGCTCAAGAGCTATCGTAGGTAGTGTTCCTTCATTGCTAGCTAGTGGCTCCTCAATTGACAACTTGGTGGTGACTATTGGAGATGAATAGGATTGGTGCATTCCACTAAGCCGATACCTAACGTTTGACATCATGCCCGATGATGATGCTCAATTAGAAAAGTTATCTCACCAAGCAAAACTCTACTCAATGATCAAGGATGAATTATATAAGTGTAGGAATAAAGGAGTTTTGATGAAGGGAATTGCGAGGGCTGACAGCGTATGATTGTTTAGAGATATCCATGAGGGTGTTTGTGGGGATCATGTTGCGGAACGTATACTAGTCGGTAAAGCCTTTCGGCATGGATTTTACTGGCCAACTGCACTTAAAGACACCTGTGAGATGATTCAAAGATGTGAAGCATGCCAACTTCATGGCAAGCACATAAAAATGCCGACACAGGCACTTTAGGAAATCCTCCTTTCATGGCCCTTCATGTGCTAGGGGCTTGAAATCCTTGAACCTTTTCCTCCATCATATAGTAGATTCAAATTCTTGTTCATGGCCGTTGACAAGTTCACAAAGTGGATTGAAGGATAGCTAGACAAGAAAATTAAGTCCAAATAAGCGATCACTTTCATGAAAGGGATTTTCTGCCGATTTAGTCTACCTCACCGCATTTTGACTAACAATGGATCACGATTCAGGAGTGATAATTTTCAATGATACTGTGAAGACTTCGGAGTCTAGGTCTGCTTTGCTTCAATGACACATCCTCAAAGTAATGGTCAAGTCAAGCATGCAGATGGCATTATACTGTAAGGAATCAAAACTCGAGTGCACGATCGGCTCAAGGCATGTAATCGTCGTCGGGTTTAGGAATTGCCTTCAGTACTTTAGGCTTTTCACACTATGCCAACAATGACTACTCAGGAGACCCATTTCTTCTTTGTCTATGGATCTAAGGCAATGATCCCTACAGAGCTATGCCATGTGTCCATCAGGGTGAAGGAATACTCACAAGGATCAAAAGGAGTGAAGAGCCGACAATGTTAACCTTCTAGAGGAAGCCAAAGAGCATGCTGCCCTTTTGTTAGCACATTATCAGCAAGCACTTTGTCGCTGCCATGACAAATGTTTTTTGTCAAGAGCATTTGTTGTAGGCGACTACATACTCAGACGGGTATAGACCATGGTTGGCCGAAACAAGCTTTTGTTGAAGTGGGAAGGTTCTTATAGAGTGGTTTATGCACCAAAACCCGGTGTGTACAAGATAGCAAACAATGAAGGCCGCAAGCTGTCAAGTTCTTGGAACATAGACCAGCTAAGTAAATTTTATGTTTAAATTTCTTTCATATATGTATATTTCCTTATCTATAATTATATTATGATTATGTCAATAAAGTTTTATCCAGTAATCTCTAATTATGCACATCTCAATGTCAGAATAGTTTGTTGTTCCAATGCTTTTTATATTATCTCACTGGTTTATAAGATAGGGGATGCCATGCTATTTTTGACTAGCTAGGGGTTGGGAGACTTTACTTCTCATGATAACGTACCTACGACCGTAAGGAAGGGTAGGTCCATCCTTATGGCTGGGAGGCTAGGGAAATTCCTACTCTTTCTTTGATGATGACAGAACTTTGCTGCCTTCCTTGAGGCTAGAAGATGTACACATATTATGCGTAGTCGGAACTATTGAGTTCTAGTATGAAGTAATCAAATTTAGCAAAAAGTGAATTGACATAATACATGTTAATCAAATACTTGTTTTTTACATAATGAT
The DNA here is from genome assembly GCA_030770085.1 of Oryza coarctata. Classification (NCBI taxonomy): domain Eukaryota; kingdom Viridiplantae; phylum Streptophyta; class Magnoliopsida; order Poales; family Poaceae; genus Oryza; species Oryza coarctata. The sequence continues at coordinate 22,936,449 of CM061463.1, read as the reverse complement.
ACTTATGTCTATTACAAGTGTTGCAGGTACATTTCACTCTCCTAGGACTCACTAGGAAGAGTACGGCCATCCACCGGTGTAGAAGATGTGATCTACCAAGGTTACCAATGAGTTGACTATTGAGTCAATCTCACTAGCTGACTAGCGAGATTTGGCAAAGCCCCCTTGGATTCTACCAAGATCGAGGGTTGGAAATCTTTCATGTATGTAGGGTAGGACATGGGCTCCTGCGAACTAACTAGCCATTTTGTTCTCCTCTCAAAGGTGATGGTCGATATCATTGGGTAGCCTATTAAGTTGCCTATAGGATTCTAAGACCTAGTCTAGGTAACCTTGAAGAGATTCTTATAGGGGTGATCTTTCAATATGTAGATCTTGGCAAGCATGACCAAGCACCTTGCATGCCCCTTCAAGATATGTCTGAAACCAGATATCCCTATCCTTAAGGGTAGTCAGTTATTGTTTTAAGGCTATCTTGTTAGCCTCAGCTCTCAAGGATTGCACTCTACCCTAGTCTTCCAAAGACTACACCTTTTGTTTGATGAAATCACAAGTTTCTTAGACAACTACATAAATTCAAGGATTATCCCCCTTTAAGTATCATGGAAAGAGTACCAAGAAATGGACCATATTCTTACTATGGTATTGATTCTTGAAAAAGGTTAGTTTGGCTTCAAGTGATTTGATCTTATTCAAGTAGGGTCACGATAACAAAGGTTGGGCAGAGGTGTGTCTAAGATCAAGATTGGTGATGAAGAATGACCAGGTGGCTGGCCGACTTCAAGCACTGGCAAAGGGGATTGACCACGCTGCTAGTTGACCTCGGCATCAACTTTACCTCTAATACATAAGCAAGCACAACAAGATACAAGAATAAATTGTTGTCTTGTTTGAGTACGATCTACAATTTAGTGCTTGATTACAAAAGCTAGAAAAATTAAGACAAAAGTTTACTCAATGTAGCCAAAGAACTCAGCTATGGTTCGACTAGCGCCATCCAACTTCTCCACCAAGGCCTCGCGCTCCACTTCAGGAATGCCCTCCACCACATACTTCCAGACAACCAATTTTGGATGATGGTAAAGTACACAAGCGAGAGCATGCGTAGCTCCGACATGTAGGGCTCCTCGGGCATTAGCTTGTGCCTTATCGACAATATCAAGGAGGACCTTCTACATCTCCCCGATCAGTTCACCAATCCCCATGAAGACAGAGATCTTATCCGAGAACGATAGGGGTCGATGCTCCAAACTAGTCCCTTCGCCACCTCGTTGAACATGGAGAAGTTTCTTTTGAGGCCATTCCCAAGGTCCACTTGCATCATGGACCTTCTCATCAAATATCATCATTATACTTTACTAGGAGCTAGAGGGAGTTGTTGTCGGACTTGGCGATGGCCAGCCCACCCTCTAGGAAGGATATCTTCTCCTTGGCTGCAACGAGCTTGGTCAGTAGCCCATCTATCCTAGAGTTGGCTATGAAAGCCTGGCGCATGATCACCTAGCAGGTTTCAACCAGCTTAGACTGGTCAAATATTGAACTACTAGTAATAGCCAGCTTGGTGTTCGAAGGAGTAGATGAGGGAGGAAGAGAAGGGGGAGTAGGATCATGTCACTGACATTGGTTTTCTTTCTCGTGCTCTAGTCGAAGGAAGTTGGGGTTGTCCTATATCAATAAATTTTATGTTATAAAACTGTGGTCAGAATGGGCTGAATGAGTTCACCTAGAAATACGGATCTATTACCTGGCTCTTTCCTAGGAAGCAAAGCTAATCGGCTTCAGCCTGTCCCGGCAAGTGAGCTTGGTAGCACTAGAACCCTGAAAGACCAAGTCTCTTGGTGAGTTCCCCCAGTACATGTGATACTCCTAAATGGGGTGTCATGAGGAACAAGTATAGGAACTTACCTAGGGTACATGGGCGACCTTCTTGAGGACGCAACTAGTAGAGCCCTACTTTCTTTTACTAGCAACAGCTATGTTGTTGGTACTTATCATAGAATCCTATTCTTAGTTCTCAGACTTTGTCTATAAAAACATTTAAGGATGGAGAGATTGAGGAGGAGGAAGTCTAAGCTTTGGAATGCTCGAGGACATCTTTTGGTAGTCGGAATAGGTCGTTGTCATTTTCTACATTGAGGTAGAACCAACTCTTCCACCAGAACTTATGAGAGGTAGGAGTATTGATGAGGATGTACTCGTCCTACTTGCCATCATGAAGATGGATACCACATCTCCCGATAAGATAGGTTGTGTACATGATGTAGATTTCACAAAAGTAGCGAAAGACATCAATGAATGTGCGAACCCCGAGATGCGCCTCGCACAAGTGTGTGAAAACGCTAAGGAAGGCTATGGAGTTCAATTTCAATTGAAGAAAGTGAATACCGTATAAGTACATCACTGCATAGAGAAATTCAAATGGAGGAAGAAACCTAGCGTAGACAAAAGAAAAAAAATCACAATTTTACCAAGGAGAGGGTGTGGTTCCATACTTCCCTTATGCCAGCCCTGAGTCCCAAACCCTGCCAAAGCACCATCTGCGTTATCTCCTTGAGTTTGGCCTCGTCCAAGATGGATGGTTCGAAGTCCATGGCAGCAGTGAGGAAGAACAAGGAAGGTGTAAGCTAGGATTTAAGTAGAGCCGGAGAGGAAAGTTTGATATAGGAGGAGGTTAACATTGTGAATAGGAGTCAGAGCTCCCAAAAAATCTATCGTTGGAGTTTTTATACCCTGTGGCGATGGTTCACATTCTAGAGAAAATGGGGCGATATTTTTGGCAAAGATAGTGTTTCATGGGTAATGATTAGAATTCTATACTCTACCCAAATAACAACAACCAACTTCTCTGAAAATAAGGTAACATAATCTAAAGTAGTGTACTATGCTTTATGGCAAAGCACGTTTATGTCTCAATTATTATGGACCTTAGGGGAGTAGTCAGTCTATGCATTTAAATAGAGTTCGAGTGCTACTGTCAAAGTACTAGATATAGCATACCCTAAGGATATGCACATGTAAAGCCCAAAAATACCACATACCTAAGGTTATACAAAACTAAACAGTCAAGGATGGATACTAGCATGGTTAGGAAGGAAGTATGTCCTATATAAGGAAAGATCTTAGTAGTTCGATCTGGGTATGGTAAGGATTATCTTGCCCATGCTAGGATAGGTTGCCTCGAGTCCAACTTAGAGAAGAGGCTAGTCTTAGTATAAATACAAGGGACACGCCTAGGAGAAGAAGGCATTAAATCATAAGCCAGAGAATACAAGTCATACCAAGTCTAAAGTCAAGAGGATTACATCCATAGCTACCAACTATTGTTGCCAACTATAGCTTCTCGCCAATCACACCGAGTTTAGTTAGTAGTCTAGATTAAGCACCATGATCTACTTGTCATCAATACGTATAAATTGGAGTAGGAATTTTACTCATCTTAAGAGCCTGAACCAGTATAAACTCTTGTGTTTGCTTTTATCTATGTGCATTTCTACGGACACCTTGGTATCAAATGAGCCCTAAGTCTCTCAGTATAATACTCGAGATCTCACCCATCGACAGTAACTACTTCTTAGGCTTATAATTACATCCAAAACTATTTATATTTATTGAGTCCTTCATTAGTTGCTATATATTATTATGTTAATATATGTTAAAATGGTATATTTAAAATTATAGAGGTGGTTTAAATGAGATGTAGCTCGTTATCAAGACTAATTAGCTTAACCAGTCAGCTTGCAAGCCAAGTTAAGTCTTAGAGGAATGGCTAGGGTGAGTCTTTTCACCAAGTTACAGGTGTTTTTTTTATATTTGCAGGAGACTTATATACTATTCGTATGATTTTATTAAAAAAATCTGTTAAATGATATATAAATAGTCCTCCTAGACTAGACCTGTTTAAGGACCAGGCTAGACCAAATTTGTGCTGGGCTAAAAAAAAAGGGGTCAGAATTCCTAGAGACCAAGCCCAGCCACAACTGAAGCCTAGAAAAACAAGCATTTATCTATTGCTATTTATTTTTGTTATGTTTCACTATTGTTTCAAATTAAAAATATATAAATAAACATATTTATATTTGAATAAGAGAGCATTTTTAAGCTTTGGTTAGAAACCGAAGCCAAGAGCGAGTAGTTGCTCGTGCTAGGGCCACATTCACGGACACTTGATTGTGTTGTATATATACGTCTTTTATTTAATCGAAAAAACTGTATCTACATGATTTAGAACTAGTCGATAATCTTCTTTCCAGGAGACTAATGAACCTCATTTGGTTTATCCTAGAGGTGTTCATCTATGGTTCCATCCAAATCGGTTAAAACTCGACTGGGTAATGCCAAGTCAAAGATTAGCACAGCCACTGATCAGCTAGGTCACTCTTATCACTTTAAAATGAATACGGCAGAACAGGCCGGTTCCCTCAACCCGAAGTTGAACAGCATGGTTTATCCTATAATTCACCGTGCGTTAGGGTGCGAGAGTCCTAAAAACATCTTAATTTTCGGCAACCGTTTCCTCTTTTTGGATGAGATCAATGGGCCAACGCTGCTGGAGTAGGCGAGCCGAGGCACTGCATTGGCGCAATGACTTGGTTTGCCCTGATTGGTCGCGTGACGCGGCCTCAGATGCGAAACAAAGGCAAAGCCTAGCCCACCGATCGTCTCCGGCTCTCCGCCCCGCCCCTACCGTTTCGCTCCCTCCGCCCCCGACGGTGCGCGGGCGCGCATGTACCAGGGTCCAGAGACTTCACTAACCGGCAGCGGCCCGCTGCGTCCAACTTGCGGCAGGTATTTGCCTTTTCTTTTCCTAGATATAGATACTTTACCCGTCGCTCCCTGTCCATCTCCCATGGCAAGGCACCAGCGTGCACGGGTGCAGGCCATCACAGCAAGTGCTGAGCGAGCTAATTCGACCGGAAGAGGCACACAGATCATTTCCATACTGCTGTAGTGCGTGGTACTACTGCGTACGTTTTTGTTTATTCAGATCAAATCAAAACAGCTATAGTCTAGCAATATATATACGTTCACTCAAAGAACTCATCTATCCATCAATTCAACATTCATTAACCATCTCTTGCCTTCCCGATTGGTCGGCACAGCTACTGCTATCGCACAAAGTACACAATACCAAATCCAATACTGTACCAGAACCGGCGGACATGCCTCTCTTTGCCGTGCAATCCGTGCCCATTTCGACCGTTCCTACTGCTTGCGGTAGCACACCGCCTCCTCCTGCCGCGGCGACACACGATGACGACGGCCTCCTCTTCGACGATCTCGTGCTCGGTTGTGGCGGTGACGACAAGACGGACGTTGATACCGACGCCGACGACCCGACGGGGAAGCTCGCGTGGCTCAGAGCGCAGGTCATCGGCGCGAAGGCGGAGTTCGCGTCGCCGTTCGGGACCCGCCGCGTCACGTACGCTGATCACACTGCGTCCGCCCGCTGCCTGCGTTTCGTCGAGGAGTTCGTGCAGCGCAACGTTCTCCCCTACTACGGTGCGTGCCATTCAGCCATGGGCTAATTATTTGTCTGCTTACAACTCTGCGTCCGTCTTGAAAACGTAAGTAGTCAGCTTAAGGTTGGGTTTATTAGGGAACACGCACACGGTGGATAGCTACGTGGGGTTGCACACGAGCAAGCTGGCCTCGGATGCGGCGAAGTACGTGAAGCGCAGCCTGGGAGCCGGGCCAGAGGACGTGCTGCTCTTCTGCGGCACGGGGTGCACCGCTGCCATCAAGCGGCTCCAGGAGATGACGGGCATGGCCGTGCCTCCGACGCTGCGCTCCGTGGCGCTGGATGTCCTGCCGCCGTCGGAGCGGTGGGTCGTCTTTGTGGGACCGTACGAGCACCACTCCAACCTGCTCACGTGGCGGGAGAGCCTCGCGGAGGTGGTGGAGATCGGGCTGCGGCTGGACGACGGCCACCTTGACCTGGACGCCCTGGAGGCGGCGCTGGCGACGCCGGAGCGTGCGGGTCGGCCCATGCTCGGCTCCTTCTCGGCGTGCAGCAACGTCACCGGTATCCGCACCGACACGCGCGCCGTGGCGCGCCTGCTGCACAGCTACGGTGCGTACGCGTGCTTCGACTTCGCGTGCAGCGCGCCCTACGTCGGCATTGACATGCGGTCCGGCGAGGAGGACGGCTACGATGCCGTGTACCTGAGCCCACACAAGTTCTTGGGCGGGCCCGGTAGCCCCGGCGTCCTGGCGATGGCGAAGCGGCTCTATCGCCTCCGCCGCACCGCGCCGTCCACCAGCGGCGGGGGCACCGTCGTCTACGTCAGCGCCTACGGCGACACGGTGTATTGCGAGGACACGGAGGAGCGCGAGGACGCCGGCACGCCGGCGATCATACAGAAGGTCCGGGCCGCGCTGGCGTTCCGGGTGAAGGAGTGGGTCGGCGAGGCGTGCATCGAGACGCGCGAGGACAGCATGCTCGCCCTTGCTCTCCACCGGATGCAAGCGTCGGCCAACCCAAACCTGCGCCTGCTGCGCGGCGGCGATCGGCCCAGCAGCGGGCGCTGTCTTCCTGTTCTCTCTTTCGTGGTGTACACTCCACGCAACGGCGCCGTAAGACAGCAGCTGCACTGCCGGTTCGTGACGAAGCTGCTCAACGACCTGTTCGGCGTGCAGGCGCGCGGGGGCTGCTCCTGCGCGGGGCCCTACGGCCACCGCCTCCTCGGCATCACGCCGGCACGTGCCAAGGCCATCAAATCCGCCGTGGAGATGGGCTACCACGGCGTGCGCCCCGGGTGGACGCGCGTCAGCCTGGCCTACTACACGTCGACGCAGGAAGCGGAGTTCGTGCTGGACGCCATCGACTTCGTCGCCAGTTTCGGCCACCGGTTTCTACCTCTCTACGCCTTTGACTGGGAAACCGGGAACTGGGAGTACAACCACAGCTTCGGTCGCGTCCTGCCAAACAACGCCATCAGCAATGCATCTGCAGCTGCTTCTAGTGGACGTGTCAAAGCAGAGGACGAGTACCAGAGCTACATGGCATTCGCGCGGAGCCTCGCCGACTCCTTGAGCGCTTGTCTGGATAGCGCTCCTGCTAGACACGTTCCGAAGGGCATCGACCCGCAGTTGCTTTACTTCCCCATGTGAGAAACCGTAAAGTTGAACTCTTTGTTCTTCCCTTGTTTTTTTTTTTTTTTTGCCAAAACCTGCAGAGATGCTTTTAGTGTCGAAACCTCCAAAAGAAACAGCATTCCGCGACCGCCGAAACACGCACCGACCTGGTTAGCTACTGTGGGCTGGGTGCCCATGCGTCGGCCGTCTCAAACCCGAATAGTAGAAACGAAGCCGTCAAGACGTCGGGTCGTTCGGTTCTTTGCCTTGCCCACCGAGCCTCGCGCAGCTGTCTCGGTCGCGGTCTAAACATACGACACTCCCATCTGATCCGCGGGACGCCGTCTTTTTGCTCCTTCTCTCCGCTTCATGTCGCTCGCCAGGTGCAGGTCCAGATCCAGGCGCTGCTCCTGATCTGCGCCGCGGCGGCGGCGGTGGCTGCCGCGGCGGGCAGAAAGGGGAAGGGCGGGGCAGGTCGGGGGGAGGTGGAGTGCTCGGATCTGGCGACGCGGGCCGACTGCGTGGCGAGCGGTGGCGGGAGCAGGTGCCGGTGGTGCCGCAGCGGGGCGCTCGACGACATGTGCTTCGGGGCCACCAAGGCGTGGAGGCTGCCGCACCAGGTCTTCACTTGCGATCCGCCCGCTGCCGGAGCTGCCCACGCCCGGAGATGATGACGCCTCCGCTGCCTTCTTGCTCGTTCTCATTCTATTATTCTCTCTCCCCTTCTGTCTCGCTGGATCTGAGGATTCCTGGTGTTAAATCGCGATCTTTGAAGGTCACAGGAGCGATTTTTTCTTTCCCCCCGTAATGTATGGTTTGATCAGAATACAGCGACCGATTTTATTCGCTTGATAATTGATACTGACTCCTTGAATATTTGCATTTTGAGTTGAGAAATTTTGAGTTGTCATTACAAATAGGAATTGGGAAAAGATCAAATGCCACCCAAATTGCCATAATCTTACTACGCAAATTGCCGTCGTGCTTGCATTATAAGGGCAACGCCGCAAATCCATAAGAAGCGAGCGAATACTGAACTGGTGAGAATGAGAATTGCTCTTGTGAGATTAGCGAATGTGCCATGCACATTGCTGTTGTGCTGCAACCGGTAGGAATGAGATTTTTTTGCAAAGCAGAAGGCTTGGGCATCGATATATTAGAAAGAAGAGGCAGGACAGTTTACAACCGGCCGACTACTAGCGGCAGTTACTAAGGGCGTGTTTGGTTATCTGCATGGCGGATGCGGTGGCACGCCTGTTTGTTTGTCTGTACGAGCGTGTCAGAGCCAGGTTTTGAGCGTGCAAATTTATCCCCACAGCCTGGCCTGGGAGAAACGGGAGTAGCGAGCTTCGCTCGTGAGCTAGGCCCGCGGGATGCAGTCGCGCTTGCATCCGCGCGAGCAGCACCGCACCCACGCGAACAGTCGCTTCGTAGGGTCACCTCTCAGCCGTGTGTCATTTGCAACCCTCTCTCCTCCATCTTTTCTCTTACTTCTCTTGAATCCTCTTGAAACCACCGTCTCTACTAACCGACGCTTCTAGACGCCACAATGATGACGACCGGCAACAAGCCTTGATAGATCTAGTGGTTAGGCACGTTGATATTGTAACGAGAGACTAAATCTAGGTGCTGCAATGATGAATGGTGAGATGACGAGAAGAGCCGATCTGAAAGCTTCGTGGCTATCGGATTCTCTCGCTAAAATCTTCGGCTGGCCACCAGCTCCCACACTCTCCATTGTCTTCAACATCTAAAATATTTTACCCCTTCTAAAGCAGCCGAACCATCGAATATAGCAAGGCAAATGGCTTGGCAAACCTAGCAACGTAGGCAACACTATGTTCTTTTCTTTTCCATTTTTTTTGTCTTTTTTAATTTTCTCCATCGAACTCGAAATTGGCCTCACGAGCACCTTCCAGCAATAGCCTCTAAATCAGATACCCTAAATATCATATAGGGATGCCCTATTTTCTAAGCAAGCAAATTATGCATTCAACTCTAGCAATAGTCCCTAAATCTCAACCCAATTATACTGACATATGGGACCTATCTACCAATAACTCAACCTTTTCTTTTCTTTTTCCTTTTCTTACTTTCAGATCATTTCCCTTCCTTACCGTTATTGAGTAGTGTTGGAAGGACTAGTGTCAAGAGAGCTCTTGACCGAGGAGGAACTGTGCCTACCCAATGAGGGTGTTGCACCTATTGGGAGGAGGAATTACGACTGCTGGAGAGGAGCGCTAATTGAGGACGAGGTTTAGGCAAGAAGGATATGTGTCAGCCTAGGAGTAGTTGTGCCTACCAAGGTCTGGACGGAAAGGTTACACATCAGTCTAGGAGCAGTGCTTGTTAGGAAGGAGAATCACTTGCCATGGAAGAGTGATGATTGGAGACAAATTATGGGCGGGGAGGATGCGCGTCGGCCTAAAGGGAGTCACATCTACTGAGGTCGAGGTTGTGCACCGGTTAGGAAAGGGTTGCACGTGGAGGTTGTGTCAGGTGGCAAATGAAAATGACACCAAGTGGACTGATTCGTATATGAGAGAAAAAGCGAAGCACGTGTTGAAAAAATTCTCATGTGCTTTCTAGGTTGGATGGGGGCTTGGAGTAGAGCCTCCCTGAGGGGGTGATTTAGGTTTAGGGTTCTTTCCCTTTAATAGTATTCTTGCTGGATCTATATTTTTTCTCTACCCGTAAAACTATTTGAGGCTGTTTAGGGGTCATGCTAAAGATGCTCTAATATAATTACGGTGCTTTACTGTACGTGTTTGTGTATCTTTTTTTGTTTTTTTTTGCTGGTACGTAATTAGCCACTAATATATTGAGGGATGATGGCGATTATTTACTCTGTGTTTGTTCGTGCGACGAAACTTTTTAATCTTGCATGGACTATTGAGCACATTAATAACTAATTATAATAAAAATAGTTAAATATGGCCTAAATCAACTTATGTTCGGCTGTCTAGACTTAAAATGAAGATGTATCCTTACCCCACCAAATAAAGAGGTAACTACACTTAAAATTTATAGAACCAACCAAACAAAATTTTTAACATACATATTTAATAAAACCTACCAAACATATGTTAGATCACGGGTGATATGTATCATGAATAATTGACGAGATAGATTATTGTTTGAACTAATGTGAAGTAAGTTGGGAGGAGCTTATTTCTATAATATGTTTTTTTGTTTTTGATGCATAGGAAAAACTAGGAGATGATCATGATCAGTGAGTGACAAGGAACCGAGACTAGAATATGATTTCTAATGTTAGAGTCGGCGGAGAGATGTTATTAGATGATCATGCTCTAGCTTGATTGTGTGGAGATGATAGATTACGTAAAACAAGGAGGTTCTATGATGATTGAGTCCATGGTGTTCAGACATGATGAGGTTAGGCCGGGTTATGGGTTGTTGGTTCAACCTATAATTTATTATGGGCTTGCATATTCATATGGGTTAATTTGGTTATATTAGGCCTAAGTCCTATAATTATTGAACCATCTCTATTTTATATATAAAAAGCAGAGATGTAGACACAGAGAGGACGGGAAAACATAAGAGAAAAAACTGTTGTGCTTAGAGTTTTAGATAATGAGAGTTGAGAGAGAGGGGCATTTTTGGAAGAGAATTTGATAAATAAATTTCATCAAATTCATCCTTCATTTCTTTTTTCAATTTAGATATTGTGTAAGGTGAGTTTGACAGGTTTTTCCCTAGCTTTCAGATTTTGATCTAACCATTGGATTTGAGTATGGTTTTTTTTTCTTCATATCGAAGTCTAGTTTATGCCTATTAAGTTTGATACAGAAAACAATCTAGGTTTGCTTAGATTCAAGTTTGCTTAGATTTTGTTACTTTTATTCATTGTTTTTCATATTTCTTGGTTAAAATTAAATCTAGACTATGTATAGAAATTATGTTTCAAGTTTCACATGAAACGGATTTGAATTTGTGGAGTTTCAGCTTTTTTTTTAGTGTGAGGTAGTGTGCTGTTTTTTTTTCTGTAGCTGTACTGTAGCACTCATGTACTGTAGCGTTCTGTTGCGGTACTGCATCAGCTGAGTCTTAGGCATATTAGGGTTATTATCTTTAGAATATCTATAATATCTTTTGTATATATTTCCATGTCATATTTATTTTTGTTGCTTTGAAAAAAATAATGATCATTTATCCTCCTCTGATCAAGAACAGCTTATCCTCTTGTAATAGCATTTGTGACATGTCTATCAGCATATTTTTCTTATCGTCTTATGTTTCTTTGAGTGATAATAATGATAACAGGAATCCTAAGATTTTGAACAAAAAGTCAACATATCTTAAAATACGTGTTTAAAATATTTATGTAGATGGCAGTGACGATGATGTTGATAATATATCAATGGATGAGTTTTCCTTCGGTAAGATAAGTTGTGTAATATTTGTGTTCTTAAAGAGAATGAGGAATAAACTTAAAAGTAACTACCTTTTATTATATCACTTATATAAATTTTTATCATTGATAGACCCTAGATGAATAGCACAACATAGGAGACAAAAGAAACCACGGCGACTAAACAGAAGCTAACAACGAAAAGTAACTTAAGCAACTAAACACTAGTCATAAGAGTCAACTAATTTCTTTTAGAGACATGCTTAAAAACTAGGTCGAAAACCCTAAAAGTCTTTATATTCAACCTGCTCCTAGAGGAACTTCTTGATGAACAGGTCTACGTCTTCTCCTTAAAACTCTATACATATATATATATATAAGACTTTACGTACTCAACAAATCATTGAAAAACATAATATGTTTTGGCTTAACAAAGGAGTTTAAGGTTTTTATTTGCAAAAACAACATTTTCTTTAAATGAGTTATTTTTCAAAACACTAGTGAATCAAAATTTTAATTATCAGAAAAAGTCTTACACCTCAATTCATACCATAAGTTATACTAAAATAAATTGTCACTGTGTTTATATGTGATAGAAAAGTTCTCAATATTTCCTCATCTTCTCTTTTATTAGCTTCTTTTCACTTTCTCAACACTTAGCAATTAATCAAATATTATTTCTTAACATTTTTTCGTAGTTAACAGGCTTTTACAGCATAAGTTCGTCTTCTCAGCACTATAGCACTATGGTGTCACAAGACACTCCATGTCACATAAAATTGTTACTGACCACAAAGGAGAACCATCTGCCATACATCTGAACTCTAAAAATGATTCTCATCCCAACAATCATGTTTGTCAACCTTTGATAAAAATAAAACTACACTAAACACCTTACATTCATCCATAACCAAAGATATGACTGTTTAAACAATTTAGCTAATCTCTGTATGGATTCTATGCTTTATCCACGCATCATGAACTTCTCGCTTTATACAACAAGTGCCAATCAAACACAGTTGGTAAAGGAGGACTCACTACAAGTCTTTTACAAAACTAACCCATGAATATCTCATGTCACCTAGTTAGGTCAAATATCTCAAACCGATTAATAGGCACGTTTTATATCCTCATCTACTCAGGACACACCGGAGATGTCTTTTATACCTAACCATTCGCCTCATGCGAAGCTAGGATAACACCCATCTCGAGTAGTAATGATCAATAATCTCATATCCTCATCTCTGTGTTCCATAACTATTAATATACAAGATTTCCATATGATAGCTAATTAATTAGTCGAGGTCATCCTATAATACCCGTGTGGTCGCACTGCAATGTACTTGGATGAATTTCTTAAAAGAATCTATCCTTAATGATAATGCGTAGCTAAGTTACGAAGGCACTAACTTCACACCATTCAGGTAATACAAACCATTTTTATTTTACAAACATAATGAAATCACATCGGATTTTTAAGTAAAGTTTGGAAGTCCTAAGTTTCTCACATGACATCACAATTCTAAGCGGGTTAAGCAAATATCTCGATAATTGCATCTAAAGGATAGCGATACCGATGAATATTTGGTGGTGTGAGCAATGATAGGGTCATCAATATACTACATAATATAATATAAGTGTGATTACTGGGTACGTCTATCAATTTCACGTAAACCGAGGTCAGTGTAACCTAAGCAATACAATTTTACAAATAAAATAATTTGCACATATAGTTTTAGAATGTTTAAAGAATGGCTTGCCTTAGTACGCTATGGTTAGTAATGCGACAAAATCCGACGCAGACTCTACCTATGAGAAATACAAACATTACATAGGGTAAAGTAACAAAATACAGAAAATAACAGCGTCATTGTAGATGATGATTTTAGAAAAAATTTAGGACTAGAATGAGGTCAAACAAAAGATATAAATTTTTAAAGTTTAAATAACTTTTTAAAAAAGAAAAGTGATTTATTTAACTCTAAAAAGTATATTCTAAAGAATATACTCTCGGGTGAAGGACCACGAGTCGAGAAAGAGGGAGGAAAAATGGACTTTACACTTAGGAGTGGCTAATGGGCCAAGTAGGCTTATAGGCCTGTTTTTCTGAAGCCATAAAAGATAGGAGAGGCGATTTAGACTGGTTCATGGGATGGATAAAAAGGGACGAGGAGCATGTGGGTCACATCTATTTCTCCTTTTCTTTTTTTTCTTTTTTTCTTCTTCTTTTCGGTTCACTCGCTCGCTCTCTGGTTGGTGTTTCTTGCTTGTGCGAGTGTGCTAGGCATGATGGGCGGGGGCAGTGGCAGTGTTGTAGAGGCGGCCAAGCGCGGCACTCTGAAGGCCTAGGGAACCCTGCGCCATAGCGCAACTGGTAGCGGTGACTTAGAGAGCAGAGGGTTTAGGGGGAGAGAGCTACCTTCTGTCGCAATGAGCGACAATGGCGACAATGGTGTTGGCGGTGCCACGTTGTTCGTGCAACTGGTCAAGCTCGATGAAGTCGAGAAAGCACTCTAGAGGTGAAGCTATGGCTTAGGGAAGGATAAACTCAAAAATGGCAGCTAGCTAGGTTTTATTTATAGCTATTTTCATTGCTTCACGACAACAAGTGATGATGAGCATCTACGCAGTGCCGTGAATCATGTGAAGTACTTGATTGATCTTTCACGATTGTCGCGATAATATATGGTGCTGCTTCGCTATCATCTTTGTTTGGCCGATCTTTTGTCGCTTGTGGTCTAAGATCGAAGAAACGTCAAGCATGTGCTTACACATGACCAATGAAGTATGCAGCATGCTTGTCTTGTTTCGCTAGTTTTTTGCTTTATCCTGACTTGAGTATGGGCTTCACATAGGTGGAATTAATGGTGGATGTATGCATAGGTGATGGTGGCTGATGATGGTTGATGCATACATGCAAGCTGTCTACTATTTAGTTGTGTCTTGAGTAGAGGATAAGAAGTCCACACGTGGGTTCGCACGTGAAAAATGAATGTGTGCAGCTATGTACTTTATGGGCTCTTAGTTCAATTTGACTAGAAAAGATAATGGGATAAAATATGATGTTGCTATTTGAAGGGATGGAAGAGGGAAGGCTAGGAGAGAATCCTGCCTTTTGCCGTTTTCGTTTGTACATGATTAAATTCAACACAGATATGGAGACATTAAAAATACTAAAGAAAATATTTGCCATATAGTTAAGGTAATATTTAAAATTTCTAGACTGGAAGTAAATTATTTATTGATACAATTAAATTTTTTTGAATCAAAAAATTGACCTCGAGGATTTTGTATATTTAAGGTTTTAAAGGTGAGAACGGGATTTAATGATACCGCTAATCAAAATTTTTGAAATTAGAATTTTAGAAAAATAGTGGGCGTTACAGGGTTGTAAGGAATTAGTAAATTGTTTGCAATATCAAGGTGATTTTTTTTAGAATCATAAGGTTTTGCAAATCTTATGATTCTCTTGGACTAAAATCTTCTGTTGCATTCTTGAATTCTAAAATTGAAATTTTAAGATGTAATGCTTATATACCATGTGATTCTTGTGTTACTTTGGGTGATGAGCTTGCTAGTGCTAGAGATGGGACAAGTTATCTCATGTATTTGGATAAAATTAATTGTGATTCTTGCACTATATGGTTGCTGAAAAAGAGAATGAATTTGGCATATGCTTGATGTGTTTATCAATTAGAAAAGTCTAGAGTTGAAATCAATAAGTTAAAAATTCGTTGTTATAATATGTGCTCTTTGATTAGTATTGTAAATTATGATAACCGAGCTTCTTATTATAATCATAATAAATTGTAATATATATATGATAGTTTTGCTATTACTTCTACTTCTTACGATTTGTTTACCTAATATGAGTGCTAAAAAAATTAAGAACAATGATATGGATGCTAGCAGAACAAAGGAAGTTGATTTTAAATATTTTAGTATTTTGTCAAACCATAGTCTAGAACATAAAATTATGTTTTAAGTTTCACATCAAATAGATTTGAATTGGAGTATTAGTTTTTTTCTGTAGCAGTACTGTGCACTGTAGCAGCTGAGTTATAACTTTGTACTCAAGTAATATTAGATTATTTATAATATTATTTATTTATATTTTTACTATATATTTGTTTTTGTTGCTTTGAAAAAGAAACCGACGTTCATTCTCATCTCCTCCGATAGATGTCATCGATCCTAAGACATCTAGCATTTTGTTCAATACAGATAAATAAATAGTTATATGTATATCTTAGTTAAAACTCGGCATAGATAAAAGAGATGAGCCAGATAAGAAGGATGCAAGCAACTAAACAGACTCTAAGGAGCAGGAGGAAGCTAGCACAGCAGGAGGATCAGCCTGGAGGAGCGATGTCCCGCAGGGTGCCGAGATACCGTCCCCTTCTTCGGTCCAAAGACGAGCCTATTGAAGAACGGTGTTGAGCAGACGAGAGAGCGTCATTGCACACGCGAGTGTTCCGTCCCTTTCAGAAGGGGACGAAGTTATCGCATATTGGGCCACCTTGTGAACTGGACCGTCCAGTCTGTGTTGGCATGAAGATGAAGAGATCAACAGCTATCAAGGCCCCAAATTTCTGCAGCTAAGCCCATCGAAACCGGATTACCCTGATCTTGCGGGGGAAGCGCTGCCTAGCCCAGATAGGATCGCAACTAATGGTACCGATCCAGCTCACGCTCTCCTTCTACCATTGGATTGATACCGCGCGGCGAAGATCGAGGCTGGACGAGCACCAGAGTTTGGTTTTTAGAAGAGATCCCCGCGCTAACAATTTTTTGTCATTTGATCCCTTCCCAGATCGGACCGCTAGCATTGGTTGCGGTCCAAGTGACGACCGTTGTCAACCGTTGGATGAGTAATGAATTGTCCGGATCTTATTAAAAGTCAAAACTATCGGAGGAGTAAATTTTACGAAAACCCTCTATTAACATGTTTTACCGTGTATTCCTTGTTTGATTCCATCTCGTAGTCCCTGCGGCACACCGACCGTCATCGTCCTGCCGCAAAGGCATCGAGGCGTTCGCCGCCGCCGCCACCGCCTCCTCCTTTTCTCGAGTTACCTCGCGATCTCGCCGGCGTTACCTTCATCTCATGGATCCAGGTTACTGACATCTTCTCCCTCATTCCTCACGGAACTATGGAAGACAAGGTCGAAGCCTCGAAGGAAATGCATCTCGTGGTGCAGCGCCTCCACGGCGATCGGCGGCCAGTCGGCCACTACGGCCTTACGAGCGGGTGCGGCGATTCCCGACCATGGAGATTGGTGAGGCCTCTTTCGTGGTTCGGCCGGGCTTGTATTCGGCAGCCTGGGATTGCTGAGAGCGCGCGCCGTGCAGGCCTACAATTTGGCAATGGGCCAAGCAACTCGTATAATTCCCTCTTTTGGTGCTCGTTCCTTCCCCTTCGTCAACTGACCTTGCTGTGCCGTCCCCACTGACTGCCGCCGGCCGTGCCACCCCACGTTGGTCGCCGTGCATGAACAGCGTCAGGCTCATGCAGCACAATAGTGTATGTGGCCCGGGTGCCGTGTAGTGTACCACTTCGCTGGCCAAGTGACCAGACAGGCCGCGGCATGCGGCGATGGGTTCGTCAGGCGAAGGCTACTGATCCGGGCGGCAGATGCTGCGTCCACAGTGCTCGCGACTGCTGCTCGCGCGCTCGCTTGCTTCCCCTTTCGCGTTTCGCTGTTCGTGCGGCTGCCCCTGCCCTACCCCTGGTGCCTGCCCGAAACCGTCTTTTTGTGCGTGTACGTTTGCTTGACGGGGGTGGCGATTAAGCGCGAGGTGACGAGAGAAGGAAGGGTCTGATCGGTGTACTAATTATCTGCAGACGCTTGAATACACAGCTGAGCTAAGTACAATACTTAGTTCTAAACAGAAGTAGTAGTGCATCACAGTGAGACAAACCTACACGTACTAATTCAAAGCAATCAGACAGGACACCACCACGCATGCAGGGCCGAGCAGCCGAAACGGGGAACCGTCCTCGGAAACCCCCCTCACCGCTGCTGCTCCCCCCGTAACTCCACCGGGCGCCAACGAGCCATCGCCATCGCCTCCGCCGGCGTGGCAGGCGCCGGCGCCGACGCCAACGCCCCGCACGACCATCCGGTCATCCAGGCACAGCCCCGCGTTGCCGCTCAGGTCGAGGTTCCGGCCGAGCCGCCGCAGGAACGCGCCGTCGAAAGGCACGGCACCACCCAGCCCGTTGTTGCTCAGGTTCAGGTGGTACATCCTGCTCAGCCTGCTCAGCCCCGGTGGGATTTCTCCGGTGAGGTTGTTGTCTTCCAGTGACAGCGTCGTCAGGCTCGCCAGCTGTCCAAACGCCGTGGGTATCTGTCCCGAGTAGCCAGAGCCGGCCAGCCGGAGTTCTTGAAGACGAGGGAGACTGCCAAGCTCGGAAGGTAAGGGGACATTCATTGGATTGTTGTCCATGATCAGGTACTGGAGATTTCGGAGGCCGGAGAGTCCAGGAGGAAAGTGACCACTCAGGCCATTGCTGCTTAGCGCCAAGAAGGTAAGCGAGCTCAGGTTGGCGATGCTGGCCGGGATGCCGCCGGTGAGACTGTTGGAGCTCAGGTCCAGTTTCTGCAGCTGCCGCAGTTCACCGATCCGGCTCGGAATGGGGCCGGACAGCGAGTTGTAGCTCAGATCGAGACCGACCAAGCTCTTCAGCTCGCTGATCTCGGTCGGCACCAGCCCGGTGAGCGAGTTGTAGCTGAGGTCGAGGTGCGCCAGCGACGTGAGCTCGCCGATGCCCTGCGGTATCTCGCCGTGGATCAATCCGTTCTGGGAAATGGTGAGCACCTGGAGCGACCTGAGGGTTGCCAGCTGCGGCGGCATCACGCCGGACAGGGACGGGTTGGCCCTGATGCTGAGCTGCTGCAGGCTGGAGGACGTGAGGTTGGCGGCGGGCGGCAAGACGAGGGTCGTGTTGGCGGCCGGGTTCTTGAAGCAGCCGACGAAGAAGAGGGACTGGAGGTGGGGCAGGGAGAACACCGGTTGCGGGAACGCGGCCGTGTCCTTGCACGACGGGTTGGGCTCCACGCCGAAGTCGAGCCGCGTGACGCGCAGCGTCGCCGCGGCCGCATCGCCAGCTGCCGGTTTGCACTCGAGCCCCGGCCACGGCGTGCCGCAAGGGTCGGGGCTCTCGGAGCGCCAGTCCCGGTCAGACGAGACCGCCTCCATGACGAGGAACAGCGCCTCCCTCTCCGCCGGGTCCATGGACGCCACCGCAACGGCGGCCACGGACAACAGGCACATGAACACGGCGATGGAGTCTGCCATCCCGGTGCTTACCTTGGCTTGCCCGGGGCTGCTTCGGTAAACCGGTAGGGTGGTTTTGGTGGGGTTTAAGAGGAGGCCTCGCCTGTGCGCGCGCCGGTAGCAGTGGGTGCTGTGATTGACGGGACCAGAGCCACTGAGACAGGGCCCCTGCCCTACGACCCCGGACATGGAAGCAGAACGGTGCAGAGCCACGCAAGCTTCGCACGCTTGGATGGCGCCGAAAAATCTCGGCCGTTACCCGATTTTTTCCACGAGCTACTCCATTGTCATGACCGCGCTCAGCGGAGCCCAAGGTCCGCACCGGGCAACTCTTACCTGACGAGGCTATAAAGTGCTGCCTGCGCAGTGGGGGGGCACCAGTGCATAGTGCACACGGTTTGCACGTCGTATTTTCCACAAGAACCGTAAATAGTAATGCAGTCCCAGCTACAGGATGACTGATAGTGCAAGCACGTAATTTGACGGATCTGGCAGTGATTAAACTACTGACAAAAAATGGATTTAGGCGCTTGTCCTATGACTTACTCTTAATGTTTACCCCCTCCGTTAAAAAAATAAAACAAATTCTTGGTTACAAATCTCAACGTACCAACAGAGAGGGTACAAGAGAAAGGCTGGTTACAAGGACATGTTTGATTCTAGCCCAGCCAATATTTTGGCAAGGCAAGATTTGGCAGCAAAGATTCTGTTTGGATTGATACCAAAACTTTTGGCTAGATTGACGAGATTAGTTCCAAACTTATGCTGTGATTGGTTGGTAGCCCAATCTGACCATGCCAAGAAAATGGCATTGCCAAATTATTTGGCATCCCACCACACTAATACAAATTAGAGCCTATTCAACCTTGCCAAAGAATTTAGCAACAATCCAAACAACTTTGCCTCTTTTTTTTTTTGGCGATTGCCAAATCTTGCCTTTGCAAAAAAAAACAGAGAGAGATAAAGCTAACAATGTCATAGAACCAAACAAGCCCTTAGCAAGCAAAACTATTTGGTACTGCCAAAATTTATGGCCGCAAACCAAATGAGTGATAAATATTTTGGCAAAACCAATTATTTGCTAGGGTTGAGATTGGCAAAGAACAAAACAACCCGTAAGTCACTATAACTTCACTCCGTTCGTGCGGAACTACTGCTCCCTCAGTTACAAATACTTGGTGCTGAGGTACTACACATATGTAAACTGACCATATTATCATATATATACTTTGACCATATTATCAAAGGGCGTTGTATTCTAAATGTAAGCATAAAATATATTTTTTTCTATCGCAGTCTGCCAGTTTTAAAAATGATCAGTGATCAAAGTTAGAGTTAGTTCGGTTTGGAGGAAAAACAAATGATTTAGATTCTTAAGGATAAATTTATATGAGCACCATTTGGTTTATATGAATAAAGTATAGGAAAAAAATACCTTTCCTATAAGAAAAATATAGGAAATTTTGCATCCATTTAAAACTTTTAAAAACTCATATGAATTAATACGAGCACGCATTCCTATTCCTCCTTTTCTATTAGTTAAAATCCCTCCAAACTGAACAAAGCACTTAAAATCATAAAAGTCAATAGTGTCTTGGTGATCCAAAACAATTCCAGAAAAATAGTAGTAGAGAGTTATCCAAAAATAAAAAGAACATTGCATACAATTCCCAACACAAAAAACATGGATCAGTGATACAGATCACGATGACCTATACAACAAGACAGAAAGCCACCCTAATAGAGAAATTCTCAAAAGAAAAAAAAAATTGTCGACTGACCAGGAGACCACAAAAATGGAGCTCACCTGAGCAGAAAAGGTACTCCATGCATACCACCAAGAATTCAAGTACACATAAAGGTGTGGGCCGTGACAACTTCACCCACCTGATTGCTGACTTGACAAAAGACACCCAATAGAAAGGGGACGGGCACGACCACCCCGCACAGCAGCAGCAGTGAGATGACTGATCAAATTCAGATTCTCCATAAAAGCAGGCACCATGTGATGCTTTGCCAGAACGATGGGTTTTGAGCCTGCAACGGCATCACCTCACGATCATGGGCTAAGCCCGACACCCATTCACAGATGCACCTAGCCACCAGTCCCATCGTGAAATGAATGGGTTCGACTACGAGGAAACTACTGTTTGGGGATGGCACGAGTAAAACACAGCTCCTTCTATCATTCTATAATCAAGTACCCAATCACACAGACCAGTCATCACAGATTTTACTGGTACTAGCAGTACAAGAAAATGAACTCTGGATATACTCCTACCAGAAAGGCATAAAGGATTAACACAGAATAACTTCTACATCCACAAATGTTCATCCGCTCAAATATGCTCTCAGACCGGAATCTATACTTTCATTTTCACATGGCAGAAGCATGTAAGAACATTTCCATCAACCAGTCATTTCTCCATAATAAATTATAATAACGGAGGCGCCACAAAAAGTCATAAAAGAATATTCAAGAGCGCCAACTTACTAGCAACTGCTGCATCAGAACAGCCGATATACCACCAGTTGAGATATTTAGTACATTGACAACATCATTGGTGAGCTGCACACGACCAAATAACAATGTTAGTTGTGGGAAAACTTCTCAATATAAAAAGTAGAAGCTTTTTTGTAAACCTTGCAGATCCAACCAAATATCAGCATATATTAAAGTACACCACTGTAAATATGGGTTTTCTGGTATTATTCAGGTGATAAAGATTGGAAATAATTCTAATAAGTGAAATGCCCCAACATTACTTGGCATGCCTAAAAACAAAAACAAAATTCAATTGTGATGTTTAGTTTGTCTTGGTATCTTGGATGCTGCTGGAGTTAATTTCTATTCTGCTGTCCTTTTTCTCAATGAACCAAGGATATAAAATTAGCAAATTCTGCCATCCACTTGTCAACAAGAAGCATCACTGTATAATACTTCTTCCATCCCAAAAAGAGTTTACTTTTGTACGCAAATCTGACAAATATTTGTCCAAATTTGCGTACAAAAGTAAACTTATTTTGGGACGGAGGTAATAGATCCAATAGGTATATCAATACCCACAGATTAGAACAATGAATGACATAATGGTATTCTGTTATGGCATGTGCTGAAACGGTGAATATGTTATCCACCACTATGTAGACATTACAAGTAAACCAACAGACAGAAATCACATGGTGGCAGTTACATAGTTCCATATGATGAAAATGTCCTCCACTTATTCATGCTGTAAATGATCTAGTGATTCGCAATTGAGAACTGAGAAAAGTGAGCATGGAGGAGATGAATATAGTTAAAGCATAGATTAAATATGTTCCTATTAGAAAATTTTCATCATGGCATTCAACCTACGCGCCTCGAATGTGCCATCGAAGTGCAAGCTAATTCAATAAAGAAAACAAGACACTTCTTCAACAACAAGAAAATTTAGGACAAAAACAAAAAACAAATACAATCTACAGGGAAAACTCTGAAAATGCAAACTCACCCATTCAAAACCTTCTTTATCTTGTAATGTGGCACCAATATAACTCTCACAAAAATTTGCAATCTGGGATGCAAGGACACATACTGCACCTTGTGATACATTGACCTGCAATAAAATCCATGTTTTTTCAATAATCATATGCCTGTATTGGAGCGAAAGGTAAGGAGTATATGTTCACTGATCATTGTCATTTCCATATGAGTTCTGTGACAATTCAATACTAAATTTGTAAAGTTGGCCAAAGTTGCTTAAATATGTACTTTTGTGATAGTATTCCAAAATTTTTGATGTTTTACAAAATTTACTACTACTTCCGTCCCAAAAAGACTTTATTTTTAGTTCATCTCACACATACCAATATAAAGTCAAAAGATTAGAATATCCTTTACTTTTTTAAACTCCAATGAATTTGTCCCACACTCTTTCAAACTTTAATTTATTTGTCCCATACTTTCTTAAACTCCAATGAATTTGTTTTTAACTTTCTCAAACTACAATACAATAATTACTCCAAAAATAAAGTCTCTGTGGAACAAATAAACATAGCAAAAATAATTTTTTTGTGGGACGGAGGGATTACATAAATAACTTACCTGTCCCAGAAGATAACCAACACTTGCAAGAACTATTGATGCAAGAATTCCAGCTAGAGTACCCTCAATACTGATCGCACCTTCTGTACCTCGCGGAACAACCTTAAGTGTTGTCACCAGGTACCTACTCTACCAAAAGACCAAATCTGAGCTGTAAGTATAGTCAACTAAGTTCATTAAGAGTGCACAAATACACACACAAGTTTATAGAAGGGAATATTGTGAAACCATGAATTATTTGAAGGCTGTGTAATGGCAGGAATCTTACGTTGTTCTTCCATAGGCCTTCCCTATTTCGCTGGAAACTGTGTCACTTAGTTTAGTACAAAAACTAGCAACAAAGCCAAGTCTCCAGAGCTCAGCCAATGCTGCACTGCCTACATTGTATATTGATAACAGAGCATAGACACAACCAGCAGCACTAGAACCAATAACACTTCCAGGCCCTCTCCTTCCTCCTCTTTTCTCTGCCACCCCCAAAGCTTCTTTCTGCTTTATTTTCAACTTAGTTGCTGCGGTGCCCTGCACATGAAAAATGGAAAAAAAACTGATGATCCATTATGATCCAATCCTTAGACAAACATAAGAATTCACTTAGCACAGTTGACCTAAGGAAGTCTTGCTACTATATGAAGTCATAAATCAATG
This sequence comes from Oryza coarctata, assembly GCA_030770085.1. Taxonomy (NCBI): domain Eukaryota; kingdom Viridiplantae; phylum Streptophyta; class Magnoliopsida; order Poales; family Poaceae; genus Oryza; species Oryza coarctata. Next base: position 22,912,984 of record CM061463.1, on the reverse strand, counting down.
AACCATAGAACCTAGAATTATTTAATTTAGATTGGTGACTGATTGAGGTGGTTTGGCCATATCCAAAGAAGATCCTTATAGACGACAGTACATTGTAAAATTCTAAATTAAAATAATAAAACGAAGAGAGGTAAAGAAAGACCAAAACTAACATAGAGAGACAATAAAAAGAGACTTAAAAGAGTGGAATATAACTGAAGATTTGTACTTCAATAGTAATGCTTAAAAAACAACTATTGACATGTCTGAACCGTAATTTAGAGATTCTTGTTGAGTTTTAATTCTAGCCTATCCCAACTTATTTAAGACTAAAATAATGTGTTGAGTTAAATTGAGTTAAGATTGGTGACTGATTCTTAACAGGATGTGCAACTGCACCCATATCCCTACAAAATCTTGACTTATTTCAACTGAACCTAGAAAAGACTATAGGATTGAGATGTCGACTAGAGGGGATTAAATAGGCAACATAAAATAAATAACACATAATCAAACTATCCTAAGTCGCTAGGCTTAGTCTGAAACACACGCTAATTAGCTAAATTATGTTTGCATTCGTAGCGTGATATGTGCCCAAGTTATTGCTCGAAATATAAATTGCAGTAGTAAAATGCAATAAGTAAAGGTCATGAGACAACAAATTTTTTTCATCCGATGTTTAGAACCTTGCCGGCTTTCTACTCACCGTTGAGGTGAGCCCAACTTCATCGCTCAAACCACCAAGACACTAAACCCTTTTGTCAAAGGATGGATAAGGTGGGAGACGATCTCAAAGTGGCCTACCTAAGTCTCGATCATTGGAGGTAGTTCTTCCTCCATTTCGGAGGTGATGAACTTCAAACCACTTATAAATCACAATCGGGCCTCCTCCACAAACTCTTTGGAGAGATCACCGGGTCAACTCCTCTAAACCATCTAGGAGGTAGTATCTTCCAAGAGTACCAAGTAGCAACCTAGCTTGGGGACAAATCATACTAGCTTAATCAATGATGCAATGTACTTGTCTTAGCTTAATCTACCCTTAAACACCTATAAATAGAGAAAATGTGCTCAAATGGTATGAGAATGAATACAAGGGCTCTAGAAAATTGAATGAAGCGCCAAGAGAGGTCCCTTGCTGCTAGGTGGGGGATATTTATACCCTTACTGACCAAAACTAGCTATTAGGGGCGAAATCCCTCAACTCTACGCACTATTGGTCTGATCAGCGGCTCTGGCAATGGTTCAAAACAGAGTCATTGCCATATATTAATTGCATCGAGCGGTCCGAATAGCTTTAGGTTCCCGGTCCGACCGCTGCCACCGCCACTGAGGCCAAATGCATTTGGAGAAACGCAATCCAACCGGCCATGCCAAGGTGCCCAGTCCGACCGGTGCAGGCAGAACTGCTGCTATGTAAGATCGTGGTCCGATCAACCGAGGTGGCCGGTCTAACCGACACGCCCATCCGCCGTGACCAGACACCTCTAGAGAAATGTGGTCCAACCAGCCTAAGGGCCCGATCTGACCGGCCTCTACTAAAGAGCAAAACCAAAAGGCCCAGACACAAGTGCACCCTCATGCACATGCTCTAATGTGACATTTTGATCACAACTTTGCCAAGATTACCACCCGCCTTAATAGTGTGGCAAAACTAGAAGGAAAGCCTAGCAATTTAATTGCCCAACACCTCGATCGTTAAAATAAAATGCTAGATTTTTCACTTTTACCTCGCTGCTTTGCACCATCAATTTTAATTCATGGTGAGCATCTTTGGCATACTCATTATGCGGACCTAACTTAGATTATAATACTCGAATAAAGTAGCTAGTCCATAATTAGTGCTTGTCATTAAATTCCAAAATTAACAATGGGGCCTAGATGCTTCAAATACTAAAACACAAGATGACGATTCTCCAATCTCCACTAGAAGAAAATCATAGTGTGGCCATATGCACATTACAGTCACAAAGAAGCATTTGCAACAATTCCAAAAGGAATGCCGTTTGAAAAAACAATTCAAAAAAGAATATTTGTTCTATCCTACATTAGCAAGCATAAATTGTAATTGCAGTATTTTTCTAGCGCACAACCTCAGCATGCTTAGAAAATATAGTGCGGAAAAGCAAGGGGGGATTGATTTTCCCCAAAAATATTACCATACATCCAATAACCATAGACACATCAGCACACTAGGGGGGAGCAGACGAGCAGTACCACAAAGTAAAATTATGAAGTTTTAGCGTTGCTTCAATTTCCCATTAGATGAGATCAGCACATCCAGATTATCCTGAATTGTTATAAGAAGCATACAGAATGGCATTATCACTGGCACATTTCTTTCATTACGCCAGAAATTATTTACATATTCAATAATTGTTTGAAACAATTGCACATATGCCACTCATGTGCACCTCAATTGACAATCTGGGCCCCTCCTAGCAAGCACTAGTCTCTCATACCTATATAGATTCAGAACGCTCAAATTGAAAATATTAGTGCTACTCTAATTTTAGGCCGATTCTAAAACATAATTAAGAGAGAATATTCTGTTACTCATCCTATGGAAAAAGCTAGTTACATGGCTCTAATACTGGAATTATCAATCACTTCTGACCGGTCGTTATTAAGTTCAATCTAGCACTACAAAAGGGGAGCACCAAAATGCCACAATCACTACTTCTCCACAGAAACTGAAAGGCGTTCCATAGTACAGCTGAACTCCATACTTATCACTAGGCCATCTCTACAAACCGCCAAACCGGCAATGCAGCACCGGTTCCACTCACCGTGACGAAGTAGGCGGCAACAAGGATGAGCCCCTTGGGCCCGAAGGCGCGCCACGTGAGGGTGCCTAGTAGGTACGCGGCGGCGAAACCGGAGGCGGAGAGGCCAGACAGGAGCACCGGGGAGCCAGCGACGAAGATGGCGAGGTTGCTCACTGCGGCCGACCTCCACGTCGGCGGCGACGCCAGGAAGGCGTCAGCGAGCGCGCCACGGAGCACCTCCGCCGCACCGACGGCGCTGTCCGGCAGCGCGCGCGGTGGAGATACGAGGACGCGGGGCGCAACCCTGGGACGGCGAGGGAGCAGAGGCAGGGTTTGGGGCGCGAGGAGGAAGTGGGAGGGGGAGGGGGGGACGGGACGAGGCGGAGGGGTAGCGGGAGCAAGCGGCGGCAGGAGAGAGCACGCCATTGTCGCCTCGCCCCGATGCTACCGACGGTGCGACTCGGCGACTCTGGGGATTGAGAACTCGAAGTCGATGCAGCCAAGCAGGACCGGTCGCCTCTGTCGCTTGAGCGTTTCTAAAATACGCCTCTTACTTGGTATTACTGATATAAGTAAATACGTTTTCTCTTCGGGTTTACGGGCTGTGAGTGCTAATCTGCAGTTAGTAGGTTTGAAATCTGCACGAAGATCTATCCATCGCCGCATCTAGACCGGCGATATAAGCCAGGCCTCTCTGCTCGCCCGCCGCCGCAACAGCCTTTCTCAGTAACAGTAAGCCCCAAACCCTAACTGCTCTCGCCGTCGCGGATGCGAATCTCCCGCATTTCTTCTCTTTCTGGTTTAGCAATGATGCCCGTTTTTCTCTCATTCTCGTTAAACTGAAGTGTGTTTATTGATTCCGAAAAGAGGCGATTCTTCGTTCGTGCTGTATGCCAAATGATGCGGGGATTATTGCGCAAGGGCTTTGAGCAATTCATAGGCACCTGTGGCCTAAATGCTGTGATAAAAACGATTTGGTGTCCCTTCTGATGGCAACTTACCAATTACTTCTGGAATAAACTGCCTGGTTCAGTACAAACGTTGACTCAATGCTATGTGTAGATAAGTAGATTGTAGGTAATTTGCATTTGTTTTATGCTATATCCATAATGCAGATTGAGGCAGTGGCAGTACTGTTTGCCATGTTTGCGAAGGCAAAACGCCTTTTCTTAAAAAAAAGGGTAATTGCGATGTTTGACATCCAAATGGTTGCTTACTACTATTATCTTACATTAGAAGCACTGCATTGCAGGCGTTTATTCAACTAGACAGCCTAAAATCAGTATTGATCTGATTAGAATGTCATGAAGATGAGAGATGATCGGCAACGGCAATTCTACATATGAAACGAAAAGTCTGGATGAAATGTCAGTCGTGTATGTGTATCTAAAGTTGTGTGTTGACTTTTCGAGACATGGCGCTGAAGTCATCGACCTCCAAGAAAAACGGTACGACGACGTCTTCATCAACCTCGATTTCTCGCAGTAGAACGGTCGGGGACAAGCCGCGTACGCCGTCGACCAAACCGGTCATCTATGAAAATTAGTACAAGTACGTCCTCGCAGAGGCCGGTCTTGCGGCACCACCGTTCATTCGGCTTGCACTGACACCTGTGGCTAAGCACGCCAACGGCGAAGGAGAAGCTGCGCCGGCGCTGATGCTGGGAGAGACCTCACCGTGGAGCCTGCCCGGCGCGGGCGCCGCTGCGGCGGCGGCAGCCGTGGCGCTGCTTTGGCTGTCCGCCTGGACGCTACAGTGGGCGTGGTTGACGCCGCGGCGGCTGGAGCGGGCCCTGCGGGCACAGGGCCTCCGGGGCACCAGGTACCGCCTCTTCATCGGCGACGTGGCGGAGAACGGCCGGCTCAACCGAGAGGCCGCGTCCAGACCGCTGCCACTCGGCTCGCACGACATCGTCCCGCGCGTCATCCCCTTCTTCTGTAACGTCCTCAAAGAGCACGGTACCACCTGACCACCTTGTGCCCCATCGTCTGTTCCAAAATTCTCTTTGTGGCGTCAAAAACGATGCTTCCGGTGTTGAGACTAGCATCACTCGTTGCAATTCGTTCTTCTCGGATAGGGATATGAAGGAAATGGTAGTCAAGTTCGTGCATCATTAACAGTTTGGTTTACAGACTTGCAGTTAAAGAGTACTCCCAAAATATAGCAGAAATATAGCACGGAGGGAGTAGTTTGTGATGCACATAATATGTTCTGAGAAGACAGGTGATGATGTACACGGTGGATATACCTGTTAACCTGACATAAAAATGATTCAAATATCCATCGTCAATCACCTAAATTGGAGTACTGGAAAACGTTAGATGTCCTGCATAACTCTAGGGTCGGTCTCCCTTCTCATCAGACTATCTAACTCAAATGTAGGGAAACCGTCGTTCGTTTGGACTGGTCCAAAGCCAAAGGTGGTTATCACTGACCCTGACTTAGCGAGGGAGGTTTTGTCGAACAAGTCTGGCAACTTTTGCAAACAAACGACTGCGAGTATTTCTAAATTCGTGGTTGGTGGAGTTGTAACGTATGAAGGTAAGAAATGGGCAAAACATCGGAGAATTCTCAACCCTGCCTTCCACCTTGAGAAAATAAAGGTACTGTTCCATATGACAGCGAATCTGGTGAAAATTCGTTATAGTTTTTTTGTAAATTGAGCTGGCCGTTGCTAGGTGAAAATTTTGTTATATTTGTTGATTTGATTTGTTGCGAGCAGTGTTTGGAAATGTTGCACAACATGAGTGGGGTGGTGCAGTGACATGTTTCCCGCAACATTTCCAAATACTGGCTGAAATAAATTAAAATCAAGGACCGCAGCATTTTTTCACATTTTCAACATTTAGCCTAGCATATTTCGACATGATATGTCCCTATTCAGTAAAATTGTTTTCCGCTACTTTTATTTTCTAGTAACTTTAAAACTGTAGCTTTTATAATTTTTTTACGGCGATATGCACTCTCTGAATCGACTAACAGTGATCTATTTGCTCACAGCGGATGCTGCCAGTTTTTTCAGCATGTTGCGCCGAAATGATCACTAGATGGGAGAATTCAATGTCTACTAAAGGACTATCTGAGTTAGACGTTCGGGATGAATTTCAAAATCTTACTGGAGATGTCATCTCAAGAACGGCATTTGGTAGCAGCTATCAAGAGGGGTGGAGAATTTTCCAGTTACAAGAAGAGCAAGCTAAACGCGTACTTCAAGCTTTTCAGAGAATCTTCATACCGGGCTATTGGTTGGTACTCCTTCTTTGCTTTTTATACATTTGCCGGGGAAAAAATGGACTTCTGGAAGTGAATTTCCAATAATTTGGCAAATAGCTGTGCCGTTTATCTTCTCTACTAGTATCTATGAAATAAGGAAAAGCTTTTGCGTATGTTTCAAAAAGAAAAGGGTGAACATCCTGTAATATAATTCTTTAGATCAGTACAGAACAATCACGAGAGTAGATTGAATTGCAATTTTACCCTTCGTTTATATCACAAATGGAAAAGATGAGCCGTTTATTCATGAGAACAATACCATCGTTATTTATTTGGCAAGCGTAATAAGGTAAGAAAAAATTACTACATGACATTGATGTTGTTGGACAGTCTAACACAACACACATTTCTATAAGCTTTTCTAGTGCGTTCTGGATTTTAAAAGCCATACACGAAATGTGGAGAGATTAAAGAAACGGACTAGTCATTCTATGTTTTTTTATGGATGAAAGGAGTGGCAAGAGAAGTATGTAGTTGACGTTTGTTTTTACTAAGAGAATCAATATTTTGTGGACATGCATTTTGATGCAGCATACACATACAGATGTCAAAATTAATTTTTTAAATCCTTTTTTTCATTTCTGCAGGTACTTGCCAATTAAAAACAACAGAAGGATCAGGGAAATTGATCAAGAAGTCCGTGCAATTCTGCGAGGAATAATTGTAAAAAGAGACAAGGCAATTAGAAATGGTGAAACTAGCAATGATGATTTGTTGGGATTATTGGTGGAATCAAATATGAGGCAATCAAATGGAGAAGATGTAGGGATGAGTATAGAAGATATGATTGAGGAATGCAAGTTATTTTACGCTGCAGGTTCGGAGACAACATCAGTGTTGCTCACTTGGACATTAATTCTGCTAAGCATGCACCCAGAGTGGCAAGAGCGTGCAAGAGAGGAAGTGCTGCACTATTTTGGAAGAACCGCAACAGATTATGATGGCCTGAGTCGTCTGAAGATTGTAAGTATGACATCAACATTCTTTGATATTTCTCCAAAACCGCAAAGTAGTTTATATAAACTTCAGTTTCATTTTGGGATTTCATTTCCTGAATAATTACCAGTAACATCAGAACAAACTGTTCAGAAACATGTCAACCTTTTGTCTATTCGCTATAAAAATCGATGAATGAATACGCTTCTCGAACCCATCTTTTCTTTTCCCTACTCAGTCGAAATACTAATAAAATGCAGAGATTAACATTGTATGTTTAGACTAATTGCATCAATGGGATAAAAAATTTAAAAGAAGTATTTTATCTTTGATGTTTTCTTGCAGGTAACAATGATTCTACACGAGGTTCTTAGGTTATACCCACCGGTGGTCTTCCTCCAAAGAATTACACGAAAGGAAACGGAGCTTGGTGGCATCAAATACCCTGAAGGAGCGAACTTCACATTGCCCGTTTTATATATTCATCATGATCCCAGCATCTGGGGACAAGATGCAAGCGAGTTCAACCCGGAGAGGTTTGCCAATGGAGTTTCCAAGGCGACGAAGTTTCAGGCCGCATACTTTCCGTTTGCATGGGGTCCTCGGATCTGCCTTGGCCAGAGCTTTGCGATGCTGGAAGCCAAGATGGCGCTCGCCAGCATCCTCCAGTGCTTCTCCTTCGAGCTCTCACCGTCCTACACCCACGCACCGCACACCGTGCTAACTCTCCAGCCACAGCACGGTGCACAAATTAAGCTGAAGAAGCTCTGATGATATTTTTTTGGATTACACGAAGACGCATATACGTGCAGAAACGATCTTTGAAAAATAATACTAGGTCAAACCTGTATATGCTGGGAGAGTTATCTATATGGTGATGGCTGAAACCTGAATCCATGTTTTTCAAACCTGTAACAATGTTACCATTCTGTACTTTGGACTGAAATAAACAGCGTTTGGGGTACAAGTACCTGAGGACTCCAACTTCATTTTGCCTCGTAGGGACTAGGGACGAGCTCAAAATTCGAACTCCATTTTGCTCACATGTCGGCAGTGGTAGGAGGAGCAGTAATTAACAGCTTTCAAGCCGGGCAGGTGAGAGCTGGGAGACCATCCAAAAAGCTTTGGGCATTGCTCTGCGGCTCTCCTAAGTCATTGCTAGTCCACAAGTCGAGAAGGAAGGAGACCGTGGGCTCGGGCGGTGTCAGACGTGACGCTTCCCTCTCTTCCTTAGCCCTGCCGCTGCTCCCGTCCCGTCGCCCAGTCCCACCGCCACGCCAGCTACCGCAGAGACGCGGTTCCCGAGGCGGGAGTAAATGAAAAGCAGCGACGACGCTCCCCGGCGGGCCCCGCCGTCATATCCGCCGCGCCGTGGGTCCCACCCTCCCCTGCAACCCTCGTCGCTCTTCCCTTTTCGTAATTCCTTGCGCGCTTTCCGAGTTTATTTTTTCCTCCTCTCTGCTGCTCTCACCAGTTGGCTCCGGCTCCGGCTCCGGCTCCCACTCGTCGCTCCCGTCCCCCACCGCGCCGTGCCGCAACCACCCGCCTCCGCCTGTCGCCGGCGAAGCACGCCGCCGGAGGAAGAGAGGCCAAAGATGGCTGCGGACCCCGCCTTCCAGCCATTCACCATACGGTAAGCGCCGCCGCTTCTTCTAGCCTCTGCTTTGCCCTGACGTGTTTGTTGCGCGCGCGTGCGTGTGTGGGTGGGTGGAGTGCTTTCTGTGAGCGCGCGCGCGCTGAAGCTTAACTGGTCGAGTGAATGGCGCAGGGGGTTCGCGGCGGAGATGCGTGCCGTCGACGCGTCCAAGTGCTGGCCGTTCGGCGGCGGGGATGGGGTGCCGCCGCTCCCGCCGATGGAGCCGCCGAAGTGGTCGCGCTGGTGGGCGCACGAGCTGGTGGCGGAGCGGGCGCGGCTGGACTCCCGCGCGACCGGTACAGAGGCTGCCGGACGCGGCGTCGGTGGAGGAGGTGGTTCCGGGACGGGGACGAAGAGGAAGGGATCTCGTGGGAGAGTCAGAGCTGAGAGGGCCAGGAAACGGCGGCGATTTCTCGAAGTTGGCCTCCTTGCGAAGCGTAAGGTATGCTTCTGCTTTTCAGGGTTTATGTGCTGCTTGCTGCTTGGGTGGTGGGCTGCTAGGTTTTAGGAGAGCCCCAAGAACATTGGAAATGTATGATCCTTGCATGTTCATATGTAGAAGTATGTTTGTGCTGGTAGACATGAACACTCACTACAACGCGTCGAACATGACATTTCAGATTAAACTGGAGGAAATGTGTGCCAATTTTTAGCCAGTTCGGCATTCTGTCAGTTCTGTTCATGTCCTGTTGGACTATGGATATTAACCCTTTAAGTTATATGATCAAAATTTAGGTTTTCTGAGACAATCTACTATCTGTCTAATGATAATTCACATGTACATCTCTGTAGTCAAATGTTTCTTAATATTTTTCTGCATGAGCGTGTTTTGGAGAAGATGTTGAATCATTGAATATGCATACCGTATAGTAATTTTTTTTCTATCAAATTGGTTTAAAGACACTCCTAAGTAACCAGCGACCTAATTGCATGATGTTCATATTTCTAAGTCTAGTTGTCTTAACTTGCTTTTCATCTCATAGTAAGACATTTTCATTAACAGGAGAAAACCTCATCTTGTTTACTTCACTATGTGTTACATAAACAACTGTTGAGAAAACACAAAGGTTCTACCTTGCGTAGACAGAGAGAACTCTCAGTGCGGAAGAAGTTTCAAAATACACATGATTGCACACCAACTCATCAAAACAGGTTGAATAAGCAGTACATCAGAGGAATGGATCCTTCTACTGGTGTGAGCGGCAGCCTTGACAGAAAAAAGGTAGCAAACTCTTCTGTGAATAAACAAAACGTAAAGGCCAGTGAGCCAACTATTTACCCTCTAAATCCTGGGTGCGAATCAGTAAAGAATGTAACCTACCCTCCCAAGGATGATATTTTTGGAGATCTCCCTCTTTTGGAAAGCCCGAAAATTATGTTTCATACTGGGGTTGATGAACTCCCTACAGTTATAGAAGATTCTTTTGTAACAGATCAAAGTGGAGCAGATACCATATCAGAAAATGTATCCTTGAAACTAATACCTTCTGACATGTCAGTGCATACATCATCTACCTTTGAAGACTTGATGAAAAAGGAAGGAGCTCCTGCCAAAAAGTCAATATGCATCTCGCACAATGATGCAAAAAAGAGTCTACCACTCTCTGCTGAGTTTGATTGCCTAAATCACAGTAGCATCAACATGGTGAAAACATGTCATGGTGATAGTCAGCTGAAATCTACTGATATTCCTTCCTTAAGTTCTTATTCTAACAAAGGGTTAAAATCTGGTTCTATCAACACAGCCAACACTCAACAAGATTGTTTTTCTATGAATACAAACTACCGTCAGGAAATAAGAAAAATTGGTACTAGTTCGGCTACAAGTTCAGTCACTGTAAGAACCAGAACGGAAGCAATTGAAAGCGATAGAGATACGGCAGTCAATGGCAAGAAGAACACCAATATCTCTTGTGCATTGGTTCCAACTGAGTGCCATATTTCGTCTGAAGGCAGTGTTTTGTCCTCAGCACTATCACAAGGTTCTGCCAGTGCAGCAGCCAGTGCGAATGTCATGTTTACTTGCAAGAGAATACCTTCCCAGGACAGTATTCCCATTTCTGATCTCATTGGTAACTTTGCAAGTAATCTGTGCCATGAAAGTAGTAAATCTGTTGATACATGCACATCGTTATCAAAGGAGGACCAGGGTAGCTGGTACTCAAAACTTCACCCAGTTTGCACTCCAGCAAACATTGGTTCGGCTTTTAGGAAGCTACCTGGCCTTGAAAGAATAGAGATATCAAGCTGCAATCGTAAGACGGATGAAAACAGGTTTACCAATGGGGGGCCAGCAAATATTGTAAGATGCGAGAAACAGCAGGTGGTGATTGGTGTGCCCAATATCATGCAAGGTCAGAGGAAAACTGGTTCCAGTGATTCTCAAGTTCAGGAAAAAGTTTTAAATGGTTATTTACGGCAAGGCGTTTATCATCCGTGCCAACCCACGGTGTGCTTGATGGGCAAGACTGTCTCAGTTTGTGAGCGTAGCAAGGAACGCATGGTGTCAACTATGGGGAAAGTTTGGACTGATAATACCATTATTGAAGACCGGCCATCATCAACTTCATGCCATTTTCCACAAAAGAGATTGTTTCCTTGTCAGGATTCTGTGACACCAAGTGCTCATGTCAATGAATCTCCTGATATCTTACCGCGGATTCCCGGCGCTATTCTACAAGAGGCAAGGAGTACTACAGGTAATGGACGAAATCAAAGGCTGCAACCAATAAATAGTGTTTATTCAACTGTCAGAGATTGCATTTTGAACTCTGGCAGTCAATCTGTTCGTCAAGCTGAAGTAAAAAAAGCAACCACTATCAATGTCAGCTCCAGGGTCAGGCATATAGACTTACATCTACAGCCACAGGTGATAAGCACTCCTGCATCAATCATACGTGGGAAAGATTGCAACTTTTTGGGTCCAGCAGTAACTCAATCTTCTTCCTTTTCGCAATGGGTTCTAAATATGGGCATCCAGGAAAAGTATCAGAAACCCACTTTGTTTTCTTATGATGATCCTAGCTCTGCTCCTATTTACCGGTCATGCCAGGTACCTGGAGCAAAGTTATCTTCCACGTCAATAATATCTTTTCTAGACTATGGTACTGATAATGTTGAGTTTAGTAGATCTGTTCCACAAGCGTGCCCATCTCTTACTACTAGTTTGCCAATTAATTTTGTTTCAGCCGTTAGCCCAACTTATTCTGTCAAACCTACAAGCACAGGTTGCAGAAGGGGTGCCATTTTCGCTGATCAAAGAAACAAGAGACCAGCTTACATCAATAATGTTGCATATAAACCTGCAAAGAGACCAGCTTACATCAATAATGCTGCATATGAACCTGGAAAGAAACTTATGGCGAACAAAGAGGACTTAACAGCACCAATGTTTGGAGACATGAAAAACCATTCACTTGGTTGGTCACTGGATGATGCAATTGGTCCTCGGATACTTGACTTTGGTGGTGAAGTAGCAGGGCATGGCTTGGAAATGTCAAGAAAAGAAAGCAATAATGTAAGGGCTAGTTTAGGTCCGGTTCCTGCTCTTGAATCAAGGTCGATGACTGGGAGGCTGGCTGAAGGAGCTAAAACCATGTTGATGCCAGATCAAACTCTTAATGATCATTCCAAGCTGTTATATCCCACTAAATTCTCAGTTGATAACAGTATTAATTCAGCTGTATTATAGTGGAAAGCAAGAAACAAACTGCAAAGTGTTCTCGTTTCAGTTTCAGTTCTGGAGTTTTTGGTGTATGAATAGACTCAAGGATACTGCCAGCTGAAGAAATTGTAGCAGATGTTCTACATTTCAGAACATGATTACTTCTATTCTTGTAACTTCTCCGATCAAAATTTGAGAATACTCATGATGATATTAAATATACGTATCATGCCATATCTGACACAAGCAAGGCAACTTTTTTTCTGTAAAAAGTGACAACCTGCGAGTATTCCGGAGGCATTCTGTTTCGCAGGGTATGTTCTGACCAAGAATGGAAATAGTTGCGGTTTTGTTCCCCTAGAGGAGTGGAACAGCCCTGGTGTTGTGATGCATATCGCTTAAATTGTGTAATCTCGAAAGTAAAAGTGGAGTAATCGGTTACCCCAAGGTTGGTTTGTTTTTTATATCAGTTACAAGACAAATTTGTTTGAACCTAAGCGTTCTACGATTTGTAACCCCTGTCAGTGCTAGTTCGATCGGCACTGACTTGCTTTTCTTTAAACTGTCTGGTTGCTTTTTCTTGGTCTGCCCATTCAGTACTGAGTTCAATTAAAAGTGCATGCCTATAGTGAAAGTGCGTTTCTTTTTTTGTAGATTCATCAGTCATGCCCTAACTAATGAGCACAGCGAGACAAAAACTGGTGCTGGAAAAGTACTGATTTTTTTTTTTTTTGTAGATTCCAGAAAGCCGCGCCCGTTTCTGAACTTGAGCCCACTAAACTTTGACAAGGCGCTGGTGCTATGCAACCTTTGACAAGGCGCTGGTGCACGCAGTTGCTTGAGAGCCTTCCAATATCCAACCCAGTTTTGTTCTTTCATTCCTTGGACCAAGAGTAAAGAAGACTTCGCATAGTCAATAATAGTATCTGCAAGGATGCCTTTCTTCTGCTCCTTTAACCCCCCATATTAAAAACGCAGTGCAGAAGTATAAAACCACCTAGCCTATCGCTTGCCATCTACACCTTCGCACAGCGACTCATCGAGGACATCGAGAAAATTCAGGACAAACCTTTTCCCCGATCGCAACAAGGGATCATGGGTGTTCTTGGTGCCCTTGCTAGGCACATGGATGCCCTTGTTGGGTAAGAACACGCTGCAATATCTTCTCATTTCGTGCCTACAATATTAATATTGTTACAGCGTTTTCAGGCAGCAATTGCTGTTCCATTCAGTCCATTTCCATATACGTCACTTCCCATTTGAACTATAAGCGTCTCTTTCTGAAATTAATTGTTCTTGCTGTTTTGAACCCGGCAGGCCCGGAATCATGCTGCTCTACCCTCTGTAAGTGAAGCCATTACATCTTCAGAAAACGTTTCTTGGCATGAAAAGGAGACAAAACAGTCAGCACCGTGCTCTCAGTTCTAACAGTATTTTTTCTTGAACGATTAGATACGCGTCGATGCGTGCGATAGAGAGCCCTTCTACCCTGGATGATCAGCAATGGCTCACCTACTGGGTCCTGTACTCCCTGATAACCCTCTTTGAGCTCTCATGCTGGAAAGTTCTCCAATGGTATGCAGCTCATTCACTCATCCCTGCAGAGATCAACAGCATAACGTGTTCAGGTTACTGAATTTTTTTTGCCTCTGAATTTCTCTCTCTGTCAGGTTCCCTCTGTGGCCGTACATGAAGCTTCTCTTCTGCTGCTGGCTGGTGCTGCCCATCTTCAACGGCGCGGCCTACATCTACGAGACCTTCGTGCGCCGCTACTTCAAGATCGGCCAGTACGTGAGCCCCAACTACAACGAGCGGCAGCGGAAGGTGCTGCAGATGGTGAACCTCGACGCGCGCAAGTCCGTCGAGCGCTTCATCGAGTCCCACGGCCCTGACGCCCTCGACAAGATCATCCGAGCCGTGAGTGATTCTCTTCAGGCCAGCCGGTCGCTGCAGGCATCTGCAGGCTTTGTTGGAATGCATGTTTCATTTTCTGAATTCTGATTCCATGGTCGCTTTTTTGCATTAATTTGCAGGCTGAAGAGGAGGCAAAGAGAGCGTAACGATGGTGCTACCTTGTGAACTGAAGGCATTCTTTGCAACGGGGGGAAGCAAATGGAATTATATATTGGCCACCGTGTATTGCAAGCTTGCAGCTCACTTCATCCTTTGTGTACTTGTGTTGCCGTGTGTGTTTGAAATGTTCCTAGGCTTGGCAATGGCAAGATACTTGGATGCTTAAGAAAAAAAGGTTGCCATGCACACAAAGAATGAGGAATACATGCACATCTATTTGGTGTACAGTTGTATCAAAATCTCTGAATCTAAAATATATCTTGTCTGAAACTTATATGTCTGGGCACTCCAACACTGAACACATCTAGAAACCGCAGAGTTTTTTTGCGGGGTAGAAACCGAAGAGTTGAATGCCTGTTCTCTCTCACGGTCTCACTCATCGAGATTCCTGGCATGCATTAGGTTGAAAACGACTAAGAAGACGCCAATCCTTGTGGAAACAATTATTGCCGTACAGGTCGAAGTAATTAATAATCATATCAAAAAAAGGGAAGTTATACACCCTATCTTGTGGGTGGAATCTTGTGGTTGCGTATGTATATACTGAGCCGAGCAATTACCGATCGATCGATCGATCGATCGATCAGATGGAGGCGAGCGTGCGGATGTCCATCGGGTAGGCGTCGTTGGGCGACTCGGCGCGGTAGGATCGCCGGCCGACGATGATGTTGGCCGCCTCCGACGGGTGGAACGCGTCCCAGAAGATGTGCTGGTCCCTGTTGCTGCACGGCGCCTCGTACGGCAGGCACGTCACCTGACCGTTGTTCCTCCCGACGCCACAGCACCCGGCGTTGGTCACCGTGAACCCGTACGACGCCGCGTTGGAGAGGATGTCGCTGAAGATGTTGTAGGCGTTGATGAAGGTGAAGTGCGATCCTGGGAGGGTGTTCATCTCGTCGACGAGGCCGACGAGCCGCTGGTTGAAGATCTGGATGGTGGAGTCGATGCCGTCGACGCAGGTGGTACCGTCGGCGCTGTAGCGGGCGAGCTCATTGGGGCTGCACCCGACCTGCCCGACGCCGATCATGGCCACCTTCCGCGCGCCGTAGTTGTACAGCAACTGGACGTAGCGGCGGTAGTCGGCGATGAGCGAGTCGGCGAACTGCTCCGGCGTGTACTGGCTGCCGGTGTTGTAGAAGGCCGGCATGAAGTAGTTGTTGAGGTAGTCGTTGCTGCCCATGCCGACGCTGAAGATGCACTTGCTCAGGTGGTCCGACGCCGTGTCCTGGTCTCCCAGGATGCTGATCAGCGTCTGCACCGCCGTCTGGTAGTTCTGCACCTGCCCGGCGAACGGGATCCGGCCGCCCTGCAATTCCACGCAGCTCACGCTTGGTTAGCTACTACCGAGTACTTCCATCACCTCATGCCGGCGAGCACGCACGGACACCTGAGTACTAGACTACTAGTAGTACTACACTGCTACATACCAGCTGCTGGCCGGTCTCGGAGCGGATTCCGGCGGCGGCGGAGGCGAAGTTTGCGCCGTTGAGGATCTGGTCGCCGCTCGTGGCGGCGTATGGCGGGATGAAGTTGTCGAAGCCCAGGAGTTGAGCTGCGGCATTAGCGAAATCGTAGCACAAAATTAGAGAAACGATCGAGCAGCTAGTTAATTAATGCACGTATTAATTAATACACGGCGCAGCTGATCGTGCAAGGTTTCAGCAGTACTACTAGTAATTGATCATGCTGGGGCACGTACGTGCCATGCAACTTCCACTTGTAGACCTACTCGCAACGACGACTATGGAATGATGAATACATGGATCTATGTACACCTGGCTTCATTAAATTCCGTGCAATGATCACCGAATTGTACTGCATGTATCGTCTCTGCTGCGTACGTACGCGGGCAAGTTTACCACAGCCACAAGCTACCATCTCCTCATCCTCTTAACCAACATCTCCAGAATTTTCTACCCCCAATAGATAGAGATGCCAGCTGATCAATCGCTCAACAAGCTACTGTTGCCCAGCCCTGGAGATGAGCTAGCTTGGTCTGCATGACTACATTTTGTTCGTTAGCTGCTCGAGCAGCAGCAGCAGAGCAAGAACGTTGGAGGTCTTTACCGATGACGTCGACGGTGGTGAGGCCGTTGGTAAACCTGCCGGACGGACCGCCGGCGAAGTCGATGCCGTAGGGCGGGTAGTTGGCGCGCGCCAGCGACACGATGTAGTTGTTGTTGCCGTTGTCGACGAGCGAGTCGCCGAAGATGAAGTAGCACGGCACCTGCGGGTCGCACCTCGCCACCATCACCAGCGCCAAGCTCACCACAGCCGCCACCGCCACCACCAACCTCCCCAGCTCCATTGCTGCTGCTCAATCAAGCCCTGCTGCTCTAGGTAGCAAACACTCGCAGCACACAGCTGAGGAAGAAGGAGAGTGGTGGACACACAATCACACGAATAACCCTGAGGAGCACGAGTCACGCAGGAGTTTATATAGGGGCAGGCTACCGTCGCCTAACTCGCAGGGACCGCACAATTCTGCATGCATTGGAGGCTAGCTACCAGTAAACTTTATGTCTGTACTACTCCAGCTAATACAAAGTAGTTTGTGTCATAGCCTGTGAGTGGCTTTTTTTTTTCTTGGACCGTGCATTGAATTGCAGTAACGTGCATGCATGGCCGTGTCTCCGTGTCCTCTCGCTTAAGAAACAATTTAACAATCACGACGACATGCACGCATGGCGCGCGCGGTCGAGCACAAGTTACCTACCTGTACGTCGACGAGTGAGAGAACGAGTGATCTGCCGTGAAGCTTCGTCGGTGTCACTGGTCTCTAGCAGGTGCCTGCCTGCATCTGCAGCTTAATTAACCAGACGGCCCCGGTGGATCTCACGACTTCATTCATTTCGGCGCGTGCCCTCGTCCAACGACGATGCGAGTGCGCAGTGAAAGGAGCACATTTTTTTGTCACTGCACTGCGTGCACGCACGAGTAAAATCACTCAGTTACTACTACTACCTGAGATTCGCTGCGTACTGTACTGTACATGTGCAGAGTGTAGTTGCAGTAACAGTTGATGTGGGTGGGGTTGCAGTTGATTCGATCATCAGTGCAGTATTTGCGCGCGTGTGGATCTCGATCTCATTCTCTGTCTTGGAGTGGTCTGGCTCGCTGTAGATAAACTAGTTAGGTTGTGATTCGGTCACTGTGCTTAACAACACTGTGTTTTTACTGTGGCCAACAAAAGCGTTTCGTCACAGGAGAAAATTTACAAACAAATTAAGAACGCAAGGAGCTACATGCTAATGTATAAATTATGAAAGTTTCTGGAATGAACAGGTATTCAAAGCTGTACAGTAGTGTTGAAAATTTCAAAGAGAATTTTTATACTACGCTGCAGGGACAAGAAGATCAATAATCTAACCCCAAGCGCCAAATTTTATCGTTGCAGTTATTACTGGCACCGTGGTGGGACATCTTTGCTCGTCACTACCCGATAGCTGCTACCTGTAGCTGCTAAATGCACCTGCGCCAGCTAGATCACCCGTGAGATAAGGCGGCACTGCAGGTAGCATGCCCGGCAGCCCTGCTCTCCTCTTCTTCCTCTCAAACAAAGTGTAGTAATGTTAATTATAAAAAGAATTTAGCAGAAGATGAAGCACGCGGCAGCATGGAGGAGGAAAGGAGAGCATACATTTACCTGGAACTGGGCAACTCCATTAATGGCGGTAGGAGTGGCCGTGACCCGCCTTCAAGTGCCAGCAGCGCCGACGGTACAGCATCCCCCCACCCCCAAAAAAATCATTTTCCCCTGCTTGCCTTCGCAAAGCAGCCACATGCCACAGCCAGCAGCGCTACTGAGAGCCGAGCTGGCCTCCATTTCTGCGCATGCGTGCATTGCATGCATCAGGGACAGGAGATCTAGCTAAGCTGAGTAGCTAGCATTCTAGAGACTCAGAAAGATAGCGGCCGGGGTCAGCAAGGGAGACCTGACCTACCACGGCGGTGCTTTACTCTCACCTTTAACGCTAGTACTAACCCATTCGCATCATCCGTCGCACACAATTATGCAAACCGACTCGAACCGCAGCGTACGAGCCAAGGGAGAGACTCTGTCTGGTTAAAATCAGCCTCAGTTCTGTAGGCGGTGCAATGCAGCCAATGGTAGCGTGGTCATGGATGTGGGTGGGGTAGATGGTGGCAGCTACGGTTAAGAGAACCTAATTATCCTGGACCTGCTCTTGGATTCTGCAATGGTTTAGTCTTACAAAGGACAGAGCAAAGCAGAAGATTTGGACCTGGGACAGTCTTATGCATGTACACCGTCCGTCCAAAAAAAACGAATTCCTGGATGTATGATTGATCCTGTTAAAAAAACCGAATTACTGGATGTATGATTGATCCCGGTAAGTTCCCTGTGCCAGATTCAGGGATCTGGGGGTCATTAGCTTTTAGTTAGCTTGGATGAAAATGGAAAGTTGCTGGATTTGCTGAGCATGGGAGTGTACACAAGATAGCTAGATATATACTTGTACATGCAACATTGTGCAAACATGGTGGCCATCTTTAGATCCTACATCTGGCACATTTTTTTCTTTAAGAATGAGGGAACATCCCGGGTCCAGTCCAGCATCAACAAAAAAAAAGAGGAAAAAAAATCTGGATCCAACGTCTTATTCAGCATTTACAAGTCTAGCTCCATTTAACAATTCATAGCTAACTGCTCGGCCCTTGTTAGCACACATTATATTCCGCACAGTAGCAAGTCTTCGTTTGATTGGGTAGCATGCCTAAATGGCATCGAATCTAGCAATAAACACGATGAGTTGGTGAGCAACTTAGCCTCAAATTTAGGTGAAGATCTGATGTCGACCGTCATGTTTAGGGATGATGACAGACCACGGCAGTCCGATCAGGCCGTCTTTAACGCCGGATCAAGCTGGATTAATGAACAAATGCATGAGACATAGTAACATGGTTAGGTCCTCTTCTGCCTTAATTCCTCTGATCGTATTGCCACATCCCAGTATTCAAGTACTAGACAGCTTGAAGCACAAGAACTAGCTACTACTGGTAGCATAATGAACACTATCATCATGACGAGCGAAGCAACGCATCAATTGCTGCTTCTGCTTGCAATTTTTTACTCAATTTATTAGTTACCTGATGGATATCAAAGTGCTTAACTGCTTACTGAAGAAACGTCTGGCCTTGTAGTCTGAACTATTTGCACTCAATCTGGAGCGGTTTCAGATGTAAATTCATGCATGAAATCTATGGCAAACAAGAGCAAGCATCATTACTAACTTTCACGTATCAGACAAATTGAAACGGTCACATACGCGAAGTACAGACCTGGAGCGATCTAATAAACGGCCACATTGCAGCAAATGAAGTAACCGCTTACAGTGCATGAGCCCTAGCCAACCACTAATTCCAATTCAAGCCCGCTAAGACAGGAGATAATAGCATTTCTAGTGGTTAAACTTTCAATTGATCTCTTTTGCAAGCTTACAACGGGGAAGTTGTTTGTCCCATGCTCCCTGCATAAGTATAACTTCACAGCAAGGCCCGGAGAGCTCAGCATGGGGTTAGGCCTGAATTTTGTACATAATCTAGTGTTAACCAATCAGACCAAGCAAAGACCCAAATCCGTTCAAGTACTTCGTCAAAGTTTTATCATGCTAACAAGTCTAGGAGATGATAAAAGAAAATGAAAATAAGGTAACCACAGAGCAGCGATTGTACAATACAGTAACTAACAGGATTTAACATTTATGATACTTTATTATAGACTAATCAAGACTAGCAAAGTTTGGAGCGGTTGTGAGCAGTACAAGGGTCACATTTAAGTTTCACTTAAGCGCATTACCAGGAAAAGTTGGGATCAGACGGAGAGTGATGCTAATTAAACAATGCTCGGTTCAAAAGATCTATATCCAGCAGTGAAGTTTTGTAACCAACTATATTTTTTGCTCAGAGTCTGCTTATAAATTTTCGGAATTCTAACTGTAATATTACACAAAAATTAAACAGGTGGCCTGCAGAGTTGAACACACTGATCACCAAAGCTGTTAGGAACAGATAGAAAAGGCATCGCAAGGCAACTTGGCCCTATACAAGCACAAATAAGTCCTAGCTCATTGATTTCGCACAGCTTACTGGAAAGTGACACCAGGAATGATGTAGGATAGTAGGAGAACTGAAGCAAGCTAGAACTGCACAAAAGGCAGCATTTAAGTACATGGGAGTGGTCAACAGTATTAACTAACAATATGTCATCCTAGCTACAATTCAAGCTACACATAAAGTATCAAGGAGGAACAGGACAATGAAAATTAATGGCATCTCTATAGCAAATGTGCTTATAAGCAAAGTTACACGATCATTCTCTCTTTGGAAAAATTTCCTCTATTTTCTCAAGCATAGTTGAGACAACATTAGTCAATCACTGTCTTGGGGTCTGTTGCTACTTGCTACAAGATAATTTTTCATTATAGTGTTATCCTTAAGCTGAAAAGCAGTGAATTCTGCATGAACTTATGTAATGGACTGTGCTTCATGGTTAGATAGAAACATTGTTTACAGACATTTTGATACACACTTTACTCTGGTTTAAAATCCACAAGAAGTGGCATGCAGAATATCTCAGAATTTTTGGATTTCAAATTTATGGACATTAAGCGTTAATTATGGTAAGGTCTAATCTGATCATTTTCAATACAAGATCAACAGCTTTACCTAATTAGAAGTACTGTACTGGCTTGACCCATGCTATATACAAACTTCACTTCAGGTTTGCCTTCCAAAGTTTGATAGCATTTATCAGAAGTTCCTTGTTTGGACTTATACATGCAAAATATTGGCAACACCAGAACAATTATATTGTTTTATTATAATTTTTTTCAACATATTAAAGATGATGCATGCCCTCAATGTACAACAATATTATGACTAGGATTTAAACAAGTAATAAAAACACATATGACTTCTCGATTAAACTAGAACTACATTAAAAAGATCGACTTTAATCTTTTATCTATTTTATTTGTCATGTATAAAGTCACAAAGGACATAGACCTCGGTACTTCTACACATAAGACGGAAAATATTAATTTGAAGGGTCAAGTCTACATTTCGCTATTTAAGACCGATGCTATAAAGAGATAAAGATATTAATAAAGATAGTAGCCATAAAATCAAAACGGGATAGATAAAATGGCGAAAAATATTGAACATTCTCTATAATAAAAAGATATCCCAAAAATTAAAAAAATAAGTTTTATACAATAACGATTAGACATACGATGCAAAATATTGATTTGTAAAAAAACAGCATATTCAACAGTTAAGTACTAAGAAGATGCGTATTTTGTATTGAATTTGTAGGCATATAAAAATAGATCGGGTTTAGAACAATAATATATGTAATAGGCTAAGTGTAGCACTAATTAAAAAAAAAACTTATCTAACACCGATTGAGATGGTTTAAATATATCTAATGTATATCTCTAGAGGCATCAATGCATAGTAAAATCTAAGACGCCACAATAATGTGATAAAAGACAGGGGAAGATTAAAATTAATATAAGGGAAGACAATAAAATGAGACCTTAAATTATTAGAATATTTCTAAAATTTTAATCTTGAATAGAAGTACACAAAAAACAACTATTTTTGTACATGAATCTTAATATGTGACTTCTATGAGTTTTATTTCTAGTCTACCCTAATTTAATTGAAACTGAAATAATTAATGATAATAATGATGATGAATATATTAAAGATGATGCTAATTATGAATCGACCAAAGTTGTACTAGATCCACCATTCAGAAGGCATAAGATACTTATCAGTGTAAGCATCCTAGGAATGACAGACATTTACATTTAAAACAATAGTACAAGAACTTTCATGATCTTAAGGAATTAAATTAATTTTGCTGCTCCTTTGGAATTCAGAATTTTTACAGGATTTTCGAAGGAATTACTTCAATTCCTGTAAAATTCCTTCATTACAAAAGAGGCATTAGTGAGGAGTAGACCGTGCTCAGAAGGATAAATAAACAAATAAATCTACTGTGCTCAGCAAATAAAATATCAGGTGCTTATGCAGAGTAAGACAGATCGTTATGTAACAATTTCTTGTGGATGAAGCACCGTACATCATGGTAACAGTGGCTAATGCAATTGTCTAGAGCAGTTTCAAAGATTGCAGTGGGAAGAGGGGGCACTGCTTTGTTTTGGAAGGATAATTGGAACAACCGTACATTTCAAAATGAATTTCTTGTGCTATTCTCTTTTGTCAGAAAGGAAGATCAGTCAGTGTTGGATTTTTATGAAAATGACAGCATGGAAGAAAGGTTTCATTTACCTTTGTCATCCCAAGCTCTCCATGAGTGGTATAATATGAGTGTTCTTATTGATAATTTTACCATTCCCCAGGAATGATGCCTGGACATATGTCAGAGGAAATGGCAGATATAGTTCAAAGAAACTGTATGATTTGCATTGTTCACACATACAACCAGAGCTGCCACCGGTTTTAATCTGGAAGAGTAAGTGCATGAAGAAATTAAAAGTTTTCTCCGGTTGTTAATACCAGGGACATGTTACAAATATGGCAGTAAATCCAAGGTGGGCACAATTGTGTTCTCTGTCATCAGGCAACACTAGAAGACTTCATGCATCTATTCTTCACCTGTCCTCTTGCTCAAAAATGTTGGCAATACTTAGGAATCAACAGGCAAACACATGAATTTTATGAATATGGTAATGGATGCTAAACATCACTTTCAACAGTCTTTCTTTCTAGAAGTTGTGGCTATTGCAACCTGGAATATTTGGAATAGAAGAAATGATTACATCTGCAATACCATAAAACCCTCTTGGGAACGTTGGAAGGCTCATTTTAGGAGAATTTTGCCTTGCATATGTTTAGGGCAAAGGAAAAATGACAAACACCTTTGGCAATCATGGATTCAAACGCTGGTTTAATTGCTCCATAAATTCCCTACCCCTTTTCTTTGTAAATAACTTTTTCTTCTATATATTTTAATATACAGCACAGTAGGAGGCTGCTTAACACTGCTGCATGAAGCACCATAGATCAAGGCCCTAGTTGCAGTTGAACTTTGTAAGCATCAATTCTGTAGTATAGAGCAAAATGCTGGTTTATAAAAAGACATCATATTCAACAACTGAGTGTTGCAGAAATACGTATGCTACATTAGACTTATAGTTATACAGAAATGGATCGAGTCCAGAACGAGTATATATGTGATTGACTAGAGCTAGTACCAATTGAAGAAAAGATTGTCCAACATCATTTAAGATGGTTTGCCCATGTCCAAAAGAGACCTCGAAAGACTAAAATTAACATGGAGAGATGCAATAAAAAGATATTTCAAAAAGTAGGATATAGCTGAAGATCTGTAATTAAATAGAAATGCTTAGAAAGCAGCTATTGACGTGCCTAAACCGTGATTTGAAGATTCTTGTTGGATTTCAAATTTAGTCTAACCCAACTTACTTGGAATTAAAAGTCTGTGTTGAGTTAAATTGAGTCTCCCTTAATTTAATTAAAAAGCAATCTTTGCTCCATCAGGAATTTGTTATATGAAGAACAGATGTCACCTTACATGTTATGTTATGTTATCTTGATGTGAAGTTTACACAAGGTAATTTGTTTCATACCCTCTTCCATGCTGCCATTGTCAACTGTGGCATGTGGATGTAAAATGCATAATGTTCCTCGAAATTGTGTATTTATATAGAAAAACAGCATAGAATGATTATGAGTTACATACAAGGTCACCACTAAATCCAATCAGCCATGAATTATCAGTAACAATTAGCATTCAGTATTCATTAACCACTAGAAGCCGTGTATCAACAATGAACACTTTGCAATGGTTGTCAACTTATCATTCACTACCCACCAGAAAGTGTGTATCAATAATGAACACTCCACAATGGTTATGATTCATTAACAAATAGAAGAAATATTTCGACTATGCATTTTCTTTGCACAACAATTTTCTCAGGTATGAACTGTTAGAGTATATATCACACTGATAGTTATTATGTATTCTGCAATCATTCGCAGGATATAATGTTAACCCCAAGTTCCAGATTTCTAAAACTGAACTGAAGTAAGTTTACTTGAATTAGTTCAAAAGAAAGAACAGGAGCACAGCAAGTCTCCAAAGTAGCAAACCTCAAAGTTCGCTGTGGCGTGAAGAAGTCCGTGAGGCCCCAAACATGAGATCTTTGGCAATGACAAGCAACCCCTCCAAGTCCTTCGCTCCCACCTCGAGGCAATCCTTCAGCAGCTCCCCTTCCTCCACTTCCCACTTCACATCCATCACCACCTCTCGTAAAGGTCCCTAAACCACAACACAGATCTTAATCGACTGGCCTAAAAAAATCACAATCGACTGAACATTGCAACAATTTGGATGTCTTAAGTACTAGCTACTAAGTCATCTACCAGATCGGAGAAGGCAACGAGGAAGCCATTGAGGAGCTGCGCGGCCGCGTCGCGGACGTCCCCGTAATTGCGGTGCAGCCACTGGGCGGCGTCGGTGGCGGAATGTAGGCGCGATACTTCCGCAGCAGCAGCGAGGAGGCGCGCGGCGGCGGTGGCGCAGGAGAGGCCGCACCCGGCTGCCGACGAGAAGGCGTAGTGGCGGAGGTAGTCCCAGGAGAGTGCCCACGCGCCGCGGGAGGAGAATAGGGAGAGATGAGAGGCGATCCTGCGTGCGCGGGATGCCGCAATGTCGTCGCCACGGACCGCGCGGTCGGCGGCGACGCGGGTGAGGAGGGAGTGGGAGAGGTTGAGGAGGGTGGCCACCTCGCGGAGTGGGACGCGGAGCGCGGAAGCACGAGGAGGCTGCGGGGAGACGAGGAAGAGGAGGGCAATGAGGAGGAGAGGGGGCGGAAGACGCGAACGTGCAGCTTGCCGCCGGCGAGGGGCTCCGGCTAGGGTCATCGGAGGAAGCGAGGGCGAAGAGGAGGTTTTGGGCTGGAGAACGAAAACAATTGCAGAAGTGCAACATAGTTAGGCTAAAAGCCCAGTCCTTTAATGGACCTTTTTGAGGTGGTGTAGCGGATCAGAAGAATAGTATTTTGGGACCAATAAAGCTCCGCCCTTTCAAAATATGCATTTCTGTAAACATAAAAACATTTCGTTTTTCCTTTAAAAAAGAAAAAAAAACACCATTTGCCGGTAGCATTGGCGTGTTCTGGTTTGTCTAATTTTCGTCAAACTCTGTTAAATTGTACTGTTTATAGGTTGGATGTGGCTCATGTCCGTGCTTACGACCTATAAAAATACATAACGAAACCAGAAAGGTCGTTTTGGTCTCGACTCTCAACTATGTGAAACGAATAGATTCACGATTCGTGTTTGTCTGTTTCTAAAGTTCGGTTTTGAAAAGGATGGCACGGAGCGTATGCAAGTACTATGACTTTAAGTGAGGTGGGCTTACTTTGTTGTTGTAATCGGTGTAGCGGTGACCCTGGTTTAGCTCGGTGTAGCGGCCACAGAGCAGCCGAGAACTGCCCAACAACCTTGTTGTAATCTGTAAAATGTTGTTGCACTCCTTCTTGCTTAATAAAATCTTCGGCGGCTTTCCGCCAGTCCGGCGAAAAGTAAGGCGTGCTTACCCTAGATTGGCACCTCCTAGATTTATCTGCACTACTCCATCTAGGTTGGATAACCTTTCTTATCAAAGATGACAACCACTGCTAAGTGACGAGGTACCAGCAGCCATATCACTCTCAATCCCCATGCTTGTAGCCATTGAACAATGTCCAAATATACAACCTTCGTCCTGGGTCAACTATGCATGCACGCATGGCACTATGGCAGTACGGCACATAGAAGGAGGCGTTCTAGTTTCGACGAACTGGTCGATTTCCATCTATCCAAATACCGATCAAGCCAAACCAACCGTCTCCTTCTCGGAAGGTATCTTTTGCGAGCGTGCCTGACGCCGGACAAAAGGTCGATGTGGACGCCCAAAGAGAAGTATGTGCAATAGGAGACGTACGTGCTCGGCTCCGAGCCATCGTATTCCGTCACGGGCCGATAAAACCAATCGTTGCAGCATCAATTAGTATTCGGTATCGCACGCATCAAGAGGATGTGATGATCTCTTCATGACTGATGGCGTGACAAGATGGCGAAGTGGACGGTGAAAACATGCGTGCATTGCGGTGTCAGAGCACTGTAGTGGTGTATGCATGTTCTAAAGTCTAGGAGATTATCCGAGTCTAATCACCACTACTTCAAGTTGCAAGCAACGAGGGAACAGGGAGCATTAGAAAACGCGAGTAAAAAAGGTTTAGAAAATGAAAGATACTCTTTATCATGTCAGGTTTGGAGGATTAAACTTCGTTTGGAGGAAGGGAAAGATGATAATAATCATGTAAATAAGAAGACTTGTTAGAAAATAAATAAATAATTATTATCTATTATAAATTTAAAAATATATCAATATAATTTTTTAAGCAACTTTATTTATAATTTTTTAAAAACAAATTCGAAAAATGTGTTTATGGAAAAAGTAGATTTTTCAATAGATTCCACTGTCATCTATGATTTTTCTGCTCCTCTGTCCTATGTATCTTGCTATATCCGTCACCCAACTGGCAGCGCTTGCATTGTTGTATATAAACACCTGAGGTCCTAAACATCCTGTCAGTCATATTACAGAGGATACGGGCGTCTTCAGACGAAGACGATAAGAGGGCCAATGGCCATGTCGAGCCTTCTCTTACTCGTCGTCCTCTCTTCCTTCTCCACAGCCTCTGCCTTCACCAAGACACGCCAGGTAATCATCAGTTCATTTCCCCGGCTAATCAGCACTTCAGCAGGAGATTACACATGCTATACTGTGGTGCCATGGTTTCCTCCGACGTACTTACCATGAACTGCTTTGCAAGAGAAGAGACTGAATGGATGAACTCCTTCCATTTCGCCATCGCGAACAGGTGTACGTGGTGTACCTGGGCGAGCACGCCGGAGCGAAGGGAGAGGAAGAAATCCTCGCTGGTCACCATGGCCTCATGCTCTCCGTCAAGGGCAGGTAAACAATATCAGTCAATTATACAAACCATCATTGACATCTAATGATGCGCTTCTTCTTTAGCTCCATCAGCTGTGCATCTGATGTGAGATTGGTGCACTAGACTCGCTTCGATTAAGACGTAAAACTTATCATGCAACACGCTCTGTCCATCAACAGTGAGGAGGACGCACGGGCATCGCTGTTGTACAGCTACAAGCACAGCCTCAATGGCTTCGCTGCTCTTCTCTCCGAGGAAGAGGCCACAGAGCTGTCAGGTACGTATATGTCACACGCACAGTGGAGTGGACACGACAGAACAATTCAAACATTGTATTATGTATGTACTAGTAATACTAATGTACAAATGAGTGCTTTGTGTTTTATTCAGCAGAAGCTAATAAATCAATTATGTGTGGCCTTCAAGTGATTGTATGTTTGTGCTTGGCTCATGTATGAATACTACTGTGCGTGCAGCGAGGACAGATGTGGTGTCTACCTTCCCGAGCGATGGGAGGTGGAGCCCGCACACCACGAGGTCTTGGGAGTTTCTGGGCTTGGAAGAAGGGGTGCGAGGCCCGGACAGCAGCGGCCGGCTGCCACCCGGCGCCAAGGGCGGCGGCGAGGATGTCATCGTCGGCGTGCTGGACTCCGGTGAGAAGCCCGACGTCTGTCTATCTATTCGTAATCATGCATGTTTCGTCAGTTTAATAACTAACTAATATGGTACCACGAAAGCATTCGCTTATTCGCTTGCCGTGTGTTAACTCCTGCGTTAGCTTTTCTATGAACATGTCGTGACACGCATAAGAAAAGGTGGGCCAACATTTGGTAACATTGACATGGATATGGATGACAAGTGATGTTTGTCTCACAGGGATTTGGCCGGAGTCGAGGAGCTTCAGCGACGAAGGTTTAGGGCCAGTGCCGGCTCGGTGGAAAGGGGTGTGCCAAGGAGGAGATTCCTTCTCTCCATCGTCCTGCAACAGGTCTTCTACTTAAACACACTCTGGTCCGATCCAAAAAATATGTTGGTCTTTTTATCTATTTTGGTCTTTAAAATACAGATTTGGTAGTACTAATTTATATTCCAGACAAACAAGATAAAGCATACTACAATCCCTAAACATGTTTCATCTTCCTCATCTAAAAAAAATCCTATTTCCAAATATTTGGAAAAAAACAAGATAGACCAGGCTGCAAGCCTGCGACCCAGAACCAGTGTACACGTCCAGACGAAAAATAGAGGCTGTGTGGGCTACGCAGGAGCAAGTCTCCAGCTTGGCATCTTGTCGAATCATTGCAGGAGGTCATTGACACCTCATGCATGATGCATGCAACGGGAACGAGACAAACAACGGGACGGCACCGAGACAAGACCTTAGCATACGTACAAACCTCTGCGGCAGAGTAGGTTTTCCTCTGAAGCAACTGCACGCTGCAAAACATGGTAGGTAGTGAGCAGTGACCCCCCGTGACACCTTCATCGCACCGCGCTCCCAAACGAGATCCCTGTCCGATGTTCCTCCCACGAGACCAGCGAGCTCTGCAGATCGACATAAGATTCATTCGCAGTTGCGCGCTTTGTTTAATCAAACTAACTAATCCGTAGGTTTGTGGTAAAACGAAACGTCTGTTGATTCTGATTGGCGCCAAGGCAGGAAGATCATCGGCGCGAGGTACTACGTCAAGGCGTATGAGGCCATGTACGGCGCGGTGAACACTACGAACGCGTACCGCTCGCCGCGGGACCACGACGGCCACGGCACGCACACGGCGTCCACCGTCGCTGGCCGCACGGTGCCCGGCGTGACGGCGCTGGGCGGGTTCGCGCCTGGCACGGCCTCGGGCGGGGCGCCGCTGGCACGCCTGGGCGTCTACAAGGTGTGCTGGCCCATCCCGGGGCCCAACCCAAACATCGAGAACACCTGCTTCGAGGCCGACATACTCGCCGCCATCGACGACGCGGTCGGCGACGGCGTCGACGTGATGAGCGTATCCATCGGGTCCACAGGGAAGCCGCTGCCGTTCGCGGACGACGGCATCGCGGTGGGCGCGCTGCACGCCGCGATGCGCGGCGTGGTGTTCGTGTGCAGCGGCGGGAACTCCGGGCCCAAGCCGGCTACAGTGTCGAACCTCGCGCCGTGGATGCTCACGGTCGCCGCGAGCAGCATCGACCGCGCTTTCATCTCGCCGATCAAGCTCGGCAACGGCATGGTGACCATGGTAATAAGCACCACGCAACGAATTTCCTTCCCTGCTACTGCTAAACGCAAGATCGACCGTATTATGCATGGCACGTCCAAATGTTTGTATTGTTCATATGTACAGTAAATCAACTGAACTGACGTGTGTTTTTTTCTTGTACGTACGTGTCAGGGTCAAACTGTGACGCCGTATCATCTACCAGGCAACAAGGCGTATCCGTTGGTCTACGCAGCAGATGCCGTTGTCCCTGGCACTCCATCTAACGTTTCCAAGTACGGCAACTCACCACCAACTGAACTCTGTAACACATTTCCGAAATCCAAAGCGAACTGACTGTATTGTACGAATGCAGCCAATGCCTGCCGAAATCGCTGGCGCCGGAGAAGGTGCGGGGCAAGATCGTCGTGTGCTTGAGGGGGACTGGCCTGAGGGTGGAGAAGGGCCTGGAGGTGAAGCAAGCGGGCGGCGCGGCCATTATCCTCGGCAACCCGCCGGCGTACGGAGGCGAGGTCCCCGTCGACGCGCACGTGCTCCCGGGCACCGCAGTCTCCATGGTCGACGTCAACGCCATCCTCGGCTACATCAACTCCAGCTCGAACCCGACGGCGGTGCTGGACCCCTCGAGGACAGTCGTGCACGTCAAGCAGTCGCCGGTGATGGCGCAGTTCTCGTCGCGCGGCCCCAACGTCAACGAGCCTAACATTCTAAAGGTGCTATCGTTTCAACACACGTGCTGTATTCCCGCAAATGTTGACTGCGAGCTAATGCTGCCTATGTATACATGCAGCCGGACGTAACGGCCCCAGGGCTAAACATCCTGGCGGCGTGGAGCGAGGCGTCGTCGCCGACGAAGCTCGACGGCGACAACCGCGTCGTCAAGTACAGCATCATGTCGGGGACGTCCATGTCGTGCCCGCACGTCTCCGCCACCGCCGTCCTCCTTAAGTCCGCCCACCCCGACTGGAGCTCCGCCGCGATCCGATCAGCCATCATGACTACCGGTGACGTCTTGTCCTGACTACGACGAATCAACTTTCCGTTCGTCGCTCAACCGTAACCGATTTGCTAGTACCGATCGATTCGCAGCCACAACGAGCAACGCGGAGGGTGGACCAATGATGGACGCGGACGGGACGGTCGCGGGGCCCATGGACTACGGCTCGGGCCATATCAGGCCCATGCACGCGCTGGACCCGGGCCTCGTCTACGACGCGTCGTACCAGGACTACCTCCTCTTCGCGTGCGCCAGCGGCGGCGCGCAGCTCGACCACTCCTTGCCCTGCCCGGCGACGCCGCCGCGGCCGTACCAGCTCAACCACCCGTCGCTGGCCGTCCACGGCCTCAACGGCTCCGTCACCGTGCAGCGGACGGTCACCAACGTCGCCGGCCAGGGCAACGTCCGGTACAGCGTCGCCGTGGTCGAGCCCATGGGCGTCTCGGTGAAGGTGTCGCCGAGGAATCTCAGCTTCACGCGAACCGGCGAGATGAAGTCGTTCAGGATAAAGATCGAGCCCAAAGGGCGAGGCAGTTGGCGTGTAAACGGGCAGTTCGTGGCGGGATCGTATTCGTGGAGCGACGGTGTCCATGTCGTGAGGAGCCCTGTTGTCGTTCTTATCGCGTGATCATTCTTAGGTTAGATTGATTACTCTTTAATGCTTAGGATGCATTGCTTGAAAGAAGTGAAATGCAACCGAAAGGCTGGAACCATGCTTGTGGAAGATAAATTCAGCGAAAAGAAAGCAATCACCACTTGACATTGGGCGTATCGGTTGACCTAAAAAATATATATTGTTGTTAAAATTTAAATTTTAAAACTTAATTTTAAAATTGTTTTTAAGTTTTTAAGTGTAGTTTTTTTCAGCTTTAACATTTAAATCATTGAAAACAAAAGTTTTAATTATAAATTATTTAATATATCGTTTATCATATTTTTTATATTTAATCACGATAGGCCCACATATTCTACCTTCTTGGACAGGAATCCACAATTGTCTGCAAGCTTCAGATGTTCAGAGCAAAATTTCATGCCCTACAAAATCCTTCTGAAACCTAACCCGCTCCAAATTTCGAAATAACATGGCTGTTTAACAAATCATTCAACGTAAATCCCTATCCATATCCTTATCCAAAACGCAGTGTAGTAATACCGTCTCGTCCTAGCAGGTGTCTGTGGCGTGCAGAGTACCACAGGCTAAGCTCCAATCCGCCATTTGCCCTGTTCCCTCGTTCAAGCTGCACAAGAAGCGTTACAGGTGTATGATCCACGCCGGTAGCTCAGTCCAATACGACACTGTGAGCGTTGAATCGCCGCCACGGTCGAATCCCATTGACACGGGACTCGTAGCTACACAGCAGGATCGCGGGATGTTCGATGAGTTCATTTGTACGGAGCGCCGGGTAGGTTGTCCGTTCCCGAGTAAAACGCTGAAAATTCAGCGATTGCTTGGTGTAAACTTGGTTCTATCTACATAAAGTACTCGAAAACGACGGCAGGCGTGATGCATGCACGGCTGCATGTTCGCTTTTGAGTTAATGACAGAGGAGTTTATTTGCCATGTTTATCCAAAGCCTACAGTCCCTTAATTAGTTGTTTGCTGATCATTGATCGTCAGACTGAATTACGATCCCTGCACTGCATTCCCCCATGATCAAATCTTGTAGTTTCAGCCGTTTCCCAGAACTAACAGAGACATACAACTAGTGATCATAGCAATCAGTACAGATCAAATGATCTGATACAATCTAAATTCATTAATAGGGTACAGAAATGTAACCACTAAATGGAGCAACGTACCATGCAAGAGAGGAGAATTAAACGAGGCATTTTCCGCAGAAGCATGCACTTCCGTGTATCAAGCAATAGATGCATGTATGTCCTGACGGATAAGTCATAAGCCTACCGTGCGCAGTAGCTTACAGTCTTGACATTGGCCCATCGAGTCAGCCAACGTGACACAAACACTTTTGCTTTTGCTTTTCAGCCTGAGACATCGACGTGTGTTTAATTTCCATCTCTAACTTAATAATCCGTTCATGTACGTTAAGTTCGTTACGGGCTGGAAGTGTGTAGTGGAATGGTTCTTGTCCTAATCAATTAGCTCATTAGAAAGTTGCGTGTTTGGCATGCTATAAGTAGCAGTTCTAGCTGTGTTTGCAACATGACTGGCCTGCTAGCACCTGTTGCTTCTGTTACTACTAGACTCGTAGGTATCAATAGACATCTGACATGCCACTGAAATCATTTTATTTGGCTGCATATAAAAAGTAAAAAGACAGTTTTTTCTACCTTTTTATTTAAAGTATGAGAGTTTAACAAGCTTAATAATCCAAGAAGTAATGCGAATGAGACGATTTCAGCTGCTGGTTTTTTTAATTTTCTTTCTTTCGATGCCCCTTTGTGCGTTATAAGCTAGTACATATCGAACATGTCTATGCTCTCCTTTCGGCAGGCGAAGTGATGAACTTTGGCATGAGACCTGTGCACAGTACACTAGTCGTGCCAGACATCGAATAGGCATGTGCAATCTCCGAACGAGGGATACTGTAACGCCCTTTTTTAAAAAAAAGATATTTATCTCAAAATTTTTATTAGCAGTACCATTAAATTTTAATTCTATTCTCAAAACCTTAATTTTCTAAAAAATTCGGAGTTCAAAATTTTGATTTCAAACTGTACAAACAAATATTTTTTCTCATTCAAAAATTTTAAATTTAGTATTTAAATCTCGACAGTCTAGTAAATATTTAAGCTCCTATTTAATATCTTAGCAGGCAGTTCTCCCTCTCACTTACACATTAGACTGACTACCGTTTTCTTTTAAATTAATATAGACTGACTACCGTTTTCTTTTGAATTAATCCATATGCAGATAAATCCAGTAATGTTTCGCTCCTTTTTTTTTCCTCCTCTCCCATCCATTTGATTCACTTATTATTCTTATTTTTTCTTTACTTACTAATCAACATCTAAAACTCAGCCTTTATCCAATAAACCCCTACACTCCTATGTCCCCATGCATGCACACATAGGTGGTTAGGAAGGCACTTAGCCTATGCTAGTCAACCTATATACTTTTCTCTCTCATGCTTGAAGATAAACCCCATATGTAAAGTCTTATCTCTGTCATTTCTCCCATGTAATGCATACATGAAAGCACATTACCACATCTCCATGTAAGACGGTGAGAGCGCAACCAAGACAACCTCATAGCCTTTTGCTTCATATCCTCTCTATCTATGCAAAAGGCCTAGTTGAATGAGCGGATAAACCTGTGCCCAGTGCTACTCTAATGATCAGAGTTTCATCCTATCATGACGAACGTAGAAAGAAACTATCGAAGAATACACATCATATCTTGATTTGGCGTGAACTATCAAAAACAACCATTAAGCCACTAGCCAAGCCCTACATCCATCCTCACCCTCACACCCTCCCCTACCTCCTGCAACCACGAAGCACAGTCGGCATTCTATTGAGCACTTTATGTGTGCCCAGGAGAACGCCATTGGCTCACTAATTGGCCTGCTTTCCGTCATATTGCCCTTCCTAAGAAACCACCTCGTCACTATCATCTCTCACCACCAGCTGCTTATAACCTCTCAGTTTTAACTTAATCATTAAAAGCTATTTTAATAAAAATTGTAGCTTCAAAACTTGCTTTGGTTCTTTGTATATATTATATGCCAAAGATCTTATTTTTTGAGATGAGATCCAAAAAATCATGAACCAACTATTTCTATTCAAAATTTGGACCTTGATGTTTGACCTTTAAATCAACCACTCCTTTGAAAATTCCTCCCAAATTAATTTCAAGTCTTTATTAAATTTTGGATTTCAAAAATCCCTCCCGTACTCTTCAATTTTGTCGTTCTATAAATCTCTCCAAATACTTTATCCAATAGATCCACTATGTCTAGAAATTCATTACAAATGATTAAAATTCAAGATGCCAAATTCCTAGGATTCTTTAAATTTCGCTGAGTCTGAAAATCAAATTTGAATCCAATTCTGATTATGAAATCCACTTCAAATCCTCTCAAATAAATCTCCTTAAGTCCCTTCCACAAATTCTCTAAGAAAATTTAAATTCAAATTCAACACCCATTCAAATTCTTCTAAATTGTCTAATCCACAACTCCATAAAAAATCCCTAAACCTCCTGTACATTTGGATCATTTTTTCCCTATTCTTCCCCTTGGCCTAATAGCCTTGGCTTATCCTTGCTCCCTCTCCCTCCCTCCTCATCTCTCTACTAGGCCACGCCCAAGCTACCCCAAGGCGTCTCCTCATCTCTTTCTTTCTTGGACCACACCCAAGGCCACCCCTCCCTCTCCCTCACATCCCCACACTTGAGCTGGCTTATGGCCCAGCTCCCCATCGTCCCTCGCACGTGTCCGCTCTACCGCCACCCCGCGCACGCTACCGCCTACCACTTTCTATGGGCCCTACTCGCTGGCCACTCTACCACACATGCCCCCTTCGCCCATGATTGCGCGCTCATCCCCTTCCACATGCCATGCTATCATGCGCGCAAGTTGTTTGGCAAAATGCCAAAACCACAAGCCGATGCTTGTTTCCATGTGCCTGACCTCGTTCCACGCGCTACGTGTCCCTACCATGGCCCCACCGCTTCAATGTGCCACACTGCTGCCATGAATCTCACTGGGTGCATCCCTTCCGTATGTGGTCACCTCGTCGCACCATGCCAAGCCCGACCCCTCCTTAGTGTGAATCCCACCGAAGTGCCATGCCACGCCAAGCTCAGCCCCTCCTTGCCACTCTCTCTCTCTCTCTGTTTGCCCACGGAATCTTGTGACATTGTAGTGTCTATTTGCTGATCCCACACACTTCCCCCTTGTCCCCTCCGCGCTACGTTGGGCCTCCTATAAAAGATGTCGGTGAGCCCCTCTCCCAAATCCACGCCTCACCTCTCTTACTCTCTCCTCTACCTTCCTTCCTCTTAGGTCCCCCTCTACGCCGCTGCATCTGTGAGCTCGTGGTGCCACCAAAACTCATCGCCACCAGTGCTACCCTGGCTACCAACCGCAGCCCACACCAGCCGCCCCTTAGGCCATCTCACACTTTCCCCGGCCAGCTGCACTACACCGAAGCCCCTCTCGTGCTCCGCTCGACCACATAAAGGAGGAATAAGGCCTCTTCTTCCCCTCCACAGTGCTACTGGCATGTGAGCCCTACCTTAGCTAATAACGTGAGGCCACGTGCCCTTCCTTCCTCTCTCCCTAACATGTGGACTAGCCCCTATATCTCTCTGTCCCATTGACATATGGGCCCCACTTTCTTAACA
The DNA here is from genome assembly GCA_030770085.1 of Oryza coarctata. Taxonomy (NCBI): domain Eukaryota; kingdom Viridiplantae; phylum Streptophyta; class Magnoliopsida; order Poales; family Poaceae; genus Oryza; species Oryza coarctata. Next base: position 22,877,124 of record CM061463.1, on the reverse strand, counting down.
CCATATCGGGCTGCCAACCAAGCCCCATAGGCTGAGGTCTACTCCAGCCCATCAGCTTCCTAAGGTCTACTTTACCTCTCCAAACACCTCCATCTCCCAAGACTGACATATGGGCCCTCCTCTAAAATAATCTATCTCAGACATGTGGGACCAACCCTAGAGAATATTTATGGTGAATATTTCTTCTAATTTTCTCATGATTTATTCTTTTTCAAAAATTCCAAAAATTCATTTAACCTTCCAAAATTTGTATCTCCTCAATCGTAACTCTATTTGACTCCATTTAAATTTTAGAAATTTTCTAAAATCAAGATCTATCCAATTGCATAATTATTTATAATAGTTATTATATTATGTGTATGGTTTTCTTTCCTTTTTATGTAGCGATATTCCAAAATTTCGTCGGACATGAAGATCGCAAAGATTTGAAGACCATCATCATTAAGGCAAGTCACTATTGATAATATTGCTCCTAATTTATAAAATATGATTATTTGTAAAGTTACATGCTTAGCTTGCATAATTAAATTGATCAACTGGGATTGTACGTAAACGACGGACCAACTTAAGAGTTGTATTACTTTTCATAAGTTGTTATTAAATCATGTCCTTATAACTCTACCATAACGGTGCTTGAAAATTCTTGCTTCTTGAGCGGCAATACCACCACCTCAGTGTTGTTTGTCGTTATGGAAAATTGGGTTGTGAAATCTTTTGCGAAAAACTGACAGGTGGAGCCTCGCCTGTATGGTTTGGTTTTATAATTACATGTAAGGATCAATTGTTTAAGAAATTGCATCTAAGCATATTATAGTATGACTACACGAGTATTTATGAGATGTTTTGGCTAAGTAATTAGCTAGCACATGAAAATATTATATGCCAATAGTTGTGGAATGCTAGGGATGAGGAGATAGCATAGTGGATCTTGACTATCCAAGTTGGATGTTATCCTTGTTTCTTTCAAGACGATTGGTTTGGTATAGGAGACATCCACAGTGTGTCCTGAGTAAATGAAGGCATGTGACTTAACTAATACTCAGTTTCAAAATATTTAACCCAATTATGTGACATGAGATATTTATGGATTAGATTTGAAAAGGTCTCATGATGAACTTCCGGTGTCTATGGGTATCTAGTGTTAGATTCGTGTCATATGGGTAAAATGTATAAACTCTGTAGAGCTTCGACTATTCGAATAGCCATGTCCACGATTAAGGATGAATGTAAGATAATTTTTCTATCATATATTTGATTGATAGTATTTTATGAAAAATATTTATAGAAATAGAAACCATTACCAGAGTTAGCCTTGGTGATGGACGGATGACCTTAGTGGTCAAAAATGGCTTTGTATGACCTAGAATGCCATCATGGTATCATAGAGTGTGCTTTCCAAGAGGAAGTGAAAACTAAAATTTTAGTGGTTCCGAGATGGAGCTGATGAAAACAAAGTTGTTGGTTTAGCTCTGGATGGAGCAAGATAAATGTTGTATGCATTGTTTAAAGAATTATGTTTGTTAGAGAGATGAAAAATAAAAAAAATATTAATGAAACTAAGACTCCGTTCTCACGTTTGAGTTGTTACAAAGCAACTTGTCTTAAGTTTCTTTTCCAAATAAATTATGAAACTAATACATAGAAATTAAGTATCTTTCTAAATGAATTGTTAAACTAATGCTTAGAAATTATAAAACATTTTAAATAAAAAAATTTATGAAATAAAACTAGCATTCCTTTACAGCTTGCATACTCTCGTTTCCCGTGACTTGTGAGTATGAAAGTACTCACCTTCTTTATTTTATTGTTTATCTCCCATCTCCTTGAGTTTAGGCTGAAGATACTGAAAAGCTTGGTTTCGTCTCTAGATTCAATCCATTGCTTATAGATTGATGTGCTAGTTATGCTAAGTTCCGTTGTTGCAGTTTTTCTTAGTAGTTGTTGCTAAGGGTCTACCCAACATAACAATAAGATATCATGTATTAGTTTAAATTTTGCAATAATGTATGTTTTGTTACTGCGAGTGCCAGCTTGAAATCCTAGTACTAGCACTGACATGCGTGGTTCCACTAGAAATAGTTTGTCGTCTTCAGCAGTACGCCCTACCTGACACTGGCTTAGCGGTGCTATCAGATTGGGGTGTGAAACTCTCTCAACATGCTGCCGGTACCACCACTCTAGCACCTCCACTGCCCATCTTCATCCTTCTTCATCAGCCTCTTGGAGTAGCTACAATCAAACCGCTCCACCGGCGGCCCACCTTGAGGATAGCCTCCTTTTGCAAGGCAGAGTTGCCTCTGCCCTGTCCTGTTTAGAGGCCCACCATAGCGCCGCTGGCAAGCTCCACCAAAAGAAAAGCCACTACCGCACTCAACCAACCTATATATTGCGCAAGCACCGCACCATTGTTTCTTCGGCCACCCACCAGAGCCCTATCACCTGTTGCCTTAGCCTAACTTACACAAGGTTGTTGCTATGCTTGGTCGAGCAACGCCGATGCATGGGATCCTCTTAGCCATTGGCTATTGGCCCTATGGCGAGCTCCTTCATGCCAACTTCACCACTCTGGCCATCCTCAGAGAGCCATTGCCACCCTCGCCTTGTCATGCCAAGAAACAAGGAGAAGAGGAGGAGAGATTGAGGAAAAGGAATATGAAGACAAACAACAAGAAAGAAGGAAAGAGAAGGGGTAAAGAAAAAAAGGAGAAAGAAAAAAGACAATATGAAAAGGAAAAAAGGTGGGACCTGTTCTTTAGGTTGATCCCATGCACACACTCTATGTCGCCATATCACTCACTATCAAGCCTCACGTGTCAATTCGTGTACCGTGAGCTAAGTCCACTCAACCATCCAACCACTAGATCGGTTGACTCGGTCAACCAAGAGCTAGTCTCCTATGTGTCTATGATAGAGGGTCATGGAAGAATATTCATCAAAATATTATTTTTCAAGTAAGAAACTATTTTCCCTTTGAATATAAATTTGTTTAAACTTCTAAAATTAATATCTCTTAAACCGTAAGTCTGACTATGTTTAACCTCTAGATTTTTTTTAAAAAAATTGGGGTCTATATAATTATACTATTATTTATTATTAATAATAATTTTTTAGGTTTTATTTGTATTTCTCTCATTTCGTGCATAGTTAGCCGACGGGAATTTCTTGGAGGTGGAATCTGAAGAGTTTTGTGTCGACCAAGAGCAAAGCAAGTCACTTTTTTAGTCATATTGATCTTAGTTTATAATATTGAATTATTTGCAAAATTACATTACTAGGCGCACATAAATTTCAATGATCACAAACCGATTTATTTAGCCGCTCTATTTACTCTATTATATCATTTCCTTCGAAAATTGATTATTTGTGAGCAATTTTTTATTATCTTAGGTTTATACCATTAGTATTGAGATCTTCCATAATTATTTTTGATAATTAAAGATCATGTTATTTTGAAATAATAAGACGTTTAGTTGAGATAAATTAATCATGTTGGAAAAATATATTATGAATTATTTTAAAATTTTGACATTTTATGTTAGTAGTTTGAGAAATTAAAGGTGGTTGTTTTAAGGAAAATCATGGTCTGAAGTCATCGCTTGTATAGCGAGGCTTTGTATTCAATCGATTTTTTAGAGAATTACACTGAGGATATTACAGTGCGACTGCATGGTGGTATGGGATGCCCCAAACTATAGTAGGGTTAGGATCGTTTATTTGCTAGGAGTTATGAAATCGCCGGAGTAGCCATGAGAGGTGAGACTCGTAGGATCCTGAGTATAGAACGCCATGGACTTTCTTAGGACTTGGTCTAGTGCCCATCTGACTATCAAATAGTTATCCTAGTTTTTCTTAAGAAAGATATTGTAGCAACTCTTCACTATCAACATGTTACTAAAGAGGCTTGCGGTACGTGGGTAAAACGTGCACATTCTACATAAGTTTTTAGCCAAATTGTTTAAATAGTCGTGCCTACTATTATGAGCGGATGTAAAGTAGTTTCTTTGATGTAGATTTATTAATAAATGGTTGTGAAGTAAAGTTATGAAACAAGAAACATTTCCATAATTAGCCTATGTGGTCATAAATAGGCTTCTGTAGTCTGAAAAGCCACATGCCTTTAGAGCGAGAGGGTGAGATGATAACCCTAGATTCGAGAGAAAAACTAATGATGCTAATATAAAGAAAGTAAATCAAATTTTAATGATATATTTGATGGGCTACTTGAGAGCAGAGCCTTTAGGAGCTATGATGGATAAAGTGGGTTATGGTCCTATAAATTTTATTGAATAATGGTTTGGGAGAGGCCTACGGTTTTAGGAAATTAAAAAGCTAATAAGGTGAAAATTGAAACGACCTATGTTAGTACCTAATCTGAACTGCACAAAATAAAATGGCTATATACCTATACTTGAGGCTAGTGTCTTAATTAAGATAAATACATATATAAAGATTTTGAATACGTGAGATAATAAATAGAATTATAAAATAAACTTAGGGTTTTTTAAAGCTTATATTTTTATGGTCTACTATGTACTAAGATTTATTTTTTCAGAAGTTTTAAGGAAGCGAAAACGATAGATATAATTTCATCCTAGCCCCATTTACTTCACAACCATTGGTAATGCAAATGATATATTATTATTATTATTATTATTAGTTTTGGCTGTTGAGTGCAACATAACTTTTTTTTTCAACACATGAAATGTATTGTGTACGAAGTGCCACGCGAGCAAATCCTTCTTTCGAGGTGACCGCATCAGTGATGCATCAACATAACATGCACGTGCACCGCAGATCCACACACACGTGGGGATACCGTAATCACAAAATCAATCAGACACTTCGATCAGACCACTAACTAATCATCAGCAAACATCGCGGAGCAGGAGTTTGTGCTACTAGATTTCTTGGAGTTACGACAAACACATGGGATCTCAACAAGGCACACGAGATGGATCGATGATCGATCGATCAGTTAAGCATATTGGTAGCACGCGCGGTTCAGTAAACTTGCGCCCTTAACCAAACGTTGGAGGCGACGAAGCGAAACCAACGGCGTCTGAACTGAACCGTACCGAAAGCCAATCGGCATTAGTTTTGGTTCAGAAAGCAAAATAATTCGAGTTAGCTGTTTCCCAAGTATCAGTGCAAGGCATTTGATTTGAGCTGAGCTAATCTCTCCAGCCTGATCAATGGAATTATTCCTTCCCTTCCCCGTCAAAGCTCAAAGCCGCATACTTCTCTGTCACACAAAGCGGTGTAGCTTCACACGGCACCTGCCTAGCTACCTAAGCCTATCAGCAGGATAGCTTGGTTGCCCCGCTCGCCGCGCCAGTTCGCGTGTCTCCTATAAATCTATCGCCTCGCCGCACCAGCTGCGGCGAAAGGAAGTTCAGAGATTTGGACAGGCGCGCGTGGCGATAGTTTGTCGCATCTGTTTCCAGCTCCTGCTCATAGCCGATAGCTGGTGGTAGCAAGTGTAATCGCGGAGTGGTCGATCGGCTATGGCGTCGTCGCAGCGGAGCGTGGCGGTGCCGGCGAAATTTGCGGCGGCGTGGGCGGAGGAGCGGCGGCCGTTCACGGACCCGATCGAGATCCCAGCGGCCTCGGGCGCGGCGAGGCGGGATATTGACAGGGAAGACGGGGAGGCCGACTACGGCGGCGGCGAGGTGGTGCCGCCGCACGTGCTGCTGACCCGGAGGACGGCGGCGTTCTCCATGTGCTCGGGGCAGGGGCGGACGCTCAAGGGCCGGGACCTCCGCCGCGTGCGCGACTCCGTCCTCCGCATGACTGGCTTCATCGAGAGCTAGCGCGCCGCGGCGGCGGCCATGCGAGACGTCTTGACCACTATGGTCACAACGGCCTGATTAGTTGGTTAATACGACACCATTTTCCTCGGTGGCATTTTGTAAATGTTTCGAATGTGAGGTGAATAACTGAATATATGTGTTTGTTGATCCAAACGTATCGTGTACGTGCACGGTGCACAGATTGATTAGACTAACGATTGATGATCATCAAAATGCAAGTGTGGTTAATTACTGGGTAATTAGTAATACCTACTTGTACACGCTGCTGACTTGCTGCTGATTCAGTAACTGTGACCTGCATGATGCAGATCAGTAGTCTGACTCGTTCAAACAGCCGCATCTATGGGCACTTGGGCAGTAACTTCTATCATTCCCCAACTATTATTATATCATGACACGCAAAATGACTGGTTGCTCTAGCTGTGTATATATTTGTACTACGCTTATCCTTTCTGAAATCCTAATTACAACCCAAGCAAGAAGATGCTACGCGTAGAGCAGAAACAGGAGGAAATGTTCCAAGAAGCAGATATCCAATGGCCAGATGCAGCACAAGACCTGGAGTTTGCCCAGATGTATTACTCTCTCGTCGATGCCGCCGCCGCCGCCGACGAGCTCTCCGGTCAGCACCGCTCCGTGACCGTGAAGCCGCTGGGTCGGCAGAATGCTTCTTCCCCATCAACATCCCCACCCGGAAGGTCAGCGCTGCTGGTGCAAGCACCGGCGGGATTCAGCAAATTCGGCCAGACCTTCGCCAGCGCCGGTGGGGCAGCGTCATCTTTGGCAGCCATGTCTTCGTGCCGACGCATGACATCGTTGATCACCGGAGGGCCAAGAGAGAGAAGGCGATGATGATGCACGTCGTGCCGAAGGGGAGGGCGAGGACGATGGTGATGCGCAAGTAGAGCTAAAAATTTTTGAGGAAAATGTTCGTTTCGCTTGGAACAATTTTGAGTTCGTTTTGTGTGAATTTACGTGAGTGCAACCGACTTCCTGAATGTATCTTTCGATGCATTTGTCCATCACTGAACATTGCAGAGGAAGAACGGGCTGCAGGTGTAACACGCCATTTTTCTAGTACTGTAAAATTCAGTTCAGATCAGCTACTGTGAATTTCCAGGTTTGTTTTGCAAATATTTTTCTGACTTATCCTTTTAATTCAAAAGTTTAGGTATTCTGAGAACATCTAATGTAAAAGCTCCACTTTGATTTCTACAACTTTACCTTCTAAGAGGGAAATAGCTAGCTTAGTTAACATTGTATAAGTTGACGTGATCCTGCTTTCATTCTCAAAAATTTGTTTAGTTGAATTTTATTTTGTGTGAGTTTGGTACATAAAGCAGAGATTGATGCTCTTATAAATATTCCAAGTCATATATTATTTGAAGCATCTGTTTCTGTTACTACTAGTACCATGCTCCAATTCTACTAAGTACTTTCAGGTTAATCTCAATGAGAATTTCATGTCAATTCATCTAAGAAATTCTCTCTATGGGTTATGGACATGAATATCAACATAATAAAAATCCATATAAAAGCTTACAAAAAATACTAGGGTGAATATCCAAACTAATACAGTTACCAAAACTACCAATAAATAAGTAGGTAGAAAATCCTTTCCTAAGAAAAAAAGAGTACTACTACTCTCAAAATATATTTAATATTAAATTTAATTAAAGGTATAGATTGTTGCTATATTTTTTTATGAATTTGATTAAATTTAAAGAAGTTTAACTTAAAAAAATTAAAATGTTTTACAGAATGAAAGGGAGTAGTAACTTATCCATCAAGAAGGAATTAATACTGAGCACTCTTGATAAGATTTACAGCTGTCAAGGACGAGTGTATACCTCTGCAGAGGAAACAACGGATTAATTTACTTCCTCCCTAACAGACAATTGGACCGTCGTATAAAACCTTACCTTCTTGAAACCCAATAACGTGTATAAATTTCTCTCCTACATCCATCTGAAGTATCCCACACGGCCTACTGTCTTACCCATCCAGATGCAGATCAGACATCACTACAGGTGCCTACATGCAGTTCATCGTGTACAAGTGCTTGTGCTTCATTGGCAGCTTGTGAGTTGTGAGCATCACATTAATCTGTGTCTGACCTTCGTGCACTGATTATCCCCATTGGTTGTTTGGACCCAATCGGAATGTGAGCAGTATGCGTGATGTAACTGATGTTTGATGTTTCTTGCTTAGAATGGCAAGGCTGAGGAAAATCTGCATTATTTTTCATTCAGCTTGCAATCCACCTGTTCATCATTCTGTCCTCATATCCCTTCAGTGGCAGCAGTGTGCCGCGTTAAACAACTCAGCAATTGATCATTGACTTACCAGAAGCGTCGATTGTTTCTTCTAGCCAAAACGCAACAACCATCAACTGTCTTGCGTGGAAAGATGATGGATAATGCACTTGTCGGATTGAATTGGCAAAATACATTGGAGCTGCAAAATTACTTGTTTTCTTTTTATTTTCGTGTCACTTTCAACCATCTCCATTTTCGGCCTGAAAATGCAACCGAAGAAAATACCCAAGTGCTACTGAAAATCTGAAATGCTTGGCAACATCACTCTGGCACATGTCTAGCTTAAAGATAACCGTAAACTCCTGATTACATTAACTTGACCTCTACCAACATTGAACACCACCCATCATACCATCAATTCGTCATATCTGAGATCTGGAAGTACTACCAAAGTGCAGAGCAAAACCATTGCTTCAAGGGAAACGATAACTGAAAAATTAAAATGCCTGACAGAGAGAGTCCATCTGGACATCTGGCAAGCCTCCAAGACTCACGTACGCTAAGCTCCTCCCGTGTTCGTGTGCCCATGTTGCTCACAGCTAATAGCTTTGCTTTCTTTGAGTGCAGCTTACGTGGATCCCTTCCCAGCCTATAGCCCCGATGCTTCTTCCGTCCGGGCGCCGCGTACGCATATCCGCGTGGCGCGTGCGGACTCGGTGTCTGGCTGCACGCAAGCGACGAAAGATAGATCGCGATCGTGGGATATACGTTGCAAGCAAGGAACCATGCTTAAATTTGCAATATTTAGGCGCTGATATAGATGGTTAAGACTTAAGAGAATGGTAATCTAGATAGGTAAGCTAAAATTAAGAATGGTAACCCTAGATTCCTCTTGCTTCCCAGCGGAACACAAGAGATTACGCGAGAACATGCGTGGCAGAGGACGCGTGGATATACCAACATGATCCTCTTTCCTTTCCGCGGGCGCCTCTGTTCTTCTTCGCACGGCTAGTCGTACGTGCGAAGCTACTCGACGCGTACGTGGCGCCACCACGCCTATATACATGCGCCCCGCACTCGTCATCGTACAGAAAGCTAAACCAAAATCCCAAACGTCCAAACCCCAAGCGCAGGTGGGTTTTGTGCGTGCGCATGGCGACGGCGGGAGAGGAGCTGTACGAGTCCGAGGTGCTGTGGCCGGATCACCAGGCCCCACACGACGTCCCGCCGCCGGCGAGAGCGGCGGCTCGGCGGGGCCAGACGACGTGCCACGCCACCGCGAGCTCTCTACCGGTGGACATTCCCAGGGCGGCGGCGCGCCAGTGGAGCGGCGGCGCCGACCTGCCGGCCGATGACAGCAGCTGCGGCGGCGTGACGATGGTGCCGCCCCACGTGATGGTGTCGCGGAGGAGATCGGAGGGGGAGGCGTTCTCGCTGCGGTCGGGGACAGGACGGGCGACGCGCCGCGACCTGAGCCACCCGCGCAACTCCGTGCTGCGGATGACCGGGTTCATTGAAGGATGACACGGCAGCTGAGCTGACCCATCGTTTCTGCATGCATGCATGGATGCAAGGAGCACTGGTCGCCATACACTAGTCGTCTTCTCGGCTGCACTGGGTGCTCCCGTTTTCTGTTCGTTCCCTTAGCTGCGGTGTCATGGTGTGGACGTGTGGCCCATGAACAGATTGCTTTTGGGAAAGGAAGCTTCGCCACGTGTCCCTCATGAAACCAGTGACCGAGTTAGGATTTCTGATTATGGACTAATTCAAGTGTGTTTTGTGTACAATTCCTGAAATGTATTTTGAAATATCCATTTTTTTTGAAAGATCGTTTTGAAATATCCGCGGCTGCTTATCTGTTTATCCATGCACGCGCGGAGAAGTTTTCCGTCGGAACTGTGCACTGTCAGTTTGTCACGGGGTTTTTGCTGTTGTGAAACAGAATGTGCCGTTTGACCAAACAGGGTTAGACTCTGATCATTTAAACTCGGGCAAAACGTGCAATTTAGCAGGCGGACAAAGACGCCATCCATCACGAGCTCGCAAGCTCCATCAAAATGGGGGGTATATAACATGAAAAATATCAAACAGGAAGCCAAGAAGCCAATTACAAACATGCTACTGCAGGTATCAGTTGATGCAGAATGGAAAACTATTCATCCGACACAGTAACATCTGTTCAGACGGTCATAAACAACAGGAACAACAGGTGACACATTCGAATTCATTTCCCTCAAAAGTAAAAGAAATCTCATTATTCATTCGCGCTGAACAGGGGCATCCTTTCAACATCCTATTGTATTGACTGATTCAAACCCCATGCATCTCTAGTGGATACAAGAGCTGACAATCTGTAATATGGTCACAGCTATTCTTCGTTCCTCATGATATTCAGCAATTATCACATGAAAAAAAAATCTGTCAAGGAGCTAGATGAACACAGCCGATAAGAAATTCCCGACCCTGAGAAAATCCTACAAAAGACCAGACTTGAGTAAACCAAAAATTTAGTGTGTCCTCAGTGCCTTGATCCAATCAACCTCTAGCCTAAAATCACCTGGTCCAGTCTTTGCACCAGGCACACTGCCTTCCGCATTTACAGAGAGAGACATTCCCACAACACGGGCAGGGTTCATTTCCATCTTTGCTTCGATCACATTTCCTCTCCATGTAGGTAGATATGAATCAAGAGGGATCTGAAGAAAAGGAGTAGGGCAAGTGCTGTTGTATCATCAAAAACCACATATTGCAACTTTTGAATTGAAATTACCTTCATTATTTGCCATCTGTCCTGGGGTAAGTACACAAAGGCCTGCCACGAATTATCTTCCTGTTGTCCAGGTGAATTCACCCAGTTCTCTGTGTATATCTGTTTAAGATTCAGATTATGTAGCAATGCATTGACTTGAATCACACATTCAATACAGTATCAGAATGAGGATACATACAGTAGATATGTAACATCTTCCATCCCCTCTGAGCTTCATTGCTATTGTGTCATATGCATCAAAATCAATGAAACCATTAAACTGAAATAGAGAATACAAATAAGGGTTTATCAGCAGAATATCATCTGCAGATATTAAGCAATAACCAAGTCAAAATAACTTTACCTTCTTTGATCTCATTCCACAGAAACCACTACGCCTTATCTTCCATGTTGAACCCTCGGACATACCCAGAGAGAGATTGCCAGAAAAGACACCTTCCACAATGCACATGTTGGAAAAATAGTCGCAAAACTGTCAAAGCTTAAAAATTAATATGAGTTAATCAGGAATGCAATCTAAGGAAACCATGCAAAAGGATGTGTTTTCTTTCCAATTACAAAAGCCATGACAGCAAGCCAATAATATCTGGTAAGTTGGAACTTCTAAGGACAGATGAGAGTAACAGCACTAGAAGACATTCCACAGTTCAACAGGTTAATTTATATGCATAAGCTCTATATAACTTCAGATAAATAAACCATTTCACTCTTTGTACTGAAAAATCAATCAAAATCAAACTTGACGGCAAAACATCAGAGTACCAGTTGATGAAGTGTCCCCACCAGCAACACCATCAGTTATCTCCAATGACGCAGATGATAAACCTGGATAACAAGTCCTTTCAATCAAATCATTTCATAGACACTATCAGTAATAAAAGGTGTCAATAAATATTAGTCAAGTTTAATGAACAGGCCAGAAAGGTCGCAATCTAAAAGACAGAAAGAAATAAGCATTCACTCATTCCAGGTACTATTGTAAGGCTAAGGCACCAGCTATATTACTACACACAGAAGCATTAACGATTTACCCATCATACTGAAGGAGGTTTACATCCCACACTATCAAATCCACTGGTTTAGCAACTACCAACTGATAATACGCTGATGTATCCATTGTAAAACATCCAGGGGGTGAAAGCACAAAGGGCAGAAATATTCCCATTTGGCTCACTATAACGGACAGTAAACCACAATACATTGGTATTAGATATAACCCCTTGCAGAACATTCTTGATAATACAAAGTAAGAGACCAAATGTAGGATAAAAATGGGGGAAAACCGAATAAATTGATGAGCTGCAATATTTCCACTGAAATGTATCGTCTAAAAGAAGTATTAAATGAATCCTATTCATAAGAATGAAGCTAAAAGTGATCAACTTATCCGGGAACTATGTTACTAGAATATACAGGAACTATGTTAGAAAGCTACAAGAATTCAAGAAAATTTTTTGCTGATGTTCTTTGCAAGAGAACTTGCCTAGCTTTATTCATTTTCGTTCTAAGCATAGAATTGCAATGAAACTTTGAATCATAAAATATACATATAAAGAAGAGCCCTTGGGAACTCGCAAAATTTCCACATATTCTGAGAATAAAAACAAAGGAACATTTCCAGTGCCAGGCAAAGTCTTATAAAATGAACATTCCATGAGTATAGCACAATCACAACATATTTCAGGAGTATAAGATTAGTCTATTTTACTGTTCAGTTATTCAGAACGATCATGAAAACTAATATTCTTGCAAGAATAAACTTTGAAAGTGAAGCATTACCTCCATATTCAGAATCCGAATACAAGTGCCACCTTTTCAGCTCATCTTTTGAATGAAAATTGAAGATGTACTTTTCACTTGGCGGGATTAGATCTTCTGAATTCCATACAATGGCTGCAAATTTAGTATGTAGGATGAAAGAATCATGGCATAGACCAACATAATGAATTTTTACTTAAGCATGAAGATTAAAAGAAACTTATGATATCACAGCTAACAACTAAAGGCAACTTGTGATCCAGCATCGTCCATTTTAAATAAATCAAAATGCTAGAAGAAACCTCTAACTGTCTGAATAAACATCAACATAATTAGTACTGAACTGTAAGCCTGTTACACATTTGAATTCCCATCTCGTGCCCGAACCTGCATGCTATAGCTATTCATCGATTGGAGATTTTATATCTAGCACCCGAATAGTTCACTAATCTTTGTGAGTCGCTCCTATGCGATAAATTAGAGTCCTCAACGCTAGAATAAAGAGCATGTCCTCGCGATGGACCTTATACAGTAAATATTTCTTCTTCTTTTTTTGACATGATTCAGTAAACATTTCACATGGCCTTAGAAATGAACAAGCCTACGGGCAGGAAAAAGAAAGCAACCCTAAGCGAGTTCCGTTGAGGAAATAAACCGAGCAGACTACGAGCGTAGCAACTCAGTTACAAGACCGAGGTTTGCGAGAAGGGAGCTACCTCGCTTGGTGGCGTTAACGGAGGCTTGCCACAGCGCCCGCAGCCTCGACATGGCGAAAGCTCGCTGCGCACTGCACCGATTCAAGGGAAAATCCGTACCTATTTGAGGCTAGCTGATGTGATTGCACTCAAACAACGCGGGGAGGATCGCCGCAGCGGCGGCGGCGGCCGGCGGGGTGGGATGGATCCGCCGGAGGAGTCGGAGGCGGCGGACGGGTACTCGGCTTGTACGGAAGAGTCGATGACACTGAGGAACTGGATTCCGCCTTGGCTGTGGAATCTGGAAGGGGTCACCCGAAAACAAGGCCCAAATAGTCTTGGAAAGCAACAAGTTTTGGGCCGAATGGACCAGAAAGACAACAAGTCTTGTCCCACGTAAACTACACCGCGGGCAGGCCGGCACTCCGGCCCAATCTCCGGATAGAGGATGCGTACGTATGGTACCACTCATACAGTGAGTCCTTTCACCGTTTCATTTCACGTATAGACCATAAAATTCACCCCCAAGGCCACATTTTTTTTCATTTTATTCTGTAACTAAGAAATAAATAATTGTCCCTTATATACATCATCAGTATACAGTTCTACACTGTGACACTGAACATGAACATGTCGCAGAGCCAGCGCAAGGAGAGACTGAAGGCAGCACCTACTTCCCTCTCCTCATAAACCCAGCTCTGCGCTACACGGATCTTTGACACCAAATCCCTATACGCTTCCCAGGTCGATTGTTACTGTGTCATTACTTTACGGTGTTACTCGACTACGCCGCATTCTTGTAGAAAGCTGTCCGATCTGTTGAGGTGGCCGAGCCACAGTTCCCGGAGCTCCGGGAACGCAACCTTCAGCCAGGGCTTCCTCGGCCCACTGAAATGCAGCACGGCTGAGCTCTGCAGCTGCTCGGCGTCCGGCGTGTGCCAGCCCAGGCCCCGCAGATGCCACCGCGGCTCCACCGCCTGCACCCGCCCGTCGAACGCTATCAGCGCCGGCGGCAGCGAGCCCATCTTCCACAGCCTGAAGCCCGACTCCCGGTTCTGCATTGCACGCGACAGTCACAGAAAAAAAAAAGTATGTCGTCAGTACTACGACCAAGAACGGCTTCCATATATGTTTAGAATCAGAGAGCTCATGGCAGGAGCTAATTGCCTTTTCTAGCCACAGCTGATACGTCTCGGTGACATTTGTTCTTCGCCAAGCGTCGAGGTCGACGATGTTGACACCCCATGACCACGCGCATCGCGAACTTTGGAGGCCTAGTGTTGGTTTTGACAATTCGGGATCTGTGAAATTCAGGTGATCGCCTAGTGTCTTATCGATGCAGATACCCTCGTCTTCGCCGACGGCGCCTATGATGTTCTCGCCGAGATCGTGCTCCCACAGCCCGGTCAGGTCATTTCGCACCACGACGTCGTCGTCAAGGACTATCACTCTCCCAAGCTCCGGAAAGAACTGCTCAAGCAAAGCAAATAACAAATCCAGACGTCAGTTGCCAACGAACATCGCCACGATGATCTTGTCCAATTCTTGCTTTGATTTACCTCTGGGAGGTGGATCTTGAGGTAGTTGAGAAGAGAGAACGTGCTTGGCTTGGAGGCTTCAAGCCTTCTGTACTCTCTGACAACTGACCCGTCACACTGGTGATACTCCATTGAGCTCCTCTGAACCTCTTCGATCGTCCTCATGACGGAGGCGATGACGCCGCCGTCGCGCCAGTCGAACTGATGGAGGCCCTTGACCTCGACGACCGCCGGAGAAACCGGGTGCAGCGCGAACCACGAGTGCATCGGGACATAGCTCTTCTTGTCGGTGACGACGTGGAACACCAGCCTCGCCTGCTTGTGCGAGCTCCTGACCGCGGAAGCCACGGCGACGGCGGCCGCGAGCACGTTGTCTGTCACGAGGGCGACGTGGAAGTACGAGGCGTCGGTCAGGCGGGGGGCGTGCTCCGGCAGCGGCACCGGGGAGCGGGCCGCGGAGTTCACCGCGAACTCCTCGGCCAGCCGCAGTGTGAGGCAGTGCATGCTCTTGGGGATGCCCAGCGAGGCCAGGTGCCGGTTGAACAGAGCTCTGATTCTGGACGATTTAACCTTCCGATCCATTTTCAGCAGCTGCTTCAGATTACCCCCACAATAAAAATCGACGAATACAGCTGTTGCAACTTGTAACATAGTACGGAATACCATTTATGGATCAAAGTTTGATAATTCATTTTTGGGAGTGTAGTGTCAAGTGTCAACGCTTTCTAATCCTAATCCTACAAAAGTTGCAGATATTTTTACTGGACACGCCTAAAAAAACTACCATTTTCATGTTTAACCGAAATTTTTGAGGGGGAGCATGGATGACCATGAGTAAATGAGTAATGCACACGTAAACCATACGTTCCAGTTCTCTAATTTCAAGACGGGATGCATGAACAGGGACCATATGATGATGTGGTCTTTAGGAGTGGAAGGCACCTGTTTCAGCAAAGGTGCCAGTAACATGCGAGCATGATACAAGAACATTAAAAGGTTGAGTAAAGATTGCAAAGTTCGTAATAGAGAAAGAAGGTCGGAATATGGGCCTGATAAGTTTATACCATGGCCATTATCTTGAGCACCACGGCTTCCATGTCCAGGCGATCGTAGGACGCCAGCATGGTGTCCATCTCCGCCATGAGGCCGTCCAGCGAGTCTGGTGCCGCCTCCACCACCACGGGATCCAACAGGCTGGCCTCCCTGTGACTTCTCCACTCCTTCATGAATTCCTACCCATTCCACGCATCGATCGAAATCAACATTCATTAACTCAATCAACATGCATGATACAGTAACATTGCCTTGATTAAAAAAGGCCGTCCATTCCATGTAATGCCGATTAGCTCATCGTTGATTGGATCCAGTACATTAGGCGTCCAGTCCATGTACAGTGTGACACGAGAGCACTAAAAACCACAGGAGGTATGCCTAGCGTACGCGTGCATGAATGAATAGCTAGTGGCTCACGGTCACGGGCCAAAAGGCCGCAGCATGGTCGGAACTGAAAAGCCACGTAGCTCCAAACGCAAGGGCGCCATCTTTACGAGCATATCCTAGCTGGAGTGCAGACCACTAGCGCGAGAGAGAATCCTTACGAGCACGTCACAAGGGGCCGGCTCCGTAGCGGCTGGCAACACAATATCCCAAGCCGCCACCAACTCTAGTAGGGCCCTCGTGAAATGATGCCAATGGCAGGTCGCGCAAGTCATCAACCAATGCCAATGTACAAGTTGACCCAAAAAAAAGTACTAATTTCGCTATGTTTTTATGCAGTTCAACCTGTTACTTACTTCTCGAAGAGATAATAACAGTAATGGGCGCTTAGCTAACTAGTCTACATTTGAATTCAACCGGAGTTGGAGCGCAAAGAACAGACCGTTTGACCGAGGACTGACAACGGCCGGCTGTGAAAGTGGTTAAGGAAAAACTGAGAGAATCCAGAGTATGCGGCACTCTGGATCAGATCGACGGGCCCCCACCTGTCAGTGTGGCGGCCGCAGCCACGTGGTAGGAGCCGGCCTCCGGAACGCCGCGACGTGTTGCCGACGCGGCCCCCTGACATTCCCCTTCCGTGAATGGCGCCTACTGCTAGCGAGCCGAACCACGCGGAAAAAATGGCCCAACCGCGTGAGGAGCTCCGTGCCGAACAGCGTGCTTCGTCCCGGTACTTCAGCTTTGCCCCGCCGCGCGCAAAAGTAGTAAAACAAATGTCAAAACCCCGGCGCCTAAGTCCTTCCTGTTTCCTAACGCACGATGGAAGGAACAGTACACGGGCCACGGCCAGCCTAACACTTAGCACTAGCACACCACCAGTACACCGCTCTACTTGGAACTTGGAAGACAGTAAAACTCACCTCCATCGCGTCGCCGCTGCCGCCGTAGAGCCAATCCCCCAGCCCGGCCCTCCAGTACACGCATCCTGGAGCATTGGCCGATCGCGTCAGAGATTACAATCGGAAATGGGCAAATTCACTAAGCAGCACGGGCGAACATGTACGTCGTGTTACGGCCACAGTGAAGGGAACTTACCCGTGGCGGGAGGGCAGAGGGAGGCGCCGGCCTCGATGGCGAGGAGCGCGGCGCGGAAGAGGAGCAGGCCGGCAAGGAGCCCCGTGACGACGGCCGACCGGCAGCCACGCCTTGCCGCTTGCTGCTGCAGGTGCGGCGCCGCCTTCGCCTTCATCACCTCGCCAGCCGGCGCCGGCGCCGACGTGATGTACATCTTCATTATCGGTAGCTAGCTTTAGCTCCCTTCACACCAGCGATTCAGCGAGGCTGCCGACCCTCTGCTGCTCATGGACGAACCGAGCTAGCTAAACGCAGGAGCAGCCAAGCCTGTGTGTTTAAGCAAAAGAAGATGGGAGAGCAGCGTACGTGCAGTATGGACCTTCTAGCAAGTTTGCTAGCTAAGTACGCGGCGTCCGCGCGCGTGGGCGTGTGGGAAAACGCGGGCAGGACCACGAGAAGTAAAGGGGAAAAAAGAGAGAGAGAGAGAGAGGGCAGGGGCACGGGGCGAGCATCACCGACATCAGTGTGCGAGGGGTGGATGGGAGAGGTGGCAGGGCGCGGCGAATCTGGCTGCGGCGGAGGGCGGGCAAGGCGGTGCGCGGGTCGAATGGGCGAATGAATGAATGGGGGGCGATGGGATTGGCCGGGTTCGACCCCGGAAAGCGACCTGAATCGCGAGGGAGAGGCCACCGACACGGGCGTGACGGTGACGCGCGCGCCGATGCCGCATGGGTTCTGCCCCGATCGGAGTCGAGACGTTTATCCGCTTCTGCAGTGCAGTTCAGCGCACAGCGCTGCTGCGTCGCACTCGCATGCACTCAAAACTCCGTTAATAGGTTAGGCGCCCGCATTATTATGTGGCCTGGTCTCGTCAGCTAAGCGTACGCACGATATATCTCCCATGTGACGGCTAGACTAGCTCGCGCGAGTGAGCTGGCTGCTATCTGACTCAGGCATCCTGTTTGAATGCTGCGTGGGGGTGGTGATGGCAGGCGGCCAGTCGGAGTTATGCCAGTGGCCAGCAGTTAGTACCACCTGTGAATTACGCTGGAGAATGAGCTCGTCGAATTTGGCTGTTATGATTGGCTCCTGGGACGAAGCACTTCTGCCGGTATCAACCGACTTGGCAAAGTTCGCGCCCACTGCTGGCCTCTCTCACCCTGCACGGCATAACCGCGCGTAAACTCCCACCCATACCTGTACTGTACTAGGGTCGCCTGCTTAATCGGATTCGTGAATAGTACTGATGAGTCAATGCAAAATGGCTCACATGACGAGCTCGCTGCTCCTCGCACGCAGCAGCAACTCGTTTGTGCCTCCCTCCCTACTACGTATTGCTTGTGTTAGTAAACTCTTACACTGTTTGATGCCACTACGAGATCTACTTAACTATTGCTAGCTAGGAGCGTGGTCCGTGTATATGTGACTATGCGTTGACTTCGTTACTCTTCTGATTGTCCCGGAATGAAGCTCAGGTTACTGCTTCTCGATCTAGGGTTCAATGGACACTGAACTTGGATTTTTACCGTACCGGGGACCAGTGTGTCCAAAATGCTGCCAAGCGTGGCCATGCATCTAGCTTGTTACCAAACTGTCCCCAATGATATCAATGGATAACGGTGACGAGCTGTGGACATCACTAACCGGGGTCAGATGTCAACGGTGGATCAACAGCTGATGGGAAGATCATTAGCAGTCATGTCGTTTCAGCTTGCTACTTCAAGCAGGACCCGGTACTTTCCTTAACACTTTTAACAGTGTAACTAATGTCCTAACACCTAAACATCCTCACTTATGTAGTTGTGAACATAGCATACTTTTACACCGGGAGATGGTCTGGAAAAGCATATACAGTACTACCATACTAGATAGCATCCGCAAACTTATCCCGTGATGAAGGAAAGGGTGGAGCAGATGTAAGGATATTTGTGGCTGTTTGTAGCGGAAGTGCGGAGCTCCGTAGTCTGTACTCCCGTAATTTAAGATGGTGAGTACGTAGCTCAAAAACAGAGTCTGTTCGTCTAATAAATTGATACTAGTAGTCTAGTGCTGTGTTGAATTCATGAATCACTCCTTTTTCGACACCTCAAACGATGACTTTGGGTGTGTACAGTACTTGGTGATCTGTTACCTCAGCGCACTTACATCAGACCGGAGCTCCACAAACCTGAAACAAAATGTTGCCGTGGCGCGCCCATGAAATGGGCCGGCGGTGACAACGCATGCGTGCGCGCAATACAGATGGATGGAGTACATCAAAAGATAACCACCGCAGTTTGATATTTTGATGAGGGTCAATTTGCCAACAAAGAAATCCAAGTAAAAATCATCCACCGTTCTGATTCGGCACCAAGCTTTTCGATGGTTGCGCGCATTGATGATTGCGTGAACAACAAACTAATCACTCAAGTCACTTTAGTTTTTTTCACAAGTCAAATTTCTTTAAATTTAACTAATTTTATAAAAAAAATAAAAACATATACAACTCTAAATTAATTTTATTAAATTTTTTATTGAACATATTTTTATAGTATATTTATTTTATATGAAAAATATTGTTATATTTTTATCAATTTAGTTAAATTTAAGAATATTTGTTTTAATTAACATGTAATATGAAACGGAGGGGGCAGGAAAGAGAGGACTGGTTTGTAATGGCACTATATTCTGCATTTCTTTTGAACAGGGAAAACTAATACACGATGCAGCTCGTCAAGTGGCACTTGTCTTTTCCTTTGAACCTCAGTTGGCTCTATTTGCAGGTAGTGAGTTGCTTCTGTATTCTGTAACTTGAATTTGAATTATTGTTTGCTTGTTGTTTTATTAGCAGTAGTCGAAATATAAATTTTGGAATTGCTAAAAATTGTCATAAGTTTTTAGGTGAAAAAATTTAAAGATGATTATAGTATAATTACACTGTAAAATTATTATAATTTTCAACATCTAAATGGTTAGATCGCATCAAGATTTGTGTGAAGAGAAAGGAAAAAAAATCTAAATCACAACAGATTTATACAAAGAGAAGGGAAAAATCCGCGAAACGCATGTTTTTAATGAAGTTATACTTAAGTGTAAGTGTAATAAGATTTGAAAGTTTTTCACTTCAAAAACTTGCGTCAGTATTTAAGATAGTCCCTTATACAAATATAAGAATTTTATCTATAAATATTTTTGGTTGTCTCGTTCATATTTGGACGTAGTTATTAGCCGGAACTCAACCAATTAATTCTGCATAAACTTGCTTCCTCTAGAATATGAACTCGGAAATGTATATGGACTAGGAGGTACAGCACGGGCATGCTGCAGGGGCCCGTTTCTTAAGCTGCAAAAGGAGAAGCTTTTGTCAAAGCTAATGGGAACGAAAGCCAACAGATCGATCAGAAACAAGGGATGTGCCGATCTTTCAGACTGTCAGTGCGTCGTACATCCATCAAATGGGTTCTTTCATTCGAAGCCGCGAATCAACCGAATGTCAAACCTGGGGAACAGAACTGCGTGAGAACCATATCCGAGATGAGCCTCTGACGAATAAATGCAGACGAATTATACGGTTGTTGAGCGAGGCCTCTCGCACCGGCCGGCCGTATTGAATGGCCACCGCAACCCAACTACGACGCCTCTAAGCTGAATGGACGTATAGTCTTAAACTTTTACGATATAATATTACAGTATATACTATCAATATAAATAGTTATAGATCTAAAAAGTGTATTGTAGTAATTTTATAATTCAGTTTTAATCAATCATGAAATAAAATTAACTCTAAAATCGTCTAAAGCAGCTAGAGACGAGAGACGATACACATGGTGGCAGCAAGCACAATATAGCTCGTGTGAAACTATGAAAATACCCGTGGAAATGACATAAAAATACAAAATTATCCTTTTAAAATTTTATTCTGTAATTTAATTTAAATGAAAATTTTAAACCAGTCTATATTAGATCATTTATACTTAGCCATTAGTATATTATATAAAAAACCCGATGGCTGTCGCAAACTCTGCAGTACGTGCACTATGCTACCGATGGTTGCATTTTGGTCTGGTAAACAACGTACTAGTTATTTGTTTAACCCTCCACCCGTAAGTCGCACGCGTGCACAAATGGCCTAATTGTTTGGCAGAAGGCCCGGCGAAAAATTGTTTGGCAGGAGGAGATTGATATCTACTGGCCACTGAGCTCGCAGAAAGATCAGAGATGAATATGACTTGTATTAGAACTCGAGTGTGCTGTGCGCCCGGCGTATTATTCACCGCATTACGAAAACAAATTATTTGCTCCATAGAAAATATATTTTGTTTTATAAAACTTTTTTCGCTGTATTATTTAGACGTTTCGATTTGATCTATCTGTTAAAATTATTTGGGAATATATTTAATTTATCTCTAAGCTAATTCATGATGATAATTCATTCAATAATCCAAATTAAATATCTCAGTTGATTAAGTTAATTGTGATGGAGCCTGCTCGGGTTTATTAGAATATTGGAACTCAAATTTATGGCTAATTTTTTTAGTGGTAGATGATGTAACTATTGATAGCAATAGCAAGATATCTTTAGTAATTTCATCAATATTAAAAAATATCAACCTATTTCTTTAGCGTATAAGAATAAGATTTACATGTGTATTCATATCTACACACATTTAGCTCATATGAGTAGGATGTGCACGTGTGTTTAAAGAGGTGAATGTGCACACGTATATAGAAACACTAACAACAAGACATTTGTGGTGAATTGCCAATTTTAAGATATACTGATGTTGTGTTATAAAAGTAGAGTATGCGCTTATGTTGAGTGATGTGTATATGTGTTTATAAGAATGGATATACGTATGTATATATAAACACCAGAAAGATATATACTAATACCAGAAAGATATATACTAATCTAGTCTTCAATAATATTATAGAAATAGGGTGGCGTGCATATTTATAAGGGTTAGTATGTGTACGTTTAGCTCATAGGAGTAGAATTTAGGTGTGTGTTTATATATCTTTTGTGGTGTTATAGAAGTATTTTATGGTGTTATGGTGTCTGGATATTTAGCTTATGCACATATGTGTTTATAGGGGTAAATAGTAGGATATGTGTTCGTTTTATATGGGCTTTGTTCTTAGAAATAAAACGTGTATGTGAATATGCGTATGCTTAAAAAATGATTGTGTTTGTATTGTGTTCGAAAAAAAGGGGGCGTCGGTACCGCGTCGACCAAAGTGGCTGGTGGAGTGGTAGTTTCTTGCTGGACGAACGCGCGACAATTCGGGACATTGGGCCCAAAACTAACAAGCCAAGAGGAACATTGGGTTTCGGTTATAGAAGCCTGGGTCAACTTATGCATGGGAAACTCCAATCCGGTCCAATCTGTTTACTGATCCTGAGTATTCATGGCTTGTAAAGAAACAGGTCGGCCGAAAAGTAGTCTAGCCGAGGTGTGCAGCTCGGCCTGGAGACGAGCTCGATTGGGGCGTGAATCTCCACCCCTATCCTAGTATTAGAAATGTGATTGTTTTTGTCACAGAAGCTGTCAGTCTGACTTTGACGATAGAGGGATTTGCATCTGCCGTCTGCATGAAAAAGATTGCTCTGAGTAATTTCAAGGAGGAGCAGCGTAAATAATGCACATGGTTTAGGATTATTCGACCCTACATCACTTGCCGCATTTGATTTATCTGTGCACCATGACTACTTTACTTGAAGTAGAACACATGTGAAGCTTAAACCATACGTACATACTGAATTGAAAGGCTACATAGAACAATCCTACGGTTATTCCATACCGACATGCGCTCAATAAAAGGATAACAAAACATTCTTAACACTGACATTATGCTTCCACCCTTGTCTAAGACTAGATCAAACGTAATGCAAGCTCCGGATAAACTCCAACCCCACCCTGCAATGAACCTGCATACATGCCCCGCGTGCCATCGCATGGCTTCTTCGCCAGCCCGCGGCAAGTACACACAAGTACAGGAGATGCTGCCTAACGCTTGATGTGGCCTTCGTTGGCCTTCTTGAAGAGCTGCGCCTGCGCGGCGGCGACGCGGCTGTCGCCTGAGCTGAGCGCGGCGCTGAACGCGTCCTTCACCTGCTGCGTGGTGAAGGCGAACTTGCTGTTCACCATGGAGTTGAGCAGCGACGCCGTGCCCTCACGGTAGAGCTCGCCCACGCCGTCCGCGCGCGTGTTCGCCAGCGCCTCCGTCACTGTCAGGTCGTGCCCGAACGGCCCCGCGGCGGTCGGCCCGAATAGCCGCACCAGCGGGCACCAGAACCCGAGTAGGCCCCATATCACGCCAGGGTGCGACAACCAGTAGCTGCAATCAGACAGAACGCACACGACACGTGCGCTAGGTTAGTAAGTGCATCTGGTATACTCCCGTATTATGTACGTGTGGACATGCGCGCTAAGGTCGTTGAAAAAGTTACGTGCACGGGAATGGTGCGGTGTTGGGGTCGAAGGGCGTCGGGGTGGTGCTCGACGGCGGCGTGGGCACCAGCGGAGAGTAAGGTGTCGACGGCGTGCGGATCGGAACGTCCGGAGTCGGCATGTAGCCGCCGGTGGAAGGTGAGGGAGGGTAGTAGCCTCCACCTGGTGTGGATGGCGAGGTGCCGATGGACGGCGAGGGCGGCACATCGCCGACAGATGGCGTGGGCGGGTAGTACCCTCCACCTGGTGTTGTCGGCGAAGTTTCACTGGACGGTGACGGTGGCGCGTCGCATGGCGTGAGTGAGGACGAGCAGCCGCCACCAGGTGTGGTCGGGGAGGTGCCGCTGGATGGCGAAGGTGGTACGTCGCCAATGGTCGGAGCGGGCGGGTAGTAGCCACCACCCGGGGTGGATGGCGAGGTGCCGATGGACGGCGAGGGCGGCACGTCGCCAACAGATGGCGTGGGCGGGTAGTACCCTCCACCTGGTGTTGTCGGCGAAGTTTCACTGGACGGTGACGGTGGCGCGTCGCATGGCGTGGGTGAGGACGAGCAGCCGCCACCAGGTGTGGTCGGGGAGGTGCCGCTGGATGGCGAAGGTGGTACGTCGCCAATGGTCGGAGCGGGCGGGTAGTAGCCACCACCCGGGGTGGATGGCGAGGTGCCGATGGACGGCGAGGGCGGCACGTCGCCAACAGATGGCGTGGGCGGGTAGTACCCTCCACCTGGTGTTGTCGGCGAAGTTTCACTGGACGGTGACGGTGGCGCGTCGCATGGCGTGGGTGAGGACGAGCAGCCGCCACCAGGTGTGGTCGGGGAGGTGCCGCTGGATGGCGAAGGTGGTACGTCGCCAATGGTCGGAGCGGGCGGGTAGTAGCCACCACCCGGGGTGGATGGCGAGGTGCCGATGGACGGCGAGGGCGGCACGTCTCCAACAGATGGCGTGGGCGGGTAGTACCCTCCACCTGGTGTTGTCGGCGAAGTTTCACTGGACGGTGACGGTGGCGCGTCGCATGGCGTGGGTGAGGACGAGCAGCCGCCACCAGGTGTGGTCGGGGAGGTGCCGCTGGATGGCGAAGGTGGTACGTCGCCAATGGTCGGAGCGGGCGGGTAGTAGCCACCACCCGGGGTGGATGGCGAGGTGCCGATGGACGGCGAGGGCGGCACGTCTCCAACAGATGGCGTGGGCGGGTAGTACCCTCCACCTGGTGTTGTCGGCGAAGTTTCACTGGACGGTGACGGTGGCGCGTCGCATGGCGTGGGTGAGGACGAGCAGCCGCCACCAGGCGTGCTCGGGAAGGTGCCACTGGACGGTGACGGCGGCGCGTTGCACGGCGCGGACGGAGAGTAGCCTCCGCCTGGTGTAGTTGGGGTGGTGCCACTAGAAGGCGACGGCGGCGCATTGCATGGCGTGGACGGGGAGTAACCTGCACCCGGTGTTCTTGGGGATGTGCCACTGGACGGCGAGGGCGGCGTGTCGCATGGCGTGGACGGAGAGCCTCCGCCCGGTGTGGTCGGAGAGGTGTCACTTGACGGCGAGGGTGGTGCGCCACCAATGGACGGCGTGGGCGGGTAGTAGCCTCCACCCGGAATGGTCGGAGAGGTGTCACTCGACGGCGAGGGTGGTACGTTGCCAATGGGTGTAGGCGGTTTGTAGCTTCCACCCGGTGTGGTCGGAGAGGTGTCACATGACGGCGAGGGTGGTACGTCCCCAATGGGCGGCGTTGGCGGGTAGTAGCTTCCACCCGGCGTGGTCGGAGAGGTGCCACTCGACGGGGAGGGTGGCGTGCCGCACGGCGTGGGAGTGGAGCATCCACCCGATGTAGTTGGAGAGGTGCCACTGGACGGCGAGGGCGGCGTGTCGCTCGGCCTCGGCGTGTAGCCTCCACCCGGCGTGGTCGGAGAGGTGTCACTGAACGGTGATGGCGGCGTATCGCCGGCGGACGGCGTGGGCGGGTAGTATCCTCCACCCGGTGTAGTTGGGGACGTTCCAGTGGACGGCCCGCCACCTCCCTGTGGTGGCGTCGGCGAGCAGGGCGGAGCCTTGTGCGAATCTGCATGGAAAACAGACGCTCGAACATCACTTCGCACGTCTGACCAGTAGAAGTAACCGAACAGTAGCGAGATATGGAAGAGACGGGGTAATGTACGCACGGCTGGGACTTGGAGAGTGGTGTGGGCCAGTTGTCGTCGGCCCAGGAGTGTAGTAGTCCTTCCGGCCACCAAACGTCCCGCCGTTGACGTCGACGAGGCTGCGCGCCGCGGCGGCGGACGCCACGAGCAGGCAGAAAGCGGACACAAGCGCGAGAGCGTTAGCCATCGCCACCATTTCGCAATTGCTGATGGCCTCCCAGCTTCGCAGCTGATCTGATCGGATAGTTGAAGCTTGAAGCGGCAGCTCGCGCGCTGGTGGCATTTATATGAAAAATGATCTGCCTGCGTTCCATGCACAATTGCACACGCCTCTCCGCAGGACACGCACATGTTAGAGACTTTACAGCAGCAATTGCACTGCAATGCAGTGTTTGCACGGTTACACCGGCCATGCCCATGTGTAAATGCGTGGTGAAGGAGGTTAGTTGGGCAGCCTGGTGTACCTGCACGCAGCTCATTAAGTAAGATGGGCTGGCGTGGCGTCGATTTTTACACCGGACTTGCACAGTGCGCTGCAAATCCTAGTATTGGCAGCTGCCCAGCTCCGCTCAGCGAAACTCGCGCACACATGCAGAAATACAGCAACCTTTTCCTTCCAGGTGCATGATGCGCTGATCTGCAATTCTGCGACATCCCAGGGGTGATGGGCACAACCGTGGCGCGTCGTGTCGGCACGGGCGATCGCCGCGACGAGCGGGCCGGACATGGTGATGGGCTTATTTTTTTCGCTCTGCAGTGTGCTCATGTGGTGTTAATGTTGTTTCGTCACCTGCTTCCTCCCTTAGATGAACAGCAGCGTTGCTTGCAGCTTTGCAAGGTCTTCTCCGATGCACAGGCACAGCTTCTCTCGTCTTTAACACTCATGGCTCGTGAGCTCATGTCTACTGTATCTGCTATAGTTTATGTATTCTGTGTTCCACCTACCAATGGTCTGCTCCCATAAGTTGCATACATAGGAGTGGCATATACTGGATCGACCACGCGTCGTGAGCAGTGCCATGCCAGGCAGACTGCAGACACCGACGGTGTACTGGGCTACTGCCCATTATTGAAGTTGTAGAAATTTATGATCGTTGTGCAGAGGTTGTTTCGCGAAACTATCCATTCTTGTACCCTACTAAGAATTAATATGGAATATATATATTATATTTGCTCGACCCGGTGGACTGATCACTTGCTCGACTTCATTTCCTTCTTAATTGATTGGCAGAGCTTCCGATTTTTTCCATTAAAAAATCCCATACTCTTATTCGATCTGGTATGTCATTGCGTAACAATTTCCGAAATACTTAGTGGCCTGATTGTATTTTTGCTACTAGCTTGGTCTGTAAATAAGCGTTGTGGTTCAAACTACAGCATTTTGGAAAATTGTTAGTTAACATTTGATAGGAAGCGCTGTGCCATCGTCACTACAGCATGCACTGTAAATACACTGTACAGATCAATCACACGGAACAAAATTAATATACCCGAAGCATTAGAATACAAGAATCGATATACCAGGTGCAAAGATATGGAATTATCGCACTACAAAGTCCTGTACAATGCTCTGTGGTTCAAACTGCACCGCTCTTTCAGACTTTCAGTTTCAGCAGTACGATGTCGGTGACAGTCCTCAACTATTCTTCATGTCTCACATAGCGCATGTTCAAGAACCACTAGTAGACAATCTTGAAGAGGTTAATTAATGAGACTACTATAGTCATCAATGGTAAACAACATCACCAGTCGTAAAAAAAAAAGCATCATGTCTTTTACTTTCCAGAACCAAAAAGAGCGCCAAGCCTTTCCACGAATCATGGCCCAAATCACATAAAAACACTATGCAGAGCGGGCCGAGGCTAAAAAACTACAACGGCCTAAGTGCAATGCAGCAACGAGCCCACAACAAAGTAGCCCAAATGCGACTAATCCACAGCTGGACATGCAGAGTTATCGTTTCTTCACTTAAATTGACGTTTTAGACTTTCCAGGCTTTGATCTAGTTGGAGTAGTACTTTGCGTAAACCGGAAAAAAACACCCACTTAGTACTAGCACTCGTCGTACCCAATTAAAAGCGATCAGGTTAGATGTGTTAATCAAATGTATATAGTTTCTTATATATTTACAACCATGAACTTAACCCCAATGTTTGACAGCTCCAAAAGAAGACAGATTTAAACCGAAACTGACGCGCGAACGCAACATCCATTCTTTTCCCGCTTGGTGCGCTGCACCCCCAAGAAGCAGCAGCAGGTGTAGTACGCAAAGGTGCACAGCATTCCTATGCAGCGTTCCTTAATCTGGGCCTTGTGATTACGGCAAACACTAAAACAATCTTACGCAAAGTGACCGTGGGCCGCGCATAACCAGCTAGCTTCATCACTTAAAACTAGCAGCTTAACGACCTTAATTATGTTTAAGATCTTGCCTGTTGGGCGATCGCATCGCTTTGTATTTATGCGCACAGAAGCACTTGCTTCCCTGTACTGTGTCCACTAATTGTCAAAATGGATCTGTGGAGCTGTAACGGCCTTCTTGTTACAGCTCTCGCTTTGGGAACGTTCATGGCTCCCTCGCTGGGCACAGCTGTCGGCGATGTGTTCCACGTCGGCAACGAGGACGGTTGGGTTGGCAGGGAGGCCGAGAGTTACGACCACTGGGGCAGCCGCAGGCACTCCCACATCAAAGACACGCTTGGGTATATACTCCATCCTATAATATAAATATTTTTAATTATTTAATAGATATTAATATTAAGGAAAAATACTTTAAGTATTTCTAAAGAATGAATAAGTATGAGACGATAGGTAGTATTAAAATGGAAAGGAATTTAAATGTAGATTGATTGATAAAACAAATATAATATAAATAGTGGTAGAAATTATTATATTATAAATAAGATTTGAATTCCACATGTTATTATATTATGGAATAGAGGGAGTAGTCATGTTCCATGGATTGGTACCCATATAGCTATTAGCTATACTAGTTGCTACCCATGTGGTGTACGGGCTATAGCTACTATTAGTATTAAAATTAAAACGTTAATGATAAGATAGAAATATTGGTGTTTTTTAATTATAATTCATCAGACTAAAAGAATACTCAACATTAGTTACAACCACCTAATTATCAGTTTCAAAATTAGGAATTAACATAAGAGTATAAAAAATGAGAGTGCAAGATAACTGCAACTACATATGTATTAATTTAGAATTTTAGAATTATTAACTTTTAGTAAACTAAAACTAAAGACTAAATAGTCCATGGTTTTTTCAACTTCATGTTTTATTTAGTATGAACTATGAATATAGTTGAGGACTACAATAATATAAAGAGTTATTGTGAGAGCTTTCTCAAAAAGTCCAATTAGCAGGTTGTTATATTTCTTCAGTTACATTTTGTTTTATTAATTGAATACATTTTAAAATTTTGCAATTAATAAATACTGATTTATGCGATTACGTTGGAGTCACAACTTAGTATTTTTATTAATTTAGTTCAGAATTTGAAACTAATAAGTACCCGCTGCACTTAGTGCGGCGTCAACTATAGCTTACGCCATTCGTTATAACAGTGTAAATAGTTGTATAGAAAATATAATTGTCTTTATGGCTTAAAAACAGGAATGTTTATGAAACTAGAATTGGTTTGCGTTTTGGAGTCCTCGTATTGCACGCACCTTTGCAAGAAAAAAAATAAAAATACATATTTTTCCAATCGTCAGATGTATTCTTTCCTCCGTCTTCCGTTGCTTCGTGTCCGACTCAATTTCCTGTTCCGTGCAGATTTCGAGTGGCATGCTTTAATTTATTAAACAGAAATTATCAGCATGACCTATGATATAACTCACCTAATTAATAGATAAAATTTTCTGGCTAACATAAGACTTTCAGATTGTGCAGGTATTATCGGTATAGATAGATAGATTAGGATGTACCATCTATCGAATATTTAATAAGGCAAAAGGGTACAGAAATTCAGGAGATGCAATCAAACTAAAAAGAGTCAACAAAAAAGAGGTTTACATGACCAAACATGTAATTGATGCGTGTGATTCTTCCTCGGCACATGAATGTGTGAGCTTTGGCACTGCTGACCATCGATCTACTGATCGCCAGCACGACCGATATGATGTTTACGATGCCACATATCAGCTGGTGCCATGTAAACGGGTTAGATACATAAACGAACACGGCGCCGCGGAATTTTTGACGAAGAGAGTTCGTTCCAAATATGGATCAATCTAACGCGTGTTAAACAACTACTTTTTATCTTTTTGGCGTTGAAATAAAACAGTTTGGATCTTATTCCCAAACATGCTAATTTTCATAAAAAGAGTTTTGATATCTTAATATATCACACTACATAATATTGATTAATTTATGGGCATGGTATTAATTAATTAACGGTTACTCATAAAAAGTGTTCAATTAGCATAAGTAATTATAAGTAATTATAGATATATAGATAGATATTGATCTTTGTTATAATATACAATGCTTATTATATTGTCTTGGCATTCTAATTAGCATGAATATAAATGAATATATTTAAAGCATAGCCCAACTATCCATTAAAGATTAATAATCCATTAAATACCAAAACCAACTTATTCGGTTAATCCAAACTTTAAATTAATATTTCATACTTTTATTGGACTAATCAGTAAATCTCAAACAAATTGAGTTGACCATGCTAAAAATAAGCGGCCACAAATAAATCGCGGGCAAAAATTGTACGTGCACCGAAAAAAAAAAAGAATACGTGCGCGCGCACCGAGGAAAAAGAAAGAAAGTATACGTATAGGCACAATGGTACGTGCATCAAAAAAGAAGAAGACATGCGTGCGCACCGAGGAAAAAAAGAAATAATACGTATAGGTACAGCAGGCAAGATTGGATGGGCTTTTAAGGCCCACGGTGTTAAAAACGATTTTTAGATTATTCAATGTACGGTTAGGATAATACTAGTTATCTAATTAACGGCCAGATGATCACCCGTACGTTGCACGGGTTACAAATGTTATAAATCATGAATATTAATATATTTATTATATGATTAATATGTTGATTAGGTTTTAAACCCTTGTAGCAAGTACTGGTGGTTTGAAGGTTTGATCGTAGATCCATCGTGAAGCCTACAAATATAAATATAAGGCTAATAATTTGTTATTATTTTTCGTTCTTTTAGCAAATGATAAGGATGCTTTAACGATGTGAGTGTAGTGCGTATGCGTATTTTATGTGCTATGCATACATATGTATTTTTCAGTTAATAATAAATTAAAAGAATATCATGTTACTTAGTTATTAATTTTTGCATTTTAGAATAAAATAATATAAATTCCAAGTTGTCCCATTTAACATTTATTAGTTCAAAATTTGTAATTCTTAAATTAAAAAAAAACTGAAAATAAATAGTCTGGGGCATGCTTTATTTAGTAAGAAGAAAACAATAGAGTCCGGGGTCTTTCCAATGCTATGTTTTAATTAACACGATCTATAGTTATTATAATACGATCAGGTCTTATGATCAGGTCTTATTATAGTTGATAAGTAGAGATATGGATGGTAAGACTGCTATCATGTCGTATCAGATAAAATCTAATAATCCTCCCGTCGCTACCGTTCACTGTTCATTCACCCGCGCGGCCACGTCGCCCCAAAATCAGGCCCGTTCGATCACACAGTCACGCATCCACCGTCCATGCTCCATCCGATCCGATCCCACCCCACCGCTCACAAAAGGCACAGAAGGAAAGAAAAAAGAAAAAAAAAACAAACAGTCGCCACCACCGACGCTGCTCTCGACTTTGACTTTCCCGATTCCCCTTGCTGAACGCATCGCCACCTCCGACGGCGTCCGTCCGTGGGATGCGCTCTCCCGCTGGGTCGCCACCGCTGGTCTGCAGGCCGTGCCCCTAGCGTCCCCCCGTCACTTCCTCATCCTCCTCCACCTCCTCATAGCTGCACCACCCTGTCCGCCTCCCGACCCCAACTTCCGGAGGCGCTCGATCCGGCGGAGTGACGCCCGATCTCGACGACGAGGCGTTCGATCTGGTGGTGCAGCGCTATATTCAGCAGTGAGGGATTCGTGATCGGCGTGGATGCGGTCGATCCGGTGGGAGTGCTCTTGATGTGGTGGTACGCCACCAGAGCTCGACAGCTGATCCGGCGATGAGGTGCTCGATCTGGCGCTGCTGAGCTCAATCTCCGGTGAGGTGCTCGACCTGGTGCCACCGCGCTTGAGATCAACAACAAGGCGCTCGAGCTCGGCGGCCAGGTGCTCAGTTTTTGGCGGACACCTCGATTCGGTGGGCCGGGTCTCGATCACAATGGCGAGGTCTTCGATCCAATGCCCGATCTGTTGATCTGGTGGCTCACCACTTGAGCTAGAAACAAATCACCCAATGACTTTACCTTTGTGAATGCTAATTGTGTTGAGGACTTTGTGAAAAACTGACCGTAGACAGATTCCCATGTATGACTACTACATATCATATCATTCTTTGCATTGTGCTGTTTTCATCCGCTCCAAATTTCCAATCTTTCAGTACATTTCAGGCACGAGGTGACAATCCTCTTACTTGCAGGCTTGCAATGGCACCATGGTTGCAGAGCAATATCAGTTTCGATGAGGAACATAATCTGTAAATATTGTACCCTATATTTTCCACACGCGATTGGTTTATTTCTTGGTTTCATTGGAATTAAAAGCAATGGTTGCAGGATGAGGCCTTGGTGATTTGTCCTTCATTGCTTTCGCAACAGTGAAAGATATAATGCCATGGGAGCTGATAATCCCTCTTGAACTAATTCTATTTTCTAGCTAAGAAGAGGATTCACTGCTTTTATTACATCAGGACCATACTTTGGAAATACAGGGATGTATTTGTTTAATGGAAGCAGACATCCCACTTTTACTCCCGTTCTTTAAAAGCTAAATTATCACTGAGCCTCGTCCACCATCATGGCCAGAGCCAACCACTGCAGAGGAGCTAGGCATATACATGTGACTTTGGAACTCCAAGGTCGGGGACTCTTCTTCTTCTGCAAGTCCGTAAGTTTCGGTGGTGCATGAAGAAGAGGCAGTGTAAGTAAGGTGGGATGAAAACGGCTCGAATACGGACAGAGACTAGCACTATCATATTCATTTTCGTACTTATTTTGGAACCTATGGATACCGCAAATCAGTAGCGGAGCTAGGGCTTGGTGACTGTGGGCCGTTGCCAGGGCTCCGCCGGCCGCATGCACTATTAGTAATACCTAATTACCTTGCTTAGCCAAAGGCGAAGCTGTATGATGCAGCAACACAGCAGCAGTAGTGGCGTATAGTACTTAAATAAGGCACTTAACACAACCAGCAAAGCAAATAATGCTCATGTCAAAATGATCTATGTATTTGTATAGACTTATGGGTACTTTATTTGTTGTTAAACTTGCCCACGCTCGCAAATTTTTTTGGATCTTCCAGTGCCCCAAATACAAGAGTTGAAACAAATATTATGGAATACATATAGTGAGCAAATATGAAATGGAATGAATATGGTCACTAGTGTTTATTAAAACATAAAAACCCATTAGACTACTCTTCCAAAATAAACGAAGAGATATCATATAACTAGTTATTTTATTTAAAACAATTGGTTAAATTCATGTTAAATATAATATACAGTTGCATATACTATAGACTGTTAAGTTTTTCTATTTTTAAAAATTAGAATTAATAAAAATGAAGTCGTATCCATATTAGAATCCAATTTAGAATTTTAGTTATTATTTCTAAAATTAAATTGACATGGAATCTTCTTTTTAAAGAATAAGTTATTACATTAAAAATAAATAATTTATTTAGTATATTGTTAAATTGTAAATATTTACAATATCAATAGCATTACCCAATACAATGTATGGTTTGGAACTAGTAAATGTAACACATTATGGATAACTATGTACCATGTTTCTAAAATAAAAATATTCGATAAATTAGTTAGGTTAAAGGTAATATGGGTTGTTTCCGAAATCTTTATATATAGAGGTAATATGGGTTGTTTTAGAAAACCATCCATATAAATATCCAGATAATTTTTGACCTTTTTATGTTTCAGATATTAGCCTTACTTATATTCCTTTTCGTTTCTGATTTTTTTTCTGAAATTGTTTCCTTTTTCGATACTATCCGAAATTATCCATCCTAACACTATCTGTTTCCAAAAGAGCGCCTAGATAGTTACAAACTATCGAACCGATTTCATCCTTAGCACATGAAGCATACGTGTGGGAGCTGGCATTGGTGGTGTCGTTCGCTCCACCCGTAGATGACTCACGAGGAAGGTGGAGGGCAGGGCTGAAAACGGATCGTATATTATCCGGTATCCGGCCGAAATTTCGGATAGTCGGATAATTTTTGTATAATCACGGATATGGAAATGAAAATAGATAAATTTTCTCGGATACGGAAATGGATACAGTAAAGCCATTATCTGTTGGATTTCAAAAACAGTTGGAAACTATCCAAAAAAAAATTCCGAATATACACAATTAGCCCATGAACAAATGACCCATTGGGCTAGTCCAATAATCCCAAACTAGTACTGACTAACCTAGCTCCTGCCTTAGCGGTCTTGTCTTGATGCCCTCAACCTCAGTTTGAGAGGAGACGGGTGGGATGCCGTTGCCACCGCCCCACTGGCAACCGCCACTGCAGCTTGGACACTCCTCCTCAGGGCGGTGGGCATCCAACTAGGCGTCATCCTAGCACCGCTGCCATCTCTTGCCGCCTGCCGCCATCCCCTGTGCCCGCAGGCTATAGCCACCCAGCTCCCCACGCAGCGCTCGCAGCTGCTCGGCACCCCGCCTCGATTGACTTGCCGCCTCGACGCTTGTGGGCCATCCGGCTCCATGATCAGCATCGCCTGTAGCTACTTTGCACCGCGCGCGGTGCCTGCAGCCGCCCGTAGCCGCCCGATGCCCTGCCTTGATTGGCCTGCTACCTAGGTGCCGCCCGATCGGTGCTTGTAGGCCGCAGCCACCTGGCACCCTACTCGGCGCCGCCTGCAGCTTCCCAGCGTCCCGCGCGACGCCTACAGCCGGCTGGCACCCTGTCCAGGCTCCCCTGTCGTAGGCATGATAAATATTTCTCAAAAATCAACTCCTATTCTTCTCTTTTAACTCAAGTAGTAACATGATCTAATCATCACTCATCAGTGACTGATGCATGGGACACGAGCTTCATGCGAGATCCACTAATAGAAGATATCAATTTAGTCAAGTTTCTTCACGTGAACTTAGAAGTTAGAAGTATGTGTGCAAATCAGAATAGAAACCAAATTGTGCTGTTAATTTTGTAGAAGAAAGACTACTTAATATCTTGACATTTTTTGTTACATTGCAGTAGCTTGTAATGCTTGCTCTATATCTTTATGTCAGTAATTCTATAAGTTATATAAATGAATTAGCACACTACAATAATTAGTAATAAAAAAGTAATTCTGTGGACTACATCATCGTTACAGAATAATCTTCCTTGAGGTGTCATTATTGCGACTACACATTTGTCTGAGAAATCTCACATGGCCCTTGTCTTTGTTTTTAGGAGCAAATAGCTGAGGAATTCTATGAACATATTCTCACTATTTTAATAGCAAATTACAAGTAACAATCTTGCTTTGGTATGTAAAAAGAATTGTCTTTGTTCTCCGTATTAGCAGAAATTTTTAGATGCTAAATACTCATGTTAGATTTGCATAACTTGTACCCTACTCATAAATCATAATTAGGTGATGGATTTGTCATATGCATGTAGTAGTAGCGCAACTGTGTGCAGTGGGTGTGTAGCACCTTTGCGAACATCATAGCCAACTTCTCCAATGGAGGGAAGAGCTGCTGAGAATAGACAAGCTCTTGTTCCAACCGCCCCAGCATTAGCTCCAAGAATCGAAGTGGATTTGATAGAGGATACTACTCCTGATCAAGACGTTCCTCCTGCAAAACAAACAAAGAAGTGTAGTTCTCAAGTTTGGCAACACTTCAATAAGTATGAGAAAAAGATAGCACAAGATGATGGAACATAGATCGTAGAGTAGTAGGCTAAGTATAAGAAATGCAGCTATAAATCTCGTAGTGAGGTTAGCAGGGGAACATCGGCATCTTAAAATAACTTATCCCATAAGCACCAAATTGGTCAACAACTTCTAAACATCAAAAGGAATGAGAGAGGCACTGGAACTACATCTATTGAGACTTACATGTACGATGAGGTTATTATCTTGAATAAATTTTATTTGGTAATTATTATGCATGAATATCCTTTATTGAGCATAAGTACTTTGTGGATTTTATTAAGTCCTTGCGTCAAACCTTTCCAATCAAAAGTCATATAACTGTTAGGAAAGATATACTAAATATATTTGTGAAGGAAAAGAAGAAATTATGAGTACTTCAAAACACTTTCGTGCTGCTTTAGTACAACCATAGACATGTAGACCTCAAATCAAAATAAATGTTATATGTGCATCACTATGCATTGGATAGATGATAATTGGTGCATAAAGAAAAAAATTATCAAGTTGGAAAAACTTGTGCAAAGAATTTCATGATAGCATATTGTATTTGAACCTTGATAGAAAATTGTTTGCATTTACTTTGGATAATGCATCAACCAATAATTTATGTGCTAAGGGATTAGTACTAAAGCTTCATGAGATATCACCCTTGATCTGTGATGGAACCTTTTTTCATATAAAATGTTTGAATCATATTTTCAATCTTGTTGCTCAAGATGGTTTGAAACAAATTACACCAGCTATTTAAAATATTATAAATACAATTACAATTGTGAAGAATTCCACATTAAAGTGGAAAGAATTTATGAAGTGTGCCTTAGAATGTGATGTTTTAGACACCAATAGTGGTCTCTCTTTGGATGTTTCAACTATATGAAACTCAACTTATGTTAAAGCAAGCTATGCATTATAGACTCGCTTTTGATAGGATTTTCCTTCGTCATAGAAGCAAATATCTTCATTGTGCATCAATAACTGGTAATTGGCTTATGGCAAATCCATAGTGTTCATATTTGAAGAGATTCTATGATGCTACTTTGATCTTCTCTAGCAGTGCATATCCAACATTAAATATGTTTTTTTACTAAATTCTATCAAATTAAGCTTTCAATATTTGAATGGCGCAGCAGCCCTGATCCAATTATAACATCTATAGGCAATAAAATGCAAGTTAAGTATGATAAGTATTGGAAAACGTGTAATACTACTATTTCTGTAGTTTGCTTTCTTGATCCTAGGCTTAAAAGACAGTTGATAAACTATTATATGGATAAGATTTATGGTGAGAAAGCTTTAGAACAATTTAAGAACTTCATGGATATTGTCAACCAACTATTCAAAGCTTATGTGTCTAGTTTAATAAGGTCAAAGAATGTAGCAGATATAAATGTGCAAAAGGATTTTGTAGTGAGGATAAGAATGAACAAAGTGATGATGAGCTTGATGCACATGTGCTGAACTACTTGAGTGTGAGTTATGCCCCTATAGAAGGCACTAAAACTGAGTTAAAAGTGTACATGGATCAACCACTAGTGGAATATGACACAATAGACAAAAAGAACATTTAATATTTTTCATTGGTGGTCACTAAGGCAACATGAGCTTCCTATTCTCTCTCAACTTGCTCATGATGTGGTATCTATTCAAGTATCAACTGTGGCTTTAGAATCATCTTTCAGCATTGGTGGATGGGTTGTTGATCCATTCTGGAATCGTCTAGATCCTAAAATTGTGCAAGCTTTGATTTGCACCAAAGAGTCAATTGCAGCATTAAGAAAGGGTAATTTATGTTGTTTGTACAATTGTGTTCTATATTTTAATTTCAGCAAATATTCTAAGTAATTATGTGATTGTGAACACTTAGGTGGAAATGTAGTTGAGTCTATCATCAAGAAGACTGACATAGATAGCCTTGAGCGTACTTTTGCTACCTTGTTGACCATGATTTGTGCTTCTATCACTTACTCATATAATTATTTGATTGACTTTTATACTTCTAAATCAATCTATTATTTTATAGAATAGGGATACAAATCATGAGGAAGATGGTGATGGAGAGAGTTTTGATGATAGGATAACATATCGCCAATGGGTATTTGAATGGAATGCTACTGAATTTAATATCCAAATTTCATTTATATTTAAACTTTGTGATTAACTAAATCTATGTGATGTAACTATGTGAGTCATAGTTATGTACTTTCCTCTATATATGAGTTTGTGATATGTGTTCCATGTGGATGGACTATTTTGTAATAAACTACTTGATTGAGTCTATGGATTATGATACATAACCATGTGAATGAACCTATTTTTTTCATATGAATGTCTAAAATTATTATGTCTGAGATTTGTAATTAAATCAAAAATGGTGATACGGTGATATGTTATATTCATCTATACAAAATTAGTAAATATATTATTGATATGGATGGCTGAAATTTGTTGTATATGTTGTTTACTTGTTTAGCTAGAAATGTTGTTATATTGTTTTATAAAAAATAATAAGCTATCTCTTTTTTTTAAAGTTTAGTTCAAAGGGATTTTATATTTCAATAATATTCGTTATCGTATTCGTTTCATTTTGTATTTGCTACGTGTCTATATCAGATATCATTTCTATATCCGTGTTTGTGTTTTCCAATCTGATTAAAAAAATATAAAAACAAATAAGGTATAGGTAGTTTAGGGTTTCCAACCGTTTTTATTTATTTTCACCCATAGGACAGGAATCATGGAGCGAAGCCTAGTTGAGCATACCAATTATGTGGTGCGTCCTTATTGCACCCGCCTCGAGCCGTGGGAGCGAGCCATTGGACCCATAGCCTATCGATGCATCGGCAGGCGGCTATTTGTTCTTTCAAAAGTTTTGGGCTGGCTATATCTCAATCCTGAAAAGTAAGGTTATGACAACTATTTAATGATATAAATGATAAAATTATTTAATATAAATGTAAAAAATACTTTATAAATATAAGATAATAAACTTCTATATATATATTTTAAAACGTAACATTTTACGATTTAGAAAGCTCATAGAAAAACAAACAGTTACCAAGGCAACCTAAGTTTCTTGTTATTTCACGCCGCTCTCCATGAACAAACAGTAGGTCGCCGAAGCGAAAATTCAAGAAGTGACCACCACTTTTCATCAGTACCAGCGTAAAACCAGCGCGGTATTCAATTTGAGCAAGAGCAGAAATTGTTGGAAGTGGCCCAGTACACTAGTACACCACTCCAGTACACTAGCTAGCAGAAAACAACTCAATTATTCCACGTAGCACGCTGCGCTCTAGCTAGGTGACGATATCTACAACTCTACACTCTACAGTACCCCCAGAACCATGAGAAGCTAGTTATCCTAGTCCGACGATATGGGGTGAGAAAGCATGAGATTGGTGAGCCGGAGCCGTCCGTCCACAAGATGCAGGGAGGGTAGGTCGTGTCAGACGCAGTCCTCGCGTCGCCATCAGTCACAGTAGTGCCCGGGAGCTAGCCAGAACCAGTGCTACACCTGTGCAGCGCATCTGTACAGCGGAGAGAGCTCGACACGTCGTCTTTCGGTCTTTCCCCTGTAGTAAAGCTAGTGCTACCAAGGGCCATATGGTAGGCGGAGTAGCTAGCCTGTGAGGAAAGGAGCCACCATCCCACCATGACGCCGCTGCTGGCTGGTCTGTCACCACCCATGCCCGGGCAGCCCGGCCAAATCCTACAAAATCCCATGGAAGGACACCCAACCAGCTGCACCCAGGTGTGCGTAATTCACACCCAACTCCCACACACCTACTGACACGGCTTTACACACAGGCACCGTTTGAGAAAGATTGAGATGTAGATTTTATATCGTTTTTTATTTATATATTTTTAAAATTAATATTTTATATGAAAACTTTAAGTTGTTTTAAAATATCAAATAAATCTGCTATTTAATTTTATAGTAATGAAAACTTAATTAATCAGGCGCTAATTATTTATCTTATTTTGCGCGCGTAATTAATCTTTTGAGCATGCGACGTTTTAGTACTGCAGTAGTGTTTATACGTAATATTGAGAGTGCTTAAGAACCGAAAAATGTGCAATATCCCCTATGAAACGTGTAACAGGGCATAGTGGCATGATTGTGCGGAGGGTGAGCCGATCGAGACCATCCACAAATGCAGTCCTCTCGCCCTTTTACTCAGCGACTGATCCCCGCGCGAGTCGCGACGCGCTGCCCAGCAGGAGTACTACAGTAGTAGTACAACGCAAGCGGGAGCAGCAGAGACTCGCCCTCTGCAACCCACTGTGTCCTCGACGCGTCGCCGTCGTTTCGGCAAATGTCACGTACTACCATCTCAGCCGTGCTCCCTACCCTCCCTGCAGCGAAGCAAGCAGGGAGTCAGATCGATCTAGGCGAAGCCACCCACGCGGCGGCTGACACACGGACTAGACCATCTTGTCCATTTCCCACACCCCTCTCCTCTCGCTCCTCCAGCCTCTTTAAAACAGTAAAAAAACCGTGCCTCATACACTACAGCGGCGAACCTTTCCTTATTCTCGCAACGCCTCGGTAACGGGCAGCGCCTTCTCCGCGCCGCGGTTGCGAGTTCGGGAAGGGGAGGGGAGGAGAGGAGGATCGATCGGCTAAAATGGGGAGAGGGCGCAGCGAGATTAAGAAGATAGAGAACACCACGCAGCGGCAGTCCACGTTCTACAAGCGCAGGGACGGTCTGTTCAAGAAGGCCAGGGAGCTCGCCGTCCTCTGCGACGCCGACCTCCTCCTTCTCCTCTTCTCCACCTCCGGCAAGCTCTATCACTTCCTCTCCCCCACCGTCCCGTCGTAAGCTGCCCGGCCATGCATCCGCTAGTAAATATGTGCTGCCTTCTTACGCTGTTAGTTAATCCTCGTTTGCTTCTTTCTTGGCGCAGCGTGAAGGAGTTCGTCGAGAGGTACGAGGCCACGACGCACACCAAGGTTTGGTCAGATATCAGGCAGGTACGTAGTACGTACGCAACACCCATAGTAATCACAGTCGTGTGATGTATTGAACGTTTTCTCACCCGTAAACAACGTGCGCCGTTGTTTTCTCTTCTTTGGCGCCGCGCATGCATGCGTGCAGGAGAGGCGCACCGAGCTGGAGAAGGTGGGCAACATGTGCCACATCTTGGAGCAGCAACTGAGGTAAGCAGCTCGCGCGATCTCCGGACGCGGCGCTGCTCGGCAGCTGGTTTCTTGGCGCGGTTGCGCTCGGTGTGCGATTGTGCGTCTCGCCGTTTCTGGCGCGCGCGACACGAGCTGATGTGAGATCAAGTGCTTGATGTTGGCAGGTTCATGACGGTGGACGATGGCGAGCAGTACACGGTACCGTCGCTGGAGGCGCTGGAGCACAACCTGGAGGCGGCCATGCGCAAGGTGCGCTCCGAGAAGGACCGCAAGATCGGAGGCGAGATCAGCTACCTGCAGAACATTGTACGTTTCCAAACACGGCCCCTATTCTGATACGATTCATGTGTACCGTCAGGAGTTAGGGCACTTCTCAGATAGCGTCGTGACAGAGCGTGCCATCACTAATATACATGTGTGTTTTTCGATTATCTGTGTGCAGATTATGGGGCGACAAGAGGAGCGGTACGGACTGTGCGATAAGGTAAAGAATATAATCATTCTGGCTATTTATCTGGTCGTTACTCGTATCATTTTCTGTTAGTCTGTAGTTCATTATCAGCATCATTTTTCCCTCTCAAATGGTCCGTGCAAATGTTGACAGATGTTAGGCAAAATATCGCAAGAAACATGGTCGGCAATAGGAACCAACATCTGAAAAAGGGCATTGAACAAAGCAGGCTTTATTTAAGTAAACACCTATAAGCAATCGTTAGCTGAGAAATCGTTGTTTTGTTTTGTTTGACAGATCATGAAGCATAGCATTTCCTCCAAAAATAAAAAGAAAGAATGGAAATCTTTAAACCATGGTGGATTTACCTTACAACTTTTTTCCCTTCTGTTGCCGGGCCTGCATATCTGATTCTTTTCAGACTATAGGATGCAGTATAAAGATAGACCCAAGTAATAGCACTATAGAAGCCACATTCAGAGGAAGCGTGCATGCCCTACTCCTGGTAGTACATACATACACGGGCAGTAGACTGATGCTAGGCAAGAGCAGTGCTTCATTACAAGGCATGAAGAGACACAAAGTATGCAAACCTATAACATGTAGACTCTTTCATGGAACCCTTTTACAATTAAAGTGGAACAGCTTTCAATTCGTGAAAGCAACCGCATCAACCTACATGAAACTATGCACTGTAGCTCATGGAGCCTACCTACGGTGGGCAGCTAGTAGCCTACTATTGGGTTACATGGGTAGAGAGAAAAGACCAAAACTTTTGTTTGATTTCTGAAACTCATCTTTCTATTTGTTTCTGAGATTTTGAAAGTACTCGCTCTGTATTTAATTTTAAGATACGTCTCTTATAATTTCTCGTTCTCTATTTAAATTTTAAGATATGGCTCTTATAATTTCCGGCACAGATTGCTCATGCGCAAACTCTGAAAGAAGTGAAATGTGGATCCACCTCACTAAGCAATGGCTTGGACCTTAAACTGGGTTAGTCATCCGAGTGAATCCTGCACCTAGTTATGTATGAATTCGGCGATCTAATTGTATCTTGCAAACGTATGGTCTTTATGCAGGCTTCAACTAGGAATAGATGGAAGCTTGAGCTTCAGATATTCTGCTTTGTTGCTGTTTAGAGCTCTAGTGTCATATTATGAAAGATTATGTTGTACTTTTCTTGGGTTGTAAAAGCACTCTAATTCTAGATGCGTTTGAAAAAAGGGTTCATCTTGTTTCCCCGAAAAGAACTTACTCCATGGCTGTCATGTACTGATTGTATTAGGCATTCAGATTTAGACCATCATCTGGGAACTACTGAACTATTCCCTTCCTCTAATTTGTTTTCACTTGAGATCCACAAAAAAAAAAAGGAGAACATTGCAGATTGAAGAAAAAAAAAGAGAGGTAGAGCGATCTCAGCAACAAATTCCTCGTTTCCCGCAGACTCCCAACTTGATTTGAACAGCAAAAGAAAAACGGCGCAACGAGGAGCTCAGTAAGAAC
Organism: Oryza coarctata; assembly: GCA_030770085.1. NCBI lineage: Eukaryota > Viridiplantae > Streptophyta > Magnoliopsida > Poales > Poaceae > Oryza > Oryza coarctata. The sequence goes on along the minus strand of CM061463.1, from coordinate 22,834,049 downwards.
GTAGCGATATAGAGATTAACAATCACATCTCAGAGATCATGCTCAAATCTCATCATTGCTCCCAAATCGTTGTAAATAAATCTGAAAGAACGGTAGAACCACACCAAGAAATCGAAGCATGCGAGAGCAAAGAAAAAAGAACCGAATCACAAAGCGGGGAGAAGGGGGGAGGCTGCGCGATGCTCTACTAGTTTCGTTGGTCGCACCCCGGCTTTTAAGAGCCGCCTCCCTTCCAAAGGCGGGGTGAAAACCCTAGGCCGGTGAAGGGATGACCGTCTGATCAACCGTTGATGGACGAGATTTTGAGTATCGAGCACGAAGCCTTTCTCGGCCAGGCCCATCTTCAATAGCCAAATCTAGGCCTGTAGTTTTCTCTTCAAACTTGAAATATGTGACGGGCCTAAGTCCAAAACTCTCTTGTTTATACCTGGCCGAACGTTGCATATCATTCTACTCCAGTTGTTACTGGATTATTACGGATTTACTGGTAAACGTGCACTGGAATCCACGCGACATAATATTTGGTAACATAAATTATCAAAATTCATGTTATCCAAATTTTCATGTCAAAAGGGAATGACGGGGAGGATTTCTTCCTATGATATGAAATCTTGTACCCATTATCTGGATTTGTCATTCTAAATAAGCACAATAATTATAATTACACTCCCTGGAATCATAGCATTACAGATTTTACAATAATGAACTATTTTAACCTAACTGAAATAGTAAATTACAAAGTCTTTTTCTTCATGAGAAGCAAATTGGCAAAGATTTTCAAGGTGCCATAAAGATTTCATATCTTGTTTCTCAGTCCTTGAAAAAAATCTACCAAGAGATTTCGTGCAGACAATATTTGCTTTCCAATTTCTCTAGTCGCTACACCAATGTGTACTCCATGTTCAAGAGCATTGTGGAAAGAAAATAGTCAGTACAAATATTCAAAATAAGCTTTTCATCAGTAAACCAGCGCCTGTGACACTTAACTTATAGTATATCTGGTAGTATAACATCCAAAAACATTCTTTCCGGGTCCAAGCTGTAGTCCAACATGATTGAGAAGAGGCTGTTTACATTTGGGGGCAATTTTACCTGAAAATCATAGGGGATCTTGTACACAAACGAAATGCTTACTGAAAAGAAGTCTATCACTGTTGCAGCCCTGAAAAAAATGGTTGTACTCAGAACAACGTAGCTACCAAAAAGCAGCACCGCCAGAAATGATTTTCTTAGCACTCTGTGTATCACGTGACTTAGTTTCATTCTTTTGAATAACATTGAGAATGTGCTTGAAATCAGAAAAAAGTAACAAACAATGCAGACTGATCATTAAAAAAACAAGGGCGCAGGCAATATATATTGGAAAGTAAGGTTACAGCCTTATGTATCTGAAACTAACAGTAATTGAAAGCAGAAATCACCAGAGCCAAGAAGCTTGGTATGTCTAAGTTAGTTGCAACATTCATGAACAGAATAAGCTGATCTAATATCAACATCAATTGAGCTTTACTTTGATTCAGGCCATATATCAATATATTTGAGGCAAGGTGCAAAATATCAGATTTAACCATAAGGACTGTTGTTTTTGCAATGCGCACCTACACGGTAGTCCTCGACCATGTCAGTCAGCAAGTATTCTAATTCAATTTTGACAGGAATATATAGACCTACATTTTCAATGCTCCACAATATGCATGTTTCAAAAGAAATTTCTTTCAAAGGAAGGTTACGGCTGTCCTGAAGAAGAACAATAAACAATGCAGCATGAATATATTTTTCTCTTGTCTAGTTTGCATGATAATATCAGATATCAATGCTGATAATTAATAACCACAAACAGAACTATATTGATGCCATACAGCTGCTCTATCAGGTCACTACTTGCCATTTGTGGGTTTAAAATGAATACACAAGCCTGAAAATTTCAAAAACCTCAGTGGATGTACAAGAAACACAAAACCAAAAGATTGAATCCTGCAATCAATAACATATATGAACTGAGATTTTGTTCATGAATTGGGAAAAGAACAAGAGTTGCAAACAATAAAAAAAATGCACATGAACTGGGGTATTTTACAAATTAAATATATTGCTTAGTAGTAGAATGCTAGTTCAGCGATCTACACGTGAAAGTATAAAGCATCACTGTTCACCAAGATTATCCCAGTCAAGGCAGGAAACAGTGCACTTATCAGCAAAGTCTGTTCTTTGATTTTTACATTGACAACCAAATCCATAATACTTCATTCTATGGAGAGGATATATGCTTAGGTCCAAAAGGACATATGACTAACCCCCAATCTTCACATATGCAGTACACAAAAATGAGAAAATAGCTGCTGTTGACGTACTGCAGTCAGTGATGCCTTGCGCAGGTCTGCAGGTAGTGGCCATTGCATGCTCCCTGTTACCGTTCCACACACTGCATCTGGCTTTCTTGAAGATTACTAAGCGGGTTATAACCCGTAATTTATATTGGAAAAGAAATCTATGGAACTCTAGTTGTTGAATCTTAAATGTAGCTCTTACTTACCAAATTTCTTACTTCTGCAAATTATGGTATCAACAAGCAATGGAAATCATTATTATATATCTCAATTGCATAACAGCCACTTAATGTATATACTTGAACATTCACCAAATTTCTATGTGCATTGTTCAACAATAATGCATTTTTCCTCTTAAAACACTGAAGCATATGTATTAACAGCATCAATTGAGATGTCAGCATAGTTAAGACGAATAAATTAGATGTCGGTTTTCCAATAGAGACAGAGAAATACCTGACATACATCGAACTCAGGGAGCACCTTTTCTGCTCGACTTTCTCTTAATTACTGAACCCCGGATGTGGATGCCACATTACAATCAGTCACCTTCCAAGAAAACTTGCTAAATTCTCATTCAAGATTGAAGCATCTGCACATTGCCGCATCATTTGCCCTGTTAACAACTGAAGTTTATAGCACCAGATACTGATTTATATAAGGATGGCATGTTGTTCTAAAAAAATATGCACAATCACCTTCATAGACTGGCAGAGGCCCGGTGGTGTGCGTGGTCGATGTGATGGTGAGGCGGACGCGAGTGGGATAGAGAGGGCACGGTGGAGGCGATTGAGGTTGTGTGCGCGTGGATCTGGGGAGGGTTGCGATGATTGGGGGAATCAGTTGGGAGCGAAGCGACGGAGTGGAGGAGGAGGCGGCACGTTTCAGGGATACCTGGGCGCGGCGGAGTGGATGGCGAGGCGGGCGGATTGGAGGAGGCTGCCCGCTTGGCGACCTGGGCGCAGAGACAGAGAAGAAGGCGCGTGCGATGGACTCGGCTGGTGCCTGGTGGTGGTGTTGGAGAGCACGGCGACGAAGGCGTGTGAGATGCGTGCGGCCGGTGTTGGCGTTGAAGCTGGCGGCTGGACGGCGCGGCGGTCGAGCGTGAGGGGAAGGGCGACCGCGAGGGAGAGGGTGCGGGTGGCGAGGAGAAAACTGTATTAGTTGGAATACCATTCCTTCGATAAAAATACCACTTTTAACGGAGTACCGTATCACACAGTACCATTTTAAGTTCATTTTTTCATATTTGAAGCCGTTTTCAGACGGAAATACCCCTGGGTATGGTTGGGCCTGACCACGTTTTCTTCTCCTACCCAAACTCTGATTTGAGCCGCTCTCCTCTTCGGCGCCGCATCCACAGTAGCGCCGCATCTTGCCCCGACGCCGCATCTCCACAAGCCGCGTAGCCTCCCCCCGGTGTCCAGCACCGCCTCCTGCCCCGGCGCCGCATCCCCACGAACCGCGTCGCCTCCCCCCGGTGTCCAGCGCCGCCTCGCGCCCCGGCGGATCGACACACACACTGATTTACAAGGGCCCCGCCTAGAGCCGGCCGAGCGCCACCCTGAGCACCAGCGTCCAGCGGCCGCCCTCGTCGTCGAGAACAAAGGAGCTGAGCACGAACGGCTTGGACTCAGACACCTCGACGTACCGCAGCCTCCCGTCACTGACCCCGATGCGCCGTACCTTCTCAGCCCCACCTTTCCCCGCCGCATCTCGATGCTTGCCGCGTCTTCAGGTAGCAGCCGAACGTAGCGGCCGTTCGCGCCTCTGACCTCGGCTACCGCGCCTCTATCAGGCGGCCTGTCCCCGCAGTCAGCTTGGGTGAGAAAGCGGGGTGTGGGGAGGGGGAAGACCGTGCGAAGTCTTGCTTTTGCCGACGGTGTTCGGGTCCTCCAGGAGGCGGAGCAGCTGGCTGGTGAGAGGGTTGCAGACGACGCGGGCGCCTCCCTTTGGGACTTGAGGCCAAGAAGCGAAGGCCAGGCGGTGTCGTCCTTGGAGATGGCGATGGGGAGTTGAACATGGTAAGGCACTTGGGCCAGATCGAACACAGTGCGGACAAGGAGGAAGCTGCTACTGCTCGTCACACAGGTGTTGGTGCGGCAGACGACATTGTCGTCGGTGCTCGGGGTAGCGGGGGACAAGAGCAAGTGGAGGGGGAGGGAGAGATGGGAGACGCGCGGGGGCTCCACGAGGAAGGGTAGGTGGGCGAGGCCAGCGGCGGTGAGGTGGGGCGGTGCCGGCGAGACTGCCTCGGTCGAGAGAATCGGGAGGAAGAAAACGAGAGAAAACCGAGTACGGTTGGATGGAGAGGAAAAAAGAAAAATCACATGTCCAGGTCCAGGGGCGTTTCCGGTAGAAAAATACTTACAAGAGTGCAAAATCATTTCTAACTGTCAAAAGGATGAAAATAGCTAATATACGATTGAGAGTGATATTTTATCAAGCCTACTTAAGTGATGTTATTTCAACAAATCACATATATAATGTTCTTGATGGCTAGAGGCATGGTGCAGCATTTGTGACCTTCAGGAGGTGGGCACGGAGATTGTGGAGCTGTGATGGCAGGTGGAGATGCTAAGCGACGGAGGAGATTGTGCGCGTTATTAGGAAGAACGATGAATTCAGATATCACATATTTGTATAAAGTTACTATTATAGTATAGATATCCTGAAACAGATGAGCCGATTTTTATGATCGGATGGTTAGAATATCGCATGTCTGTATAAGTTTGTGTTTTCAAACTTATTGAATCCAACGGCCTTATTCTGTCAATCAGAACTCAGAACTCAGAATTTGAGTTCTTCCACTGAACGTACTACTATGATAAATCTTGGCTAACAAGGTGGTAGTAGCAGACATCAGTCAAAGATTTTATTTTTTAATGTATTTCGTAGTGTGCGTATAAATCTACAATTTTCTGTCCATTGTCATTCATTAATGCATGCTGACTTTGTTATACAAACTACACAGGTTATTGTCCCAACAGGTCATCTCTAAAGGTTCGATTTGAACCATTTGAGATATCTCATCTCAAACAGATGATAAACAAACCCGATCAAGATATGCTTAGGGGGCTGATCCGTTATAAATGAGCTAGGACGTTATAGATGAAACGTCACAACTGATGCATTATCATCGTTAATGGTTCATAAATCCAAGATTATCTTTAACAATTCTATTTTTAAAACCATCATAAACCACTTTTAGAAAGCTCCTCCTTTCTAACCCCTATCTCAAACTCGTAGTCAAGTCGAGTTAGACTTTTTAACTCATTAGCATAAAATTTTACTATATCTTTACATACTTATGGCTTTTTAACTAGTACTTAGTACTGTAATTACATTCAAATTATCTAAATTTTGTGAGTCATTCATTAGTTATTATCAATTATTATGTAAATATATGATAAAAATGGTAAGTTTAAAGTTATAGATGTGATTTATATAAGATATAGCTTGTTAACGAGCCTAATAAGCCAGCTCATGAGTTAAACCAAGTTAGATTTTTAGCTTGCTAAAGTTAACGAGTGGAGCCGAGCTAGTTCATTAAGATAACAAGTCTAAATGAGTCGAGCTGGCTCGTTCACCCCTACTAAGTGGCCTCTTCTGATATGATCGTGGCTCTTTTCTCGCTCTAGATTCTTAAGTCAAGCAACACCTGTCTCTGCCCATCCCTCCAGAGCTAAGTTCTGCCTTCCCCTCTAACACACTGGGTGCCATAAGATCTAGTCGTGGCGTCTTTAGGGGCACCAAATCTAGCATTCTTGGGAGTAGAGATAAATGGATCCAACCACTGCTAACATCATGGTAGCTTGCTCTATTCTGTCTTGTCTTCCTCCTCCATGCTTAGCTCTAGACTAAGGACTAACAATATCATTGGAGACAAGAGGCTAGATGCAGCCTCCCCAACTCCTAGGAGCATGTAGATGCAGCCTCCCCGATCTCCATGGCATAGTATGATAATGAGCACATCATCATGATAATAAAATATTTGTCTTTTTTTTCAAATTTCTTTATCTATGGGACAGACGAGTTAGCTTATATATTATTGGAGTTAATCAACCGTTATAGATGATGTGTCACTAACGGGTGTTCACCCATTACAAATGAGTATGCTTTGAAAAAAAAAATCAATATGGAGTCACTCACCCATTATATATGAGAGATAGAATTGGAAGTTCGATGCACAACTATGCCGACCGGTTTATATTATAGATTGGATGTTGAATACCGGGAAGAATTACAATGAATGGGATAGCTATACTATATAGTCAATCATACCATACACACTGAATCAATCAATACACATGCCAACTTTAACACTTTAACCATGGTTTAATCACATTCCGTCTTTAATTTAACCTTGCATAATGATCTCCCTTTCTTTGTGTACATCATCTATAGCTTCTTGTACATGTGGGCAAGGCAGGCAACGCACGATCGCTAGCTGCGTCTGCAGTCGGCACTGGCTGCAAAATCCCGTTGCGCTCGTTTGTCGGTGGAGGCAAATCGCGAAATCTGCAGATTAAACAAGTCCAGAGATGTAAAATGTACTACCGCCCGCGCTGCAAGATTTACTGGGTGACTGGCCACACGCAGCGCTGGAGCATCTCTGCCGCGGAAGGCCTTCTCTCCCTCAACCCTTCGGCGTCAGACACTCACTCAGATCGACTGACAAGCAGAGCGCATCCACGGGCGCAGCATGCGCCGTGATACGGTCAGCGCCGCGATCGATCCATGCTCTCTCTCTACGAGTGAGGCGGCCCCTCCCGCCGCAGATCCGATCGAGCCTGCCGTGCGCGCGGACAAGTAGCACTAGCGTAGCAATGAGCAAGCACCGCCCCTGACGCAGTAAACCGGAATCTGATGCAGCAAGTTGCGGCAGATTAACCGCGCGCTATACGCGTCGTAGGTGATCCCAGCTTCCCATACAGGGGCCGGATTTGACATTATTTGGACTAGTGGTGTGCGTTTATCGCCCCGCGACTAAACAATCGTGCCGGGATGCGAGGCCGTCATCATTACAGTGAAGTCAAACCAGGTCGCGGCTCCGCTCACACCCAAGTAACCGCGCGCATCCTCACGAACGGGTCGATCTCGCTGCACCGAAAACGCAGCACAAAATTCATCGTCGACACGCTTCCCTAATCTAGGAAGGGAAGTGAGCCGGGAAGAACGTTATACTACCTGATGCAGTCTGGTGCCTTGGGCGTTTGGAACTTCGGATCTCACACTGAGGCGTCCGCTTGACCGGAAGTTCTTTTTACTGTCCTATGTTGTTGTACAGCTGCCATAAAGGCAGGACTGTAACTTTCCCAATGCACTCGTCCACTGTAATATATCCCCAGGCTCCTAGCCTACTCTCGTAGACGGTAAAAGCATTAACTGTGAAAGGAATCTGATTTAGGGCGAGTATTTTCATACAACTTTGAAATGAATTTATTTATTTATTTATATAAAACGAGATAAGCGATTAATTATATTTTTATAAAAATATATAAACAAATTGATTTAATAAATCAAATAAACTTATTTTTAAAATTCAAAATAATGGATACATAATTAGTTATGTGCTAATAAATTATCTCGTTTTAACTTATCAACTCTAAATAACTCGCCCTTCGCCGGGCTGTTTGTTTGGTCAAACGGGCAAAATGCCAAGCCGAGACCCAGATCGCCCTACAAATTAGCCGGCGCCAGACCACGCTGATCACACTACACTGCAACTTAACTAAAGTTAGCGACAAGCAAAGAAAGTGTCAAGTAGTTCAGCAAAAATGAGGAGCCACTCAGCCATAGTCGGCTCGGTACTGCTCATACTTGGCGCTGCATTGCTGCTCCCAGCGCAACATGCGATGGCCGATGATGGCTCGAGCAGCGACACGGCCAGGGCGCCGGCCCCAGCACCGTACGCTGACACGTCCATGGCACCGTCCCCGTCGTCCTCCAATGACACGGCCGTAGCGCCGGTGGCGGCCCCGCTGCCGCTGCCGTTCATCATCGTGGAGGGTGTGGTCTACTGCAAGTCGTGCAAGATGAGGGGCTACAGCAGCGACATGAACGCGTCACCCCTCCAAGGTGTGTATTCTCTGTCTGTCTCTCTCTCAAGTTAGCCAGTCTCCCATTGCTACGCTTGTGTTTTTCTGACCGTGCGTGCGTGTGTGTCGTGTGCGGTGCAGGCGCGACGGCGCAGCTGGTGTGCTACGGGAAGAAGGTGGTGAACGTGACGGGGACGGTGACGGACACGAACGGATACTTCCTGGTGATGTTCTACGACCTGCGGAACTTCAACGCGCGCAACTGCAAGGTGTTCCTGGGCTCGTCGCCGACGCCGCTGTGCGACAAGCCCATCTACCCGCCCAACAAGTGGATCGGCCTCTCGCTCGTCAAGGAGACCAGGACCTTCCCGCCCGTCGGCCTGCAGGCCATCTACTGCCCCACTAGCGTCCTCTTCTACGGCTCCGCCACCGGCCAGTGCCCCTCCGGCTAACTCACCACTTCGGCAGCTCATGGCCGGGCATGCAGCAAGCGCGTCGAGGTGCGTGACTGGGCGGGATCGATCGATCGATCAGTGCGGTGAGTAGGAGTAATAATTAAGTAGGCAACCATGCATACGAACGGCCAACGTGTGCCATGGTGTTCCACTTGCATTAGCGGCCACTAGCTAGCCAGTGCGCGCGCGCTCAGTTATAGTTTGAGAGGTAGCGCATCTGTGATGTTTCGATCGCTTGTTTTCGGTGTAGCATTGGTAGTTTGTCCATGGATTCTCCTATTCAAACCTGTATGATTTGTCCGCTTGAAAATTTGCAATTTTTTTAAGACGTTGAAATCTAGGCCCGGTTCGCTCGATCCAAAGTTCTAAACAATGGCCACTGGAACCCTGAAAGTATGAATCTTACAAGTCGCCGTCCATGGATCTGTTAGCCTCATTGCTAGGACCTAGAGGGAGTGACTATTCTGAAAAATGGACTATATAATACAATAAAACCTCTGACCGCTCGATCGTATTCAGACTTCAGATAGTACTATATATACATACACCTTCTGCATGTATCTGTAATATCCCATGTGCATGTAATTAATTCATCACTGTTTTATTTAGCACAGAGGGAGGTAGTAACGCCAGCTTCAGTAATAAACAATAACAAAGTACACGTCATTTGCGTACGTTTTATTTCACAACAAAGTGAGTTTTTATTGTATGTAATAGAAACTATAGCCAATTATTTTTAAAAAGTTACAACCAATTATTACAGTTTAAGTAAATCCATGTGCAAAAAATTGGAACGAGTGAGGTGACAAGAAGACCATAAAACCCAACAAGCATGGTAGAGACTAGTTCAATTCTCTCAAGAAATGGAAGACACTCCTGCATTCCAAATGAGATCGAATTCTCTATTTAAGCATGAATTTTGTGACTACCAAGTATATTCAGATTTTTCAATTACCAGTTTGCTCTGTCTGCATTTTGACCTGTTCAGTATAGTCACTAGAACATAGTCACCGTTTCATGCTTTGATTTTTTAAAGTTAAATATATTTAAATTTAATTAAGTTTATAGAAAATATATAGCAATATTTTCTAACATATAATAAATATACTATTAAAATATATTTAATAAAACTAATTTGATGCTATATATATTAATATCTTTTTGCTATAAATTTAGTTAAACTTAAACAACTTTAACTTTAGAAAAAAACATATGAAACGGAGGGAGTATAAAAGAATATACATCTCTTTTGAGTACTGGGAGGAGTCAGAGCCTCCATTGGTACTTGGAAGGGTAGATCTTTATATGCTTTCACCATTAAACTAGAGTTTTGCTGGTAACAAAACGTTTTTTTTAGCGCGGTAACAAAACGCTTGAAGGGGCAAGCACTTGCTACTGTATGTTAACGTCAACGGGAAAGTGGACCAACGGTTTGCTTCGGTCCACAATCATTACCGGCCCAACCAAACACCCAGCACGGCCCAAAAAATGACGTACGGACCAAGAAGACACTGTGGACTTTGGAGGCGACGGAACTACGGAAGAGAGAGAGAAACGCAACTTGTAAGCTCTGGTGGTTCCAACTAGTATTTAAACGGCTGTGCAACGTGGATCTTCAACATGGAACATGCCGGTGTTTTGTTGATTAATCCTTTCCATCCGTGACAAACTGTTGGCCGGCAGGGATACGCGGTTCATGGCCGTGACATGGAACATGACGAAGTTCCAGTGTATACGATGTCGCGGCAGAAACTGTTTGGGTCTTACCTGCGTTGCGTGCGTGTGTCGTGGGGGGCGGCGATTCGATGATGATAGATGCAGCGTGTACCGTGACGCCATCGATCAAACAATCAAGAAGAAAAACATCGCCTTGCATGCAAATTGAAGTATCGGCGCCCCTTTTCTGCTAGCTGGAGCATAACCTGAAATGGAATGAACCGAACCATGCATCATATGCCTATGTTCAAGTATCTGTGCAGGCAGCATGCAGGATAGGTTTCGTGCTTGCAGACTTGTTCTCGGCTTCTCCCATAATTTAAGGGCACTTTTACAGTACCTCACACTACTATCGGTAGTAGTGTAGTATAAAATAAATCTAGCCGCCGGTTAATTCGGGTAGTTTAGGCTTTTTCTTTCAAAACAACAAGGGTATACTTGACTACCGGAAAAAGGGTTGCATCAGTTGTAACTGCACATCAAGAATGTCTTGTTCTCCGCGCAGGCAGCGGATCGGCGCCCTGGCCCCGCCGTCGGTTTCCCCCATGGCGACGTGCCGACGACGTCCGTGACTCGCATGATACGTGGTAAATTGATGCCCATGCCATCTAATTAATTGCGCTCAGTTCATAGTAGTGCGCGGATCATTGATGCCTCAGATTCTCAGAATTTCATTCGTCTCAACGCTAGTGATAATCATTCTTGACTGCTTGTCATACTATATCAATTTGCATTGTTGGTAATGGATAAGGAACATATACCTTCTCTAGGAATGTATTGTGGTGTATATGAATGGAGGCCTTGCAAGTCGTGTGCGATGGCCGCTGCTTGCGGTTCTGCTGAATGCAGACGGAGGCGGGTGCTGTGCCTGTGTGCGGCAGTGCGCCCTCTCCCACAAGGCATGGTCTGCCAGGTCGCGGTTGCCTCGTCGCAGGCAGCCGCCGATCGGGTTGGACTGCAAGGAGAGATTTGGAAAATAAACCTGCCCGATTCTGTTATATAATTTATTTCCAAATTTGTAAGTACGAATTCACAAGCCATATGATTTATTTCCAAGTTTACCCTCAAACAAATTATACCACACTAATGCTAGATGTATAATTAGATATAATCTATTGGATCAAGTCCAACGGATGGCTCTTGTCCTACCATAAAAAAAATCCTAATTTAATGGGGGTTCTCTGTTTAATCTAAGTTCAAAGTATCAGTATGAACAAACAAATTTACATGGAGTTCAAGACATGACTTAAGAAAACTTTTATTTGGAGCATCCAGATTTTTTAAAAGAAGCTACTCTAGACATACATGGAGTCTTAAAAAAAGTCTAGATATGGAGCATTGACACCGATGGCATGGCTTTCTAGCTTGTTTAATTGCAGTGGTTCACTCTACAGTTAACGTACGTAACGATAATCTGTCGCTTGTATGGGGCTCAAACTGTCGTCCTCATTTTGTCAAAACATTTTGACGCATACAATTTGTCAAAAATGGTTACCTCATTTGTTTTGATCTGTTCATGAATTGTTAGTCTGCAGACAAAAAACTTGGGGAGACTGCAAATTTGTCAAAAATGGTTTCCTCATCATGCGCCACCATTTGATGCACCGACCGACCAGTCACAACAACATAATTAATCTGGGCCTCTAGATTAAAACATGAAAGAACAGGTGGGAGTACTTCTGTGCCTATGAATACAAGACAACATAATTCGATCAACATTATCCATTTAACGAGTACAAGCGGCGCTACCCGGAATACGGATGCAGATCGCTTGTAATGCACCCATGTAGCCACATGCACGCACACGTCGGTGACCCGTTTCCCCTATATTAGCTATACACGCATCATCCGTATGTACAAAACGGAATCTATAGCCTACCTAGCTTGGCCTGATCGATCACCTCAAAGCCTATAAATTACGCCAATCTTTGCTCAGGCTTGCCATGATCATTGCAACGTGAATAGAGAGAGCTTCACCGTTTCACAACGACAATGGCTAGGTTCGCGGGACACCTTCAGCTGGTCTGCCTCTCCTCCGGCCTTCTGGTGATCCTCTCCCTGGGCTGCCTCCCTCTCCGCGGCTCCGCCATGGGCCTGCCACGGCCGCCGCGCGACGTGAACTTCATCATCGGCGTCGAGGGCGTCGTCTGGTGCAAGACCTGCCAGCTACGCCGGCTACGTCAAGTCCAAGGACGCCTCCCCCCTCCAAGTAATAGTACCACCACCCGCCACCTGTGCTCGTGAACTTAGCTGAAAAGTAACGTGTTTTTTGCTGCGCGGATGCGGCGGCGCTGCTGCGGTGCAGGCGAGGGAAGTGTGCGCTGTCGGTGTGGGGCGCGACGGACGCGCGCGGCTACTTCCTGATCCAGACGGGGACGCAGGCGGCGGTGTTCACGAGCAAGGACTGCAAGGTGTATGTGCCACGGTCGCCGTTGCGGGCGTGCGGCGTAATCACGAATCCGATTTGAATTCGTTGAAACAATGTGACGCGGTCCGTCTGGGCTCTGGACAGTTGGGACTCGGGGCCCTAGTTGCTGACCAGAACACGACGCAACCGTGACAGCGCGCGAACGCTACGAGTCCCCGTGTGTTACACTGTTTCATTTCCCCATTTGTTGCTTCCCCGTGTGTTACACTGTTTTATTTCCCCATTTGTTGCTTCCCCGTGTGTTGAACTGTTTCATTTCTCCATTTGTTGCTTCATAACGGGAATTATCAATTGAAAGGGAACTAAAAACTCATTTCAAAACACCAAACACGACTGGAACAGAACGGGAGGAATGCAAAAACTAAGGAACAGCAATGACTGAAGCCTGATGTTTACTAAAAGCTTGGATTGATTGCCTATACAAGTATACCTCTAACCAATGATGTACAAAACCTTTCCCTCTTGGACCGCCAGCATCACAAATACTTCCTCTATTTATGCCACGTTTGCTATCTAATCTTACGCTAACTCTGATACATCTACCATTAGTTCTATCAACCTCCTAGCTCCAACTCTAATAAAGTTACATCGTACTCTATAGACCTCTCTGCATTTGAGTGCCAAGTTTCAACGCCAGACACACAGTCACACACATCCTCTTGGTGTCAAGTCAGTTCATTTCTATTGGAAACTGGATGCGCACGCACACTCCGTTTGTACAGGGTCAGTCCATTTCTAAGATTTTAATGCTCCCGCCGGAGTTAGCAGAAAGAAGCGTTGAAGACTGCCCTCTCCAACACACGCATGAAATGAATTGTGAAGGATCGTCAATCTCCTGGCCTGATATAGGGTCTGTGACACTGAATTTATATGCCAGGACTGGCATCGGAAATGCTCTGTGGTAGACAAAAACCTGAAGTAAAACGAGATGGAAGGAAAGTTAAAAATTTGAATTAATATAAACCCCAAGAAAAAAGATACAGGCATATGTGTGGTAAAAAAGAACAATTAGTATCTTCCATTCTACACTTATGTTTTCAATACCAAATTTAATTTTAAAGCACAAAATCCCTTGCACATTAATTAAGGGTATAGGTGAAACAAAGTATTCCTTCACATGCATTCGGCAAACATTTGATTAGTTACAGCACAAAATAATCATTTTCCATTATGCTTTCACCTCAATACCTTGATTTCTTTCATCTCAGTATAAACAATAACATGATAGGCCCTTTTGGCCATGTGCTCTGAAGGAAGTAATACAAAAGCTGCTGTAAATAATAAAAAAGTTGCCATAAAATTTACCATATCTATCACACAACTATATTGGTTTCTGAGTGATCAATTGGAATAGACATTTCAGCACAAAGGAATGCAAAGAAATGGCCAAACTATCAATCAATAATAAACAGCAGCATACTTGCAGCAAAGTTTACTGAATTAGAGCAACTCCAATGAATAGTTTTGCATAAAAGCTGGAATCACTGTATAACACTGTCATTACGATTCAAATAGTCAGCAGAAAAGTTGGTGGAAACTTAGAAAACATACCTCATTTGTCTCCGAGCCAGTAGCAATGTAACCATCAGATATAGAAAGCCCAACAAAATTCTGTTCAACAGGTTTAAGAAATAACTTAATTAACTATAAAACAAAGTATTCTTTCTCATCGGCCTGAAAGCAACAAAAAGGAATGCCAAGAAAGGGCATATGCTACAATTTTAATCTTAAAAGTCAAGTGTCATTCTCAAAAAAAATAGGTAAGTGGCCTTGAAGGTGTCCACCTAACCAACCCAGGCAGTGCTTAGGTGTTACGTGAGCCCACCCAACAAGCCAATTTGGCCTACCTAGGAGGAAGCTTAGTGCCACCTGGTCAATGATTAAGCACTAGAGGCTTCTCTGCTGCTCAACTAGTACCATCTAGAACCTTGGTGAGCACATTTTGCTTGTTGAGGCAGAGTTATGGTCGTATATAAGGCATGTTGACATTTTTACTACCACCAAAGTTGGAGAGCAAATTCTGTGCAGGTGCAAGATAACTAATTAGGGACTGCACTGAAGCACTACGACATTTAATTCAAATAAAAGACCAAACATATCACAAAAAAATGGTACCTCGGTGCAAACAAAACTGATTAAATGAGCAACAATTTAGGGTTGCTGCAAAAACTACATTACACTGGATAATTATTATATTATATATAAAAAAACCATGTCCAGAATAATATCCCGTGTAAGGCTATCCACTGTAACAAAAAATTACGGAGGATTATCTAACCTTTGTGTTTGTATGACCTGTAAATGTCTGGAGTGGACTGTCAATTAGCCTTGCTTGATTCATGGACAAGTCCCAGAGCTTCAATGAGTTGTCAGTTGATGCGGATACTATAGTTGACGCGTCCACATATTTAACATAGCTAACTGTTTTTGTGTGGCCAACTAACGTACAATAAGGAGCTCGTATATTTCGAAGATCATAGCAGTAAATTTTGTGATCTGCTGAGCCGATTGCAATGAAACGAGCAGAATCAGGATGAAATTGCACAGAACATACATTTGCTCTTGTTCTGATAGTCCCAACACTCCCAGCCTGCAAAGTTCATGGAAAAATGTTACCATAGTAGAGGTAAAGTTAGTCTACTACTGCAGACATAAGCTCGATAACCATGTTATCTGTAGTTCAAAAGCTGACATACACCAGGTGCAAGAATAGAATTGCCTGATTCATATTCCACAGCTTCACTGAACCATCATCGCTCCCGCTAACCAATTTTGTTGGGTCCGCAAGTGAGAAGTCCACTGACCACACACGACTCTCATGCTCCCTCATGTCAACAAAAACTTGGCTCCTAGTAACATCCCAAACCTGAAAAGAGAGGGGATAGTTAATAACGGTCATTTCATCAAATGCAATTATGAAAAATGTTCCTCAGAGGAAAGCATACCTGTACGATACCTTCAAAGTCACTAGATGCTATATGACTCTTCATGTAACTGTTCCAGCAAATACAACTTAATTTTGATCTATTAGACATCTCAACCACAGGATAGTGAATATCACGATGTTCATTTACAATCATATTACATTCAAAAACTTTTATCTTCTTATTTACACCAGCAGTTGCAAAGAACTCTTTATCCCGGTCGAAGCCTACAGAGCATACTAAGTTTGATGAGTTCAGCAGATCACATTGCTTCAGTTCTGCCTTCACTTTCAACTTACTGAACGATAAGTAACTACACAATCCCTCAAGAAAAGAGTTCGTCCAACCTCTTTGCCTTGTAACATAATGCCCTTCCAAAGCAAAATCATCTATTGAACTTCCCTCAGTCACAACAGGTGACCCAGTAGTCCTTTGCACAATTTGATGGCAACTACTTACTGGATTCCCAACTTGCTTTGCCAACTTAGATCTTGTCAGAAAATATGCTGTTTCAAGTTTTTTGAAGTTCTTCATTAGCCTAGAGGTTTTAGACAACACACTTTCCTGGATTAGCACAGATGATGGAACTGTTCCTGAACATTCTTCAAGACTATGATTCTGTTCTTCCATATCAACAGCTGGTAGCTCTGGTCGGAAACGCTTTCTGGATCCACAATCACTCTGATCTTCAACAGTTTCAGAGCACACCTCTTTATCCAACTCAAATGAGAAGTTTCCGCACTGCCCCAGAGATGGCTGCTGGTGCATTGCTTCATTGATGTCAGAAGAGAGAAATGCAACTGTGTCCTGCAAATTGTCTGCTATATCTTGTTTTCTTCTCTGTAGTTGGAGAAGAAAATCCAGCAGTAATTCTTGTTCTTCTATCTCTTCATGTAACCGAAGTGCTGCTTCACGCTCCTCCAGAATATTTCTCGACCGATTAAGGAACTCACTTTGTAGCACCTCACTGTGAAACAAAAAGAAGAAAACAGCCTCATTGACTGGGAGAAAAAGTTTTTATGGTTTTCATAATTAACCTACCAATCCAACTAAATGACATAATGTTCTTAAACAAATCCCATCTTAAATTCAGGCAAAATAAACCGAGTATCAAGAAACATGACATATTGACATAGATGGAAATTATTGACACTTCTTTTTTCACTTAAGAAAATTAATGGTGTTGCATTTTAAAAAAATATTCCAAACAAATGAATCAATGGCATAAAGAAAAGAAAAAGAGGAACAGAGCCATACATGCACATACTTCAACTGCAACAAAGCCAGTTTCTTTTATATAAAAAAACTGAAGTGCAAGTACCCATGAAGCTATGGTTCATGAGTAATTATGGAATAGAAAACACAAGTAAGGAACCTTGAATTTTAGAACAATTGCTGAAAGTGTTTGAACAGTGCAATTGCATGACTGCTTGGCTAGTTGTTTTAACTGTTTCTGTTATTGCAGTGATTTGAAAATTGAAGTTTTTGCATGCATTATCAATCTATATTGAATCTAGTGACAGTGCTAGTGAATATTTTCAATGCATTACATCTGCTGAGATATTGAGTCATTTACAGATAACCTTCCCGAGCTCCTTGCCAACAGTAATGACCTAACCCTCATTCCATGTTTATCAGACTCAAATAACATATTTTTTTAATCATGGAGTGTACGATCTTAACCTATTTACTAGTAGGAAACGAATGCAGTGTCAACGTGTTGGATAAGTATACTAGTAGTAGTTTGGTAATAAAGTACTTCCTGCTGTCCAATGCAAAACAGACAGCTCCTAGTTAAACTGTCAATTTTATCGCACATGAGCAGATGACACATCGCACCTCATCTTCGGTCGGGTGTCTGGCACAGGGTGCATCAACAACTGACAGAAGGATGCTTCCTTAGTCCACTTGAGCAGCAGCTGTGGAGGCAAGACACGGTGCCGTAGGTTCGTCATTGCTCGCATCTTCTCCTCCATCGTCTCAAACGTACAAAACAGCTGCAACCACAGCCGTAGACACAAAATCAGCGATGAGCCGATGACAAGCAGTGCATGCGGAGAAATAACAGCGCATTGATATCAAGCACCGCACCTCGAACAAGAGCACCCCCAACCTGTACACGTCGGAGGCGAAGGTAGCGCCGCCGCTGTCGTCGGCCTCCTCGGGGCTGGTGTACCAGCTGAGCTCCATCGCCAGAACGTTCCTCAGCGGGAACGTCTTGCCGCCGCGGTCCTCCCCTCGGCTGGCGCCGTCTCGTCGTCGCCGCGGAGGCGACGAGTCCGGGCCGGACTCCTCCGAGCCGTCGGAGCCGGAGCAGGAGCCCGAGGCGTCCGAGCCGGAGGCAGACTCGATGAACGCGACGCGGGCGAAGGGCGGCGACACGACGAAGCAGGAGGGACGCGCGCTGCCCACGGCAACCCCCTGCGCGTGCGCGATGGCCACCGACTCCGCCACCTGGCGGAACACGTGCAGGCACTCCGGCGCCTCCACCGCCCGGCCGGGCCGGTCCAGCCACTCACGCAGGCTCACCTCACCCCCATCCTCCCCGCCTCTCCTCCCTCCACTACCTCCTCCTCCTGTTCCTCCTCCACCTCCACCCTCCTCCCCTTCCCTCCACCGCCGCCCGCCTGACACGGCGTCGACGCAGGAACGGGACCCCTCCATACGCGCCGCACCCACTCAGCCTACCCCATGGCCGGATCACCTCCGATTCAGCGCGCCCTCCCCCTCCACCCACTGCTCCCTAGACCCCATATCCAGGCTCCGAATGGCCCCCGCAAGCAAGCAAAGAGATGAGGATCTGAGACCCGCCGCAGCGACCTGACCTGACCTGAACTTCGCAGGAGAGAGAGGGAAGACGAGACGAGGCGAGGCGATGCGATGCGCTGCGTGAGGAACACAGTAGCGGCGAGCAGCGAGCCACACAAACCCGCTTTAAAATCGCGGGGCATTTGCTGCTTTAATTTCTCCCCAGCTTCGGTAGCCGCCTCCCAGCCGCACAAACGCCCGGCATCCTTACCCTCGAACCGAGCAAGCAAGCACAGCCAGTCTAGGTTAATCAGTTCCACCTCTTCTATGCAGGCGGCACGCACAGCGACCAGCAACAGAAAGCTCTCCCCTGAAACTGCCTAGGCCTAGCTACCACCACTACACTGCTCCTGCCACAGCTCCCGCGCGCGCTACGCACCAAACCCCACCAGAAAGCTCCAAAAGCGCGGAGATATATAGACGACACGAAACAACGACGCTTGACACCACAGAACAACGTCACCCTGCTCGCTCACCAACAGAACCGCGGGAAAGAAAAGGGGGAAGACGATGGAGTAGGCGTGGCCACTGGCCACCAGCTAGTGCACGCCGCTACCACACCACACCATGCTAGCTGCTCCTCCCGTTACCTTCCCTTCTACCGTTCTGTACTGTACTACTAATAATGCTCAAGGGTCTCGCAGGCGGTTCCGAAGAAGATTTGCGTGGAACACGAGGGGGGTGGGGAACGAAAGAATACCACAGTAAAAAAGAACAGGAGAGCTGACCCTTGTGACGTGGCGCTACAAAAACGGCCGTGCCACCGAAAACACGGAGACCCGGACGACGCGCACGCCTCCTGTTGTCCGCCCACCGCCGATGACAGCTCGGCCCGCGCCTCCAGGGCGGCCCACCTGTCAACCACCCGTTGCCTTCTCCGAGCGCGTGAAAACCAGTGGGGAGGAGAGGATTAGGAAAGCCATGGTTATTGAGAGTGGCGCTGAGTTTGAGAGGAGAGGATGAGACGCGAAATTATTTAGCTTATGATTAATTAAGTTTTAATTATTGTAAATTTAAAAATAATATTATATAATTTTTATAAAAAAATCGTGCTAAAGGAAGTAACATAATCTATATGTTGGAGAAGATTCGAGCGGTGGCATAGCTAAGCATTTTTTAAACTCCTTTGGCATATACGAGGTGTAGATTAAGGGCATGGCCCAATTATCCAACGTACTATTGAGCTCAACTAATTACCTATTGATTAGGTGGTGGGTCACTGTCGGTGGGGCCGAAGTCATGTATGTGTCATAGGCTCTACTTGTTAGAGAACGCTAGGCTAGTTGGTGGACTAGCCACTAGCCTATGCCTTTTGGTTGCGGTCTAACAATGGTAAGTGGCATGATGGGAGCCGCACGTCGGAGTTGGGGACTTTGAGGTGGCTCCCATACACGAACTATGTATCTATGTTTAAATAAGATGGCATATGGTTTAAATATAGGAGCATAAGATGAACATGGTTTTCTTTTCTGGCTTTGAGCTTGTGGTTTGTGTATCGCAAGTCCTCATCCCCGTCTGGGTGAACACATCATCGTGCTCGGGATTGGATTAGTTTAATCGCGATCTTTGGCGGAGAATACTCCTTAGGAAAGTAAAATGGAGAAAATTTTGGGTTGGAATGCAAATTGCTAAGTGGATAGGATAATCAATTATACTGTGCTGTAGTACTGCTATCCCAGTAGAGCACACTAAACAAGTCGATCACCAGGACCATAGTCCCACATGAACTACATAGTGGTGCTACATGAGCAAGTAAAAAGTTAGAGTTGACAGGTGAGTGACGACATACACTAACTCAAGTAGCAAGCTAGAGATGGCTAAATGGACGGTTAATTGGGCTGACCTGAGACTCGCTATTGTTGGTCCAATCTCAATATGTCATAACCCATATCTAGGCCAGGCTAGCCTAGCACGGTTAGTTAGGCCATGCCTAGGTTGGTGGTACGGTATCATGGGTTAGCTCGGCATAGCTCAATTGATCTAGTTGGCGCGAGGGTTAGTAGGCTAAATGGCCTAGCATAACTTAGCCCGTTTAATTCAAAAATATGATCGTTTTTTATTGTTCGTGTTCAAAAAATTCAAAAAAAATCTCAAATTTTGCCTACAAATAGGCAACCATCCCTCTCCCTATTCCACATTAGCCTACTTGTATTCTTCTCTCTGTTTTCTTGTATTTGAGCTTCCAAGTTACTTCCGTAATTTCGATAAATTCAAAATTTAGCAAAAAAATTGTAAAAGAATCAGAGAATTGACCACTGCTCCAGGGTCCAAACAAAAACTAATGTTTGTTATTTGGTATATTTTTTATAGTATTTTTGAATATTTATTAATTATCTAGTTTATTAAAATATATTAAATATTTTTTTATAGTATGACAATTATGGATCGTCAGGATCAATTGGACCAAACATCCATTGATTATAACTTCATGGGTGATGTAGCAGATGCTGCTGCAAAAGTTTCTTTTTGAAAATGTTGTAGTTCAAGTACCTAGAGAAGAATGCTAGGAAGCTAACGTAGCTGCATTATCGACATCCACAAGTTAACGTAGCTGCATTATCGACATCCACAAGTACATGGGTGACTTCAAGCACCGGTGTAAAAAGATCAAAAAGTAGTATATCTAAAGTTTTGACAGATTTTGAGAAGTTCTTTGTTGAAGAAAACATAGTCATGGCAAGATATGCTAAATGCATTGTAGCATATAAGAGTTATTGCGTTACTATGGGTTAGTGAGTTAAACGAGCTAAGTAGACTAAATGGGCTAACAAGCCGACCTGACCTATTTATCTCCTTCACGAGCTATGCCTAGGCCATCGTTTCATCTTGTGGGCTAGCCGAGCACATCCCACTTAAGCACTAGGCCTACTGGGCCTATGCCAGACCAGAACGAGTCAACTGTTTGGCCATCTCTACAGCAAGTGCATGACAAGTCATCATTGGGGGGTGTGGGCGTGTCTTTGTGGATGATTTAGATTGAGACTTTTCAAAAAAGGTTGAAATTAGTAGTAGTTTTCTTCCTTAAAAAGTTGATACGAAGTCGAAGCATATGAGATCACTCACGTCGATTCTACAGGGGAGAGCGATGCAGAGATGGATTTGAATTAATCGATGATGCCTACACCTAGCCACTAGCAGGGACAAACCCAACCACATGATAGATGTAGGCTTATTACCTTTTTCTTCCTTCAGCCCCCACTTCTTTCACTCTTCTTTTCCCTTCACTATATCATCATTTGCCATAGGGATCTAAGTGTGTAGAGGGGCTAGAGCCCCACGCTGGATTCGCTCCTAGTCACTAGGGGTTTCTTATCATGGCTCCCACTCCAGTTAGAGAATTCCAGCAGGGGCCTAAACAGATCCCTATTAGTATTTTTGTGGATGAGATAAAAAAAAAAACTCTAATAGAACCCCTATTTAAGCCTTTAAAGTAGAGAGAATATCAAATCTCCTTCTGAAATCCCATTATCATGGGTCTTTCACTAAGCCCTACTCGATAGTTGTGGACCCTCTTGTACGTGGGCATGTTCCTCTCTATTATTGTTGGTAACTTTGAAATTTCAAAGTTTCATTTTCTTAGGTTTTAGAAGTTATCGTCTATTAGTTCTTCAATAGCGCATTTGTTTCTGTTTAGTTTGGATAGCTAGTTCTAGATATGTAAATCAGATTGCTAGGATTTTTTAAGTCTTTGCCGTGTTCTGTACTTGTATGTGAGAACAAAGAAAATGATGTGAGATATATTGGTTTTGTTTTTGTGCAAATCTAGTCTACTTACGTTAAAATAGAAGAGAGAGAAAGATAGAGTTGTAGTTGCTGAAACTAGAGATATTATTAGAATCTTCATAAAATAGAGATAGCCCTATTTAACCTTTGGGGTCTTTGAAATAGAAAATATTGGTGGATATACTCTTATAGTTAAAAACAACATGAATTTTATCTTTAAGAATTTAAATTTAAAATTTTTACTGGATAAAAAACCCGGCCCTCGTTAGCTCGCTTGGTTTCGTCTCGTTTGAATTTTTTTACGAGCCAAGCCAAACATGCATGGAGTGTGTTCGTAAGCCCGCTCGCTGTTGCGAATCAATTTCCATCCCCAATAAATTGCTGGCTGCTTCTCGAGCTCAGCGGCCACCACCTCTGCATATACTCACCAGCTCAGCAGCCTGCTAGGAGCCCCAGATGGAGGCGAGCCTAGCCGCCTAGCCGGTGTACATGCTCACCAGCGCCAACCTGACACCCACGCGGTTCTGGCGCACGGCAGCAGCTGTTGTAGGAGAAAAGGGCGAGAAGTTGACAATGCAGCTGGATCTAGTGCTCACCCCACGCTGCCACCGAGCAGCCATGTCGACGAGCTCCAGCGCAGCCGCCGAGTCCCCGCTCCGAATGACGAGCGACGAGCTTTCCACGCCACCGCAAAGCCCTCGTCGACCAGATCTGGTGCAGCGGAGCCCCCTTGCTCAGATGAGGTCCGGCCGACGCCCGTGCCGCAGCCGCCGGCCCCGCGGTCCTTGAGCCCTCCTCCTTCGCCTCCTTCGCGCCCTAGAGAATGCCTGCGCGTGCGTACAGATCTAGCTCAAGCTGGCAAACGAGCCGAGCAGTAGAATAACGAGCCGAGCTAAGACAACTCGATATCCACCCCTGGTTACCACGGTAGCTCGAAGTTACTGTATGATAAGCCACTATAACCACAGTAAGTTATAGTAACCATAGTTTTTAACTTACATAAAGAAAATAGTTTTTAACTTAAATAAAGAAAATGGTAGTAAAAAAATTACCACCTCATATGACAACAATAAAAATACTATAATATAATTTCTATAACTATAATATTATTGTAGTATATTATAGTGAATGTCCATATGTATGAAATTGTAATTTTGAAGAAATGATATCTTATTATCATTCTAAAATATAAAGTTAGCTTAGCAATTTTTCATAAAGTTTTATCACTATATATCATTACAAATCATATTATACTTCTAGATTTTTTTGGTTTTTTCTTTTTTTTAAATAACCTTTACCCTAATCTCACGATAACTACTACAAGGTTACCGACGGTTCGAAAAACCTAGCAGTCACACAAGGGGAAAAGGTGAGGCCAAGCCATCCCATTATCTTCAACAGACTTTGATCCCTTGAAGTCAATTAGGACTTCTTTACAACAGATAATTAATAAAATAGATAAATAGAAAAAACACAATATTTTAATATGGATTAAGTGCAAAACACACCACAAATATAGAAATTGCTGTTTGATTAAACTGCAAGAAAAACACATGAATTTGACAGATAAATACGTAGGGCCCCTTTGAAACACAATTGTGAACATGAATATGAAAAGTGTAGGAATAGAATGGCATTTTCATTAAATTTCTATAGAAATTCAAAACATGAAAGTTTCTAAATTATGATTTAATTGGCATACAGGAGACATAGAAATTTAGTCATAGGAAGAAAAGCACATATAAGATACCTCATGCTTATTTTCCTCAAATGTTTATAGGATCACCCAACTCATAAAAAATTTAAAGAAAAGAATAGGATTCAATCTTTTGTTTTAAAGAACTTCGTAGAAAATTTTCCTATAGGATTAAAATCCTCCAATTTTTTTCTACAAATCAAAGAGGGCCTTTAAATTTTTTTTCATGAGATTAGACCTCAAGTTCAAATTTCTCCAAACTTATATGGATTAAGACATCCATTAGAATTTTATAGGTGTCCAAACCATTTTTTCAAGGACTGTTTAGAAAAAAGAGAGAAAACCTATAGGATTGAAATCCTGTGTTTTTCCTTCAAATTAAAGAGACCTTAGATGATGGGAGCATACTGGTACCCCTTGTGCGCAATGATATGCTTCAATCACTTTAAAAAGCGAGCTGTTCAGGAGCTGATATACAGAAACCAATTTAGTAGTTATAATATCAGCAGCATATGAAACTGATCTGTACATATGTGGCTTCGCCTTATTTCTTGGTCTAAGACTTATTAGCTTTTTGCCCAACGGGCAGAGGCCAGAGATATAAATTATTTTCATTATCTAAAAAAAATATGTGGCTTCGCGTTTCAGTTCCCTGCATTCTGTGATCCCTCCGGACTCTACCGTATGCTTTACACGTTTTTTGACAGACATTGAGGTTATTGTCCAGCGAACTCACCCAACTTCTAGATCAAGAATGAACACATATCATGTGAAATTCGCAGCACATTTCCTATAAACAAACAAAGGCAAGCACATTTGAGAAATCATACTAGGATCACCCTGTAGCTCACATTGTTCATTAACGCTGTTACGTGAAATATTACATAGGGAGGGCAACTGATGCTACCGGGTTAGAGTACTGCCGGTGCTTAGTTTCCCAAGCCCGTAAAACTCACTCTTTGAGACATGGAAAATTCTGAAAAGAAGTTAACAACATTGACACGGCATGCATCTACAACAGCACAAAATTAAGTCCGAATTTTATCTGCATACCGTGACCACCTGAATTAGTTGACTTGAAGATTTAACATAAAAAACTCAACTCAACTCAACAATTTTTAAATTACGGTTTAGATATATCAATAACTGCTTTTTAATTATTTTTATTTAAATATAAATCTTTAGCTATATTTTACTTTTTAATATTTTTTAATATTTTTTTATTTTATTATCTTGACTTAGGATTATATTGATATTTTAAGAGTCTCCTTTAAATATAATCAAACCATCTATTTTTTTTTTAAATTGGTGCAATTATATATTTACTCATGCTTGATATATTTTTATATCATAAATCGAATATAACAGTAACATTCAGTATCCGTTGTATCTAAGATGTTCTCGAATTCCTTTTTGATATCAAAGACAGGAGATTCTTGAGGGGAACGTGGAAGTGTTCGTTTTGACCGAAGAAACTGCAGCTCTTCTGAGGCAGCAGATAGCTTTTGTTCCAACTCAGCACTATTCCGGTCATTCACTCCCGATGTTGATGCCTGTGCTCTATCCTCACGAATTTCTTGGAAGTTAACATCAAGAGGAGGCCACATCACAACACATGGTATGTAACTGTCAGCAGTCTGGTTTCTCCCAAGCACGCCACTGTGGCCTCTGCCCCAAGCCCACATCCTATACCCATCACCAGCAATAAGAACAGTGTGAGCAGCTCCACAGGTGACCTGCACTGGACCAAGAAACTTGAACCCATTTGTCTCAGGAGACTGAACTCTTATCGGACGTAGAGCATCCCCTGAATCAACTCCTGAAAAGCTAGCATCAGAACACAATCCAAGACCTCTCCATTCCCCAGCACCAAACCTCTCCATCAGAGGAAATTACAGTTGTATGGAACAATCCACAATCAAGAGAAATAAGGAAGGAACCAGTTGACAAGCCATCAACAGGTTGTGGAGAGCAAATGGAGGCAGTGGTCCCGTGGCCAAGCTGCCCATTATCACCAAGGCCAAATGTCCATCACCAAGATTCAAGATCCACATCAAAAGACTTCTAATTGGTGAGGACAGCAGTGTGCAAGCTCCGCAGGCAATTTCATACACCTCCCAAGAAGATTCTTCGCCAAAAGCTGAGATAAGCAAAGGGCAGGATCTACTTTCCTTGTCACCTAGACCCTGCTGGCCATGGTTATTATTGCCCGAGGCATAACAAACAAGGTCGCCTCCTGTATAGCTCTCTCCAGCGCTGACTGCAGCTACGACATGCTCATTACCACAGGCAACCTTAACTATAGTGTGACCATGGAAATCCCACACAGGTAGTGGGACAGAGCTAGCTGCTATACAAAACTCTCCAGCATCAATCTGCTGTGGGCAATTTCTCCACATCCACATAGCCTCCAGAGTGTCTATGTCAAATGACATCATGCCCCCAGCTTTGACAGAAGACAACTGCAACAAAACATGCAGCAGGATTGGTTAAGAACGAAGCTGAACTTTTTAAGTAGTATTACAAGTTTGCAGCTTTGGTTGTTCTTTTGAGAAAGTGTGATCTGTTTATACCTTCAATGAAGACTGCGTGCCACTGTTCTGTGCTTCAGCCTGCAGTGTTTAAGGTGAACCCAAATCTTGAAACTGCTCAACCAAACATGGAAATTGAGAATTCTCTTCCCCGTAGCCAAGCTGACCATCCGTTAAAAAGTCATGAAAGAACATAAGAAGCGGTGACTAGGATACTGGTAGAATGGTTTCAAGTTGCCAAAGCTCAAATTACATAGTGTGAATGGTTTCAAGTTGCCAACGCTCAAATTACATAGTGTGAAGGATACAGATGTTGTAACCCCATGACCAGAGCGAACCTTCATCTGCAATATTGGACAATATTCATAACCAAAGCCATTTGATTGTCAACCTTCATCTTACTGAATTACATTTGATTAACATTTGGGCCAAGAAACCATTTACAGTTAATACTGGTAAACTGTGGGCTATATGTCAGTGAAATAATGAGTTGCGAAGAAGGGATTGGGCAAATTCAGTGCTACACAGTAGTATTCTTTGCAATGAACAATCTGTCAATTTCACTTATTAAGCAATTCGGCCATTAAAAGCAGATTCAGGTAATAACTCATACCATATAAAAAAGCCCGTAACAACAGTACAAAAATTCAAGGGAACGAAAATGTTTGCATGGCCTGCGCACATTTTACAGGAATAAACCCCACATACCGCATGCTTGTCAGGACTTAGGACCATAGGTGCCACTTACAAACTACAACATCGGTGAATCAAACCACTAGATTGTACTAGAAAATCATGCTTGGCATTGGGCCACAGTAACTGAGTAAACCAAAATTCAAATTACCAGTCGCTTGTCCGTTGGACGCTCTCCACAAACCGCACAGAAACCATAATTCTGCAACTACCTCAGTACTTTCAAACTACAATTGCCAGTATAGTACAACAGAAGTGCTATCACGAAACGAATGAATGCAGAGCACGAACCGTCGAGCGCAAGGCTGTGGTAGGCACCGGTTGCGACGGCGACGAACCTGGGTCGCGACCGACCGCGGTGGGTACGTGCTCGTCGGCCTCGCGCCCGGTCCCAAGGCGGCCGAACATGCCCCGGCCCCACGAGTGCACCTCCCCATCACCTGCAAGTGCAACGCGCACCCATCTAAACCACGAAACCACCTCTCAGATCCCGAATTCCGTCGATGTCTCGACAATTCGCGGGGAGCAAGCGAGCGCCGTTACTTACCGGTGAGGGCGAGCGTGTTGGCCTCGCCGGCGGCGACGGCGATCACCTTGGGCGGCATCTGAGGCAGCGGGGAGTAGCTGTGGAGTGGACGAGACGGGAGATGAGGAGTGGGAGGGAGAGGAGGGCACGAGGACAACTGGAGGCATTACCGCGAGAGCAAGGCAGGGGGAGTTAAAAGGCGACGGCGGCGGCGGCGAATCAGCAGCAGAAGCGAAGGCGACAAGGACTCGAGTCGAGTGAGTCATACAGCATACAGCACGGCAAGTCACCGCTTGTGAGGTGCTCGTCGGCGTTGACTTCTCCCTGCTTTTCCCACAGGATGATCCGGATTCCGGAGGTGGCTTTGGCCTTCGGGCGCGCGTGTCGCTCGCTAATAGCACGCTGACACTTGTGGTTAAGTGGTTGGAACAGACAGGTGCGCTGTTGATAGGAATAGTGAAGTTTGGATAAGTTTCGACAGTACATTACTCGTAGATGTAGACACAGGCGTACCAATGCAGACATCTGATGAACTACACACCAACATCTAGGAAATGCTGTGCAGTTCAGCGAGACGACTCATTTGTACAAACAGCAAATGTTACATGTCCTACCACATTTTGGGTTCAGTTGATTATGTCACAGGCTCACAGTGCAGGTACAACACCCTCCCCGATAGTTCCTCTAAGGAATTACAACCTTCTCAAACTCTCACATATTTGACAACCAGATAACATCGATCACAGCAGATGCCGCAAGGAAGATGCAACTGAGAAAGGCACACGTGATGGAGGCCGCTGACTAGTCGCAGAAACGTGGCAATGGCTTGCAGAAGTTGGTGAGAGCCGTGTGCCGGATGCCGGTGCGGTTCAAATTCGCGACCGCCGCCGCCGCCGCTGACCCTGCGCTCATCATCGCATATGCAAAGACCTGCCACGACACACAAAAGAGATGTTAATCTTGCATTCCATGGAAATGTCAGGAACTCGTAGAGTTCCACATGTTCAGGTGCTATTTGTTGAGCTAAAGAAAGTTATCATCTTCTAAAGGCGAAACTGCCGAGATTATATTGTATTCCTTGGAACGATGTTACACCGAAGAACAATGCAAACGAAAGCTCCAGGACAAAGAAAACTCAAATCAAGTCCCAGCATCTTAGATTATCTACTGCTATGAATTATTAAGTATGAACACTGATTACATGGTTCGATGTTAGGTGGGATTACCGTAGTCACTTGTATGTGATTTGTCAGATGTTATGACGATAATAAACGATAGTGTGTTCCCACAAAATGAAGAAATAAATAAACGAAAGTATGTAAGTGCTCCAAACATAAGATGCATCGATTTTTTTTCCAGCAAGACCTATCTCTAACAGGGCCACACTACACAAATATGCTTATAAGCAAGACGCTTCTGATGACAGTTACTACACCAGATTGGACATGGAAGCAAAAAATTCAAGCACAACAGCAAGTCAATTCCTCTGTGCCTACTTTCTGGATACATTTGGTGTTTCGTTAAAACAAGAAATCCTGAAAGGAGGCACATTACATTTATGCCTTTTTTCCATGGAAAATCAATTCAGACAAACATTAAGTGAAGGCGCCCTCAAGAAATTGTGTAAAATGCTTGAGCTCTCTGTTCTCAGGCTCAAGTGCCATCATTTTCATCAGTTATCAACTGCCACTGTTATGAGGTTTTGCAACCAAAAACCATTATTGTGCATCAAATATTTTTCTGAACAAACTGTTTTGAACCAAAAAAAAACCCCAAACAACATTTCCTGTAACTAGTTAGGAACATTACCCTGCACAAATATGGTTGTTTTTTCTCCTTGCTTTGTTTCCTGTTAGTGTGGAGTTTGCTAAAGACGTTCCCGATAGTATACTGTTCTTGCAAATCCCAGTTTTTTTGGTGCTTAGGGATTTGCTTGGTTTTAGGTCTATCAGAACAAAACCACATATATCTCTAGAAGTATACATGCTGTTCAAATTTTGCAAATCTATTTCAGATACGTATCCCACAAAAGCACAAGAAATCGTTTCTCCAAAATAAGTGATTGCATTCCGAGTATTTCTTGCATACATTAAGTTATAAAGTTGCAATTCCATACGGAAGTCCACGACCAGATAAACAAGAAGCAGAATAATTCCAATGGTTTCTTATGGCGTTGGGAAAAACAGTAAATCTAAACCAAGTTGCAAACGCTTAATGAAGGATAGATGGTGGTGCTATCTGATATGGACCGGCGCAATGGCCGAGTATATGGCAGGCGTAGCATATAGATAGTTCTGTGGTATAGTATGTAGTTTTTATCTTTCGTATTCTAAAATTTGTTTATATTGGATTCATGTTATATCTACAATTTCCTTTATAGTTTGGCACATTAGTATATAAAAATAATTTAGCTTGTATTAAGGTATCAAGCAATAATAATCATAAAAGGGTTTTGCCAACAAAGATTCGCCGACTAGAGCCTACAGTTGAGCAAGACAAGCCTGCCTAGCCAGAGGTCACTTAGCCTTCTCTCTCTTTGATTATGTTTCTCTACTGCTGCCATATTATTTGGTATATGAGCTAGGTTCTGCCGCATGTTTTGTCGATAGCAGCCGGCTTCAAATCGCCATCAAGATTATGTGCCCGCGACTCGATCGAGTTCCCATGCGTCCCCACCTTCTGCCGCTGCCAGCCCTCTCTAGCGCCTCCACCCCCACCATCACTATGTCTGAGCATTCCAATTTTGAAGAACTCCTTAAACAGATTGTCACCAACACATCCAGCCTGTAGAAGATGGTGAAGGACCTTGCTACTTAGTTGACCGCTGTCAAGGTGAAGTAGGAGGTTGCCGACCAGTTCTTTTTTGACATCAAGGTAGTAAAATCATCTCCAATTTCGCCGAGCAGCTAAGGCAACAAGGCTCAATTTTTAGATCTGGATGAAGAGAGGCGTGGTGTTCCGCGCTGTCATAAAATCTCCTTTTCGGTGTACAACGGCGAGGAAGACCCTCACCCAGGGCTGAACAGATGCACTCAGTTTTTCCACGGCCAGCGCATGCCTGACAACGAGAATGTTTGGCTTGTTGCCTATCACATGACTGATGATGTACAACGGTGGTATATGCAGTTTGAGAAGAAACATAGGATGGTTATTTGGTTTGTGTTTGAGCACTTCGTCAATATGCGCTTCGGTCCGCCTATCTATAACAATGAATTAGGTGAATTATCTCACTTGAGGTGTACAGGAACTATAGCAGATTATCAGAAGAAAATTTTGGCTCTTCTCTATCAGGTTTCACCTCCATTGTCAAAAGGGCAGCAAGTGAATATGTCCACAGCAGGCCTTGGCAACCCTCTCCTCACTATGTTGAACTTTAGCACCCATCTAACCTCCAATCGGTTATGAGTCTCACATGTGCTTATGAGCAACTCTTGTTGGATGACGATACTAACACCAAGATAGCAAAGGTTTGGCCTCCTAGGTTAGCCCTTACTCAGTCCTTGTCCCGGTGGCTTCAAGGGGGACTATGACATATAGTAACTTGTCCAACACCTCCACTTCCCAGGTTGTAGCCAGCACACAACAAACAACCCATCCTATCCGTTTTTGTCGCCCCACTGCCGAGCAGGTGGTGGACCGATGGGCCAAAAGTTTGTGTTTCAACTTTCCATGAAAATTATTGAGAGAGCATCAGCGGCAGTGCTCTATAAAAGGCATCTATCTCTTAGAATTAGAGGACGGCGAAGAAGCAGAGGGGAGTGATGACGAGATTGTCTATATTTCCTTCCATGCTGTGACAGACATTCATATATGTAAGACCATGTGTCTGTCCGTGCTAATTAGGGAGCATGCCCTCACTGCTTTGGTGGATTTAGGCTCGATTCATACTTTTGTGGTAGCAAGGATTGTTGATTGAATTGGGTTGGTTCCAATGTCATGCGTAGGTATGAATGCCATGGTGGCTAATGACAATGAGGTGACTAGTTCTATTATTTATATGCATGTAGATTGCATCAGAAGAATTCCTTGTTGATTGTTATGCCATACCTTTGGAGGGCTTCGATGTGGTATTGGGTGTATAATGACTTTGAACACTAGGACCAATGTGTCTGTTAGGTTCCTCCAATTCGTCGCCATGATCATCGTATTTGCCTTCTTCTTGACACCAGGCCAATAGCTGTTTGGCCCTATTGATATCCTCGGTTATTGAAATACAAGATTGTAAAATAGTGTGATGCAATACTGAAACAACATATCATCATGCCTAGTACTTCTGAATTTTATTCACCAGTGTTACTTGTTAGGAAACACAACCAAACTTGACACTTTTGTGTGAATTATTGGCACTATTAAGGACAAATTCCCTATTACAATGGTGGATGAACTTCTTGATAAACTTAAGGGAGCACGCTTTTTCACCAAGCTTTATTTGCGAAGCGGCTACCACCAAGTTTGTATGCACCCAACGATGTTGAGAAGACAACTTTCCACAAGCATTGTGGCCTTTTTGAATTTTTGGTAATGGCTTTCGGATTAACAACCTTTCAAGCTTCGATGAAGTGTTAACACCATTCATACGCCATTTTGTGCTTGTACTTTTTATGACATCTTGATCTATAGTTTATCTTGGGCTGAACATCTTCAACACCTTCATGTTGTTTTTACGGTCTTACGAGACCTACAAGATCATAAGTTATTCTTGAAGTGATCAAAGTGCAGATTTGGAGAGGAGTCTGTAGCGTACCTTGGTCATATTGTATCAACACAAGGGGGTGGCCATGGATTCTAGTAGGGTAGAGGCTTGGCTTCGCCCTCGTACTGTGCAAGCCTTACGTGGTTTTTTTGGGTTGATTGGTTATTATCGTAGGTTCACTCAGGATTATGGAACAATGGTTGCACCACTTACCCAACTTCTTAAGAAATAATCTTTTGTGTGGTCTTCTAAAGTCAATTAGGCCTTCCTTTACCTCAAATAGGCTTAAGTGATGGCTTCTCATCTCTAGTTGCTAGATTTCTCCAAGCATTGCATTATCTAGTTGCTAGATTTCTCCAAGCATTGCATTATTTGGTGTTGTCCTACACCAAGGTGATGGTCCAATTGCTTTTTTTAGCCATACAATAGTTCTTCACCATGCTAAATTAACAGCATATGAGCGAGAACTCATTGGCCTTGGTCAAGGCTATTCGCCATTAGTGGCCCTATGTTTAGGGACGTCCCTTTACTATTTGGACGGATCACTATAGTCTGAAATTCTTATTGCATCAAAGGCTCTCCACTATTCCACAACATACATGGGTCAGTAAACTTTTTGGCTATGATTTTGAGATCGTATTTATGCCTAATAAACAGAATGAAGCCACAGATGCCTTGTCATGGCAGGATGAACTGACAGATTCTTCTCGATGTGTAATTTCTTATCTCATATTTGAAATTTTTGGTACACTATGTTCTGAAGTTGAGTGTTTCCTGAATTGCTTGAGAAAAAGGTAACTATTGCAGCGATCAGTGCTCTTACTGGCTTGGCACTAGTCGATGGCTTAGTGACTTTTAATGGTTGGTCTTTTGTTCTTGCATCGTCAGAATGTTAGCCCTTATTGCTAGATGATGTACATGGGACTGATCATGAAGGTGTTCAGAAGACATACACCATCTCCGTGCTATGGTCTTTACCACACATGGTAGTTTTTTGGTTAGGGAGTATGTCAAGGGATGTATAGTTTGTCAACGCAATAAAACCGAGCATTTACACCTAGCTGGCTTACTTCAACCTTTGGTGGTTCCTTCCTCAATTTGGGAAGATATTTCCATGGATTTCATGGAAGGTCTTCCTTGTGTGGGTGGCAAATCTATCATATTGATTGTTGTGGATTGTTTTTCTAGATATGCTCACTTCATTGCTTTGGAACATCCATATACGACGGTTTCTGTGGCAAAGGTTTCTATGATGACATTGTTTGTCTACATGGTATTTCTTGTTCTGTTGTGAGTGATCGTGATCCAATGTTTACAATTAACTTTTGGACATAATTGTTTCAGTTGATGGGTACTAAACTAAACTTAGCATAGCTTTTCACACTTAGATTGATGGCCAATCAGAGGTTGTAAATTGAATCATCACTATGTACCTTCGATGCCTCTCTAGAGATTGTCCTTACCATTGGCTTCAATGGTTACCTTGGGTAGAGTACTATTATAACACTTTATACCAATCAGCTCTAAGGGAGACACTGTTTCGAGTGGTTTATGGTTGTGATTCTCTCACATTGATGACATATAGTCTGGGATCAGCACGTGTTGTGGCTGTAGAAAGGCAAATGCAGAGTTGTGATGTGTTCTTAGCTGAGGTATGTGAGCGTCTCTTATAAGCTCATGATTATAAGAAATCTTTGTATGATAAAGCTCATCGCTCAATTGATTATGATGTGGGTAACTGAGTTTGGTTGCGCCTTCATCATCGTATGGCTGCTGGCATCACTGATCAAGCTTTTTCTAAATTGGCTCCTTGATTTTATGGCCCATTTCAAAATGATGAACACATTGGTGGCGTTGCTTACCGTCTCCATCTTCCTTCCAAGGCTCACATCCATAATGTCTTTCATGTGGCCCTATTAAAGAAATATGAAGGTGTTGCTCCTACTTCCTTGGTGGCTCTTCCCTATATTGTGCATGGCAGAATCGTACCATCTCTAGTTGTTGTCACTAGAGGCTAGTATAGCAGTGGCATCGTAGAAGTTTTGGTGCATTGGGAGGATTATTCGTTGAAACAAGCTACTTGAGAGCCTTTGGAGTCTTCTCGACAAGCTTATGCCAATTTTTGAATCGAGGATGAGCTGCTTCATGAGGCATGGGGAAATGATATGGCAGGCACAAGCATATATATAGTTCTGTTGCATAGAGATATGATTTCTATCTTTTGTATTCCATAGTTTGTTTGGATTGGATTGATATTATATCTCTAGTTTCCAAGTATAGATTGGTACCTTGAAAAAGGGTTTTGCCTAACAAAGATTCACCGAGCAAAACCTCTAGTTGAGCAAGACAAGCATGCTTAGCCAAATGACACTTAGCCTTATCCCTCTTTGATTATATTTCTATATTGCTGCCATATTACTATCCGCCACTAATTCATAGTGCTATCTACTTAACTAATTTTCACTCCATAAAAATCAGCTATGTCATGACTATATTATTAAAATCAATCAATTAACCCTACGACACATCTTATACCAATAAATTAGACTATCATAATGTTTATGCATTATCCATAATATAAGCAGTTGGCAATGACACCATAACAACAAGAGACATAAGATTTGTCTACTATGCACTACAAATGAATCAATGAGATAGAGAGCAAACCGACAACTGCAATCCTTTGTATATTTATAGGCTCTAGTCAGTAGACTTCGCCATTTTCCTCTTTGACATCATCTTCCTCACACTCTCCACATCACTTCACATCCCAATAGTAGCATATATGTTTGATAGCACTAAATAAACCCCATCATTCCATGGCTCAGCCTCTAGTAACCTCTCCACCACTGACTCCCCAACTCTTAACATTCCTATGTTTTTCACATGCACTGAGCAATGTTCCCCATATCAGAGAACTCTAGTAACCCTGTCTTCCATCTGCTTCAATAAACTCATCCCTGTATCCACCAACCCTCCATGCGCACAAGCAGAGAACATTGCCATCATTGTCACTATTTGGTAGCAACCCTTCTCTTTGCATTTCATCAAACATGTTTACTACATCCTGCTCCTTGCTTTGTGTTGCAAGTATTATAATCATGGTTGTCCACGATTACACATCATTGATAGGCATATGGTCAAATACTCTTCTTGCAAAATCAATAAAAATGCACTTGGCATACATATCTACTACTACTGAATTGGATGGCGCCACATCAAGTGGCCTGAGCGATGGCATTGCATCATTCACTTATGCAACTACTCCATAAAACGAATATCTCAATATCCCCTACAGCGCAGCAAGCTGGTGCGACACTAACCATGTTTATATCATTTGGCACTAGACCATACCTTTGTAGCTTGAGAAACAATGCCAACGCCTTCCTTGACTCCCTAGCTTGGGACATGACCAATTATGATGGTGTTCCATGAACCAGGGCTTCGATGGAGCCTTTCATAACACCCTACGGACGACATCTAGGTCGAGCACCTTCACGTAGTAGGTAGCAGTTGATGATCGCTCTCTCCAGCTCTTGGTGAAGGGGTGGAGCATGGCCAAGTTTCACGACAACAGCGTGCAGCTGTTGGTGAAGGCTAGAACTAGTGGCTTTGGCCTAGGCCACGACCTTGAGGGCAAGGGGGAAGGTGTAGCGATCGGGGTTGGCGCCATGACAGGGCTTGATTAGGGTGGCCATGCGAAGCACAACATAGGGTGACCTAAGACGAACATAGGCACGCGTGAGGGTGTTCCAATGGATTGGGAGGAGGAGGCCAAGGTGCAAGAGGCATGCATCGGAACTAGACTTGAGTCAATCCATGTAGTGGTTGGCGTCAAAGAGCAGGGTTGTGTGGCACTGAATGTCGGAGGAGAGCAGCTGATCGGGCCATGTTAGATCACAACGACTAGAGGAAGGGAGTAGACATACTAGGACATTTGCCACTCTAAAGTCAAAAGGGCTATAGTCATGGAAGCTCCAACAAGAAAGGAGATGGCTGAGCACATGCAACCAACAGTACTAAGAATGTTGTGCTTGATCAACAAGCATGCCAAGAAGAAAATCGTAGCAACAGACCCACAAAGAGAGATGTGGCGGCTGGTTGTTGTAGCCTATGGTTGTCCATAGTGGTAGATCCTGCCACTACACTGCTTTGTCATCGGGTTGTTCACGACGGCACATGTCTGAACGAAAAACTTGTCACTCACTAGCTCGCTCGACTCATGATTAGTTCCGCATGGCTCGTTTGAAATTGTCAATGAGCTAAGCTAGTGTTCTAGCTCACTAAGCATAATGAGCCAGCTCGATCTGGTTTGTGAGCAGCTCATGAGCCAAATGAGCTGAAGGCCTAGAGCATATTGGTTGTATATGTACAATAGGTTAAAAGCCCATCAAAGAAACAATGGCTTCACGGTCCAATTCCCGCCCATCAAGCTACCATGTGTGCTAGTATTTGCACCAAAATTTGGTAAGTTCCACAGATAAGATTGGAAAGCTGATCGACTTATGAAAATAGTCTGATTGATACAGTGAGAAATCTGACCAAATGGATTGAGGATGGATTCAATTTATTCAAAGATAAAAAGTTATTTAGATAGGACCGGGTCTGAGGAGGAGCTATGGAAACCACATCATGTTACTTTATTTCTATAGAATACATCATGCAAGATAGTCTAAATCTAGTTAGTTTTATTAACTTCTTAGAGATAGTTTTCTTTTATGTTTAGTAAATAACATCTAGAGGTTGTTTGTAATTGTATCAGAATCTTATAACTCTAGGGTATAAATATAGACCCCTTGGTACCTTGTAAGATATCCACACAAATCAAATACAATCTTAGCGCATCGCCACCCTAGTTCATCTAGGTTTTTACCTACGGGTTTTAGCTCTTGATGTAAGGCTATATCGGCTAAGTTCGATCTCCGGCGAAGTAGAAAGTCTCACCATTATCTTGATGTATTCATTCTGCCTAAGGCTGCATTAGTTATGCCTGATCTCTTAGTCCAATCAGATGCATCACATCACGTTCGCGTGGTTCTATCGGCTTATTAAGCTCTCTCTACTACCATTGGTATCATGTTGTATTGGTTAGGTCCGATCTACTAAACCAATGATAGTAAATCGAGGCTTAGGTCGATAGGTACATACGTGAACGTTTCATCGGAATGACTAACCAATAAGTTATTCACATATTGAGCCTTATGCTTAGTGTATCAGCTTCTTAGCTGATATACATATATCTTTAGAGAATTTCTCTCATCGGTTCAGTGAGCCGATGGGTTTGCCTGTTTCTTCTGTCCGCGCGTTTGATCTAGCCATTCGTAGCTTCAGAAGATCAGGTGTTGCTCCTTACTATTTATCGTATATTCTATTCAATGAGCCGATGTGTCCTTTATCTTATTTCTTGCTATCGGTATATGCCTTCATCAGCTTTCTAGCCGATAAACAAGTGCTACAGTCTCTATTGGCAACCAGTAAATTAGAGGATTAATATACTGTTTATCGACCACTGTATTCTAGAGCGCCATTGGCTTTACAGTTGATTGGTCATTTATCTTATTTCTCATTATCTATTTATGCTTTCATCGACTTTCTAGTCGATAAAAGGGTGCTACAATCTCTATTGGCAACTAGCCGATAGCAGGAGTCCACATATTGTGTATTGACTACTTTATTCTGGAGCGACATCAGCTCCACATCCTATGTATTTTTTATTCCCTTCATCGCTATCTGCCCATGCTTTCATCGACTTTTCAGCCAATGGATAAGTATTTTAGCCCCTATCGGCAACCGGCTGATAGTAGGAGTGTATTAGACGCAATAGATGACTATCTCAACCCTATCGGTGACCACCCGATAGCAGGAGTTTATATCGGCCCATTGGCTGACTAACTCATCAGCTTATCTCCTTGTCAATTATAGGGCTAAATTGACTGGCATATCTGTAACTCTAGCAACCTTGATGAAAGGACCTCTAAGCTAAAGTACTTGCACTAGAACAAAACATATCTCCTAGGTCTCGGTGTGTTCGTGTGCCTCCATCAGACCTCTATCGGCTCACCCTCGCTCGCCCTCTTAGCATGTCTCTCTATCCAGTCCAATCGGCTCCCGTGCGCGCGTGAACAGCCAAACAGATCGGTAGTGGTAGCCCTCAATAGAACCCTAGCCACACATAGCATGCCACCATAGGCACTCGTCACCATCGCCAACACATGGCGCATGCTTGCCGCTCGTCCTCGCCGCGCTTCGCCTATCCCCCGACCCTGACCCTGCTACATGTGTGACATGTGCCACCGTTAGGGTTGATGACTCACCCTGTTTCTTTCCTATCGCGCTGTTGCACTGTCATTCATTGCCTGTTGTCCCTCTCCTTCCTATTCAAACATATTGAGGTGGCAACGTACGAAGGACAATGAGCTTCGGTGTCATCGATGAATCCCTGCTCTGACGGAAGACCAACGAGCTTCTACGCCGCCACAAACCCCCTTATCGACCAACTACTACAAGTTTTGGCGGTTCAAGCTCGCTGCACCTACCGTCCATTTGCTTCTCTTGCTTGGTTGTGCATGCTTTGTCCATATCTAACTTGCAAGCCAAATGAGTTGGCCAACAAGCCGACCCGAGCTAGGGATATAGTTTGTTAAGATAACAAGACGAGCTAAGCTAGCTTGATATCCACCCATAGGCGCAAGCCTCACAACCAACAATATGGGCCACCATAGTTGGGCCAAAATGGTGTTCGCACGGACATGCGGTCATGGAAAAAGTCTATTTTGACTTCCTCAAAAATAGACATACTTTTATTTATATCACTTAACTACAAAATCGAGTATAGGGCATTCTCAACTATTAATACAGACGTAAATTGGCTCTCTGAGTGATTTTGATGATGGTTTTATCCCACGTGATATTTACATAGACGTTGATTTGGTCTATATTCAACTATTACATGGCACTACACACATCAAAATAGATAAATAAAATAATTAAAATATGTGGGTCCCACATAGG
Organism: Oryza coarctata; assembly: GCA_030770085.1. Lineage (NCBI taxonomy): Eukaryota > Viridiplantae > Streptophyta > Magnoliopsida > Poales > Poaceae > Oryza > Oryza coarctata. The sequence goes on along the minus strand of CM061463.1, from coordinate 22,794,477 downwards.
CCCCTACCTCCCCTCTCCTCTCTTCCTCTTACTTCTTTCCCTCCCTCTCAACACAGACCGAAAGTCAGGGAAAGAGGAAGTGGCTGACAACGACGATGACATGGGTGTTAGGCTCAAGCGTCGATCAACGTCCCTACCTCCTTCCACTCCACTTGCTACATAGAGAGAGGGTCATCGGGGTCCACAGGCCACAATGCGAGGATGATGGGGGCGGCTTAGGGAGGACGGCCTATGGAGATGACGTCAGTGCCCCCTTTCCTTGTACCCCAACCTCCCAGATCCAAAGCTTAATGATGGCGAGGACAAGGGAAGCAAGGGGATAGGGCCTCTCGATCGGCGACTGTATATGAGAAGGAGTTAGCCTTGTTGGCGACCGCTTCTCCTGCCATCAATGTCATTACCACCCCTAGTAGGTTGGTGCAGAGGTAAGGTGGATGACATGGCTAAGGCATTGGTGAAGAAGTAGGTGTACATGAACAACAAGGCTAAGGTGGTGGACTCGTGGCTAATAAGGGCCAAGCAAGGCTTAGGTGCCAACCCAAACCCTTTCCTCCATCTCATGCTGGCCATAGGCTGTCGCCCCTCTCCGTTGGCTAGAGACAAGAGGAGAGAGAGGAATAGAGGAAGAAGAGGATGGACACTAATACGTGGATTTTAATTTTTTTTTCTTTTTATTGTAATATCAGGTAAGTCGTTACGTCACACAAAACTATTATTAAGATTATTTGATAAGTATCAAAAGACAAACTTTATACCTAGTTTTTATTTTATGTTGATAAATATAAATCGATCTCGGTCGATAGTTGGGCGAGCCAAAATAGCCTTTCCTGCGGCTGTATTATAGTTGTTGGGTCGGAACAGGATTCCGACGGATTTGCGGCACATTGGGCCGGAGCGGGATTCTGAAGGACCTGCAGTCATTGGGTTTGGGCAGGAACGGATTCGGACGGAAATGGCACCCACCCAGCGCCGGTCACTTGGCCAGCAGCCGAGAGGGGAAACACCCACGACGCCAGGCGGCACCCCTAGAGCGGTGATGGAGAGAGAGCGAGGTCAGTGTCAGTGAAGTGTGAAGACGAAAGAGGGAGGGCGCGCGGCGCCGCGGCGGAAGACGAAAGCGACGCCGACGCGGCAGGCAGCGAAAGGCTGGAAGATGCGGGCGGAGTAGGAAGGCGAGGAGGCGACTGACGTGGGGGATTAGGTAGGCGCTCGCCGCGAACGACGACGACGACTACATATCGTTGCGTGATCGATCTGCCAACCTGGGATGAAGCGACTGAGCAGCGATCCAATAACTCAAACGCCGCGCGCGAGCTCCTGTCTTGCAAGGTTGCGACCTGCGGGCTACCGAGCTTGAATACACATGGTGCGTGTTTTGCGGAAAGATCATCGGACTTGTTACTGTGGAGAATGTTATTCCGTGGCAAGAGGAAAACAACGCGTTTTGGAAAGGGTTACGATCACGACGATCAGCCAACATGCGGTGATTGAAAATTTAAAACCGTCCTGTGGTTCTATTTTGCCGCATGAATCATCCGTGAACGTGCGAACATGAACCATGAATGTGAGAGATACATCAGGAACAGAGGGACAGCAACTAAGAATGGAGGACTTGCAAGGCAGGAGCGTCATCTTGGGCCATGATCTCCTCCTCGAGCCTCTTGGCGACGCCACGCGCGAGCTCCTCAAGGAACCCCACGAACCCCTCCAGTGTCCACCCCCGTACCGGGTCGGCCTCGAACGACCACGCGACGGCGCACCCCGCCGGGTCGGGTTCCACCCGGATGGCGGCCGTGTACCGGCCGAACCCCTTGTTGGTCTCCACCACCTCGTAGCTGTACCGCCGCCCGGCCGGGTCGAACTCCAGCAGCCTCTCCTTGGACCACCCGGCCGTCGACCCCGGCGCCGCCATGTTCACTGGCCCGGCGCAGTAGCGGACGCACCCGGGCCGGCCCTCGGCGCCCTCCACCCTCCGGCACGTCTGCACCGAGGGTACCCACTGGTCGAGCGAGCAGAAGTCCCCCAGCAGCGCCCATGCCTGGTCCGGCGTCGGCCCCTCCACCACGGCACGAACTGACCCGTGCCACGCCGCGGCCGCCTCCTTGCCGTCCGCGCCGTCGGCCATGGATGCCGTAAACGGCCGGTCAGACCCGTGTGCTTTGGCTGCTGCTTGGTGCATCGTGCCAAATGCGCGAGGCCGTGGGAAATGGGTGCTTTTGCACCGTTGCACGAGCTAGCGTGGAAGGTCGTCGCATGCGTTGTTTTGCTTGGAGTGACACTAGGTCGGGACGAGATCCGGGAAGAAGATTGTACTTTTGCGGTGTAGCCATCACCCTGTCCAACGCCAAAGAGATGTGAACGTTTGTATGTTGAGTGGGTGTACATGGCTGCTGGCTACTGGCTACTGGTCAGCTGTCAGGCAGTCACACGTTGTGTGATGTGTCGTTATGCTTTCTGGCAGGTTAGAGGAATCAAAGGATGCCACCTTGAACTTTCCTGCTCTATTGATTTTGGCTGCTTCCGGCTGCAGGAGAAAAAAAGGGGATAGGAGTAGATTGTGATGTGCATGCATTTCTACAATTTGACTAGCTATGGTGATTAGTAAACCATCTCAGATGGGACATGATTTTTTGTAGTAAGTGACGGTAGCTTTCCCTATACAACGTTTGAAGTTTGAAATTTGCCGAGTAATAAATTTCAGCAAAAAGAAATATCCAGGAGAAGATAGCACGAAGTTCTGTCAAGAAGTAAATTTCAGCAAAAAGAAATATCCAGAAGAAGAAACTTCGAAGTTCTGTCAAGAAGTAAATTTCAGTGAAAAGAGAAGAAAGAAGTAAATTTCAGCAAAAAAGAGAACCAAGAGCTATGCAAAAAAAAAAAAAAAAGAGTAACCGCCCACCGTGGGGCTCGAGAACCCACAACCACGAGGTTAAGAGCCTTGCGCTCTACCGACTGAGCTAGACGGGCTTAGACAATCTGTTCAAATACAATGTTATATTGAATGTTACATGCCGGAAGCAACTCGATTATAGCTACCAGAGATGAGTGTCATTCAGAGCCGCAACATTCTGCACCTTCAATTTTTTGTTATATATTTGACTCCTTATCTTTGCACGGTTTCACTAAACTGAGGTCCAAGAGATTAAGCAGGGAACTAGTTGCACTTGCATCACAGTTCCTTCCTTCAGCCACTCATGCGTGCGATCAATTAAGATAGAGATATATACCTTGGGTGAAAACTAGAGTTCCAGCTTACATGTGAACGGTAACACACTGCAAGACATGACAAGACTTTCTATCTCTGCTGGAAATTTAAGGTTCTAATGGAGCAAGCGTATGTAGCGAAGAAGATAGTAAAGCCAGCCAGCACTGCAGCTACGACGCCAATGACGTCCGGATCATAGCCAAAATGATCCTTGATGAAAGGTCTGACTTGCTTATCAGGTTGGCCTGGGACCGTGATAAAATCCTCCACATCTCCATATTGCGACACAATAAGGCCGTATAGTGTCTATGCCACTTGGCAAAGCCAACAGTAACAAACTGTAGAAGTGTAGTATATTGTGAAATTGAAACCCCGTTATCTACAGAGAGGTCGAGTCTATATATATATACAAGTCCAGTGGTCTAATATCTCCCATAGTCGTAGCAGGAGAAAACAAACACAGAGACTGAAGCGAAAACTGATGAACAAAGGTACAGGTAGACCTTTGGTCAAGATGTTGGTGAACTGGTACGTCGATGGTACCTAGAGCAGCCGAACGTGTCCTAGAGCGACCTTATTACGTACTAAGTGAATGTCAATCTCAATGTGCTTCGTGCGTCGTTGATGAACCGGGTTGGCAATCATGTAGACGGCACTAACGTTATCGCATTAGACAACGGTCGTGAAAGCGATGGGTGTATGGAGCTCCTGAAGAAGTTGGAGAATTTAGCAGCACTCGGTGATGACGTGGGCAACAGCGCGATACTCGACTTCAGCGCTGGACCAAGACACTGTAGTCTAGCGCTTGGAGGACCAAAAGACTAGAGTGTCGTCGAGGAAGATGTAGTAACCAAAAGTGGAGCGTCGGGAGTCGGAACAATCAGCCCAGTCTGGATCAGAATACACGGTGAGAGAGTCGATGGGGCTGAAGTTGAGATGTAAGCTGGTAGATAGTGTGCCCTTCACGTAGCGAAGGATACGCTTGAGCAGCGCGAGGTAAGATTCGCACGGAGCATGCATAAAGAGGCACACTTACTGTACGGCATAAGTGAGATCAGACCGTGTGAGTATGAGGTACTGGAGAGCACCAGCAAGACTCCGATACTAGGAGGGGTCGGCGATGAGAGAGCTGTCAGTGGCGGAGAGCTTGACGCGAGTGTTGACCGGAGTGACAGTAGAGTGACATTCGGCCATGCCCGCACGCTAGAAAAGATCCATGGTATACTGACGCTGGGAGAGGAATAGCCCGTAGAAAGAGCACGTAACAAAGATGCCAAGGAAGTAATAAAGATGACCTAAATCGGTCATGGTAAACTCCGATTAGAGTCGGGCCATGGTGTGCTGTAGAGTGGTCATCGAGGACGCCGTAAGAATGATGTCGTTGACATAGAGAAGGAGGTAGGCGGTGGTATCTCCGGTGTGAAGTACGAAGAGAGACGTATCAGAGACAGAGGCCACAAAGCCAAGTTGCCGAAGATACGCAGCAAAGCGATGGCACCAAGCCTGAGGGGCCTATTTGAGGCCATAGAGAGAGCGCTGAAGGAGACAGACATCGTTGGAACGAGATGGGTCGACGAGGCCTAGAGGCTGCTGGCAGTAGACCATCTCCGTCAGATGGCCGTGAAGGAAGACATTCTTCACATCGAGCTGATGGATCGGCCAAGAACGCGAGGCAGCGAGAGTGAGCACAACTCGAATGCTAGCGGGCTTGACGACGGGACTGAAGGTCTCGTCGTAGTCAACGCCGAGACGTTGAGAGAAACTACGGACCACCCAGCGCGCTTTGTGATGAGCATGCGAGCCATCGGAATGGAACTTGTGTTTAAAGATCTACTTGCCGGTCACAACGTTGGCACCGGGGGACAAGGGACGAGACGCCAGGTCTCATTGTCCATGAGGGCCTTGTACTCATCGGCCATAGTTGTGCGCCACTAAGGATCGGCCAAGGCAGAACGATGAGTTGCCGGAATGGGTGAGACGGCACAATGGATTACGGGAAACCCGTAGCACTGGGTAGGGCGGAGGGACCCGGTTTGGGATTGGGTGATTATATGAGAGGAGGTGGAGACAGCAGAGGCTGCACGGTTCGATGGTAACGTCGGTGGTGGGGTAGGGTCGGAAGGGGGGAGGGTGGCATCAGCTCGGGATCGGTGACTGTAGGTTTGGAGAAAGGGCTGGACGAGGTCAGCTTGAGCTGATGGAGGGTGGAGGGCCGATAGGGATTGGTGAGCCGATAGAGATTGATAAGCCAATGGAGTTGATAGGGTCGATAGGGGCTAAATGAGATCAGTCTGAGCCGATGAGGGTTGTGGAGCCGATAGAGGTCCAATTTGGGTGACAGTGGAGCAGAGAAGAGTGGGATAATCGTTTAGGGGGTCCTCAGGAACGACTGATGTGGAGTGCGGAGGTGTGGTTGGTAGAGAATGTCGGGATGGTACCGTGTTGGTTAGAAGGAAGTCGAGGTCGCCAGACGAATGTCCATGGTGAAGTAAACCGAAGGGGAAGCAAGACTCGTCAAAGACGACATGGTGGGAGATGATAATCCGTCGGGTGGAGAGATTAAGACAGCGGTATCCCTTGTGGGAAGAGGGGTAGCTAAGGAAGATGCAGGCGGTCGAGCGTAGTGCGAGTTCATGAGGGGCGATGGCTGTTAGGTTGGGGTAGCAGAGACACCCAAAGAGACATAAGTGAGAGTAGTCGGGCGTCTTGTGGGACAGAAGGGTGTAGGAAACGTTGTGACGAATGGAAGAGCAAGGGCGCCGATATAGTAGGTAGGTCGCAGTGGTTAGTGCTTCAGCCCAGTAGGGTGCAGGCAGATGGGCGTGAAGAAGTATAGTGCGTCTGATGTTGTTTAGAGTTCAAAGAAGGCGTTCGGCCTTGCCATTTTGAAGAAAGGTGTAGGGACAGAAGAGGCGAAGATGGGTGCCACGGGAGGTGAGAAAGGCTTGGATGGTACGGTTTACAAACTTCGTACCATTGTCGGCGTAGAAGGCTTGAATGAAGAGGTTGAGTTGGGTGGAAACATAGTTGGTGAAATTGATGAGGTGAGAGGCAACCTCGGACCTGCATGTGAGGGGAAAAAGTCTAGCAGTAATGTGTATAATCGTCAAGTATTGCAAGATAGTACTGATAACCCGAAACACTTTTAATTGGAGAAGTCCACACATCACAGTAAATTAATTCAAAAGGTCTAGAGGTACAAGACATAGAGGAGAAGAAAGACAATCGCACATGTTTGCCAAGTTGAAAAGATTGGCAGACAGTGGAGCTGTTGTGGTTGCACTGTATGGAGGCACTGTGACGGAGAGTGACGACAGCATCGGGACTAAGGTGACCAAGGCGAAGATGCCACAAGTTAGTAGAGATGGCTAGGCTAGTGTGGGGAGTGCACGGCGTAGCAGGGATGATGTGCCACTATTGCATCGAAGCATCTCGTATTGGATCGTGATATCCTTCACAGAGAAACTAGAAGCGTCAAATTCAATTGAGCAATTATTATCTCTTGTGAATTGGCGGATAGAAAGTAGATTATGGACGAGGGAAAGAACTATGAGGACATTATGGAGTGGAAAATTAGATGTGGGTGTAGACAGGATGGAGTCACCGCGGCATAAGATAGGAAGAGATTGGCCATTGCCGATGGTGACGAAAGGGGAGGAGGAAGGATGGCGAGAGAATAGTACACCGTCCGATGAAGCCATGTGGGATGACGCACCAGAATCTAGCACCCAGGGGTGTTGGGTTGGAGCATCATCTGGTTGAGGGCGGCGATGAGGCCAGCCTGGTTCCACGAGGGAGCCGACTGGGTGGTTGGCGAGGGTGTAATCGGCTGAGGCGGTTGGATGGGAGCGGACGCCAGGTGGGCTTGAGGGTGTGCGCCGAGGACCCCGGGCTACCAGCCGATGGGGCTACGTAGCTGGGGTTAGGGTGCCTAGGAGCTATAGCAAAGCCACGGACTCATGGGATTAGCGGACGGGGCAGGGACAGGAGCAAGGACGCGGTTGCATCAGACCGCTCCAGCTCTTGCCCTTGCCCTTTCCTTTACCTTTGCCGTTGCCACTGGCGCGAGCTTTGTTGCCGTGGCCGAAGCCATGGCTACCAAAGCCGCGAGAGGTGGTAGCAGCGCACGGTGGGCGATAGCCAATAGGGTTGGAGCAGCCATGATCGGCTACAGCAAGGAGAGCGGTGTGGGCCACAATTTTCTCATCGTTGGCTAGGCGAAGTTCCTTAAGAACTAACATGTAGTGGGCCCGAGGGAACGTGGGAAAAGGTGTAGAGTTGGCGATGTCATCGACGATATTGGAGAAGCAAGGGTTGAGTCCTCGCAAGAGGGTAAGGACGAGTTGAGAGTTAGCCACAGGGTGGCCAACATCACAAAGGGCGGCGGCCTTGACTTTAAGGCGTTGGCAGTACGAGGAGACAGAGGAGTCCCCTTATATCATGGAGTAAAACTCATTGAGAAGAAAGATGGCGCGTGACTGCTTGTTTGCTTGGAAAAGTCGCTCGATGGCCACCCAGAGATCACGTGCGGTGGGATCGGTGTCGTCCATTGCAAGGTCGAGAACGGAGTCATTGACCGAGCCGAGCAGCCAGCTGCGCACGTAGCACTTAGCGATGTCCCACTGAGGGTCATCGGGTCGAGGTAGAGCGGAGCCATCGATGTGGGAGCGAAGGCCAAACTTTCCACATAAGGATTTGAAGAAGAAAACCCACTTAGAATAGTTGGCGTTGAGGTCAAGGGAAATAGGAACGTGAGATTTCACGTTCATAATGGCGTAGGGTGGTGAGAACACCGGCGGAGGGGTGCCTGAGTTACTGTCAAGAGCGCCGATGGTCGGAAGGGATCCGACGACTGGAAGTGCCGGAACCAAGAGCCGATTTGGTGGTCATGGTGAGAGAGTAGCGGGGCGTGATAAGCCGATGAGAGTGTTGAGCCGATAGGGAGAGGTGGGGGTCCGATGTGGACCGATGTGTAATCGATGAGAGTGGGTGGCAGAATAGGTAGAGTAGGTAGAGTAGATAGGTCGAGTAGGTAGAGTAGATAGGTCACTGGCACGAGAGAGTAGGTGGGTCACGGGCGAGAGAGGGTTCGTGTCCGTGAAGTGAGATTTTGCGTCCGTGGACACGTGGACGCAATTGAGTAGGGCGGACCCGAAAAACGGGAGAAGTCACGGGCGAGAAGAAAAGAATTTTGCGTCCGGAAAATAGGAATTCGTGTCTGTGGACACGTGGACGCACCGGAGTGGCGCTGACGCGAGTGGAGAAGTTTCGTGTCTGAGAGCAGGTGAGCGTGTCGAAAGAGTGGGAACCGACAGAGTGTTCCAGCCGATAGAGGCGGATGGGTCCAGCCGATGGAGACCGCGAGTGCAGATATGCGCCGCCGTCGGAAAAAGGGAAGGTGGGCTGAAGCAAGGTGGGTCTGAACGAGACGAGAATGCGGATGGATGCCGTCTCTTTGTCACGTGGTGGAAAAAAGCGAGTAGGTGGTGGAGGAGGAGAAAGACCGTCTGTGGAGGAGACGATGGGGATAAGAACCGAAACGAAAAAGGCAGAGGAGGAATAACAGAGGAGAAGGTCTGCGATGGAGAGGAAGCGTCGACTCGTCGGCGAGAGGGTTGCTAGCACGCCGGGATGTCTAAACCTGTTTTAATATCATGTAGAAGTATAGTATACAGTGAGACTGAGACTCGTTGTTTATATAGAGGGTCAGGTCTATATATATACAAATCCAGTGGCCTAACACAAGTTCACCATTTTGGGATTTTCTGATATACATATAAATCGGATCAACTTACAGGAATTGTACTGAAAGAGGTTTTAAGCTTGAATATAGCCAACAAAGAGACTTACCGGATGAAGAATCCTGAGAAGAGATTGAAAAGGGTGTAAAAGGCAGCACCCAATATGGAAGCAACCTGAAGGTTTGGTGATACCGAGACGTTCATCATGCCGTAGTAAGTGAAACAGAGGAAGGTGAAGAATGAAACATAGAAGAACCAGAAGAACTTTGCTGGTGTCCATTGGAACGACATCATTGGGTACACAATAAGTGTGTAAATGACAGTCTCAACGAACACATATGATATCTCCACAACAACCAGACGAAATTCAACAGATTGGTGTACCATTTGTTATAAAAAGTTTTACATATATATTGAAATGCTTTTATATCTCATTTCTGCTACATGATTGTGACCTTTTGTGGTAAAGTTTCCAGAATATTTCAGTAGTGTGACATTTTTAAGGTGTTCCGGATTCAGTTGAACTACAAAGTAATATCACTGACCTGGGCTAGAGCATACGGTATGGCCGAGGACATTCCAGCTGCCTGCTCTCTGTAAAATACAGTCCTTTCCACAGCAACAACAGGTTGAACAGTTACAGAATTATCAAAACCAACAAACAAGACAGCAGAATACATTGATCCAATGATGATCAAAAGATCTTTTGAACTCTTCCTGCACGAAATAAGAAACAGTTAAGGACCCAGTGATAGGTATTCTTGAAAAAAATTCAATGACTGTACAGATAATAACTTAGCCTGATAAAAATGCATACATCTTGTGACCGACCCTCCAAAATATAGTCCCCAACATTAAAGCAGTAAATAATGCAAATAAAATCCTGACAAGGTTATAATCAGGGCTTCTCCAGTAAGTCCACCATTGTTTCCAGAGGCAGAGCTTGAACTGATTAAAGGTGCTCTACGAGTATTGACTAGGGAAGTAGAGGTCATCAGAACCAGGAGGTGGCTTGCTCAGTTCTTTCACTAATGTTTTGGTTCGCCTGAAAATGATTAGCCATAGAGAAAAGGTAGATGTTATCTAAATGCCTTAAGAGTTAAAGAAGAGTTAAAGATGCAAGAGAGTAAGTCCATTTTATGCTTCATTGAAAGATCTAAAGTTCAAGACGGAGAGTGCATGCTAACAATGTAATGCTGCCTTCACTCCTGGAAGAAATTGAACTGTTGAAGGAACACTGCACTTACTGATGCATAGTCGATGACCTGTAATATTCAGCAAAATCGATATCCCAATCGAACTTCTGATGCAGCTGAGCTTACATCCAACATCCATGTAGCTGGGTTTTGATTATCTTCAATCTTTGGGACTCCAGGAATTGCCTGGTTTGATAAAATGGGTAAAAAATGAAGAATATACTCATAATTGAAGAATCTCTTACAAGGTACTACTACAAGATTACAGGGAAATTTAATCTATGGGGATAAGTGAAATATTTTGGATATCAGATAACAAACCTCAAAGTACTAAACTACTCTACGAGAATTTGTACCTGACCTCCTTTTTTCAGTAACAACAACTGCATGGTAAAAAATCGAGATCTTGAATTAACAAAGAGAAGTAAAGCAATAATTTTGAAAATAATGTATACAGTAGACTATACCTCATCAAAAGCTTCAAAAATGTCAATACTTGGTTGATGAATAGTGCATACAACGGTTCTTCCAGTATTGACAGTGTTATGAACAGTTCTCATAACAATAGCAGCAGCTCTTGCATCAGGACCAGAAGTTGGTTCATCCATAAAGATACTTGAGGGGTTTGCCACAAGCTCGACAGCAATTGTTAGCCTCTTTCTTTGTTCTGTTGACAGCCCGTTCACACCAGGGAGGCCCACGATAGCATATCAGTCAAGTAAGCTCAACCAGTTCCATAACTTCATCCACAAAAATATACATACAAAAGTCTACCTTAATCAACTTATCCATAATCCATCCCTCATTAAAAAAAAGTTCATTCACGATTTTATCACAGTAAACACAGGTTAGTAGCATAAAATTCACTGCATATAGACACGAGTTGACAGTTGATATCACAAGAAGAAGTGTACACAAGAACAAACCTTCTTTTCTTGATCATTGACCCCCTTAGGCAGGTGCAAGAAAGCAGAGAAGAGTAGGGACTCCCTTACAGTAATCTGTGGGGAATGGATGTCATTTTGCTCACAGTAACCTGATATTCTAGCAAATGTTGCTTGGTTCTTAGGGTAACCTGATATATAGGTTTCCCCTTCAATATACCCACATGTCATTCTTCCAGATAAAACGTCCATGAGGGTAGTCTTTCCAGCCCCACTAACACCCATAAGGGCAGTTAGAACACCAGGTCGAAAAGCTCCAGATATTCCTGACAGTAGTTGAAGCTTATCGGCAGTTACTCCCTGACTCTTCATTTCCTGACATATTCGCAGCTTAGAAAATAAGATTACAGATTATGAAAATTAATCTCACTACAGAGCATGAAAAGCTTGAGTTCAGGAAGATATATATCCTGCACATTCAAAATGCAGTAGCATAAAAATATGTGAACTGGCACCACCAAGTCTCTACAAACTACTACCTACACTCAAGCATTAGTTGATAAGCTCAGCAATACAATTCAAAGAAAGTTTCTCCAAGAAACTAGTATTACAGAACAAGAAATCCATACATCAACAAAGGTTTTAATATGGAATGCCCGTGGTCATTATAACAATATGAAATGGAAATGGAGGTCAGGGAAGGAAGAAGAATGAATAAGGGCAAGCATACACACCACAGGCATATCAACATAGTAATTTATCTCATTAAAGGACATGTAGACGGGTTCAAATGGAAGAACCATCCCTCTTCCTGGAGCAGTTCTGCCAGCAGCATTCATGCATGAGTGCGACCTATCAGAGGTGTTTGCGGAATATCCACGCAATTGTTGAATCGCCTTATCCACTAGAAACAGTTAAAAGCATCATTTCAGAAAGAGTGCTAAAGACAAAAAAAAAAGTACCTTTCTGAAAACATGAGGAAGAGAGAATATGACGACAAATCAGAAATAAGCTTACAGGTGATGACTGAGTTTGGGGATACAGGTTCTGGTGTTTCGATTGTAGTTCTCTGTTTTATATGCAACTTGTTTTTTCCTTCCTGAATGTTCTCCTGACTATCAATTTCTTCAGGGAGGATGGCTTGTGGTTTTCCAACAGCTAATTCAAGAAATAGAATAATCAGTTGAATAAATGGCCATTACCAAATGTCAAAACTATGTCCTTGAATGACAATACCTATTTATCAGACATTAGTTATATTATACATATCGAATGTATTTATTTACAGCTGACAAGGACAAAACGACCCAAACATTCTTATTGTTTTAATTCAGAGGTACAGAGTATGGCTAGAGAGAAATATCTAAAAATAAAGTGTGCTAATGAGATAAAATATCTCCCAAGGACTGTAAAAGAAATAAAAAATGAAATCAAGAATCCAGAATTTAATTGGGCTTGCAGAATACGATCTTATAATTTGGCGTCTACAATTTTAAATTTATAAAGTTAAAAGTTTTAGACTTTCAATATCTACATGAATCAATATTTGGAATTGCAGAGAACATTCATACGAAGGCACTATGTACTATACTAATTGCACTACCTGCTCAGTTGAACAGGCCAAACGGCGAAGTTAAAAAAATAATCTGCTGTCAGATGCAACTCATAACTGGTTGTTACTAAGTATTAGACATACACACATATAACAGCACTATAAATCTATTTGGCTATATAAATATACAAGACCACCCCTTTTGGGTGTGTGTAAGTTTCCTTTTCCCTATTCCTGTTCTCTTCTATATTAGAGCAGCTAAAATTCTCCCGCACCCGCTTCTGCGCGCGCTCCTCACCTCCTTCTCTATGCGTCGACTTCTCCTTCTCCCTCTCCCTCCCCCTCTCCTTACAGTCACTAACATGACCTCGCACGGACGCGACCTCTTCTGCGTCACGAACGCGAAATTTCCTTTTCACAACTGTGTCAGCTCCTCACTTCGCGTCCGCTCTCTCCTCTCTCTTTCTTTCATCGCGGACGTAAACTTGCCTCTCTCGTCACGCCCTGCCTCGTCCATCTCTGTTTCGCTTCGCGTCCAGAGCACGCGTGTTTCCGTCCTTGCGCTCCACGCCGTTTCTCTCTGAGCGTCGCGGACGCGAACATACTTTTTTTCACGCCCGTCCCTCTTTCTCGCCTCGCGTCCACGTCTCTCTGTCAGTACGTCGCGGACGTGACTCCATTTTCTGCGTCGCGGACTCGAACGCTCTCTCCGCGGCTGCGTCCGCTCTCTGTTTCGTTTCGCGTCCGGAGCACGCGCGTTTTTCCGTCCTCGCGCTCCGCGCCGTTTCTCTCTGCGCGTCGCAGACGCGAACACTCTCTCCGCGGATGTGAAATCCTCTCTCCTTTCGTGTCCGTCCTTCTCCTTCGTTTCGCGTTCGCTTCTCTCTGTCAGTGCGTCGTGGACGTGACTCCCCTTCTGCGTCGCAGACGCGAAAACTCTCTTCGCGGCTGCATCCACTCTCTTCCTCTCTCTCATCGCAGACGCGAAATCTTCTCTCCTCTCGCGCCCGGGCGTCGTCCCTCCCTTCCTCGCGCCCATGCGTCGGTCCTTCCAGCACCGTTTTCCGGCCGCGGCTCGTTGCTAGCACACCCGCGCATGATTTCTCATGCCACGTCCAATCCATCCCGGTGACTCTTCCAAAATAGCTGACCTTCAAAATAGCTACCAAGCCTATTCTCACTCTATCGATTGTCGGGATCTAGCTGTCTGTCTGTTATTAATGATCTTTTCATCAAAGCCCTAAGCACCACTCAGGCTAATCCGGTGTTCTCTCCTCCCTACGTGCCGTTAACGTGAAGTCTTATGGCCCGATTATGCTGGATCTCAATACCAACTAGAAGTGGATCTTTTTTAAATCTCTATGTGGCAAGTTCAGCCTCCGCGCCTCCTCAACTAGATGACCCTCCGTAGCTAGCTCTTTAGCTCTGTTAACAACTCTGTTCTCGATCTCATCATGGACGATACCGATCTAACCGTCTATGAACTGTGGGTGGCCATCGGATCTTTCACTTCAACAAGCAACCACGCGTCATCTTCCTTTTCACCGAGTTTCACTTTATGTTGCAAGAGGATTTCGTCATGACGTACTGCTAGCGCCTAAAGACCAAGGCCGTCGCCCACCGCGATGTTGGTCACCCTATAGAAGACTCACAGCTTGTCCTCGTACTTCTGCGAGGTCTCAATCCTCGTTTCTCCAACATCGCCGATGACATCACTAACTCCGTCATTCTTCCCACGTTTGCCAGAGCCCACGACATGCTGATTCTCAAGAAACTCCGTCTGGTCAACAACAAGAAGACAGTCGCCCACACCTCCCTCCTCACCGCAGCCGGCCCTGGCTGCACCAGCCCCGGCGGCTGCCACTCCACCATAGCTGCTGTCTCCCCTAGTGGCCACAGCAGCCACTTCAGTGGCCATGGCTTCGGCAACAGCAGCAGAACCCAAGCCAGTGGTGGCAGAAAGGGGAAGGACAAGGGCAATGTCAAGAGTTGGAGCAACCCTGCCCAGTCGCGCCATGCTGCTGTTGCTCCTCCACAGCAGGCCGTACCCATGGGTCCTTGGCTCTGCTACAATTCCTGAGTGCCTTAAAGATCCCCAATGTAGCAGGAGCCGTGTAGTCACAACAGCTGGCGATCAGGGGTCCTCGGTGCTCCTCCCTAGGCACACATGGCGTTCACACCGATGCAGCCCCCCACGACTCTCATGCCACTGTAAGTCTCCTAGTCGACTCCCATATGGAACCAGGCTGATCTCATCGTCGCTCTCAACTAGATGACACTCCAGAATCAACATCCCTAAGTGCTAGACTCTGGAGCATCATCTCACATGAGCTCTTCGAATGATACACTTCTTTTCCGATATCCTTTCTCATCTCCTTTCGTTACTGTCGGCAATGGGCAAACTCTTCCAATTACATGTCATGGCGACTCCCTCCTTCTAACAACAACGTCAAATTTTCCTCTTCACAATGTTTTAATTGTTCCCTCTGTAGTACACAATTTACTTTCCGTTCGCTAATTCACCAGAGACAATTGCTCTATCGAATTTGACGCTCTTGGTTTTTTTGTTAAGGATGACCCGACGCATGATGGTTTGCTGCAATAGTGGTAACGACCTTTACACCATTCCAACTATGCTATCCACTTCTCACACCAGTCTCGCCATCTCCACCAACCTTTGGCATCTCTGTCTTGGTCATCCCAATCCTGCCGCCACCGACACTCTTCACCGTAGCGTGTCCATTAAATGTAATAAACCAGTACACACTTTCTGCCACTCATGCTAGCTTATCAAACATGTGCGGCTCCCCTTTTCAAAATCTAGCTCCTTTACCTCCGGGCCTTTTGAGCTTATTCATTGTGATGTGTGGACATCTCCCGTTGTAAGTATTTCGGGTTATTGATATTATCTCGTTTTGCTTGATGATTTTATACATTACTGCTAGACTTTTCCTGTTTATCGCACATCCGAGGTTACAGCCCACATAACAGATTTTTGTAACTATATTTCCACTCAATTCAACCTAGTCATCAAAGCAATTTAGGCCGATAATGGGACGGAATTCGTCAACAACACCATCCAAGTCTTACTTTATTCTCGTGATATCCACCTCGGACTCTCATGTCCTTACACTTCCCCCCAAAATGACAAGGCCGAACGCTTTCTCCACACGCTAAACAACATTAGCCGCACTATACTTCTCCATGCACACCTACCAACATCTTACTGGGCTGAAGCACTCATCACAGTGACATACCTGCTGAATTGGCGTCCTTGCTCCTCCATCCATAATGCCATTTCCCATACTCTTCTTTATAACAAGACTCCTAATTACTCTCATCTTCGTATTTTCAGGTGCCTTTAATATCCCAACTTGACAGCCACAGCTCCCTACAAACTTGCCCCTCGTTCCACCGCCTATGTTTTCCTTGGCTATCCCTCCTCTCACAAGGGATACCGCTGTCTCAACCTATCCAATCAGCGCATCATCATCTCTCATCATGTCGTTTTTATGAGACCTGCTTCCCCTTCAGGTTAACCAACCTTGGGTCTTCGTCTAGCGACCTAGACTTCTTACTTACAGATACTGTACCAACACGCCTCCCCACAGCTACTCCATCCTGCAACAGCGCTAAGCACCCACGGCCACTCCATCCTGCAACAGCGCTGAGCACCTACGGCCCACTCCGGTGATACCAGAGGACCCGCTGGACGATCCCGCCATTCTTCTGCGCGGACCAGCCGTGCAGGTCGTCTCTCCACTGGCTATTGCTCCACCTTCCCATGCTGTTGCACCGGTGGCTGCCCCGACTGCCCCAGTCCGAAACTTCCACCAGACGTATAGCTGGCGGCCATGGATGTCTATTGCCTCAGCCCCTAAGCAGTCTGCCTTTCGGCCACTAGTATCCACGGATCCTGCGATAGCCCCCGTCCCGACCGTCTCGCACATGGTCACTCGGTCCTAGACCGGGTCCCTTCGCCAGGCTCAGCGCTACAGTTTCTCCGCCACCCACTCTGTCGTCTCGCTGATCTCGGCGAACCACTGGTCCGCCTTGGCCGATCCTCAGTGGTGCGCGGCCATGGCTGACAAGTATATGGCGCCTCGTTTCTCGCCCGCCTCCTCGGCGCTAATGTTGTGACAAGCAAGTGGATCTTTAAGTATAAATTCTACTCCGATGGTTCTCTTGCCCGTCACAAGGCACGTTGAGTGGTTCGCAGTTTCTCTCAGCACCTTGGCGTCGATTACGACGAGACGTTCTGCCCCGTCGTCAAGCTCGCCACGATTCGAGTCGTTCTCACCCTTGCTGCATCGCGCTCTTGGCCGATCCACTAGCTTGATATGAAGAACGCGTTTCTTCATGGCCATCTAGCAGACCGTGTATTGCCAGCAGCCTCCTGGTTTCATCGATCCTGCTCGTCCCAACGATGTTTGTCTCTTGCAGCGCTCTCTATATGGCCTAAAACAGGCGCCCCAGGCTTAGCACCAGCGGTTCACCGCCTACCTTCGGCAACTCGGTTTCGTGGCCTCTGTTTCCGACACGTCCCTCTTTGTACTTTATGCCGAAGATGTAACCGCCTACTGCTCCTATACGTCAACGACATCATCCTTACGATATCCTCGACCGCCACTCTGCAGCGCATCATAGCACGACTCTACTCGGAGTTCACCATGATGGACCTTGGTGATCTACACCACTCCTCGGCATCTCCGTCACGCGCTTCCCCGACAGATTGTTCCTCTCTCAACGCCAGTATGCTGTGAATCTTCTTTAGCGGGCATGCCATACCCGAGTGTCACTCTACAGCCACGCCGGTTGACACTCATGCCAAGCTCTCAACCACCAACGGACCTCTAGTCACTAACCCCTCTATGTACCAAAGCCTTGCTGATGCTCTGCAATACTTGACGCTAACACAACCTGGCATCGCCTACGTGGTCTAGCAAGTGTGCCTCTTCATGCATGATCTCCCTCATCTCGCGTTGATCAAGCGCATTCTCTGCTACGTGAAGGGCACCTTGTCCACTGGCCTCCACCTTAGCTCTAGGTCGGTCGACTCCCTCACCGCGTACTCCGATACAAACTGGGCAGGCTGTCCCGACTCCAGGCGCTCTATATCCGGTTACTATGTCTTTCTCGATGATAATCTTGTCTCTTAGTCCTCCAAGCATCAAACAATGGTATCCCGTTCCAGTGCGAAAGCTGAGTACCGCGCGGTTGCCCATGCCGTCGCTGAGTGCTGTTTGATCCGTCAACTCCTTCAGAAACTTCATGCATCCATTGCTTCTACAACCATCGTCTATTGTGGCAATGTTAGCGCAGTCTATATGACCGCTAATTCTGTTCATCATCGCCGCACAAAGCACATTAAGATCGACATCCACTTCGTTCGTGACAAGGTTGCTCTGAGACTAGTTCGAGTGCTCCACGTTCCTTCGACACATCAGTTCGTATACATCATGACCAAAGGACTGTCTAAACTATTGTTCACTGGTTTTCGGTCCAGTCTTTACGTTCGCAATCCTCCCGCTACAACAGTGGGCGGGTATTAGACATGCACATGTATAGCAGCACTAGACATGCATATGTATAGAAGGTAATCCATTTGGCTATATAAATATACAAGACCACCCCTCCTTTTGGGTGTGTGAGAGTCTCCTTTTCCCTATTCCTGTTCTCTTCTACACTAAGTACAGTGCAGCTACTTACGGTTCAGGTATATAAGCGATAGCGCAAATAACACGTTGAATAGAGTGGTGAACCCTAGAAGGGCACCAGTTGCAATCCAGTACCATTCCTTATTGGTGAAGACACCTGAGTTTTCTAGAACTGCCACTCCCAATCTCCTTCCATCAGGTACCTACTCATACACAATCAGAAAGTCAAGAAAAGAACCACTATTACCTACATGGGAACGGAACAATAAGACGATCAAGAGTCAACTTACAAATTTGTCCATCCACCTTGGAGAATGAATTTCATTGGCAGAAAAGGCGATGTATGCATAAGTAAGAGGTGAACACCAGTAAGCCCAAACCCACCATTTAGAGATTGCATCTGTAACAATAAGAATTTGAATGATTGAAATTCAAGTAACATGTGAGATGACTAATATTCTAATTTACAGTGATCATTTCAACAGCCAAATCAATTTTAAACATTGACGAGTATCCACTATAAGAAGTTACTAAAAAGTGATTTGCAGCAAGAGTCCTGATATTTGGGTTTCATTTCAAAAGGCATCTCCCTTTCTGACTTTTAAGAATCACTACGTCCCCTCAAAACCCATGGCACCATTGCAAGGACAAAGAAAAATCATACGCATCAGAAAATATGAGCGGATACCTTTTGGTAGGATGAATCCTCCTAGGACAAACATGATCAGAACTGCAAGAGACCCTGCAGTATTTGTTACCACAACAGTCCTGCATAGCCCAGCAGTAACTCTGAACAGTCCTGCAGCCATCTGCTGAAGCATGAAGACTACAAGCAGATGCTTGAAGAACCTGCAGCAAGATGAACATAGGAATGTTAAAGGAAGAGAGCAACCATATAAATTTAAAATGGTATAGAACTTTAGTAGGGTTGAATCACTGAGAAGGTGCACCTGCTAGCTTCAGGGGCAAATCCCATGGTGTAGCAGGTTATTGCAACCCAAATTATCGACTCAAACAGGGAGCTAGGGATTCTCACGAGAACATTTGGAAGTGCAAAAGTCCATGGCCTATAACAGGAAGTCCCTATGTTTGTAGAATACCGGGAGCCTTGCCAGAGTTAAAGATAAATCAGCAAAACCACTGAACATATTAGTTATCATGACAAAAATAAGTGCTCCTATATAGATTTGGCCATCGTCCTCGTCTCTTGTGTGGAGCTGTGTCCGAAAGAAAACTGTTGATGCTATTAGTGCAACTAGGATTCCCTTCAAAACAAAGGAGATAAAATTAGATATGAACTCAAACGACTTAGTCCTCTACTGTGGATAATAAAGATTTTTTATATTGCACCAAAGGGATACAATTCAAATGATGGCACAACTATATAATTAAATAGTTTGGATCATTCCACTACTGTACAATAGATAAGAGAAGACACAGTTCCTTCATTTAAGGCTATCAAGGATCTTGAATCTGGATACCTGAACTGTTTTGAAAATGTAGACAAATGAATTTCACTTCATGAGAAGCCATTCCTTTGAGTATGAGGTCTTGAGAAGCTCCAAAGTAGAAACAGACTGCTTGGAGAATACCAGAGCAGACTTGTGGATTTTCTCTTGTTGAAAGAAACTGAAAGCTGCTTTTTTAGGCTCTTCCCCATATGAAATTTCTTAAACTTGGCAACAAATTCAGGTACTGATACATAGCGATAAGGTTTCTCGCTCTGTATCCAGCACTGCTCCTGATCTTTCTTTGACGTAACCTGTATAAATTACCACTTTTTGTCAGAACTAAGTACGCTAAGTGCCTAATAGCATTTTTATTGGTCATATCATAGACATTTCCTAATAGCTATAAGAACTTGATCTTCGTAAAGGACCAGGCTAATATAAGAGGAGTTGGAATTTGTAAAATTTCGCATGTAAAATTTGTCTGCTAAGCAACTTCAGAGAAAAAAAAAGGATTTGGTATTACGTCGATGACGAACCTCCTGTAAGAAATCAGCAACACCTTTCCTGTCAGGGCAGCGGAACCCACACCTCTCTAAGAACTCAAGCACATGCTCCCGGGGGCCCTGGTACACGATCTGCCCCTCGGAGAGCAGCATGACGTCGTCGAAGAGCTCGAAGATCTCTGGCGCGGGCTGCAGCAGTGACACCAAAACGGTGGCCTCCCCCATGTGGATGATCTGCTGGATGCACCTGACGATCTGGAAGGTGGTGGAGTTGTCCAGGCCTGTGGATATCTCGTCCATATACAACACCTTGGTCGGGCCGACCAGCATCTCCGCTGCCATCATCCACACACGATTTCACCAACGGATCGGAGGGGGGAACCACATCAAAAGCTGAGGCGGGGGGAAGGAGGCACCGCGCGCGCGGGCCAGGCCTACGTACCTGTGGTGAGGCGCTTCTTCTGGCCGCCGGAGATGCCGCCCCGCAGCTCGTCGCCGACGATCAAGTCGGCGCACATGTCCAGCCCCAGGATCTGCACACACCGGCGCCATCAGATTCAAGCACTGGGACATGGCCAATTGCGTCGCGATCTGCGAGGGGAGCGGGAAGAGCAGCGAGCGCTCCCCGTCCTCTCTGCGGCAAACAATCGAACACCTCGTCTGCAACTTCCTGCTAGCCTCCGCGGCTTCGCGCTCTTCTCTAGTTGAAGTGTGGGAATCAACCAAACGCCAGTAGTTCGGTGTGGCCCTGGCTGTGTGGGCTATATAAGGCTAGCCGAGTGTTGGCCTTAAATGGGCCGTAATAACGGCAAACAGCTAAGATGTAGGCCCTAATGTATGGGTTATGTGGCCGTGCAGCCGACGACACCTTACCTCTATCTCTTCCGAGTTTATGGGTCAGCTGATTCCTCTATCAGACCCGTTTAGTAAGATAATCTATTATCTTAATAAATAATAGAAAAAAACACCACCACCTAAAAATTTTCACATTAATTGAAAAAATAAAAAATAGAGTGCAAATAAAAATACAATTTAAAATATATGAAAATCGGTATAAAATAAAGAAAATTAAAAGAAGAGTTTAGGTATAAATACAATTTAGAAAAAAAAATCTAAAAATCATATTAAAAATAAAATTAAATAATATTGAGATAAAATTCTATGTACAAATATAATTTATAAACATCTAAAATTCATATTAAAAATAAATAATATAAAGAGAAAGAGTCTGAGTAGAAATACAATTTAGAAATATCTAAATTTTAGATTAAAAATTTAAAATAATTAATATTGAGATAAGAGTCCATGTAGAAAAATATAATATATAAATATCTAAAATTAGGATTAAAAATAAATAATATTAAGAGAAAGAGTTAAAATATAATTTAGAAATACCTAAAATTTAGATTAAAAATTAATATTATGGTGAAAAGAGTTGGTGTATGAGTAAAATTTAGATTAAAAATAAATAATATTGAAAGAAAGAGTACATATAGAAAAACAAATATCTTAAATTTGAGTTAAAAATAAATATTATTGATAAAATAGTTCATGTAATAGTAGATAAAAATTAATAATTTTAATAGAAGAGTCTATGTTTTACTTATATTAATTTAAAGCTCTCCTATGAGCCCCACATCAATCATAGCTAGAAATTCTCACATCAATTTAAAATTCTTAAAATTTACATGTTAATCAAAGAAAAAGAAAATAACTTGATCATCCAATCTACATAAAAATACACCTAGCAAATGATATTGGATCCTCAAACTATATCAACCTAACAACAGAGTTCTATAATCAAACTCCGTAACAAATAACTGTTAATAATGATAAATATTTTTTTATTTGAAACAATTATAAACTATTACGAATATATAATATAATAGGTCATATTTACTAGATTGAAAAATATTGTAAGTGAGTGAGAAGATGCCACTAATAAACTAAAGATAAAGATAGAGCAAAGAAAAGAAACAAATGTATTATAAACTCTATATATCTTTAATCCATGTTTGCACATTAATCGGTATATTATAGGTTAAGTTAGGGTAGGCTAGAGATTAAAAATATATTGTCGTTTTAAATATTTTTTCACAATAAAAAATGAAAAATGTATATACCATTGTGATAAGATTTTATAACGAAGCTAGCCACGTATTCTGCGTGGGTCATCATGTTAGTTTCATTAAAAAAGGTTAATTCCTGTAAGAATAGAGCATGGAACATAGCTACGTACCCCTGAGAATGTAATCTGGCAGTAGAGAGCTTCCCTCGACTGAAGTAGCCTACACATCAATAAGCCAAATGTCACATATATACCTCGTCAGTATGGGAATGTCCATACATCAAGTACACGGTTTGGAAAATGGCGAATTGATCGGAGAAAAGGATGAAACAAAGAACTGCACACCTTCATGAACAGGTCGATCCTCTGCATCTGGATATATGCCCAGCTGCCTCTCCTTCTTCGTCAGCTCCTTGAGCAACTCTGCACACGCATACGGAAGACGTATGAATGTCAGCATTGCTGATGTGTTATGTACGAGGGTACAAGTACAAGTATTTTGCCACGTCGAAAGGGCCACACAACTCACCGTATCTCTGGCCAACCCCATGGCACTTTTGCGGAGAAGTCGAGCGTCTCCTTGACGGTCATCTCGCCGGCGTGGACGTCATGCTGGTTGATGTACGCCGCCGTCTTCTGCGGCACGGACTCGTCCAGTCTGTACCCGTTGTACGTCACCTCACCACTCACCTATATGTATGCGCCGACGTGGCCAGGTTATTACAATCTACGAAGTCTTTTTTAAGTCAATTAATCGAGACGGTAGTTGGGTCAAAAGACCGATGACGAGATCATATCCACCTCGAGAGTTGGGTCGAGCTTGCCGGCCAGGGCCAGCAAGAGCGTCGTCTTGCCTGAAGAAGGCGGCCCTAGCAGAAGCGTCATCCTGTAGGTGCGGAAGAGAGCAAGACCAAAGTTAACTGTAATTAATTCCGATTTGAGACTGTAGCTCGTCGATCATATGCATGTACGTACCTCGACGGCCTGACGATGCCGGAGACGTCCTTGAGGATGTGGAGGGTCTTCCTCTTGGCGAAGTTGAGGCCGACGAGGCCCAGCAGCGACTCGGCCACGTCCCGCGACACGTTCGCCAGCGTCGGCAGCGCGCGCGTCCCGACGTGTTACTCCGCCTGCACGTTCAGGTTCCTGAACCTCACCTCCACCGTCGGCATCTGGATCCCAGCCCTGCCGAAACTGAGTGATATGTTCAAGAACACGAAGTTCACATTGGTTATTTTTGGCATTTTTGCATTGAACTCTGAAGCTCAAAGTACTTGTGTGCTGCGTTCAGTGAGATTCTTCGAAGGGAACAAACGAGTGCAAGAAAAGCCAAATGGTAAGGCCTAAGCATCTTGGTATAATCGCGGAGCTAATGTTCTGGTGTCTCTTCTTGGTGTCATCACTGAATTCCTAGCTGATTGGAACATTCTCTCTGACGCTTTCAACGGATTGGATGAAATATTTAGTATGTAAGCCGGCACGCGTATGTAAGCCTGATGAAGCGACAAAAGAGAATCAGATGGAGCAACCTGAAACAACATTCCCTATTTGTCGAAGAGTGCAGAGTAGGTAAGTGGCACAACTGTGACATGATAACGATATTGATCATGCATTTGAACACCCAAACATCCCCATCCCACAATAACACACACCATTTGAGTACCTTGATGCATCTGAATTATGAAAAGTCTGATAGTCAACAATGTAAAACTTATGGGTGACAAATTGACAACCAACCTGTATGAAATTTACTCAAAGCAAGAAGTAAATGAATTCTGAAGTCTGACAATGTAAAATGAAAACTTTATGGGTGACAAACTGACAATCAACCTGTCTGAAATCTACTCAAAGCAAGAAAAAAACTGACTATCAATCTGAAAAAGATAGAAATCTGAATTATGAAAAGTCTGACAGTGAAAAATGTAAAATTTATGGGCGACAAACTGACAACCAACCTGTCTGAAATTTACTCAGCAAGAAGTAAAAGAATTCTGAAGTCTGACAATGTAAAATGAAAATTTTATGGGTGACAAACTGACGATCAACCTGTCTGAAATTTACTCAGAGCAAGAAAAAAAAACTGACAATCAATCTGAAAAATATAGAAGTCTGAATTATGAAAAGTCTGACAGTGAAAAATGTAAAATTTATGGGTGACAAACTGACAACCAACCTGTCTAAAATTTACTCAAAGCAAGAAGTAAAAGAATTCTGAAGTCTGACAAAGTAGAATGCAAATTTTATGGGTGACAAACTGACAATCAACCTGTCTGAAATTTACTCAAAGCAAGAAAAAAAAACTGACTATCAATCTGAAAAAGATAGAAATCTGAATTATGAAAAGTCTGACCATGAAAATGGTAAATTTTATGGGTGACAATCTGGCAACCAACCTGTCTGAAATTTACTCAAAGCAAGAAGTAAAAGAATTCTGAAGTCTGACAATGTAAAATGAAAATTTTATGGGTGAAAAACTGACAATCAACCTGTCTGAAATTTACTCAAAGCAAGAAAAAACGCGCGGCCTTCAGATCTTTAGTCTGACGCTCTCCCAACTGAAATATCCCCGCATGTGTGTAATTGAGCCAAATACAACTTCCTATAGAATATGATAGATTAATTCGGAAGTATTCCCATCTTTTGGTCTTCAAGGAGTCCGTTAAATATTATAAAAAGAGTAAACTGTATTCATAACACGTGAACGTTCAAGGTGGCTATACAAATTTCCAAAATGCTGCCCAGCGAAAAATTTGCAAAATGCTTGTTTTGGTACACGAATGTGCAAATCAAAGCCAAAACGGTATACATGACTAATTTTGCTGAGTTGGACGTTGATAAGAACATCTCGCACAGTGTGAAGAGACCAAACATGAGACATGTTGTATTTACAAATAGCCTTTCTATTTTATTTTTCCCTATATCTATCCTTTGCTTTCTTCCTCTGTTGTTATATATCTTTCTCTGTACCATCAACATATGCATTATTCTGACTTTAACTGAGTCGTATACATATCTATACGGTGTCCTCACGTGACCCTAGCAACATTAGCCGTGGTGTGACGCTTTGGCCTATACCGAGTATTTTGTAAGTTCGTATATTAAATTGTACCCACATCGTAATTTTCAGGTTCATATAGTACCAACACAATTTACTCATTGAAAATCATAAGAATAAAAAAATATCCTGTTTGAATTCGATATCCTGCGGTGGAAATTTCTGAGCGAAGCGTTGGCTTCAGCCTGATGTTGAAGGCCTCCCTTTGTAATTCGTGGATAGGAGCATATGGCTTCAAAGCCCAAAAGGCCTGAAGACCAGAAGACTTCGCTTAAACTACTGTATCCGTCCCAACCATTGCCACGGGCCTAACCGTCCGCCGAAAGCTTAGGCCCTCGCTGCCGCCGTCGCGCGGTTCACGCGCGACTCCGCAATGTGGCTTCCACAAATCACGGCAGCCGCCACCCGGCCGTCCGGCAGATACCCGGGACCGCGCCGCGGCCGCCGGGGCCACGCGCGGTCGGTCTCGCGGAGGTCGTCGCGCTGCGTGGTGACGCCGGGATCGCGACGCAGCCGTCCGTAGTAAGCGGCCGGCGGCCGAGGCAGCGGGGCGCCGTGGCGTATGGTCCCTCCTGCCCACAAGCACGCACCAAGCAAAGGTAAAGAATTTTAAACCCAATTGCTATTAATGGGCTGGTGGTTCTCGTGCCATCGAGCGTGCGTACTTGTATAGCATTAGTTAATCTTCATGTTTAAGCACGAGTTTAATATGCACCAATCGGACCTTGGTGTTTTAAGGCTCAGGTACAGGTGAGGTGATCACCTGGTCACTCCACTGTTTTTAAACTGCGTCGAAACAGGTGCACTACACATTTAGCTGCTTTAATTCTATTAAAAAGTGGGGAAATTATGGTATCAAGGTGGAGTTAGCAGTGTGGTCAATTAGCTCCTATCTAGGAATCACATTTTCTTTTTTCTTTCGCCGGCTGGAGAAGCTGACCTTATTAAGAAAGGGAGGAATTAGGTACATAGTTTACAACAAGATGGTTGCTAGGAGACAACAGGCGTTTAAGCCCACATAATGGCTTGACCTTGGAAACATATATCAATAGAGCTAGTGCCATTAGCTTACATTACTTTGAGTTTGCCCTTCTAAACCTGTCGTCTACCAAGACCGCTATTCTTCTAAGATACACCAGCGGACCTTTTGTGCCATTCTTGTCATGCCCTCAAAGACACGAGTATTATGCTCCTTTTAGATAATTCAGTAGATCAGGATCATAACAGCATCAAAGGTTTACCGCTGAGACTTGTTGAGTTATTTCCTCGCCAAACTCCACCAAGCTGCCAACTACAGGAGGTGTCAAGTCGTGGCATGAGGTTAAGGCACTGTCTAATGAACTCCTAGACCTCCAATGTGAAAGGGGATTGTAAGAAGATAGGATTGCACGTCTCTAGTGCCGTCGAACAGAGGAGGCAAACTGGCTGACTAGGCCACCTGTGGCGATCTAGATTATTCACCATAAGACAATTACCCCTCAGCGAGATATATGAAAAATTTGCATCTCCCCAGCACCTAGGCATTTCAGATGAATTTGTCGTAGACCAACAACATCCAGTTGAGGAAGAACACCACATATGTTTTTGTCGAGTCATAGTCGCCATCCACTGCCAGCTTCAATGTGATGGAATATTGTGTCCTCGGCTTCAATGTGATGGAATATTGTGTCCTCAGCTGCAACACTATTTGAGATAGCCAGGTCTACAACTGGAGGTATTCCACCAGGACAGGCAAAGATAGAGCTCCTTGATATTATAGACCCATGTGTTGTTCGCGAGTGCTTTAGCCACCGAACGTCGCTTTTTTCCTTATGAAGGTGAACAACACCGTCACTGTGGACTGGATTGCTAGGCCTCTAGGTAGCCATGAGTCGATCTAGAAGTCTGTTGGACTGCCATCGTTGATGACCACTTTAGACATCACCTAAAAGCAATACTCAAGCAGAGGTTCCTTCAAGGAGGACAATAAGAAGCAAGTACGATGCGGTTGGTTCCATCTCATCCACGACCATTGGAGCTGAAGGGCGAGACCCTGCACCTATAGGTTCTCAATTCCCAAACCTTCGTATTCTTAGGCATGCAAAGTTTATCTCAAGCCACCAAACAATGGCCACCAGTAACTTCCTCTTCTCCCTTCCACAAGAACGCTCTACATTTTTACTAGATCTCCTCGTACATCCAGCAAGGAGCTAAACTGGCAAAGCCATAAGGATAGAGTTAACCAAGATGAGCATCTCTGTAAGTGACACAACTTTGGTTTCTAGTGTAAGAATAGTACGCACTATAGGGGTAAATATAGAGCGACTGATTTTGTCCCTAAAATCCCTACGGTCAATCTTGAAGATGTAGCTATAAAGAAGTTAGATTTTCAAATGCTTTTTTTAATATTGGGCATCACTTGGTTGAGGGTTTTATACCCTATCACAAGTTACGAATGCCTATTACAATAATCAAAGACTCCAAAATTCAAACAAATAGAGTAGAAAGAACTTGTTTTTTAAAGAAACTTCAACCTCTCGGATTTTTCTCTAAATCAATATAAAGATTAACTCCTTTTTTATCACAAGCCAAAATAAGATCTAAACAAGTTGGATGAAAAAAAGAAACTCACACCACAAACATTTAGAAGAAGGGGAGTAATACTCAAATTTTAAATTGTTGTACGGACATTTAAATTGTGGAATTAAAATACATAATTTAAATTATAGAATTTAAACTAGAACGAGAAAATTAATTTCAAAATGAATGCTATTTCATTGATTGAAATATGTTTATAAAGCTTTCACAAATCTTATAAATTTCTTTCAGCAATTCTAAACGAGCTCTCCAAAACTCTCCTAATTCTCTTTCATTTTCTTCGCTTTAATTCTCTCTACAACTGTTTTCAACTCTCACAAAAGGTTCTTAAAGGTGTAAGACTGGTTACCCTCCAAGACAATATTGTAATTGTCCTTAGGGCAAAACCCTAAACCTTCAAAAATTTTAGCCATTAGATTTGAAATGGACGGCTCTAATTGCACCACACTGTTACCACACAGAGGACCACACGATCTAGCGTACAAACGCAGAAAATCCTATCGCCACCACCTTTCCTGCATCAATTGGGAGGCAACATGTGTTCCGCGTGCAGCCGTTGTGGGCGGAGCGCATGCACAGCACTCACCCATAGCTGCTCTTAGGCCGTCGGCCTACACGCACACTTGCCTTGCTAGGTTGCATCCACTTGCGAGCCGTCGCCCCCATGTGGGCCGCCGTCGTCCAGGTCAATTCGCTGTTGAGCTATCTTCAATTTTGTTTTATTTTTCTTTCTAATTTTCTTCATGAATTTCTATTGCTTGTACATTTGACCTTATGAAGCCTATTACGAAGACATCTCCACACGATGTCTATCCACCGTGTGACTCCTTGTATTCAACATTATCACTCGGTATCCTCTATTACTCTAAGCCTCAACTCCTCCCCGAGTCTAATCCTAATCCACCGTTGATCAAAGTTAACCTTCAAGTACTTGCATACATATAGACCAAACAAGCTGTAAGGAAGATATCGTAACTGATTGACATTAGCCGTACACACTCATATTTGCTAAGACTTCAAACCAAATTTTCTATTAGAATCATAATTTGATTGTAAATTTTCTATCAAAAATATAAAAACCAATACATGTTTTTACATCTAACCTACAATCTTATTTAGGTATCTATCCAAGAGGGGTTACAGCAGAGGTTTGATCGGCTTCCTGATCGAGAGAGGTAAGCCCAAATAAGTTATTAGCAAGTTTGTTGTTTCACAACCCACGATATTGGGGATTGTTGCTGCTTGATCATCCGGGCATGTGATGGGCGAGATAGTGCTTTTCTGCTAATTGGTTTTTAGACCTGAAACACAGCCAAAGAGATCTTGGATGCTATTCATTGCTTCAGTATCCGAGGTGGTGAGTGAAAAAGGACGACAACATCGCTCGGGAATCCGTCTATCACCAATCTTGTTTAGCACCCCTCTACCATTTGTTGCAGCTATCATTGCGCTTAGAGCTTCCATAACTAGGATGGATAGCAGCGGGTTCAAGGGATCACCCTGCCGTAGCCCCCGGACAGGGTGAATTGGATCAAATTCCAAACCGTTGATGCATATCCTAGTGGTGGTTGTTGCCCAAGAGGATAGAAACCAATCGCACCATTTCTGGCTAAAACCAAGTGTTGAAGAAGTTTTAGCAATAACTCCCAAAAGACGGAATCAAAAGACTTTGCAATGTCAAGCTTGGGTAAGATCATTGGCTTCTTTGTTATGTGAAACAGTCTAATGATACTCTGAACATATGCAAAGTTCTCATAGATGCAACACCGTCTAATGAATGCTGACTGGTTCGGGGAAATAAGCTCGGCTATCCTCTTTACCAATCTTTCCGCCATGATCTTCGTCACGAGCTTCGTGAAGCTATGTATGAGGCTGATGGGGGATAAAAGGAAAGGGTTTTTCTTTTTCGGTAGTAGCATAATCCTAGATGTATTGAATGCTGCGAGTTGCACTAGGTGGCCTGTTGGATTGCAGCCATCAGATCGCCCTTAATGATGTGTCAAAACTGCTTGTAAAATAGACCAGTATAGCCATTCGGGCCTGCTACTTTCTCGGCGGGCATTTTCAGATACTCTACTGTACTATTAACCAGCAAAATATATAACGAGTGCAAAATGTGGCAACTTTAAGCATGTTTCACAAAGTAGATAAAAAAGGATTAGTGCGCGACTTGCTAACTCACAATAAGTTACTAGCCTTTTCTGCCTCTTTGAGAATTGAGAAATACTATCCATGAAAGATTCAGTCTTACAATCTTCTATGGGCCCTTGGTCTTTAAGAAAAAAAAAACTTCTTATAGGAAAAGGAAGAAGACATCTAGTGCGTGTATTGGTATCTAACTAGCTGGATTTACATCTGGTTAAGCATTACATAGAGCTGCTAGCTGGATTCCTAGGGATTTGGTAGGTGTGCTATCTGAATATCTGTTTGAGAAGGTATTATCTTTAGTCAATTTGAAAAACGTGTTCAGTTGTATCAAGAAAATAAGTACAAGGCAAGTAGCTTATAGCCTACTGAAACCGTTATATATCCTGTAAACTTGAATTCTTTATTCTTTTATGTCTATTTTGTGCCTACGACCTGTTCTCCTTTTAATTAGTAGAGTTTATCTTGTCCATTTTGTTAGAAAAGTTCAATATTTTAGGTTTGTTGTATCAACACTGAATTGGAAGGAACCACACGATACACGAGGTTCCAATAATTAACTAAACGCTAGCTTAATTGTATCATTGTGTGTTCGGTTTTATATATAGTTCAGTTGTAATCCTCATGATAGGATCCAATTGGAGTGGTCCTGTTTATTCTCATTCTAAATTCAAGTTGCCCGGAGTGGCATGGCCATACTACATTGCTACCGCACAAAGTGGGCAAATCCAATCGAATCTCTTTAGAAGTATAAGCTTTAGCTTTTCTATACGCTTCTAAGGCACTGCAATTTGTAACCCATGCATGCATGAAAGGGGGAAAAAACATGTACAGATTCATAGCAACTGGATATCAAATAGTATATGTTTTGGCCCTTTAAAGCTACTATGTCTACGTACAGCTCGTTCTCCGTCCTGAATTCCCGTACTTTTACACCAGATACTCTTATTCAGAGCATGTTTTCCATGTGGTTTAATTTATGCTCTGTTGCGTCATAAAGCACAAAAGCACTTCGAATATCTTTGGCTATGTTGGCTCTCGAAGAAATTTCGTAGCTGTTCATATACTGGTATCGTAAGCATAGACACAATAAACAGTACATCTGCTGGCCTCAACAACGACTTGTTGATCGCTTTAATTAGTCTTAGCTTTTGCTGCTATTTTCTGCACTGTAGCACGGGTTCTCTTTGCCTTGGTTGGAAGGAATTATCATGGTTCATGCATACAACGTTGTTCAAGAGTCCATCTCGCACTTCATTTTCTTTGGAACGACTGAGACTCGCAGATCAGTTCATTGCTGAGTGGGTTTGAGCATTTAACAATTTGTTTGAAATGGAAGAATTTGAAGGATTATGAAGGATTCGCTTTGGCTTTTTGCTCCAAAAAGCATCAGTATTGCAGATTGGAAACGCTACATAAATGGTTGAGATGGGCAAGGAAGAACATGTGACATAATGGACATGCACTGACGAAGTAGTAAAATTTTTTGTGTGCAAGACTGATATATGAACAGATGAAGAAATTTGGTTTGATAGAATTACTTCCAAGTCAGGGGAAAAAGGAGGCATCTTTTGTCTTTTGGACCATACTTATCACAGTCCTTCTGACAGTACAAAGGAACAAACATACCATACAGGAAAGTAATGTTTGTTTCGAAAAAAGATCAATCGTTTTCTGGCAATAGAGAAGAAAAGAAAAAGGAATCATAAAAGCGAAGGGACGGGTTATCTCTAAAGCACATACGTGCCGGAGTGTCCACCAACGCACAAAGGAAGAAGGCGAGATTCTTCGCCTCAACCAGAAAGCTGATATCTACACAAGAACTACGCCTCTTTTGATTACTCATCATATTTTGAGTGACACTGTGTCTTCTTTTTAGAATTTTGATTTTGACATCTGCAGGCAGCCATGCGGAGAAAAACAAAGCAGTACTATGCTGTAATACGATGCTAAGATAAACCACTTTTTATTCAACAAAAGCACATCTATAATATTTCCGCTTGAGAAAAAAAGATAGCAAACTATTACTCCTATATCATCCTTCCACATTTAAAGGAAACAAATCAAGTGAAGAATGGAAAATGCTATAAAAAAATATTGGAGAACTCGGTATCAAATAATTAAAAGAAAATATGAAATCATTAGGAGTCCAATACGGGCCGCAAGGTTAAAACCGCACACCACTCGCACACACTCTCTAGCAAGCGCATGTTAAAAAAAAAATACTATAAATAAGGTCATAGTTTTTTTGCCGGGCCATAGTTTAGATCGGTATTTTGAAGCGCTCTCTCATGCTGACATCGTAATCATGTGCAAGCAAAGATGCTTATATTCATGATACCAAAATATTATTTATTTTAGATTTTCCATTAGAAAGAGTCACCCCAAGTCGATTCAAGTCAAATATCCTCCAATTGTGATTTATTCGCACAAAAATGATAGGAGTAAATAAGAGCACCCAATTCCAACGCGTAAGCAAAAGGAAAAAAAAATCTCACCGCGCACATTTCTCTAATTCCCTCAAATATTTTTTTAATAAGGAAAGCGATGAACAGTCCCTTAAAAATGTTAGATGCTCTGCATAACACGTCAAGAACGTAAAAACACGAGGCGTCAATATCAAATACAATAATGTGACCATAAGGCCAAGAGATCCTTCGATCCATCTGTGGCACCTCTGCTTTTGTTCTTTGGGATTGTTGCTGACTTCGCCGTTGCCAACAGCTAAACAATGAAAAGCAGGAAAACACAGACTAATGGAGGACCCGGCCTATAAAGATGAGAAACAAAAGCATAGATTCTTCCATGAAGACTGGCTAAACCTGTGGTCAAATCTGAGGCGGCATCTCTGCCTGAAGAAACACGTAGCCGTAGTGGCAAGCATATTTCACTGGGCAAATCTTGCTGCTCGTTCTGGATTGATTTCCTTATTGTAGTTTGACTGTCAGGAAAAGTTTGTGCCAGGTGCTGCCCTTAATTTTCTGTTCTTAATTTACTAGAGTCGTATAAGTTATTTTTATCCAGTGGAAAAAATAATGAGTTGAAGATCGCGTTCGGTTCTTACTTTTCTGTCCTTAATTTACTATAGAGTCGTACCAGTTCTTTTTTATCCATTGGAAAAAATAATGAGTTGAAGATCGCACGCCTTTTGTTTGTTTGAAGGGATTAATACTCCAACATAACGTGTTGGTGTTGGTAAGCTAATGCTGTGTCTAACAATCTTGTAAGAATGTTGTAAGAATGTAGTGTAGAGTAAGATTAAGACCTTACCTCTATATATAGAGGGGTCAGGTCTATATATATACAGTCCAGTGGTTCAGTAGTCTAACACCTCATGCAGTTACAGTGAAAGAGGAACGGACGCAGAGACTGAATCGAAAATTGATAAATAAAGACGTGGAGAGGTCTTTGATCATAATATTAGTGAACTGGTGCGCCGATGATACATGAAACATCCAAACCTGTCCTAGTATGACCTTATCATGGATGAAATTAATGTCTATTTCTATATACTTCGTGTGTCGATGATGAACCGGGTTGACGGTCATGTAGACGGTACTGATATTGTCACAGTAGACGATGGTCGCAGAGGAGATGGGTGTATGGAGCTCCTGGAGAAGCTGGCGAAGCCAGCAACACTTGGTGACAGCGTGGGCAACGGCGCGGTACTCGGCTTCGGCGCTGGACCGAGACACTGTACTCTGACGTTTTGAGGACCATGATACTAGAGTGTCGCCGAGGAAGATGTAATAGCTAGACGTGGAGTGTTCAGAGTCGGGGCAGCCCGCCCAGTCTACGTCGGAGTATGCGGTGAGAGAGTCGATGGGGCTGGAGCTGAGGTGCTGCCCGCTGGAGAGTATGCCCTTCACGTAGCGAATGATACACTTGAGTAGTGCGAGGTGAGGTTTGCGCAGAGCATGTATGAAGAGGCACACTTACTGGACGGCGTAGGTGAGGTCAGGCCGTGTTAAAGTGAGGTATTAGAGAACACCAGCAAGACTCCGGTACTAGGAGGGATCGGTGACGAGTGAGTCATCGGTAGTGGAGAGTTTAGCGTGAGTGTCGACCAGAGTGGTCATGGGGTGACATTCGGCCATGCCCGTACGCTGGAGGAGATCGATGGCATATTGGCGCTGGGAAAGGAAGAGCCCGTGAGAAAAGCGGGTGACAGAGATGCCAAGGAAGTGATGGAGAGGATCGAGATCGATCATGGAGAACTCGGAGTGGAGTCGAGCCATGATCTGGTGTAGGAAGGAAGACGAGGACGTTGTAAGAATAATGTCATCAACGTAGAGGAGGAGATAGGCGGTGTTGTTGCCGATGTGAAGAATAAAGAGAGAGCTATCAGACACGGAGGCCACAAAGCCGATGTGCCGAAGGTAGGCAGCAAAGCGCTGGTACCAGGCCCGAGAAGCTTGTTTGAGGCCGTAGAGGCAGCGCTGAAGGAGGCAGACATCGACGGGATGAGAGGGATTGACTAAGCCTGGAGGCTGCTGGCAGTAGACCGTTTTCGTCAGATGACCGTGAAGAAAGTCATTCTTCACGTCAAACTGGTGGATTGGCCAAGAGTGTGAGGCAGCTAGGGTGAGAACGACCCGGATGGTGGCGGGTTTGACGACGGGACTGAAGGTCTCATCATAATTGACACCGGGACATTGGAAGAAACCCTGAACTACCCAGCGTGCCTTGTGACGGGTAAGTGAGCCATCGACATGGAACTTATGTTTAAAAATCTACTTACCAGTCACAACATTGACACCGGAAGAATGAGGGACAAGGTGCCAGGTCTCGTTGTCCATGAGAGCCTTGTACTCATCGGCCATTGCCGCGCATCACTAAGGATTGACCAGGGCGGAATGAGGAGTCGCCAGGATGGGCGAGATAGTACAATGGACTGCTAAGAGCTCGTAGCGCTTGGTGGGGTGGAGGGACCCGGTTTGTGATTGGGTAATCATGTGAGATGTGGAGGGGACAGGAGCCGATGGGAGCGTGGGAGGTGGGGTGGGGACTGGTTAGGGAGGGGCGTCATCGGCTCGAGATCGACTACTGTATGTGAGAGGAAAGGGTTGAACTAGATCGGCTTGAGCCAATGGGGGTGTATGGGCCGATTGGTTTGGTCGGTCCGATGGAGGTGGAGTAGCCGATAGGGAAGGGGAGCCGATAGAGGCGGATGGGCCGATGGGTGGGTATGAGCCGATGAAGGCTGAGGAGCCGATGTGGTTGAGGTGTCTGATGGAAAAGAGACAGGATTAGCCGAAGCCGATGAAAGTGGTGGGATGGATGGGGGTCCGATGTGAGTAGCATTGGACTGAAGAGGAGTGGGATAGCTGAGCAGTAAGTCCTCAGAAGCGGCCGATGAGAGGGCTGGAGGTGAGGTTGGTGGAGGAGACCGGGAGGGCACGGTGTTGGTAAGGAGGAAGTCGAGATCACTAGATGAGAATCTGGGATTAAGTAGACCGAAGGGAAAGCATGTCTCGTCAAAAACAACATGGCGAGAGACGATGACCCGACAGGTGGAGAGATCGAGACATCGGTATTCCTTGTGAGATAAGGGATATCCGAGGAGAATGCAAGCATTTGAGCAGGGGGCAAGTTTGTGAGGAGCAGTGGCGATGAGATTAGGGTAGCAGAGGCACCCAAAAACGCGTAGGTGGGAGTAGTCGAGCACCATGTAGTACAGAAGGGTGTATGGAATATTGTGGCGAACGAAGGAGCAAGGGTACCGATTGAGGAGGTAAGTCGCAGTGGTTAGTGCTTCAGCCTAGTAAGATACAGGTAGGTAGGCATGAAGTAGCATTGTGCGACTTATGTTGTTAAGTGTGCGAAGTAGGCGCTCGGCCTTGCCATTCTGGGGAGAGGTGTAGAGGCAGGAGAGACGGAGATGGATGCCCTGGGAGGTGAGGAAGGTTTGAACGGTACGGTTGACAAACTCTGTACCGTTATAGGCTTGCAGAGCTTTAATGGAGAGGTTGAACTGGTTGGAGATATAGTTTGTGAAGTTAATTAGGTGGGAGGCGACCTTGGACTTACTGGTGAGTAGAAAAGTCTAGTAATAGTGTGTGTAATCATCAAGTATTACAAGATAATACTGATTACCAAAGACACTCTTAACCGAAGAAGTCCATACATCATAGTATATTAGCTCAAAAGGTCGCGAGGTACAAGACATAGAATTTGAAAAGGGCAGTCGCACGTGTTTACCAAGCTGACACGAGTGGCAAACGGTGGCAAACGGTGGAGTTGGATATATATATAGTCAGTGATCCGGTGGTCTAACAAATCTGAACTTTTTGCTGACAAAAAACTTGTCTCACGCTAAGATAACACCGAAAATCTTGTGGGTAGACTGCAACAGCACCCAGAGACGCGCTTTGCTGTTGTAGAGGCAGATATCACCGAATGCCCACATAAGGCAAACGCACGCTGGCCATCGTAGCTCGGTAGCCAGCAGGTCAAGAGACGATAAAAAACAAGGGGTTGAAATGCGTAGAAAAAAAGAGAGAAACAAAATAGATAAATGTATAATTAGTAGATTGATTTTGATGATTAATTATTGGTTATTTTAATCGATCTTAACCGACTATATTTATATATTTATAATAAGAAAGATGGTCAAACAAAATTTTATTTATATCAATTAGACTTAAGAAAATATTAGAACTCAAAAAATCCCGATCTCTAAACAAGATGCACGTAACAAGTTAATTTGGATTCGAATTGAGAGTCTACTTACCGTATCATCAAAATAATACTGGTCCAACCACCATAGGGACCCAATGAGACCGACTACTAAGACATGATCAGACCATGTAGAGCCTAGTCAGACCGTGACACTGATAGTGGTCTGATCAACCTTTGCACAAAGGCTCGGATCATTTTTAAATTTGGTCCAAATTTAAAGACTTCCAAATTTAGTCATCAACACTTATGAAGTGGAGGATTTCTGGTATAGTCATGGACACCCCGCATGTGTTGATAATATTCAGAAAGAAAAGAAATGAACAGCACAATCCGCTGTGGCGCCAAATCAAGTATAAGAAGGCAATCTCTGCTGGATTGCGACCAAAAAAACAAACAGAAGGGTTTAGCAAAACCCAATGGCGTATGGCCCTCCATGCCACCAAAAGCTGCTATGTTTTTGCTTTATTGCACTGTTGCACATCCTTTTTTTCCCTAGGAGAGATATTTATGATCTTACAAATCATTCCCTTTTTCAATCTCTGTATGTACGAACTCATAAGTACCTCTTTGCTTTACCAAACCATGAACTGTCAGTCACACCAGTATTATCAAGCATATTTCTTTAGGATTTGCACACTTCTGCCCTCTATAAAGCCTACAGTGTGTGCTGTTCATCTGAATCATTTTTGTGCACTTATAGGAAAAACATTTGCATATATAAATCTTGAAGCATGCATGAAATTAGTAAATCTTATATATAATCCTTATCTAAAGACTGTAATTAGTAAATAGACGAAATGACAGAAACCTAAGCATGTGAACCACGATCTCGTAGCTTCTTTAATTCAAAGGATGCAATCGTCGGCAGTCGTTGCAAATTAATGAAATTTTTAACTGCATAAGATCGATCTGGTCATGATTGAGTAATTGATATGACAGCCTTCTTTCCTTCATCCCTTTTGAAGTGCCCTCCAAAGTAGCTAATTGCATATACTAGAAGAGCTTTGCAGTCCTTTTCAAGAATATAGAATATGGAAAAGAAGCATCAACGCTAAAGCAAGTCATTTCTTAACATGTCACTGTACGTTTGCTCTGCTAAATGTTAGCTGCTTTTGAATTTTGACACTCGACAAACGTCACAGTTTCTAGTACAATCTAACTCAAAATCCATTAGATTGCCACAAAATTCAGACACATACAACAACAACAACAGTAACAGCAACAGCAAAATAATTAGCCCATGGTGGCCAACATACCTAATAAGTTGATCACTAGCCTATTAATTTCCAATAGCTAATAGGATGGTGCTTAACTGCTTATTCTCTCTTTGTTGTACGTGATTAGTTAGTTTATCAAGGCAACCGAGAGAATGTGTCAACAAGAACTGACCACCATGTGTGTACTATTTACGGTCCATCATAATATCACTTGCACTCTGCAGAAATATGACCATATATTGACGAGACTATGATGAACAATTTGATTGTTTTTTACGTTTTTAAAAGATTTAAGTACATGTGATCTAAGTTGTTGACTAGAGTATGCATGTGCATAAACTACAAAGTAAACTACGGTCAGTTTAATTATGGCACATGCTCAATTGACCCAGGGAAGCAGGGTGCATGCATGGTTCTTGTGTTGTCTGCATGTGCACGTCTTGGTTAGAATTAGATAGCACTACTCCTGCTCTCAAAATGGGTATTATTTTAGAGTGTCTAAAATAACATTCTTGAAAAATCTTTACATAAAAGTAGCCTCATTTATTTGATTTCATCGACAGTGAGATAAAAAAAAGTTATATATACTGTACGGCTTGAAAATTTTGTAGCATATATCATCTATATTACTTGTCAGGTTGCCCACTCGCACAAAACAATATTCTTGACAAAGTTGATTGGTAATATGACAAAACAATGAACGAGATGATAATAATAAAATGGTTAGCTTTTGTACATTTGGAGGATCAACAATTCTCTTGGTGAAGATATATGCCCTTTCGTTTGCGTGCTTCTACATGTCATGAATTACGATGAGCACCTGTCAAATCCAGATGCAATTTGTTTATAAACAATTTGGACCTTGGTCGGACAAAAAGCCATGAACAAATGCTCTTCTCAGTGGAAGCAAGTTCAGCAATGCTGGCTACAAGTTTACCACTTGATCTACATGGAGACCGTACTGATCCTATCCGGAATAAACAACTCGGCACGTGCAAATCATCTAAGATCTATTACTGCTTTATTTGTTATTATTACTCCTAGAACCATGTGATTAAGAACATAATTGATAAATTGATCAGTGACATCTGGAGACCATAGTTAGACAGTGCACACGGTTTTAATTTCTTAGTGCAGCTACGGATATATGCCCTTTCCTTGAAGTTGCATAACTCTGTCTTGAAGCAATCCAGAAGACGAACTAATTTAATCATCCATGGCTGCGAAGCTTTGCCGTACCAGAAATATAAAAACTTGACAGATCATCTTCACTAAGATTCCTGGGGATCTAGCAAACGTAGTAGCATGGTATTGTTTTTGTGTCTGGAGTGAGAAGAAATTGATTCAGATTCACAAGTCTAGTGGGTATTCAGAAATTCAGACATTAGGCCGGGGATGCAAAACGGTAGGTATAATACAAATAGCGATGGGTCAGTTTAATAGTAGTACTAACTTAGACCACCGTCATTTCTAATGTCCTAGCAAACAAAAGGAGCTATTACTAGTTGCTTTCGGTGTACATCATGTACAAGTTGAAACGTGCAGCTACAAGCTATAGGAGAGAATTCATCAGTGGGTTGGGTAAAGAAGCAAGTATTGTTTAAAGTAAAATTATTTTGTAAACATAGTGCTTTCATTAAGATTTTGCGCTAGCTTTTACGTGACATCCTTTTGTGATTAGTCTACTCGATGATCGGCATGATTACATTGTTATTTGCAAATGACAAGCCAACTATCTTTTCTTGATTAGTCTACTCAGCTCGATCAGGGGCATCATATCACATTGCTATAATGACAAGCTATTATTATATTGCACGCAACACTTTTCTTCCATGGTAACTGTGCATGATGTATATGCTTGCAGGTTAATGTAATTTGTGCACACTAAAATTATGTGCCAGATGGTCAAACGCTAATCTCCAAAAATTCCGTGTTAGTGGTCAAACATTATTCTTTTTAGGTTTTTTTCCATTAATCTCCTAACATACATAATTTATTATGGTATTTAACATACTTCCCATGAGATATATAAACAACATTATAAAATCTAAGTAGTCACATGTTTTTAGTAGGCTGAAATTCGAATGTATAAATGATGCAATAGAGTGATTATAATCTCAAGTTGCATCTCAGTGACAATGAATATAAAATGAATTTAACATTTAGATTAGCAGAAGAAAAATGTCCTAACCGATCAATAATTTAAGTATGTTACAGCAATTATAATTCACCGAGGAATTAAATACTATATATGGTTGAAAAACTACCCTGCTTTGTCTTGTCAACTTTACCTCCCAAAAAAAGCAAATCACTTAACTGATCAGCTATCAAAAGTGTACTTTTTATCAGTGACAAAAACCAGCCAAGACACTACCACACACACCAGTACCGGCCGGTCCAATTGGCATCAAAGGTCTAACATGATTAAAGATAAGGTACACACATATATATATACTAAAAAAGCATTACGCAATACATAATGGAAATTAAAAGTAAAAATCAATATTATACACATGAACAGTCATCAGCCGCCTTATTTGCGAGCCAATGGCATCTCTAGTTGCAGCTCAACTTTGTTCACATGCTTTGAATTCCAACTCACCCTTCTGTTGCAAGGTGATGCAGTGTGCACCCTCATCATGCAAGCCAACAAGACAAGGAGAAGAAGGGAAAAAAACACGCGGGTGTTAGAGATGTAGTAGTACTATATAAAGCCCTAGCTAGAGTGCCATAGCCATTGCAGCAGCAGCAGAGCAAAATCAAGTGATCCGTAGTGTGTGCTGCTTCTCCTTCTCTCGACCTGCCTCGATCTCTAGTTCTCTACTCGAGTGCACCATTTCATCCTCCTCGTTACGGTGTAGTAGAATCAAGGAGGATGAGTACCGGTGGCGTCGGCGGGGAGCGGCGGAGCCTCCGCGGCATGTTCAAGTTCGCGGACCGGGTGGACGTGCTGCTCATGGCCCTGGGCACGCTGGGTGCCATCGGCGACGGGTGCTCGACCAACCTGCTCCTCATCTTCGCGAGCGACGTGATGAACTCGCTAGGGTACGCGCGCGCCGGCCATGGCGGCGGCGGCGGCGCCACCGGCGTGGACTTCATGCGCGAGGTCGAGAAGGTTCGTCGTCGTCACATTCGCGCGACCACACGCACGCACGCGCGCGCGCGTGGGGCCGCGTGCACTGCCTAGTGAATCCGTCACCTCGTCTGCACACACTTGCACGCACATTTTGTACACTTGCCCGAGCAACATTTCTGTAATGACTTTTGCTGGGTTTTTTTCTGCCTTCGTGTGCGTGCATGCAGTCTTGCCTGAATTTCGTCTACCTGGGGTTCGCGGTGCTGGCAGTGGCGTTTATGGGTAAAAACCATCACTTCCAGTTTGCTACTTACCTAGCTATGCATCATCAGTTCATCAATGCGCACACATGACACATGCATGTACTTGATCATCTAGCTTAATCTGTCTGCAGAGGGGTATTGCTGGAGTAGGACGAGCGAGAGGCAGGTGCTAAGGATCAGATACCTGTACCTGCAGGCCATCCTGCGGCAGGAGGTGGGTTTCTTCGACTCGCAGGAGGCCTCCACATCGGAGATCATCAACAGCATCTCCAAGGACGCCTCACTCATCCAGGAGGTTCTCAGTGAGAAGGTTAATCTCCAGTCCAGCCTTTCACCTTTTAATTAATTTTCATCGTCTCAGTTAACTTAAGCCCCCATTTGATTTAATCCGGACTTGCATTTTGTCTGTCTGACCCCATGCCTTGGTCTAGTCTTCATAACGCTACCATGTTTTATCATCTTTATTAATTAGTCTATGCTTTGTTTGCCAATGACCCTATGCTTCATAATCTTCAATCTATAAGTATACACAATTACAGTACTACCTTGGAAGTTTCTTCCTTGTTTGGCATAGTACTACAAGTATACCACTATTTTTTAAGACGAAGGGCGCTGGCACGTGCAGAGCGGTGCAGGTCTCTCTGCGCGCCAGTGTGGGAGATATGCTAATCCTAGACTTATATACGAGTAGGTCACTAATGAATCAGCAGTAAATCAAATAGTTCGACTAATGATACCTGGTCATGAAAACAATTAAACGTAGTCTTATTCTGCTGATCTCCAGCTCACTTGCTTTGGAATCCAGCAGCTTGGGATATATATATTATTTTGCAAGAACTGTGTCATGATAATAATGCAACTATAGAGTTAGACGATATAAATTGTAGGATCACATGCATTTGTTTTTTTCTCAGAAACTTGAAAGTTGATCAGGATCCGGAGAATATGGAGCCCATGATGAGTTTCTTACATATTTATGTAAAGGCAAAATGATTGCATAATAATATACGAGCAGTATCCTTGTTCTGACGGGAGTAGATCAAGACATTAACAAAGCTAAACACTTCCTGGTTTTGGCATACTGACAAGTTCTGTAATCGATACGGATTGCTAATTGATGAAACACCAACATAGCAAAATGAGTTGAGGAAATTTAAAAGTATAATTATGGACATTGAAAAGTTAACGGAAGACATGGGTGTGAAAATAAAAGGCTAATTAATCACAGCAGGATCCAGCATTGAGGATTCGTTATTCAAGAAGAAATAACAGCAGAGAACTGAAGTGATTTCTTTTCTTTGCTTGCGTTTCTTTATCTGGAACAGGTTCCACTCTTTCTGATGCACTCTACAGTTTTCATCTCCGGGCTGGCATTCTCCACCTATTTCTCCTGGAGGCTGGCTCTGGTTTCTTTCCCTCTGGTCCTACTCCTGATAATTCCTGGGCTCATCTACGGCAAGTATCTCCTGTATCTCTCCCGACAATCACGCCATGAGTATGCGAATGCAAACTCCCTGGTTGAGCAAGCGCTCGGTTCGATCAAGACCGTCTACTCCTTCACTGCTGAGAAAAGGATCATCCAGAGGTACACTGCAGTTCTTGACAAAACGATCAAGCTGGGGATCAAGCAAGGTATTGCCAAAGGGCTGGCTGTCGGATTCACAGGCATTTCCTTTGCCATCTGGGCTTTCCTCGCCTGGTATGGCAGTAGACTGGTGATGTACCATCATCAAAGCGGGGGGAGGATATATGCTGCAGGGATTTCCTTCGTTTTGGGTGGCCTGTATGTTTTTCTGTTCTCTTCTCTTCTGAACTCATGAATCCATTTGATAGACAGAAGCTTAACCATTGACAAAAAATGCTAAAATTTTGCAGATCCCTTGGAATGGCACTCCCTGAGCTGAAACATTTCACTGAAGCATCAGTTGCTGCCACAAGAATTCTCGATCGGATAAACTGTGTGCCAGAGATAAACGCTAATGATCCCAAGGGCCTTATCTTGGGTCAAGTCCGGGGAGAGCTTCAGTTTGAGTCTGTCCGCTTTGTTTACCCATCGAGGCCAAACATGACAGTCCTCAAGAACTTCAACCTCCGGATTCCTGCTGGGCAAACTGTCGCCTTGGTCGGTTCCAGTGGCAGCGGCAAGTCAACCGCAATAGCATTGGTTCAACGCTTCTATGATGCCACTGAAGGAACAGTCAAGGTTGACGATGTCAACATTAAAGAACTCCAGCTCAAGTGGATCAGGAGCAAGATGGGTCTTGTCAGCCAA
Source organism: Oryza coarctata (assembly GCA_030770085.1). Lineage (NCBI taxonomy): Eukaryota > Viridiplantae > Streptophyta > Magnoliopsida > Poales > Poaceae > Oryza > Oryza coarctata. Next base: position 22,750,934 of record CM061463.1, on the reverse strand, counting down.
GATCATGCACTCTTTGGTACATCCATAAAAGAGAACATCTTGTTTGGCAAACCGGACGCAACAATGGATGAACTCTATGCAGCAGCCATGACAGCAAATGCTCACAACTTCATAAGGGGGCTTCCTGAGGAATATGATACAAAGGTATGTGTATCACAAGGAAACAAGGATATAGCACCTTAATTCCCTGTCTCCAATGCTCTATGGTCACATTCCCTGTCCTTGCAGATTGGCGAGCGTGGAGCATTGCTATCAGGTGGCCAGAAACAACGTATTGCCATTGCACGGGCAGTCATCAAGAACCCTGCTATACTTTTGCTCGATGAAGCCACAAGTGCACTTGACTCAGAATCAGAGAAGCTGGTGCAGCATGCACTTGACCAAGCATCTATGGGAAGAACAACACTGGTAAACATCGTCACCGCTTCCACTTCCCTACTTTACAATGCTAAGATTACAACTTCTACAATTGTTTGGCATCGTAACACTGATTATACATTTAAATTGATCAGGTAGTAGCACATAAGCTTTCCACAGTGAAGAATGCCGATCAGATTGCTGTGGTTGATGGGGGTACCATAGCTGAAATCGGCACACATGATGAACTGATCAATAAGGGTGGCCCATATTCACGACTTGTGAAACTGCAGAAGATGGTGAGCTACATTGATCAAGAAGGTGGTGACCAATTTAGGGCCTCTTCAGTGGCAAGGACCAGTACCAGCCGTCTCAGTATGTCCAGAGCAAGTCCAATGCCACTTACACCAGCTATTTCAAAGGAAACCGATTCCTCTGTTTCTCCACCTGCACCATCTTTCTCCAGACTTCTTAAAATGAATGCACCAGAGTGGAGACAAGCAGTCATAGGCAGTCTCTCTGCTTTGGTATATGGTTCCTTGCAGCCCATCTATGCTATAACCATCGGAGGAATGATTGCTGCATTTTTTGTTCAAGACCACAATGAGATGAATGCAATTATCAGCCGCTATGCCTTGATTTTCTGCTCATTGTCTGTGATATCCATTGCTGTTAATCTACTTCAACACTACAATTTTGCCTACATGGGAGAGCATCTAGTTAGGCGTATCCGAGTACAAATACTTGAAAAGATCCTAACCTTTGAGGCGGCATGGTTTGATGAAGAAACTAATTCAAGTGGTTCACTGTGCTCTCGGCTTAGCAATGAGGCTTCTCTTGTCAAAACCCTTGTTGCAGATAGAATTTCCCTACTGCTTCAGACAGCTTCTGGAATTATAATTGCAGTGACAATGGGCCTTATAGTAGCTTGGAAACTTGCTCTTGTCATGATCGCTGTACAGCCAACTACGATGATATGCTACTATGCCAAAAAGATAGTTCTCTCAAATGTGTCAAGGGACTTAGCAAAGGCTCAGCATCAAAGTACTCAGATTGCCATAGAAGCTGTTTACAACCACAGGATGGTGACTTCCTTTGGATGCTCATCAAAGGTTCTTCAACTCTTTGAGCATACACAAGAAGAACCACTGAAGAAAGCAAGGAAGAAGTCATGGGTGGCCGGTATCACCACTGGACTGTCACCTTGCCTCTCATTCTTGTCATGGGCACTTGACTTCTGGTATGGTGGGAAATTGGCACAGTCTGGGGAGATCTCCGCAGGTGATGTCTTCAAAACATTTTTTGTCTTGGTGAGTACAGGAAAGTTGATTGCTGATGCTGGCAGCATGACATCCGACCTGGCAAAGGGAGCAAATGCTGTTGCTTCAGTGTTTGAGGTGCTAGATAGGAAATCTATCTCTCCACAAAATTCACAGGTATCATATTCATGATCACTTTCATAAACATTGAAATTTTAGAATTTAAATTGGCAGCCTAGCTAAATAATGACCTTGCACTGCTAGATTGTATAAAAATAAAATAACACAGCTAAATTGCAGGTGGAAAAGGACAATCAGAAGAACAAAATACAAGGGAGAATAGAGTTCAAAAAGGTAGATTTTGCATATCCAACAAGACCACAATGCCTTATCCTGCAGGATTTTAGCTTGGATGTGAAAGCAGGAACAAGTATTGGTCTAGTTGGGAGAAGTGGCTGTGGAAAATCTACTATCATAGGTTTGATCCAGAGGTTCTATGATGTTGACAGAGGGGCTGTAAGGGTTGATAGTATGGATGTGAGGGAGATGAGTATCCTTTGGTATCGGGGATTTACAGCTCTTGTTAGCCAGGAGCCTGCGATATTTTCTGGTAGTGTCAGGGACAACATTGCTTTTGGTAAACCAGAAGCTGATGAAGACGAGATTGTGGAAGCTGCTAAAGCTGCAAATGCACATGAATTCATCTCGTAAGTCTCCAACGTTTTCCTTTCCAAATATACACTGCAGCAATGTTTTTGTTAAATGGATTCCAGTATGAATGTATTTAAAGCCTATTCTTTTGCAGATCTCTAAAGGATGGATATCATACTGACTGCGGTGAGCATGGATTACAACTATCAGGAGGACAAAAGCAACGAATTGCAATTGCGAGGGCAATAATCCGGAATCCAGCAATACTACTACTTGACGAAGCAACAAGTGCTCTCGATGCACAGTCAGAGCAAGTTGTGCAGGAAGCCCTTGATAGAATCATGTCAGGAAGGACTACAATTGTGGTGGCACATCGACTGAACACAATCAAGAATGTAGACTCAATTGCCTTCTTAGGAGAGGGTAAGGTAGTGGAACGTGGTCCTTACCCACACCTCATGAGTAAGAAAGGAGCATTCTACAACCTAGCAACTCTTCAGAAATAAACTGATTGTATAATGTAAAGCATCAGCATAAGTGACATGATAGCCTAATATAGCATAATATCAGTGCCACTTAACAAGTTTTAGGGTGATTTCTTCTGTCATCAGCAAATGCATTTGACCTAGCACTTGTCTTTCAAGTGACCTAAGATAAATGCAAACAAGTACATAACTGGACTCACCAATCAGTACTATAGCATAGTTTTGCAAAACAAACCAATATGTCCATTAATGGCCATATGCTAGTTGCTTTACATATTATGGGTTCAAACTTTCAAGATAACAAAAAAAGGTTACCATAAAGTAGAACGCTGTGGATAGAAGAATTACTGGCAACCAAACATGATCATATCATCATCATTTCTGTCATTACTTGAAAGTGATGTTTAGAAGGCTTTCCTTAGACAGTTCAATCTCCTTGGTCATGCTATCCATCTCTACCTTCACCAATGCCTCTACATCAATTGATCCAACTTCAGTTGAAGTTAGCTGAACTTTAACTTCAGCAAGTGTTTGCTCATAACTCTTCATAACTTCCTTAATCCTTAATCTTTCCATTAAAGACTTCTGAAATACACTCTCACGCTCAGCAACTTGATGAGCCAATTTCTGCATTTCTTCCCTCTTCGTCTCCAAGGACTGCTGCAAACCAGTTATCTCATCCTGCAGGTTCTGCAATTTCTTCTTCTGTTCATGCAGCATCGAGAAAGCAATATTATCATCACTTGTTGCTTTCTTGTAATCTAATTCCAAGGAAGTGTATGCAGTTTCTACTTCTTTGAGTTGCCACTTCAACTGAACATGCAGCTTTGCAGAAAACTCTTCCTTCCGCATCTCCGAGTTAAAATTCTGCATCTCCTTGATTTTTTTAGCATGTTCCAGTAATGCATTCACTATCCTTTGAGCATCCTTATCCTTAAGACAATAATCCCATTTAAGAATTTCTTTCTGCACAACAGCTGTAATTACATCTGCAGTCAGTAGGTCCGAAGGATGATTTCGAATGATTCCCTCAACATGTGAGATGGTCTTCATGAAGTTGTCTTGTTGGATATCAAGTAAAACTTTCTCAAGAGGGTTGAAATGTTCAGCAGGCTTCCATGTCAAACATAAGTCGTTTGCTCTCAAACATGCTGGCACCTCACAACTGGCTGGCAATGACTCGATGCAACCTCTCCTTGTGAATGACTCAGAGTTCTCCACAGCCTTTCTTTTTGTTCGCTCTTCACCAGTTTCTTTTCTATTGACTTGATCTAAATTCCCTTCATTTTCTACTTGACTATGTTGAGGCTCTTCACATAAATCCACCATGCCATGTGCTGGTTTAACTTTCTCAGAGTCTTGAAACAATGAACCTAAAATGAAAAAAAAAATGATTTAGCTGCAAAGTGCAAACTACAATATCAAGCATTAGACAATACTTCTAACAAGAGACTAAAAATACCATTGTCTGTTTTATCATGGCATAAACATGCTTGCTCTGCTCTGCCCTCCACCTGATCTATTGTGCTGGCTGGTGATGGTTGTCGCTCTTCGCATCTTTCTTTCAATGTGTACTTTGCGCTGTCACAAGCATTGTTCTGACGTGACAGTCTTGGTGATCTTTGTGGAGTTTCAGGACTACAAAATGAACCTCGCTTTCTTCTCTTTTTCTGAGAAAAATTACATAAATCATGCTCATCAACTAGCCCACAATTCACTGCTGTCAAGTCACATTGCAGTGGCTGGTTAGACAACTTAGGCTCCTCAAGGCTGCTCTTCCTGCTCCCAATTATTGCAGAAGAATAATAATCATCTGGAAGGAAGAAGTTTCGTAGTTTCCTCTTTACAATATCAACTGAAATACAAAAGGATGTGCTGTCAATGCTAGCAATGCATGAATGACAAGCTGAGGTGATAAAAACTTACATTGAAAAAGAAGCTTGTGCTTCAGAAACAGGTTCTGAATTTGTGGTTTGCCCCTACATATGTCAAAATCTTCTGCCACCTCGTCCACGTTCCATTTATAGAAAATGAGCATTGCACAGAATAATTCAACTGTCACTTTGTCAACATCCAATGTTCTCATTACTTCAGCTATCGCATTAGCTTTATCATCCTTGATTGGCCCCTTCTGCAACAAGTGTTCATTCAACCCGTATTTTGAGCCGCATATTTCATGTTGATCTGGGAAACTCTGCAATGAAATATGCTCATGGCCTTGAGCACTCCTTTGCAGAGTAACTACCTAAAAGTTGTAAAATGTTTTCAGTTCAAGGAGACAACATTACTACTAAGGTACTAATTAGCCAACAATTTTAAACTTCACGTCCTCCCTGTTCCCAAGGTGAAAGGTATGAAATGGAAATTCGAGTTAGGAATAGTTATTTCAAAAAGTTTTGACCTCTTAAAGTTACTTGAAATAATTGTGCTGCACTTGCTTCCCAAGTGAACAGCAATTTTATTGTGTTTTTTTAGATAGTCAGTTATTCTGGTATTCCAAATCTATCCTAACAGACCTGAAAATCAAACTTATAACTATTTTGAAACAAGGTGATTCCATATGAACTGGATAGTGTGTACAGTATATAGACCCAAAACGACCTGTACAAAATTGTTTTAATTATTTGATATTAGACTATAATATGACTTCATAATGAATTTATCTGTTATCCCAACCTACCTGTGACTGTGAGAGACTAGGCGTGAGACTGTCAGCTGCCTCCATTAGTCCATCACCATTCCGGCCCCTCTTAGTACAGGAGAATATATCACATGGAGGTTTTCCTTCTGGACTTCCTGAAGACCAAATTACTTTCTCACAAGCATTCAGACCAAAAGGCAAAACCATGAAATGTGTGTTCTCATCATATCTGAAGAGAAGGAACTCATATTCCCTCAAAGAATTGTCCTCCACAAACTTCGCCCATCCAGTGGTCAGAAATACACGGCCATGGAGCTTCTCTAGCTCAACAGGCCAAGTCTTCCCTTCTGAATTCTGAAGCGTGCCTTTAGCAGCTGATGGCAATGAAGTGTCAGAAGTACTGCGGGCCACCTCTGGGATGTGAATGAGGAAGTCTTGAGGTATCTCCTACATATATAGGCTTTAGGAGTTAGGGCATATTTTAAGCCATTTTGGCACGATTGAAAATGGCACCTTGGCTGTCAAAGCCATTGCTGAGAGGCGGTGAAATGCAAGTGCAAAATGCGACTGTGTTTTTTGTCATTACTTCACATGTAGCAGGTAGAGTACTTACATAATACACACAAAAAGATGTCATTTAACCACAATATCAATGCTCATAATCTGAAGGTCTACTTCCATTATCACCAATGCACGCATAAGGAAATCAATGTTAGTATGCCACCAACATTTTTTTCTTGCCTAGTTATAGATAATCATGTCATTAGACATTAGACATTACAAAACTATCTTCCTTTTAGTACACCTGCCAACATCTCTCATCTAATAAAGATCACAAAGCACACAAATAATGCACCTGCAAACAATATTTTTGAGGATGAATAATTACATACGCAGAGCACCAATGCATCGTCCATGGGTGTGATATGTTTTTAACAAAAATATATGCATGCGAGGATCGATCTCGGCCGGATAAGATGCCACAACTATTGCTGTTGGGGCCCCGGAGAGAAAAGGGGGCAACAAGAACACCACAAGAAGGAATTGGTACTACGGGGAGGCAGAGGCAAGGACAGGAGCGGAGCACTAACGAGGCGGCGGGCGAACTCGCCGACCATGACCTTGATGAAGTGATGCCTTCTCCTCACTCCCTCCATGAACAGGCGGCAGCGGCACTGCAGAATGCAGATCCCTCCTTCGTTTTGGTTCCTGAGCAAAGCGGAGGAAAAGTGGTGGTGGGTGTAGTTGGTGGCGGAGTGAATGATGAGAGAGGCGGCCCTCTTCTCTCTTCGTGACTCGTGACTACGCCTCGGCGTGTGCGCCGCCTAAAAGGCGCGCGGAATCGCCGGACGCAGCCGAGCCGCCCGCGCCTCCGCCTCCGCCTCCGCCTCCCTGGCCTGGCCTCTCTCTCCTTTATCGGCACGTGGCGGCGCGGGCGCCTACTTGGGAGCGCTCGGTGCGGGGGCGTCTGATGCTTCCAGGGCGGACGCGACTTGTCAGCTACGGCAGGAGGAGCGTACCATCACACACGTCCGCCTTCCGCTCGCGTAGTCGTGTTGCGTTCGGTCATTCCGATGGTACGGTGCCGGAGAAAAGGAAAAGAAAAGGATATAGAATTATAAACCTATAATTAATTAAATATTACTTATTTTAAATTTAAAAATATATTAATATAATTTTTTAAAGTAACTTTCGTATAAAAATTATAAAAAAAACTTATCGTTTTATGCTTCGAAAAACGTAAGTGAGAACGAGAAAAATATTCTCTCTGTCCTTCCTGGCTCGAACGCAGCCTAACTTTCCCCCAGTGCAGAGATTGCGGAGCTGGTTGTTGGATGGCTGAAGTAATTTATTTTAGGCCTCTTTGATTGGAAGTATATCCTGGATGGGACGGCAGAGGATCGGCTGTAGTTGATACTACAACTGCTCGCGATCTATGCCATCAATAATTTGATTCAACGGGTGTGGTTTACTGCTAAAGGCACCTAGTTTTAAATATTTTTGCTACAATAATAAGCGCTACAGTACACGCGCGAATCCGAGCCATCAATTTATCATTGTGTAGTGCCACCCATTGCTGAAGTTGCGGTTGGAGTAACAATTGCAGCAGCTCCTTGTCCGGATGGGATACGACTATCTAAAGTCTTTAGAGTGATTAGTTGGTTTGTAAAAATAGGTGAGGCTGTTGGAAGAGGGAATATTTCGTTGAGATGCTCGATAAGCTCATTCCCAAAAATTGTTCGGCTAAGACTATCCACCTTTGCTAATTTTGATTATTAGTAATTAATTAGTCATAGTTAATATTTTTGTTGTTGATTAGTATAGATTAAGATAAAATTAATTATAATTAACATATTTCACTATTAATTAACAATTTATTGTTTCCATTCTACTTTCCATTCTATCCATCCTCATCTATCCAACAAAACAAGAAATTAAATCATCCTATCCAACCAACAAAAAAAACTAAACCACCATATTCTCGAAAATATGATGGATATCATAAACGTAAACCAAACACACCCCTAAGTTAAAAGGAGTACTCGCTAAGTACTAGTTATGCCAATCAAGACTGAAAATGGATTTAAAATAATTTTTTGAGAAATACATATATAGAAACTTTTTATGTAATCGGACTATATAAAATGGACTACCAATTTTCGTTGACACTTAGATGATTCATTACCAAGAAAAATCTTGCTAGATCTCGGAAACACCAAATTTTGGTTCATCAATTTTATCAATTTCATCAATGTTTGATTTGGAGCCTGCCATATTTTAGCGTAAATCCATTGTGTAGAGAGTATGTTTGATTTGGAGCCTGCCATATTTTAGCGCAAATTCATTGTTTAGAGAGTATGTTTGATTTGGAGCCTGTCAAATTTTAGTGTAAATTTAACAGTTGAAACTTCCACAGCTACTTTTGTGTAAATTTAGGAGTAGAAACTTTCATAGCTACCAAAATTTTGATATGGAAACAAAGTATTAAGTATATTTAATTTGATGCCTTATATATTATATTATAAAGATAAAAATAGAAGTTATAATGTTCGCTCAAGTTGAAAAAGAAAAGAACATAGATGATGGTGAATTTAAATTATAATGGTATAGATTAATTGATATAGTTATATATAAAATATAATTATAACTATAAAATAAAAGATAAAAGCTATATATGAAATTCAAACAAAATAGTATTTAAGATATATATAATTTAAAACTTATGGAAATAAAAATTAAGAATTATATATATAATCCAAATATATTATATAGTGATCTATATAAATAAAAATTTTAGATTTCTATATTAAATTTAACTCTACGTGAATTATTTAGCAGACAATCCTCTTATTAAAATTAACATAGCAAATTCTATACTTCTAGTGTTATCGGATCTTAGTGGCATAAGAGTTTGCATAATTTTTAGTTTATAGTCAACCAAAATTTTATTAAATTAGCAGTAGCATCAAACAGAACCAAATATAACCTTAATTGTCGCATCATATGAAGCCATGGACTGCCGACTGGAATCGCATTGTGCACGGAGGTGAGTGGAAGACAAAAGCATTTCAGCTTATCCATGTGTAGTAAACCTAATAGCCCACAAAAGAAACAGTAAGTTTAACTAGCACAAAAAGTATATTACCAGTAGAACTATTAGTGTTGCAATAAATTTTGTATGAATCTAAGTTTAAATTTTCGGTGACCACTAATTTTACGCACACTCAAGTGCACTTTCAACAATTTTTCAGCTGGATTGTAGCTAATCTCCTTTTTGAGCATTTGCCAATCTTTTTTTTATGGTGTGTATGTATCTTCCCAATAATAAAATTAGAGAAAACCCCCGTGTTGCATATTTGTATGACATAAGTAAATATGAGGTATAAATTGGTTTTACTTTGTTGCTAAATAATTTGATATTTTAAACCATCTATATATCATTTAATACTAAAAATACATATATCATCTAATGCTAAAAATACGTATCTGACTGAGGGTACAAAATAATTAAGATTAGGATGATATGTTAAAAATGTTAGGAATAAATTAAATGTTAGAATGATATATAGCTAGATAATAGAGATAATTTGTACTATAAATGAATAATAAAAAACCACAAACAATTAAAGTGATATGACTTTATAAGGGTGATATGGCTTTATAAGATAAAAGAGAATTATCATTAATTATATTTAGTGTGGATGTATATATGATTACACCGCCAGGCAACAATAGCGGACACAAGAGATACATGGCATAAGCTGAGAAGAAAATGCAAAAGAACAACTCACATAAAGTTTATTGGGCAGTTTTATTTATAGAACATAGCAAAAGAAAAGCAATTCAGTTTTATTTGCTTTTCAGGCCAAAAGAAACTGGCCAATATTCAGGCAAATAAACAACAGACTTTTCAACAACGATAGGTGCTAGAATAGCAAAAGAAAAGCAGAAATTCATTGGCCTAAAAAAGAAAAGCAAGAATTCATTCGACCAAGGTGTTCCCACCATAATATAATGCTTACAGAGGTAATTATGTGACAGACGTTTGAAGTTGAATCTTCCTAGGCGACTGGAGAAAAAAACAAATAGGTTTTATGCATATCAATCTGTATGATGATTAATGAGGAAAGGTCATAGGTATGACTCAGCACGACTGCATTATTGAGATATTCAATGAAAATCTATTTTGGCTTCCACTCCAGAAGTCCTTGTGCATCTCTCACTGGAGAATTATTTCAATGCTCTTTAATTGTTTGGTATCTTGAACTTTTATTCCATACAAACAGTTAAAACTTTTGTAAATTTGCTGGTAGAAACTAGAAGCTATCTTAATAAAAAGGAAAACACAACCTCGACTTTTAAGGTGAAGGGTAGTCTCTCTTGCTTATTGCAAAATTTTACTTGATCAGTAAAACAGTATGGAAATAGGCAGGTGAAAGAATAAGTGGTTAATTATAAACAAAACAAAAAAAACAATTCAACTAACTAGCTCTACCAGGGATCCATGCATTCTTGTTTGAACATATACCAATGAATTTATGAAAAGGTGTCAAATTAAAAATAAACTTTGTTTGTATTAATCGCCTCTAGATCCAATTATTCATAACAAGGAATCATAAAAATATAAAAGAAACTTGCTAGTATGATAATATTAAAAGTTTATGTGTACATACCTCCATTATCAGGCTGAAATTTCTGCCACGACTTGTTGGGAAAAATGCCATGTGTCACGTATGCACTAACCTTTGCTGCTCCACGCTCTGCCAACACTTTCTGGAAAGGAAATTGAATAAATTAGCACTCTAGAGTAGGTAGAACTTCATAGTTACAAACTGTAATGATGTACACTTCCAAAAAAGAAAACTGCTATGAAAAAAACTTCCTCGATGGCAAGACCAGATGAGCTGAGGATCCACAAGAAGTCACTAGAAGAAAAAAGTAAGTTTGAGCTATCAACAAATTTAATTACCTGGCACTCTATCAATGTACCACCTGACTGTACCAAGTCATCAACTATAATGACATGGCGGCCTCTAGGATCTCCCTCTTTTATCCTTACAATTCTCTGTCCCCCTTCTAGTGAAATCAGGGTCTTTGGAATCAGGGTCTTTATTCAGTAAATAGGAGCACCATTTCTTGTTAGGATTTGGAAGTGCTCAGACAAAAAATAATTACCATTGGGAAATGCTGAAATTGCTTATAGAAGCGTTTCCATGCACCGTCATCTGGAAAAGCTATGGTTATCTGATAAAAGTATGAAGGAGTATATCAGTCTATCTTTCATCAATGCTGTCAAGAAAATACAAGCTTTTGTCATGAAATCAGAGCACTCACATTATCAGAATCAGGTAGCTCCTGAAGCCTAATTTTGAGTAAGGGAATGCCACTCTCAAAACATGGCAAGACTGAGTCTCCAAAGTAGAATCTCTCTTGATGTTGTTAAGCACAAGTTATTTTCATGTTGTTGTTTAACAAGGACAAGTTAATTTGATATAGAAGAATTTTACTTACTTGCAAAGCATGAATATCAAAGATCACTAAACTTGAAGGACCACCTCTTCATATCGGTATATTTGACAAAATCCTAGCGAGTGTGAAGGTTGTGGCAACATCTCCTTCATCTTCCATCCGCTCGGAAGTCCCAGTCGGGAAAAACGGGAGTATAAGAGTAAATGACAAAATAAACAACTTTGGAAGAGCATATATAGTCGATAGTTGCTCAAATATGACACTCAGTGAACTAAATGATGCTAAGAAAGCAACATGTCGCACACGGATTTTGTGGGCATTCGAGATGAATAAATTTGGAAACCCATCAGCAAATGTCCTGAAAAACGGTACCAAAGCAAATGTAAGAGATAAGCTTGGTCTAGTTTTGCTGAAGTAAAAGTAGTTTCTCTGAGACAGTTTTTAGGAAATATTCGACATATTAAAAAGATTGTTCCTACCTAAAAAATAACCACAATCAGAACATAAGAATGATTTATTGCTCCAATTCTAGGTCCTTTGATAGACATGTTGCCGAATTAAAGTATGGACCTTGCAGTCAATTTTTCAATAATGTATGCATTGGAACTAAAATTTGAATTCAAGAAAGTAAATATCAGTGGGCTGACTGCAGCAAGGTTGTGTTGTCCCAAGTCCCAGCTCCTAATCAAACACAACAAACTATAAATCTTCACTTTCTATATTGACCTTTCCCTGTTCCATTAAGAGCCAAGGACCAAGGTTAAAACTTTATAATCCCGACGAACTAATTGTGAAACCAAGCAAAAATCGGTCAGAATTGATGGATCAATTCGGGAAACATTAAAGAAGACTCCGTCCAGTTCAGACATTCCTTTCCGCTGAGCGTTCTTTTAACCATTTAGGCGAGAAAATGTCATTGTGCTGGTTTCAGCGAATCCCACAGGCCACAATTACCAACCGAATTAACTATTAGGGACTAAGGAGTAATGGGGATGCTTGGTTGCCCAGACGCAAGATTCGGGCTACAATTGTAAACAAGACGAACACAATTTCTGAATGTACGAACAAAAATAGCAGCATGAAGGGTTTTAAGGGAAGGAAAATCAACAAAACGGTACAACTCGAAGGACGGGGGGAGCTTGAGACCTCCAGGAGATGGAGCGCAGCTCGATGTCGTCGTTCCGGGCGACCATCTGCTCGGCGAGCTCCCGCATCTCCTCGCAGTGGAAGAGCAGGACGCTCTTGTGGCCCCCGACGGCGCCGAACATCTTGGGCACGGCCAACGGCGCGAGCACGGGGGCCGCCAGGTGGATGCCACTGGCGTTGCCGACGACGCTGCTGTTCCCCGTCGCGCTCGCGCCGCCGAGGTGGAGGCTGTTGAAGTGGACCCTGCCGGGGGCCGAGGCGCGAGGGGAAGGCCTCGGGAATGAGGCTGATGCGTGGCTCGGGGCCGGGCCTGGGGTTTTGGCGCCGAACGCGGCGGGGGAGGCGGAGGCGGCCATTGCCATCCTGCCCGCGCCGCTGCCGCGGAGGCGGGGGGGACCGTTGGGATGTGGTCGCGCGCGCGGACTCGCGGTGCGGTGCTGCTGCTGCCGCCGCCGCCGCGCGCGCGCGTTTACATACGCGTGTGGCGCGTGCCGGGACGGGACGGAAGATGGTGTCGTTTTTTCCCCGGAGATTTCGCGTGATTTATAGCCTGTCGCGCGGAGTGGCACGGGCGCACGGCGCACGGCGCACCGGCGGGCGACCGGTGGTCGGCGGGCGCAGGCGCCGATAAGGATCGCTGAGTTTTGTTTTGTTGCGACGCAGGGCGCTCGCGTCACACGTGTTTAGGTGCACTTCGCCTTTCGATTTTTGATCAGGCGCGCGTGCGACTAGTAGTAAATAGTACTCCGGTCTTCACGGATACTGGGACGAAGGAATAAGAATTGCTACACTTTTTGGTGGCACGAGGAGCTAAGTGAGAACCCGTAACGCATAAATACTGAAGGACGTGGCATTTAGAAAATTTAGTGCTCTGACGCTGCATCGTTTGACGGGTAGTACCCCGAGTAAACAACACTAAATCACTAATGATCGCAACCGTCATTTGTCGTCATCCAAAAAGCTTAGTTTGGTTAAATTGCCGGGTGGTTAAGCACCAGTTTGGACAAAATAATGGCCTCTAAGCAGTCAACATCAGCGTGGCCAAATGACGTCTGGGATGGTCTAAAGCCACTCGTACCACTCTCTAGCTTCCGTAAATGCAGTAGCAGACTAACAGATTACAGACTAGCAGTATGCGTCAAAACTGGCGCAAGTGTACGCGCGAAACATGTCCACCCGCCCTGCCGAGTTTTCTAAGCTAGAATCGAGAAAATGAAGTAGAGAAATCAGAAATTACTTTGGCCGCGGCCACCCGATCAACTTTCCGGGAAGCGAAGTTCGCCCCCGGCGGTGGCACGGCGTTTGGGGGTTTGGTAGGACGGACTTTTACTACTAAGACTAACGCTACTCGATCTGTTCGCACGAGTACACGATACATTGTTCCCGTCCAGTGTCATCGTCGATGCATTACATTACGTAGTACAGTACTACCTAGCTGTAAATTCCAGTCATGCTGCGGTCATTTTGCTGCACGATTTTGCCACGAGCGGCGTCGACTTCCACGTGCCCGCAAGTACCTGTCAGCGTTATCCACGCGAAGATTAAGCTAATTACTAATCAAAGCTGCATACTACTTTTTTGAAACATCTGTGTGCAGTTCGAAGCGTCGACGCGCGAAAGCTCCGTCGCTCCAAATCTCCATACTGCTGGGGTATGCAGCCGGGGTACGTGTTGGACCAAACATCTGCAGTCCTGCACGCTGACAAAATAGATGGATAATTGACACGGCCACACCAACCAAAGAAACAGAGCAATTTCTGCGGACAGTGATCCATCTTATTTTATCCTATTTTGAATTCTAAATTACAGTATTAAGTTTCATTCATAGAGGGCTAGCCACTCTGAATTGCTTATTCCACGCAGCTATCCACAGCTGTTTTTCCCGTTACGTGGGGCCGCGAGAACAGGTCACGCTGACTCTCCGCAGCCTGACCGCTGGCACGGCCGGCTCGACCACCCGGGTGATGTGGACCCGGAACTCGGCCGCGGCGATGAGCTCGAACACGCAGTAGTCGCCTTCCTCGAGGCAGTTCCCGCGCGCGAACGCGCACCACCCGCGCGACAGCCGGTCCCTTGTGTTTGGGATGTAGAGCACCGCCCACGCCTTCCCCGCCGGGTCGCGCAGCACCACGTCCGTCCTCTCCCTCGGCAGGTGCTGCCGCGAGAACCCCGTCGGGAACCTCTGCACACACGCATCACAGGGACGGCTCAATGCAATCCGCTGAAACCTACTACGTTTGTCGCCGTGTCGACGAGTTCACTCACCATCATGAAGGAGTAGTAGACGTGCATGGTGCTCATGCGGATGACGCAGTACGGGAGCGGGGACCGGAACGCGTGGGCGATCTCCGTGGCGCGCTGCCGCTCGGCGGTCGTGACGGGGCGGCGGCGGGACACGTACCCCTTGTAGCGCCGGATGGACGGCGGGATGCTGGCGAGGGCCAGGTCGTCCTGGAGGCTCCGCGTCTTGACCGAGCCACGCCTCGCCGCGGCGCCTTCGACGTCCAGAGCCCCCTCAGGCACGCGCCTCGGCGACTTTTCGCGCTGCGCCGACGCCGACGCTGCGGGGAGCGCGCACAGCGGGAGATCGTCGGCGTCTTCCTCGTTCTTGACCGCAGTTGATCCTGCAGAAGAGTACTCTGATCAGTGACGTAGTTGGCTAGTTTGCGTCATACTAACACAAACAGTTCTGCCAAGAAATCGCGTAAGCTAGGAGCCAATGTCATGGAGTTGCCAATGCCAACCGCTTCTTGGGCGTAGCTGCCGCATGCCTGACATGATGTGCGACGTCAGTAAATTTGTCCAGGGATTTTGATGATTTTATCTCGTGGAAGGAGAACTCTGTTCGTCGTTTCAGGTTATAAATCGTTTGAATTTTTGATAAAAATCAAATTACTTTAAGTTTAACTAAATTTATAAAAAAATATAATATTTTCGATACAAGATAAGTATACTATAAAAATATATTAAATTATAAATTTAATTAAACTAAATTAATGTTATATATATTGATATATTTATATATAGTTTTAGTTAAACTTAAAACTTTAACTATAATCAAAACGACCTATAATCTGGAGAGTGCCAATCTAAGCCGTGGGAGTGGGTGGGAGTGGCCTGGGATGTTTCTCATGTGGGGTAACTTATTGGACCCTCAGATAGTCTGTTTTGCTTTGCCTTCGGTCTTCAAGCCCATCTTTCAAATGGTCAGTCTTGGCAGAAATTTTAGTGATATGTTCAGAGTGAAGGATTTTTTTTGAATTGAAATCATATGAAAACTTTTTCTTGGTGGCCAAATTTTTAAAATTTTGACTAAATCTTATTATGTCGATTATTTATGATCAAAGGGAGTATATAAATAAAAAACATCCAATTATGTAATGGTATACTTTGTTTAACACAAATTCTAATACATTTTGTGATTATGATAATACGGTCTTTGTAATCAACCGTCAGACTTTAGTTCCGTTTGGTACAACTTCTACTCTAATTTTTATCCCGTAAAACTATATATATGCCAAATAATTTTAAGATACGTGAGAATATATGGTGGAGCTACCACTTCTCTCCTAAAAACTTTATGATCAGCATAAGAGTTTTATTGGAGTGTCCAATTAGCTCAACCCGGCGTGTCTTTTTACGGTCTATTTTTTAGTTTTTTTTTAACTATATGGGATACACACATCACACCTTCTTATATCACTCATTTAAAAAGATAGAAACCAACGACGGACTTAAATTTCTATTAACCTACTTACACACACACATATATATAATAATATTTATATACACTAGATCTTCACTAGTATGTCTAATACGAGCTATTATATTATTATTGATGTTATAAATGTTAAAATTGTAAACATACAGTGAATATGTTGGTTGCTTTTCTAATTAAAGCACATTAGATTAGACAAAGTCAAGAGTCAGATGTGTACAAATATTACGATTACTTTAAACATTAGTTTTGAAAAAAAAAAGCTAAAACTAAAGGAGTTCATAGCATTTATAATGTCATGTTTTATTTAATACAAATTCTCAGAACATATGTAGTAATCATAATATATTCAAGCTATGATCTAATTCATCAATAACTTTTAGACTTAGACATGTGATTCTGTCCCATACGACACGTCGGTACATTTGGCCCATACACATATATATACTCCATGCGTCGCTCGTGCTACGTGTTGTGCAACCTTAATCTCTATTTCTCCTATCGCATGGTATCAGAGCATTGCGGTAGAGTGCGCAATTCAATCCCCTCACCGCTCAATCCCTCATCGTCTCTCTCGATCCCTCACCGCTTTCGCACCCGTAGCCTTGCCGCCACTCAATCTAGCCACACACGCACACCACATCGTCGGTAGTGATGTCGCTGCTGAGATCTCGCCAAACCTACCTCACCACCTTCTCGCCATCGATGTTGTTCATCGTCACTGTTGCTAAAGAGCGTGACTAAATCCATGGCTTCTATTACTCCAGCAGAGCAAATCATCCTGCAACACGAGGTCGCTGAGCTTGAAGTCAACTCCACCTGCCAGAAGGCGGCCGAGGATCGTGAAGTCACCCTCGCAGCCTATGAGGCCAAGCATGCGGCTATGCATGTGCAAGCCCTTGCTGTCCTCAATATAAAGATTCTTATCTCAAAGACTCTAGATCGAGCCACCAATAAATACAATCAGTGGCATGCTCTCTTCCTCATTGTCTTGGGCAAATATGCCCTCACCGATCACATCCTTGCCGACATCAACAACTCCGATCGCTCAGCGTGGGTGCAGATGGACTGCACAATCCTGATCTGAATCTACAGCACCATCACCGTTGACCTCCAGCATACGGTAATGCTTTGAAACCCCTCTGCTCAAAAAGCTTGGTCCGTCCTTGAGTCTGAATTCCTCGGCCAGCGTGAGTCGCACGCGCTCCTGCTCTCCATCGAGTTCTGCACCATCAAGCAAGGCGCGACCTCCATCATAGACTTCTGTCATCGCCTTAAGACGATGGCCAGCGCACTCTCAAAGTTCGAGGACCTTGTTGGTGATCAAACCCTAGTGCTGACTCTCCTCCGGAGACTCAATGGCAAATTTCGTCATATGGTCTCCAACTTGAAGATGTAGCGGCCCTTTCCTACCTTCGATGAAGCACAAACACTACTGCTTCTCAAGGAGATAGACATCGACGACGTCACCGACGACGGCCTGCCATCTGCCTTTGTCACCTCTCATCAACGCCCTCCTGGCGGGGCAACCGAAGTAGTCTCTAGACAAGGCAACCAAGGGAGCTACACCAGCTCCATCCTCTCAATCGACACCATGGTCATGGTGGTAAACCTGCCCCTATTACAGCGCCAACTCCTTCACCCCTAGGTCTCACCCTAGCAGTCGCCATCCTAGAGCTCCCTTCCTCAATCCCTAGGCCGAAACTATGCAACTATGGCCGTACCTCTACGGTCCTAGCCGTACTCTAGGGGCACCACCACGCCTGCCAGTCTCATCGTTCGAGCATCCAGCCGCCCTCACTGCCTCACCCTACCCTCTCTACTACAACATTTCCCAGTGGGCCAAGCTCCGGCCCTCCGTCGGTTTTCATCCCCAACAGTGTGTCGTCATAGCTGCCAGGCTCCGTGTGTGAGGGGTCCTCTCTTCTTACCACCTGGTTTCGCATGTGGTGCACCGCCCACTTCTCCATCGGCGTTCGACACTCAGCCTTCGGGACTGCATTGCCTACCTCGTCGGTGACATCATCGGGCTCCTGGAACCCGATGGCTGGTCCCTCGTGGGATCAAACCTCTCTCATCAATAACTTCAACACACTCTTCCTAACTCCGCCAGTCTCCAACGAGTGGTTTGTCGACTCCGGCGCCGGCTCACACATGGCTAACACCGCCGGTATACTCACTTCTTCTCATCACCCTTCTCGTTTACACCCTTCATCAATTATCATAGGAAACGGATCGCTCCTCCTAGTCATCGCTGTTGGTTCATCCACTATTCCCACACCACAGTGATCCTTGGTCCTTTCCAATATTCTAGTAACTCCTAGCATCATCAAAAACTTAATATATGTTCGTTGTTTCACTATCGATAATAATTGCTCCATTGAGTTTAATCATTTTGGTTTCTTTGTGAAGGATTTGTCGACTCAGTGCGTGATCGCTAGGTGCAATAGCACGGGAGACCTCAACCCATTCCTTCTGTCTGCTTCTACCTCACCGGTGCTCACCACCACCACATGCTCCACCATCTGGCATTGTCATCATGGTCATCTTGGATCCGATGCCTTATCTTAACTTATAAATACTAAAACTATTTTATATAATAAACGTATTTTGGATCATAGTTGTCATGCTTTTCAATTGGGACGTCACGTGCCCCTCCCTTTCAGTCAATCTACTTCTTGCGCACTTTATCTTTTTGACCTTATACACTGTGATCTTTGGTCTTCACCAGTGGTTAGCATGTCGGGGTACAAGTACTACCTCGTCGTACTCGATGATTGCACTCAATACACTTGGACCTTTCCCCTTCATGCCAAATCCGATACCTTTGGAGCCTTATCAATTTTGTTCCTTATGTATGCACTCAGTTCGGCGCTTCCATCAAGCAAATCTAGTGCGACAATGGTCGCGAATTCGACCATTCCTCCGCGTGCACTTTCTTCCTCACCAACGGAGTCATTCTCCGTATGTCTTATCCGTACACCTCTTAGTAAAACGGTCGAGCTGAACGCACCCTTCGTACCATCAACAACATCATGTGTTCTCTCCTCTTCCAGACTAGCCTTCCCCCCACGTGCTAAGGTGACTCCCTCCACACAGCCACCTATCTCCTCAATCTTCATCCTACCACAACTCTCAATGGATTCAAACCCTTCTTTGCTCTTCATCGTACTCACCCTTCCTACACTCATCTCCATGTGTTCGGATGTGCTTGCTATCCCAACATCTCATCCATCACTCCACATAAGCTCTCCCCATGCTCCTCCTTTGTGTCTTCCTTGGCTACTCCCTCGACCATAAGGGGTACCGCTGTCTCGACCTCCACTCCAATAGGATTATCATCTCTCAACATGTTGTCTTCGATGAGTCATTCTTTCCCTTCTCCGTAATGTCCACGTCGTGCATTGATCCTACCACTCTTGATTTCTTGGGCAGTGACAACCACACCACTTTGCCCATTACACCTCCTATAGCATCTACAAGTACATCTTCCAAAAGCGCCTCACCTAGCACTATCCGAACACCGCCGTACATCCCTACTATAGGGTCCACTTCATCCTGGGCTAGTCCCACTGCTCCTAGGGATGCTTTGCCCTAGGTTGTTGTTAGCGGCACCACCGGGCCCCTTACCGCTTCTACTGCGGCCAACTCCAGTTGGCCTCTGCACGTCACCGGCCGTACCACTGCCACTGTTCCGTAGCCCGTCATGCCCATTTCGAACATGCACGCCATGCGCACCTAGGCCATGTCCGATTTCATCTAACCTGTTGACCGCCTCAACCTTAACATGGCGTCTCTCTCTGATCCCGAAGTCTTTTAGAATGGCACTGACTGATCCAAACTAACGTGCTACCATGCAGTTAGAGTATGATGCCATTCAAGCTAATAACACCTAGACACTGGTTCCTCGCACTCCAAGCGTGAATGTCGTCACAGAGAAGTGGATTTTTCGTCATAAGTTTCAATCCGACGAATCCCTTGCTCGCTACAAAGCAAAATGGGTTCTCAGAGGCTTCACTCAATGCCTAAGCCTTGACTATGATGAGACCTTTAGTCCTATTATAAAGCCCGCCACTATTCGTGTGGTGCTCACCCTGGCTTTCACCCACTTATGGCCTATGCATCAACTTGATGTTAAGAATGCCTTCCTGCATGGGACACTGACAGATACCGTGTACTACACCCAGTCTTTAGGGTTTGTTGATTCGTCACACCCCGACTACGTCTGTCGCCTGAACCGTTCTCTATATGGGCTTAAGCAAGCCCCTTATGCGTGGTATAGTCACTTTGCTTCCCACATCACCTCTCTTGGGTTTTTAAAAGCCAAGTCTAATATTTTACTATTCATCTATCGCTGTGGCAATGACATGGCCTTTTTACTTTTTTATGTCGATGATATTGTTCTCATGGCCTCCTCTGAGCGGCTCCTCTAAGAAATTATTTTAGCTCTTCGGCGGGAGTTCTCTATGACCAACATAGGGCCACTTCATCACTTTCTGGACATCACTATTACTTGGTAAGACAACACTCTAATTATCTCCCAGCAATAGTATATATTGGATATTCTGGACCACGCTGGTATACGGGACTATAAGCCTTGCAACACGTCAGTGGACACTTGATCCAAGCTGTCCAGGCACGGAGATTTTATATCGGACCCCACTCACTCTAGGAGCATCGCAGGTGCACTCAAGTATCTCACCTTTACATGACATGACATTGTATATGTTGTTCAATAGATCTGTTTACACATGCATGATCCTCGAGAGCCCTATCTTGCCGCCATAAAGCGGATACTACGATATCTTCGAGATACCTTGGATCATAGACTCCATCTTTCCCGCACCACTCCGACTGACCTCACGGTATACGCTGATGCTAATTGGGACAGCTGCTCCGACACTCGCAAATCCACCTCCGGATATGTGGTCTTCCTCGGCGACAATCTCATCTTATGGTCATCTAAATGCCAGCCCACTGTATGATGCTCCAGCGCCGAAGCTGAGTACCGCGCGGTGGCAAACGGCGTCACGGAAGCTTGTTGGTTACGACAGCTACTCCAAGTGCTCCATTCTCTAGTTCGTCGTGCTACCGTCGTATATTACAATAACATTAGTGCCGTCTACCTCTCCACCAACCCCGTACAACATCAACGAACCAAGCACATCGAGGTCGATCTACAGTTTGTATGTGAGTGAGTGTGTCACTCTCGGCGAGGTCCGAGTTCTCCACATCCCCACTTCCTCATAGTTCGCCGACATCTTCACTAAGAGACTACTGACTCCCGTCTTCACCGAGTTTAAATCCAGTCTAAATATCCGTTATACTCTCAATTCCGATTACGGGGGCGTGTTAGACTTAGACTTGTGATTTTAGCCCGTGTGACCTGTCGGCCTACTTGGTCCATTTACTGTATACATATATATCTCTACGTGTTGCTCGTGCTGTGTGTTGCGCAACCTTAATCCTTATTTCTCGTGTCGCAATAACGAGATTAACTTGAGAGTATAATGGAAAGCTGTAGATAGATTATATATATGTATATACAGGTACGATAAATAGATCACTAATTCAGTGTTCTTACCCGGTTCTGGTGCTCTCCAATTGGAGTCTGCCATTTGCAACTGCTGGCCACTAGGCGACGCGCGGTACGTCACCAGCTCCTTCCCAACGGAATCCTTCTTGGGCCACGTGGCATCACGCGAGAGCGAGGTGATCCTCGGGCGACCCCGTTTCTTGCGCGGCCGGTCGCCGCCGCTGCCGCCTCCTCCCATCAGATCCTCTCGCTCGCACGCCGTCCTGTCGAACACCATCGCGGTGAAGTGCGTGTTGCCGTCGTAGCGGAAGACGACGAACTCGAGGTCCCGCAGCGCCTGGTCCTGCACGAACTTGGGCCAGCCGGAGGTGAAGAAGGTGCCCTCGGCTGTCCGGCGGATGACGACCAGCCACGTCCGGCCGCTGGGGCCCTCCAGGGTGGCCGCCATGGACGCCTCCTTGAGACTCTTGGCCTTGCTTGACTCCTCCCAGGGGATGTGCTTGCAGAAGTTTGGCGGGATTTTCTGCATTCACGCATGCATGCATGATGCATATATAAGTATTGTTTTGAGACCACTCAACGCATGCATGCTTTCTGTGGAGATTTGCATTATCTGTACAAAATGGCTATCGTTTATAGCCAATTAGCCATCGTCCCGATCCGAAATTGAGATCGTCCTGTTTCGCAGTCTGAACTAACGTGCCAAACAAGCTCTAAGCATAACAGGTTCGTTAGAGAGCAGCACATACAAGACACAAGCTAGCTAACTGGCAGTACTCGTGCACTCACCAGGCGCTGCTTGAATTCGCCGACGAGCACCTTGAAGAAGTGCGGCCGCCTCTCCCCTGACGCCCCCGGGGACTTCTTCCCTCCCGCCTCCGGCATCGTTCCTTAAGCTAGCTTCTCCCACTCCACTCACCGCTCGCCTCGCCCACGTAAGCGCGCCGAAGCAGGAGTTGTGCGCCTACGCGCTCTCTCTCAGGCGAAGAGAGCGAGGAGAGACGAGAGAGAAGGGCAGGCGCGCGCCGCGGGGGAACAAAGAAAGAGACGCGAGAGCTCGGCTTTTGAGGCGGGGGCAGTTTTTGGCTGTCGCGATCGATCACACATTCGCACTCATCACTCATCGGCAGCGTCCGCCCGTCGAGTGGAACTGTGGAGTTGAGCTAGCTAGTGCGGTCGGTCGGCGTCGGGTCTCGCTTTCGTAGCTAATAAATCGCCCAAAACCCCCGGATATCGCGGAGGCGGTGGACGCTCACTACGCCCGTGGAACGGACGAGAGCAAGATGAGCCAGTCGCGGCCATGTGGGACCAACAGTGCGGCAGGGCTATCCTGGGCCCGCCTGTCTGTGACATATCACTTGTAGCGGACGCCGCATGGAGCCGGTGAATATTGCTGAATACACACAGGGGCTGCTGCTCATGAAAACCATGCTACATGGTTATTTTTGATAAACGAGTGTTTCTTAATGAAGATGGTTATTGTTTGCGCTAATTATAACATAGTGTATGTTACTTTTCCTGTAAAAAATACGCTCTAGTATCATCAGGTTAAATATAGGATACTATTATCACGAGAGAGAACGTGTACATGACTCCACAGTAATAGATGCAATGCGTTCGATAATATACAAACCATATTATACACTGTTGTCATCACATGAAAGCATACCTTGGTCATCATGATATCACTGTGTAAGAGTTCACCTTTTTGGGACTGAAGTATATATTTTAATTTATTGTCACATCAAGGACATAACACCTATCATTGGTGGTGAAAATTCTGATCACAGCAAAAGTGCCCAATAATGGAGCTTATGCAGTGGTTTTCCAATCATACTTGTGCTTAGGTTGTGCCCTTCTGGTTGATATAGTAGATTGTTGAGACTTAATCCCTTACAGACCAAATTTTCTCAACTGCGATGTTCTTTTTCAGCACGCTCTAATTAAAATTTTAAACTAATTTCTCAAATTAACTTGGGCACAACAAGGCAAAAGACTCCGTCTAATCGAAGAATGGCCACAAATAATGTCGCCGTACCAAGATGCATGTACCTTTCTTTTACCTATGTTAGAAATGGTAGTACAGTAGAACGGGTGGCCGAAATTGCAACACCATTTCTTGTCTCCTTTATCTCACTTTACCCAATCTAATTTGGTAGTTGTACCTAGGTTCCTGTTCAATCAAATGGAATTTGCTCGTAAGATCTTCTCAATGATTATTCTCAACTTTAGGCGCTACAGCAAAGTGAAGAATCGGCGGCAGCACGCACAGTGTCAATCGGATGGACGTAATTTTAACACCCTCCAAAGAGAACCCTGGTCAGGTACTACCATCACATTGGATCTTTGCTTTAGGAAACGTGGAGTAGACGAAGCCATTTCAAGCAATGTCTCCCTACTATGAATGCCAGCTTTTCCCCATGGTTCCTGTCTGGGCATCGCTCTCACGACCCCCAGGAGAATCTTTTCTGGTGTCTGCACCAAAGAACCAAACCTGCATACGGCCAAGTACGTGCAGAAAATAATAGCGAATGCAAGAGCATCGAGGTGAACATTGACACTGTAACGATAAAGGAACTGTAGAAACTTTATTCCAGATTTATCACCCATCCCTAGAAGGACGGTAACATCTTATGATGAGAATACAGATGCGTTCGGTCGAGAAGGAAGTACAAGTAATACAGAACAGGCAGGAACACCACGGGGGGTAAAAAAAAAAGCCGGGGGGGGGGGGGGGGGGGGCGAAACTCCGGTAGACTCATCTGAATTACAGCATGTAGTACTGAACAGGTAGTATTCTTAAAGAGATTTTGTAGTAAACAGTTCGTAGATATACATGACTGGAATCGATCCGGATGACCGGATTCACCGGTAGTTGCGGTAAACTGGGCTGTACATGCAGCTCTCTGCATACTTAACCAGCTCCTTTGGACGAGGGCGCCTACTTGCCAGACCTACAGTTAAGCAGCGCAGGTGATAAGCCAAGCAGTAACAAGAAAACATGGACTTATCTTTAGAGAAGTAATAGATAAGTTAGGATGTTTACCAAGTTCATATGCCTTTGCTGCAACGTTGGCTGCAATGTGGGCAGAGATCTTTCTGATGTTTGAGAAGGGAGGATAAATGAGCCCCTTGTCGAAATTCTCCTGTGTGACCTGCTGAGCCAGTGCTTCCGCTGTACCAGGATCAGGATGTGTTACCAGTGTTAACTAACCAGTTAAGCATATATGTCAAAGAAGACCTAAGTAAGTGTCGATCAATGAAGTTGCACACTTGCACTAGAATTTGTACCAGAAGGGCAAAAACATATTACAAGAAAATGAATTATTTGAAGGAATTCCTTCTCTACTTTTACCACACACTTTTTGACTGATTTGAACTAAACAAATAGTGCCAGTGTGATACACTGAGAAAAATATAATGTAATCACAGTATCCCCAAAAAAATGTAAACACAGTAAAAAGAAAATGTACTTGTTGCATTAGTTGTACTTTGGAGCACTTACAAGCTGCAAGAAGCATGTCATCATGAACACGGATTGCACCAGACATCACCACACCAAGGCCAAAACCCGGGAAGATATAAGCGTTGTTTGCCTGTATGACAGACCATGATTGTATATTGTAGCTCAGACCAGTTGAAACCGATAAAATCTCTGCAATAAAGTGGATGGGGTTTGTTGTTCAGACCTGGCCGGGGACATATATCTTACCATCATACTCCACTGGATCAAATGGACTTCCGCTTGCATACACTGCTCGGCCCTGTTATTTCAGATTGTTAAAGCAAAAATAATGCTAGTGATAACATTGCATAGCTCAGAAATTTCGAGAAAAAGCAAAGCTGTTGCAGATAGTGATCATACCTTGCTCCACGTGTATGCTTGTTCAGCAGTGCACTCAGACTGCGATGTTGGGTTGGACAGGGCAAGAATGACAGGCCTCTACTAATTTGTACAGCACATCAATCAGCTGCTAACTTCAGTGGTTCAACACTCAGAAGTATTAAGTGGACATGGTGAAATTTACCTCATTAAATGAGGAAATGGCTTCAACAACCTCCTTTGTGAAAGTTTGCCCCTTCCCAGATGTGCCAATCAACACTGATGGTTTGATAATCTGGAAGATGCATTTGGGTCAGAACAGAGTGTTTCCTAGTTCTAGTAATCCAATGGATTTTTCAAGGGCGTATTCATACATTGACAGCATCTAAGAGGGTGCTGACAGTTTGATGCTCATGAGCCCATGGTTTCTTGAAGTGTTGAAGGGACGCCTTTCGTGAATTGACAATCAAGCCCTGTCAATTGATTAATGCATATTGTTAGCAAATAGAAACACAAGAAAGTTCTGGGCCCAAATAGTGAAATTAAGCAAGGAGATCTTTAAAAAAAAACCTTTGAATCAACAAGCCAAATTTTTTTGCGGCATTCCTTGATTGGGGCTTTGGTCTGCATGTGCAAAAAACTATTAGGTCAATTTAGACATGAGTACAAGTGGAAAATGACAGAAACCCAACAGAAAAAGATGCACCACCTGTCTTGATATTTCGAGAGCTATAAGTTCCGCAATACCTGTCCCTGCCTGCATGCACCAGGGCCAAGATATTGGTTGGGAGGAAATTTAAATGGAGTCAATATTGAGAAGTACAGAGAGTTAATGAAATTCCATTGAGTGAAGTACATGACCACAAATAAACTGAGTGGATGTCTATATAGTTTAATATATAATTAGAAAAACGGAAGAACTAATCCTGATAGAGTAAGTATAGTATTTTAAATACAAAACTGCAAACAGGTGTTACACAAAACAATGCAACTAAACAAAGGACACGCCACCCTATAAAATAGATGATAAACACCCAGTAAAATGCTATCGACAAGCAGAGAACTAACCTAAGATAGACTTTGAATTGTACACTTGATGCCATTGGAGTTTTTTTAGCTAATTTATTGGGTCCACTTCAGATATTGCACCGAATTTTTTATTTATGGTAATCAATGACCCTTGAATTAAATAATTAGTAAATTTTGGACTGAATTTGCAAAGATAGGATGGATGCGGTGACCAATGGCATCCAGATTTGGATGCACTGTTGAAGAGCGTCCAGACGTGGATGCTGTTCTTGACTGGCATGCCTCAAACTGCTTCGTTCGGCTGTTCCAACACAACAAAAGAAGAGGAAGAGAAGAATCAGTCCTGTGTGTGAGCGCCATTCTCCGGTGCTCTCCACAATCATTTGCCGTGACACACAAAGAGGTGCCACCGCTGACTCCCATCTCATGGGCCCCAGTGTCCTTGCGGAGGTGCTGCCACTGCCGCTGCCGCCATCCATGGTCCGCCTCGACGCCCTTGGAGGCCCACTGCCCATGCTGCCTTCTGCAGTTACGCCTTCCACCACCACCCCGAGAAGCTGCCGCCGCAGTCCACCTTGGCACCAGGGAGGCTGCCACTGCTGTCCTTCTTCACCCCAAGAGGTAGCAGCCGCTGTCTGCCTTGCCTCCACGCCACTGCTATAAGAAGCCGCCGCGATTGTCCCACTCCACGCTGTTGCCGTCTGCTCTCACATCACAAGGCTGCTGCCCATCGTCCATAGGGTTCCAGCGGGGAAATGGATTTTTGTCTCGTTTTGTACATATGTCTAGAAAGTCATCAAAAATTTTGAAAATTTTTGTTAAGATAGATCAATATGTATATGTTACTTCATAAACATGTTTAAATTCAACTCATACAATTAGAAACAAAAATAACAAATTTGATTTTGAATTACGTGTTAGTTAAATTTGTTATTTTTGTTTCTACTTATTTGAGATTATATGTTTGCAGTGATATATCATATGTTGATCTATTTTATTAAATTTTTCAATAACTTTTTGAACGACGTGTAAAAACAAGAGAAATAGACTTACCCCTCCAGCGGAGACGCGATCCTGCTACCACTGATGGCTGATGAACTGCTCGTTGGTGGTAGGCTGGTATCCCAGTCACCTCCATTGCCGGACTACCTGTTAGCGCCCTCTGATCTGCTCTTTTCAGTTTTTTTTTAATCTGGGCTTCCATTACTGATCAGTACAGATTCATGGGCACCGAATTAAACCGGAGTGATTAGTTCGTGTGTTATTTTTCTGTTACATTATTTATCAAGTACAATACATGGCACTACTTGCACCAAGTTGAGAAAAAGGCTTTGGCTTCACGATTAACAATTTCATTGATCGCAATGTCCATCCTTTTACTATGTTAGCTTATATCCTAGGTTCTCCCAGTACTAGTCTAATCTACCACCTAAACAGAACTTCTTGAATCAAAATTTGGGTGTTTCACCAAGAGCAAGCCTGATGGTTCTCTTGAAGTCACTTGGTGGCGGTGTCCTGCATGAGGAAGCAGATGACAGTTGCTGTGGGCAGTGCGGCTATCAGGGTGGAAGCAGACAGTGTTGGTGGCTTCCAGGATGGAGGTGGAAACCTGCGCGTGGAGGCGGATGGCGGAGGTGACCTCCAGAGGGCAGATGACGGTGGCCTCCGGCGTGCGTCTAGGCAAGCGGTGGTGGAGGCAGCTTCACGTGTGCACAAGGGGCTCGCTGCTGACTGCCTGACCCACACGTGGAGCAGGAGGGTTGCAGTGGAACCAGCCAGGTGGGCGGTGCCCTCCCGTGCGGGGAGGAGGGCCACAGTAGCATCAATAAGTACGAGGCTCACACGTGCAGCCGATTCCTCTCTTCTTGTTCTGTTTTTTTTTTCTCGTTTGCATTTGTTAGTGTTGGAGCAACCGAACCAGATGCTGGATGGCATTGAAGGTAGAATCCAGGTCTGGATGCTCTTACGAACAATGTCCACATCTGGACACTATGGTATTCAGCGTCCATCCTAGTATTGAAAATGTTTACTATATATTTAATTCATGAGTCATAAATAACTATGCAAAAAAATTCAGGATATTGCAGCTCCACAAATAACTAGCATTACCCAAGCAGATATTCTTTTATAAAAAAAAGTTGGACAAGGGATTTGAAATTCACTTCAGGAGGAGGCAAGCACCCAGACGAGTCCTAGGATTTGAACTCGGTGAGCAAGGGGATGATGCCACCTCTTTGGTGGCCAAACAGAGTAATAGAAACAATGACATAAGCCCCTAATATAGTAACATCTAAGACAGTTTTGAACCTAAATTAAGCAGGAGTGATCTCTTTGGTGCAAACAGATGATATATCTGAATGTGTGTGTGTGTGTGTGTGAGAGAGAGAGAGAGAGAGAGAGAGAAACCTCTCCAGCTCCCAGGAAGAGGTAAGTGTGATCTGCCAATGCACCGCCAACTAATTTCAGTGCTGCAACAAGCCCAGAAAGGACCACAGAAGCCGTCCCCTGTAAAATATAAACAGTAAAAAATGGCATTGGTATGCCCGTGCTTACATGACCAAAAAAAGTTAATGGAACCTCCTCGATACAATAAATCAACTGTATTATCTAGATATTAACAATGTAAAATTAATTGCATCCAAAGAAAGCTAACATGCATCCAGTAAAGTAAAACAATACCTGAATATCATCATTGAATACAAGGTGAGTTGTTCCATATCTTGCCAGGAGTTCAAATGCATTGTGGTTGGCAAAATCCTCGAACTGCATGACAAACAGGATTTAGAACAACTATAGTACTATTTGACATTTTTCGAACAGAGAGGACAATCAGATGAAAGCATTTGCATGTTTTTCTGTTTTCATATTTTGTTCTGGTATTAAAATATAGCTCTTTTTTGTAGGCATGTTACCTGAATGAGTACTTTCTCCCCGTAGTTTTGCTTCACAGAAGTCATAAATTCATGCAGAAAATCAGCATACTCCTGATAACACAAAAATGACAATATAAGAATCTCATGTTGTAATATAGTTAGGAATAAATGGCAGAATCAAATGAGAATGTCCAACCTGTCCAGTGGCCCTCTTTTGTCTCAAGCCAATGTAGAACTCATCATTCAGCAGCTCCTCATTATTTGTGCCAACATCCAATGTGATTGGCAAACACTTGAGGATTGTAGATAACATGTTAGTCGATGCTTAAGGTAGCCCAACGAAAAAAGAGGGTTGGTACTGGACATGGCAACTTACAGCAGATGGCCGAACTCCTCCTAAAGCAGTGTAGAGGGCAAGCTTACCAACAGGGATTCCCATTCCCTACATAGAAGTTGTAATTAACACAAAATCCTGGGAGATAATTTAATTGTCTGCCGTGAATGTTCAGTACACGTATGCTAAGTTACCTGGCATCCAAGATCTCCAAGCCCCAAAATTCGCTCACCGTCAGTGACAACGATAACCTGAATGCTCCTCTCTGGCCAGTTTTTTAGAACCTCAAGGATCTTTCCCCTGAAATGCAAGCAAAATTACATATGCACATGAACATGAGAATATCATAATGATACAAACCAAGGAAGAGAAACTTACTTCTCCTTCAAGCTGATATAAAGACCCTGAGGACGGCTAAATATGGAGCCATACTTTTGGCAGGCCTCACCAACTGTTGGAGTGTAAACAACAGGAAGTAGCTCCTCAATATTGTCAATAAGGAGTTTGTAGAAAAGCCTCTCATTCCCCTCCTGCAATACATATTGAAAAAACAGCATAACCAAACTGGATAATTCACATGAGTTATACCGCTATACTATGAACAATAAGAAAAGTTACTTGAAGGTCCATCATAGCCATGTATTTCTGCAGAGGCAGCTGGTATTGGCGGATGTTATGCATGATCTTCCTCTCCTGACGAGATTATAGTACATTGGATCAGATTGCTGAACAAACATGAAATGACTCGTAAAACAATAATTGAGGGTCATTGAACCTGGAGCGCCTGGGATACGACTGCTGGTGGCAGAAGCCCACGGAGGTAGTGCGTCTCCCTCTCCCTTTCGTTAAAGGCAAGCCCCTTGTTGTAGCGAGGATCCCTCAGCAAATTGTAACCACTGCCACACACAAAAAAAAGTCCAAAATTTCACACACCAAATCAAGCTCCCAAAAAAACAAAGCAGCTTTTCTTCAAGCATGTATAGTGATTAGTTCTCCTTTTCTAAACGTGATCTCGCACTTCTGTAGATGATCCAAATTCTGCCATATGCCCATACGCTCTGATAGCAACGACTAGGCAAAGTAGAACTGTTTTTCAGCCTCAGTTCCCCATAGACTAGATTAATTAGGCAATACTCCAGGATTGAAACGCGAAACATAGCGATGTGTGATATGATCGAAACCAGAAGCATCTAATCGACACTATACACTTTTTTGTGCTGCAATATGCTCAACATGCACAAATTCTACTTTTGTGCTGCAATATGCTCGACATGCACAAGATAACGGGAAAAAAATGTCAAAATTGCGATCAGCTTAAGTGACAACCCCCACTGAATATGTCTTTGGTGGAGAAACAGAAACCCCAGGCGGCCCCACGGCATGGCGGATCAAAAAGGCAAGCTTATCCTACCAACCCCTCCCACACCGGTGCCTCACCTCGCGACGGAGACGGTCCACGGCGTGACGAGCTGCTCCTCGGTGGCGCAGTCCTCGCCGTAGGTGTCCCCGACGCCGCCGCCCACCGTCGCCGCGTCGTCCAGGTCCAGCACGCACGGGGCGTTGTCGCCCCGAATCCCCTTCATGATGCTCTCCATTTTCTCCTCCTCCGCCGCCGCCGCGGCCTCCGCTGCTCCTTCGTGCGCCTCCCCGCACAAGCCGCACCACGCTCTACATAAGCTGCCTCCGCCTCCGCCTCCCTGGAACTCCCCCTGCCCCTGCCACTGCCACCGTCGTGCTAGCAGCTACCGGGAGCGGGAGTATTTATCGATCGAAAGGTGGCGTGGTTAGTGCGGGGGAGCAAGCGCGAGATATTTGTTTACAAGTGCCATAATGAATGATGATTAGGCTAATAAGACTTTGGATGTCGTGGTTGGGGAAGTTGACCGGAGAGTGTGACGACGCAACCAGTGTGGGGGGAAGGGAGCGAAATTACCGGAAGGAAGCGGGAGCGAAGGGCACGCATGATGGCCGGCGGCTGGAGGGCGGGCCCCGCCAGCAGAAAGATACCGGAAGAAGCCGCCCTTGGTCGCCCCGGCGGCGCGGGGGGAGAGGGGCAAGTGGAGACCAAGGGGAGGCCGCGAACGTGGCTGGGTTTGGTGGCTCGCCGCTTCACCCACGCCGCGCCTGGCGGTTGCTCCTCCTGATTGGTTATTTGTTTTTCTCTTTTTATTTATTTTTCCTGCGCCGTTCTCGTCGTCTGGTAGCGACACAAGTGTGCAAATGGGGTGAAGTGTAAGTGTAACAGTTTATCGCAAACTCTAAAGTAACAGAAACTTCTCTGTTGTACGCACCTAAGTTTTGGATATATTTACAGTAGATAATTAACTAACAAACGTTATAAATTTTTTTAGGAAATTAGACATACTTCTGATCTTCGTTCATCATGTATAAAATTTCAAACTCAAAACTGTTATTCTCTCTATTTTTATTTTCTGAACTCAAATCCTCTACCTGAAGGCAGATATATATATGAGTCTATTTTGCTACCAAGTCATAGAGAGAATCCAGCACTTATTTTTCGATAAATTTTCTTATAGGAAAATATCAAATTTAGTGTAATTACAATATTATTATAATATTTTAAAAAAAAATCATGTTAGCATAGCAGTAGTGTGCTTGTGCGAAGTGAGGGAGCGCGCTATGATTTTTCCCTCAAATCTCGAAGCAAATTTAATGGCGTAAAATTTGACAAATTTTCTCTGGAATTTTGTGACAGATATGTAGCAAAAATCGGTGTTTGTTTGCCTCCAAGAAAGGGTCCCTGGTGGATCGGGTGGTGCGTGCTGAGACCCATCACAGGACAGCTGCTAATTAGTAAATCCTGCCAGTGATATGACGGAAGCAAAATCGACATATTTTTGGCTAAAAATCTGTCGATAAATATTTAGCAAAACCCTTTTTATATGATGTTGGTTAGTAAAAAAATATTTGTACTAATACAATGGCATATAAAAATGGAGGAATTATATTTCAGTGGTAACATTTAAGTACTGTGAGTGCCACCTAAACTTATGAATAGAACATTTTCCCTTCTTGTAAACCCTTGAGTTTTCTTTCACTCATAGTCTAAATTTGATTCACCCCAGCCATTTTTAAATTATATCAGTAACATGTATGTGCATTACAATGAGTTTATATAATTAATGATTGGTACACGGGCTTATACGATTTAGTATATAGTAAGAGTGTGGATTAAGCATAAAGTATTGGATCTAACTGGTTTTTTTAACCAATCACTTGATTTTTTCTAATTTTGGTGGTAGGAGTGGTGGTTGTGCACTTTGAGCAATGTGGCGAGGAGAGGAGCGTGTAGTTTTTTTTTAAAAAAAAATAATTGTATACCCTTACTCGTGATATAGTCATTTCCAAATAAAATCCATCAAAATGATTCATGATCAAACTAACGGAATTGACACGTGGGAACCAAAAATAAAAATTTGTAGACATGGGAGTGATTTGAGTGAAAAATCAAGAATACACAAGGATTTTTTTCCTATTAGTTCATCTCTGTCCGGTTTGCAATGGGTGTGAATGCAGATGCAGGAGCAAATCTAGTTCAGATGCAGGGCATGGACTCACCGATGTTTTTTTAGCTGTTATATGGATACGTTCTACTGGACATATAACTATTACAATTTTAAAAGACATTGTGCGATTGGGATTCATCAGATTTATTTAGTTCTCTATTTGTCCTCATAAACGGATACAACGGAGAAGAAGACTTTGTTAGATTGTAATTTTCGTTTTTGTATGATGTTATTGGTACTAGTTCTTGTTTTGGTGCTTGTGAATCCCAACACATGATTTGTGAGCTCTAAGTCATAAGGTAACAATAATACTAGTAAATGATTAGATGAGCTGTAGAAGTCTTTTAGAAGTTCATATATAATGGAACTTGTGGACAAAAAAAAAATTGTGCAACTTACCATCTTGTCGTAACAGTAAAAAAACAGAAGAATCTAAATGTCAACAGAAATGTGCAACGTGACATCGGAGAGTAATGTTAACATATGAAGAAGAGAAAAGACCAGGTAAACGTGGTATTTGGGCTTGATGCCCCAGCAATTCACCTCGATCTTTTAAAATTTAACGAGCCGTAATTTCATACTGCTAGCTCTACTACTACCACTGCTCAGGAAAGTACATCCGGTGCTAACGAATTATGAACCTCAAAAGTACATACAAATCGACAGACAGTGATGTTTTGTTTTTGTGTGTAGTTCTCTGTGACTGTCAGCTTGAATTTTGCTTTTCTGTGTGTAGTTTTCTGTGTTTTTTATTCCTTATGTGTATGTCTAATTCTGAATATAGAGGCTTTTATCCAATATCTTTAAAAAATATCTGTGATTTTTAAGAATCTCTCAACACCCAGCTTGGAAATGTTAGATGTTAAACGTGTATATATAGTCCCAACTCTCAAAATGGGGCCTCAGTCTCACTATCTATATACCTCACTTCTATATGGTATCAGAACGAGGTTCAGACATCTCCACACGTTGGCACCTTTCTCGCTGGCGGGCTGACGCCTCTTATCCGTCGTAGACATCTCCTTCGAGACCCAGGCACAGCTAGCATCCGCACCGGTGCAGCCGCCCCTGTCTCCCGCACCCTCGCAAGCCTTCTAGCTGGCTTCTCTGCGGAACTAGGCTGGCCTCATCGTCGCCCTTAACCAGATGACGCTCTAGCCCCAGCACCCCTAGGTGCTGGACTCTGGTGCGTCATCACACATGGCCTCTTCGGAAGGTATATTTCTTTTCTGCCATCCTTCCTTATCCCCTTTCATCACTGTCGGTAATAGGCAATCTCTCATAATCACATGCCACGGTGACTCTATCCTGCCTACACTCGCATCTAACTTTCTACTCCATAATATCTTAATTGTTCTCTCTCTTGTATACAATCTCCTCTCTGTCCATCAATTCACCGTAGATAACAATTGCTCTATCGAATTTGACGTATCTGGTTTCTCTGTGAAGGATATCCCAATCCGACGCAAGATGCTTCACTGTAATAGTGGTGACGTCCTCTACACCATCCCTACTGCGCTATCCACTCCTCATACCAGTCTCGCCATCTTCACCAACCTTTGGTATCTCCGCCTCGGCCACCCTAGTCTTGACGCCATCGCCACTCTTCGTCATAGCACCTCCATCCAGTGTACTAGCAATAACCCTACTGTATGCCACTCCTGTCAACTTAGCAAACATGTGCGATTTCCATTCTCCTCCTCCACCTCTTGTACCTCTCGATCTTTTGAACTTATTCACTGTGATGTGTGGACCTCTCTAGTTACAAGTGTTTCTAGCTAACAATATTATCTTGCTTTACTTAATGATTACACACATTACTGCTGGACTTTCCCTCTCTCTCACAGGTCCGAGATCACTGCCCACTTAATCAATTTTTCCAACTACACTTCAACTCAATTTCACCTCACCATCAAAACCATACAAGCTGACAATGAGACGGAGTTTGTCAATCGTACCATTCAAATCTTTCTTACCTCTCGTAGCATTCACCTTTGGCTCTCCTGTCCTTACACTTCCCTCCAAAACGGCAAGCCCGCATCATGCTTCTCTACGCCCACCTACCCACATCATACTGGGCTGTAGCACTCACCACAGCAACTTATCTGATGAATCGGTGCCCTTGCTTCTCCATCCACAACGCCCATTCCCTACACCCTCCTGTATCACAAGACTCCCGACTACTCCCGCCTACGTGTTTTCGGGTGTCTTTGCTACCCCAATTTGACAGCCACTACTACTCACAAACTCATCCTCCGCTCTACCGCCTGTATCTTCCTTGGCTATCCCTCATCCCACAAGGGGTACCGCTGTCTTGATCTCTCCACTCGTCGCATCATCATCTTTCGCCATATCGTTTTCGACGAGTCAGTCTTTCCTTTTGAGTTAATTAACCCTAGACCTTCATC
The DNA here is from genome assembly GCA_030770085.1 of Oryza coarctata. NCBI lineage: Eukaryota > Viridiplantae > Streptophyta > Magnoliopsida > Poales > Poaceae > Oryza > Oryza coarctata. The sequence goes on along the minus strand of CM061463.1, from coordinate 22,715,177 downwards.
TTATGACCTCGATTTCCTCCTCATCAACACTGTACCCATCTGCTCCTCACCGATCACCACACCTTCGCAGCCCACTCCGGTGGTTCCCGAGGATCCACCGAACGACTCCACCATCCTTCTGTGTGGCCCTGCCGTGCCGACCGCACCTTCATTGGCTTTCCTTCCTTCTTTCACCACCATCGCGCCAGTGGTTACCCCGGCTGACCTAGTCCAACCATTTCTCTAGACCTACAGCCACCGGCCTCGCCCCCGCTATCACCTCCACTCCTGCACACTCCACCACACGACTGACGTCACCATCGAATTGCACGGCCGCCCCCATCTCGATTGTCTCTCACATGATCGCCCGTTCTCGGACCGGGTCCATCCATCCACCTCAGTGCTACGGGTTCTTCGCAATCCACTGTGCCATCTCGTCTATCCCGACGAATCACCATTCCGCTCTGGCCGACTCTCAATGGCGCGCTGTCATGGCTGATGAGTACAAGGCACTCATGTACAACGAGACCTGACGCTTCATGCCTCATCCTCCCAGCGTCAATATTGTGACTGGCAAGTGGATCTTCAAACACAAATTTCACTCTGATGAATCCCTTGCTTGTCACAAGGCGTGTTGGGTAGTTCGAGGCTTATCCAAATGCCTCGGCATCGACTACTACGAGGCATTCAATCCGGTCGTCAAGCCCATCACTATTTAGATCTTTCTTACCCTTGCTGCCTCACGCTCCTAGCCGATCTACCAGCTTGACATGAAGAACACCTTTCTTCCTGGTCATCTAGCGGAGACCATATATTGCCAGCAGCCCCCAGGCTTCGTTGACCTAGCTCATCCCGACGCCGTCTGTCTCCTCCAGCGCTCTCTTTATGGCCTCAAACAGGGCCCTCAGACTTGGTACCAGTGTTTTACCGCCTTCCTTCAGCAACTCGATTTCGTTGCCTCTATCTCCGACACATCTCTTTTCGTACTTCACACCAGGGATACCACCACCTACCTACTTCTATATGTCGACGACATCATCCTTATGACATCCTCGCTCGTCACCCTACAACACATCATGGCACGACTCCACTTAGAGTTCGACATAACCGATCTTGGTCTCCTGCACCACTTCCTTGGTATTTTTGTCACGCGCTCCCCCACGGATTATTTCTCTCATAGCACTAGTATGCCATGGATCTTCTCTAGCATGCGGGCATGGCCGAGTGTCGCTCTACCACAATTCCGATCGACACTCATGCCAAGCTCTCAGCCACCGATGGCTCTCTCGTCGCTGACCCCTCCTAGTACCAGAGTTTTGCTGGTGCTCTACAGTACTTGACGCTCACATGGCTTGATCTCACCTATGCGTTTCAGCAAGTGTGTCTCTTCATGCATACTCCCCACGAACCTCATCTCGCGTTGCTCAAGCGTATTATTTGTTACGTGAAGGGCACCCTGACCACTGGCCTCCACCTCAGCTCCAACCCCACCCAACTCTCTCACCGCATATTCTGACGTGGACTGAACGGGTTGTCCTGACTCCTAACGCTCTACATCCGATTATTACGTCTTCCTAGGTGACACCTTAGTCTCTTGGTCCTCCAAACGATAAACCACAGTGTCCCGTCGAGCGCAGAAGCGAGTAACGCACCGTTGCTCATGTTGTCACCGAGTGCTATTGGATTCGCTAGCTTCTCCAGGAACTCTATACACCCATCGTCTCCATGACTGTTGTCTACTGCGATAATGTGAGTGCTATCTACATGACCGCCAACCCGGTTCACCATCGTCGCATGAAGCACATCGAGATCGACATTCACTTCGTTCGTGAAAAGGTCGCTTTGGGACTCGTTCAGGTGCTCCATGTATCGTCGACGCATCAGTTCGCCGACATCATGACCAAAGGCCTGTTCGCGTCTTTGTTCACCAGTTTTCGGTCTTAGTCTTTACGTTTGTGTCCCTCTCGCTATGACTGCGGGGGGTGTTAGACCGTTAGACATATATATATAGTTTTGATCTTCTATATATTAAACGGGGTCTCAGTTCATTTATACCATATTTTGTGAAACAAATAACCAAAATTTTAATACAATAATTGTCCATCTTGCGTTGCAGCAACAGCAGAAAACAAAGAACCTTTAATCCGAGAGAAACGTGCGAGATCACAACCGAAGAGCGTGAGAAGATTAACACACCTTGGAGAAAGAAGACAATATTAACGTAGTAGTTAGGGCTTGTTACCACTCGGCAGCTCATCTCGTCTTAGCTAAACCAAATTGAACGAGAAGCAATTTCAGAATTCAGAACTCTCAGGCTCAACTACGGAGTGGCAGTGTGGCGCTGGGTTTCTCGTCAGCCATCTCAGCTGATAGCGTAGCGCCAAGTGGATCATCCTCGCGTGGATGTTAACTTGAAACAAACCTTTCTCCGAGGGATAATTCCAGGACGCAGGGGAATAATTCCGTGGCGTCTCGGCATGCTTGCTGTATACTTTAGAGTTCAACCGATGATCGATCATCCCGAAATGGTGAATTCCCAATCAGCGAAAGGGACCATTCTTTTGTTTCTTCCCACGACGCGGAACCTACATAGGCTAATCCGTCCCCTTCCACCACCAGATTTACGGTTTGATGTTATAATCACTTGCCCAAAATACGCTGCTGCTTCGAAAACGATGCACTTCTTGCACTGTAGTGTTCTGGCACGTACCTTCCTCTAGTATCGACTGACAAGACTAAAAAACGTTAGTCTTTGCGGTCTTTTCGATCAATCGGTTAACGGAGCAGCCGTCAGCGAGAGTGTCAAGCTAATCTCCTTTCTGGCACGCAACAGCTAGCAACAGGGCCGTGTTGTGTGGGCCACTTTTATTGCTTACCTTGCATTAATGCCACGGTAGAATCGAAACATAGATCTTAAAGCTACGGTAGAATCGAAATACTATGATCTAAAACTCTGAATTTATAATGCAGTATCATATAACTCATGTGCTATTGTTCCTCTAGCCACCTTGATATCCTCCGTTTATTTATTATCTCGATGAATCAAATTAATTATATTAAGATATGTATATGACCTACTAAATTCTCTCAAAATTAAATCATAGTTTTTCCTTATTCTTACAGAAGTATTCTTCCAAGGTTTTAACCTTTTATCTATTTACATGTAAAATCTTTTTCACCAACTAGGAATAGAAATTATAATAGAGTTGAACTCTTAAATTTAATTCTGGGTAAAACTAAGTGTAAGGATTCAACTTCTCATATTTCAAATATTTTATAATTTTATAATTTAATTTTTCTTTTTCTTTTTCTTTTTCTTCTCACTGTAAATTTATTCGTGATTTATGTACACACAACTCATAAAACCAGTTACAAAATACTTCTACACGGTGTTCATTCACTATATGCTATCTTATGCTTAACTTTTGTCACCTTATATTTTTAACCATTTCGGATCTTAGCTCCTTCTGAACCTAGTCCCGATACCTCTATTGATAGATGTTGGCTCAAAGACTTTTAACTCTAATATAACTATGTCACATAACGTCCTTAACATGCTAAACACCCGTTCCCCACTGAGTATAGTCTTGATTATTACATTGAACAAGTTTGATCTTAATTTATATACAAATAAATAGATAAAACAACCGTTTTGAGTATAGATATCGTATAATAACTCATATTAGTCACATAACTCACACAACACCATAAATATTTTTAAACTATTTTTTATTAATTAAATTATTTACAAAGTCAATTATTTATCATAAAATATCACAATAATTCAATAATCACCTCTGATGCTTCCCAGATATTTGTTACTACCTCCATCCTAATAGAAATATATTTTTGGGTGTAAGAGTGTAAATTAGAGAAGGGAGAAAATTATCTAGTTAAGAGTGAGATTGTAGTTGGAGATAAATAAAAAGAAATTTGAACAAGAATTGATTGATAAGATAAGTAATACTATAAAATTATACTTATTTAAATTTAAAATTACACTGTTCAGAAGCGGAGTGAGTATTTCGGTGAAAGGTGAACACAGAATATCTGTAGCGATCTGTTGCGCATATGGGGATTTGCGAAGCAGTGGATAGAAAATGCTTCAGCTGTACGACAGAGGGGAGGGGACCCTCCAAAGTACATTACGGCCTATCGTGGTGTTGAGCCAATTAACCTTTTTTTAATATGTACTTCTTTCCTTTTAAATTTTAAAAACTATTATATTTATTTTAGAACGAGTAGTGTTTGGCCACGTGTTAAATAATCCTGTTGGGGTAACAAGCTATAGATCAATGGAATCAGGTTAAGTCAGATAAGTTGTTCTTCCACATTCCATTTCATACATATTTAGAACACAAAAAGAAATCCATTAATAATAATTAAAGAAAATAACTAGTCAAGCATTATGTCAACCCAGATAATATTGTCATAATCTCATCTAAGAAAAGATTGCCATAATCCATCACAATCACAGTCACAATCATAAACAGAGCATGTAGGCATGTAGAGATAGCACTAAGTCAAAGAAAAATAGTAGGAGTAAAAGAAAAGAAAGCTGTGACTATTTGGGCCGAGAGCGTACGATATTTAGACCTCCCGAAATTTCTGAAGACTAATATTGGGCCGCGAATCCGAGATCAAAACAGGCTTTAAATTTTAGACTCACTTGTACCTCATGTGGATTTGCCCAGCTTACCTGTTCCCCAAATCTCAAAGCTCCTCCCAGTTACAAGCCCACCATATATAAGTACTCGCCCCACCCTCTCCTCTAGGGTTTTCGTGCCTCCAGCCAACCAAACCTCTGCCGCGCTCCTTACACCCCCACACCTCCTCCTCTCCTGCCCCGGCGGCGGCGCGGCCAACTCCAGCCATGTCGGACTCCAAGGCCGCGACGGCGGTCACCCTCCGCACCCGCAAGTTCATGACCAATCGCCTCCTCTCCCGCAAGCAATTCGTGAGCGCCCTTTCCATTCTCACAGCTCTCCCTCCTCCTTGCCGCCGTGGCTCTGTCACGTCTCCTTTATTCTCTCTCTCGCTGGCTAAATCCTTAACTCTACCACACCTTGCAGGTGCTTGAGGTGATCCACCCCGGCCGGCCCAACGTCTCCAAGGTGAGATCTCGGTGTAAATCTTACGTGTGCTGCTGCTAAGGTGCGGGGTTTTGGATCTGAGCGGCTGGGGTTTTGCTGTGCAGGCCGAACTGAAGGAGAGGCTAGCCAAGCTGTACGAGGTGAAGGACGCGAACTGCATCTTCGTGTTCAAGTTCCGCACCCACTTCGGAGGCGGCAAGTCCACTGGATTCGGCCTCATCTACGACAACCTTGACGCCGCGAAGAAGTACGAACCCAAGTACCGCCTCATCAGGGTATGTATCATTCTGGTCCTTGCTTATTTGAGGCTGGATACTGTCATTTCCTGCTTATTCTGTGCCCTGTGTAATTAGTAGCGGCGAATCATTTGTAGCAACACTCGCAATTGATATTGATGATTGGAGTGGGACTAGTATCAGGAAGAAATGTTAAGGGCAAACCGTAACTGTTGACGTTTCGTTATCTGTACTGCTATAACATCGGTCATTCAGTTGCATCATCATAGTGAACTAGTGATTGCAACATATTGTGGGTATGATGGATGTGATTGAGGACATAACGGGGCAAATTTAAGGATGCATGCTACACCTGCAACATTTTGTAGTGTGCTTGTTTCCTTTCGATTGCACTGGTGTGATGAGCTTAGAAATCGTCATTCAGATACTTTACCTTTAATATTGGCAAAGTATGATTGTATCACAACATAGAAATTTTCATTCAGATTGTGCTCCCATGAAATGCCATGCATCTCTTGTGATGAGATCTCATGGAGATGCAACACTGCAATAGCACTAAACAAGCAAAATTTATTATAATGTAAATTGTCTGCTTATGCTCCCCATGAGTATCTGTGTCCATGTATTAATAGAAGCTTATCAAAATGTATTATAATACATAATTAGAAAGGAATAGTGAGATTTGATTTTGTGACTTTTTATTAAGGTGAACTTGTTTATGCATTTCATCATTGTGGAGAGTAATGAAAACATGCATCTGTGTCCCGCTCTGTATTTTCACTCCACATCACTCTGGGTTTTATTTTTTCCATTTTCTCATTTATGCTATTCATGTAAATTCATTTCATTTTGTTCCTTTTGTCAGAATGGTCTTGCTACTAAGGTTGAGAAGTCTCGCAAGCAAATGAAAGAACGGAAGAACAGGGCTAAGAAGATCCGTGGTATCAAGAAGGTGAGCTATTGGCAACTTGAGACTTGACATTTCTCGATGCATGATATTTGGCTGCTTTGTAGTAATACTAATGGGCATGTTTGCTTTTATTGCAGACCAAGGCTGGTGATGCTGGGAAAAAGAAGTGAAAACTCATTTACATCTGTCCTACTGTCTCTTGGGAACCCTGTGTGTTCTAGTGGCAATGGCATAATCATGTTCCTGCTAGTTTTCGTTGTTTTCCCTCATCACTGGAGTCAAAGTTTTGTGATTGTGGATGGAACTTAGCCAGTTTGGCTATAGCATGTTATGATGTTAACCTTACGCTAGAGTTAGAAGTACTTCTCGGAAGGCTGTAACTTCAAGCCAACCTGTTTTCTCGTGCAAATTATTATGTGATTTGATGGTCCTTTCTTCTCTTCAGTAAGGCTCAATGTTTATCGGGTTGATCCAAAGGTGGATTCCTTTATGTTTGGATATGTCATGACCCATGCGCCACACCTTTTCGTCTTTTACTAGTATCTATGTGGAAGAGACTTCATTTCCTACCCCCAGTCCAGCTCACAAGTTGTTGAGACTAAACTATAATTTTGTAGAGGAAAATTATTTACTTTAAAGTTAGTTGTAATGATCAGTCGCCTGATTGAGCGTATTGAAGCTGCATGCCTAGTGGCCTTCCTGTTACATTTTTGCGTTAGGAATTTAGAGTACTATATCCATTCGCATTTCAGCTTCAGGTGCATATGCTTTAGCTAGTTACTCAAGTGGTTAGACATTTTTTCCACAAACCGGGAATTCTTTGCAGCAGAAACATTTTGCGTAGCATTACAGTAGTTACGGGGTATGTACATAAAAATGTCATTACTTCATCCGGTGGTTAACACGTAGGTATGGGTTTAACTTTAACTTGGCAGTACATGGTCATCCTACGCAGCACAGGGCAGTGTACCCTGCCGTCTCCTTGCACTGCTGCTGTTCTCTGCGGTTGCGAGACCGTCATTTTCTGTTCCTGAGGGCGCTCGTCACCGTGGCTCTGCCGCTGTTATCTGCGGTTGCGAGACCGTCATTTTCTGTTCCTGACGGCGCTCGTCACCATGTTCCCTGGGAGCGATGACGATGGTGTGACGGCCTTCCGTATCTTGAAGAGGTTCCAGGCCGTTCCCACGGCGTGGCCGGCCGTCGCGAACGCGTCCTCCGTCGCCTCCCCTGCGCTCTCTCCATACCTGCAAAACAAAGCTAGTAGTTGACAAAACGATGTTCCAAATGCTGGATTTATCTTGCTACTAATGAGCAGTGTGCTATATATACACGGAAGAATGTAGCCAAGAAATTTGAAGCTTGAGTATTAACGTTCGCATCTGATGCCATTGATATTCACCTAAATTCTAGAAATACTATCGACGAGTATGAGTTGTATAAAATACTATTATATAAACAATTTTATTTTAAAAATATCATCACAGTTAAGATTCTGTTAGCAGTGCCGTAATTTAACTGTGTATTTAACGGGACGGGATGGATGGAGTTGTAATAATGATGGTAGTTTAGATAAAATGGCATGTACGATAATATTTTATGATTAAATTAGACGCTTCTTAATAATATTTGTTATATTTTTTCTTCAGACAACAAATTTCCTTACCTCCTTGACACTGCCCCTGCGACAACGTTGGACGTGACGGCGAGTGACCTCTCAGCAGCCTCAACCGCATCCATAACTTTATCTACCAAACAAAGCCGACCAATTTAAATGCTTGAGCATAAGCTTCGTTATTTTGAACATTAAGATTCGTCATTCTGATCGACGTAGCAAAGCATCGATCCGTTTAGAACTTGAGGGTGAAGCATTGACAGCAGGATACTCACTGATAGCATCAAGAGATGACCTCCCCTGGAACGGTGGCGAGGAAGGCCTTCCCTTGCTGAGAACGAAGCAGCGGCGCGGCCATGGATCCTTTCACCATGATGACCGTGTCAAGCAACGACTGGCTCATCTTCTCCGTCATCTCCGATAGCTTCCTGACCCTGAAGAACAACCAACACAACAAGTAGCATCATGCAGTACAAGTAGTAAAATTCACACAAAAAGCAGGGGAGGATAAGCACTCGCCACTTGATCACTGGCCTCTTGAGTTTCTTGTTGACTCCTCCACGCTTCGCGTCGGCTTGGCCAGTCCGGTCAGCTCCGCCACCTGCGCCGCCGAATCGTTGGCACACGCTGCCGGCAGCTTGAGGACGAATCAGGTCGGCTCCCTGTTGAACCTGCACACGGAATTGAAGCCAAATTAAGCTACGCATTATTGCTAGATGGCAAGAGACTCGAGCACGCACCTGGCTGGCGTACGCTTCGCAGCACATGAAGATGCCCGATCACCTTGGCGAGCACGTTGTTGTAACCCTCCATCCTAGGCGGGAAGTCGTTCCAGTATCCGTCCGTCGTCGTCGACGGCGGCCTGTGTTAGTGGTGGAGTAGCTCCTCGACGGCACCGGCGCACCGGCCGAGGGGGTGGAGAAATAGGCTGTTGGTGTAGTATTCCTCATCTTACCCTCTATCCGATCGAAAATAGAGTACTAAGATGACACGTTGGGCGCAACGGTTGTGACACGTTGCAATGTGCACTAAGATGACATGTTATACATAGAGTTAACTTAGGCCAAAATGATACCAAGAGGCTATGATCGATCGAGAATAATATGAGTAAATAAAAAAGAATTATAGAGATTAAGGGATTTATAAAGCCAAACGACATAAGCTTTAGGCACAACAAGTATCTTAAATTCGCCACTCACCTCAAATTAGTGAAATAACTCAAACCTGCATTCGTCACTCACCTTAAATTAGTCAAATAACTCAAATCTGCCACCTACATTAAATCAGTCAAATACACCATAATTTGCTATAGGCCAGGCCAAGCAACAAACCCAAATTTTAAACTATTTGTCACGCCACTATAAATTCACCTCAATTAAAAATCACATAGTAGAATTTATTAAAATCCAAAAGAAAATATCAAACACTAAAATATTTCAAAAAAAATTCAAATAAAACTCAGAGATTTCTCTTAAATTCCTCGTGCCTTAAAATATTTAATTAAATTTTAATTGCATATAAACTAATTATTAAACAATAAAAAACAATTATTAGAGTTTTTTAAAAAAATCTAAAATCAATCTCTCTTCTTATTTCTATCGAAAGTCGCTCCATCCCTTTTCTTTCTCTATCTTTCGGCCTGCTTCCCCTCCTAGAATGCGGTCCATGCCAGCCGCTTTTGCGAGTGGCCCAGCCACCGCTGCCTCTACTCGGCCCAGCTGTGTGGCCTACTCCCTTCATGCACGCTCCTACTTGGCCCACACTGCTCTCCCACGTTGTAGCCATCTTCCTCCTTTCGTTGGTTGTGTGTACTTGTCACTATGAACACCACCCGTTTTCCTCATCCAATAGCGTGATACTCGACCAAAATCTCCAAGTTGATCGACGGGAATTAATCCCCTCAATTACCTCGGATGTTTCCTCTAAACTCCGAGCATTATGGCCCCTTAGTTTCTCCTCAACATTGGTGCCTGTGTGCCTGCGGTCTCTGGTAAGCTGTTCTCTTTAAAACCCAAATCCCCTCCTTCCGATGCCCATTCCCCTTTTCTTTTTGCATCCACCAAGCTCACCATGCTCTCCTCTTCCTCTCTAGCCCTTTCCCGAGATTCTTGCTGCCTTCCTCACCGTTGCGCCGTTTGTCGAGCTCACCACCGCGGTTCTTCCCTCTCACTAGTTGTTGTCCTTCCTTGGTTCCTCCTTGTCATGTCGCCTAGGTGAGAATGATCCTCCACCGCCCCTCTTTGCTGGGTTGCAACACCACAGCCATGCCCCAGGTTGTCAGTGGCCCACCATAGGGGCGCGAGTGCCATCGCCACCAACCAAGCCCGCGTGTGCGCCTATGCCCGTGAGAAGCCTACCTATCGATCACCCCTAAGGGCTGACCGATATGGCCCATGTGTTAGTGGTCCATGGCTCATGAGCTGTGCTTATGCGCTCGGTTCATAGTAGACCGTGAGATTGTCATGTAGGGTCCACCGCCTATGGAACCAGTCTGCATGTCCACGTGCGTTGACGCCAACACTTGCAATAAACCCTTTTTCTTAATAAAAATAATTTAATTAATTTAGAAATTATTATTTAAACAATATTTAAACTTCGGATAGCATATCTAGGCCATACAAACTCTAAATTGATCCATTCAAGTCTCTATTTTTTCATTAAAACCCCTAGAATCTATTTGGGTGCTTTTTATGTATTGTTATTGCTTCTTTCTTAGTGTTTTAGCTTGTTTTAATCATTTATCATGTAGTTGTTGTCATTTCAGAGGTTGACAAAGTGAAGATCAAGTCATCGGAATACTTTTTAAAGAGAAATGTGTAGGCTATGATAGTATAAAACAAAAAAAATTTTACTGCGCACACCACAACATCATGCAAAGCAGGGGTTATGGATCGTTACTACGAGATGCGTAGTGCAACGGAAGTAGGGTTAGAGAAATAGATCTAACCATATACGTGTCGAGATAGTAGATGAAGTAGTCGATCGTTGCGATCTTGATATCGATCAACACTGCAACGAGCAGCTGCTCCACCGGTATCCACACATCCAGGGCTAGAACGCCGATTACGGGTGTACTAGTACTCGCAAGCGGCTAGGCTTTAGTTCAGGAGGTGGCAGTTAGGATTTTGCTCAATGTGAACAGGTGTGTCTATCCTCAATCTCCCCGCCTCTCTCTCTATATAAGCTTCCTTGCTTAGGCGTAAGGGACTATGGTCTAATAGGAGTCCAGATCTCTATTTGAATTGAGCTTTTATCTAAATTACATTCGAATAAGCATTTTAATGCATTAAGCATATGATTATATAGGTTTGTCGTGACCTAGAAACGTCTTTTCAGTCACTCTATTAATAACGATCTCTAATAAAATATATTAATTCTAAATTATAAATTATATATAAAGGTCATATATATCTTACATAATACTCTCATGTATAAATTTATGATTGACTGCTCAATTATTTTGGTATGGCTATATACTTACATAATTCATTACATCAATAGTTTAGAGTCTATAGAAGGGATAAATTATATCTTCATCACTTACATTCTGATATATATTTTATAGCAAATTTAAAGATTACAATTATCCTATAAGGTGGAGTAACACCCGCCAACGATCTTCACTCCGTTATCGTCATTTCAATTACAATCATCCATTCTCTTTTAACTCCTCTGCCCGAAGGGAAAGACACAAAAAAATAATGCTCTTCATGAGGCAAAGCTTCTCCAATTCCAGTCCGAACAAACTAGACGGGTGAGTTCGGCCTGAACTGTCTGTAGACAAATGTCCACCACTTATGGAGACAAGAGCTGTCAGAGCTGGGGAGGAAGTATCATACTTAAAAAATCAAAGTCCGGGATTTGGAGAAAACACGTCTCATTCTTCCCAAAACCGAATAAGTTCCTAGTTAAGAATATATAAACGGGCTTGGGCAACTTGAATATATAACACCTCTCTGATCGATGTGAGTTCTTCTTGTTGCACACTAAACAGTCAAGATCTACCTTGAATTCTTGCATCATATGGCCAGGGCTTTTGCAGCGGAGGCAATGTTGCGGTCTCGGCTTCTTTGCTTTTGTAGTCACCGGGTCAGCGGGGTTCGGCTGCTGCTGCTGTTGTGCTTCGGCACCTTGTTGCTGCTGCTGGTCCTGGCGATGTGGCGCCACGGTCTGAGCCGGTGCCACGGCAGGGGCAACAACCAGGCTGTCAGGAACCGGCCACTGATGATCATCCCGATCGCGGCCTCGTGGCCCCCCTTGATTCAACGGATACCGACGATTAACACATCGCCCAGCCGTCCCAAATGACTGTTGACGATCACCGAAGCGAGGAAAGTTTGCCAGGCGATGGAACTGTCGTTGGTACGGTCGATGAGGAGGTTGCTGTTGATTAAGGTTGGGCGGTGCCGCGTTCTGCTGGGCAGCACCCGGGCGCGGAGGCTGACGTTGTGCGTCACGCTCAGGCGGACGTGCTGCCATGGCTTCATGATCGGGCTGCCTTGCCGCCATGGCTGCGTACGTGGGTTTGGTGAAGGCGTTTGGACGGACGAAGGAGACGGACAAAGAAGGAAACAATCGTTTTGTTTTGTCGTCCCACCGATTTGGGCGAAGATATTCCCTCGACCTTCCGTAAACGCGTTTACCGACCGGGCCCAACAACGGAATGACGTCTGTACGTTCAATTTTTGAACCATGGCCCAAAACGCGCATCCGTTCCGAAGCTGTTACTGTAGCTTGTTTTTTCGGAGGTGAAATCGCGGGCGGCATGAAATCGCCGAGGATGGCCGGCGGCGTTCGCCGCGGACGAGGCAGGGGGCCTTTCCACGGCCATACTGCCCATCCGCGGCTCTGTCCCGGCGGCTTACCCTCCACTTCGACCGGCGGCCAGAGTGACCTCATCCGTTCCTTGCACGGCGGCCGGAGAAGGATTCGTCCGAGGAGCTCGTTCCCATCATCGTGAAGCTGCAGACGGAAAACCTACATCTGCCCAGAATCGTTGGACAACATCGGCAGCACTTTCATCTTTTCCTCCCTCCCTCTCAAATGAAACCAAGTCATCAACCGTAACCAGCGTGAGCTCATTCAACTCACCCGAGCAAGGAGGGTGGAGACGCATCCTGAGTGATGCACTCCAACGAGAACAGCAGGTCACTTCGAACGCTTACCTGGATGCTTGTTGCGGCGCGAGAGTGAGCCGTCGCTTGCGAAGAAAACTTCCACTCCTCCCGCCGGGGCATCGTTCGTAGACCGTGATGCTTGCCGAAGATTTGTTGAGAGCCTCTTCCACTGTACCTGCATCCACAGAGACAGGCCAAGAGGAAGAGAGAACAAGGCCAAGAGAAGAAGTAGTAGAAGGCGAAGGAGCAGCGCCGGCGATCGGGTGAGAACCCGTCGCCGGCGGCGTGGCGAGAGTCGCCGTCGTTGTCGCTTAAAGATAGCTTACTTCTCCATGTCTGTCTCTTTTGTGTATACCTTGAGTAACGTACACTCCTCTGAACAAAAAGAAAAGCCAAAAGTCAGGACAAAGATCTGTACCGGCAAACACATATATTCTCTCTCTGTTACGTGTTGCTTATAGTTCCCTGAAATTTAACTAAATGGAGTTGGTCGACTGTAGGCAGTTCCTCCCAAATACACAAAGGGGCTGCTTGTTCTAACTAGTGTATTGTTCTTTCTTTTCCTGGATTGTGGTCAGTACCACTTATTTGATACTTATTGTTGCCTCCATGGCGGAGTTGATTGCTTGGACGGTACTTCCTGTGTATCTTCTCCAGCTCCTCCTAGTAATAAACGCAGCAAGGCACCTATCATCATCGGTGCTTCAATAGCAGCTGCGGTGGCTCTGTTAATCATTATACTTTCATTCTTCTATATTGCTCGTTTACGATGTAATAAAAACGGATATCACGAACAATATATTTTTCCTCTTTTGCTCAAGCAAGCACGGTTCTGAGTGTTTACACATGCATCCATGAGATACTTGCAAACCACCACTTATCACGGTTACTCATAAAAGTCGCACCATGGAACTGCCGCTTCCTCCAAACGATGCTGAAGAGGATGTTCAACCACAATCACCAGTGTGCCCTGAACTTCGGGCATTCACACACACACGGTTGAAGAATATAGCTGCCAACTTTACACAGGTTATTGGAAGAGGTGGATTTGGTGAGGTATACCTTGGTCATTTGGAAGATGGCAAAGAGGTTGCCGTGAAGGTGTGCTCCCAAATATCATCTCATGGTGCAAGACAATTTATGACAGAGGTACACAAATTTGATAGAACAGTTTTTCATTTTTGTACCTGATATTTTGTGCGCTGTTTGGGCTAAATAGGATAGACAATATATCCATCACTTGTCAATATAAAATCACTTTAGCGAAGAAAACACAGTGGAACTTGCACAAGTGAAAACAAAATACGGGAAATATAAATATTGATGGCCATCATCTAGCATATTTTATTCATTCCCTATTGTTCCTGTTCTGCCCTGTGCTGATTGAGTGATTGCATAATGTTCTGGAGAAGCTTGATTGCAGGCTAAGAGCTTATCACAGGCTCATCATAGAAATCAGGTCTTTCTTGTTGGATATTGCAATGATGGTGATAATCTAGCAGTTGTCTATGTATACATGGAGCAAGGAAGTCTGCATGATCATCTTAGAGGTCAGTACACACATGTGTGACGCCTGCAAACTTTATACACACAAAATAATAATAAGATCTAAAATAACTGGTTTTTATTATAGTTATCATTATAAACAAGGTAACACAAAAATAAAAGGTAAAAGTAATAATAGTGACTAAGCGAAAGTTAATAAAAAACAATATAAATGTCTAAGCCAAGCATTTAGACAACTAGTTTATTTTATAGGCACAGTTTAGGAATTAGATCTAAAACCTTAAAATTCTTTATACTCTGTCTCCTAGCAAAACTCCTCAGCAGACAGATCGACGTCGTCTTCTTCAAGCTCTACACACATATATATATAAACAAGGGTGAAAACTTTGCGTACTCAGCAAAATAGAGATAAAAAATACATGTCTTGGCTTAATAAGCAAGACTAAGGTTTTGATTTGCGAAAGCAGACTTTTTTTAAAAAAGTTGTTTTGCAAAAATCTAGTGAGCCAAAATTTTAAATATTAGAAAGAGACTTACATCTCGATCCATTCTACAAGTCGATTTATAACAACTTGTCACGGTGTTTATAAGCGAAAGCAAAATTCTCAACATTCCCTCATCTTATTCTTAGTTTTTTTTTCACTTTCTCAACACTTGACAAACAATCAAATATCAATTCTTAACTATTTTTGATAGTTAAAAAGCTTTTACAGCTCGCCTATAACTCATAGTTAAGAAGTACATGCTCATATTTTTGGCACTATGACACTATGGTGCCATAAGACACTCTAGGTCACATAAACCTATTCTCGACTATGAAGTTCGACGGTCTGCTACATAGGTGGGCTCGAGAAACGATTTTCATCCCAATAATCATATTCATAAATATTTAGTAAAAACAAAACTACGTTATAAGAAACACATCATATCTGCTTATAACAGTGCAAATGACTATATAAATAATTTAGCTAAACTCTGTAGAGATTGCATGTTTTACCTAGATGTCATGAACTTCTCTCTTTATACAACACATGATGATCAAACATGGTTGGCAAGAGATGGCTCACTACAAAACTTTTTCAAAACTAACCTATGGATACCTTATGTCACATAGTTAGGTTAAATATCTTAAATCGAGTATTAGACAAGTCTCATACATATATCTACTCAGAAAACACTAGGGATACCTACTATATCTAACCAGTCACCTCACACAAAGCTAGGATAACGTCCATCTTAAGTAGTAATGTTTTACAATTCTATCTACTCATCTATAGTGTTTCACAACTATTAACATATAAGATTTTTATGTGATAGCTAATTACTTAATAATTGATATTATATAACACCTGTGCAGTCATATTGGATGAATTCTTCAAAGAAATTGGTCCTTAATAATAATACGTAGCTAAGCCACGAAACTACTGACTCTGCACAATTCAAGTAATACAAACCCTTTTTAATTTTACAAACAAATCAACATCACATCAGATTTTTATGTAATTATTTATAAGTTCCAAGTTCCCTACAACATCACAATCATAAGCAGACTAAGCAGCTACCTTGGTATATCGTATCTAAAGGACGATGATACTGGCGATTATTTGATAGAGTTAATAAGAATGTGGTCATCAATATTCTACATAATAAAAGTATGACTACTGGGCAGATCTATCGGTTTTACATAAACTGAGGTTAAACATGATTAAACTATGATCTAACAATACATCTTTATAAATAAAGTAACTTATAAGTTAAAAATATTCAAGAATGTCTTACCTTGGTGCACAGTGGTTTCGGGTGCAACGACTGGCATGAACACGTCTTCGATCATGACCTCTACACATGAGAAACTCAAATATTACATGGGTTACTAATAATAAAAGTAACAAAATACAAAAATAATAGTGGCATTGCGTAAAGTAGAGGATGGTCAATGTTAGACCAGGACTATGGGGACGACTAGAAAGAATGGGGCCATATGGGTCTTATCTCCTTTTTTTCCTTGTTTTCTCCCCTTCTTCGACGAAGCAAGGGTGATGGCAGCTCGCTGAGGTACAGTGAAAGTCGAGAGTTCCAATGGAGGTATGGGCTAACTTCCTAGAACTATCTTGAGGGTATGGAGAGAAAGCGAGAAGATCATAGCTTCATCGTTTGCAGAAACGGTCGACGACGGAGCTTCTCTGTTTTGCTATGACGGTTTCACTAGTCGACCGAGTTTGGCATGGCAAAAAAATGAAACCAGGGGGACACTATGGCAACGGCTAAGGGCTTTGGCTAGCTCCTAGTGTAGTGAATGATGGGGAACTGAGGGAGATAAAGAGAGAGCTCGAGGAGGACAACAAGGAGAGGGGGTATAGAGAGAATGGTGACAGTATGGGCATTGGCCAAGGTCTTTGTAGCCACCTTTGACATTTCGCGACAATCCAAATGACAACAAACTTCTACATGGCGCCGTGAATCGCATAAAACTTTCATTGATGCCCTTTCGCATTAGTCATGATGGGATAGGATGCTACCATGTGTTTATTGTTGTCTCCAGTTGTCTACTCTGCTTTAATGCGTGAGAGAAAAAGGAAGGCTGGTAAGGTACTTTGTCTCATGATCACACATGTGTGCATGCATTCATGTAGTGGTGACTTTGCTTAGGCTTAAGACACAATAAAAAGATGGAGAGGCTATACGCACATGGCTACTTTATTGTTTATCTCATTCACGAGCAGAGAATTCGCATGCACATGCACTGAAAAGATGGATGACCGTAGTGATTTATTACTCTGGCTGGAGATAAAACAAAATGATAGAGAGGAGCTATATAAGCGTGGGTTGGTTAAATTTAACTAGAAAAGACAAATACAGGTTGTTTGAAAAAAGGAGAGGGGCAAAAACATGTTTTTTGCTGTTTGAAGAGATGGAAGATGAAAGACTAGGAGAGAATTCCGGCTTTCACTATTTTTGTCTGCATGCTATCAAATTCAACGTGGATACAATGGGTGGTTTGATCCGTAAGTGTATAGGTGAAGGGAAAAAATGAAGTATGGTACGAGGGAATATTAAAATAGGAAACAAAATACTCACCGGATGGTCAAGATCAAAAATAAATTTAAGTTTCTCAAACGAAAAGTATTTTTACCGACGATCAAAATTTTTCAAAAACGAAAAATTGACCTATAGAATTTTAGCGATTTAAGGTTTTAAAAGTAGAAATGTGATTTAATAGTATCGCTAAATAAAATTTGAAATTAGAATTTTAGAAAAATAGCAGTCATTACAATATGCCTGAATTTTGAATTTCTAGTTATGATTCTTCTTGTGTTATTATCTGTCAATGTAGACAGAATTCATTCCAGCTTGTGCTTAAAAAACTACGGTCAATTATTATAGGTGGAACCACTGCAAATAACACAGTCACGGCTTAATTAAAAAACTGCTTAGAACACTAAGACAGATAAAACATATAGTAAGCCTCCATATATAGTTGGTGAAAATCTATATAGTCATTGCTTCTCCATAGCGGCTTGTAAATTGCATGTAGTCATTGGCTTTTTTTAACCAGGAAGCAAAATCTCTAGGCCGATCATTTTTCCGATTGAAATTTGCGCATATCATCGTTGGCGACAGAAGTCTAATGGAAGCGGAAGATAACGTCGGTGACAATAGCCACTGCAATCACCGCCATTTTCTATATACGTCAAAATAAACCAAATCCTTTCTTTAGGGGAAAACCACATCATTCTTCTAATTACCTTGTTTAGTGATATAGTCTGATATTCAACCGGACTGGTTATGAACTTATGCGGAATGTAATGCCAAAAGCAGTAAAGTTTGTAGATTATTGATGGTAAAAACAAACAATGTACAACGAGAGGAATAATTGCTAGCGTTTGCATACAACTTCCTATGACATGGATCCTTAAAGCATTTGTGGTTTTCAGATTAGGAAGAGTTATTATATGAATTACCTATAATTTATTATCTTTTGTTCAGAGTATATGGGGAATTTATCCCCTTGAGTTTATTCTTTCCTTCTCTGGCAGGTAAAACAGCAGTTGGTAGAAACTTGAAATGGGAACTGAGACTAATGACTGCTGTTGATGCCGCCCAAGGTACAGTACCATGTGCAATATATTTATCCACATTATACTCCTTTGCTTTGTCTGAAATTTCAACCTCACTGTTTATTTCATCTCTTCATGTTTTCCACGATGTAGGATTGGATTATTTGCACACTGGGTGCATGATGGTGAATAGAGATGTCGAGCAGTAATATTCTTTTAGATCAAAATTTACATGCAAAATTTGTTGATTTTGGTTTGGTCAAAATATTTCGTAATGATTCTTAGATGTCATTGGTGCGAACTATTAGCGGGACTCCCGGCTACATTGATCCAGAGTACGTGCATATTGAAGTACCTTTATATTTAGCCACTGTAGGCATATAAGATTGAGATGATAGAACTGACAGGTGGGGTTCAAGTGATTCCTTCTGCAAGCAGTATTTCATTTCACATTATCAGTCATTCTTGATTCTACTTCATAGTTATTCACCATATAAACTGGTCAATTTGGCCTGCAAATAACTGAACATTTAAAGTAAATTTGTGCCTGTTATTCACCACTTTGTTTCGCTCATAGCACAATTTATTTTTACAGAACACTAATTTTGTGTAGCTATGTATTTAGTTATAATAACATCGTCAGAATTAATGTTCACTGAATGTCTTATAATTCCTATGCAGGTATCAAATTACTTTAACATTAAGCAACAAGAGTGATATCTATAGTTTCAGGATGATACAGTTGGAAGTGGTAACTGGAGAGCCGCCAATCATGAATGATCAAGTTACACCCCACATCACTGACTTTGTGTCTCAGGCTAGAAGAAGGCACCCAAGAGAACATTAAGTGAATTTATTATTTTAATTTAAAATTTTGGGATGAATAATTGGCTTAAAATTTGATTAAATTAATTTTGAACGATATTCTTTTGTCTACACGTAAGTAAGACCGGGCTTGGAGGCCAATCTGTAGGTGTGTGCATAAGTTCAAAATGATTCTGTATGAATATGGTCGGATGGGCTATGGAGGCCGGTCGAATCATGGGTATGGGTATAGTCGGACCGACCAGTCCGATGGCTCGATCGACGGACTCCAATGAGGAGTAAGTTTTAAATTGTTTTTATGTTTTTTGGTAAATACTTGATGGATAAGACTTTTAATATATGTATAATATATTATTTGTGTGATAATATAAGTTAAGTTGTGAGAATTTATACTCGGATATAGTTTTTTTTGTTTTTATGTGTAGCTAAGTTTTGAGGCCTCGAGAGTGTTACCAGAGATAAATCGGGAGTCGACTTAGGAGAAATTGATATCTAGACGATAGAGAGATCACGTGAAATACTAAAGGCTAAAGATCTTACACGTTGAGGTAAAGATACCATATTGCATACTAGAGGGAGTGCGTGGGTATGAAAATTAGAGTCAAATTCGAAAAGAGTCTAAGTTTGAAAAGATAAATTTTAAATAAATAAAGAGATAAAGTTGTATACATGTACAAGAGGGTTTTCTAAAGGATTAAAAGTGATTTTCTATTTAGAATTTTTGGCTTTTGTGAAACCACCTATGAGTATAAATATATCGCTTTTAGAAAAGAGAAATGATTTATATCGCTTTTAGAAAAGAGAAAAAGTTATAATTTAGACTTAAGTTATGAATTTAGTCTAAATAAATTGAGAGAGTAATGGTTTGTATGTATTTTATATATACATATTGATAAAACAAATCGATATATACTTAAATCTTAAGAGTTTCATCAAATTTAGATATTTTTATCAAGATTATTTTTCTCTGTTTACAGGAGATCAAACTGTCATCTAAGCGATAGCGATGGTTGGACCGGATGGTCAGACTGACGGCAAGACAGCGATTAGACCAGCCGAGCTATTGGACCGACGATATTAAAATTATACTATGGATCATATGTAAATTTTAATTTTATAAAAAGTTTATGATTATCAAACTATTCACCCCCTCTGCCTTATTTCTCACGTTCGATCCTACACATTGCTGATCAAAGGCTGCTGGGGGAGTATGACCCAACTCTACGTGGAAAGTTATCGATCTAGCTGTGAAATGCACCGAGAGAGACTACTCAGAGACCGCGAGGTGGTTGCAATTTCTTAAGGCAAGATATCAATGGAAACAGAAGGCGCCAGCGTGAGCCAATCGAGTGTGGAACCGGAACCACAACCTCGGTCGGTGTCATTTGACCCGTCTGCCAGGTAGCCAGGTGGGCTATCCAGCTGTCCAAAACTACAAGTCCAATGGTGGGCGTGTGGCCGTGCACTATATTTGGTAAATAAGACATTGATGTCAGTTATGTGCGCTTCAGTTGCCATTGTTCTTTACTAAATCACTTTCTTTATAAAAAAACAGCGTCAAACTTGCATGGGTTTGAACAAATTGATAAATTGTGATCCTTCATGGAGTATTGGTCTGTTTGAACAAAATAAATGGATTGGTGTGTTGATGTGCTTGAAGTGTATTTTCTTGGTGGTTAATTATCCTCGTACAATATCACTATATCGTGCACTCTGTCCTGTGTGTCTCCATATGGCGTGGCTTCCTCTTTCCTTTGGCAAATCAGATATTGAAGGGAGACCGCAAGTATTCTCACGTACCGCCGGAGCCCGGAGGGTCGCGTGAGGGCAACCGGAGTCCGGCATGCGTGAATCGCGATGTTGATCGTTGCGTGGCGGTCGTGATGCCCAACCGGTCCCGGACTTCGGATGCGCTGCCTATCGCAGCGTTAGGCTGTGCGTCGCGCGGGCAGGAGGCCGTGGAGGTGTGGCGGCCTTCGCGAGTTGGGGTAGGTAACTCACGCCTCGCGAGTCGCGACACGCGCCACGGCCGCCGCGATCCCGCCCGCATGCTCGATCGGTTGGTGACTTCGGTGCGATCTGCACTTCTGAAGTGACCGGTGGGCCTCTTTCCCCGAGTTGGTTCGGCCGGTGCTTTCTCATAGCCCGCTACTCCGATACAATCACGAGGCTCTGTTTCCGTTGCTGTTGCTGCCTGTTGGCCCACATGAGCACATCGTGGCGTGAGCCGCAACTCGGCCCAGCAGCGGACTCGATCACACAACAGCCGCTCTCCTGACTCCCTGATCATTCTTGTATAGCTGTATCAGTTGCCGTTTGGCCGGCATGAAAGGATAGGCATAGGTTTCAGTGTGCTACGTTTTACGGCATCGATTTCAGCGGCCATGTCCCCCCCCCCCCTCACCCCCCTCCGCTCCAACCTTGGATTTTGGAAGCCGGATAATAATCAAGCAAAGCCAATAACTGCGATGGCACCGCTGCGGCGAGGCGACGACGGCGTCCTAGGCGATGCCATTAGCTAGTTAGCAAGAGCAAGATGGAAGGCCAACGAGGGAGCACTACGTGTGTGGGCTAAGTATGTACAATGACCCCGTGCTAGCCGGCCGATGATGAGGACGGATGATTCTATCTATCTGAGACTTGACGGCTACAAACTTGACCTGACAATAAGATAAAATTTTGTGCCAAGTCAATAGATTCACCTTATTACACAGCTAGATGCTGGAGCGACCCAGCACGCGCAATGTCATCTTCCATCACACGTACGTTTACACGCAAAACGAATGCACTACTCATATAGAGTAGTAGTTGATTGCACACTTGCACAGTACGTGTCATGATGTCTCGTTTCGTCATTAGCTAGCTAACGCATACTTATGTAAATTTGTTCGCACCGGATCTCACGCGTCCGACGCGAACATACCGACGTCTGAAAGGGAGGTCTGTTTAGCTTTAGTGTAGGTCGATCGACTTCTCTTCGTGACTCGAGTTAAGTGTGTCAGGGCCCGTAAATTTCGCTTGGCTTCGGCGCGATGGTGCGGGTGTAGACGTGCCAGTCAATTTAATCCTGTAATTGATAAGGAGGTAAGACAAACGGGTCAGTCGAACGATAGGTCGATACGAGTTCTCGCTATCGGTTGGTTACCGATAGGATCGAGGTGGTCATTGACTGTGTCTGAATGGCTCCTGCTATCAGCTGGTAACCTATAAGAATCGAAACACTCTTCCATCGGCTACAGAGCTGATGAAGGCGTTGACAGATATCGATGAAAGATATAATGGCTTCGGGTTGTTTATCAGTTGGAAAGCCAATAAAGACATATATGAAGTAGCAATGAATTGTATAAAAAACACACCGGCTGTAAAGCCGATGTCGCTCTAGATATGGCAAGGGTGAAGAGAACTCATCAGCTAGTTGAGCCAATGAGAGAACACGCATCGGCTGGCCGATGCGCTTGGCACGGTGTTCGAGGGAAGTTTCTGAAGACTGGTGCATATCGACCGAGGAGTCAATACACTGGACGTGGCGTTCAATTTATAGATAACTCATCGGCTAACACTCTAATGAAACGCTGTACAAAGACCTATAGGTATAAAGCTCAATCTATCATCGACAATCTCGTAAGTCGAACCTAACCAATACAACACTTGACCGATGACAGCGGAGAGAGTTTGATAGGCCGATAGACCCTACATGGACGTGATGTAATACATCTGATCGTTCTAAGAGATCGAACCTAAACGATGCAGTCTTAGACAGAGCGAGACATATCAGAATAGTGACGGGACTTACCCCTTCGCTAAAGATCGAAGTTAATCGATACAGTCTCACGTCGAGAGCCAGACCCCGTCAGTCGAAGTAGTATTGATTGAAAGATGTATTGATATATGTTTTCAGAGGGCTTATATCCTGGTTTATAAAGTCCGACGCGTTTACAACAACCATCGGACGCTATTTTCTAACAAACATAAAGAAAAATATCTCTAAGAAAGTTAACTAAATTAACTAAATCTTCCTATCCATATAATATACGATTTATATAAAATATCCTATCGTAAGTTTTATGCCTCCTTCTTAAATTTGGTCTTATTTAAATAAACTTTTATTCTTGGATCGAATCTTTCCTACTTTATTCGATCGGCTTTCTTCCTATTGTAACCGGACTCTTTTTTATTTAAGCCGATCTTTTTTTTAATCTTTACTTAGGCTTTGGCTTTACACAACAGTACAGCACTAATTATGTAATTCAATTACCAGTTTGCTAAGTATATAGTTAAGGCTAATGGTGACAAATATTTCTTATTTCTAATAGTACAGCATCTCTTGCGACAGCATGACATCGTCGAAGGAAGCAGAGCTGAGCAGATCTTGGAACGAGCTGCCGAACGCGTGAGCGACGTGAGAGTCGAAGAACAAGCTACTGCTGCTGGTGCTGGACTCTGACAATGGCATCATACTGTCGTGCACGTCCACGGGCCATTGCAGGCTGCTCCCGTCACTGCTGCTAACGGTTGGACTCGTTCCCGACGGCGACCACGACGTCGCGGCCGTCTCCCCGGTCGACGGGGCGGTGGCTGCGAATCCGGAGTCCTGCTCGATGAGGCCCATCAGCTCGGCGTACAGCTGCTCCGACTTGTGCTGGAGCTTGGTCTTGTCGTCCACGGTGTCGAGGCCGGCTGTGTCGTCGAGGCTGATGAGGGCGGGAGGAGTAGTTGGAGGAGCGGGTTGG
Organism: Oryza coarctata; assembly: GCA_030770085.1. Lineage (NCBI taxonomy): Eukaryota > Viridiplantae > Streptophyta > Magnoliopsida > Poales > Poaceae > Oryza > Oryza coarctata. The sequence goes on along the minus strand of CM061463.1, from coordinate 22,691,111 downwards.
CTGGAGGCTTGGGATGGGCTGTCGGCAGTGGCGTCGATGCTGTCGTCGCCGGCGGAAGGAGGAGGAGGAGGAGGTGTTACTTCTCTTGTGGTGGTGGCCAAGTACCTCTTCTTGAGCTTGGTGTTCCAGTAGTTCTTGACGTCGTTGTCCGTCCGGCCGGGGAGCTTGGACGCGATCACCGACCACCTGTGTGCATCCACCGCGAACGCACGCAGCCCAGAAGTAATCAATATACGCACATATATAGAGGAATCATGAAACGATGTGGAAGTAGACTAGAGCGCACGTACTTGCTTCCCATTTCACCGTAGAGCGACAGGATGAGGTTGTCCTCCTCGTCGGTGAAGCCGCCGTGCCGGATCGCCGGGCGGAGGTAGTTGAGCCACCGGAGGCGGCAGCTCTTGCCGCATCGTTTAAGCCCTGATGACAACCAAATGGTAACACATTAATGACGTCATCCTTGCGTGTACATATGTGCGAGCGAGCGAGTGACAAACTGTCAATTAACTAATCCGTCCCTACCATGACAAACCGAGCTAGAATGCTACATCGAGAGATACAACTAGCAACATTTCAGAGACGTCCCACCGAAGTATTTACCAAGCTGCCTTTAAACAAGCTTTTTTTCAAAAAGAAAGAAGAAGAAGATGCACTCACGTAATTAAGGTTCGTACCTGCTTTGTGGGGCAGCGCGATCCAGTTGCCGGCATTGCCGAACCTCTCGACGAAGCTCCTGAGTATGGCGTCCTCCTCCTGCGACCACGGCCCCCGCTTCACGCTCGCATTGTCACAGCACGGCGACCGCCCCATACTATCGAGCTCTCTCCACCACCGCACTTCGATCGCCTCACTTCACTACAGCTAGCTGCACTCCGGGACGACGACGACCACCTAGCGCGCGCGCAGAGGAAGAAGCTAGCGCAGGCGTGGTTGGTGAGGCCCCGGCGAGGCTGGGGGTTATAACGAGCACAGCGCAAGCGTATGGGGCAGCGCTAGCTGAGCAAGTTGACCGACCGCACCGCGCACACACATCGCGTCTCTCATCTCATCTAAACGTCAAGAAAAGCTATAGAAAAGTTCAACCACCTCCGGTCAGCTTCGTTTCTGTGTATTTTACGAGAGAAACCGATAGTGAGATAGCCGTGTTTTTTGTTGTTGTTTTTTGAGGATCGAATAAAAATGAGATGTTTAGTTTCTAACAAAAGAGTATATTATACTTAGTCCGTCCTTGTCGCCGACTAATTATTTGAGTTTGCAGGATTTCAAGATCGACGCGACAGTTTTTCGTATAGGAAAGGTGTATATGGAGCATATAAATATATATGCTTGGTCAAGCGACAGAAATGTCCATAGGCGGGCGCTTGCTTGTGCCCTCTGATCAGCGCTCATATATTCTATAGCCTCGAAGACCTAACTTGATGATAACCTGGCAACTACCGCCGTACGTATATGCTCCTATCTAGATGAGCATATAATCCATTGGCCATTGTTGCAACCAATCTTTTTTTTTCTTGAATGGTAATTTTGACTTCTAACACAAGAACGCTAGTTCCAAGCTGATGTTCTTCGTTCCACAGGGCCTTGATCTTTTCTTCTGGGAAAGATAATTAAACAGGGCTGAATTAGGCGCTTATTAGATTTCCAAACTGTTGTTGAATTACTCTGGAAAGAGGAAAAAAAAGAAAAGCTGAAAATATTTGTTTTTATTTTCCAATTTTACCCTGTATTAAGAATTTAAGACTACCGGTACTACTTTCTTTTCTTTTCTCCGAAATGAAATGCAGAAGAGTTACTTAGTCTGAGTTCAGCACCACCTGTTTGGTTAAATAAATTAGTTCACACAAAACGAATTAAGTTTATTAGCATATGATTAATTACATAATAATTTTTAACTTAAAATATGTTTATTTGTTATTTTAAAGTAACTTTTTCTATAAAAAATAAAATATATATATAATTATGATTTATCTTATTATGAGCAAATTGGTTTTGTCCAAACAGTCAGTACGAACTCGCGGTAGAAATGGTCAAGTTCAGTAAAACTACTGAGCCTGAACTGGTCTTTGAGTCTTTCCCTCTGCGCTACAAGTGAAAGCCAGAAAGATCAATGACGTCTGCATGCAGTCAGTGCCTTTTCGGTAGTCCATCGTCGTAACTTCGGTCCACGACGAGCAGAAATGCGCATATCGGCACTTAGATATGGACACTAAGTAATTGCTAATGTCGCAAGCCAAATGGCTACTATAAACAATTGGACTGATTAATTAGTCTCTGTTGATCTGGCCTCTGTGAAAATAAAAACTGTAGCATCTGATGACCTACGTGATCATCGTCATCTATATGTTAGCTCTACGTATACATAACGTCCTCGGAGAAATTCGTCAGGAAAAATTGGGACTGACTCCGGTCTGGTTCGGTTAAATTCATCAACCGATTGATCTACTAGCTTGACAGGTGGCGTATGTTCTAATTAAGATTCTTACGGTTCCTGCTCTAATTGGTTGATGCAATTTAATTTGTTCCATCCATATACATAAACGTAGAGTTAATCATGCATGTTGCCTGTATAGTTTGTATATGCTCATGCACACTAAGCGTATCTGAACTTTAGTTTAGTAGACAGATACGAGAATATAGTACACATGCGAATTCTGTTTGCACGCACACAATCGGTCACAATATGTGTGTGGATCCAATAATGCATAGCAGTTCCTAGCCTTTTCTCACGCGCACATTGTATACACGCATCGATCTGAGAATTCTGATAGTACATTTGCATGATATATATCTGAAACATTTTGATTGATCATTAGTTGTCTTCTTGTCTCTTGCCTAACATCAAACTTCCAAGCTGCTTCATCGTATAGCATCAGGATGCTGCTAGCTGTTGTGGATGACCAATGCAATTAAAAAATGGTAGCATCTCTCTGATCGTGATTATTGCTTTGATTCAGAAACCGTACAGGAAACATATGACAGTTCAACTGCTAAAGACGTAACGATCCAGAAATCAAAATCTCAACGGATAATGCTTCGAACCAGCTGCTCTGCTGGGGATAATGTGGGCCGTCCAAGTGATAAGAACATGAAACAAATCCTTGAAAGGATACAAGCAAGTGGCCAATTTGTGTAGAGAAGTTCTTCCAGCAGATATATAAATAAAACAGAACATGTTGAAAGTATATAATACAATCTGTTTCCTCAATCATGACAAAAAATTCTCCAATTAACTTTTCTGTCGTTCTTAACTGGCTATTTTCCAACAAATTATATATTCTGTTGTTTTCCGGAAAGAACAGCTGCCTCGGTTTCGACTAAGACCATGCTCGGTTTAGAATATATATATTATCCTTTTTGTCTTAAGTTATCACTGCAAGAACAAGTCAAGCCAATGGAAGTAAAGTTGGTGTACTAACTGTCCGTGGAAATTTGCTGTTGTCTCATGTTTCATGTTAGGCTATATATGATCATCCGTTGATTATATAATTAAGGTGCAAAGCATCAATTGAATACCATCGCTGTCGAAGCGTTGCTAGTTAGTATTATTTCTTAGTTTCATCGCACCAACCACCGAGTTGATCGTGTATGGCGATGCTTGTGATGTTACTACAAGATAGAAAATGTTCGTCAAAACTCGTAAGCCAATAATATTCATCAAAATGCAAACACGAGCTGTGTGATGTGATGCATGCGAATTCGTGCACATTGTCCCTTTCTTATATGTTGCTGTAGCTGATGCTATAGCTAGTATGCCACAGCAATGTTAATTGCATGGATGGATTAATTGGAGCATGCGTAGTATTTTTTTGGAAGACTATTAGCATGCGTAGTTGTGTACTGCGTATATATTAGGCAGCATGTTCCTTGCCGACCCCATCAGGTCCATCTAACTTCTTTAGGTCTCAAATCTTCTTAAGATCTTATCTCCAAACCACACATTTTGAACAGGCGTACTGCTACCGTTTTAATTTATGAGTGTCCACAAGAAACCAATGTATAATAAGTTTCAGCAAATCTTATTAAATCGCCGTGCGAAATTGCAAGTGTAGATAAATAAATAATAAATAAAGCTGGAGTAGATAGGTAGTATTGGCCCGGCGAAAAAAATAGATAAGATTAGGACAATAGTACATACCATTACCTTATTGTTTGATGTTTTGCCTCATCCTTTTTTGAATGGCGTCTATGTTTTCATCATTTATATACGCATGCTATTATCAGTTTGATGACTGATGATAAATTACGGAACCTAATTATAATTCCTCCAAAAAAATTATTGTGTGGCGGCTTTGTGAAGTTTGATCATTTGGCTTTAATTGCAGCAATAATACTATTTTTAAAAATATAAAAAAATCAATTTATTGCATATCTTATTCATATGTACGTATTGTTAGTCCCATTCTTGATATATGATGCAGCGACAGGAGAATCAAATTTTGGTTAGGGTTATTTGGTTTGCCAGACCAGGTTGCATTGTCATGGGCCATCCAGTCCGACCTCGTTCCGGATGAGGCGATCCGCCTATTTTAATTGGATAATGAGATCACCAGGAAGAGCGACTTGATGATGACTGGTGATTCTTGGCCACAATTGATTCGTCAATCCAAACAGACCCTTACATCAGTTAATTGTTAAGGGAGTATTCATCCGCTTTAGATGATGTGCTGCTATTTGGAAAACAAGAAAGAGGTTTTGTTTCCATAATGAACTGCCAAGAGACCCCCGTTGAACCAGTACACTTCATCTGTTCTTTGCTTGCTTGCTGGGCGGTTTTTCAGAAATAGTGCCTTCTAAGTGTTTTACCACCCTTAGTTGGGTCCATAATATGTTATTTGGGATGTTATCATTGCTAAAAATTCTTTAGAGCTCTCATTTAGATTTAGAGGGGTAGTTGTTGATGTGGGACAGATGGCGGGATGGCGCTATCGGAAAAAAAAACCCAAGTTTTCGTGTTTTCACTTTGTCAGGCGTTTGGTCATGTTGGTAGTTTCGTTTTGTAAAACTGGCTGTCCATTTCTGTTAATGGAAATAGTGGGGACATCCTCTCTTTTATATATAAAAAAAGCGCACAAGCTTAATTCCGTTCTAGCTTCCATATACCTCATATAGGTTTTCTTTGTTCTATAATTTTGTTTATGTCAAAACTTATGGTTACGTGCATCCTACGATAAATTAATTAAGTTCGAAGATGTAATTTCATCTTCCTTATGAAACATGAATCTGCTGGGGGAATTAATTGTGATTAGTATATTAGTATGACAAAATTCATATGTTCTGGGCGAGGCAATCCGTTTACAAGTGTCACTACTATGTGTGGGCCGAAAGATCCAGACAAAAAACACAAATTAATTGTCTTACTTTGTTTGTTTAAAACTAAAGCTCATGTCATGCATACGTTTAGGGCGGCTCAAACATAGCTGCTCAGACGTATACTTATTTATTGGTATATGTATATCCGGTCGAAACTTATTTTGAGAATATCAGCGCCTTTTCAGCATGGGCGAAAACAGTTAATTAAAATGGTATCGAATGGCTGCGTGTTCCTACACACGAGTTATGAGTAATAAACAATGAGCTCTTGTTTCGGAAAAAAAAAAGAAAAGCTGCATGTTTGATCATGACATTAGTCATCTGAATTTTTTTAGCCCTTTTTTAAAAACTTATTTCACATATAGTTTAAAAAACTTGTTATATAAATGAACCAAAAATTCAGCGCGAAAGAACCTGTCGCTAAGGTTTTAACGTCTCAACACTAAACTCATTGGCGTGAACACCCGTTTCCATGGCGCCAAGCCGCGGACCTCCTTCACTTGACCTTCCATACTCTCGTCTAAGATTCAAGTCTTTCTCGTAAAAATAAAAATGAAAAATAAATCAGAAAATGTTACTTTGTAAATTTTTCACTTTATTTAAAACCGTATCCACAAAAATAAAAACAGGAAATATATCAAATAATGTTACTTTGTCAAGTTTTAAAAAACGAGTTATTAAAGTAAAAAAAAGGTAAATCATATCCATGGATAAGTATTTGAAACCGAATAGATTACATTTGTGGGATATGGATACGACTACAACTTAGGAGGTGGTTCTGATTTAATAATTATAAGATAGACTACAACTTAGATAATTTATTGCCTTTTACTCTAACATACAGTATATAGAATTATAAGCAAGGTTTTCTACTTAAAACTATGCTCCTCATTGTATATAAGAGGGACATGTAGTTACTGATTATTCAACTCTTATAATACAATATAACAAAATAGAAATATAATATTATCTCGTATCAAAGATACGAAATTGTTCTTTCGTATCTATCCACCTTTAAGTATTATGTGTAGGCCTTAATATAAAATATCGTCTTTAAGTATTATGTGTAGCCCTTTTTATTATTGGTTGATATTTAGTTGGTGTTTCAGTTACAGATGTACGGGGACTTTCAACGACAAGTGCGCTAATCGCCGGCACCACCTTCATCCCCGGCCAGGCATTGACGTCGCCTGAGTCCGATCTCGTTATCAGGCCAAGCTCCGTGTTCTGCAACAGATCTACCGTTATCTGGTTTTTCGTTCTAATCTTATGCAACTAGGCTTATGTTGTTTTCGCTAGTTGCTAATCACAGATAAATCTGTTACTTGCATACATCGTCGTCGGCTACGACGGCAAGTCCTGCGATCATCAATTTGCAAAGGACACCAGCATGCCGAGAAGTCCGACTCAAGCACCACGCCGACCTCTCCACTCTTCGCGCGTGTTCCAACCGGGCTCTCCGAACGCCGCTCTGCCTGGGAGTCATCGCCTCTGACAGAACGAAGTGACTAATTACCATCACATGCATGTGTCCGTACAGAGGCAAATAAACGTGCTGATCCGCGGCTAGCCGTGCCCTACTATTGCTACACGCCACCAGGACCAGTTTCTGATTTATGTGCTTCGGGAGTCTGAATTTTATCGCCACAGGAGTAACCAGACGCAATCAACCATCAGAGGGGTTCTGGAAGATGCGGCGATATTCCAACGAGGGATCCTACGAGGACTTTGGACCGAGCATCACGAATCAATCAGAATACATTTCCCTCAAAATCGAAAAGATCGCCGTCCTAATCTTCACAGAGACGTCGCTGCCGCGAAAGACAACAACTTTACGTCGCCGACCACGAGGCCACAAATCAAGGACCCAGGTCAACAAGCTGTTATTCAACAGCACATCTTCAAACATCTCCACCGTTCATCAGGCTGCACAAGGGAATGCCAACCGAGGCGGCGAACCCGAACATGCACACGCGCTGCACAGGACTCACCAAATCAACAGGGCTATCGGGTGCCAGCTGACTGCGGGGGCCGCACGCACATTGACTCACGCCGCTCTCCGCACACCGTCCGCATCGGTTTCTCAACTAACTGTAAGGAGTCATCCGACTGCATGCCACCTCGCATGCACGTCTCATGCATACGTTCGTGTACAGATTTGATCCTGAATTAATCTACGGACAAAAGCTATGTGTACCCAGCAAGCTAAATGCCAACAAAGGAAATTACTCTAGCTTGGCCATCTGCTCTCTATGGAAGATCTACAAAATTTGTCGCGGCTACCGGTATCATCCGGAACACATAGTGAGAACACTGTCGACAACAACCACATCAAAGTGCCGCAAACCACATCGCTGAGTTTAATGGCCGTGGTCACCAACGTTACCACCAGGACCTTTTCCCCGGCTAGATCCTCTCCTCCGAAAGCCTAGACTTTGTCGGGGATGAGTTTTGATGGGCCGGCTTTATCAACAAACCACCCACTCGATCATGATGATCAAGATGGCAAATCACACGATCTCTTCAACCCGTCCATATAGTCGGAGAGCAGAAATTATTCCCCTCGCTAAGTAGCAAGAAGGCCAACCGTGATAGCAGGACAAGCGACATGCCCGTAGGCTCATAAGCTCAAATATAAGGAAGTCACCCATGTTTCCAACTCGGGTAATACTGAAAAGCTAAGTCATTATTATTAATTTTCCATTATATGGTTTTTCCTCTGTCTCACTACTACAATTAGTTCTCTGTTGAGTATATATCATGTATAGGCAAACTTTTATAATACTTATCTGCGAATAGTAAAAAAAGTGATAAGTAGTAAAACTTTATTTATCTGTTATATGTATGCATAGGATAAGTGCTTCTAGTCAATTCCTAGGTAATTGGGGGCTAGTTGAATAAAGTGTATAATGCAAGATAGTAAGTATTACCTAGAAAAATTAAAAGCATAAAAATAAAATAAAAAATATGCTACATAATTTGTTTTCTGCTTTTAACAATTGCAAAAGTACCCGAGCAGCATAAATTATGAACTGTGAAGCTTTGCTCCATGTTGGGCAAAGTGTTTAAATGTAGGGAGTCAACTAATTGGAAAAATTAAAATCGATAAGAGGAGGAATACATGTTTATATACATTGTAAAACATTTGGATTTTCTCTTTAAGTAATTATATTTCACATCAGATGTTACTCATCCTACATATTCATAATGCGTAGTCAGATCTAGATACATGTGAATTCATGGCCATGAACTTATTTCCTACACTCTGATGAGGATGAGACCAATCAGCTAGGGTGTTCAACAAAAGAATATTCATCAATCGGTATGTCCCACGAGGGCTACTAACTGAGTATCTCTACTTCGGTACGCCTCAATAGGGATAAACCACTCAGATCATAAGCCACTTAGATGAGATATACTCAATCCACATCACTTAGGAGATTTATCACTCAGATTTATAAGAGGTTGTGTGGGGTATAATGGTCTTAGATCTTTATGTTCATTGGTGGCCTAAACTATACATAAAATTATCACGTCCAATAGGACAAACGCTAGTTACGTTAAAATCGTAATGCGAGTGATATTTTCATTAAACCCTACAAATATTATGATGCACCTCACATTGATATAAAATAGCTAAAATTGGATATCATAATTTTCTTAGATATCAACAACATGATGGTCACTAATAAACTTGTGATACACATGTTGTTTAAAGACACCCAATCTAAGGCACATTGGGCTTTGAGATATACATATTATTTAATGAAGAGAAGATGTGTAATAAATATACCACTTGGGAAGACACCTCGAGATCATGATATTTAGCCAAAGACACTCAGGTGGTTGGTACTTAGCATATTACACTTAAGCAATGGCTACTCAGTGACAAAAGGTTATTTCTCAACTAAGTAGGCTACACCTATTAGGTGTATCTAATAATTTTATTTTTCAGATATAATCATACTAGAGTTTAGTTGTTTTTTAACTAAACATAGAGTCAGAAGTTACATCTAATAGGTGTATATATTTAGTGTACCTATTCATTTCATCGATAGAGCCCTCCATAGACTCTTTGTAAGATGTAAGAAAGAAACTCAAGAAGATTTCAAACTGAAAGCAATCTAGAGGATTTCACAACAAAACCAAAGCAATCGGGAGAATTTCATAAGTAAGCTAAAGCAGTCGTAAAGATTTTACAATGAAACCATAACTCGACTGTAAAGATCTTAGGGGTTATTATAGAAAATATGAATACCGGTACCCATGCAAAAGGTATAACTAACTACGAATAGGAGGTAGGCCCAATCCAATAAACATGAGATAAACTAGAACTCAAATAATATGTTGCTTTATACCCTAAGGTAGGATATAAAATCCCAATCGAATAATATTGTATAAAGATAAGGAAATCAAAACCGTATCTAGCTAAATTTCTAACCTTATAACTCTACCCCTTATCCAATATAAGAGAATAGAGGTAGCCCATAAGAGTACGCTTATATAACTCTCCTAATACAATCAGTGGAATACAATCCAATAAAAAAATAATACAATATTACCATACATCGAATGCCTAAACATATATAAATCTTTATCTTCTACATCATTCACTTTTAGGTCTCCCTTTTATTATTATCGATACAAAATATCGCAAATATTGCAAAGAATACAATCCTACCTTCGTGACATTTTTCCAAGCAAGCAATGTTTTTTAGTGTATGGGATTACGTGTAGAGCACATAATCGTAGCCACTAGCTGGCTACAAGCATATTTTTTAATGCTTCTATGACTGTTGTAAATGATAGAAAATTGGAGCCAATATAAAAAGATATAAAAGAAGACAAATTTATAATGAAAAAACTTATATTCCCTTTAGAAGAAGCTTGATAAATTTAAGTACAATATTTTATGGTACTTTTCAGTATATCATGGTTGGACTAATGCCACTTGTATGTACAATATTCTGGTTAAGAAGAGAGCACTCAAGAATCAGTACTTTTTTTGAAACTTGAAAGAATAAGTACTGGTAACAATGCTGTTTTGTTTTTTTACTATATTTTGTTGGTAATTAAGAAAGAGGTGACAAATAGATTGTCATTTTCATATTGCTAGGTCAGCATCATTGTCACTTATAGATAGGTCAATATATGATTGAGTTGCTTAATCTTGGAGCCAAGCAGAGGTTATTCGCAATGTTCATCTGACCAGCAAGATAAGAGATATTGCTTCTTTAACGCTGGCATATAGGGGCGGTGTAAGCATGAAATATATATTCATTTAAAAAAACTAACATTGACTTGAAAGATTATATAGCGTTCATATATTGGGTAGGGGGTAGACTTCTAACAAAACTCAAGATTATAAGCAATGAAGTCGGGTCTCAAGAGAAGGTTACAAAGGGAGTAAACATTATTGAAAAATGAAAAAAATGATTAAGTCAAGATTCAAGAGAAGGTTACAAAAGAGATAAACAACTAAACATTATTCAAAAAAGTGAAAAAAATGTTGAAAGTCAAGATTCAAGAGAAGGTTACGAAAGGGATAAACATGGAAAAAAAATAATGTTGCTGCCCAGGATCGAACTGGAGGCCTTCAGTGTGTAAGACTGACGTGATAACCACTACACATCCAACTCTCGGTCATTCAAGCTGTAGCTCTCCGTACTCACACATCCAACCCTCGGTCGTCTATTTGACAACATAAATATATGGTCGGGCTATAATCCATCTGAACTTGAAACCCTCTATAAAGAGGCCCTGGAATGGAAAGCTAGAACTGTTTCTTGGGTTCGGAACATCCGATGATTTCTGAAACACGTAAATGCAACATGACTAGCAAAACTAGATGTCGTCCGACGAACATCAATGCGACAATTGGATCATCTCAGCAGTAACATCGATCAGATCCTAGAACTTTGAGCTTGAGATCCAGTAGGTGATATACATACACTCTACACTGTACAGGATGAGCAAAATCGAGACAACGCCAAATATGTGTACAACTACGGAGCATTTGTGTATCCACGAACACCACTGTTCATCTCAAGAGGAAAGAAAAAGAAAGTACACACAATTTCCGAGTGTCCTATATCCAGATGCAGCAATAATTGGCCAAATCTGGAATGAGAGGGCATTCAACGTCTGTATGATGTATTCCCGTGTTCTGGTATAGAATATCAACGAGAAACTCTTGCTTTAACAATCAAAGAATGGGCGTCTTCTTCCAAGAGCACAATGAGAAACATGAACAGTCCAAACAATGAGCCATGTTTCCTGCAACCAGAAACGCCCCAAATTAGCCTTAACGAGGAATAGTGAAAAAATACAATAAACATGACGACCAAAACAACCCCAATACCAGACTCAATCCAAACTTGTTATAGAAATTATGCAATGCCACTATGCCAGTAAGCAACTTTTTGAGCAAAGAAATGCATCTCCACATGTGTATGTGAGTTCGTGCACTATCCTAAGCAAATAAATTGGTTTGGTTGGTATCAAGTTTGAAAGCCCAGATACTTCAGGCACATTTGTGTGCAGTTTTCAATTTGTTGGCTGTGTTCCACCATCCTGGAACGATATTTCCTCATTCTGTAGTTGGATAATCTCTTCCATGATTATATTTTGTAAAAGTTAGTTCTTCTGACATCACATCTGCCCAACAATATTATCTCTTATCCCATCTCATTTAACACAAAAGGTTGGAAGATTGAACGCATTACCTAAATGCTGTCTTGGAAACTGCCAGTAAAACTTGGGAGTTTATAGAGCTGTCAGTGATTCCAACTTCTAAATTTGCAAATTCCACGACGTCCTTGACAAAACGACATGCGAATAGATTCCACCATATAGGATACAGGAGTTTCTGATAACTCAATTTCTCGTTCCTGTTAAACAGATTCCCGTATAAATAAATAAATGGAGTGGAAGTAACAACTACAAAGATGGCCAAAGTTTGTTTACCAATTCAGCAAGCCTGTCCTCAAAGCTACTTGGACTATCAATAGATGGCATAAATACTTTCTGATAAGCTTTCCTCAACATTCGTACCTTCATTTATGAAGTAAGATAAAATTATATAAGATGAAACAAAATATAATTGGTTGCAAACATCTAGCCATTATGTAACCATGAATTTCAAGCCTAATCTCCCAAAGTGTGGGGAATCCTTATAATTGGTTGCATAAAGTACTTAATCATTCTGGTGGTAACCAAAAAAAGGATCATGGTTCTTCATGACTGTTGGCATACTCAAGCTTAGTATTAACAGACCAAATTATCAGATGATGTATTATTTGGGGGGAAAAGACCGTTAACTGAAAAGGTGCAGTACAAATTTTCATTTGTGACATTTTTTGCTGTTTCATATAATAAGGCATTGAAGTTGGCTTAGATCTTTCTCATTATGCTTTAGCAGTAAAAAGGAACATCAGAACACAATTTCAAGTACTCTCTCACAACTTATATTCAAGTACTAGAGGAGCATAAAGACTGCAGACATGTTATGAACAAGGGCTACAAACTTCAGAAGTATATAGAAACCTCTTGGTCTGAGAAACCATTGCGCTTGAGACCTTCAAGATTCAGACCACGAAGCTCTGCTCTGTCACCTGCAACCATCATGTACCTTGGTACATCTTGTGCAACCTGATTCAAATTGAACTGAATCAATTTCATACTCTCGAACTTCATATTCAAAGTTCAAAGACTGTAAAGAATTGAAGTGCCAGTACAAGTAGACAGCCCAAGTATGGTCAGAACTACAACACCATCAGCATCAAACAAGAATATTGTTGGAAAGAAAATATATGCAAAAGGACTGACACTTGACATGATTGCCCCATACAGCCTAGTCTAAATATTTTTGTATGATCATGCACCTATTCCTAGAAAATATCATCACACTAAGTGCATGCTAATTCTATGACTTCACTTCTGAGGTCTGCTTGTCTTATTTGCATCATTATCATTCCTTGAGAAGATTGATCAAGATTACATGCAATGTAATTTGTTGACATAAGAACTTCCGCAATTTTACAGAATTCAGATAACAGTTCATTGACAGAACATACCACAGAACCTCCACCCAGAAATGAAAATGACCCAATATGACAAAATTGGTGGACAACAACAGCCCCTGCAGTATGGGTGCAATCCTGAAACAATGAATTCCATCAATAAGCAAATGGGCTCTCAACCAAGAAAATGGATGAAGATTATCATGGTAAAACAATCACCCACTTCAACAACAACATGGCCAGCAAATAGAGTATTATTAGCAAATATGTTATTGTTGCCAATCCTACAATCGTGTGCTATATGACACGAACCCATTATAAGATTGTTGTCACCAATAACCTATTAAAAAAATGATTGTTAGTAAGAAGGCAAAAGTGAGCTCAGTGATAATCTTATCACAAGGGATATGAATACCGTGCTGTCACAAGATTTAGAAGAGCGATGAATAGAGCAGTACTCTCTGATCTCATTATTGTTACCAATCTGTAGAAAACATTCGTCTCCTGACTAAAATGGGGGAAGGGCATTAATGTTCAGCAGAAAGGAGAACAATTCAAGTAGCTAATGGCATGTTCATCATCTAAATTGGATGTTTGTACATGGGAGGCTGGGAGCCCACATTTTTATTGAAGATTTGCAGTATTAGAGAAATTGATGATTAAGGTCAATAATTCATAGACAGACTTTGCATTAAAGATAGGCAAAACACTGCACTTGCACTAAAAATCTAGTAATAAAAAATATCTAACCTTATACTTGAGATCTTGGCACTTAACACCAACTACCGCATGGTGTCCAATGATATTGTTTTCACCAATAATAGTTTGCCCAGGAATATCTGCACCAAGGATAGCACCACTGCCAGAAAACAAAATTTTAAATTATGTAGTTCACATGTCACATAGTCAGATTTCTTAACAAACATGAAATATGATGTATTATTCTTTAATATTGCAAATTTCAGGCTTGGAATGGATCCTATGGCTCAGCTGTTGATAGAAAAATTATTGCAACAACATAGCTCAATGCAGTGAGGAAAGAAAAATAGAACTATTGAAGTCCTGGTAGAGAGCCTAATAGAAGCCTAATAGGGGGGGGGGGGGGGAGGGGGGTATAATATTTAAAAGTGCCTACAAAAACAACATCTTAACTCCATCATCTGGAGCTTGTAAAGATATTAAATCATGATTGCACCAGTGACAATCAAACTTACTTCTGCCAGTGATTTTTGTTTCATCCTTCTTCAATTTCAATATCATCCGAATGTTCTATTTTCAGCATCACCAAAATGCAACGATGTCTTGATTTATCAGAGGGGAGGAAAAAAGAAAGAGGGAAAAAGGATATCTTACGAGAAAACAACACATCTATCCCTTATTTCGGTATCTCCCATGACATGGCTCCCAGCGTGTAATTGGCAAGCATCACCAATCGTTGCTGAAGCTCCCACGGTGCAAAACGGGCCTATCGAAACACCCTACAAAGTGGTTCAAGGCATATATGCACAATGATTTTCTACTAGAAAGCGATGGATTTTCTAAGAAGCAGAAAGTAATCATCTCAGATTATGAGCATTTGCATAAGTCAGGCAAAGGTAAGCACGCATTCCGCAAGGACCAAATCCAACAGCCAAGCGGGCTCCACGACATATTGGCCGTGCTGTATCTTTTGAAGTAAGTAGGAGTACAACTACTCAGAACACCGCTGCTAACGCACGGCAACTCAACTCGAGCCATCGGTGTGCGCGTGTGCGCGCGTGGAAGCCAGCGCGGGAGACCTCACCTGTCCGATGACGGCGTCGGGGTGGACGACGGCGGCGGGGTGGATGAAGCTCCTGGGCGCCTCCCTCGCCGCTCCCTCGGAAGCGCCTGCGCGCGGGGAAGCAAACCCAGAAGTTATGAGAGCGGCGGGAGATCAGAGTTTAGTCCGCGAGAGGGGGGGGCGCACGCGTACTTGCGTGGAGACGGCGCGAGGCGACGAGGAGGCGGTGGACGGCGCGTGTGGCCGCGGCGGCGGCGCGGGTGGCCATGGGAAGCAGTTTGTGTTAGGATGAGGGAGGAGTGGACCGCCCGGCGACGAGGTCAGCTGGGGTTTTGAAGGGTACAGGCGTACGGTTGATGTGTCGTGCTCGCGGGGCTGTGACCGCGTCCATCCGTCACGCTGCAGCATCTAACGGCGCGGTTGCACGAGTGCACTGCGCACCGATCGATCAGCAGCTCAGGGGCTGGGCCTCTGGGCTATTTCGTCCATCTTCACGCACACGTGACGGGAAAGGCAACGCACATACCTGGGCATGTTCAAGGGGAGGTTCTACAAGATTTTTATGATTGTTGATGTATATAGCTGTGAGAAAATCTAGAGAGAGCTCGAATATCTGTATTTTCTTTTAAATTTCTTATGTAGTATAACCACTTTTTTTAAGAATAGATATACGTACCCACACACTTTACACTTATGCCACACATATACGCATCGATACACATGTAGCTAATAGATTGTAATAAGGCTCGAAAAATCCTGTTAGGCGAGGCATGAGGGTGTCAATCCTAAGGATCAAACCCACACCTAACAGCACGCACACCCACACAACTAGCCAATCGAGCTTTGCTACTCTCACTTTCTTTTTTAACTAATCTCCATCATATTTATCATGTTGTCTAATTTTTTAGTTTTTTTTCACATACAAATTGTCCATATCTTAAAGGTGTAATGTAGCATCCGGATCTTCATGGGACATACTTACGGATTTATTATAATCATTATCTTTCTGTTACCTTAGCATCTTTGAAGTAAGTTTTTTTAAATACAAGATGCTCTTCAGATATGGTCTATGTCACTACGGATAATATTGGATTTAGAGATGAATTTAGTCTTTTTTTTTTGAAAAATGAAACGAAAAGAGGATTATCTAGGCTAGTGTTAGCCTAGACAAATAGCAAGGAAAAAACACTAGTTAAATTGATAAAAAAATATGATTATTTGGACTAGTGTTACCTAGGGATGGCAATGGCACCATCCCGATGGATAGTGAACCCCATCCATCTTCTCGCTCTTTGTCCCTATCCTCATCTTTGGGAGCAGCCTTTCTCCTGTCCCTACCCTCACCCCGGGGCTTCAATGGGGGCAAACACCCAAGAAAGAGGAAGAATGATGCTCATCAATTGGGAATAGAGAGAATGAAGGCACATACTGATTGAGAAAAGTGCTAGCCATCCACACAGATGATGGATTGTTAACGGCATAAATTGATCAGCCTGCAAACAGAATCAGACGATAGAGGAAAGACTGATCGACTTGTAGGAAGAAACTGATTGATACAGTAAAAGAGCCGATCAGATGGGTTGAGGACGAATTCGGTCTGTTTGAAGACAGAGTTATCCAGATGTGATTGAGTTTGAGAAGGAGTTGTGAGAACCATGACAGTGTATTTATCTATATAGAATACATTACATAAGCCAGATAAGTTTAGTTAACTTTACAATTTCTTATAAATTAGTTTCCTTATATGTTTAGAAAATATCGTCTAATGTTTGTTGTAATTGTGTTGGACTCTTTTAATCCTAGAGTATAAATAGACCATTGGGAGTTTGTAAGATATCAACATATCAACACAATACAACTTTAGTGCATCGCCATCCTAGCTCGTCTAGTTTTTTCCTTGCGGGTTATGACTCTCGACGCGGGGCTATATCGGTTAATTTTGATCTCTGGCGAAGAGGTAAGTCCCGTCATTATCATGGTTTGTCTTGCTCTGTTTAAGTCTTCATCGGTTAGCTCTGACCTCTTAGTCTGATCAGGTATACCGCATCACGTCCGCGTGAGGTTCGTCGGTACATCGGTCTCCCTCCTCTATCCCTGTTATCGTGCTGTATCGGTTAGGTTTGACATACGAGATCGATGGCAGTGGTTTAAGCCGTTGGCCCGACGGGTGTTCACGCAACATTTTGTCGTAGTGGGTAGCCAGTAAGTTATCCTTACCGCTTGCCTCATATCTGGTTCGCATATCGCTCAACGATTAATCCATTGGCTGTTCACATTGGATTTGGCATGATATTGTCTCTTCTAGGTTTGATCTCTCATATTCATGTCCGACGGGGCTGGCGTTGAGATCTGGAGGATTTCTTTCCCCATCAGCTCATATAGCCAATGAGTTTAGATATAAGCCTGCATCGTACGTTCAGTCGATAAGTAGTTGATGGCATCGCCTTTTCTCACTCTATTGAGGTTGGTCTTAACAATGTTGTTACGATGGTCACTAGTCCTCGTGACTTCATAGGGGATCAGACCCTACTCCACGCTTTCATTGCTTTCACCATACAGAGCGTCATCGGCTTTTTAGCCGATAAGCCCTCTATTTTATTCCATGTATCTATCGCCTACGCCTTCATCGGCACCTAGGTGCTAGTCGATAGGGTAAGCCGTATCGACCCATCAGCCGATTGGCTCATGAATCTCATCCTGTCTCCTTGTTAATTATAAAGTCAAATTAACTAGCACGTCCTCAAACTAAAGATTAGGGATATACACTAGAGATAAGTAGATTTTTTAGGCCTTTGCGTGACCAGGCGCCCTCTTCCCTGATCGGACATCTATCCAACCTGATTGGACTCTCCGCGAGATTCAACGACTAGCATGGATCCATTCTTTTGTTTTGGATAAGCACGCACATACCGATATTCAAAAGAGAGAAGTTAACTTTATTGATTCCTAATTCCAAATAGCAAGCTACAAAACCAAACAAATAGAAGAAATTAAAAGAGGGCATATGCAAGCATGTGACTATTGTGCAGCTCTCACGCTGTACTCCATCAACGGCGGCTTGGCAGAGGGTAAGGGAATGGCGTTGGCCCTCCTCAGAGGCAATGATGATGGTGCAATGGTGACCTTGGCCCTACTTGGAGATGGAGATGGTGGCGGGGCATGGAAGTCTGCTAGGATGCAACGGCATGACGTGGAGCATGGAGGCTAACCTCGAGGCATGGCGCAGAGTCAGTTGGTAGCTATGGAGTATGGACTCAATCTAGATCGGGGGATGGGAGGAGAGAGACCTAGGGCTTCAACTCTAGTTCTCTCTCTATGTGTGTGTATATATATGCACCTTCATAATGGATTCACTTTGGGCTTTAGTTTTATATGTGGGGAATGTGTATATACTCAGGGGCTATGGAGATGTAGGGACGAGAAACTAGAGAATGCTCCTGAACCTATTCCACCCAACATGAGGCTTTTTTAGCCATTTAGAGCCTTGTGGGGGTTGATATAGTCCCACCTATAGATCCTAATGGATGTTTCCCCACTAGGTATCAGGGTTTAGGGTCATTGTCATCCCTAGTGTTACCCTAGTCAAAGAGAAAAGGTGTGGGGATCAAACCCACTGCAGTCTCTACATGATTTATGACTTTGCCAACTATGCTACCATGGCGTGTTATGATAAACCAACATTTTTATATTTATTTGTGCGTTACTTTTTGTATATTTCCATAAGGAAAAACCAATGCATTTAAAGATTGTAATTATTTCATTGTTACCATAAAAATAAAGATAGCTAGAATGCTAAAAATTGGAGAATTTGATATATTATTTTGGATAGAGAACTAGTTAGATCTCTTCATTGGTTTTGGAATTTAAGGGGTTTTCATATTTATATTCATGACATATTTGTTCTTGTACATATTCGATAATATCCATTTTCTTTTTTTATTCGGGATATTTGTTTTTGTTCCAAAAAAATATAAAAACAAATATAACAGAGCTAGTTTTCATTAGTATTCAAGCTGTTTTCACACCTGTCGAGGAGTAATGTTGCTTTAGTACACTTTTAATCCATATTTGATCATGAACAAATCCAATAGTTAGTGACAACTGGCAGCCAACAATGAGTGGGTTAAGTACCTCCTACACTGTCATTTGACATAGCTTCAATGTTTTCTTTCATCTACTAGGTGCTCTTGTCGAGGATTTCGTTCATCCTTGCAGTATGATATATTACTTAGGTTGCAAGGCATGACCCTACAAAGAACACGAGACGTTTTCACTGAGAAATTAAAACACTGGAGAGGGATAAGATGAAGAATTGGCATACCTAGTTTAGTTTAGTTTGCTGTCCCTTTCGAATTTTCGCTAAAAACAATATACACGGCACAACTGGCTCTTCAAGAACAAAAGTTCAAAAAAACTCATTTTGAAATGGTTGAATTTAGGTGTTCCATTAGTTCTTACTCTATTTCAAAATATATGTCGCATTTTGTTTAGTTAGGATATGAGTTTTACAAACAATTACTTATTAGAATAAAAAATTTTATGGCATAAAATTAATATTATTATATTTATATTAAAAAATAATTTCTTATAATTATACTACCATAAATAATATATTATTATTGATTAAAGTTTTATTCTAACAAAACAAAATGTCTTATATTTTTGAAATGGAAGGAATAAAAAACTTTTTTATAAAAAGACTTAAAGTAACATATTGATACTGATGACAAGGGAGCCATTTGATTATGGTTCGATTATAGTGTCTAATAGATTTCCAACGTATAAACCGTGTGTAGCTCAAAGTTTTTTTTACTGAAAGTGAAAAGAGTGTAATAGCAGTGAGAAAAAAAGATGAGATGGTAAAAGAAACAGATTGAAGGTTCGATCGTGATATTTAAAGGAGCTAAGATTTGGAAAGGAAAAAGGGTAGAGAGAGAGTGGCCCGACCGCTCGAGTCTTTTGGAGAGGTGACGTAGTATGCTTTTGTGGCAACGTGGCAGCAGGGTTGGCCCATTTTGCTCACACAAGCAAATCTCAGCCATCCGATCCACGAGAGCCCAACCCCATCGCTCCAGACGCCTCTTTGAGGACCACCGAGCCAAGGAAATATCCAAACTGCTCGCTCGGCGTGACTACTGTATAAAGCCAGCACTGTAAATAGTCGTCGTGTTCAAGGCTAATATGGTAATTGCAGTGTAACGGAGCAAAAAGTTAAAAAAAACCCACTAATCCGACACGAAGGATATGAGCTCGCGGCTAGGGTTTCTCCTCCTAACACATACTCCCCATTCCTCTTCGTCTCCAGCCCCTCGCCGCCGCCACAACCAAAAACCCTTCCCCTTCACCACCCCGATTGTAATGGCGTCCGAATCAATTCAGCACAGCTGCTAGCAAGTGACTCTATCCGTGCACCGAGTATCTCCTTGGCCTACCTGCAGCCTCTCCTCTCCGGCGCCCGCCGTCATGGCTACCCTCAATCCGTTCGATATTTTGGGTGCAGACGACAACGATGACCCCTCGCAGCTGATTGCTGCGGCTGCGGCCGCGTCGCAGAAGGCCGAGGCGAAGAAGACCGCCGCTGCGCCCGCTGGGAAGGCGGCCCAGACTGCGGCTGCCGCCCAGTTTCCGACTAAGCCCGCTCCCCCCACGCAGGCTGGTGAGTTGTGGTTACCAGGGTGTTAGATCTGATATTTTGGGCGTTTGGGCCTCACGCAGCATCTGATATGTTTATACTGAATGAAACTTAGTTTCTTATGAATTATTATGATTTTTGACTATGGTTTGGTGACGGTGATTGGATTATATGTTGCTAGGAGATTATTTTCTACTTTTTTGCGCTCAATCTTGGAGTTATGAACATGTCAGCTGTAAACTTTGTTACAATGATCTGTAAAGGCGTGAGCTTTGCATTGCTGGAAAGTAGAATTCATTCCCCCTTGAAACCTGCTGTTCGAATCTTCGATCAGGTTTTAGAATTTATTCCTCCAAACAGTACTGGTTCTGATTTCAGCTCCTGAACTCTATCTGTTTCAGTGCGGGAGGCACGCGGTGGTGGTGCACCATCCCGTGGAGGATTTGGCCGTGGTGAACGTGGCCGTGGCAGAGGAGGACGGGGATACGGCCAGAACCGTGATTTTGGTGGTGACAACTCCAATAGCTACCAGGGTGGTTATGGCGGCAGAGGCTATGGAGATGGCACTGTTAATGCTGGTGGAGAAGGGGACAGGGAGAGAGGCCCTCGAGCTCCATTCCATGGAGGTAGGCGTGGTGGCTACCGAAATGGTGAGTATGGGGATGATTATGAGAGGCCACCCCGGAGAAATTATGAGCGCCACAGCGGCACTGGCCGTGGGTATGAGATGAAGCGTGAAGGTGCAGGACGCGGAAACTGGGGAACTGCTACTGATGAGGCTCTTGCGCAGTAGGGAAACTTTATCTAATTTGATGTTTCTGTCTTAGATAAGAAGGCACGAATAACTGATAGTGTTATTCTTGGTATGTAGGCAAACTGAGGAAGCCCTGAAGGTTGAGGAGAGTGCCCCTATTGCTGAGAAGCAGGGTGAGCAGGATGATGCTCCAACAACAGAGAGCAAGGATAACAAGGATGGTGCTGCAAATGAGAAAGAAGAGAAGGAAGAGGATAAGGTAGTGACTTAAAAGCTTTGATCAGCTAATACCATTTTTGCAGTGAATCTAAGTATATACTTATTGTTTCTCTTATTGCATTTGTTGTCATCACTGACTTCCTGACGTTATTATATTCTATGTAGGAGATGACTCTTGAGGAGTTTGAGAAATTAAGGGAGGAAAAGCGGAAAGCACTTCTCGCTTTCAAGGCTGAAGAGAGGAAGGTTGAAGTTGATAAGGACCTGCAGTCTATGCAGGCACTTTCTACCAAGAAAGGAAATGATGAAATTTTCATTAAACTGGTATGTTTCTCAGTGTGTGCTATTTCAGTCCCTAAATTTGTCTGAGTCTGGAATTTTTCTAATTAAACATTCCATTTTCCTAGGGTTCTGACAAGGATAAGAAGAAGGAAAATGCTGAGCGTGATGAGCGTGCCAAGAAGGTATTCGACAATGTACATTGAGGTTCTTTTACATATCTATGTGGCATTTGGCAGACCTGTACACCTACTCTTATAGAACATTCTGGCTGCTAATTTCTTTTCCATTGAGGAAGTACATATTTTGCCGATTGGACCTGAGTGTCGGGTAAATGGATACGATGTTAATTAGGCATCTGTTTGGAAGAACATGGGGAGGCCTTGGTAAAACGATCAACAAGTTTCTATACAAGCCTATGTCCTAGATTTTGTGATTGATAGAAACAACTTTTTTTGGATAAAAAAATTCTGGGTTCTAATATGCTGAATTTTATTCCAGTCTCTGAGCATCAATGAGTTCCTGAAGCCTGCTGAAGGAGAAAGGTTCTATGGTGGCCGTGGTCGTGGAAGGGGTCGTGGGGATCGTGGCTATGGTGGTGGTTACCAACGTGGCCCGTATGCTACGCCTGCCCCATCCATTGAAGATCAGGCTCAGTTCCCAACCCTTGGTGGGAAGTAAGGGCGTGAACGGTCAAAGAGCATTGCAGCATTGTTTTTACCGGCGTCACCTTTAAATTTTGCCCGAAGTTGAATCATATTGTCACGGTTAATTTGAACAAATAATGATGTTGCATGTGGTTTCCTTTCATCGTGTGTTGGTCTGCTTTGTATACCGGAGTTCCTTGTCAGAATTAGCCTCTAATTTTGTAGGCTAGCTTTTACCATTTTGTTAAAGATCGGCATTGCTTGCATATTTAGCTGCTGTTGTCACTGCATTTTGTTTTTGCGAGATGTTTTATGGTGTGTGAGACGGTGACACTCAGTGCACAAGCACGGTGTGCTCAAGGTGACCAGAGCTATGTACGCAGCCTGATCTCAAGTTCTCAAACAGTAGGATATGCTCTTGTCTTTCACCGTTGCACGTGTTAACCAGTAACTGAACTCTGCTGAATGCTCAAACAGGAGCACGTTACTGGTTGCGTCTGAACTCTGAGCTGAATGCTCCGCAGAGTATTACGCACTGTTGAGTTAGCCGATCGCCCTGCTGGAATATTCGGCTCAACTGGAAGAAGGCTAACAAAAAAAAAAAACCGTTGCAGAGAACTTTTTGCCTGCTATATTTTTAGATCATTCCAACTTCAACTTCTACGTCATAGATGCACACAGTACATTTTATTTTACATCGTCAAAAAGGGAACCCAAAATACATGGGACAAACTCCATGCTAATTGCTAAAACTACTTGCTAAGAAGTGAACAAACAAAATGGCTAAACTCTGTTGACGTTACCTATCCTTCTAAGAGTGCCTGGGATCGCTTCCTTTTAGGCAGCATATGCTGTGGTCGTGCGAGTACCTCGTAATGCGTCATGTAGCTGTAGTAAGGAGGTATGCTAGATTGCCAGTCCAGAACATTAAATTTCTCGGGAATCTCAACATTTCCAGTAAGAATATCACTTGATGGAATCATGGGAAGATCAGCTAGCTGAGCAGAACTTGCTTGATAACGGCTGTATGTTGCTGCGGTGACACGCAAATTTCTAGGTGTCCAAATGTAAGCAAGTCCACCTCTTTTTCTATCCGCGTCACTGGGGTGTTCACCTAGCACACGGATATGCATGTCTATGTAGTATTTTAAGCATTCAGGAAACCTGTACCAGAATTCAGCACTACGATTAGACTTGAGTATGCCACCCACCATGTGCGTTGCCATGAAAGATCCCTTCACCATGGTCGCGAGATCCATACATATGGAAGCTAGCTTCGGTTCCTCTTCTGGATTTGTGCTCCCAAATGAAACTGTCTTGAAGAAATACCAAAACGCCTCTTTTGGAAGAAAATTCAATTGAAGTGCTTCTGTTGTTCCAAAAGTTGCTATTTTGTTTGATGGACTTGTTAATATGATCTTACTCACAGGTGCTATATGGTCTCTGAATTTGTGCACCTTTGTTCTCCATGTTTCATCATCAATATCATCAACAAGTTCAATTATAAGTAATGATTGTTCAATTGAGGCAGAATTTCGATGTTTGATTAGACCGGTGTCTGTAATAAGTGACAAGTCAACACCCCCAGGACCATCTGGGCCATAGCGAACAATTGTAGATAAGTATTTGCGCACCCTTTCATCACGGCAGGCATGCTCCACAAGAGTGCTCTTCCCAACCCTACGTGGTCCAATTATTGGAAGCACATCTACACCTTCTTTATCAGCAGGATGACGTGGTTGTAGCAAGAAGCTGATGATCCTCTCCTGTTCTGCTTAGCGGCCAAACATGCAGTTTTGCAGCAACAAATAGCTGCAATAAGGCTGGCGACTCATACGAGGGTAGCTGCTCACAAATACAACAAACTCTTGCATGTCTGAAACAATGCTTTCCAGGTGACCAAGCATCTTCAGCAGCTCTTCTTTCTCCAGAACATCAGAT
Source organism: Oryza coarctata (assembly GCA_030770085.1). Classification (NCBI taxonomy): domain Eukaryota; kingdom Viridiplantae; phylum Streptophyta; class Magnoliopsida; order Poales; family Poaceae; genus Oryza; species Oryza coarctata. The sequence continues at coordinate 22,666,546 of CM061463.1, read as the reverse complement.
TCAAATTTCCTTGTTATAGTAGAGAAGCAAAACCGCTTAAATGGACTGAAAGGGGACAGGTCGAGAGAATGATCACCTACCTCATCTTTAGCATGCACTTGAATGATTCGGTGGCTGAAATTATCAAGGAAGTAGTGGCCTCTGTACATCACATCTCTCACCATCCTAAGTTGCAGCAGCATCGATTGGTTGGTGATGTGCCTGCTGTCGGCCCCCTCGACAATGGCTTGGATCCGGAGCAGCAAGCGGTTTAAGCACTGTAGATTCTCCTCTGCACCTTGATGCTCCCGATAGTATCTGTCAATCACGAAGGATATGGACCTACTGAGAAGATAACCAAGAACTGCAGAAAAGGTGTCCATGGTGATATCTTGAGATTGGGGCAATAACCTGTGATTGGAAGAGGGGAAGCAATCATGCAGTGCAGGCAACTTAAACACAAGGCTAGCCATAACCCATAAGGAGTTGTCACGTTGCTGTCGAATTACATTGCAAGGCCGCTGTCTAGGTGCAATGTATGGGCCACAGTGGGTCATACATGGACGGCGTCTGCTTGTTGGCTTCAGTTGTTGACTGCACAATTAGTCATTTCAATAAGTTGCCAATGAAAGGCTCGTAATAGGCAGCAATTTTCAGAACATGTATCAGACCTTACATTAGCCAACATGCTCGCTTCAGAAGTAACAAATGGTGCTTTGGATTGACATCAGAGCGTCATGTAACCGACTGCTTTGGATGGACATCAGTGCATCATGTAACCGTTGCAGCCTCTCCTCCGTACCCTGGTGCATCAAGTAGCATCTATCAATGAGGAAGGATATAGATCTGCCGATAAGATCACCAAGAACTGCAGAAAAAAGTGTATATGGATCTGCTGATAAGATTGCCAAGAACTGCAGAAAAAAAGTGTCTATGGATCTGCTGATAAGATTACCAAGAACTACAGAAAGAAAAAGTGTCCCTAAGGATTTGCTGATAAGATCACCAAAGAACTGCAGAAAAAAAAAGTCTCTATGGTGCACTGTGGTGAATGGAATAGGAAAAACAAATGGCCGTACTGCAAGAGCGATACCTGAGATAATCAGGTAGGTTGCTTATATACTAGACTAGCAGCAAGGAATTATGATGTTGACACGTGAAAATAATTGATTGGATGGCTGCTATCTAGATGCAACGGTTGTGCAGAGGCACTGTGGGTCATTGAGGGCTGAGTGCTTGCCGATTGCAGTTGTTGACTAAGGAACAGTTTTTCTGGAGCATTTCGACGAAACAAGACGGCTTTGTCATGATCAGACATTGTAATATACATGAGACTTTATAAAAAGAGCAATTCATGGCACCAAGAATGGGAACGTTCATTGTTGTGTATAAGCAAGTTAACCTATGGACCTATTCGCCGATAGCACTGCGATCACAAGAAATTTGCCACCCAGTAGCTAGCTACTTATGCTATTTACCCATCACTTCGGTGCAGAAATCAGGCGGGGAGGAGCGGGCCCGAGCGCAGGGCCGGGGCGGCGGCGGTCACGCCGCCCAGCTCCAGCGCGCGGCCGGCGATTCTGTGCGGTAGGAACTCAACGTACAGAAGCAACCACTGCTTGCTCCGCGAGCACAATACGGCCACGGACGCCCGCCGGCAGAGATCGCGCCGCCCGTGGTGGCATCCGCCGGACTAGACGAGGCGAGGGAGCCTATTCGAGCTTGAGGGCATAGCGAGGAAGAAGCTTTGCAATAGGGAGACATGAAGGAGAAAAAAAAAGCCAGAAATACGTGGGCCATTTTATAGGTTGGGCTATTCATATGGGCCAGAAATATGACAAAAAATGCTTTCCATGAATAAAAAAGTCCACATTGAGTCCTTAAGTATTGGTTGAGTTCGATTCTTATCTAAAACCGGCTATAGGATATCTCTTAACTATTAATGCCGGTGTCAATCACTTTTTATATGGTTTTGATGGTAGTCTACGTGACATCAAAAAATAAATAAAATGATTGTGAGACCCACATGTCAGTCTTAAAAAACAGTCCACCTCACCCTCCTCTCTCTATCCTCCCCTTCACGCGGCGGCAGATCCGTGGCGGTGGCGAATTAGTCAAATCTGTGGCGGCGGTGAATCCCTGTGACCCGACCCCCGTCGACCATGCCCACGTCTCCCTCTTCTCTCTGGCTGGGGCTGCGTCCGACAAGCCCCGCAATTGGGACAACCAGGCGTGGGCGAATCAGGAGCAGGGCAACGGATAAGGCAGTGGCGGGGAGGCAAAGCGCTCGGAGATCTACACCTACGAAGCCGGCTGGCACATCGGCCCCTTCCCGCCTATCAAGACTCTGTCCCAGACGATGACGTGGCGGCGGTGGCCAACTCCAACTCTTGCTCCGTCTGCTGCAACCACATCACCCAGCCCGGCGTCAAGCTCGTCGCTCGGCATCTCATGGCACTATCGTCGTCCGCATCAGGAAGAGAGAATAGAGGGGTAGAGAGAGGAGAGAAGGAGGGAGAGGAAAGGAGAGGCTGTGACAGCGGTGGAGCTCGAGCTGGGCGGAGCGGCGACGCAGCCTCCGATTTGGCTCCTTCCTCTTATCGAGCTCGGCGTCGCTAGATCTAGAGGGCGGCAGCCGTATGCCGGCGGAAGAGGTGGTGAACGGCGACAAGGAGGGCCTAGCGGAGACCCAACTTCCTCTTCGCGCGATGTCTGGTGGAGCGACTCCTTGGGGGCATTAGCGAAAGAAAGCTAGGCAGGGCAGATGAGTACTGAACTACTGATACTTTAGTTTATATCGGAGATGGTTACAGAGATGTTTTAAGAGGATGATGATCCTCATCTATCAAAGCATCAGCTTTATCAGGGAGAAACACGATACACAATAACGAGTGATGCTGAAATACTGAACTACTGTACTTCAGATCACAGATGATTATAGGACTGAGATGTTGTGAAAGGATGATGACACTCTATCCTGATCCATCAAGGCAATAGCTTGTCAGGGAGAAACACGGTACACAACTACTGATATTGAACTACTGTAGTTCAGATCACAGATTATTACAGAACTGAGATGTCACAAGAGGAGGATGATACTCCATCCTAACCTATCAAGGCAACAGCTTGTCACAGAGATACACAATACACGATAGTAATGTCAAGAAATGCTTGTTCACCACAAACAAAAAGACAGAAAGAAATGCTTGTTCACTAAGTACATGCAGCAACTTTGTTGCTAGCCTCGTTCAGGCATGCAGCGGACCATTATCACAGAACTAATCTACATCAAGTGCTGCTCGTAGCTGCGCTTCTTCCTGCACACCGCATGTCCTGGCGCTTCCGTGGTGCAGCCTATCATGTAGCTGTAGTAAGGTGCCATCCTGGACTTCCATTCTAGAGCCTCGATTCTCCCGCGAGGTGCGTCACTTCCTAGCATGATGTCCGAGATATTGGGAGCCTGGTCCGGACAGGAATCCATCTCATAGTAATTAGACATCCACAGAGGATCGCTGGACTCGGTATATCTTAAGCAATTCACCAACTGATCCTTCCGCAAGAGATTATTCGGGTGTTCACCAAAACACATGGAGCTGATTGCATACGTATGCCCTCAAGTACTTCAGAGCAGCATTAAAACTATCTATCCCTCAGTAATCCACCAATGATTTATGCAGCCAGAAAGGACCCTCTGTACTCCGTCGCAGTCTCCATGGCTACCGACTCGAGCCTCAGGTGCTCATCTGTGTTTGTGCTTCCAAATGCAAGCATCTTGAAGAAATACCACTAGGCTTCTAGATGCAAGAGGTCCAGCCAAAGAGCTGTAGTTGTTCCCAGATTCTCAATCTTATTTGACCTGCTGGTGATGATTATTTTGCTCCCACGGACCAAGCCACTCACCAAAGATTTTATGCTTACCCATGTTTCTTCACTGATATGGCAAGCTAGCTCCATAGTTATCAGCAACTATTTGCATGAAGAATAGTTTTGGTGCTTGACTACACCATTCTCTCTCAGATTTGCCACTTTTGCATCCTTCAGGCTGTTTTCTCTAAAGAACAAAATAGAAGAGTAGTGGTTGCGCACCCTATAATCACGACAAGCATGCTTGATTAGAGTGCTTTTTCCACATTTTCTTGGACCAATTATTGGAAGCACAGCCAAATCTTCATCACCAAGATCATCTGTTTGCAGCAAGAAACTGAGCACCTGCTCCTGTTCCATTTGACGGCCAAACATGCAATCTTCCAAAAATGAATACGTGTAACGAGGCTGGTGGTGCACTACTCGATAATTCCTCAAAAATACAATAAGCTCCATCATGTCAGAAATGTCTTTTTCTATGGTAGTAATCATTCCTTGTAGCTCTTTTATGCTGTTACTACCAAACAACAGTGTTTTTCTATGACTGGAGAATCGAAGACGCTTGGCTGGATTGAACTTAGAAAATGAAGAGACATAACTCAGCTCATCATCCTTTGTGTTCTCTTCAAGGGCTGGGTATTTAAACCTATCAAGCAAGTAGTGTCCGCTGTACATCCCTAACAGCTGCAACTGATGGAGCATCCCTTCATTACTTCCCCTCTGCCTCAATGATGGTGTGGGCTCTTAGTAGCAGTTGGTTTAGCGTCTCCATAGTTACCTCGGCATCTGGCAGTTGCCAATATTTCTTGATGGCAAAGGATGCGAGTCTGTTGGAAATATCACTTACAGCTGTAGGAACCAGAATATTCATGGTGAACCAACCCAAAAGATGGTGCAGTGAAACAAAAATAAATGGAGAGATCAAGCAGTGCAGTAGTGCTCTATGATGCTAAATGTGCTTTTTTTTTCTACAGCACTTCACGCATCACACTCAAAGATAAAGAAATCTGGTGCCTTCTTTTTTCTTCAGTGCCTTTCTTAGCACATCACTCTCGTGGTCGTCCAAAAAACATTTCACTCTCTTACCCTTTGTTCAGAACAATAGAGTTTTGCTAGTTGCTGAAGCCTGGAATGTGAGACTAACTTTTAGGTTATCTCAGTGTTGGAGCCACCTCCGGTCACCCCCAGCAGCTGCCCAAGCTCAGTCAGCAAGCTACCAAGGGAACTTCTCTTCACTGGAGATGGTGAAAACGGTGCTTTCCCAAACAAATGCTTGGTGTAGTGAGACTTGACCAGGTTCCAATTATTCGCTGGCTCCGCCACTAGGTTGTCTAAAGTTTGTACGGGTTTTATCTATTTCTCATGTTAAAAAAGCAGTATTAGATTATCCTGCAGCTTTTACTCCAACAAGGAGAAGAACCGACAAGGCAAGTTTATGTAGTATATCAGAAGGGAATGGATCCCTCACCCCTCTACATGCTAAGTTTTTCTTGAATACGCAATAAAGTGGAGTGCATTAACTCTATTTTGGACCAAACGAAAACTACACATGCTTGCATTGCTTTTGAATGTGAAAGTATGAGAAACTGACGTCTCCAGAAAATGGGGGATGCACTGGTAGAATGATTTTACCACGTAGCAGTGTGGATAAACTAACAAACATTTTTAAAAATAAATTTCTGCCGAGAAATTAGCAACTTCTCACCAAGGAAAGTTCCTGAATTCTGAGCATTGACTTTTGACACAAGGATCCATAGGTGCATGAAAATTTTGTTTTCTAAATAGAGAATATATTTCCTACCAGATTTTCTTTCAAGTAACTTTGAATATCATTTCCTACGAGAAAAATAGATAGATATGCAGAAAGATGCCATGTCAGTATGTCACATATTTCAATGGTGAACTATGCTATAACCACTAATTGAGAATTGTTGTTTCTAGCGTTCTATCCATAAGAATCAAAACGTGCTGTGACGTTAACAACCCCAATCGCCATCCAGATCAACTCCAGTCCAATCAAATAACGCCGTAGGAGAGCACGTCGATGAAAGGAAAACTTATGGCCTTAGATGCTCGTTGATCGCCTCCAAATGCTAGCAGGTCACAGTAAGAAATTAATTACCAGTCAATTCGGCGCCGCTATCAGGTGGGGAGCCGCCGCATATGGGAGGCAGGCGAAGGAAGCTTCCGTACCCGGAGATGAGAGAATGCGGAGATTGCACCTGCGGAGGCGCCGGCATACGCGACCACCGCGCGCGGCTGCGGGTACCCGCGCCCGCCGCGCAGCCGCCAACGCCGTACGCTCTCACCGTCGCCAGTGACGGGCATCTGCGATGCGATGCGGGGCGGAGCGGAGGAGGGCGGGGAGAGAATGAGCGGTCGTGACTCGTGACGGAAGGGACGACGAGAGAGGGCTGGACCTTCATGGGCCGTATTTCACTGGTGGGCCAGAGACCTTTTCAGATGAGTTTTTTTTCCGATAGTTAGGCCGGGCTCCTCTCCAGAACAAAATAGTTCGGCCGGACTCCAGAGCCTCGAATCTCCTTCCCGGCATCTCCCTTAAAATGATGGGCTATTTTGGTTTGATACAAAATTTGCCCAGCCAACTACTTGAAAACTTCACCTTGATAGGTGTTTGAATTGATGTCAATGTTACCAAATCAATATTCTATCCTACCAAAACATTGGTCACGGTCTGGCATTACCATCAAATTGATAGGGTAGAGAACCGAACTTGCCTGATGCTTGTATCATATTTTAGCAAAAAAAAATTCAAAGATATTAATTAGAAGCATGAGGAAAAAAATCCATATGGTTTGGCAACCATGTTGATATGTTTCAAAGAACCACACAGATAGTAAAAATTCTCAAGGATTATAGTAAAAAATTCTCAAGGATTATAGTCCTCCATAACACCTAGTAAAAATTGAAAAGGCTCGGTTGAGTACGGCTAGAAACAACCCAAAAATAATTTATACGTATACTTTATATCTGTATTATTTTAGTTGTTTAAAAGACAAGATTAAAAAAAATAGACTAGGATAAAAAAAACCTCTAAAAATCAACTGATGGAAATTGAAGAGATGCGATATTTGCGAAACGAGGTAGGCGCAGGCGCACGGCATGGAAGATGCCGACTGTCACCAAGAGCCTACAACAATCGGAGCATTTGGATGGATAGCCTTTAAATTCGTCGGTGGAGCTCTAGATCCTTTGCAAAATATTTTTTAAAAAATACAAGTTGCAATGTTATTCGAGTTCGTTGGGACAAAGGATCTAGCAAGCAAAGGTTCCATTTGACTTGTATATTCAGGCCTTCAGGGTTGCAAGCAAAGCAGTGACGAAAGCAGCGGTGCTTTCTGTTGTGTATGTATGCAAGCGAAGCACTGACGAAAGCAGCGCTTCTTCAGTCGAGTCAAGCGACGGGGTCGAGACGGGATCGATCAAAAAGCTTATCTACGGCATGGTCGGCTCAGATGGATACTTACGTATATAAGGATTTCAACTACCAAAATTACTTATATTTAAAAACGGATGCAATAATAATCTACGGAGAAAACTGAAAAGCGTCAATCGTTTTCGAGCAATCTATCATGTATAGTCCTCGAGACCTCGACAACAACCATCCACCATAGGCGCCTACGCAAAACACGCAAAGTGATGCAAGCACGGCAGTGACGAACAGCAGAACACCTACGAAGGGAAGCAGTTAATTTCAATTGCCCAGAAAAAAAATTAGTGCAGCTAGCGTATGCAAGACATCTGCCACTGTTTAGTTGCGAAAGAAATATATCTAATTTTATTTATGGCAGGTGTCAACCCCAACAATGATTTGCATTATTGCTATTTTCAGATAACAACATGCAATCCTCATATAACATCAGCAGTGCGCACTGTCCCATACGAGGCAAGCTCGCCTAACGATCGCCTCAGAGCGACGAGGGATTGGCAGCTTCCACGCCAGATGTCCAATGCTGCCGCCATTCAACAACTGCTCCGGGTGTCGGACAGGAAAAGCCCTGTTATTTATTCCATTTATTTTAAAATATAATAATTTAGCATTAAATTACTTACAATATATTTTTACGAATCTAAGCATATAAATCTAAATCGATAGAGATTCAATTTAAATTTATAATACTATAATATATCTAATCTAATTCTAAATTCTATTTTAAGACAGAGAAGAGAGCCAACGGACAAGCCTGCAGGTTGGCTGCCATGGAGCGTCCAGTTGCCAATATGCTGCGAGGCAGTGTAACCGGCCGGGGGTCGGTTGGTGTGAACGCAAAAAGATCCCCTTCTGGTCGCCCACAGGAAAAATAAAACCATGTGCTCAATGCTGCTATACAGCCATGACAGATGCGCTACCCATCCATTTAAGGATGGTAATTAATTCAGTAAGCACAAAAGGATTCATTTCATTTATTCATTCCTGAAAAAACGAACCATTGCTGCAGTAACACACTTGACAATCTTGACTCATTGCCGCCAAATTATCAATTTGCAGTAGGACTTTTTTCAGTTCTTCCCTGATAGAAGTGACCGCTGACCATGCTGAATCTGCTGATACGTAGGAGCAGTGTTTAACGTGCAGGTCTAGATCATGCCTTGAGGTTCTGGACAGGATAGATCCAAAGATGTTCACTGAAGAACATGGAAGAGACTGGCAAGTCTCAGAAATGTTCACTGAAGAATGAGATGGACTGATGGAGTCCCGTGGGTTCAGAATTCAGAAATGTTCACGGAACAAACACTAAAAGTTCAGAATTCGGAAAAGCTGATACTTTTATCACCTCCTATGACCCAATGAACAAACATATGGACTAGTTATGCACGCATAGGAGCTTTCAAAGAAGAGGCTGATTTGGGTAGTGGATAGTATTACACTCCACAATACCTTCGCAAAATTACATGTGCAGTACGGTTTAACTTCAGCTCGCCGGAGCAAAGCTTACAGCCATTAACAAGCAAAAAGAAACACATTGCTGTTACTACTTGTAGTAGTGTTACTAGTAACACCACTGGTACCAGTTCAAAGACAACTCGAAACAAGGAGAAAATTTAGTAATGCATACACCATGTCCGGCTCAAATGCTGTAGTCCGACCATTGCTGAATGAAGGAGGTGTGGTCCATGGATTCACCCGGCATGTCGTCACCCTTCTTCCCGCCGAGCAGCCTCGCGGGATTCCCCACCGCCGTGGTCCTCGGCGGCACGTCGATGAGCACCAGCGACCCGGCTCCGATCTTGGCTCCGGCGCCAATCCTGACATTGCCGAGGATGGTCGCGCCGGCGCCAATGAGGACACCATCGCCGATCTTGGGGTGCCGGTCGCCCACGGCCTTGCCGGTCCCGCCCAGCGTGACGTGGTGGAGGATGGAGACGTTGTCGCCGATGACGGCGGTCTCACCGATGACGACGCCGGTGGCGTGGTCGAGGAGGACGCCCTTGCCGATGGCGGCGGCGGGGTGGATGTCGACGGCGAACACCTCAGCGACGCGGGACTGGAGCGCGAGCGCGAGGGCGCGGCGGTCCTGCGCCCAGAGCACGTGAGCGACGCGCTGGGCCTGGATGGCGAGGAAGCCCTTGTAGTTGAGGAGGCAGTGGGAGAAGCCCACGCAGGCGGGGTCCCTAGAGCGGGCGGCGAGGAGGTCGGCGACGACTGCGGCGCGGAGGGTGGGGTGAGCGGCGAGGGAGGCGACGAAGAGGTCGTAGAGGAGCGTGGAGAGCAGCGTGGAGGAGCAGAGCTTGTTGGCGAGGTGGAAGGCGAGCGACCGGTCGAGGGAGGAGTGGGAGAGCACGGTGGCGTAGAGGAACGACGCGAGCGCCGGCTCGGCGTCAGCGTCGCGGCGCGCCTCGGCCTTGATCTGGGACCAGACCCACGATTCGTCGGCGTCCGACTCGGGGGGAGGGTACGCCGGCACGATGGCCGGGTGGAGCGCCGGCGGACTGTGCCGGCGGGGCTGAGGCTCATCGCGGAGAGGCTGCCCGGCCGTCATCGTCGCCGTCGCCGTCGCCGTCTTGTCGGTGTGTATGTGGCAGTGGCAGTCGACCGGTGGGGAGGACTCCGTGCCGAGGAGAGAGCGAATAAATAGGCGTGGGTCGAATGGAGACACGTCAGCCAACAAACCGTAAACTTATCTTTGCGTGGGGCCCGAGTTAAGTTGGTACACACACGGCGACACGATGAGCATGAGCCCGAGTTGGCGAGACGGGCCTGGACAATGTTTCGTGGCCTTGCTTGGCCTAGTGGACATACCAGACAACACACCAAAATAAACAAGCGAATCACGAGCGAATTGCACCTTTGGCAGGTGCCAGCAGGCGACCAGGCCGTGTCGAGTTTGTTCGCCGCAACGTCGAGGTCCACCTCTCGCCCGGCGGCACAAAGCAGACCAGTCCAGCCGGAGATATCGGCGCTGACACACGACGTTTCCTGGTCGTACTTGAATACCCTGTGAGGCTGCGATCGCAATGTTCCCCTTTGATGGACGGAAATTACACGAATACAAGAGCTAGACGAGCAACTCTATATTTGGTTGTGAAAGTATTCAAAGGTTTCAGCCAGCCTATACCAAAGGGAGCTGGATCCTCTGAGATACAGTAAAGCGATTAAGGAAGCAATGTCTACCGTAAGATCTATAATTAATGGTTCCAATCAATAAGTCGCTATAGCGTGTGATTTTTTACTCTACACCAAAACAGAAACTACCGCAAACAGAATAGCTACAGTAATACACACTGTTTGTCTGTTTTGCGCAACAGTAGGCTCATGCATCCTTACCAGAGAAGTTGCTCGTGCGTTACCAAGAAGGAAGGGAGAACCGTTGGATTAACGTGGACGCGACGGACCGACGGAGAGGGCATTCGAAACTGGCACGGAGTGGAGTCAACCTCACACCGTGCCTGCGTCGGCGTGCTTACCAAGGAGGAAGTCACACCGTCACGTGCCAAAGGTCAGAGGGGCCGGTCCCGATACTGTTGAATTGCCCTGCCGAGTGCTGACCGCCGCGGCCTCCGCCGTTTCGTACGCCCTCTCCCTCCCGCAGTCCCGCGCGCCCCCGCCCCACCCTCCTCTGCCCGGCCACCGCAGGAGACGCGGCTCGCGGTGATGCGTGCACCACCGCGGTCCCGTGCCTTTTCCGCCCGCTCCTTTCGCGCGCCCAGTCGGCCTCCAGTTCACAACTCTAAACCCTCGGTCGTCCCGGCGAGGGCTCGAACCCCTGCCCTCCTGCGATTGCAAACCTCTCGAAGGCAGCACAAACCCCATCGCCCTCCCCGTCTGCCTGCCCGCCATGGCGACTTGCAGCGCCGCGGCGGCGGAGTACTCAGCTCTCTGCACTCGCCGCCATTTCGTCATCTCCTGCCGCGCACGACCCGGCAACCTCAGGTGCGTGCCTGGCCAATCCGCCGCTTGCTAGCTGGTGCGTGCGATGTGTTCGAGGAAGTGTCGATGAGTACATTTGCGGTTGCGCGCGGTTGTTCCTTGCAAACGACGGTGAAAGGATGTTGGTTACTTGGACTAGCGTTTGGGCGAAATGTTTTGTCTCTGTTCCCCTATTCGTACAAAATGGATGCCCCTGAGCATCGATCCTGGCATGCTCTTGTCGTCTCTCGACCTACAAGTCGAGTATCAATTTAGTACTCTGTCGAGTAGTGATTGAATCTAATCCGACTTGGAGACTGCTGTGCACAGTGTCTCCAGTGTTTGAGCTGATACAATTTCTCATCAATCATCAGAAACAGCAGCATGTTTCAGTATGCTAAAGTCATTTTGCAAAAACATGGCAAAGTCGCTCTATTCCATGTTGGTTTAGAAATCCCTGATTTTGCACGTTTAGTCGTTAGAGTTCAGTCAGCTCACACGAAGGTTTTCCACTTGACTCAATGACTGACAGCTTCTCTGTGTGGTAGTGCTCCGCAGAAGAAGAAGCGAGGGAAAACCATTGCCACAAAACAGTTATCTTCAAATACAGAGCTCTTGCTTACTATAGAGAAAAACGGACAACTTCCAAATACCAGTTCTAGGACTTCTATGCGATCTCTTCAGAAGAGTATATCCAGCGAGGACGACACCAATGGGGCTATTGTCCAGAGAGATGAAAAGATTGCAGCCATTGGTGATGAACAGCAAGAGGTACTGTATTATTGGAGTTTTGGTATCAGGGTATCCTATGCACTTTCACACCCCCTTCAAACAAGCTAGCTAATGTAAATAGATGTTCTTCTACATTCATGGGTCAAAGATTATTGAAATTTTGTTTATGTGACTTCTAAGCAGTATGTCAGAAAAACATATTAAAAAGAAAAGGCAGAAACATATTGCAGAACAATGATAACATAGGATTAAACCATTTATATTTGAGACTTAAATTTCTAATCATTTCCTTTGGGCTGATTGTGCATCATCGCTTCCTAGGAGTGCAACCTCGTTATAAATGTATTTCCTATTTGGAATGGCATTTTATTTTGATTGCTCTAGCGATAGAGTTCATCCTTATGTAGTAGTACCATAGAAATTTATCTGATAAAGGATTGTAATGTTTATTTTCACTTCTCAGTTTGCCATATTCGTCCTTACTTAGTAATACTAATATGCTAAATTGCCTCTCAATATCTTAGCAGTTAGCACCAGGCCACCCACTATGGCCCTAGAGCTCCTATCATCTCCACCAGAACTATAATGCCACTGATTGAGACACTGTTACCTAGTTGTGCTATGCAAGTGTGTAGTCTTTCATATGTCCTTCAGATATTGTTGTGCTTTTCTTAAGAATTTCTCTTCTTATATATTAACACAGAGATCCAAGGATAAACATTTTGAAACAGACTTTCAACTTGAAGATTTGGGGGAAATGATACAAAACATGAAAAAGAGTAGGGAATGCTTTCTTCTCAAGTGTATTCATTCATTCATGCATGATATCTGATGAAAAGACATGAAATGTTTTTTTTTTCAAAATCTGACATGGCTAGATATTCTGCTCCTAAATCAAGCTCGTCTTCAAGCAATTGGAGATGTTGACAAAATTCTTACTGAGAAGGAAGCTTTGCAGAAAAAGGTTAACATTCTAGAGATGAAGTTGTCAAAAACACTTGGAACCGAAGGGAACATAAATACAGATATCCTTGGTGACCATTTAGAGAAATTTACAATAGAAATGTTGATAGAAAGTACTTTAAGTGGAGGTAATCCATCACATATGTGTGAGTCTCCACTTTTTACAGAGCTGAATGTTCTAAAAGAAGAGAATGAGCTACTTAAGGCTGATGCACAATTTCTTGAAGCAAAGATTATCGAGCTTGCTGAAGCAGAGAAGTTCTTATTCAAATTGGAGAAAGAGCGGTCTCTGTTAGATGCTACAATTAGGGAGCTGGAATTTAGATTTCTGGTTGTTCAAACTGATATATGGAAAGTTGCCCCTCTGCAATATGATGTTTGGATGGAGAAAGTAGAAAATCTGCAACGCATGCTTGGATGTTTGACAAATCATATGGAGAAGCATGTCGCGTTTTTGGATCAGCATGATGATCTGCAGGACAAGATTGATGAGCTCGAAGCATCACTAAGAGAAGGGAAAAAATCTGAGTTTTCTTCTTATGTTGTTGAACTTCTGCACCAGAAGTTGAAAGCAGAAAAAAGCCGTCACCAAGCAGGCCATCAAGAAACAAACTCTTACATTCAAGTGTATCAGCAACTAATTGAGGAATTTCAAGAGAACCTTGGCAAATTAATAGAGGAAAGTGGCAGACTTGAGAATTCTGCAAATGGCAGGCCATCAGAATTCTGGAGTCACATCCTGCTCATGATTGATGGTTGGTTCCTTGAGCAGAAAATATCAAATACTGATGCAAATATGCTTAGAGAAATGGCATGGAAGAGAGATGATCATATCTGTGAAGCCTACTTTGCTTGCAGGGGTGCAAAAGAGAGTGATGTTATGGAAACTTTCCTAAAGCTAACGTTATCAGGAAATAGGTACTAAATTTATCTTGTGAATAACTTAATTGTTGATGGGTTCAAATATGAATTAGAAAACTTATCTGCATTATTTTCATAAGATTTTTCTAATATACTATCAATCAATGCAGTTCTGGTTTGCACATTGTCCATATAGCAGCAGAGATGGCTCCTGTGGCAAAGGTGATCCTGTACATCAATTCACACTTCCATCAAGTGTTTGGTTGTGTTGGTGTATTATGCACTCTCAATGCACAATATATCTTGTGTGTAAGCTATGTTCCAAGAAAATGTAATTTCGTGAATTGCAGCCTTGCCTGATAAAACTTGGAACTGATCCACACAAGCTTAGCTCTATCTTGTTCACACCTGCAGTTACCTTTGCCCAATAGTCGACAACAATGCCAACAGTCAAGTATTGGCATTCCACTTTGAATTGAAAAGATTATATTGAGACTTTGCAACCTAGCATAACATGCAAAATGATGGAGAAATGTGCTGAAATTCAATTGGAATTATGTAGAAATTTTTTGGTTGAACTTCACTTTGGCTGAAAGGTGACACAGAATGATAATTGCCTTAATTTTACTTGTTGCATGCATACAATTTATACAAAACCAGTTATGCCAAATAATTGATTGGTCAGAAAAGCAAGGAGAGTCACCCACCACAAACTATGCGATATTTTGTTCTATAAATTCCATTCAATGTTTGCTAGTAGGTGCTACATTTCCTGCATAGTCTGAAAATCAACATGCCTACTTGCTTGCTAGTAGGTGCCACATTGCTTGGCACATTTAATTTGGTGATGATCAACAAGGCGTTGATCAAACACATGGGTTGGGCAAATGAGTGATTTCATTCTTCATTGTTATCTCCATGTAAAACATTAAATATTTAAACGTGGCGTCAAAAAAGTTATTTCATCTTCATGTCAAATATCAAGTGCTTAGTCGAGTACAGGAATAATGAGTAGGATTAACAAAAAAGTTCCCCATTTGTTAGGAATTTGCATTGTATAATTGATGGAAAATTTACAAGAACACCCTCAAAAATATATTTTTTGTATTGGTTATATTCATGCAAGTTAATCTGCATCTCTACATGTGGTTTTCCCCTTTTGGATGAATTTTTCCTATTTGCTACCAGTGTTCTAAAAGGCACTAGCTTTGTTGTCTGCCTAGCATTTGTTTTCTTCAAATATTAAACAATAGACAATTTTAATTCAGCTGAAACATAAAGTCATAAACATTATATCTGTGTATGCAACTGCTCATAGTCAATTCTAGTTATGAAAAAGGTTAGATAGTTGTTGGCCATAGTCTGTTGGCCATTTTCATGTTTCAAAATCAAATAGATTATCTCAACCAGACCACATTCTTACTGGAAGTCGACACGCGGATAACTGTTACTTTGGCTGTCGCGTTGAGAAATCCTTATATAATTGTTTATGCTTTTGTTGTTCCGTGTTGCTTGAATTTGAAGTATTGCCTATACTAATCAGCATTTTAATTGTGCAATCTTATTTAAGTTTTCTTAACAAAATGGTTCTTCAGGTTGGCGGTCTGGCAGATGTAGTTGCTGGTCTTGGCAAAGCACTTCAGACTAAGGGACATCTAGTAGAGATTATTCTTCCCAAATATGACTGCATGCAACTTGACCAGATCACTAATCTTAAGGTTTATGCTTGTTGGTTATCCATGATTTACAATTTTACATGGTTTTGCATCTTTAATCTTAGATAAGATTGTATTCTTGGTGATCCTTCAGGTTTTAGATGTTGTCATACATTCCTATTTTGATGGTAATCTATTCAGCAACAACGTTTGGACAGGAACTGTTGAAGGTTCTAAGCAACTCTATTGGACCTTATAAGAACTAAAAAAAGTCAATAACTGTCTGCTAACTGAAATTCCAATGCACAGGTCTTCCAGTCTATTTTATTGAGCCACAGGATCCTTCAAAATTCTTCTGGAGAGCCCAATACTATGGAGAACATGATGATTTTAAACGTTATTCATACTTTAGCCGTGCAGCCTTGGAATTACTTTACCAATCTGGGAAGAAAATTGATATAATCCACTGCCATGACTGGCAGACTGCATTTGTTGTAAGAACTGAAATTCATTTTGCCTGCTGTTTGATCGATAGCTGAAAACATGTCAGTTTTCCGTTGATTCATTTGCTAAGTTCTGGGTGTCAACTATTCTCTGCTGTGTGTTTTTAAAAAAAAACTGTATCTTACACTGAACAGGCACCTCTATATTGGGATATATATGCAACTCGAGGCTTCAGCTCAGCTAGAATTTGTTTCACTTGCCACAACTTCGAATACCAAGGTACAGCACCTGCTCCTGATCTATCATATTGCGGCCTTGATGTTGAGCGGTTGGATAGACCAGACAGGATGCAAGACAATGCGCATGGAAGAATAAATGTTACCAAGGTATAGATATAGAGAAATAGGAATGATTTTGGAATGTGTACCTTAAAGTCGTGATTTTAATATTTTTGCTTCTTATTTGTTTCAGGGTGGAATTGTTTATTCCAATATTGTGACAACTGTATCACCAACATATGCTTTAGAGGTGTGCTCAGAGGTAATACCAGTAACTCTGTTTTCCAAACATCTATAATGAATTCAATATCAGTTTCACAGGCTTTAGATGTTAGCTGCTTCTTTTTTTCCCCTGTTTTACTGTAGATACATGATCAATCTCTCAAATAGTTCATAATTTTTGTGAAACGTTGTATTTAGACTTTTTTGAGGCAACATTTATGTAAGTTGTTGATGCAAGTAATGCGAAAATTAATATGCTTATTTGACAGGCACTTCTTCATCTAAAAAATGTGTCATATCTGTGCAGGATTAATTGTCTGCATTGACTATCCTTGTTTTTCTTCTTTTGGCCTTTTCTCTAGAGTAAAAATTGCTAGCTTAAAGCATATGGCATAATTAAACAAGATTTGAAGAGATCACGGTTAAGGCCTTTATATTTTTCTGACATTGTTGTGCAAAATTTTTAATGTGTTAAAAGAATTTTCAATGCATTTTTACTTGATATATTGCTAAGGAGTTAGGAGTCTGATATAAGTTGCCTGTCATGACCTTTTTTTATTGGCCAGGGTGGTCATGGGCTCCAAGATACACTTAAAATGCATTCCAGGAAATTTGTGGGGATACTTAATGGAATTGACACTGAAACATGGAACCCTTCCACAGATAGATTCCTTGCTGTGCAATATAGTGCCACTGATCTTCAAGGGAAAGCAGCAAACAAAGCATTTCTCAGGAAGCAGCTAGGGCTGTATTCCGAGGATTCCTCTCAACCACTGGTATGAATTTCAATTCTACACCCATCTTAACTAATTATATAATTATTTTTTGTAGCCCTTTTCATGTAATCAAGGCATTTCTTTGTGAGTAGGATTTTGAGCATGCTTATTGATTAATGATTCCACAACTTAAAGTTTCTGTGTTGGTAATCCATACGTTGAAAACAACTGACATGTTGTTTACAATTTCACCTTGCATTATTTGCTAATGCATGTACAACCCTGATATCTTAATCAGACGGCCTTATTTGCTATTGACTTCTCCTTAAGTTAGCTACTGAAGATCACTAACATACTTTTCGTTAGAAGAAAAAGGAAGTTTGAAATCCTTAATTACCTAAGTGTTTTTTTGTTGGGATTGCAATTCTTCGAGTCATTTGGATGCCATACATTTGTATTCTAGCGGGAAAGAACCAAATGGCGCACGATGTATTTTCATCTTGAAGAAAAATGCCAGAACTAGAGCAACATCCAAGCTCACCAAGTAATACCCTGAACGAACCAAATAAACTGTAGAATGTAGTAGTTGTGCCAGAGAGCTGGAGGAAGAAGCCCCTTGATTTGTTTAACCACTTTTTTAACAAGAAAGTATTTTTTTGTTAGGGAAGAATGCCATCTAAAAATCATTTATATGAACTCTGTTCTTCTGTTCAAACAAACCCTTTTGAGTTTAAAATTTGTATTATTTTCATTTTCTGTTGGTATTATTCGTTTATATTAGCTGTCTCTGTTTCTTCTGCTTCTTGGAGTAGGGTCTTATCTGCTGAAATAAATTAGTCCCATAACTTAGGTTCAGCTTTGATCCTCATTTTGTGCATTTTCTTAACCATAGTTTTCTGAGGCAGGTAGGCTGCACTACAAGGCTAGTTCCTCAAAAGGGTCTACATCTTATCAGGCATGCAATATACAAAACAGCTGAGTTAGGAGGACAGTTTGTGCTGCTGGGTTCAAGTCTGATCCCACATATTCAGGTCTGTGTACTCATTGAGTTTCTCATTTTATTTTCTCAACTGCAGTTCACATTTTGCCCTATGAGTTCTTAATTTGCCATAGAGAAGTCTGGTTCTATAGTTTCTTGTAGATCCTGGCTTATCTTATTACTGTGAACTCACTGCTGTGCATTTGTTTCACAGAGGGAATTTGAGGGTCTTGCGGACCAATTCCAGAAGGATAACAATATTCGGTTAATTCTGAAATATGATGAAGCTTTGTCTCACTGTATTTATGCGGCATCTGACATGTTTATCATTCCATCAATGTTTGAGCCTTGTGGCCTTACTCAGGTGATCTGTCCATTGATATTAAATTACAGATCTTCCATTTACTAACCAAATAGGCTTAGCATTGCTGAATGTGTGCCAGCATGCCCCAAGTGGCTTGGTTTGCTTCAAATTGATATTTGTGAGCTATTATCCCAAGGCATGGATTTAGACCCTGAATGTTTTTATCTAAATATCCCATACAAGTGTTACATGGTTGATTGGTTGTTCCATTCAAATAATTTTCTTCTATGAAACTAGCCATCTTTTGACTAACCATTTCTTATTATTGACATGTAATTGTCTTTTCATGCCCAAGTCTGACAAGTTTTTATCAACCAGATGATAGCTATGAGATATGGTTCTGTGCCAATTGTTCGAAAAACTGGTGGATTGAGTGACAGGTGAATATTAGTATTCTCCTTCAAACATATCATTTACATAGCATGTTCTGTTATATCTGTTGTGTGTTACTTTTCCAGTGTAATCGATTTTGATGATGAAACTATACCTGTGGAGCTGTGGAATGGCTTTACGTTTGCTAGGACTGATGAGCAGGTGAGTTAATATACCGATATGTACTTTCAAGTGAAATTTGCAATGTTTTATGGGTAGAGCTCACGTGGGTTGCCTATTTTGATAGGATCTAAGCAGTTGCTTGGAAGGGGCATTCAGCTACTACAGTAGAAAACCTATGGTCTGGAAACAATTAGTGCAGAAGGATATGCAGATTGATTTCAGCTGGGACTCTCCAGCTTCACAGTACGAAAATCTTTATCAGAGTGCTGTTGCTCAGGCAAGGGGAGCGGCTCAAATATAAACTTTTTTCATGATGACATTGTGAGCTTGAATTCTCCCAAGCGCAGAGGTTTCATCAGCTCAGCTCCAAACTATGCTACAGATATTGCTCTTTCACACATCGTGATCCTTTCTGTTGTCGTTCCCAACAGATCGCAGAGAGAGAGAGAGAGAGAGAGAGAGAGAGAGAGCAGTTTTACAATTGATCAAGGTATTGCATTTCGCAGTGAGTGCACGGAACTAGTTCTGGGTTTAATGGAGATGAGTAATGATGATCTATACTGCCCAATAAAAAATTTCGAGGGCGGTTTTAGTGGGAATGCAAGCAAGAGAAGTAAATCTGTACGCTGTATGTATGGTAACATTCGCACATATGATATATGCTTTGCTCAGATCGAAGTTTGGATAATGTGACTGTTTTCGAGAGATTTGCGTGTTTCGTTCCAAGGTTATAAATTCATTCGTCTGAGATTGGCGTCGTGTTTTTGCATGTGATTATACCACCAGGCAAATTAATTTCCTAGGAATGAATAACATCAGTTTACGCAATCAGGTCCATTGTCCATTTTTTTCATCAACTAATGAGGTAACAATATTTTACACAATCTTTACGAACGAAGCAAGTACTGGGTGCGCTGAAAGAGAACATCGCGCAAAGCTTGTCACACCACAGACTGAGCGAAGGACTCAAGGCGCTGCCTTTGCACGCTCCGTCGCCATCGTCGCTCGCCGGAAAGCCACTCACTTGCCGGGGACGAAGTTGGTGGCGTAGGCCCATGCGTTGTTGTTGACGGGATCGGCGAGGTGGTCGGCAAGGTTCTCCAGCGGCCCCTTGCCGGTGACGATGGCCTGGACGAAGAAGCCGAACATGGAGAACATGGCGAGGCGGCCGTTCTTGATCTCCTTCACCTTGAGCTCGGCGAACGCCTCGGGGTCATCGGCCAGGCCGAGTGGGTCGAAGCTGCCGCCGGGGTAGAGCGGGTCGACGACCTCGCCGAGCGGGCCACCGGCGATGCGGTACCCCTCGACGGCGCCCATGAGCACGACCTGGCAGGCCCAGATGGCGAGGATGCTCTGCGCGTGGATTAGGCTGGGGTTGCCGAGGTAGTCGAGGCCTCCCTCGCTGAAGATCTGTGAGCCGGCCTTGAACCAGACGGCCTCGCCGAACTTGACGCCATTGCGGGCGAGGAGCTCCGGGAAGACGCACCCGAGCGCGCCGAGCATGGCCCACCGGCAGTGGATCACCTCCAGCTCCCTGTTCTTGGCGAACGTCTCCGGGTCAGCCGACAGCCCGGCGGTGTCCCAGCCGTAGTCGCCGGGGAACTCACCGGTGAGGTAGGACGGCGGCTCGCCGGACAGCGGGCCGAGGTAGAGAACGCGGTCGGGGCCGTACCACGGGCTGCCGGACGCGGCGGGCCTGGGCTTGGCCTCCGACTTGCGCATGGTGATGCGGCCCTCGCCAAACACCTTGGCCAGCTTGCCGGCGAGAGCAGGGGAGGAGAGTGCCACGGTGGACGCCGCCATTGACGAGTACCGAGAGGAGATCTGACCACAGATGCTTGACTGCCTTTGAGCTCGTGAGCTGTGGTGAGGAAGTAGTGAGCTCGAGTGGGGTTTAAATAGTGGCGGGAAACTGTGAGAGCCTTACCCGCGCGAGGACGCTGCAAGGATGGGACTTATCTCTTGTGATCGTCTGATTGGACAACTCGTTTGGTCTAGCTTGCCACCTGTGTATGGTTATGCTGACGTGGATATCAACCAATCTGAAGACAGACAGGTGGACATCTCGATATGACTGGATAGAGTAGCAATTATTGGTCTTTAGATGCTACCCAAGCTGATGGGCTAATATCTTGTACTAATATCGCAATGTGGCCCATGGGCTATAGGGCTATAATCCTTATTCCTTAACACCCCATGTCGTTTGCCTTCCTTTTATCACTCGAATCAGATTGGGAAGAGACTAGAATTTCGCACAAATAAGTTTTTTTTCTGCAGGTCTCCTTTGCCTGAATTATTGCTGGGATGTCCACCATGAATCCCTGATGTAATCAAGCGAAGCCATCATTTCACTTGCGAGCAAATAACATCCATAAGTTTAGCTCACCAATCCATGATGTATGCCCAAAATGCAATCATTCTTTGGAGTGAATCCTTTCAAAACGGTGCACCTTCTTGAGTGTTTCTCCTAATCTTCTGCTCCAGAAACGCCCGGGTCCTGATTCGATGCCACAACGAAAACGCAGCAGAATGTCTGGCTTACCTCTCTGCACTGTGCATTATCACCAGCAAATATGCTACTGTGCTACAAGATCACAAGAGGCACGAATCTTACCACGTACAGATTGCGGCATCAACCACATGAAAAGCATCTAATCACGGAGGTTGTGTCGGCTATTAACTGAGCACAAATTGCATGGGTTGCTTCCTTCCATCTTCTTTCTCACATACGGTGCTTGATCTACAACTTATTTATATCCATGTGAAATTGTGAGTATGCAAAATACCTTGCCATCTGGGACAAGTTGGTGAAGATATATACCACCTTTTAGTTTTTTCGATTGTTGGCGTGTGAAGCCTTCCAGCCTTTGTCATTTTCGTGTGATTTTGCAAATGTATGATCTTATAATTTGCAAGTCATAGATAAGTTTTAAAATTTCCCAAAACTTCATCCAATTATTTATACATTTGCTTTGTTATGGAGTAGATCTTTTTTCAAGCCATAAGGTTTATGAGTGACAAAAATAATTTATTGGTAAATTTTTTATATTTGCGTCCTTAACAATTTAAATAAATATTAGAAAATAAAGTGCGATGAGAAAACCATAAAATCAAATTAAAATTAAATCTTAAAATTCAAATTTTCGTTGCGCCTTGTAAGCCAAAAAGCAAACGTGTTAAGGCATGAGCTTGAAAGCCTGGTTACATAGTAGGACTAGTATACAATGCACACGGAATCATAAGAGTGAACCACACGCATGCGGCCACTAACTAAAAAGAGGGTTTAAACGGAATATTTATGCTTATAGAAAAATATAAACTAGGATATATGGTAACTTGTTCTTTTCTTAAGATGATAATGCAGAATAACAAGGCAGCAACTAGGAGCCTTCTCAAGTGACCAGGCTTCTCTCACATGACTGATGTCGCGATACAGACATGGCACATTGAAATGAACCACTGTCTCTTGACCAAATTCTAAATCTGGGTTGGATATCTGTTCTGTTTCAGCCTGCTGGATTGGAACGGAAGAAAAAAAATGTATGGAAATTGACGGATAGGCGTAGCCCAATTGAAAGCTAAAGGGAGGAAGACGAGCCAAACGATCCAGAAACCAACTCCCTCACGTCGTAGAAGTGGTTCAAAAGAGGCTGGCAGAAAGGACCAACGAATCGTGTCTATGGTCGCCACCTCACGGGAGATTCTCCGCATCCACCAAAAATCGACTAGGCGACGCCTCTGGCAAATGCTCTCAAATTTTTCACACAGCACTTTGTCACTTGTCAGGTACGTGATTCTGCACCATAAACTTTACTACTTCAGATTTTTATATTTGATACAGTAGATTTATATTTGATGAAAATTTTAAAGTCCATTCGTCTTATTTAATATATATATATATATATATTATTTTATGATTTATTTTATTATTAAAAATTACTTTACTATAACTTTTATAATTTTGAAAAAAGATAAATGATTAAACGTATATTAAAAAATCAATGACGTTAAATATAAAAAACTAAATAAAGTGATATTTTAGCTTATAGTGCCATCCAATATTTCTAGTTTTCTCTACATTATGTATATCACAATTACCTCCTTTTCTTTTTTAAAAAATAGAGTGTATATAATTCAGCTGCGTAAACTCAGAAACACGTAGAGATTGTTTTTCACCGCAGCAGATTGTAATCCAGCTGCGGATCAAAACCAATCGATCCATACATACTACTCGTGGAAAACCAGCAGCCACCCAAAAGATAGCAGATGCGGCGAAAGCGATGCCACCGCGGCACGCGAGACGCGGGAAGGATATTCCCCGCGGAGCGCCCCCCCGGATCCTTCCCCCTCCGCGCGCCACATGACCAGACCCACAACAACTCGAGCCCACCACCGCGCCGCGTGCCTACTCTCTCACCGTCACCGCAACGCAATGACGCAGGCGCAACCGCGCAACGGGCCGGATCGAAAGTGAAACTGAAAGCCCCGCATCCCGCGGCTGCCTCCGGAAATGCGCCGAGAGACGCCGACCTCGACTGGAATTCTTCGTTCATAAGCGCATCTCGTAATATTCGCTCGGCATCTTCCCGCCCTCTCGCGCTCCCGTGCCGGTATATAAGCCAACCCCCCGCGGCCTCCCCTGCTCATCAAATCCAAGCGAAAAAAAAAACACCTCTCGTGCACAGATCGAACAGAAAGAGTTTGCAAGAGAGCATCGGCGAGGCGATTTCGAGGCAATCGAGATGGCCGGGATCGTCGTGGTGTTCGACTTCGACAAGACGATCATCGACGTCGACAGCGACAACTGGGTCGTGGACGGCCTCGGCGCCACGGAGGAGTTCGAGCGGCTGCTGCCCACCATGCCGTGGAACACCCTCATGGACACCATGATGGGGGAGCTGCACGAGCGCGGGAAGACGCTCGACGACGTCGCGGCAGTGCTCAGGGCGGCGCCGCTCGACCCGCACGTCGTGGCCACCATCAAGGCCTGCTACGGCCTCGGTTGCGACCTCAGGATCCTCAGCGACGCCAACCGCTTCTTCATCGAGACCATCCTCGACCACCACGGCCTCAGGGGCTACTTCTCCGAGATCAACACCAACCCGAGCACAGTCGACGCCGACGCCGGCGGCCGCCTCCGCATCGCGCCGTACCACGACTTCCACGCCGGCCCGCACGGGTGCGGCCTCGGCATCTGCCCGCCCAACATGTGCAAGGGCCAGGTGCTCGACCGCATCCGCGCCTCCGCCGGCGCCGACAAGCGGGTCATCTACCTCGGCGACGGCCGCGGCGACTACTGCCCGTCGCTTCGCCTCGCCCGGGACGACTTCATGATGCCACGCAAGGGGTTCCCCGTGTGGGAGCTCATCTGCGAGGACCCGTCGCTTCTCCACGCCGAGGTGCATCCGTGGACCGACGGCAAGGAGATGGAGGAGACGGTGCTCCGGCTGGTCGGAAGGGTGCTCCTCGAGGCGAGGAATCTGCCGGCGCTTGACTGCAAGCTCGAGTCATTGCCGGCCGTCGCCGTGCAGGACGGCCTCCCCATGCCGCTCCGGATCAAGAACTGATCAATGGTGGCGACGAACGCATAATTTCGAGCGCCAACGGCTAGCTCGAACAATGTGTGTGTGAGGATTGTAATACGAGTACAATTAACTATTAACTGATTTTTGCGCTCTGTGTGATCGAGTATGCGATTAGTAAAGGCTTGTATCTTATCCGATCAATTGAAAGAAAACCATTCCTGGAATCTGAATTTGCGAATGGAATAGTCTGAATTTTGTTGAAATTGTCTGTTGCTGAAACACGTTTTACCCATTTCTTTGGTTAAAAGAACACGCTACACATTGGGTTGGGTTAATTTTTTATTGTTGTATGGTAGAATCTTCGACTCACATATGCAAAGAAAGGGATGCTTCCGAAAACAGTGGAATAAAATGGAAGGCTGTAGAGAGTTATAAATCCAAACACGCGCACAATAAAAATTTCCGCTACTTAACTTTGTCCTTTTTCGCAAATATTTGCACGTTATTAGAAACATAATGGTGGTCGGATCGGCTCGGCTGGCTGCAACTGCATAGCCGCAACAAAAATTGTGTACCTGGATATACTCCTCCGTCACTTAGCTTTGTCTTTTCTAACAACTACTTGCACATTGTTTGTAATATAATGGGCCTGATCCGCTCAGCTCAGATGGCTGCAATTGCACAGCCACAACAAAATTATGTTGCTGGTTATACTTCTCCGTCACTTAGCTTTGTCTTTTCTAACAATTGCTTGCACATTGTTAGTAGTATAACGAGCCTGATCCGCTCAGCTCAGATGACTGCAATTGCACAGCCGCAGCCAAATTTCGTTGCCGGATACAATCCACTGTCGCTTAGCTTTGTCTTTTCCAGCAACTACTTGCACACTATTTGGAACATAAGGGGCCTGATTGGCTTAGCTGGCTGTTGCTGCACAACCGCAGCAAATTTCTGTTGCTTGTGTACTGTACATACAGCCACCCCCGTTTCCACACAGGGAGCAAATTTTTAGATTCTTACCGGAACGGAGATGTTCCAAAATTTGATACCCCTTTCGGGATTTGTATGTTTACCAAGATGTGGCGCGAGAAAATTCGTCTCGTGGTAATTCGAACAGGGAGCCACCCCGTTCCACACAGGCCGCGGAACCGCCATTTTTGTGCGCCTTCACCGAGCTCCGAAGATACGATGATATATTCGCGTATCCGATACTCGTGAACCTGAAACCGTGATTGAAAGAGAGATTCCCTGGCAGGTTCGCCACCGGATTCAGCCTCACCAAAATTTAGGCACATATTCGAGGCATGTCTGCATATGCTGCATCGCTGCTCCTATAGACGCCATTGAACTGCAGCCACTGGCTCCCCACAGCTCGCCGTACACACACGTGCCGCTCACTACTCGATTCCGACCGGCGACGACGACGGCGACCTGCCGCTGCCGGTGGGCCATGAGTACGACGGCCAGCTTCAGTCCACGCTCGCCTTTGCAACGGCCCATCAATGGATGGACCTCGTCAAGAGAAGGGAGAGCCCAAAATATTGGGCCGCTTTAGTTGAGGATATTGGTCTTGGGCCCAGCACCCAGGCCGCGACCGCTCGCTCGCGTCGTGAGAGGCGAGAGCTCCGACGGCCGGCACCACCAATCACCTCTCCTCCCCTACGCTGCTTCTCTCTCCAGCTTCCTCGGATCCGCCTCGCTCTCCTCCTCCTCCTCCACGCGCGGGCGGCGAGGAAACCTACCGCGGACGGCGATGGCGCTGCTCCCGCGGACGGCGCGGTTTGCGCTTCTCTCCGCCCCGCGGGCGTACTCGGCAGCCGCTACGGGGGCTGCCCCGGCGCGGTACGCTGGGGCGCCGCCGCCGGTGCCTGAGTCGAAGGCGGCGGAGTTTGTGATCTCCAAGGTTGACGAACTCATGAACTGGGCGCGGAGGGGGTCGATCTGGCCGATGACGTTCGGACTGGCCTGCTGCGCCGTCGAGATGATGCACGCCGGCGCGTCCCGCTACGACTTCGACCGCTTCGGCGTCATCTTCCGCCCCTCCCCGCGCCAGTCTGACTGCATGATCGTCGCCGGGACGCTCACCAACAAGATGGCGCCCGCGCTCCGCAAGTCAGTGCCACCTTTCCTCCTCTCGGCTGCTCAGATTTCGCTTTCATGTGCTCCGATCTGGGAAATTGGTGTTTCGCCTGCTTAGATCTTTGAAAGTGTCTTGAATCTGGATAGGATGCAATGAGACTCGATTGAAGAAGTGGCCAAAATTTTTGGTTAGGAGCACCGACCAAATACAATTGTGATGCCAGTCTATAGCATATAATCGGTACAAAGGCCCTTTAATCTCCCCACATTTGAATATCATTGAGAAACTTGCCAAAAATTCAACACTAGCACCAACATTCTGAATGCCTGGTCAGGACAAATCAGCTAATGAGGTGGGTTAAAACATGAGTAAATTTAATAAAAACCCATGTTTTATGGTAGTTGGAGAAAACCACATGTATTATGGTTTGTAACACATAATCACAGGTTTTATGGTCTAAAGGTTTCAAAAATCCCATCTTATTCGACTCTCAAGTAAATTTAGCATATCTATAATAATATTATTCAAAATAAGGAAAGTTAAACCAATCACCTACGTTAAAAGCCACTAACTTAAAAATTTTATGGACACTTAATAAGATAAAAACTTTAAGTAAATACATAGTTAATATATATAAGGGTGGGGTTTTGTGAAACCTTAGAACTAAAATATCCGAAGTTATGTATCACAAGTCACCTGTGGTTTTTTACAACTTTGACCATAAAACATGGGGTTTTCTGAAATTTACCCGTGAAACATTGAAATCGCCTTCCAACATTGATAGTGCATTAGTATTAGATATATACATGATTCAGAAAATGCCAATGAAGATCACTGATCATTCAATCTAGATATCCATGGAAAAACATCATAACTTGGTATACGCCCTATATGGCTTTGCGGAGCTTTTTTAAGAGGATAAATTGACTTGGTATTTAGATAGGGCCAATTCGATGTCTTGGTGTTAATCTCTTGCTGGATTTAATTTGAGAACCAGCCATGAATTCACCTAGCACTGTTTTTTGGAGTGTTGTGTAGAGGCAAAAGGGGGCTACCACGGATGATCAGACTTAGAATGCCTATCCATTCCAGCTTCAGTAGTGCTAAATTTTAACATAATTCAAAGCCTTGTATGCCTGTATTACTTGCAGGAGATCTGAGAACATGAACCGGTTTGATGTTTAGATAGAAACAATAATATGGGAAAGTCTTCGACTCTTAGATATTGTGGGTACATATGTTATTTAGGACTTGCTTGCCTTGATACCCAATTTCAAAAAACAATATAGTGCCTTTTGGCGTTAGGGTATGTGCTACCCTCACAACTCCACGTTATCCATATGGTACTGTACTTTGACATCGTGGTAGAAAAATACAAATATATGCACTGATTATTTGTGTAAGCATGACTTTGCTTCTCCAAGAATCTGGAACTCGAGAAAGCAAAGAAAAACTAATTCTGATCTGGGCAAGGTGTAGTTGATGTAATGAACTTATGATGTGCTCTTCCTGTTCAGTGCCTGCAAAAGGCATGTTATTGTTCTGAATTTTGAATGTCAGTCAATTAGGGCCAGGAGGAGTAGCTGGTGTGGTGCACTGATGTTTTTGGAATCCAATAAAATTATTTTGCTGTGACTTTGAATGTCATGGCCTGCATGGAAACCAGTGCTTTTCTTGTGTATCCTCTGGTTATCTGCTGTTTTTTAGGTTGCTTTTTCCTTTCTTAATTTTTTTAAACATCCTTTTTAAGATTCAACTTCTATAGTACCTTTCACTATTTTGGATACTATTCACTCTTTCTCTTTATCATCATCATCAAGTCTTTAATTCTTAAGTAAATTGAAGTAGGTTAGAAATGAAACTTACACATGAAAATAGCTGTTTTCAATTCATTCTTATTTAAGACTAAAACTTTATAAATATTATAACAATTTAAGTCTCGTTTTATTACCTACTTCCATTCACTCTTTCTTACCTGCTCATAATTTTCTAATGCTTATGACATTCATAACTTCTTCTGCAGGGTTTATGATCAGATGCCTGAGCCTCGATGGGTTATTTCTATGGGCAGCTGCGCCAATGGTGGTGGATACTACCATTACTCCTACTCTGTTGTGCGGGGATGCGACCGAATAGTTCCTGTGGACATTTACGTCCCTGGATGCCCTCCAACTGCTGAGGCTCTACTGTACGGTGTCCTCCAGCTCCAAAAGAAGATCAACAGGCGCAAAGATTTCCTTCACTGGTGGACAAAGTGAAGCATTCCTTGTTACTGCTCGTGGTTGTTTTATTTCTTTGGACCCTAATTGTCATCCGAAATAAGAATGGCGCTGTGCTCGGATCTGCAAACTTATTGTTGTGCCTGGAAGGACGTGTCCCCAGGTCGTGTTGATGTCAGTTCCACATCAATGGACAAACCAGTGTTGGAACGAGTTTTTCTTACATTGTAACACAACTTGTTAACTTCATTTGTGCAACGAGTCATCTCAAGCGCAATTTGAGCGCTGTATCTTTCCCTTCACTAAACATATATTATGTCCATTGGTGCTTCCTGGCGCTTTACAAACGCCGTGTTCCCATGTGGTGTCACTGTGTATTTCAATTCAACACAACTAGCAAAAGCAGCAATACAATTGTCAGCGTGCATATATTATTTAGGCCCTTTGCACCTGCATTTTTATGCTTAGATTTTCTGAAAGACCAAATGGACTGATCATCGACGTGCAGAGAAGAGTACGGAAACAGGGTTTCATCTGTTGAGGTTTTAGCACCAAAAAAGCCCACGGCTTACTTAACACGTTGTAGACGTTCGAGCACAAAGCCAGTCATTTCAGCAAGCATCCTATTTTGTTCTGTTCCAATAGAGTAACACGAGGGGGCTTTTGCTGTGGGCTCCGGCCCGGCCACCCTCGTGCTCGAGCTTCCACCTTGTTACCGCCGTTTCGCTCCTCGGTGGAGAGCGGCGGCACACCGTAGCACCAAGTGACTCTTCCGTTGGTCGCACAAGTTTCTCGTGTTAAAAGTGGGAATCGTGCTATTGCAGGGTTTGTTAATAAGAGATTGTTATTGCCCAAAGAGATCGAGCTCGTCCCGTTTGTAATCGTGGGCTTAACGGACTCCACTTGGCAAAGCGGCCCTAACCTCTCCTCCAAGCCAAGAGCGCCGCTACGAGAACACCTGTCCCGCCGCCATAGCCGCCACATTGCCCGCAGAGACGCAAACCATCTCAAGCCGTGGGTGCCGCCGCCGCCGCCGCCATCTCGTCGGATCCCTCCGCCTCCTTCATCCTCCAATCCCGGTGATCAAAGCGATCGAAGAAGGAAATCAATTAACCATGGATAGCTTCGAGTCTACACCGCTTCCTAACCCGCGGGTGTTTTTGTTGTTGAATCTCTAATCTTTTCCCGCGCAATATTCTGCTAGCAGATCGATCGATGAATCCAGCCATAGCGGCGCTGGGTTCGAAGCTGGCGACGCTGCAGTCGACGGCGCGCGAGGCGACGAGGGTCGCGGCGAAGCACGGGAGCGCGTACCAAAAGGCGCTCATGGAGAGGAACAGGCAGCTGCAGTCGAGGGCGTGCGAGGCGACGAGGAACGCGGCCAAGCACGGGCGCGCGTACCACGAGGAGCTCATGGAGAGGAACAAGCACTACGTCGTCGACCCGCCCACCGTGGAGACGTGCCAGCAGCTGTCCAAGCAGCTCTTCTACACCCGCCTCGCCAGGTCCGTGTCTATCTGTATCTACCACCATGGCAGATCGGTATTAGTCGTGCTTTTTCTTGGTCTCTTTGCCGTACAACTTTATCTTTTTATGCCCCTACATGAATGTCAATGTCCATTGACGTCGAATTCCAATAGAAATTTTTTCATAGATGAATATATTAGTTGGATTTGAGGCTTGTGCGATTTCATTTTATGCTTACAATTGAAGTAACAGGGGATTTAATTATTTAATTATACTAGTAAGGTGCATGTGATTTTGCAACATGATGTGCTATTGGCTAAGAATAATACTACACTCATTGGGGAGATATAAAATTTTTGATAAAATTAGTGTGATTTACTCTGAGGGGATACCTATTGGAATTTAAGATTAATTTACAGTCATTAAAAAGATATAATTTTTTGATAAAATTAGTGTGATTTTACTCCTGAGGAGATACTGAATATATTGATTAGATTTATTAGAGTCATTTTACAGGTCTTACGAAAATACCCAAGGAATCAAGTTTATAGTTACTTTATGATACCATCTACTTTGTCAAGTCAGTAAAAAATAATTTGTCATGTCAGCAGGACTATAATGGTTAGATTCAATAATGCAAAATAGATCACATAGATGTTGAATGATAGTTGCTTAATTTACAAAGTGAGTTTGTATCCAGTATCAGATATTACATAAGATGTTTTTTTAACGGTATCATATCATATCCTATCAGATTTTCAAACGTATATATTTATATATATATAACATTTATAATATGTTGTATAACTTGAAGCCGGTAATATTGATTTTGATAAATTTAATTGACTGGTCTTATTTAAATTCATCTACTAGAATCCTATGGAAGATTGAAATATGGATCGTGTATCCTCTTCTTTAGGAAAGGTCTCTGTTCAATCTTTCTATGCAATCTTTTCGGTTGTGCAAGGGTTTTGTTTTTTTTTCTTTTCTGAAACATTGGTTTTTGTGAACTTACAATTTTTTTTAAAATAACTTCTTAGAACTGCACAATTTAGATACTAGAAGAGTTAAACCTTTTGGTTATGCACACTACTAGCAAGTTGAATTTTCGGAAAAGTTGAATACCATTACTTACTAAGGCGTGTTTCTCTTGCAATATCCCTAGCCGTTGAGTCAAAATAGAAAGAACCTGAAGGCTGAGGATGTTGGCGTTGCCACATTGTTTGGCATTGAGTTGTTAGGATGGTTTGCTGGTGGTGAGGTCGTTGGGATTTACTTTCACAGGCTACCATGTATAATCTCTTAGAGATCTTACCTCTAGCTTGAACAACCACATAGTCTACATTTAATAGTGAAACGGACATGACAAACTATTGGTTTATTATCTTTCACATAGGGGAGTGGATTAAACCTCTCGAGGACATGTACTCTGTTTAGAGTTTGGACACGTTAATTTCCTGTGATACACTGGTTTGAACACTTACACTAGTAATTAATTAGTGAAACTGCTTCTGGCCTGAATCCGGACATCAACGTGCAATGCTTCTATGTACTCTGTTTAGAGTTTGGACACGTTAATGTCCTGTGATACACTGGTTTGAACACTAATACTAGTAATTAATTAGTGAAACTGTTGCTGGCCTGAATCCGGACATCAACGTGCAATGCTTCTATGCATTTCAATGGTTTTTATTCACAAAACCTGCATAATTCCAGTACTACTGCCATAGCTCCATCCGTTTACCATCACCACCGCACC
This sequence comes from Oryza coarctata, assembly GCA_030770085.1. NCBI lineage: Eukaryota > Viridiplantae > Streptophyta > Magnoliopsida > Poales > Poaceae > Oryza > Oryza coarctata. The sequence continues at coordinate 22,634,575 of CM061463.1, read as the reverse complement.
CTCCATGGCGGCGCCCAGAACCTTGCTCCTCCTCGTCGTCCTCCTCCTCCCCTTCTCCAATGCAGGCCAACCTCCAAGAGCACTCCACGTCCCCGTGTTCCACCGCGACGCGGTCTTCCCGCCCCCTCCCGGCGCCAGGCGGGGTAACCTCATACGCCAACGCCTCGCCGCCGACGCCGCGCGCTACGCCTCCTGGTCGACGCGACCGGCCACGACGGCCGCCTCCACTCCCCGTCCTCTCCGGGATCCCAGTCCAGAGCGGCAAGTACTTCGCCCTCGTCGGCGTCGGCACTCCGTCGACCAAGGCGCTACTCGTCATCGACACCGGCAGCGACCTTGTCTGGCTCCAGTGCAGCCCATGCCGCCGCTGCTACGCCCAGAGGGGCCGGGTGTTCGAACCGCGGGACTCGAGCACGTGTCGCCGGATCCCCTGCTCGTCGCCGCAGTGCCGCGCACTCCGGTACCCAGTTTGCGACAGCGGCGTCTCTAGGTACATGATGCCCTACGGCGACGGTTCCTCCAGCACCGGCGATCTCGCCACCGACAAGTTCGCCTTCGCCAACGACACGTTCGTTTATAACGTCACGCTCGGGTGCGGCCGCGACAACGAGGGGCTGTTCGACTCGGCGGCCAGGCTGCTCGGCGTCGGCCGCGGCAACATGTCCATCTCGACGCAGGTGGCGCCGGCGTACGGCCACGTCTTCGAGTACTGCCTCGGCGACTGGACGTCCGGCTCGACGCGCAGCTCCTACCTCGTGTTCGGCCGCACGCCGGAGCTGCCGTCCACGGCGTTCACCTCTCTGCTCTCTAACCCGCGGCGCCCGAGCCTGTACTACGTGGACATGACCGGATTCAGCGTCGGAGGCGAGAGGGTCACCGGGTTCTCGAACGCCAGCCTCGCGCTGGACCCAGCGACGGGGCGGGGCGGCGTCATCGTGGACTCCGGCACGGCCATATCGCGGTTCGCCAGGGACGCGTACGCGGCGCTGCGCGACGCCTTCAACGCGTGCGCGGCGGCGGCCGGGATGCGGAAGGTGGCGTGGGAATACTCCGTGTTCGACGCGTGCTACGACCTCTGCGGGAGGCCGGCGGCGAGAGCGCCGCCCATCGTGCTGCACTTCGCCGGCGGTGCGGATATGGCGCTGCCTCCGGAGAACTACTTCCTCCTCATGGACGGCGGGAAGCGGAAGGCATACTACTGCCTTGGGCTCGAGGCGGCGGCCGATGGGCTCACCGTGATCGGTAACGTGCAGCAACAAGGATTCCGGGTCGTGTTTGACGTGGAGAGGGAACGGATCGGTTTCGCGCCAAATGGTTGCTCAGTTTGATCAACTAAACAGAAAGAACTTAACACTTCTCATTTTTTTAGTCTGAAGCACGGGTAAATCTACAGCTGTAAATTGTTGTTTCAGCTCGTACTTATATGTGTGCGTCCGAAGAATTTTGATATTTTTGTAATGGCCTAAATACAAGACCGAAGAATAGCCGATTTGCGCATGTAGAGTTTATGTATTGCTGAATTGAAACTTTGGCAACTGACACGATCTATATTTTGTTCGGACTAAGGCGAGTCATGTTACCTTTTGCTGGGCTGCCTCAACATACTGTAGGGCCAGCTTTTTCACCTTGTCGCCCTCCTTAATCAGAAAGTAGGCATTTTTAGCGTCAGAATGGTATTTCATGACCTTGTCTGTGGTTTTTGCGACAACCCACCTATATTGCTCGACAGTAATTACACCGCTCTTGCAAAGTGGCCTGATGTTCTCTTTCACGAACACTTCAACCTGCATACATTGAAAGTTGAACCAAAACAGTTTAAAGGGTGTAAACATGTAACAAAACTACCATGCAACACCTAGTGGTATTCAAAATCTAGCTGATCTAAAGGCTACCCAAACAGAGAGACACAATAATTGTAATTTTTTGGAGAACGTAGTGCAACATGCAGGTGGTTTTACCTTCTTATATATCGAACCAGAAGAAACTGATTTGTTATTATCTGGATCCCGTGTTGGCTTCTTTGAACCATCCCCACTTTGGGCTGGATGTGTGGACAACTTGTGTCCGTCTGAAAGTCTACTGTTCAACACCGCAGTGTCACTGGAGGATTTCTCTTTAGTGGAGTCTAAGTTAAATGTTTTGCTGACTGCTTCACCTTCTGTCAGAAAGCTATTCGGCTGACAAGATTGGTTACACAAATCACTTGCTGCTACTTTGATATCTCTTGGGTCCCCTACATGCCCAGTACCTTCATCAGGCATATTGGTCTCAATTATAATTTCTTTACTTGATACATTTGAGTTTCCACGTTGCGCACTGCACCCGGCTTCATCCAAGTTCACTGAATCAATTTGATTTGCTTCTGCACCCGTAGTTTCTCCTCTGAGTTTCAACTTCTGATGCTCATCAGAATTATATTTTGGTTGCTGACATGTCACAGTATGGAGGTTTTGATCATTTTCAGCATGAAGATCAACTAGCAGAGAGGAATCTTCTTTGAGCGAGGATATATCTCTTGCCATAGAATCAGAAGTTGACTGCAAGTTTTTGCTGGGTTCAGAATCCAAATCAACAAAGCACCTAAGGTTGCATTCTCCTGCATTCACCAACAAAATATCCTTTGCACTTAAATATTTTCGTAATGAAAATTTGGGCAAACTGGAAGGTGAACTGGAATATTTTAGGGAACACGCAGGAGAGCTCCATATATTCGCATTAAGAATAAAACAAGTATCTATCAACAAAACGTTCTAATAGCCCAGCAGCAAATACCACAACCAACACAAGCATGCAGCTAATCAACAATACGAGAGGACTGTCACTAAAAGTAGATAGCAACAACCTAGAAGGGACAAGAAAGTGTACAGGAATTACCTTCAATTGTGGTGGTCTTTCTCTCAGGACTGTTAGGAGGGGAATCCAAGAGGCCTGCCATTTTGAGTGCTTCTTCCACGTTGCAGAAGTCAGCAGTTTGCTGTGGTACCATATCTCCACCTAGTTCACCCTTTACCATTTGCCCAGTACTTGTAGGAAGATCAGAATGGCCTGTGCTGTTTAAAGCTACTTCAGTGTCACTGTTACAAATGTTATTATTTTCGGTATCAACTTCTTGTGGTATCAGTCCATTGTCTAATTCAGTCTTTTCAGCTAGAATTGAAGCATCATTATCTGATTTTCCTTTGGCATGCTGACGAGTAGCTTGAGAGCAAAGATTCACATAAACTGATTTGTTACTAGCCCTCTCACAAATATCCTTTTCTACATTGACAGAATCAACAATGGCCAATTCGGTATCTGCACATCTGCGAATGACAGCCAAATTTGCTTTCTGCAGATAATGCTCAGCAATGCAATAAAGTTGTGCCTGAGATGCATAACTTCAGTTGATTACTTGACAGGGATAAAAATATATACTTGGAATTTATAATCTGGATTTATCTTGCGTAAATAAAATAGCCTTCAATAAAAAATTGCCTCAAAAAATGTGCAAACGATGAACCAGAAATACGTGAGAGGACTCCTTGAATGATCACCTGTCTAACTGATATGGGTATTTTATTATGCTGGCTAGTTGTGAGCTGCGGCCTCATATCAACAGGAAGTTGTACCTAAAAACCAAATAGCTGTTTTAGATGAAAACAGACAAAATATGTTTCTAGAGGAACAATGAACTTCGTTCGAAATATTGTTTAGGATAAGCAGACACGTACTAACAGAGGGTATTTTCCCTTCAGATCATCAGCAACTTCACGTTTGTCTTTGCTTGTAATAGAACTGGCATTTTTTCTTGCTAGGACCTCAAGAGCCCATTTTCTTTTGTCATGCTTTATATCACCAGTGGATTGGTTTTGTTGATTTGGAGGTGCCTGACTATTTCTGTTATCCCTTCTGCCAGATGGTTCTTTAGTAATGATCAAAGAACTTGATACCTTTACACTGCTGTTAGGTGAACTGATCTTGATTGTTTCAGTCCCTGGTGAAGTTTTATTAGGTGCCTTGCTATTGTTATCCTTGACTTGGCTGTTTTTATCTGATGGTGGGCATCCTGCAAGGGCAGATAGAGGTCTTACATCATCCTTCCTAGGAACAACTGAAGCATCGGCCAAATATACCCTGGACAAAATGGAATCAGTATTCACCCCCTTCCTATCTTGAGCTACTTCTTTATCCATTTCTGAGGATTTCTTGAGTAACTGAAGTACTGATTGCAATGTCTCAATCTTTTCAGGATTTATCCCTGGAGAGCAGCGATGTTTCCAGAATTCAACTTCCCAATCACGGTGCCATGCACTTAGTCTCCTTCCTGTGGATGTTCCATACAACTTTTTGGTCAGATTTTCACGTATCTTGCCCTTCTGAAGCAGTGCCCTCCTTGTTTTTATGAGTGAAGGATTAGCTCTTCCTGCTGGTTCATCTGCCGACTTTCCAATTGCCGCACGGAATGCAGTCAAAAGTTTTTCATCAAAAGCATTCTCTTTCTCGAGTATAGTTGTACCAGTGTCTCTAACTACTTCCCTAATCACTTGTTGTAGCTTTTGAACTACGGCTGAGGATTTTTTTCCTTCTTCCTTTCGGAAAATCTTTTTCACTCTCAGGCCTGGCTTATCTCCTGCTCTTCTTCCTACAGGTCTTGCCAACTCTCTACCGGGATCTCTTCTGTAGTCTTCTCCAACTATACTCATTATATCAGGAACAGATTTATCTGATTTGAGAAATTCTGGTGTATCATCAATGTCAGATTTTGTTGCACTGGAAGTAGTATGATCATCTATTGAAAAAACACCTGAGTTCCCAATCAGATTCATTTCCTGTTCTGGCACTTCTGATCTTACTCTCTTTGCAGGATGGCCAATTTCATCACCTGATTCCTTGTGTTTAAGTTCTTTCATGTCACTGATAGACTCTCCACCATGCCTGAAAAAAATAGAAAAAGGAGAAAACTAATGAAATGAAACTGGAAAAGTTGATATGCAACACACTATGTTTTGTCCATCTATGTAACTCTTGTGGGACAATAAGTTCTTGCAAGTCAGCATTACAGTTTCAGAGATACTCACATGGATGGGAACTGCCCTTCCGGAGCACTTCTCATCTGCTGAGCCTTACATGCATCAATCCTATCTATGTCATTCAATCTTGCTGCATTGCCATCGGCATTAATAAAAGAGAAATAGTTCATGTTGGGTTTATAATGAAATATCTACAAAATCTGGTCCTAAAAAATGCATTCTAAAAAAACAAGATTAAAAATGCATTCTAAAAAAACAAGATTATTCCACTTCTCAACTTGCAGATACTTGGTATGCAAAGGAATAAGTAACACAGTGGTTGTCATGGAATTTCTTTTCATAGTTGTGGCAATCATGAAACCATGATATCAAAATACATAAACCTACCAACAGCAGGTAGCAAACCTAAACGATATGCTGGTTAAAAAATAAGTTGGCACCTGTTGATGCATGCAAATTTCTGATAAGCTACAAGTATAACACTTTCAAATATTGTGCAGGAATGTGCATACTACCCAACAAACCTGGTGAAGCAAGTTCTGGAGATTTGATGACAGTAGATCTTCCATTGTTTCTAAACAATGCATTCTCCCCTCCTGAATTTTCAGCTACTTTGCTGCTTTGTGAAAATGAACAAGATGGAGTGTGTTGTGGTACTTCTAACTGTACATTTGACTTGTTGCCCTGATCTGATCCAAATGATGTAGTTGCTGACTCACGTATTGGCGAAAATTCCAATGGCCTTTCTGTTGGCCCAGAAGAAACCATGTGGACGAGATTCATTTCAGAGTACCTATTGTGTGATATACTGGAATCATCTGAGTTCCTCAAGATTTTGGCATCTGCAACAGTTTCATTCAACAGACCATCTTTGGAATTAAATCCTTCCTGTTCAGTCTTCAAGCCTAGTGAAGTTCCTGACAGACCATCCTGAATTTCAGAATGTATACCGACCATTGATACAACAAGGGCAGTTTCACCTTCATCAGCAACAGATACGGACACCCTCCCAGAAAATGATGCATCAGTAGTTGTCCTATCAGAGCCAGTTGAACAGTCCCCACTGAAATTTTGTTTCAAGATAGCATCTGCCTTGTGTTTCACTTCAGTAGACATGCATCTATAAAAGAGGATTGACATATTAATTATTACAAAAGAAGAGCAAATCAAGAATACTTGATCACTAGTGGCGAGGGTTACGAAAGTAAGAAACATGGAATTACCTTGGGCACAACCATGAATCTTTAGATGCCGTTTCCGGATTAAAACCCACACATATAGCATGATACCTGGCTTGAGGATCACAGTAATCAGAAAACAAATATGGTTCCAAAGTCTCAACTAAAAATGGACACTGGACACATTTAAATTGGATAATAATATAGTTATAAGTACCATAAATCACAAGAATCACAAGCAATTGATGTATCAAGAGTTGAATCATCCTCCACTGACACAAGTCCACTCCGAATCTTGCAATCACCATTGTCCAAACAAACTACTGCCTGGAGGATGGGGGGAAACAGCAAACAACACAATCATTTAATGTGATAGATTAGTATGATTTTTAAAAGGAAATGAAGAGTATATTTAGTATTATTACTTCTGCATCAATATAGTATGATGGGAAGGAAAGTGTGTTGTTTTCCCCTTGCACATACCAATCATCATCACCACTGCACAACAAGAAATACAAATGGGAGAGTGTGAATATGGCATTAGTTTTATTCCTTAGTGCATTACTTGGAAATAAATTAAAGTAAAATTATGAAGCATACAAAAACTTCACAATAATTGCATTCATGGAACAAATGATATGGCACAAAGTCATAGGCAAATGGTGTCATTGATTATACACAAGCATCAGTATCCAGCAGCATTTCCTGAATAACATGGTCAGGTGACTCAAAATGATTTTTAATGGAATCGTAAATGGTGTCATTGATTATACACAAGCATCAATATCCAGCAGCATTTCTTGAATAACATGGCCAGGTGATTCAAAATGATTTTTAATGGAATTGTGTTTTAATAACTAAACTTATATTTATGATGACACTGAACATGTATCATTATGAGATGAAAGACCAAAACAGGGAATAGCATGAGTCTACTTGACGAGGAAACAGGGGAACCACGTTGCATAACAATTAAGCAAATAAATCTCAACATTAAACAAATATGCATGAAAACTGAAAAATGCAGGAACTTTGAACTTTACCTGGTTAAAGAGTATTCGTCTTCATTATTAGCACCAGTAGTATCATACACCTTTAATGAATAGCAAAGAAAGTATTATATTCCATGGCAGTTCTACATTTTGAGGCACTAAACTAATTTTTTTCCATTTAATTTCTCCCACAGATATTAGGATTTCTTCAATGAAAGAATGTCAGCACCAAGGGTATTTTTTTACTTACTGGAGTGCATGTTACATGCTGAAATTCACTTTTGCATAGTGGGCAGTGATTTGTAATGGCAGACCAGTTGTCAATGCATGTATAGCAAAACCTGGTGTATGGAATCAAATTATCCAATATTAGAATTAAACACCTTCATTAATAACTGAAAAATACAAGGTCAGTACTAATATGGCTACAAATTCTTTTGAACAAAGAGCATAAAATGAGCGGTCCAGTTACTAAGATACAATACATGAGCTCGAAAGTGATGCAAACAAAATTACAAATGGAACACCAATGTGGGACTAAAGCTCTTCAGCCTCACAAAGCAAATACAGGGAAAAACCTTGAAGTAAATAAGAAAGTAATGATGACTAGGGATACAGATATGCAGGATCAAATGACGATTGACCTGGATGGCAAACAACTATATGCCCTGATATGCTCAGTTTGCATACAAGAAACTATCAGATAAACGGACAACATCTCATACGGATTCACATTCCAGTAACATATTGTAACCAAGGAGTTCCTAGCTGCATAATGCTTACCATCAAGAGTTCAATGCAATATACAGACGTACTAATGCTATAGAAGTGACAAAAGAATGTTGGATAATTATTGATCCATGATGAAACCCTACCAGTTTTGACAGCAGTCCAGAACTCCTCTATCAATGACAATATCTCTACAAATTCCACAACTCTCATTATCAAATGCATATTTTTCCTGCAGGTGAGTTTGGATGGACTATGTTAAAGCACAAAGCATAATTACATCAGGATGAAGATACAAAGGAGATTGCTACTGCAAAAGCAAGCATGCAGCAACATAAAACTACTACACCAACTACAATTATTATTTTTTGGGTGAACAATAGCTGCATTCGACCTAAACATAACTAGCTCATAGCATTAAATTGCCAGATAAGGGGATCAGCAAGAAAATGTAAAGCCATTATAATATAAACTTCCATTATCATTGTCTTCCTTTTTCCTTAACACTTCGTGGAGAGAGCAGTGTGGCCTCTCTTATTTTAGAATCCATTTCCAACTAAAAATGAGAAACAATTCCAAATTCAAAAGGTTTGTCTCACACAGGGTTTGCTTCAAAATTGAGACATATCCATGTTCTAGTACGAACATTATTGTGATTCGTCATTTACTCCAAGAGAGCCATAGTAACATAAGAACTTTATACAAATCTAACTGTGAAATGGGAGTGTAGAAGCTTCTAGGGTATCGGCAGCGAAATCACCCAATCGAGTTTAGTTGCTCCCCTCAACTCATTGACAGTACCAGCAAGTCCTTAGGTTTAGCACCTAACGGAGCAGCAAATATGGGAGCAGCACAGAAAGCTCCACACTATCCAAAGGGGAGGGATGCCGTATTACCATACCAGATCGTCCATATCTCCGAGAGCTCCACTCGACGCGTCGTCCACATCCATTTGCATCGACATCGCTGATCAGGAGTGGATGCTGAACTATCGCACAGAGAGGCGCCCAGCAACGAGCCCTGCATTAATTCAAAAGCAGAAACAGAAAATTCATGACCAATCCAAGCATGGAAGAGCTAGCTGCAGTCTCGCGGCGTCGATTGGGGGAACTTGAGCTCGATTACCGCAGGATGTCAGACAGGGCGGATCACCAATTGGGGTTGCCGACGCCGATGCGAGGAGGAGACTAGCCGCCAGGCCGAGGGGAGGAGGCAGCTGGGCCCTGGGCGATGCCGAGGCAGGGGGCCGTCCAGGCCGTGGCAGCTGCCGTTGCGACGAGCGGCCAGGCGGCGGAGAAGGGGGCTGACGCCAAGGCGCCGATCCAGCGGGAGAAGGGAGACACTAGGCGATGGGCGGCACGCCTGCGGTTGGAGCCGTGGAGGCCCGAGCTCGGCAGCGGCCGAGCTCGCTTGAGTCGCGTCGCCTCGCCGCGGTCGGAGGAAGTGGCCGGGAGGTGCAGCCGTGCCGGCGGCCCGATTCGGTCTGTTCGAACCACGTGACCGCACCTGAGTTTTCTGCAGCCGTTCGAACGGAGTTGCACGGTCCAGATCGAGGAGAAAAGAGGCAAGCAGAGACGTGTTTGCGGAAGGAACCCTGGTAGGGGCTGATAGCTGAATTGCAAAACTCAGGACGATCCAAAATAGGGTCCAATTTGCAAGGTTTAAGCTGCGTTTGGTTGGGGTTGTAACCACATAAAAACGGGTAGCGTACAATTAATTAAATATTAGTTATTTTTTAAAATATATATTAATATAATTTTAAAATAATTTTTCTATAATTTTTTAAAAAAACACGTAATGAACGCATCCAAATATGCACGTCAAAGAAGTTTGGAACAATGAACGCATCCTTAGAATTGCTATCAGTCATATATCTAAAACAACATCATAGGATCACTACTAGTCGTACAATCCAAGACAGAGACTTTTAAGCAAAATTGTTGAGTAGATTATTACTGTAGATAATCGATTTGATTATAGTGGTAAAAATAAATATTTAAAAAAATTATAAGCAATATAAAGTAGAATAACTTTTTTAAGAAAAAATTATTTTTAAGTGTAAAGCAAATATTTTATTTTTAGTAATTTGAAAAGAACATGGCTAGCGTTATTTTGCAAAATGCCAGCGCAGAATTCTATACTGGCCATTAGACGCGTGCGCGGCCCAGATCGTCCCAGATCGACGATCGAGGTGGAGGTACAATGGCGTAAAAATCCTTCATGTTATCATACTTCCGTTAGCTTCCTCCTCACCGTCATTCCCAAATCGCACGATGATGAGGCGGCGGAGCTCCGGTGAGCCTCCGATCTGTCCTTCCGCTTCACTCTTTGTTGTATCGATTCATTGCTTTCATCGTATTGATCGTCACGGAGGCCTGCTGGGAATTCCTCGCACCGGCTGGGGCTGGGGATCGACGGAGTTCAAGAGGCTGCTGGCTCGTTGCGGCCACGAGAAGGGGGAGGGCCCATGCGTGTCCCGGCCGCCATGGCCGCGCCTCGAGCACTGAAGCCGTCAGGTAGGTGATCTTAAAATTAAGGGAACAAGAACACTGCGTCTACAACTCTGTAACATGGATTGAGTCATTGAGATGATGAATGAAGCCATGAATGAATCTGTGATCGAAGTGTCTTTCCCCCCGCATTGTGCAGATAGAATTACAGTGGACTTCTGAATTCTAACTTCTGACCCAACAACATGATCAAGCTTAGTAGAAATGGGTACTGCATTCCAGCGCAAGGTTGGGCCTCCACTACTGGTGGATCCCGTGCGCCGTCTTGAAGTCCGGCGACGGGCCGCGGACGGGAACAGGTGCAGCGGCTCGCAGCCGCCAGCCCTGCCGATGCCCAGCAGCAGGTCCTTCATCGAGTTCCTCGTCGCCACCCTCCCCACGGCGCCCGCGCCGATGTCCTCCATCTTCTTGCGGTGGTCGAAGTACCCCACGTACTCCGCGCTGATGGGATCCTCCGGGTTCACGAACACGTTGGGCACCCACCGCGCCAGCATCGCGAAGGCGTCGTAGCCGCCGCTGGCGCCGCCACCGCCCTGGTGCAGGACGGCGGCCACCCCGGGCGTCACGAAGCTGTTGGCGATGCGGATGCCCTGCTTCACCCGCCTGTCCCCGATCTTCTCCACCGGAGCCGACGGGAACGGCGCGTTGAAGAGGAACGTGGGGAGGACGTCGCCCGCTCTGGCCATGGTCTTCGCGCCGAGCGTGGCGATGGCGGAGCCCAGGGAGCCGCCCAGCCAGATGCGGTGGTGCTGCCCCGCGGTCGCCGCCACGACGCCGTGGATGGTCTGCATGGCGGTGTGGAAGCGGGAGGTGCGGTCGAGGCCGTTGCGGACGAGCTGGAGGCCGAGCTTGAGGTCCCGGGACGCCGAGGCCTTCTTGGTGATGGTGCCGCGGAAGGCGACGACTTAGTGCGGCGCTCTTGCGGCGGCTGCTGGGTCGAGCCACGGCGGCTGGGACGCGTAGACCGCGCCGAAGATGAACGAGTCGGCGGCGTCTACGAGCGCCTGCCGCATCTCGAAGTGGAAGTATCTCCACCACGCCTGCGCGCGGGCGTCGTGGCCATGCAGGTTCCACGGCCGATCGCGCTCCATGACGTACACGCCCTGGACGAAGCTCGCCATGACGGACCTCCGGTGGTGCGGGCAATTCCTGGCCGGAGCAAAAGCAGCAGAACGCAAAGCTGATCAATTGGCTTGCCAATGCAGGTTCCTTTTTTCTTTTCTTCGCAGAATATGATCTTTTTATGAATAATTGCTTTGGACATTGCATGGTAGAAATCTAAGCATGGTACTAATCACTACAGTAGTTACCACTAGTTTCTACTAATTATTCAAGAGAAAATAACAATCTGAAGCCAAAACAACTGGATTTGTTTTGTTTGAAAAGGATCAACTGCAAAAATGGAATCAGCAAATTACCAATTCACATATGTCAAGCACGTAGGTTCTGAAACCTCAAAAAGATCCTTCTGTGACGGCATTTTGCCCATCTTTTCTTCCTGAGCTTCAATAAGATTAATTAACTACAAGATCTAATATATCGACGTGCAAAATTTTAGGCGTTCGCGAAAAATAGATTAGCCAGAAGATTGCTCTGCACAACAAATGAAACAAATATGCATGCAAGTCTCAGTGTCATAGAACAGAAATTTACAGATTAAACCTCTCTAATTGATCATTTGATCAAGATCCCCACTTTCCTCTTAACTTAACAGCTCCTCTCTTGAGTATCATGCCCCATTGATATATCTTTCTTTTGAAACTTCTAACCTTGGTACACCAGTGCACCTCAACCTTTATGTGCATCAGGAAGAGAGTTTCTGTCTAATCATATTCTCAAGAACTCATGATCGACAGTGGACCAAACACTTAACAATGTGACTCATAAATCACATCGCAAGGACCAAAGGATCAAAGAAGAAATTAAAGAAAAGGAGCAAGGACATTAACAGAAAAATCTCCTCTTTGGCATCATCTCCTGCTGAGAAGCATCCTCTTCATTGCACATTTGCACTTCTGACTCCAAAATGAATTCCTCATAGCAAGAGTGTTTACTAGCCAACCATACGACTTTCAAGCTTCAAGATCAAGTCAAGAAAGGAATCTAAATTTTTTTACAAGCGATGCAAACAATAGTTTAGAACATTGCGCGGGCAACGAACTGCATCGTATCAAATGGTGGCTCTAGTTGCATGATTTGGGAAATTTTTTGTTGGCGCTGACTCAGGCTACAGAATTAAGAAACATGGTGGTATCCGAAGAACAGGAAATGAGAAGATTTTTTTTTTAAGAATGAACACGAAGTCTCCGGTTTTGTACAGTTGGTCGGAACACAAGTGGCTTAAATTTATAAATAACTAATCATGTGTAGTGCAGATTTGCTTAGCATTACTTCCTCTTGCAGATTTGCTTAGCATTACTGTAGAAAGTGTACATTTACTATAAATCCTCCGAGCGTATACGAGGGGGTCAGATCTATATATATATATAGCCCAGGCCAGTGGTCTGTCTAACACTCCCCGCAGTCACAGTGGGAGGAGAACGGACGCAGAGACTGGACCGAAAACTGGTGAACAAAGGCGTGTGCAGGCCTTTGGTCATTATATCGGTAAACTGATGTGCCGATGGTACATAGAGCACCTGAATCTGTCCTAATGCAACCTTGTTACGGATAAAATAAATATCGATCTCGATGTGCTTGGTGCGTCGGTGATGGACCGGGTTGGGGGTCATGTAGACGGCACTGACATTGTCACAGTAGACGACGGTCGCGGTGGAGAGGGGTGCACGGAACTCCTGGAGAAGTTGGCGAAACCAGCAGCACTCGGCGATGGCGTGGGCGACGGCGCGGTACTCGGCTTCAGCGCTGGAGCGGGACACTGTAGTCTAGCGTTTTGAGGACCATGATACGAGACTGTCACCGAGGTAGACGCAGTAGCCGGACGTAAAGCGTCGAGAGTCGGGGCAGCCTGCCCAGTCCGCGTCGGAGTACGCAGTGAGGGAGTCGATGGGGTTGGAGCTGAGATGCAGCCCGCTGGAGAGGGTGCCCTTCACGTAGCGTAGGATGCGCTTGAGCAGCGCGAGGTGAGGTTCGCGAGGAGCATGCATGAAGAGGCACACTTGCTGGACAGCGTACGTGAGGTCGGGTCGGGTGAGTGTGAGGTATTGGAGAGCCCCGGCAAGACTCCGATAGTGAGAGGGATCGGCAACGAGGGCGCCATTGGCGGCGGAGAGTTTGGCTCGAGTGTCGACTGGGGTAACTGTGGGGTGACAGTCGGCCATGCTTGCATGCTGGAGGAGGTCGATGGCGTACTGGCGTTGGGAAAGGAAGAGCCCGTGGATGAAACGGGTTACGGAGATGCCAAAGAAATGGTGAAGAGGATCAAGATCGATTATGGCGAACTCAGAGTGGAGTCGGGTCATGATCTGGTCGAGGAGAGATATCAAAGACGCTGTGAGGATAATGTCATCGACATAGAGAAGTAGATAGGCAGTGGCGGAGTCGATATGAAAAGTGAACAGGGAACTATCGGACGCAGAGGCCATGAAGCCGATGTGCCGAAAATAGGCAGCAAAGCGCTGGTACCAGGCACGAGGGGCTTGTTTAAGGCCGTAGAGAGAGCGTTGAAGGAGACAGACGTCGTCGGGCCGAGAAGGGTCGACGAAGCCTGGGGGCTACTGACAATAGACTATTTCCGTCAGGTGGCCGTGAAGAAAGGCGTTCTTCACGTCTAGTTGATGGATCGGCCAGGAGCGAGAGGCAGCCAAGGTGAGGACGACTTGGATGGTGGCGGATTTGACAACGGGACTGAAGGTCTCGTCGTAGTTGACACCGAGTCGTTGGGAGAAACCTTGGACTACCCAGCGAGCCTTGTGACGGGCAAGGGAGCCATCGGCGTGGAATTTGTGTTTGAAAATCTACTTATCGGTCACAATGTTGGCGCCGGGAGGTCGGGGAACGAGGCACTAGGTCTCGTTGTCCATTAGAGCCTTGTACTCGTCGGCCATGGCTGCGTGCCACTAAGGGTCGGCCAAGGCTGAGCGAGAAGTCGCTGGGATGGGCGAGATAGAGCTGTGGACGGCGGAGAGACCGTAGCACGGATTGGGTCGGAGAGACCCGATCTGGGAGCGGGTAACCATGTAAGAGGTGGAGGGAACTGGAGCCGATGGGAGTGCGGGAGTAATGGGAAGAACTGGTCGGGTGGGGGCGTCATCGGCTCCGAGTCGGCGACTGTAGACAAGAGGAAAAGGAGGAATTAGATCGGCCTGAGCCGATGAGGTCGGGTGGGCTGAGTATTCCGATCGGTCCGATAGAGATGGATCAGCCGATAGGGTAGGGGGAGCCGATAGGGTGGGAGGAGCCGATGGAAAGTGAGGAGCCGATGGAAGTGGGGTGTCCGATGGAGAGAGAACGGTATCGGCTGAAGGATAAATAGGATCGATATCGGCCGATAAAGGTGGGTCCGATGGTGGGGACATCGGACCGAGTAGTTGTGGGAGATGTGACGGGTAAATCCTCAACAGCGGCCGATGAGGGGGCCGATGGAGAGGGCAGTGGTGAAGACCTGGTCGGCACGGTGTTGGTGAGGAGGAAGTCGAGATCACTAGAGGAGGATCTCGGATGAAGGAGACCGAAGGGAAAACATGTCTCGTCAAAATGACGTGACGAGAGACGAGGACCCGTCGGGTGGAAAGGTCGAGGCATCGGTATCCCTTGTGAGAGGTGGAATAGCCGAGGAGAATACAGGCGGTGGAGCGGGGAGCGAGTTTGTGGGAAGCTGTGGCAGTGAGATTTGGGTAGCAGAGGCACCCGAAACGCGAAGGTGGGAGTAGTCGAGTGCCGTGCGGTAGAGAAGGGCATAGGGAATGTTGTTATGAACGGAGGAGCATGGGCGCCGATTGAGAAGGTACGTCGCAGTAGCCAGAGCTTCGGCCCAATAAGTGGCGGGTAGGTGGGCGTGAAGTAGCATGGTGCGACTGATGTTGTTGAGGGTGCGAAGGAGGCGCTCGGCTTTGCCGTTCTAAGGAGAGGTGTAGGGGCAGGAGAGCTGGAGATGGATGCCCTGCGAGGTGAGGAGGTTTGTAACGGTATGGTTGATGAATTCCGTACCGTTATCGGCTTGTAAAGCCTTGATGGGGAGGTTGAACTGAGTGGATACGTACGTGACGAAGTGAGTGAGGTGAGAGGCGACCTCGGATTTGTGGATGAGCGGGAAGGTCCAGCAATAGTGTGTGTGATCATCAAGTATAGCGAGATAATACTGATTACTGGAGACACTTTTAACTGGGGACGTCTATACATCACAATATATAAGTTCAAATGGACGCGAGGTACAGGAGAGAGAACTAGAAAAGGGCAGACACACATGTTTGCCAAGTTGACATGAGTGGCAAACTGTGGAGCTGCTGTGAGTACATTGGATGGAGGCGCTGTGACGGAGGGTGGCGACAACGTCGGGGCCGGGGTGGCCGAGGCGAAGGTGCCAAAGGTTGGTGGAGAGGGCGACGCTGGCGTGTGGGGTGGACGGCGCAGCGGGAATGATGTAGAGGTCGCTACCACTATTACAGCGAAGGATCTGTCGCCGGGTTGGGATATCCTTCACAGAGAAATCAGACGCGTCAAATTCAATGGAGCAGTGGTTGTCTCGTGTGAATTGATGAACAGATATAAGATTGTGAATGAGAGAAGGGACAATAAGAATATTGCGTAGGGGAAGGTTAGTGGTGGATGTAGACAGAGAGGAGTCACCGCGGCATTGGACAGGAAGAGAGTGACCATTGCCGATGGTGACAAAAGGGGAGGAAGAGGGATGACAGGAGCGAAGTATACCGGCCGATGACGCCATGTGTGAAGACGCCCCAGAGTCCACCACCAAGGGTGCTGTGGTTGGAGCGTTATCTGGTTGAGGGCAGCGACGAGGCCAGCCTGGTTCCAGAAGGGAACCGACTGGGTGGTTGGGGTCAGTAGCATCGGCTGAGGCGGTAGAACGGGAGACGATGCCAGGTGAGCCTAGGGATGGGCGCCGAGAACTTCGGGTTGCTAGCCGATGGGGTTGCGTGGCTGGGGCTGGGGCGCCCATGGGTTGTAGCAGAGCCACGGACCCGTGGGACCGGTAGGATGGGTAGGGACTGAGGTAGGTCGTGGTGGCGTCGGACCCTGCCAGGTCTTGCCTTTGCCTTTGCCCTTACCTTTTCCGGTGCGGGCTGTGTTGCTATGGCCGGAGCCATGGCCACCAGGACCGCGGGAGGAAGGGGCAATGCAAGAAGCTCAACAGCCATTATCGGCTGCGGCAAGAAGAGCGGTATGGGCCACTGTCTTCTCATCATTGGCCAGATGGAGTTCTTTAAGAACTAGCATGTCATGAGCCCGGGCGAACGATAGAAGAGATGTGGCGTTGGCGATGTCATCGGCGATGTTGGAGAAGCGGGGATTGAGGTCTCGCAGAAGGGCGAGGATGAGTTGAGAGTCGGCCACAGGGTGGCCGACGTCCCAGAGAGCAGCAGCCTTGACTTTGAGACGCTGACAGTACGAGGAGACAGAGGAGTCGTCTTGTACCATGGAGTGGAACTCGTTGAGGAGGAAGATGGCGCGAGGCTACTTATTGGCCAGGAAGATCCGCTCGATGGCCACCCAGAGGTCTTGGGCGGTGGGGTTGGTATCGTCCATGGCGAGGTCGAGGACAGAGTCATCGACCGAGCCGAGCAGCTAGCTACGCACGCAGCACTCGGCGATGTCCCACTGAGGATCATCGGGACGAGGTGGAGCGGAGCCATCAATATGGGACCGGAGGCCGAATTTTTCACTGAGAGATTTAAAGAAGAAAACCCACTTCGAATAATTGGCGTTAAGGTCAAGGGAGATAGGAACGTGAGATTTCACGTTCACAGCAGCGTAGGGAGGGGAGAAGATCGGCGAGGTGGTGCCCGAGGTATGGGCTGTGGCACCGAGGACCGGAGTAGATTCGGCGACTAGGAGAGTGCCGGAGCTGAGGGCGGACTCGGTGGCCATGACGGGAGAACGGGAGCAAAGAGCCGATGGGAGAGAGAAGCCGATGGGAGGGGGAAGCCGATGAGAGGACGGATCGGCCGATCAAGGACGTGAGAAGCCGATGGGAAGTGAGCAGCGGAGTAGGTGAGGAGTGGACAGCCAATGAGGAGTGGTTGGCCGATGAGGAGTAGGCAGCGGAGTAGGTGAGGAGTGGCCAGCCGATGAGGAGTGGTTGGCCGATGGGGAGTAGGCAGCGGAGTAGGTGAGGATAGAGTGGGTGGGTCAGAGAGTGGTTGGGTCACGGACGTACAAGGATTCATGTTCGTGAAGAGAAGATTCACGTCCGTGGACTCGTGGAGGCCAAGGAGTGGGGCGGACGTGAAAAAGGCAGGGAGTGGCTGGACGCGAAGAGAATATGTTCGCGTCCGGGAGGCAGGGATTCGTGTCCATGGACACGTGGACACGTTGGACTGGCTCGGACGTGAGGGGAGAAGGTTCGCGTCCGAGAGCCATTGAGCGTGTCGGAAAGGGCAAGAACCAAGGGAGGTTTCTAGCCGATGCAGGGCTGGACAAGTCCAGCCGATGGAGACGACGAGCGCGGAGGTGCGCCGGCGTCAGAGAAGGAGAGATGCACGAAACAAGAGGAAGAACGAAGACGGGTGCGAGGAGGGACGAGGAGGCGGATCGAGACCGTCGCCTGGTCGCGCGGAGGTGGGGCGGAGAAAAGGTGACTGCGGGAGAGACGGAGAGAAGAAGAAATGGAGACGAGAGAGCGAGGGGAGTACCGGGAAGAGAGTCGGCGACGGGAAGAAGACGTCGACGACAAGGAGAAAAGGGTCAACTCGCCGGAGGGAGAAGCTAGCGCGCCGAGATGTCTAGACTCGCTCTGATACCATGTAAAAAATATACAGTGACTATGAATCCCCCAAGCGTATACGAGCGGGTCGAATCTATATATATACAGCTCAGGTCTGCCTAACAATTACTTCATTATCTCCTTTCCTTGGAGGATACAAACTTTGGACTGATTCATTATGATATTTTTGCTGATAAAAGGCTGAGAGGTGATATTAGCATATTGCTTGCTTAAGGCTAGTGACGGCACCATGCTGAAAAGTCTAAACGTGTTGGTAGGTTCTGCAAGTTATGCAACTTCAAAATTTTTTAATCGCTGGCCAGTTGACAAAATAAGAAATGATAACCAAAAATGCTTTCAAGTGTCAGTCCACTCGTTGTTGAAGAATCTAAATGTGGTCGATAACTAGGATGAAGTATGGATCCTCCAGAATTCTGTGTGGCGACCTGGCAAGTGATAGAGGAAGAAAAAACGACTTGGGAAATTACTATTGGAGAATACTTCAATAAAGCTCATGAGCAGATTTTACCTCATTGAGAAGTCTCTTACACGCTTTTTGGTCGATATGTGGAATATGGATGGTGGAAACACATCTTAAATTCCCTTTTACAGACTTCAGAGCACTTCAAATGGACCAAAAGTAAGAATAATGCCCTCTATTCCAATAAATATTGCTCATTGTACATTTTTACAGTAATCACACTTATTTTCCTGTAATCCTAGAAACTCAGAAAGTCGATTGTATCAAAAGTTTGTTCTTGCCCCTTCTGGCTGAACATTATCTCTACTTTATCATGAAGAGACCACTGCTGTGGTTGCACGAGGAACATCCACAAGCCTCTCAAGCATTTCCAGCTGATCATAAGGTGCTATCTGCAGAGAATCAGATTCATGTTCATTTCATCTCCATTTAATCCATTCTTTAATAAAGATAAGTGCCATATCTACATGAATTTCGGAAGTCTGTTGTAATTGAAATAATCTATATTTTGTACTATATTACCTGAGAAAAACCATCAGGCCAAGTTATAGAAACTGCATAGTTGCCCATAGGACGGATCTCTTCAGGCTCAATGTCTTCTGGTATATCACCATTTTGTACTTTCTGCTCACCTGTCCATTCGTCCTGCAGGCAATAACTACTTAGTTTGTGCAAAACAATGCAACCGTGAAAATTTTGGTTTCTGAAATTACAGACCGTACATGATTTAGTTTTCTGAAAATTATAAGCATTGCACGTGCTTTTTGAAGTAGATGCAATTGATGGTGTGAAGACATAAATAGATTTTTAACTGATAGCCTTAATAACCATTGTTAGAATTATTTCAAAAACTCCTTAAATGTTGAAAAGGGTATACGCACCACACTTTGAGCAGACCGGTCATTCCTTCTGACTGTTGCTGGATGCAACAAGAACTCTTCATCTGAATCTGGCACTTTCACTCGGATTGCTCTAATTGATCTGTCATAGGAGACTGCTGTTGAAACTGGCAAAATGAATAAAAGATTAACACAACATTACAGGAGAAAAACTTGGTAAAAAAAGAAAAAGGAGAAACATATCTGTTTTCCTGAAATATATATTTTGAACAAGAGCTGTGGCAATATATTTGCATACTTCTCTCTTCGTTTTGTTTAACTTTTGGTTAGTGCAAATTTACCAGAAAAAAACTTATATGAACTACTTTTACATAGTCTAGGTTGTAATTTTTGAGCTGCTAACCAACCTTGTTGTCTGATTTTAGCACATTGTTGAACAACACATACTCCAATATTCTGAAATGTCTTGGCAACATCCCCTTGTGGATCAGCCACTACTTCAGGAATTCCAGTATCTCCAGACGCTGAAAGCTGTAAATCGTACCAAACTGTGATCATTGCACTCACTTTTAGCCTTGTGTAAGATAGGCAGGATTGAGCTTACGGTTGGTCGTATCGGCAAATCAAAGAGGTGTGGTATTCCAAAATGCTGAACAACCTGGAATAATCGCATTGCCAAAGCAATTAAAAAACTATCCAAGAGAAATGTGCTATGGAATATGCATCAAAACATGTCTTGCCTGAGCTCCAGAACCTTGCCCAAATGGGTAAAATCGTTTTCCATCAGCATCAAAGTAGCACATGTTCTCAACAACTGCAACGCACGGAACCTTCAAAAAAAAGATGAAGCAAAAATAAATCAATGCATCAATAGTAGGTTAGGTATATTACAGCTCAAATGCACAGTGATCTGAAGACTACACCTTCAGCTTAGAAAACATCCTAACTCCCTTTGCAACATCGATGAAAGCAAGCTTCTGAGGGGTGGTAACAATGACAGCTGCGGTCAATGGGGCTACCTGATATTTCTGACATGTTAAATCTCAGTGCTTGCAAGGATGGTTGATATTACCACGTATGGTTTGTCAAATAATCAGGCTAGAGGTACCACCTGACAGAGTGTTAAGTGTATATCTCCTGTTCCAGGAGGCATGTCAATGACAAGGTAGTCGAGTTCACCCCTTTATGAAAAGAAGAAAAAAACATTAAAATTCATCTTACTAGAAAACTATTCTTGAGGATATATCAAAGACAACTGCTGGAAAAAATGGCCTGCTTTATTATGTTCATATGATGACTTAATGGCATCAACTATCAGCTTTGCATACCATTCAGTAGTGGTCAGCAACTGATTAATCACTCCTGAAACCATTGGACCTCGCATTATTGCCCTTCCTTGTCCAGAAAAGCCAAACGACACCATCTTGACGCCCAAATACTCAGTTGGAAGAATACTTCTGCTTTCTGGGTTCTAAAGGTAAGTCTGTTTACCATTATTAGTGCAACTACTAAAATTCATGTTAACATAATTATTTAATCAGCTGGTTTACCATCACAAGAAGCCGGTTTTCAGGAGAAACCATAGTTGGTAAGCTCGGGCCGAAGACATCAGCATCAAAAATTCCAACCCTTGCCCCCATACCAGCTAACGTATACGCGAGATTTACAGCAACTGTAGACTTTCCAACTCCTCCCTGGGAAAATGTTATCTAGTTAGTTACTCCAAAAAAGGACTAATTTGCTATTATCTTTTGTTATGCAGTATGCACAGAAGTTCCAAGTCTTGCCTTGCAGCTTGAAACTGCTATGATATTCGAAATCTTCTGTAGTCCTTCTGGAAGCTCCCCTGCATATGCGGGCTGTGCAGGTTGCGCAGACATTGTAACGTTCACCTTCTTGACCCATGGAAGCGCTGCAACAACCTCGTTTGCCTTCTCTTCAAACTGCAAAGCAAAAAAAAAATGTTGATGCAATTTTGCCGCAAACGTTTTTTCTAGCCTAGGGTAGGGCAGCGTTTTTTTTGACTAACTGAAACAACACAAATCAGTTCACATTCAGACATCCATCCCATCCCAATGAATGTACTCCGTAACTCATTATCTAAAAACGATATGTTTTTTAATTAGCTAAAAACGATATGGTTATTGTTCGATACTACATCTGAACATAAAGGGTGAACAGTTACACTGGGATAACTGAACACATCAACACAGGAACTGTACTCACCATGTCCTTGATCGGACAGGCAGGAGTCGTCAGCTCCAGACGAAACGAGACCTGAAACAGTGCCCATTGGCGACCAAAGTAAGTTCCATCAGTACATCCAGGTTCCATCAGCAAGTGCCCTTAACTTACCTCCTCCAAGGCCTCGCTAATGTCCAAGTCCTTGACGAATCCACACGAGACGATGTCCGTCCCGAAGTCAGGATCGATGATTTGGGAGAGCGCCACGAGCACGTCCTTCTTGGCGTCCTCCACCGACGCCACTGCCACACCAGTCCCAAAATCAAACGGGAAAGCAAACACGGACATACTAAATCGCGAAGCTTTTAGTGCTATGTAGCAGTTTGCTGAGAGGAGTTCAGCCGTTCAGTTGCTGATTGCTGAAGTTTACCGCTGGAGGGGGCAGCTCCCGCGCGCCGCCGGAGCCGGCCCACGCGCCGCGGAGAAGGGCACCAGGCATGCGTCTGGGTAGCCGCAGTGGCAGGACTAGCCTTCGCCGAGAAGTCTCCTGCGAGAACCACGATCTCCACGGGGTTAGCTTGCCGGTGAGAACTCCGAGCTCGGCCCGCGTAGAAGAGCGGAAGACAAGACGTCACCTCGTGGGGTTGGAGTTGACGGAGGGAGGAGGAGAGGGGGCGCGGGAAGCGCGAGGAAGGAGGCGGGCGCGGCGCGGAGGTTCCGCATGGCGGCGTTCGACGGCGAGGAAGCGTGGTGCAGGTCGTGCAGAGGAGGGGCGGTGTGGTGAGGGAGTGGCCGTTTCTGGGCCGCTGGTTGTGTGGATTTGGTTGCCTGCTCGCTTAAAGATTAGCACAGGCAGATGGCGGGCCCTTGATTTACAACATGCCACAGATAGTTCGCTCGTATAGAACGGAAGAAGGGTACAGCTGTTTAAATGTTGTCGCTAACTTTTGTCATGAAAGGTAATAGTATGTATTTCCGTATATTCCATTTTTTCCGAATTTACGTGGATAGTGAAATTTAGTGGTCAAGGTATGCACCTGGTTTTGTTTGATGCCAAAACTTACTCTATCAAATTTTGACACGTTAAATAGTGCATCTGAGATGTTTAGATTGATGCCAATATTTACCAAAGTTAATACAATTCATATAACCTAATTCTATCACAAACATTAACAGTGTCAAGTTTGAGCTTGTTATATATATATATATATATATAATTGTTTGAAAAATTTACAGTTATATACTCTCAATGTCCTCTGTGAGATTTTTTTTTAAAAAAATATCTTACCAAAGGACGAGAAATGGGCGTGTGAGGTACGAGAGTTTGTTGTTTTGTTGGTAACTCCTTATTGCTCTCTGGTTATGCGTTTTCTCTCATAAGATTGCCTGTAAGATTATTAGGCCCGTTTGTGGAAGGAAAGGAAAGACTGATAATTTTACAAGTATCCCTCTTGACACCTTCTATTAGGATTTTTTTAGCTGCTTATAAAGCCCTTTTACACGTTCAAAAGTCTATTTTATTAAAAAATAAAAAAAGAGAAGAGAGGGTTAAGTGGAAATGGTGAAGCTTCTTTATACACTTTATAATATTTATTCACTCTTACTGATAGAATAAAATGGTATGTATATTATTATTTTAGATCCATAAATAATTTTGTTACTGGTTTCGTAGTTTCATAGTTTTGTTACTGAATTTATAGATAGTTTCGTTCATAATATTTGAAGATATATAAGTATTGAAATATCGAATGCACAGTGTTAGATGTGATGATTAATTTCTTACTTAAATTAATTATTTTTTTATAAACATATATGTCAAATAAAGTGGTATTTTGGTTATATTATAGCTAAGAAAATATTAGATATGATACATATGATGTAGATCTATCAGAGATAGGCTTAACTCTTAAGAGAATTGAAAGATCAGTTGAGAAAAGTTTTTTAGCAGTGTACAACTGGTTAATACGAGTCTTCCGAATCAACCCCCATATCAACGCAATAATCGTGTATGTTATTATGAACCAAGCAACCAAAGATTTTTTCTGAGAATTGATGTCAATTGATTCTACTACTACTTGAAGATGGTACATAGAGAATGCATTGGAACGAGGTTGACTACTTAGCATTCTGATGTCATTTTACAAGAAAGTCATCATTGTTTTCAATGGCTATGTAAGACAAAGAGAGTTCTAGTATGACATAATGTGATGTTGAAACAGTGTAGAAAAATAAGTTAGAGCACAAAGAAGAAGAAAAAGAAAAAGGATGAGGACGAGAAGACAAAGAGCTAAGAGGATTGGTAGACGAGGAAGAGAGAAACAACACCATCACTAAGATAATAGATATAAAAAATTATGATAACGAGCATGTAAAGGATGATCAATCATTGGATGAGAAGGACAATAATGTAAATCCGTCACAATGGTCTAATGAGGACTTATTTGGACTTTTTATATCCAAGAGACATCACGTGTCATAGGAGTATAAGGAGAGCGAGGTTATTCAAGAGGATAAATATATATACAAAGAGAAATTGATAAAGACATTCAAGTAATGGGCGGTATCACTTGTCGAAAGTTTTGGATCATGAAATCAAGTAAGTCGATGTGCAAAGTGAAATGCGTGAACTCAATTTATATGTCTCTATAGAGGGTGCATGCATTTAAGGATAAATAGAAAGATTACTAGAAAGTACCGATCGTTACCGAGCATAATTGTCACTTACATAGGATCAAGCAATACCATAGAAATATGATATTTACATTTATTGCAACAGAGATGTACTCCGATATTGTGTATAACCTGAGTTACGGACCAAGATCAATTATAAGACACATTGAGGATAAATTTAAGTGTATAATCAACTATATGAAAGCATGAAGGGCGAAATAGAAGATTGTAGAGATGATGTTTGGCACATTCAAAGCTTTATATAATAATTTATCTTATCTTCTAACTTATATTTTTTAGAGAAATTTGTGGATCTACTATAACCCTAAATCACTTTCATCACTTGACCATCCTCAGCAAATCATGCTTTAACGGGCTTTATTCATATTAAGTGAGTGTATTAACACATTTATTCATTGTTGTTTCATACTCTATATTGATGGAACAATCCAAACTGGAAAGTACAGAGGGCAAATATTGATAATAATTAGAGATGATGGAAACAATTATGTGT
This sequence comes from Oryza coarctata, assembly GCA_030770085.1. Classification (NCBI taxonomy): domain Eukaryota; kingdom Viridiplantae; phylum Streptophyta; class Magnoliopsida; order Poales; family Poaceae; genus Oryza; species Oryza coarctata. The sequence continues at coordinate 22,609,626 of CM061463.1, read as the reverse complement.
TAACTGTGGCTTTTACTTTTGTTGAGAGCGAGAACTCCGAAAGCTACTAGTGGTTTCTGAAGCGAATAAAGGACGTAGTTGTGCGTATGAGGCTAGGTGTATACCTTATACATGATTGTCATGTTGGCCTTCTGCAGTCTATTAAGTATTTGAGTGATGGTAAGTGGAGAAGGAGTATGCATAAGAGTAGCTAGATATTCGTAGCAGATGGTGCATGTGTCGTATATATGTTAATTTCTACCAGTAGTTTAAGAAACAAACACCTTATGGCTCTTTTTAAGAGGATTTGTGCCCAGAATCCACAAAAAAATCAATGAGCTTTAAAGGAGATTGGACGAGCTGATAATGAAATAAATCAATGATCTGGGTAGGGCACCTCTAGATGGGCACACGACTCCTTTGACCACGATGACCTCAGAACAGATCAGAACGTGGTCGGTACTTCCTAGCTTGCAGGCGTTTCACCAGCTCACATATAGAAGCCGTATGCTTTAACTCCTATGCAACAGGTCCACGCTAGCCCATGGCATACCAGCCGATCGTCTCACCTACTCTTAGGATCACGTGTGAGGGCAGGGCAAATGGATGAAAAAGGGTAGATGGCATGTCCTATGTAAGTTGTATGTTGTGTCATTTGTACGTACTATTTATACTAATTTGTATTCACTATTTCAGCTTTGTGTACTTACATCACTTATTATACGTTAAAACACGTCACTTTTACTCTTTATTGGGCGTGCATGGTTGCCGATATCATATGACAACTAACTTTTGGTTCCTTCACTCCTTACGGCGCATGACTGCCAAGTCACAATCGATGTTCAGTGATGTCAGTCATCTTTTGATGTGTGATCGTCCCATCTTTCTCAATACAACCCGATAGCCAACTTTCAACACATCACCATCACGTCGCTTTCATCATAACATGATGGCCAACTTTTGTCGTGTTAATGCATGTCGTGTTCAAAGGATTTTTACAAACACAACACTTTCCACACGTGAATGTTATATTGTTTTCAACGTTTTCATTTATATCTTCCATTCCTAACACAATCCATACTATATAAGACCTTCGTATGTATAATAGAGCTTAAGTTTTTTGTCCACTGGTACCCTTGCAATTATACACCATCCATTTGCTCTATCTACTATAGTATCAAAGAACAATAGCCGCTAAACGTGCTATTACTAAAGATCTCAACTAAAGAAGAGATCGTTTGACTTGTCCGTTCTGTATATGTGATGATCAATACTAGCTTATGACAACTTGGGTATCTAACACTTGTGGGAGGAGATTTTTTTAATGTTCAAACTATTCTCATAAGGTATGGATTATATGCACTTTTTTAATTTTTCATTATCACAATATTTTGTTCGAACTAATACTTTCTTTGTCAAATTCATGGAAGAATATGTAGGTTTATTTGTGGGTTGATACAGAAAATCTAATATTTGAATATAACCGTTGGTTCTCGGAGGGCTGTTGGTTTTCTTTCTCAGAATTAAATGAACAATATATAAGGAGTAAAGAGGAGCACGAACTATGTCGGCAAGCCGTATGATCAGATTAGAGGCTCCAACCTCTTGTACTATCTCTATGATGCGAGCATCTTAAGTGTGTTTATGGTAATTGTTGCTAGTGGTGAGGTCAATAAATATCCATACTTTTGAAGATATTTTGTTTATCCAGACATTCTTAACGACGATTTCATTATAATTTCACTATACATCTCTCTAATTTATTTCAATTTATTATCACTATGACTATAATAGCTATATATGCACTTTTCTCATAGGAACCGTTAAGAAGGTGAAAATTCAAATTATGAATATATATGAAGAAATCATTGTATAACTCTATAAGTATAATATGTCAAAAATAATTGAACAATACATGCGGTCTAAAGTAGACGATAGACGATGATATCCATAAATTTTAGATAGTCATTTCTACCATATTACTTATTGTATTATTTATATTTTGTCTATATTCTATCCGTACATCTGAGTAATTGTGTAATGTTTTTGCTATTGTTATCTAAATAATGTTTGCATGCGAATGTATTAACTGTTCGGTTTTTTATTTAATAGTGTAATGATTTTTTTAGTATTAACGCTAAATTTCTTACCTAATTTAAGCATCTTAATTATCTTTTTAACGTATTCTCAAATTTTCTTTATAATTATATCTATAAATAAAAATAATTTTATTTAAAATCTCTTTTTTTTACATTTGTATGGTGGAGATAAAAACATCCTAACCAGAGGGCTCAACACAGCCGGTCTCATAGGAGAAAAAAATATTTAAAACATTTATTTTGCAATTGATCTCTTGCCGTGGGAAAAAATATTCACGACTATGGCTGCAAAATGATCACCTAGCCTCTCGCCACCAATGTGTCCAATACACGTTTGTCATGTTTGATTTATTGTTATGTGAAAGTATAGATATATAATTTTCAAATAAAAATATATTTTTAAGTATTTTAATAAAAAATATATAAATGAAAAAATCATAGTTTGGCAGGGCAACCAAAACGGCCCATTATTTTGTCGTATTTTAGCTAGATGGACGGAAACGCACACCAAAGTCACTAACAACTCAGACAAGGCACAAAGCTAAGTGTTAGGTTGCCGTGGCAAGTTTTCACCTGTTCACCACCGTCGCGGCCCGCGGACAGATTGTCTGATATAATATCCTCTAACTTTAAATGACCGGCATGTATAGCATATCAGAGGAAACTCGTGTGGCCCGTGGGGCGTGAGCTGGCACCCCCCTCCGCGCGGTATCCGGCCTCCTCACCGCGATCAAGGAGGCCGGTTGTTCGTCAGTTCATCTGACCTCTTCGCAAGTGTAGGTTAAGTTTCTATTAATCACTGCCCTCACATAGGATTCAGGACGGCAACATGTGCTATGTGTACCGGTGATGGTCGACTGGTCGTCAAATGAAGCAGCAGCTGCATGCACGAGGCGAAGGGTAACCAACCAATCCATGAAATAAAAAAACATGCACTGAAAATGGCGCTTTCTTTCCTAGTTAAATTTGCTGAACCCAGACAGTGCTTTTGTATATGTGCGTTCAAGACCGAGACGGGACGACCCAATGCCAGACACTTGGTATATATGATCCACCGATCTATCATATCATTCTACAATAGCTAGCTAGGAACCTTGGAGTTGGGGGCCACCCACAGCTCCGCAAACTTCATCACCTTGGAGACGCTCTCCAGCACCTCGTACGGCGTGATGTCCCCTATCACCACCACCTTCTTGCTCTCCAGATCCACCTCAAACGACGTAACACCTGCACGTACACACAGACGACAGAATGTTTCAGATCCATGTAGTAGTGTATTAGAGACGCAACGTCGTTCATTCAAACTGGCTTGAAACTGACAAAATCCTTTCCCTTTTTCGTTTGATCCGGCAATGAGCCGTCACACGGTGGTAGCAAACTACTATCTTTTTTATAGAGTGAAGCAAACTTCTACAACCAAAATCTTGGTTACCGACTGGTGGCGACACCTAAACTTCTTTCCAGAAAGGGTAGGCAAGCACAGGCAGGAAGGCACCCATGCGCATGTGTACAGCGCAAACATGTGTTGAAACCTACATGTTATGCATGGATCAGGGATGCATTTGGTTGCCTGCACAAGTCACAACCAAAACGACACGAAAGCCAACTCATGGGCAGCGGATGATAGCACATTTTGGAGCTCCGTGACCTGTAAACATGCATGCCTACTCCCAAAAACTTTTCTTCGGAACAATTTCGTTTTCTGAAATACTACTATAGTAGCTTTATGGAGCACGTTGATGCTTGGTTGTGTTCACTGTTCGCCATTAACCCTGCAAACAGGGGAACCAGAGTAGTTGTAGATATTGGACTCTATGGTTCTTTGATTGTACTAAAAATGATTGGAGGTGCACAAGGATCAACGACTGGGGCAAGTTTTTCTTCCTTGCACTGACAGGCGCGTCTTCTTGCAGAGTCAGTTGAGCTCCGAATGCCTCTGAAACTCTGAACAACTCACTGGCCCCTCTGACTCTCCCAGACTCTGCTCACATCCCAAAGATGCCCATGTGGTATTTGCTACTTGCTAGGTTACCTTAGAAAATTCTTCAGATGCTCACCATTTCATAATTCATAATCCAGTTATTTCTAAAAGATAGACAACAGCCCAGTGATTACTTTGAGGTCATAAATAGTACTAAAATTCTACAGATATGAATGCTTCGCTTCACTAATATGAAATGCATGAATCACATTGAGCAGATGTCGAGTGGAAGATAGAGGCAGGATTCAACTCCAGGATTTCAGGTATCATCACCTTTAGAGTTTAGACTACGGTCTGTCAAATACTACTTGTCAGAAATTCGAGTCCCCTGCCCCGAGTGTAAGAGAGGATGTGCCAATTGCTATTGTTGTGCGAGCCACCGAGTCCTCAAGTAATTGCAACCGAAAAGAGAATAAACAAGTAGCAACTTGTTCTTGAGTGAAGAATCATGAAACTACCAAAGAAATTGGTGATCGGTTGTATAAGCTAGCTTGTGGTACTTCTAGTTTCGTTCGTCTGGTAAAACGAAAATCAACTTTATGATAACAAGTACTTCGTACTTCAAAACGCATCCTTTTTAGCACTAGGGCCTATCAAAAGAATCTGAACACTGTCCCAAAAAAAGATCAGAGGATCAGTAGCCTGATAGTCATACCGTCCATCTTGGATATGTGCTTCTGAACTTTCTTGGCGCATCCGTAGCAGTGCATGGACACTCTGAGCTCCACGGTCTGCATCAAGCAAACGCAACAGATGCAACATGTTATACTAGTATATATGCTAGTGAAGTGAACAGCAGGAGCAGACAGAATGTTGTGCAGAAGAGATGTCGTCCTGGAACAGGGGAGTAAACTCACCTTTGGCTCTAGATGGAAGGCAAGAGTCCTGGCTCCACTGACGAGGTCCTTGAGCTTCACCAGCTCTTCCAGCTGAGCACTCACCAGCGCCTCCCTCTCGATGGCCTCCTCCTCGTCTTCCACCGAATGTATGCAGACGCAGGAGTTCGTGCACAGCGAGAGGGAGAAGCAGTCGAGGACCTTGTCTAAACCTAGTTTCTTCCCCATCTCTCTGTTCTCTCTCAATGGCAAACCTTTTGAAAAACAGCCAATGTCTAATAACCTCTCGCCAAGACTGGCTGGGCTCTGCTGCGCAGGGGATATGTGAAGAATGGCACAGCTTTGAGCGAGAAGAGACTAGTGGATATGCGAGCTGAGCCAGTAGACCTACCAAAGCACTTGGAATGAGGTCAGGGAAGGGGCATATATATAAGCGGTAGCAGAGTAGTATCCCTCGCTCTCATAATATAACAATATAATATTTAGATATAATTTAATACTATAAATCTAAACAGATTTAAGTATTAGATTATTATATTTTAAAATATTAGAGTGGGCTATTGCCCAAAAGTATGAAGCAACTTCAGAGAAATATCATTAACTTTGGTTGGGTGCAAGCAGGCGCCGGTTTTACGAGACAAGCTGGTAAGCTCTCCATGTGACAATGTGCTTGCCCATTGGCAGGTACTAGAACTGGTCCAATTATGCATTCCAGAACATATTGCAATGTTTTTTTTATGGTGAGAACAGGTTGCAGTGTTTATTAGTCTTGATTGAAGAGATCAAGAGAGACTCAGAGAACGAAACTGAGGGACAACACATTTAGGTAAATCATAACATACGATTATAGAAGTAATCATGCTAAAAGTTTGGTTAGTATTATATAATGCAAGTAACTGAAAACATAGAAAATCTGCTGTAAGACGTCGTCAAGATTCACAAATTGCCACATAAGTGCCTTACTTGTCTACATCGGAATAATGTATGTATTTGATCATTTCATTCGGTGGGAACACATGCTAACGTAAGCTGATCAGCAAAGGGAATACAAGCATCAGCTACCATCTATACTATAATAAAGCAACTTAGGCAGACATGCGATATCCTGGCCGTCCAATATTGAAGTCCAATGGTCCAGATCTATCTTGTGATTCATCCAGCGATATGTTGGCCTTTCCCATCCTGCGCTTCTCCTAATCCCGAAATCACACGCTCGAGAGTCATCTGAATGTTCTCGCACAAAAAAAAGGAAAGCCGTGTTGTCTGTGCTTCCCACGGCTCGAGCACCATTGCCTCAAGCCACTCCTTTGTGCACCAATCGTCGTTGCCGCATCCACTTTGTTGCGCCTCCATCGCTGTGCTCGGTCTTTCAACGACGACAACTATCTGCCATGACCGTAGTGGGAAGGCCCAGCTGTCTCCGATGTAGAATCTATAGTAGTTAGCCATGAGGTGGAGCACGCCATCACTGCCCCAATCTAGAGATTGCCATCGTTGAGCTCGAATTTGGAGCCCATCGTCACTTGCGTCTAAAGCCAACCTCGGTCAGGTTCCTGTTGTTATGCCTCTATCCAAAGCCTGTGATCGCCGTTATCCCCAACCTGCTCTGATTTGTCTTTAGGTTTGGTTGCTAGCACTTGATCTGTACAAACCGTAGGAGGATTGTTGCTTGACGAGATCACATACTGACAACGATAGAATGGCGCCCCTTTTGCTCCAACTAAAAACCTAATTAGTTTACTAGATGCTTGATTAATTTTATATGTGAGCTTTTTGTGTGTGTATCAGGGTTGCATAGAGTAGACCAGGTGTTGAAGGAATCAATTGAAGATAAAGAAATCGGTAGTAGTCCAAGTTGCTATCAATAAGGTGCTTACACAGTGATTGCAGAATGCCTCAGAAATATGTCCACATGTCCTCCTTAATCTTTCTACAATTTTTTTATAGGAATACAAATTTTGTACAATCCAAAGTTTTCCTTCATATGCTAGGTGGGATCATGATCTTGATGGCAAGGATCTAGATAGCAAGTATTCTTGCAACTATATTTGGACTCTTCTTAATTATTTAGGTATTTTGCTTCACACTTTGGATTTATCAGTAGGCACACTTTGTCATTTGTTAGAAATACCATACTGATTCAGAACTACTCATCAGTTGGAAAGTAATAAACTAGTTACATACAAATTCAGAGCTAATCAACTGCCTTCGGTACATTGCACATGGTGGATAATATATGGTTATAAGTGAAAGTATCACCTTCACTTCTAAGTTTGGCCGTTTGCTTTTAAATGTAATTAGCATAATATTTGATAGTCCTTTAGTTGTTCTATTTACATTTGTGCCAAACAATGTGTTCTGCCAAAAGTAATAGTATAAGTTGTATAAATAGTTGTGTCATTTGTCCTATCTAGCCTAAGGAATAATTTGGTCCTTTTTAAAAAAGTTAGCATTCTAATTCTTTCTCAGCTTACCATTCAGACTTACTTGCAGTCAACACACACATAGCTAGAATGGCTAACATGAGGTTATTTAGCACGCTTCAAATTCTCTTCCTTCAACTAAAAATAGTTGTAATATTGTACGTGTTTTGTATTCTCCTTTCTTCCATTGCTCTGACTGCGCCATGGTTCCCTCCTTTCATTCTTTTGTTTATGAGTACAATAGTGTGCCCACTGTTTATTTCTTAAAATACTTTGCCTCTAAGGGAAACTTTGGACCTGCTAACCATGCATTTGATAATTATAGTATCGTATCATGTTTCTTTTCTACCCTTTAAATAACTGAAAATAATTGCATTACCATGATTAGATTTTATTTACTTTACCGATCTAATGAGTGTATTTTTTAAGTAAGATCAGTCTTACATCTATGGAATATTATCAATGAGATTGAGTAAATTGTTATTCAAAATAGATTGGTGATCCCCATTTACTCCTTCCTAAAATCAACTGGAATATACATTCATGTTTGTGAGGTCAGCTCATAGATGGCATCAACAGTCAGGAGATGCATATGCTTCATGAACTCCACGCAATAATGAAATTGTCAATGATCTGTACAACTAATACTTCATAAGTCAAACTAGCTTCAAAGGACAACTAGAAAGTGGTGGGTTACATGAACTCTAAATTGATTGAACCAAGATTTCAGTACCAGAATTAATAAGTATAATATCTCATCTAATATAAAGACTTGTGTACCAACCATGCTTGATGAAATCTTGAAGTACTTGTACAAGTTTGTAAGGATGCTAGAGCTTCGCATACTTAATTCAATGGTAGAAGTAAGAATATTTCTAGATAAATTTAAAGTTTTCTGAAACATGAAAATTCATTCAATTCCATTTTCGAATGGTTTTCTTGTAGCTATAGCATATTCATAACATATGAATATAGAATTTTTTTTATGGACTCATGGTTCCATTCCAAGATCGGTATTGTGTACATGTGCTCAAATTGATAAGAGCTAATCGAGGATACAAGGTAGTAGAACAAAGAAGAGCCCCATCTTTTCCTTGCTGAGGAGATTTAGCATAATCTTAACTTCTCTTTTAGTCTGTAGGAGATCTATTTTGTTCTAAAGTTTAGAAATTTGGATTAGGTGAATAAATATAGCTACCCAGTTTTAACTGACCCTAGATGTTGCATAAGTTCACATGCTTGATATGAATCATATTAGTTCATGTTTTTGATTTAACTCATATTGACCTATATGTGCGTTGTGATTACTATTATATATAAAACCATATCCACTTGTCTTGCGCCGAAGAGAGGACCAAAGTTATAAATTTGATTGGAGATTATGAAATGCCCCGAAGGTCACTTTCATAGAGGCATGCCACACACCGGTGCTAATCTTTGTAGGCCACGACTTCGCAAGCGACGACGACCTTTTAATTAACCTCAAACAATATATAGCTACTAAAAATATGCAATTAGGATTTAATTTGTTCGCAATCATATATAATTTAATTTGGTCAGCTACGCTCTTCTGTTCAATGCAAATTAATCGCTAAATCTTGCGTAATCCTCCCATTGTCTTCAAATAACAAAGTTGAAAACTAGTCGCAGATGTAGCATCGCGTGTTGTCACCTTTTTGCTTTCCGAAAGGCATGATGGATGCATCGGTGCGCATCGCCTTCGTTTCGACAAGATGCCAAAGGGCTTCACGTCCATTAGGAGAGAGACGAGACGCGATTGATTAGCCGCTAATGCTTTGTGCTTATGCGCGACACCGACATTTAAATCGCTTCTACTCGCAAAAGAAAAAAAAAGAAAAGGACATCTTAATCGCTTCCAGCTTTGACGAACAGTGGTGGCATACAGTGATGGACCTCGTGCGATTCAAGTTTTTTTCAGGAGGCTCGGCGATGTGCGTGCATCCACTACTGAATACTGCTGCATCTGATCGATCTATGTTTCATTCTATCTGAAAGGCTCGTGGTGGGTGGCCATTGGGCAAGATGGGGGTGCAGAAGCAGACATGGCAGGTGGATCCGGGCGCCGAATTATTGGCTCTCTCAGTGGGGAGGGCGGATCGTGCCGTAGCCTTACCCAGCATGGATTGGGTTGTGTGCCATTTGCTTGCCTCGTTGTGAATTGTCCTGGATTCCGAACGAGCAATGCGTGCGAAAGTTCTTAGGATTCTGCCATTCGCCGACTCCGTTCTGAGACACCAACCAAATAGAGCAGTAGCCAGTAGAATTTTGTAGATTCTTCAGACCCCTTGCTTGGGAAATGCGATTGAAAGGCACAGTGTGAGTATCCGTCTCGCGCAGTCGCGCTAGCGAAGATGAAATCATGGAAACGGTGGCAATAGGTGACTGCACTGGTGGAGTGGCTCTTTCTTGTGAACTGTGATGAAAGAATACACATCAAGAGCAGTGGAAAGGCCATTTCTCTTCTCAGTCTCCGTCAGGTGGGCAATCAGCTGAAATGAGTTGATAAACTAGTCTAGCTTGATGGTCTGTGTATTGCCCTGTCTCCGCCGTTTTGAGCGTTTGGCCATGGTGATGAAGCACGGCTCACAGCAGATGTCTACATGGATAGCATGGGTGCTGCATGTGACCACCTCACAACTCACGAACTGAGGTGGGCTCCCTTTGCCTTGTCTCGAACCAGACGACGACGTGGGCATGTTTGGAGGGTGGGGCAGCAGATGGACGGATGTAGGAGCAGGAGGACCTGAAATGGGCGCAGCAGGGGCCAGGAGCTTCCTTTGTCCATTGCCCGTTTTGTCCAATCAAGATGGCTCCAGCAAGATGAACACCTGACTCGAGAGTGGTTGAGCGAATAAGGTAGAAAAGCAGCCAAGGATGATTTATGAGTTTGGGGCACAAAACTTGGTTGGGCTTTCTCCCAGCAGCCCATAGGAGCACAGAAACAATGACACAGTATGAATAAGATGAGATGCGTCCCCAGTGCCAGCCCCTACCCAGACGCTAACGTACCAGTAACTCTACTGAAAAAGTGGCATATCCTTTCTATTTTCTTGCGTTGCCAGCACGAAGTGCTAACTACAAAACATCTACCAAAGGGCGAGAAAACAAGAACTTCAACAGAAAACTGCGAAAAGAGCAGGGGAAGAAGTAAAGCCTATTTTCGAGCAAGAGTGACTGTAAACCGCTGTCTTTGTGTGCATCGTGGATGACAAACCTGACAAGGTCATAACAAATCATTACCACGCTCATAAGCGAAAGCAAAGAATCACAGAGTATCGTATACCGTCAGGGAGTATCGTATGCCAATCTCACCTGACAAGAGAGTACTACAAGACCGCCAGAAGAAACAGAGCAGGACGGTGCAAACGAGTACAGTATATGGCAAAGGGCTAGCATAGCTCGAACTGTCAAAACCTGCAAGGGAACAATGGAAGTTATTAGCGTGGTACGCCTTCTGGTTCTATCGATAACTTTTGATTTGCATATGACGCACATGTAGAAGTGGCAGAAGCATAGCAAGGTCGCAACAATGCATATACTACTATTTCAGAGTGAAGGGGCAGATGAATTTGCTTTTCTTGTGACTGCTGAACTGAATGCAGTTTATAGGGGTAAGCCAGTATTAGTTCATGAAAGTATAAATGAAGTATGAGTACCTGCTGTATATCTTGATATACTGAACAAAACGGATTGCTGGTAAGGGTTCGGTCTGGGACTTCATCTTAAGAAGGTACTACTGAACTTTGTGGCAATATTACTGGCTGCTCTAGCAACAGATCATGCAAGTTTCTACAGACCAAAAGCTGATTCTGCGAATACACTTTGTTTGTCTATTGCATTCAACACCAAACTCATTATGTCAACGAGGCAAAGTTCATCTCTGAGTATCTAACAAATTGCAAGTGTTTGTCAAATGAGAACACCTTGACATATTATGCAAAATTCTAATGATCTCTGAACTTACTTACGAGTCCTGTTTTGCCGCTGACCAAGTTGACAACCTACAACCTCTGACAAAAAAAAGGAGGAAAAGATAACTCATGTAATTTTGGATAATAACCCTTCAAATATCAGTAGATCATAAAAATAGAGATTAAACAAAATATAAAAAACTGAGTGGTTTTTACCTGGTATATCATGGGACAGAACTTCAGTTATACTATGGTCCCTGCAGGGGAAAGAAGAAAGTAGTAAGATAACAATGGATGTTCATCCATGTTCTACTGCCCTATAGTTAATGTTCATCAAGATAGTCCACGCTATATGCCATGGAATCTGGATTGAAACATTCCAATAATTGGCAAGCAACACACAAGTACAAAACTCAAATCAGGAACACACTGACCAGCATCAAGACAGAAAGCTCTCATACTCTGATGCAAAAGGACAAGGTATCAGTGGCAGACGAAGGAAAAAAAATGTCTCAATGTCATGGCCATTGGCCAGGAGGGGCCCACAACCAGCCCAATACCATGGTGATGAATCAGAATTAGTCTAATCATGATTGTATCTCTATTCAGTTAAGTAATGAATCAGAATTAGTCTAATCTCTCTCAAGTTCTTCTCCTCAACCTAGAGTCTCCTCTCATCCCAATCAAGCTGGCACCCCTGGCTATCCATCTCCTAATGAAACTTTTTCCATAACACTCCACCTCTCTGATGTCCAGGAAACTATACGTTGACTTCCAAACTTAACTTAACGCAGCTTTTCAGTCCTAAATAAGTTGAGGTAGACTAGAGTTAAAACCCAACAAGAATCTCTAAATCCAAATAACGGTTCAGACACGTCAATAACTACTTTCCAAGTATTTCTATTCAAGTATAAATCTACAGTTATATCTAACTCTTTTAAATTACTTCTTATTGTCTCTCTCCATGTTAGTTTTAGCATATCTTTATCTCTTTTCACCTTAATATCTTAACTTATGATTCCACAACATGAAACATTTTCACACTAATATATGATTGGTCTATAGAAGTTTCCCCAGGGAGACATAAAGCAGAAATGTGAATTGCACAGATAAAATATAAAGCAGCACAAAAAAGTAGACAACATATGAAGTGCCAAAAAAAAGGACAAATAACATTCGAAGTGCCATCAAAAGCTAGTTGAGAAATTCCAGCTTGTTAACCAACCATTAAAAAAAATATAACAGAACAATATGACATCTAAGAGTAAGGTTTATTAAAAATCTGAATGTTATTGTAGAGAGGGAGAGGAATAGAGAGAACACCACACTCACTGATTGGGGGGTGACCTTATATATATATATAGCCCAATAGGCTTGGAATACATGTTCAAATACAATATATACAGGACTATACATATACATGTCTAATACCCGCTTGCAATTGCAGCGGGCGGATCTCAGACGCAAAGACTGAACCTAAAATCAGTGAACAACGGTACAGACAGTCCTTTCGTTATGATGTCCGCAAACTGATGTGTCGAAGGGACATGGAGCACTCGAACTTGTCTCAAAGCAACCTTGTCACGAACAAAGTGAATATCATTCTCGATGTGCTTCATACGGCGTAATGGACAGGGTTAACGGTCATATAGACGCCACTAACATTGTTATAGTAGACAACGGTTGTAGAAGCAATGGGTGCGTGAAGCTCCTAGAGAAGTTGACGGATCCAGTAGCACTCGGCGCCGGTATGAGCAACCGCGCGATACTCAGCTTCCGCACTAGAACGAGACACCGTCGTTTGGCGCTTGGAGGACTAAGAGACTAGATTGTCACCAAGAAAGATACAGTAGCCGGATATAGAGTGTCTAGAATCGGGACAGCCTGCCTAGTTCGTGTCGGAGTACGCGGTGAGGGAGTTGACTGGCCTAGAGCTAAGGTGGAGACCAGTGGACAAGGTGCCTTTCACGTAGCAGAGAATACACTTGATCAGCGCGAGGTAAGGTTGGGATCATGCATGAAGAGGCACACTTGCTAGACGGCATAGGCAATGTTAGGTCGTCTGAGCGTCAAGTACTGTAGAGCACCGGCAAGACTACGGTTCTAAGAGGAGTCGGCGATTAGAGTGTCGTCGGTGGTGGAGAGCTTGGCACGGGTGTCAACCGACATGGTTGTAGAGTGACTCGAACATGCCCGCCCACTATAGAAGATCCACAGCATACTGGTGCTGAGAGATGAACAGACCGTTGGGGGAGCATGTGACAGAGATACCAAGAAAGTGATGCAGATCACCAAGGTTCGTCATGGCGAACTCCTAGTGGAGTCACGCCACGATACGCTGTAGGAGGGCGGTCAAGGATGTCATAAGGATGATGTCGTCGACGTACAGGAGCATGTAGGCGGTGGCATCCCCCTCGTGGAGTACAAAGAGGAACGTGTCGAAGACAGAGGCCACGAAACTGAGCTGCCGGTGGTAGGTGGCGAACTGCTGGTACCAAGCCTGAGACGCTTGTTTCAGGTCATATAGAAAACGCTGCAAGAGACAAACATCATCAGGCAAGTAGAGTCAACAAAGCCGGGAGGCTGCTGGGAGTACACTCTCTTTGCCAGATGGCCATAAAGAAACACATTATTCACATCAAGCTGGTGGATCGGTGTTAACGCCAAAATCTGGACGATCCGATGGCGCTAAAGCCGATCGACTGAGAGGTCTGATGAAGGGTTTAATGCAGTAATCGGCCGATGAAGATACTGAGACAGCCAATGGAGAACTGTAGAAAAGCCGATCAGACTAGTAGAAGATTGGATCGGCTTGAAGGCAGGAGATTGTCCAATCGGGATCAGGTCCGACAAGCCCGAGGGAAGGAAGGAGAAGGATCAGCTTGACTAAAAGAAGGTCCGATAGCTACAGTGGAGAAGCCAATCAGGTTGCAGCAAAGAAAGAATCGGTTACAAATTGAAAGATTATTCAGATGAAACCGGGTTTGCGGAAAAGCCGTGGACTCCACGGCAGGGTGCTTATTTTTATAAATTATAACCTTACTCGATTAGGGAGGTTTAGCTGGTTAGTTAACTTCTTTAGGAATATTTTCCTTTGTTCCTATTAGGAAATAATGTCCGATGGTCGTAGACGCGTCGAACTCTGTCTGTAAATCCAGGGTATAAATATAGACCCCCTAGAAACATGTAAGATATCTCTCGATCATATACAAATTCGGCGCATCGCCATCCTAGTTCATCTAGGTGTTTACCGGCGGGTTCTGGCTTTCGACGCGGGGCTCCATCGGTTAAGTCCGATCTCCGGCGAAGGGGTAAGTCTCGCCACCATCCCGATATGTCCTACTCTATCTGAGGCTGCATCGGTTAGGTCCGACCTCTTAGACCAATCGGATGTATCGCATCACGTCCGTGCTGAATCTATCGGCCCGTTAAGCTCCCTCTGCCGTCGTCAGTTTCGTGCTGCATCGGTTAGGTCCGACCTACGGGGCCGCCGACGGTAGATCGAGCTTCAGGCTTATAGCCTTCTGCACGGCATATCATCGGAGTGCTAGCCGATGAGTTATCCATGCTTTGTGCTTCATGCCTAGCGCATCGGCCCCTCGGCCGATACGCATCAGCCTTTAGAGACGTCCCACGACACGTAAGGCCAAACGTATCGGTCCCCCAGCCGATACGCACCTGCCTTCAGAGAGGCGTTCCCTCATCGGCTCAGCTAGCTGATGGGTTCGTTCCTATCCTTGCTACGGCATAGCCGATCTGGCGTCCTCCGTATCATCGCCGCTAGCCCCAGCCTCATATTGTCTTAGTTAGGTCCGATCTTCAAGGTTCGGTGTTGATAGCGCTGCCACGGCGGGCAATAGGTCTCGTGCTGTCATATCCGAAGCGGCATCGGCTTTGCAGCCCGTGCCTTCTTGCGCTAATCATTGCCTAGGCCGCATGCGCACTCATTGATTTTTCCAGCCGATGAATCACTGTTCGGCTATCCTGAGGGATCCCGTGCGCCTCACCATCCTCTAAATACACCTTGGTTCCTCCATCGGCTCCGCGGTCGACCCCTCGTCGGCACCTGTCTACATCGGCTCCCCAGCCGATCGAACAGCATCACGAACCTATCGGCAGCCAACCGATAGCGAGCGTCTGTATCGGACCCGCTCGTCTTACTTCCTTGTCAATTGCAGCGTCAAATTGACTGGCACGCTCGCGAACCTCGATGCTTAAGGACCTGCACTGGAAATAAGCAGACCTCCCAGGCTTTCGCGTGACCGAGCCGCCGTCCCTCCCCGGTCGTGGGATTTTTTAGCGGCGACCAATCGGCCAAGATTGCGATGCAGCAAGGCTGAGGACAACTTGAATCGTGGCCGGCTTGACGGCGGGGTTAAACGTTTCATTGTAGTTGACATCGGGGCGCTGAAAGAAACCGCGAATCACCCAACGCACCTTGTGACGAGCAAGGGAACCGTCATAGTGAAATTTGTGCTTGAAGATCCATTTGCCTATCACAACGTTGGCACCAGGAGGGAGAGACAAGGCGCCATGTCCCGTTGTCAATCAGCGCCTTTTACTCGTCGGCCATGGCCACGTGCATCTGAGGATCGGCCAAGGCGCACCAGTAGTTCGTTGTTATTTGCGAGATGACAGAGTGGGCGACGGAGAAGCCGTAGCGTTGAGCCTAACGAAGAAACCCGGTCTGGGATTGGGTGACCATGCGGGAGACCGTCAGAGCAGGTGCAGGTGGCGGTGATGACGCAAGGGCCGGCTGTACCGACGGTGGAGGCGCCCATGCTGTCGCAGGGGCCAGTGATACCAGTGGCCGAAGGGTAGACTGCACAGGCGCTGGTGCAGCAGCAAGCACCCGTGGCCGCCGGCTGTACGTCAGGTGGAAGTCTCGGGCCGGGGCGGCCGCCGGCGCAGCAGCATGGAGAGGTGGTGCAGCGGCCAGTGGCGGAGCGACCGGCGCTGCAGGCCCACGCAGAAGGATGGCGGGGTTGTCCAGCAGCTCCTTTAGGGCCACCTGAGTAAGCCATGGGTGCTCAGTGTTGTCACACGACGGAGTAGTTATGGAGAGGCGTGTTGGTATAGTACCTGCAAGTAAGAAATCCAAGTCACTAGGCGAGGACCCAGCCTGAATGAAAATTAGGTCTCGTCGAAAACAACATGACACGAGATGATGCGCCGAGTCGATAGATCGAGACAACGGTATCTCTTGTGTGAGGGATAACCGAGAAAGACACAAGCGATGGAACGGGGGCGAGTTTGTGGCAAGCCGTGACGGTCAAGTTAGGATAGCAAAGGCACCCCAAAACATAAAAGTGGGAGTAATCAGAAGCCATATTATAAAGAAGAGCATGGGGAATGGCATTGCGGATGAAGAATCAAGGGCATCGGTTCAGCGGGTATGTTGTTGTGGCAAGCGCTTCAGCCCAATAAGATGTTGTTAGGTGTGCATGAAGAAGTATGGTGCAGCTAATGTTGTTTAGTGTGAGGAGAATGCGTTCGGCCTTGCCATTTTGGGAAGAAGTGTAAGGACACAAGAGCCGAAAGTGGATACCACGAGAATGAAGTAAGGATTGGATGGTGGTATTTTTGATGAACCTTGTCCCATTATCGGTCTGGATGGCCTTGATGACTAGGCTAAATTAAGTGGAAACATAGTTGCAAAAATTGGTTGTGGGCTGCGACCTCAGATTTGCGAATAACAGAAAAAGTTCAGCAATAATGTGTAAAATCGAGCAAAACGAGGTAATATTGATAACCCAAAATACTTACAACTGGGAATGTCCACACATCACAATGAAGAAGCTCAAACAGCATGGAGGTAAAGGAGCTAGAGTTTGAAAAAGGAAGCCGCACATGTTTACCAAGCTAAAACGAATGACAAATAGTATGTTCGGTTGTATTACATTTGATAGACGCACTATGACGAAGAATGTTGATGGCGGTAAGACTAGGATGACCAAAACAGTGATGCCAAAGGTTAGTGGAGATGGCGAGGCTAGCGTGTAGAGTGGAGGATACAGCGAGAATGGTGTAAAGGTCGCTAGCACTATTGTAGCGAAGCATCACACGCTGAGTCAGGATATCCTTGATAGAAAAACCAAGAGCGTCAAATTTGATAGAACAATTGTTGTCCCTAGTAAATTGACGAACAGAAAGTAAGTTGTACACTAGAGATAGAACAATTAGAACATTGTAAAGAAAAAAATTTGACGCTAGTGTTGGAAGGAGGGAGTCACCACGACATATAATGGGGAGGGTTTGACCATTGCCGATGGTAATGAAGGAAAGAGAAGGAGGATGGTGGGAGAGGAGTATACCATCCAAGGAGCTCATATGAGATAAAGCTCCGGAGTCCAGTGCCCAAGGATGTTGATCCTAGAGGGTCATCTGGTTGAGGGTGGTGATAAGGCCAGCTTGGTTCTACATGGGAGCCGGCTAGGAAACTTGCAACGACACGAGGGTCGTCGGGGGCTGCACCGGTGCAAACATCGTGTGGGCCTAGGGAGAGGCGCCGAGGACCCCTGGCCGCCAGTTGCTGTGACCATGCGGTTGCTACTGCATCGGTGGTCCTTGAGGCACCCACAGATTGTAGTAGAGCCAAGGACCCATGGGTCCGACCTGCTATGGAGCAGCAGTGGCATGGTGCGGCCCTTCCCCTTCTCCTTTCCGTCACCACTGGCTCGGTTCCTGCTACTGTTGCTGTCGCCATAGCCGCCGGAGTGACTGTTGTGGCCACCAGAGGAGACAGCAGTGGTGGTGGAGCGACAGCCGGCCGTGACAAGGACGGTGTGGACGATGGTCTTCTCGTCATTGGTCAAGCGGAGTTCTTTGAGAGCCAGCATGTCGTGGGCTCTAGCGAACGTGGGAAGAACAACGGAATTGACGACATCGTCGGTGGTATTGGAGAAGCAAGGGTTGAGACCACGTAGGAGGGCGAGGACGAGCTACGAATCTTCTACAGGATGGTCGACATCGCGAAGAGCGGTGGCCTTGGTCTTTAGGCGCTGGCAGTACGTCAAGACGGAAGAGTCCCCTTGCACCATAGAATGAAACTCGTTGAGGAAGATTGCTTATGGCTCCTTGTTGGCGTGGAAGATCCCCTCGATGGCCACCCATAGATCGCGGGCGGTTGGGTTGGTGTCGTTCATGGCGAGGTCAAGGACAAAGTCATCGACAAAGCTGGAGAGCCAGCTGCGAACGCAGCACTCAGCAACGTCCCACTGAGGGTCATCCAGTCGAGGAGGGGCGGAGCCATCGATGTGGGAGCGGAGGCCGAACTTGCCGCACAGGGACTTGAAGAAGACCCACTTTGAGTAGTTGGTGTTAAGATCCAGCGTAATCGAGACATGAGACTTCACGTTGACGGCAGCGTAGGGAGGGGAAAACATCGAGGCGGCCTAGGCGGAGCCCAGGGCACCCATGGAGGCGACACCAATGGCAGGTAGAGGGCTAGAGCCGGCGGCCGGCAAGGTGCCAGAGCCAAGAGCAGGTTCGGTGGCCATCACAGGAGGGTTGAGGAAAGGGGCGAGCCATCGGGGAGAGGCGGATGCGGCGTGAGGGAATCACGCGCGGGTGTGGGGCAGCGTAGAGATCACCGGGGCGTCGATTGGCGGCGGCCGAGGTCGAGGCGGCAGCCGAAGAGAGGTGGGTGCTAATGTGACCTAGAAATCAAAGTGAGAGTGTTGATGCGGCGAGGAAAGATCTACCGTCTCTTCCGCTCCGCTCATTCCCACCGGAGGGAGCCGCGCATAGAGGTATCGGCGAGGTGATGGCGGCCCCGAGCCACGGCTGGGAATCCCTCCCGACGACCTTCACTTCGGAGGGAGGGCGCCGAAGCGGCGGCGCCACCAGCATAGAGAAGTAGAGAAGAAAAAGAAGGTACGGGAAGGACGACGTAACTGGTGCGGCTGATTTACGAGGGAGAAGAGATGAGCGGAAGCGGGAAGTAGGATCGGAATGCTCTAATACCATGTAGAAAGGGAGAGGAATAGAAAAAACACCACACTCCCTGATCGGGGAGTGACCTTATATATATATAACCCAATGGGTTTGGAATACATGCCCAAATATAACGTATATAGGACTCTATACATATACATGTCTAATAGTTATTATCGTGACTGCATTGAATACAATTGAGATCTATAAAAAATCATCAGAAAAACAGTACCCTTGGTAGAGATATGTTCTGGTTCACCAAATACAAGCTAAGCTTTCTCATATGAATACATGATCATACCCTAACATATATATGTACCAAAGTTAAAATATAAAATCTGCAATCCTATATGTACCCTGTGGAATACTTTCAATTGACCGTGGAGATACCAATGAAGGCACAATTTCAGAAGGTTGGGGGTAATAGCTGCCAAAATAAGGTGGATTATATGTTGCTCCCGGAGCGCCAGTAGCACTATACATTATTGGCAACCTAATTTCATTGAAACAATGTAAAAAAAAAGATCAAATACAGGTTCTGGCCCAGAAGGCTAGAATAAGTTATAAGAAAACACAACCCAATATGATTAAACAGATGCCACATTTAGTTAGAACTGTGCTAGTTATAAAATTGAACCTATTAAGATACCTGTGAACACATGCTAAAGAGATGAATACCAATAACTATTGTGACTGTTTGAATGATTTGGCACGTAAGATAAAGCTAAACCAAGTAAAAAAGGCATCATAAAATACTTAGCCTGGTTCACTTATGAAGTCATGCTATACGTATGAAATGTGGAGTGCCAAAATCTGGTGGTCCTCAACTTTCAGCATCATCATCATTATCAAATCCTTTCAGCCACAAACAAAATGAGATAGATTAGAAATGAAATCCAATAGAAAACACATATTAAGTTTTAGGCAAAAAATAATTATTTTTCATTCACTCATGTTCAAGAGAGACTGAACAACTATCACACACAAGGAGTGAGATGTGAGTTTACGAGGCTAAGTAATGTCTAAAAAGAATAATTTTTAATATCTGAGATCAATGCTACAGATGGATAAAAATATTGATACGGACGTTAGCCATAGAATCAAAACGGACTGGTTGAAGTGGCGCAAAGTATCTGACATCCTCTATGATAAGAGGATACCGCAGAAGCTATAAGGCTTATAAAAGACGATTAGACCTACTATATTATATGGAATGAAACGTTAGCCAAAAAAACGTCATGTTCAACAGCTGATTGTTACAAAAATGTATATGCTACGTTGGATTTGTGGTCATACAAGAATGGAAACAAGCGTTTATAGCATTCTTTCTTCTCCTGAATAGCTCTTTGCACATATTCGATCTACCACCAAGAGTCTTTAGTTTCGCATCCTCTCTTTGGTCACTCTAAACATCTTTGAAACAAACTTCCATATGCATGTTGACATCTTCTCTCACATATTATTTACATCATCTTCTTTCTTTTAAGAGATCTCTTTGATAATCCTTTTCTTGAAGACATTTAATGTCTCCTCTTCTAACTTTCACCACTTAATTCTTGCAATTTTAACTTGTTTATCCCTATGAGCATACACTAAAAAGTGAAATTCGATCACCACTAGATTATGTTGAGAAAACACACATTCTCTAAGTATCACCCTACAATCCACACAAACTCGTTTATTCTCTCTTTTTATAAGATCAAAGTCAACCTGGCTAGAGTATTGGTCGCTATTAAAAGTCACTAAATAAGATTGTCTCTTTTAAAAAAAAGTGTTAACTATCATCAGATCAAAAGCGATAGCAAAGTCCAAGATTTTCTCTCCCTTATGATTCCTACCACCATACCCAAACCCTCCATGTGCTGTCTCAAAACATATACATGTTGTACTTACATGACCATTAAGATCTTCTCCTATAAATAACTTCTCACTACTAGGTACAGCTTTAATCAAGTTATCTAAGTCTTACTAAAAATATCTCTTATCACTCTCAACCTGGTCTACTTGAGGGCATACGCACTAATTACGTTTAAGACTACATCACTAAAGGCAAATTTGACTAAGATGATCATATTCCCTTGCCTTCTCACCACTAGCCACTTAGACTTTCTCATTTCACCACCAAGTATTTTTAAGTTCATATCTACTCCCTTTGATCACTCCGAACACCTCTAAAGCCACCTTTCGAATGCAAGTTACCATCTTTCCCATATGTTGTTTTGCGTCGCCTTCTTCAGAGTTTTCTTTTGATAACTTTTTCCTTAAAAGACAACTGACATTTCTCTTTTTAATTTTAATTTCCACCATTTTATCCTTGCAATCTTGGCTTATTTATCCCTATAGGCATATAACTGGAATTGAAAGTCGGACACCAAAAACTTATATTGAGAAACAACATACTCTTCGGGTATTATCTTACAATCTAAACATGCATGTGTCTTCTCTTCTTGTAAGAATAAAGTCAATCTAACTAAAGTATTGTCTAGTACAAAGGTCACTAAATGAGACTTTCTCTTTCTAAAGAAAGTGTTGGCTAACAGGTCAAACTATAGCAAACTCCAAAACCTTCTCTCCCTCTAGATTCCTTCTACCATACTCAAAAGCTCAATGTAATGTCTCAACCTGCACTTGAAGACCTATATGATCATTAAGATCTCCTATAAAAAGTCTCACTAATAATTATATCTTTACCATACTAAGTCTTTTTAAAACTACCTCTTAGCACTCTCATTATGGCCTACTTAGATGACATACGTGCTAATTACGTTCAAGACCATATCAATAAAGACAAGTTTGACTATAATGATTATATCCTCTTGCCTTCTCACCTTCAGCATATTATTTTTGAGGCTCTTATCAATCAAAGCTCATACTTTATTTCTATTAGCAGTTATCTCTTAGTACCAAAACTTAAAACCAATATTTTTCTACCTCTTTCGCCTTGTGACTCTTCTATTTAGTCTATTGAACGCGTGAGATATTTACACATCTCCTAATCGTTGTATTTAACTAGCTCTCTTAACTTAAGAGTACCCTACATTAGCTAAATAGATCCTAGTTGATTTGACTAGCTTTCTTATTCTTTACATCTGTCGAGTTAGATGTGAAGGCCTCTACTCATTAGCTCAATGACCCTTGCTCAATGATAACTTTGAGCACCCAAATGTAACCAAAATTTAATGATATATATGCTACAAGCCTACAATTTTATGCCCTGGACTAAACTATGGAGTACAGATAACACTTTCCAATGTAGCTGTGCAGCAATTGGTGCTAGCAGATTATAAGTTGGACAAGCACAGTCCCATATACTCCATGCTTGCCATTTAAAGAGTCATTGCAAAGGAAATGTTCAAGTTAGGCCATCAGAGAAAATTGCCACCAAACAAATTCTACCAGTTACAAAAAAATTCCACGGATTCCAGAAACCAGAATCAGACTGGAACTCAGCTTATCAGCTCAACAACCTTGCAGACAAATTCCTTGAGTCAACCAGTTACACACTGCAATGTTATTCCTGGGAAACCATGACTAGGGCATATGCAGCTGCAACTATCAAACTCAGTGATAACTTGGTTATGATTCAAAACTTAGCAGTCATCCATGCCTGCAGCTCATTTAACTAACCCCAGCTGGGCACACCACTTACAACACCAAAGAACTATTTGCAGACTTCATTAAGAAATTGCCAATACCCCAGATGGTTATGACCAATGCAAATTTCAAAATGGAGTACATGGCCACAACAAGCCACAAGATAGCAATCAGAAAAGTGAGGAAATAGTTCTTCCAAAAGTTTTGCAAGAAAATTAAGTCCAGCATACCATGTCATTTGATTCATTTCAGAACTGCCGCTGGATTGTTGTTGCGCCACAAATCTAGGCAGAGTCATGCCAATGAAAGGGGCACCAGGTCCCCTATGATGTTGTCCACTGAACTGCAAAACTGTGGAGGAAAAGGAAATGAGACTGGAAAAGTCAAGATAATAGAGTATGCATGCAATGAAAACTATTAGAGAAAAGTTCATATTTGGTCCCTCAACTGTGGCCTTGGGTTCGATTTTGGTCCCTCAACTATGAAGCCATTCACTTTTAGTCCCTCGCTCAAACCCATGGTGGTTTTTGATGGCATGGCGCCAATGTGGTATCCTAGTTAGCTATTTAAAACATATTATATATAGGGTATGTGAGAGAAGAGAGACGAGGTTGACTTGTAGTATTTTCTTCATTTTTAATTTATTTTGTTTTACTTCTTATTTATTAGTATATTGATGTCGTCACTATTAGTCCATGTCATCACTAGGCACCACGTCATCTAAAACCATCATGGTTTTGATCGAAAGGAACTAAAAGTGAACAATTTCAAGAGTTGAAGGATCAAAACCAACATTATAGTTGAGGGACCAAATACAGACTTTTCTTAAAATATAAAAAGAACAAAATTTCTCCATTTGTTTTAAATTACTTGTCGTTCTAGCATTCAATTTTTTTTCAAATTATTTCTTATTCTCACAATTGTTCAATGGTGGAAAAGAGAACATCACCGTTCAGTTGGACGACTTTTTGAATGACACTAATAGAAGCTTTGTGCGAAGAATCCAATAATCCAAGGTTAGAAAAGCTTTGAAAATGGTGAAAGGGGATAAGGCGATAAACCCTAATGGTATTCCATTCAAGATATGAAGATGTCTCGGAGATATAGCTATAGTATGGCTAACCAAATTATTCAATAATATTTTTTAATCGAGCACGATGCCTGAGGAATGAAGGAGAAATATATTGGTACCAATATATAAGAATAAGAGAGATATCCAAAATTATACTAATTACTGGAGAATTAAGTTAATGAACTACACTACGAAGATATGGGAGAGAGTTATCGAACACCGTTTAATAAGAACGACATGGATCTCTATGAACCAATTTGGTTTCATGCACGAAAGATTAACTATAGAAGTAATTTTCTTAATAAGACAAGTTATAGAGCGGTTTAGAGAGCAGAAGGACATACATATAATTTTTATTGACTTGAAAAATACTTATGATAAAATACCAAGAAATGTTATGTGGTGAACTTTGTACAAACATAAAGTCCCAACAAAGTATATCACTCTCATCAATGATATACACAACAATACTATGATTAATATTCAAACAAATAATGGTAACATAAATTACTTCCCGATTAAAATAGGACTACATCAGGAATCAGCCCTTACCTCTTTGCATTGATAATGGATAAGTTTATGAGAAACATACAAGGACATTCTCTGGTGTATGTTTTTTTACAGATGATGTAGTGTTAATTGATGAGAGTTGTATAGCAGTAAATAAGAAACTAGAGTTATAGTGACAAATTCTTGAGTTCAAAGGCTTAGAGTAAATAGAACTAAGACTGAATATTTGAGGTGACTTTAGCACTATCACACACGAGAAGAGAGATGCGAGTTTAGGAGGCCAAGTGGTGACTAAAAAGAACACTTTTCGATATCTGAGATCAATGCTATATATGGATGGGGATATTGATGCGGACGTTAGCCATAGAATCAAAGCGGGCTGATTGAAGTGGCGTCAAGCATCCAGCATCCTTTGTGATAAGAGGGTACCTCAGAAGTTAAAAAGCATGTTTTACAGAACGGCGATTAGACCTGCTATACTATATGGAGCAGAATGTTGGTCTACAAAAAGACGTTATGTTTAAAAGCCGAGTGTTGTAGAAATGCGTATGTTACGTTGGATTTATGGTCATACAAGAATAGATCGAGTCCAGAACGAGGAAATACATGATTAATTAGGGGTAGCACCAATTGAAAAAAAAAAATTATCCAACATCGGTTGAGATGGTTTGGTTATGTCCAAAAGAAACCCCCAGAGGCGCTAGAATATTATGGAATACTAAGTCAAGATAATAAGGTGAAGAGAGATAGAGGAAGACCAAAACTAATATAGAAAGAGACAATAAGAAGATATTTAAAAGAGTGAGATATAGCTGAAGATTTGTATTTAAATAGAAATGTTTAGAAAGCAGCTATTGACGTGGCTGAACCGTGATTTGTAGATTTTTATTGAGTTTCAACTCTAACCTATCCTAATTTGTTTGGGACTGAAATGATGTGTTGAGTTGAGTATTTCTTGTTCTCACATTCCAAAGCACTTTTAGATGCGTCTTTCAACCCTTTATTAATGCAACCACATTGTACTTCATTGCTTGCTTTGGGAATATTGTTTAGGATGTATTTAATGAGGGCAACAATGTAATTTACCATATTTCCTAGTTTAGTGTGAGATTTCTTAAAACAACAAGTAAATTGAAATGGAGGGAGTATATGCCATATGAGAGTATAGACAGTGCAACAAACTCTTGTAGGATAGCATAAAGCCAACCAAGAACTCTATAGGAACCTGCAAGCACCATGATACCTAGCTCCAATCCTTATTGTCAAAGAGTAACCCCTAAAGTTTTCCATCATTGTTGTGGAATAGTTTGTTTGCTGATATATATAAAAGTAATGAAATCAAACCAACCACGTTTCATTTTCTCTCCTCAGTAAATTGCATGGCTGCGCAAAGAGTATATGTTGCATTTTGTATTAATAAATTGTTGTACCCTACGAAGCAGCAAACCTGGAAATAATGCTGGAGGACGAGTTGATGCAACCAAGGTAACAGCACAAACCTGGAAGTAATGCTGGGGGTCAAGTGAAACCTTTGTTACTGAGTGTAAGCCCTGTTACTCCTGTAACACCATGAACATGACCTTCATCATAAGGAATAGAGGTTTCCTCCACCTCCTCTTTTAGCCCCATATTCACTGCAGATGACACTAAAGAATTGACTGATCCAGTGGATGTACTTGTCTTGGTATCTTCATCTGAACTTGTTGCATCAGATTGAATTTGGATGGTACTGGCAGGTTTCGGACAAAATTTCTGAGTAGACACCCATGATGTGTATTGAGATGGTCGATGAATTGACCTTTCCTGATAAACTGCAATATAGGACTGTGTGTAAGATCCAATTGCTTAACCAGTTGTTGAATAAGAAATGTTCTTTGCGGACTAAAAAAAGTTCAAACCTGTTCCTTGATCATTGGATTTTGAATATTGACTATAGTTGTCTAATGCTGATGCAGATGAATTCGAACCAGAAAGAGTATTCTCTCTACCAGATTGAACAACAGCCTTCACTCTATACACAGAGAGAGATCGTGGCTTCAGAGAACTATGAGCCATACGAACATAAGATGTGAAGAGCTTACTAACACCAAAGGCCGTGTGTTCCCTCTCTGAATAAAAGGGACTTCCTGATGTGATGATCTAGAATGGTAAAAGGATGGCGAGGCTGAATTCAAGTTTGATGGAGAAGTTTGCTTCGAAGGAAAGGTTTTTTTCAGTTCTGAACCCAAAGTTTGAGGGATGCTTTCCCCCTTCTGCATTGGAAGAAGCCTCTTCATTCTGAGATCTAGAATAGGATTCAAGCATAGACAACAACATTGTTAATGTTATATTCAGCTAGGTATTTAGAGTAAAGGGGGCACCAATGAAATTTCACTTACCTAACATATTGCCCTGAATATATCTCTGGAGAACTCTTCCAATGAGTTCTATAGGGCCTAGAAATTCTCCCCATGTAACCATCTTGTGCACTGTTGAAACCTTTAGCATTGCCAATAATAGGTATGTGATTCTCTTTGAACATTAGCAAAATTCTCGGTATGATCATGACCATAGTAAGTGTGAGATATACTTGGAACACTTCTGTAGTTATTGGCATTGCTATACAAATTGTTGAATTCATTCAGAAAGCTCTTGTGGTCCTTGGTGGTAGCAAAGAAAGTATGTGATTCCTTTGGGACATACTTGCACTCTTCTCTATCATCATGATAGTAAGATGGGGGTAAAGTTCTTTCAAGATATCCATGGCCAAAACCATGTGTTCTACCCCCACCCCATGCTCTAAAAGTGCCTCTTGGTCTTTTTACCTAAAAACAACAGTACAAACATAGCAGTACTGTCAGTAAGAATAGACACAACAAACCATAGTTACAATGGGTAGTACTCACACTATCATTTGGAGAGTTATGAAAATTCATCTCGTAAGACCTATCTTCATAGAAATTAATCTCATAAAATATATCATGTGCCCATACACTATCATCTTTGGGATACCATAACTTTTGGCCACCAAAAAAATTCCTGAATTATGAACATTGGAGACATTAGGAACCAGATAAACATGTCAAGCTCATACTGAATATAGTTAGAGTTAATTTATAGAAAAAGAAACCCATGTCTGCACTTACCAAGCAGTTGATGAATGATGACAATAACTAACAAATGCAACTAGACACCAGTTTATCTGTAAAAACTCTTCAGACAAAATACTTTGGAATATACATGTTCCACTGTTGCAGGCTTCCAGCAAAACAGTTCTAAACATGTACCCTTTTCTATGCTTATTAGCTCCACCTGATTATACAATCTTCACTCTCAGAGTGAAAAATTCAGTCATCTAGCGCATGTAGCACTTATAATACTGTCGCAATTTTGCTCACAATGAAGTTAATTTGATAAAAAAAATCCTGGGTGATGCTAAATGAGGAATCTAAAGTGCATATTTTGACTATACCATCCACTGTCACCCTGCCCTGATAGATAACAGAAAAGAAACAAAGAGTCAAGGAAACGATAATCGTGCATGTAGAAGGCGCCTATCGATGATACGGCCTGGACATCGCTCCCCTTCTTCACCACCTCCGCTCCTTCCACCGCGGCTTCCACATTCGCCACCCCATCCGCCTCCTCGTCGTCGTACTTCCCCTCGCCCTCAAGTGCCGCAACCACGTCATCCGCTTCCTCGTCGGCGTACTTCCCCTCTTCCTCAACTGCCGCAACCACCTCATCCGCTTCCTCGTCGTCGTAGTGCCTCTCCTCCTCGAACACCTCCTTCTACTGCCTCGAACTCATCGCATTCCTCGGACCCCTCCTCCTCGTACATCTCCGCCGCGCCCTGCCCGTCGGAGTCGAGGTCCGACCCGCCCACGATCGATGGCGCCGAGAGACCCGTCGCGCCGCGGCCCTCGTCCTCCTCTTCATCGTCGTCGCTCGCTGCGGCGCGTCGCCTCACCGCCGGGAGGGGCGCGTCGTCGAGGTTGCTCACGTATTCCTCCTCCTCCCCCTCCTCCTCGGCCTCCTTCTCGGCCATGGGTGGCGTCGATCGAGAGGCCGCAGGGGACGGCCAATCGGGCGAGGACGCTAGGGTTTAACCTAGGGCTTTGAGGGAATCTAGAAGGCTCGAGAGGCTTCTCAGGCTCGCGTTGCTGTTCCGCATTGGCGCGATCAAATTACCATTTTTGCTTTGCTAGGTGTTGTACAGACTACAGAGTACAGCTGATTGATCTGCTTCATTTGGGGAAAAGAGAAGAGAATCGTTAGCTACGCCGTCGATGCCAAAAAGACCATTGGATCGTTCATATCCTCGGATGTTGAGACGCCGACAAGTGGGGCCCTCAACCCCGTGGACAAATTGCATGTCGATTTTCATGGCCCCCACATGTCATCCAGTACTTTTGTTGCTACTCTCATGTTTTAGAAGTTGCACCGTTCTCGAGAATGTTTTTTACGTAAAAAGGTAGAGAGACTCAACCTCCTAACTATTTTATTAATGGTGTGCCAAGTAGTATAGAAAGATTGCTAAACAAAGAAGAAAACAAGAAGAGAGAAAGGATTACTTTAAAAAAAAGAAATTTGAGAAGAAAGAAGAAAATGATGAAAAGAAACACAAATGAAAAGGGAATAGGTGCAATCAAGAATTATGGCAGCTTTGCTATCCATTATCTAATGTCTTGATGCTAGCCTGGCTTGACACGAGATTAGGCTTAGACTTTTGATTCTTCTAATCAGTATGTGCATAGTCATGGTGCTAGCTCAAATATGAGCATATTCCGTGTCTTTCATAATTTGTGTGCATAGACAATAAAAACATATAGGTCAGCTTGTTCGAAGATGCATGAGTGATTGTGACAATTGTTTCATAAATTCTAGAATGTCATTGGCCGAGGTGGCCTATGTATGCAGTTCTAAACTTTGTCACAGCTATTCTGCCATTTTGCGTCGTAGAATTATGTTATTAGCCGTTTCTAATATAGGGCATATAATATAGTGTGGGTTGCTAGAGTTTCTTAGTTTTATTAAGGTCTAGTCTATTACGAAAGGCAAGCCACAAGAAGATTCGACATGAGTTTGGGATTTCTTTCATTCAAATGTACTTTACCGGTCGCCATTGTAATCCATTGTTGTCATAGTAAGTTTAGTGGATGTCGAGAGAAATATGTGTGCCCGGTGTTTTAGATAGCATTTCCTAATTATCTAGGACTATTATAAGTATGTGTAGCTCCTAAGTTGAGTTACTTGCTAAGACAGCACTAGATGTAGATCGATCTGCCATTCATTCATACCGAGAGGAGACAATGAAATATATGTTTGTAGCGAAGGATGTGAGGGTTGGAAGAGATATGTCAAAACGTCTCAAAATTGTCTAGTGATCTCTCTAGAATTGGGTCGATCGGCCATCTCCTACAGACATTTATGTTGCTAAGATCGCTAATTCCAACGCGAGGGAGATTGTCTTCCAAATTATGGTATCATTTGGTCGTGCTTTGAGTGATATTTGATCCTACAGATAGTTAGATCGTAGCCACTAAAAACATTGCTCCAATAAGCCTAAAAATAGCTTGCTTGTTAGCATCATAAGTAGTGCTTGATTGTGTGCATAGAGATCATGTATGTTGAGGCCTCCTACATCTTTGGAGGCAACCAAACAGTGACCCCATTGATGTCTTTATCCCCTTCCAAAAAGAAAGCTTTGTGCAACTTATTAACTACATCAATATTTTGTTCTAACCATTTTAAGCATGACATGAAGTAATTTGGGATTGCTAACATTACCAGGTTGATCATTATCAATATGCTTTTTCTTACATAGTAAGCGTGGAATCCATCTAGCTACCTCCTATTGATCCTCTCAATAACTAGAGACATCAGCATGTGTGAATTTTTGTTCATCGATAGTGGCAATCCAAGGTAGTTGCATGGTAGAGGCTTATTGGGTAGTCAAGCAGTGTTGAGACTTGTTGTGTTGTATCGGTGTCCATGTGTATTGACACGAATGTTCTCTTATGATAGTTTATGTGTAGACCAGAGAAAATAGAGAATTGGTCTAAGATGTACTTTAGAATGGCAACCTGATCAACAGA
Source organism: Oryza coarctata (assembly GCA_030770085.1). NCBI lineage: Eukaryota > Viridiplantae > Streptophyta > Magnoliopsida > Poales > Poaceae > Oryza > Oryza coarctata. The sequence continues at coordinate 22,579,188 of CM061463.1, read as the reverse complement.
GCCATGAATTATGATCAAGGTATCGTTGGCATACTATAGGGTGGGTAGGGCAACTGGCATTTGAAATAGATGTAACAGGTAATCATCGACATATATGGACTGTACAAACTTTTGCAAAACTTCCACGACGATGATGAAGAGATAAGGGGACAACGGATCACCTTATCGAACACCACATTTATATGTGATTTGGTCGCCGAGAGCTCCAATAATAAAAAACTAAGCTTTACTTGATGTTAACAGTGTTTTCATCCACATGATTCATCTTTGATCAAAGCCTCTACGTGCCAAAACGATAAACAAATAATCCTAGTTGATTTTATCAAAGTCTTTTTGGAAATCTAGCTTGAGCACAATTAGAGATATTCTCTTCCTCAGGGCAAACTGAATCAACTCAGATGCAAATGGGAAATTTTCATAGATGGATCTTTTCTTGATGAATGTTGATTGCATATGATCAAGTTCATTATTTCAAGCTATAGATGATTAGCCTGTAATTTGCCAATCAATTTTGATATGTTGTGAAGTAGAGATATTGGCCTATAATCTCTAATCTTCAAAGGTAGATCTTTTTTGAGAATCAAAGAGATGCAAGATTGGTCATGGAGGATCGACCAACCAAGCTGTTTTGGTCGCGAGCTAGAGGGCAGTATACATCGATGGCGATAGGGAGGCTATGAACAAGGGGTTCCATGTGTGGCTAGGTTAAAGATGAAGCAAGAAGCGCTTGGTGGCAATACAGATGAAGGAAGGGGCATGGGCTTCTTGTATGTCCACTGGCACGACAAAGCCAATAGACTATGGGGTTATGACATGCATGCTCATGGTAGGAAAAAGAAATACAGTGGAAACATCATCACTTGAGATCTCTTGGCCTATGGGGAAAAGGTTGTTTGGTTTCCAAAGCGGTTAGGATAGTTTCAAAGCAAAGTATAGTAGCACCGATTTATAGGACTTGGGAGGCGAATGGGTGTTAAGGGCGTTAAGGTTTGCATGACCTTATTGCGGACTGTTGCGGGGTAATGATCAAGTTGTGCAAACCTACTTGGTACAATGCATGTCCTTGGAAGGCGAGTTGTACTCAAGCAATTGCTTTTTAGACTGATCCAATTAGCGGCTGTGGGAGGCGACAAAGCCCCTTTTGAAAGATGCATCAACGTTGCGAGATGGGTGATGGCCAGCATATCTCGAGAAAAAAAGCGCAGCGTCAAAGTAGTGAGTCATCCTATCGAAAATGTTTCTTGTCGTCTACGAGAGATCAGGCTTTTTGGTGAGCTGCTTGCGGGCTACTAGGTCGGTAGAGCAAATATGTAATGATTTCAAGCTACCACAACAACATCACAGGGACAAGCAGAAGCACCACTAGAAATAGGTTGGGCCAGATGGAAAGAAACCAAAACATAGCCCGATCTAGCTGTAGCCCTTAGAGCGATTTCAGTCGTGATCGCAAAATATGCTACTTTGAAGCGAAATGAGCATGTTTCTAAAATTTGATCCTAGAAGCCTCTAGGGTTCCCGCCGACCAAGAAGAATGCGATGTGTATCCCCGGGGCTATAGGAGCAGCCATGTGAGAGAAATAGTTTGCGAGCATGGAGGATTCAAAAGAGAAATCATATCGGGGCTAGAGGGTCTTAGGCGATAGCTACTACTCGAACGACAAACTCTATCAACAAACATCAACCAGGAGAAGCGTGTGGGCAAGCGGAAGTAAGGAAAAAACGAGGAAAAAATGAGGGGAAAGCGGACGGAGCCAAAGAGACGAAGAAGAAGAAAGTGAAAGAAGGTAGCCCAGAAACGCAAGATGAAAGCCAGCAAGGGTAGTAAATTCCCTTATCTCAGAGAGATGTCATGTGGAAGCCACCTTGTTGTAGATTGCCAAAACATCGTGGCTCCCATGGTCGCCGCCGTGGAGGCCACCAGCTTGTACTTGGTGATTGTTGTACCTCTCGGTATGCTGTTTTGCTGACCAAGGTAAAGGATCTTCCGGCATGGTTTGCGGAAAACCTCCGCGGATTAGGCGAGAGTGGCCACTAGAAAAGTGGACAGCGGCATCGGAATGAGCACCACCGGACAGGTGGACGGCTCCGACGGCGGGGCTGCAATGACCTCCCGCCGGAAGGGGCGCACTCGCTCGCACTCCCTTAATTGAATTCTGCTCGCGAGCTTCTCTTCCGGCGGGGCCTCGTTGTCATGAATGTGGAACCGTGATTAAGCAACTTTCTATCGATTAAATTCAAAACCAGTTGGACATGCCAATCAGGCCAATTTTGGCACATTCTAGAGATGGTTGCAATCACCCACTGTTTTAACATCTGAGTCAGCCAGGCAACAAAGATTGTCAGTAATCTCCATCATGGCCACTTTGCTGAAAGAAAATGCTGGAGCACACTCAGCAATCCAACAGGGCATGATGGCAACATACATCACTGATCTTGGCCATGAAGGCAAAATTATTTTGATTCTTGAGCGCCACCGAAAAGCGAAGATCTCTCGGGATGCAAAGGTTCCATTTTATCTTTGAGTAATCGTACTATGAATTAGTCCGATTACCATCAGAGCGTTCTTAAGCTGCTGATCAATTATGTGCCGTTTTCATCTGGTAATACTTGGAGCCAGAATCACCTGAAGGGCCAAATCTATTTAATTTCAACCGCTAACAGTTTCAGAAACAGTTGCAGAGACAACAGAATCTATGAGTAATCTTACTATGAATAATGTCGAGTCATATATTTCTTTTGGATTGTTCTCTTATTTATGTTTGTTTAGGAGGATGCTAATGCAGTAATCAAGAAAATCCATCTAAACAATTTATTCTTCTACCTGTTAACTTTAGAGTGATTTTGGGATTTAACTGTTGATACATTGAGTTAGCTAAAGGGGATATATATGTGTACAATAGGGATGGGAAATATCTATAATACCCTTGACTACACTACTATTCTTAACACTAACCACCCTGAAGGCCTGATACAAGCAAATCTATGAGGCACTCCTGTAACCTCAGAATCTATAAACTGGTCTATACACAAACACTTCTTGCATCCTCCTCGCTATATTCCCCGTTGCCCCTAACAGAGACCTGAACCTACCATGTTACAATTCAGAATATGCAGAGATCGATCATCCCAAGCATCTAGCAAGTACTACTAATCCATGCGACTGAATGAACTATTACAAGCTGCAGTACTTCCTGAATCTTCCTCATACCCAAGCTAATAGAATATTTTGTCTTGCTTGCCTTGCCTGCCCATTGCTCAAGTATCTACACATATTTTCTAAACAGCAACTACGCAAGAAAGAGCTCCTATACTTCGTTTTCCCCCTTACTTCTGGACGTCTGCAGCGCGTACCGGCACGCCGTGATGGCGTCCTTGACGGTCAGGAACACCCACTCCTCCCCTAAGATGTCCCTGATATATCCAGACTGCACCAGCTTCTCTGTCACCTCGAGCCTTGGATTTATCACAGCTATCTGCAATGACCAGGTAAAGCATGTGTAAACCGATCAAATTCTCCAGTTAAAGTTCAGACTTCAGAGTGAGTGATTGCTGATAACTTAGGAGCTAACCGTGATCCCTCTCCGCTCGAGGCTCCTGTGTACTTCTAATAGCATCCCGATTCCAGAGTTGTCGACCGAAGTGACACCTAAAATGTTCAGACATATTCCAAGTTAACTATCACTGGCCTGAATTTTAGCACAAGTCACTACGCAGATAAACGTAGCTGAAATGGAAGAGACGAAGATTCAGTCATACCACCAAGGTCAAGAACCAAATATTGCAAATCGTGCCCGACGCCCTTGCAAAGGTTCTCCTCATCTTCCACCCATCTCAAAATCCTGCAATGCAAGGCAAGATAGCATTAGATCGAGAACAATGATCGGCAGCGATCTTTACCATCATTCATTGCTGTCACCTTTCTCGCAGGTAACCCGCATTGACGAAGTAGATGGGAGAGCCCAGCTGCAAGACGAGGATGCCAGGGACGCTCTTCGCTTGGGGATACTGCTTCACGTCGCGGAAGCTCTCGATTCCTGCTATGCTTCCGAGCTTGCAGGTGGTAGGCCTAGCTACGTACAGCAACGCCCTGACCACCGATAATCCAACCTACACATGCACCGAAACATCAGCATCGTGCAGAGAAGCATCTAGTTAGGGTCAGGTGGGCGATGCTCACCGATGCGCTGAGGCCTGTGACCATGGTGAAGAAGACGACGCCGAGGAAGGCGACCATGCAGATGCAGAAGTCGAACTTGTCGACCTTGTAGAGGTGGCAGAACTCCTTGACCTTGATCAGCCCGAGCATGGCGACGACGATGATCGAGGAGAGCGCCACCAGCGGTGTGTACTTGAAGAGAGGGGCCAGGAACAGCAGCACCAGCATGATGCACACCGACATCACCACGTTCGACATCGGCGTCTTGCACCCTGCGTGGAAGTTCACCGCGGACTTGGAGAACGGCCCTGGAACAGCAGCACATCGTCATCGGCCAGCAAAGTTGAGACAAAATGTTGCCAAATGTATCATGCGTCTGGTTGTCTGAACAGAGGCCGCGGAGGCTGAGGTTATTTATTATACCTGTCGTGAGGTAGCAGGAGGTGAAAGAACCGGCAATGTTCATGATGCCAAACGCGATCATCTCCTTGTTACCGTCGATCTGTTCGGTCTTGACCATCGCCAAGCTTCGGCCGACGGCTATGCCTTCCTGAGAAGGATCGGCAGATATACACGCCGATGAGAAACGCTTACGCTGAGGTGAATTAGCATCGAAAGTTTGAGTGATTGATGAGAGAGTTTGAGTCAAAATCATGTTCGTACTGCCAGTGCTAGGATCCCAGACAAGAGACCTGCTTTCACGGCTGTCTTCATGTGCCTGGACTGGAACTTCAGCTGCGAAATGGACAGGGGATTGAGCCCTTTCTTCAGGTTACCGACCTATCCAAGTTAAGCAGCGTTTCAGCATGTTGTCAGCAAAAGAAAAAAAAAGATGCTGATCTGAAGCCTGATCGTCTTGTCATGGACGACTTACTATCGGGATGCCATGCTCGTCACCCTTGACGAGGAAAGCGAAGACGCCTCCGATGACGACGACCATGAAAGGCGCAATGGCCGACACCCAGAACAACTTTGGCAATTTCTTTCTCTGAAATTTTGCCAAAACAAGTTCGCATGAATAAAACGGATAGCATACTACAAATCAGCAGTAACTTAGCTTATGGGTACTATTGTTTGGCTAGATTCAGTCCCTTGGTTCCCTACTTACCAGATGCTTACTTGACAACAAGAACAACAGGAAGCATATGCCAAGAACTGTACTCTGCCATTTCCACTGCAGATAAGAAAAAGAAAACAAAAGGTTCAGCTCAGAATCTTATTCCTGCATTTTTTCCAATCGGAAATCATTTCTCTGAGATGAAAAAAAAAGGTGAACTGAACAAGCTAGTGTGCTACAGGTCTGATTATTCTGAATGCGCAATGACCCTCCTGTATTCTCACATGACATTGTCATTGACCATGGTCTTCAGATCATGTACTTCTACTGTACATGAAAGGATGGTAAAAATCTTCAGAAAGCTACGGCTCTGTATATAGTAACTGTCCCGGCATTTCCTCGGTGCACGCAACTGATCCACAGCGCACAAACTGTAGGCCCCAACGATGATTTGGTTTTTTCTTAAAAGGACAAGATCCAGCGACACCCAAATAATATTTGTTCGTTTTCACACACGCATCATCGATGCAAACAAACCTTGATTTGTTCTGGAGTTGTTAACGACTCGAGACGAATCCAGCAGATAAACTAATCGAGAGAGTCCTAGTTGCAAACTTGCAATCCAATTCAGATTCCTTACACTAGTAGCGATTTTTTCTGGGAGAAGTTACAGGAGAGGTTACAAAACTCCCTAGTTATCCCTTTCGAAACGTGCGGCGGCATGCTGCTTTTAGTAGTTACACATCCATTGGACAAGAAGGAACAATCGCAGTTAAACTCTAAGAAAAAACTCTAAAACGTCCAGAAAAACTGGGAGAAGTAGAAGTGGAGAAGCAAAGAACGAGCCAACTTTTCTTTCCTCTTAGTGATTAGTGAAGTGATCACTAGTACTAATCAAGTAGAAATTAAATTACGCGATGAAATAACACTGGTAATTGCGTTGCACCTCGTGCCGGTAATGGTAGACGGAGTGCAGGACGGAGATGATGTCTGTCTTGGTGGTGAAATGCTTCATCCCGAGAAGCCCCTTGAGCTGCTGCAGTATGATGATCATCGCCGTGCCGCCCATGAACCCAGTAATCGTCGACCGCGAGAGGAAATCCACTATTAGCCCTAATCTTCGCCAACCAAAACAGTAAGAAGTTAAACACGTCGCGTCGGGGTTATTAGCACGGTGATTAGTTGGAGTTGGATTTTTAACCTAAAGACGCCTAATGCGGTCTGAAAGAGACCGGTGAAGAAGGCGGCGGTGTAGAAGAGCTGCAGGTACAGCTCCGGGTTCTCGTCCGCCGTCACCTCCGTCTCGATGATGGACGCGAGCAGCAGCGACGCCGCCGCCACCGTGCCCACCGCCAGGTTGTTGGAGCTCCCGAACACCGCGTACAGCAACGGCGGCACGAAGCTCGAATCTGAGAAGAAGAAAAAAAATTATCATCTCGGTGCGCGAGCATGCAACGCATTAATTCGTACGTGTGGCGCGGCGCGTAAGTACAGAGGCCGATGATGGGCGGGAGGTTGGCGAGGCGGGCGTAGCTGATGCCCTGCGGGATGGCGAGGCTGGCGATGGTGACGCCGGCGAGGAGGTCGTACTTGAACTTGGCGAGGCCGTAGCGCGGTGCCCAATCCAGCACCGACACGAAGTACTTGAGCGCGCCCCAAGCCCGCTTGGCCGGCGGCAGCGCCCCGAACCCGCGGAACGGGTCGTCGGGGAAGAACGTCTCGGCCAGGTCCGACCACACCTTCTCCGCGAACGGGCGCCGCGAAGACAGGTTCACCTCCGCCCCGACGCCTTGCAGGTGGCGCGCCGACGCCGCGCTGAGCCGGTGGTCGTCATCGCCGGCCTCCGTCCCCATGTGATCTCTCGAGATCTGCCTGCTGCCACAAATGGATCAGAGAGGGGGAGGAGGAAGGAACCGACGCGCGATCGAAGCGAAGCGTGTTTTGCTCTGATCGACTCGGTGTGGTGCGTTAATTATGGCAGTGCATGCAGCCGCGAGCAGTGGCTTCACTGTCTGGATTACGCGAGCACCAAGTAATGTGTGGCTGTGTTGCCTGTGTTTGTGATCGCTCGCTCTCGCGCTTACGTGCAGCGTGCTCGGAAGCGAGGCTAATGCCGCGGTTTATATAGATCGAGGACGCTGCGGGCGCGCGCGGGGGATAGGGATCGACGGCAACGGCGGCGGCGACGTGGGGGCGGGCCGGGCGCGCGCGCGGCAGTTGGGTGGTTCATGCTTTCGTGGTGGTTCTCTCGATTGGGAAATTGGGATCGGGCCACTGAGTAGATGGATGGAGTTGTACACGCGCGGTGGTGCGTGACGCACGCGTGACGGGCTAGCTGCTGGTGCACGGTGGATTATTGAAAACTTGCGGCATGCGACATACGCCGATCGATATGCATGTATGTATGGTGAACGGCGTGGCATCAACATGTGACAATTCGGTGTGGTTAGTGTTTTAATAGTCAGTACGAATTTCGGCACCGGGTAATAAGAGATCGATGCGTATCGTTTTTATCATGAGTCACTTTAGTTAGCAAGAGTCCTGAAGGCCCCAAAATGCGGAAGATCAAATCCCAAGCCTAATCACTCTATAGATAGCTGATTAAGCTGAACTCTGATCAGATAAGCTTATAACTATTCTCCGTTTATTTTTCTTTCTTTTTCTCCCTTGCATGGCTGCATGCAGCAACGGGGATGAAATATATCTGGCAATTACAGGTATCCATAGAGGGTTAATTATCCATGCGAGGGGTAATTATTCATGTAGATGCCGTCGTTTTGTATATATGCAGGGGCGAAGCCATAACATGAGTACGAGGGAGGCCAACTTGACTAGTTATTACGATAATAAAAAATAGCATAAAATATATACACAATGGTATATCATAAGTAATATATTGCATTAACGGCAAAAAATATAGGAATAAAAAAGATAGATATGTAGCTATAATGCACATATATATTTATTTTGATTTAGCTTTATGAGTATTAAACAAATAAATCATAAGCGAACATAATATAATACAAGCTTAAAGTCGAAATAAACAGACAAATAATTAGATAAAAAATAGATATTGCCAAAATGAGCAACAAACTATTATATTCTAAATATTAACTAATACCTCTGCCCAAAATATAAGAAAATTTGGCAACGTATTGTTTAAGAAGATAGATAAATTCCCTTATTTTTTGTAATAGAGATAATAATATTTTAAAATTTTAATATTGAAGTGGAGTGGTAAATTATATCATATAATTATGATCAAATTCATATAGCCACATAGTAATATAAATAATGTACATGATTATTATTAGATACTTAGTTATTATTAAAGTAGTAGCATTGGCTGTCAGTGTTAGGCTAATTAGGGGGTCTACTGGACTGATTGGGGGAGGCAGGCCCCTCCAGCCCTCTGGCTGCGCGCCTGTATATATGGCTTTATTATGAAGATAAACATGGAATAATTGTGTCACATGCATAAAATTCATACACATATAAGAGAGAATAGCGAGGAGCTGGCCATCTTCAGGTGGATTGTTTCGAGGTCTAACCAAGACATAGACATACCGGTTGCATAAGGAACATGTGGTTTACATTCTTTCAATGGATTTAATTGAAAGAGTAAGGTTTCAACGTATTCTACACAAGCTTCCTACGCACACACCGTGCACCACCAAGTAACAAATGCCACTAAAAATTCTAAAAAAATGTTCATATCTAACTTCTTGTTAGTTGGTGTGTATGAAAAAATTATAATAATTAAGGGCACAATAAAATAAATTCTTGTTTGGTTCACGATTAATTCAAACACAGGTTGTCTGTGCAAAAACCCTCATGGCACACTATTTGAGGTACACGCTGGTTCGCAAAATCAATACGTATTCATGAAAAACTATTTTAATATGTTGATGGGATATCCTCTCATTTGTTAAAATACCATCTAACTAGCTGTTAAAAATTGACAAAATCCATATAGAATGCATATACTAATCCACCTTAAATTTAACTCACACATTGAGAAATAAAAAGTACAAATTCAACATATAAACAATATTAGTATTATTCATATTTATTATTTATTATTTTTTAATGTGTAGATAGATTTTAATCTTGAGTGGTAAAGGTCATTATGCTCTAGATTGTAAATTTTTCTCAGGATTTTTCATAACCATTTACATTGAATTTGAGGTAAAAGGTATAATCCATGTCCACGTTTTCCCTATGTTACAAAATATAGGATTTCTATATTTTGAAATTTATTCTAAAATATATCTAGATTACTACTTCCCCCACAAACAATTGTAATTTGATTTTCACATATCCCACTCCTAACTATCCTCGCACTCTTTAACCACATATAATGAGAATATTATAGTATTTTTCTTTTTCCTTTATCCTTAATCTTTTTTAAAAAAATAGAAATACTTATATTTTTAGAAAGGATGAGTATAAATTTAACACCAAAAGATAATTTCATAATATTAAGACTTTTTTGTAGGGAAATAATATTTTGACTTTCACGGGTTTTACAGAAACTTCAAAAACAAAAGTAGATGGTCGGAGTCACAATGTTGTCCAGATAAATATTTTACATGGTGTAGTATACGTAATTTGCTAGTATATATTTTGATTGGAAATATCTCTTTTGTACCAACATCTTATCTTGCTGTGCAGTGCGGTCGAGAAAATATCGGGAGAGAGAAAAAGGTTATGAAAATCCTTGTGTTACAAATGGCTGTACTCTTGCGAGGACCAAAAGGCTGTACTTACTGGTACTTGTAAGCGTCATTGTCATTTCCTCTATATATTGCACGTGATTTTCTGATAGTAGTGCGAGAGGAGCCTACCTATGAATGGCCTCAGTGGCTCCAGGTCCTCGTCTTCATCTTTTCAGTTCAGCGCCTTTCCAATTTTCAACGGAAACCATACTTGCACCGCATCTGCAAATTAATAAAAAGGTGGGCATGATAACATTGTCCTTTGACTACTTTTGGAAATTGGGACGCAGGAACGCAACAAATTTTGAAACATATTTGGCGGATTTAGCCATACCTTAAGTCAAGATTAGCTAGAGCGTTGCTCTAATGGTTGATGATAAGTCTCTAGCCAATCATCATCAATCGTGTATATTTTGAGAGCTTTGATCTTGTACGCGATCTCCATCGTCACAAGAGATCAGTCGTACTAGTCGAATTGCTACAATAAAACCACCGCTTGCGGGGGGCACCAGTCTATGTGCCATGGTATGTTGCACACGCGACTACGCGCAAGTAGAACCAAACGAGTCGGCGTCGGCAGCCGGGAGTCATCGATCATACCGTACACCTCCAATCAGTTCTTCGATATGCAATGATCCCTCAGCGAACGGATAAAACAATGATTTCGATTGATGCTTTCCAGAAGCACCAGTGTAAGTGTGTATCGTCCAACAATCTGAAACTTTCTATGAACCGACGAACTGTACTTGTTTATTGGACAGAACCGAACCCTGGCCTACCTGTTGGGAAGGGATTCACCGTTCAGAACTTCTGCTTCTACTGGCTGAATCAACCGGTGGTGTCTATATATCTCCTGGAGAGCTTGCAGTGATGCAGTCGATATGAGATTGAAAAAAAAAGGAAGGGAATTTATCTTAAATCAGGAGTTAAATAGAAGACTTTAATTGCTGAACATAATCTGATTCCTGCAGAAATAAGAAAAACTTAAGTTACGCGTAGTTCTTAGGCAACACACACTAAGTCACGTAAGCGTCAGATTCAAACCACAAACCAGTAACACCACGTCACCAACACATGAGACGCTACCATACTGTCATCCGCACACATCATGGCTCGCTATCAGAAAAGCCATGAAACAGGACTGTCTAATTAGTAAATATTAAACAAAATAGTAAATTTTATCTTGGTTAACCAAAATTACACAATAGATTAGGGCTTGACCCATTTTCACTTAACGCCAGGTGTTTTACAATTTATTTCAATTGGTTTCTACCTCTGCTATGCTATGCTCAATCCACATCACAACCAGCGATTCTCTATCCATACACTATTAATTGATCTAACGTATCTAACGTACTTCCTCTTTAGCTATGTCATATTACCGGATGAGGACAAACTGTGCACGACAAATAATGGTTGGAGTTATACAGGGGATCACAAGAGAAACATACGGATGGCCAAGAAAGTTTACCAACAGGTATTGATGGTGACGCTTTGTTTAAGCCTAGAAAAACAATATATATATATATATATATATAGTATTATGACTTAAATATTAGTTTTATTTTAATAATAATTATAGTTTACTATGTGCCAATATAGAACACCATTATACCCATAAACTATAGTACCTTTCCATGATATTTTTCTCTTTTTTCACGTTAAAAATTCATGTCTTTTTTACCCTATTTTTTTAACAAACGGTATCAGAGATCTACGTAACTGTCGGCTCTATGCCAGATTAATTTTTTGACGAGATCAAGTTCGTGAAATCTGACGTGGAATTGCTTCTACTCTAAGCCAGTCTCCACGCATGGGAGAAAAAGCAAGGCACCACTAGTAGATCTTTGCTCATCCCATCAAAACGCAGCAGACCGAGCAACATCTATGGCCGTCAATTGTAGGCACGGTTTCCAAGTAAGGAAAAAGAATTATGCGTCGTAATGACTCCTATCATGATCAGTGAATTTTCTGACAGAAATTGCTAAGCACATCCAAGTCAGCGTATCAAAAAGTTTTCCAGCGTCACTCTTGTTCACGTGAATTAATTTTACATTGGATTTTTTTGCTACGTCCACACACAAACACATCAGGAAGTTTTCTTTCTCTTTTAACCATATCATATTTTTTGATCAAAAATTTATTCTTTAACATGTCATTTACTAATATTAAGAAGTTCAATGGCAAGATCAGTTTTAGCATATAGTAAATTTAGATGAAAGTTGTTTATACATAAGTTAGTATTTGTAAGGCATTAGGTGCTAAATCAACGGGTATGACAGATAATAAATGGTAGGAATTAGATAAAAAAATATTATTCGCTATACAACTTATTTTTGTGCAAAATTATTAATGAGACATCTTCATTGTGAATGAAATTAGAGATGTTATACATAAAAAATCTTGTAAATAAATTATGTCCCCAGGACCGTCTATACACATTTTGCATGGTAAAAGTTCCTTCTATCCACTCTCATCTTAACGTTAGATGTAAAAATTTATAATGAGGACAAGGATATTTTATTTTTGTTTGTTACCTTTAAACAATTAAAAAACTGTGCTTTATGTCAATCATGATTCACTTAGTTTTGAGGATGTTAAATCAAATTTATTGTAGAAGGAAAATTTTGATATTAATTTTTGTTTTAAAGTTAAGGCTGAGGGTTTAATAATTAGAGTTATATCAAATAAAAAGGTGAATCAAGAGATAATAAATCTAGATTATGTAAGAAAACAAATCATCATATTTTTGGTTACTTCAAATCAAAAAGAAAGGAAGAAAGGAGTAAAATTTAAAAGGAAAAATATGCTAAGGCTAATTTTATTGCCAGTGAATCTAATTGTGATGTTCTAATTAGTGACTAATATAGATATTCAAACTATTTAGATTATTGACCCGTTTGCACCTTTCATATATGTCAATATAAAGAGTGATTTTCTACTTATGTTTTTTTATACCAGTGAAGTTGTTATTAGTGGTGGTCTTTACTTAAAATTTACTAACATTGATTATGTTTAAATCAAGACATATGATGATGGTATTGTTATTACTCTTTTAAATCTTTTAAATGTTCGCCATGTTCCTAAAATAAAAAAAATCTTATTTCTTAAAGGTAATAGAATTGACCATCTTTATTTTTTACAAAAATCTACCATTACACGTGTTACAGCTGTTTCAACTATTGCATTAGATCCTCACACCACCGAGCTTTGGCATATGTAATTAGATCATATGAGTGAGAAATATATGTATCTTCTTTGTAAGAAAGATCATTTAAACAATATTGACAAATTTAATATCTGTAAATATTATGTTTTTGGAAAAAAAGAGGGTAAGTTTTACTACAGCTACTCATTAGACCAAAAGAATTTTTGATTATATTTATTTTGATCTTTAATGATAGTCTACGTTTTGTTCATTTGATGGATGTGAGTACTTTATAGCATTTATAGATGTTTTTTTCTTGCAAAGTTTAGGTTTATTTCTTGAAACATAAAGATGAAGCACTTTTAGTGTTTTAGAAGTATAAAATTTTGGTGAAAAACCAAACTGGCAGAAAAATAAAAAATCCTAGAACTAATAATATATTAGAATTACGCAGCGGTGAGTTTAATATTTTATGTGCTAATTTGACTGTTATAGGAATTCCTCAACAAAATGATATGACAGGCATATGAATCGCACTATTTTGGAAAGAGCTCATTGCATGTTTTTAAATACAATCCATTGGAATAAGCTTTATAGGCTAAAACTATTTTAATAGCTTATTATTTAATCAATTGCTTTCCAAATTCTACTTTCAGATTCCAAAATAAGTTTAGTTAGATAAACTAGTTAATTATTCTAATTTAAGAATTTTTGTTGTCCTGCTTATGCTTATGTTAGCACTAAAATATTAGAGACTAGAACAAGAAAATACATATTTATTGGTTATAGTTCTAGTGTTTAAAGGATATCATTTATAGTGTTCTAATGCTCACAAATTAATCATTAGTCGTGAGGTCACTTTTTATAAAGATTTTTTTCTCTTCAGGTAGTGTTAATTTACCCATAATTGAATCTAAAACTAATGAAATTGTTGTATAAGATATAGAGTTTGAGGTAGTTTCACTTACTGTTGATTTGAATTCTTTAGTTACTTATGCTACACACTAATTTACTACTAGTACATAACAAATTTTTGGATCATTGTCTTCTAATAATAATTGTCAATGCATTGCTCGAAATAGAACTGAAGAAATATCAAGTTGCTTGGTAGATATCATGACATTGATGATATGACTTGTTATGCTCTTCTTGCTGTACAAAATGCCAGTGATACTATTGAATATTTTTTTTATTTTAAAGCTATCTCATGTAAAAATTATTCTAAGTGGTTGATAGCTATGAATGAAGAAATTGAGTGACTTAATAAAAACCATATATGGAATTTGGTAAAAAGCCATTAAAGTACAAATGAATGTTTAAAAAGTAGGAATGTATTTGTAGAATTGAACCTGTAAGATTGAAAGCCCGTTTAGTGATAAAAGGTTATGAACAAAGGAAATGTATTGAAGTTTTTTCTCTGTTGTACATCATTTTTCTGTTCAGGTGATTTGTTTTTGTTGTTTTATTTGACTTAGAATTAGAATTAGAGTATCTTGATTTTAAAACTGTTTTCTTACATGAAGATTTAGAAGAGGAGTTTTGCTGCTCTTATGAAAGGGCATTTAGTTTTTTATCTCAAGAAATCTCTTTATGATATGAAATCCTAAGTGGTGGTATAAAAAGGTTTGATTCTTTTATGATTGCACAACGATACTCACACAGCAATTAGGATAGTTGTATTTATTTAAAATAATTTCCCAATGGATCTTTTGTTTATTTATTGCTTTATGTCGATGATATGCTCATTGCTTCTCGTAACGTCACTAATTGATGAATTAAAGGCTCAACTTAGCCATGAATTTGAGATGAAATATCTTGTTCCTGCAACGAAAATTCTTGGCATAGAAATTCAGCATAACCACAAGGCTAGTAAACTATTTCTATCTAAGAAAAGTTACATTGAGAAGGTATTTTACAAATTTAATCTAGTAATTGAAGTCTATTTCTACACCTTTTACTTCGTACTTTAAATTATCTTTGAGTCAGTATCCTATTAATAAAGATGACAAAGATTATATGTCCTCACGTGTTACTTATGCTAGTGCTGTTGGAAATCTCATATATGCTATGGTTTGCACTCGACCAGATTTAGCTTATACAGTTAGTGTGGTTAGCAGATTTATGCATAATCTTGGCAAAGAATATTAAAATGTTGTACAGTGGATTCTTCATTATTTAAAAGGTGATTCTAATTTTGACTTGATGTTTAATAAGAATAAAACGAAGATAAATAATATTGTTAGATTTGTTGATTCTAAGATCTTGATAAAAGAATGTCTAGATATATATCTTCTCTTTGTATACCTCAGCCTTCAATTGAAAGTCTTCACTTTAGTCTATTACTACTCTTTTTACTACTAAAGTGAAATATATTTCTACCATTGAAAGTGTAAAAGAAGTTATTTGGTGGCATGTTCTTATTTTTTAACTTGGTATTAAGTAGGATATTAATATTATTTATTGTAATAGACAGAGTGCTACTTGTTTGATAAAAATAATATGTTTCATGGCAAGACCAATTACATTAATATCATGCACTATTTTATTCATGATAAGATATATGCTAAAGATAATTTCATAGATAAGCAGACTTAGTAGTTATTTATAGTGTTTAGTTTTTTAGGTTTCGGAAATATTTTCTTCTAATATATTTATAGGGGTTTTGAGTTAAAGAGATGTTTGTTGGATTATGATTTAAATATTAGTCCTATTCTAATATTATTTTTAGTTAATACATGATTATAAATATGCTATTCTTTACCTACAGTTCCTTGATTTTATCTATCGTGTTTTTTTTCTTTCCATATTGAAGAAATTTTCTAATTCCATATTTTTACCAAACAGTATCTTTACACAATGATTTTGTTTTCTTTAAAAACTGAATAAAACTAGAACTTTAGTGTCTGAAACACATCAAACACTTGTCAGAGAAAAAAAATATGCACGTTGCAGACAGATAGTGAAGGAGGCAGAGGGAAACTTAAAAAAAAAACAGAATAAGTGCACTTAAACATACTAAGGGTGAATTGGCTTGGATTAAAGGCCTTGTGCGGTCGTCCACACCCTGCACGTGCCCATATACTAGTATACCATAAAAATATATAGGAGTATCAGCCATCGCGCCGGCCAACAGGACAGTATTCTTAGCCTTGTTTCGGAAAGCTTTAGCAAGCTCTTTCAAACAATACAGAAATACAGACAGTAATAACATAACCTTAAAAGATGATACATTAGTTTTCTAGCTTCTCTAGCTTTGTCACCAACTGAATACAGTTTTTCATAATCTCCAGCTCTCTCAACCCGGACCATAGCTAGTAGCTACCTCTGCAGCTGGAGCTGGTGATATCATAGTACCCTCCAATAAAGAAAATCTAGCGCGCGCATCTGCTTCTGGGAAGTAGAGTTCAGAGCCAGGCGTACCCCGTGCGTGCAGAACCAGCGCCGCGATCGATCGTGACACCCATGTCACCACAACAACAGTAACACGCATGCATCTCCATCAAAATTAGCTTTTTCCGCGCAGTGAACCAGTAGTTTTTAATGCAGATTAAATCATCCTTGTCTAGTTTGTCTTTAAATGCAGTCTTGTAGTTAGCAATTGGCTAGGATCAACGTAGACTCAAAATGATTAGCGACAGAAATGAATCAGTTTAGCAACTGCTTACTTTATGTGCGTACACCAGACGTGTAGTTAACGATTACTAGGTTATTGAAGCTTCCTCGTGATTCATGTACTAACGAGTAGTAGTACGCACTGATACTGACCATTCTAGTAGATTCGATCTGGATAGGAAGACATTACACATTGTCTGATAGGCATGTCAGTTTATGTGATGGATTTGGTGTTTGTAGTCTACACACCTATCCGCAGGACAGGCAAGAAGACATTAGAGATTGCGATTCAAACTTCAGACAGAGCAGTTGTGGGCGCAGCGCAGTTTTTAGTGATTTCGTCAAACCATCAAGATACTTCAGTGTTGTGATGTGGAGCTCACATACAATGTATCCTGCGTATAGTCAAATTCAGTCCACGAATGAGAGCAACTGCACCTCACCAAATTGAATTATTCATGACAAGCATATTTATGTGGCATTTTCTGCTCGGCTTATTAATTTTGAGCAGCAGAAAAATTAAAATATACTGCGCGCATTTCGGCGTTAACATTGATCCGGACAAAAAGACTCTCGGGCATTTTCGTTACAATGAGTCGATCTCGTACCACACAAAAGCAGGCAAAAGTAGCATGCATCACCCTCCTGAATCATGATGGTTTCATCCCCTAAACCTGAATAATTTGACCTCTCGTATCACCTAAAACCATTTGTTAGGATTAATTGGGGGATGCAGTTTCTCCAGATGAAGAAAAGCTTGGCGATCCAGGAGAAAAGGATGTCCATTTTCTCCTGCCATGTCCTCTCATGCCGAGTAGAGCCATATGGTTG